>OV743717.1:35736204-37229549 GCA_928272305.1 Volucella inflata
AGCGGATGGCTGAACGGGCCGAGTTTTTTGAAAACGGAACCATGCACTTGGCCGGAAGAAACTAAGGTAACACTGGATACGGAAGAAGAACTGCGAGTACACTTCGTTGGTATTATTACGTGTAACTACCCTGGTGATTCGATTTGCGCGCATTCGGAGGGGGAAGATCTGCAGGAATTCTTCAATGCCCAGTCTGCCAACACAAGAGAAAATCTAGCCAATGCGCAGTCTGCTAACACAAGAGGAAATCCAGCTTGCCGAAATCGTGCTTTGGCGGAAAGATTGAATATGCTGAGGAAATGGCATTGTTGTTAAGGGGAAGTACGATAAAGAATTCGAGCCCAATCTTTATTCTATCCGTGTATTTTGACGAAGACGGTCTGCTGCGGCTGGGAGGACGAGTTATGCTCGCCAGTGGAAAACACCCCGTCTTATTACCTAGGGGAGAACACTTAACAAAGTTGATTATACACGATTTTCATTCAAGATACCATCACGCCAACCATGAAGCGGTGGTCAATGAAATTCGACAACATTACTGGATATCGAGACTAAGAACTATGAGTTGTTCCAAAATGAGTTGCTTACCTACAGCGCGCGTCGCGTCCTTTTGCCGACCATTTAGCTACGTCGGAGTTGACTACTTCGGTCCCATCTTTGTGCCTGTGCGTAGAAGTAACGAAAAGAGGTATGGTGTTCAACTGACCTGTTTGACTACCAGAGCAGTCCATCTCGAACTAGCATACTCGTTGTCATCCAGTTCCTGCATCTTAGCCATTCGGACCTTGGTCGCTAGGCGTGGATCGCCGATAGAATTATGGAGCGATAACGGCACTAATTTTAAAGGTGCCAACCGTGAACTTCGCTTTGATGGATAAGGACGAAATGGTAAGAGCCTTTACAAGTTCTTCTATGAAATGGCGGTTTATTCCCCCTGCTTCACCACATATGGGCGGCGTGTGGGAGCGTCTCGTACTTTCGGTCAAAGATGTATTACGTAACGTTTTGCTTTCCCGAAACCCGCCGGAAGAAATTCTACGTACGGCTCTGATGGAGGTGGAAATGACTGTAAACTCTAGGCCTCTCACATATATACCTATAAGTCATGAAGCGGATGAAGCGCTCACGCCAAACCATTTTTTGTTAGGTAGTTTTAGCGGCGGAAAGCCTCTTGTTGAACATAACAGCGAAGGCAAGCAATTGAGACGCAATTGGCAAATAGCGCTACATCTCGCTAACGCCTTTTGGAAGAGATGGGTACGCGAATATCTTCCCGTCATTACCCGACGCTGCAAGTGGTTTGACGATGTTAAAGCCATTGAAGTCGCGGATATCGTATACATATCTGACCCCGAAAACCCCAGAAACTGTTGGCCTAAAGGCAGGATGATCGGCGTGAAAAAAGGAGCTGATGGAGTGGTGAGGAGCGCCCTAGTGAAAACGGTTGCTGGCTTGTACGAGAGGCCTGCGACAAAGATAGCGGTATTTGATCTCCGTCAGCTACGAAGGGAGGTAGGGCCTCAAGTGACCATACCGGGAGGGAGTGTTACCGAAGATCTGGCAATGCCAGCGCGAAATTAATCTGACGGAAAATCTGTCAATGTCAGAACGAAACCAAACTGACAATTGGTTGAAAACACGTTTTTCTTCCTTTAATTGACTTTCTAACTTCTACATATGGCGGCAGAAGACCACTAAAGTAGGATTTCTTTGAATTGTAATCGAAATGTAAAAACGAGAATGTATTTTCAGGAATTTTTTAATTTGGAATAAATTCATATTGAAAAAATTCGAAGACTTTTTCTCCAACACCATTGAAATAAAAAAAAAGGTTTTATCACTTTAAGATCAAGGTTACATTTTTAATTTTGGGATGACGCTTACTCTGCCGTCGACCCTTCTGTTGCATTTAATTTGTTCCTTAATAAGCTGCAATTTCATATATTGAATTGTAGTGAGAACAAATGTAAACGAAGTAAAAAATTAAAGTGTCTCAAAACATGGATGACACCCTCATTATTAAATAAAATAAAAAAGAAAAGACGACTTTGCTTAATTATCAATTAACATCCGAATAATCACAGACTTACGACTTATTACCAAAAGTTATGTAGAGAGGTCAAGATTGAAATACCGCTATGTAGAAATACATACTTTAGTAATAGATTGGCAAGAAACCTTGGTAACTCGATAGAGTTAAGGCGAGTTGTTAATGAAATACTTAACAAAAATAAATCTTACACAGATATAAGTATTTCAAACAATAATTTAATTGTGTCTGAGCCTATAGCAGTTGCTAATTTATTTAATAAATTTTTTGCTAGTGTAGGTTTTTCTAATAGTGTTTCAAATTTCAGTCACTGTTACAACAGTCTAATTCAAAGCAGTATTCAACCACAGAGCTTTTTCTTTGATAAGTTTACACCGCTTGAAATTTATAAAATTATAATGTCACTTAAAACATCCAATTCGTCGTCTTTTGATAATATTTCAAGTTTTGTATTAAAAAATATTGCGTTTCATATCTCTGATGTTTTATGTTTTATTTTTAATTTTTGTGTCCAAGGGTTTTCCCTGAGTCTCTGAAAACAGCTATCTGGGGAAATCTATAACAGTTTGAATACCTCTCAAATTCCTTCGATATGGTAAACCATACTCTGTTACTAAATAAATTATTTAATGCAGGTTTCAGAGGCTTCATTCATGACTGGTTTGCCTCTTATTTAACAAATCGTAAACAAGTGGTAAAGGTCAAAAATGTATTTAGCTCACATAATTATTTAAATATAGGTGTTCCTCAGGGATCAGTCCTGGGCCCGATACTGTTTTTAATATATGTCAACTCGCTATTTATTCAACCTTTTAAGGGCAGAATCACCGCATTTGCTGATGATACTGCCCTTTCCTATTCCAATAAAAGCTTTCTTGATATGTTTGCCGATGTTAATCATGACCTAGATATACAACGACGATGGTTTAAGTCTCATAAACTGATCATCAGCAACAAAACGAAGTTTATGGTATTCAATATCAAGGGTGTTTAATGCGGAGGGTTGCCTTTATACTATCACTCACCAAGCTGTTTTCGATTTTGTTTAGGAGATGCACATGGATAATATATATGGATAGTCAGGTAAGCTGTAGTGTAGTTGCTTTTTAATTGAGCGTGTTGACAGCTTCAAATACCTAGGCATTATATTGGACCATAAGTTTAGTTGGATGAACCATACGTCATATTTGAAAAGGTAGTTAAATGCAGTTGTAAGACAATTATATCACCTTAACATGTACTGCAAACCATCCATTTTGAAATTGGTTTATAATGGTATTTTAAAATAAAAACTGCAGTATGGAATTTCTTGCTGGGGAGGCACTTATTTTAATTCAATAGAACCACTTCTGATTAAACAGAAGCATGCCATAAGACTTTTGTGTAGAGTTAATCGCAGAAATCCCACTTTTAAGTTATTCAAATGTCTCGAACTTCTTCCTTTAAGGCACCTGTACTGCTACAAAGTTTTGAAGATATTTTTTGAAAATTCCGGGGACTATGACCAACAATCCACAAAACCAAAACGTTTCAGGTTTTTTATTATGTTACTGCTCCTCGTTTGTTTAATAATTTACCAGAAAAACTTAGGTGTGAGAGAGTGAAAACAGTATTCTTGAATAGTATAAAGGCTTTTTTCGTTTAACCATTCTGAAATAGATGCTTTTTTTGACACCAATGATGTAATTTTTTTTATGTTTCTTTTCTCTTTTTTAAAATTGTATGTAACTTTTCTTTTCTCTTTTTTTAAAATGTCCTCGTATGTAATTGATTCTTTCATTTCCATATTTTGTTTTCCCCATCAATAGATTTATGAATTTGATTTTATGTTATATAACTACCCGTATTTAATAGGTACATTCGCCTCTTGTCTTTTATTAGACAACACATTGTCCAAACTATTCCATTCAAAAACTCAATATTAACATGAATTTCATTATACTTTATATGGAAGTTTCTTGATATGAAACAAATAAATAAAAAAAGAAATTATACCCACACGACCTTCCTCCTTCGTCCCAACACTCCATCGACCTTCCATCAGACTTTTTTTTCCTTTTTTTATTTGCAATTTTGAGTAGTTTTTTGGGGGAAAAATACCCGGATATCAGAATAAGAAGAAACATTGCTTCTCGCAATTTGCCAGGTAATTCCAATGTCTAGGGTAATCACTAGGATCCACAAACTCGCATAAACTCGCTTATTGGAGTTCCCAGTTATCACTGCAAGCGGGAGAGAACTCAGTGACTGAGGAGTTCAGTATGAGTGTGTACAAATAGAATGTATGAGAGGCCTAGTTGGACACGGGAGCACACACTAGCAAAGTCTGTTTCTGGGTCCGCTAGAGTGTGGGTGAGAATGAGTGCGTGCAAATGGCGGGAGTTTGTGTTAAAAAAAAAAAACAGAGTAGATTTTCGAGTCGCGAATTTAAGCTTTTAGTGGACAGGAAGTGGAAAAGGAGAAAGAAAATCTAGAAGGATACGGGAGCAGAACGAAAGGATAAAAAAGGACTATCAGAATGGAGCGCAGCACCACCAAAGGAAAAAGCTAGGTATAGTACAGTGTAGTTGACAAAAAACAACGTTTTCTTTAAGATGGAAAGTGAGTCTCCAGTAGATGGCGCGTGTGTTAGAATTTTGAGAAAAGACGAGAAACGCGACCCGTTAGATTTATATCGACGAGTGTACCGCAAATTTAATTTTGATAAATCTTCGAGCTCCAACGGAGCTTTATAACGTTGTGAAGAAAACCCCATATTTTATTTTCATTTCGTGTTGTTGGTTTCCGTTTTTTTGTGCTTCGGGGAAGAATTTTATCTTTTCAATTCGGGTGATTTCAACCTAAAATCACGTGGCGCTAAACAGGTCGTTTTAGCTTCTAGCTGCCGTCAAAGCGCTACCTAGAGGTTTATTCGAACCCAGTTTGGAATAGTCGTCGATGCGGCCATCCACACACCACTAGCACTGAAAATTAGTCCATGATTGAAACAGAACTAAGTTTTGATTCATTATAAATTACAATTTTATTAGATAGCCAAAAGCCCTGGTAGGTAGTGCTCGAATCCATGTATTATTAATGTAATTTATTTTACTTCCGAGCACAAAATAAAGGAAAATACAATTCAAAATAATTCACACGTAGCCTTACCTTTATTTACACAATTTATCAAAAAAACAATTCTAAATCTTAATCTAAGTAAACTATGACCACATTAATTCAAATGTTTTGTCTATTGTTGTTGTATCTTATGTTGTTGTTTTTGTATGTTGTTTGTTATTGTTGCTTGTAGGTTATTGTTGGTAGTAGGTCCCACGGAGCACCTCTTGCAGGCGATGTAGCTTTGGAGTGGACGAAGGGGTTACTTCGTAACTTTCGACTGTTTGTGTTTGAACACACGTAGGGGTAAGAGTTAAAGCGTAAAAAGAAGAAAGGTGTCTTGGGCTCTTTTTTTCACCCACGGTGAACACTTGGGGGAAATACCTCCCCGACCTATACAACAAAATTTTCTCTTTTTTTTTTTGATAATTTATATTTGTTTTTAAATCTCACTATCGACAATTTACTTATGTATGTATGTCTGACTTAATTGAACGCGGAAGGTCTTTTTTTTTCTCCGATGCTCTTCGGAGTCCCAAAACCGTTTTTTGGAGAAACAATTTTTTTTGCGCCGACTTCAAATAAAAAACAATTTTTGCTTTCGCACACAGTTCCCCAAAAACAAAATCTTTTCCTTTTTTTTTGTGGGAAGAACAACAAAAAAAAATTCGAGGCACCACTGCTGTATTCCGCTTTTTTCAAAATCTCGCTTCTAAACTGGCATCGGTACTCCTCGACATCCGTTTTTCTTTTTTTCCCCGCGGATCAGAGACCCGGGTCAATTACCGCCCTTGCCAATCAGCAAGCATCAGCTGGATGAAATTGCCCCTACATTGGAATGACCTACTTACTTTTCACTTTCTTTGAAATGTCCCCTTTCTCTCATCCCCTTTATTTAAGCCTTTTTTTATTGTCTATCACCTTTTATTTATATCCATTCATCCCGCTCTACATTCTTCTCGCAGAAAGGGGATCCTGTTCAAAATGTGCTCCTTCCCTATCTTTCTAACTTCTTTCTGAACAATTCTATTCTGCCTGCTCTCACGTCTAGGCTTTATACCTTTTCCCCGAATTACAACTATCACCTCACCACATTTAGAACTGTTACAGCGATGTGGGAGTCTAAAGAGGAGAGTGGAATGGAAGAATTCAAAAATACAATCACAATTGTTGGATGCAGGTTCTGTGGTAAGTTTAGTCGTACGCTATTGGGTGTTATGAGACAAGTGCGAGTGCAACAGGTACATTTAAGAACAGGGGTTAGTTTGGCAGGGCTGGGCATATAAAGGGATACTAACATGAATACCACATCTACGCTTATCGATTCTAATTGTTCAAAAGTGTTGAAAATAGTTGGCAATACCCAACGTGTATGGCACAATCTAGTTCATATTATATTGTAAGTTGGTATCACTTATTGTACGTCACAACAGAATTCAAATGTGACATCTTTTTAAATTTCATTCGCCAATAAACTTTAACTTCAACAGGTTATGGGCTCTCTAAAAGTTTTTTTTTAAAATTGAAAATGAATTGTTTCCAAATTGAACTGTGAAGTTTAATGCGGAGCGTGCTACAGTTCTTCGCGGAGATGGGTCTGTTATCCTTCATGCGAAAAAGACAGATGGCCTGTTTCTGGAAGATGAGATCGTTAAGCAAAAGATGTTCGTTTTGCAGAGTAAAGATGACCTGTGGCACAATAGATTTGGGCATCTCAATTACAAGTCTCTTCATGAATTAGTTAACAAGATACATTTATTGCCATTTCCTACAAAGTCCGAAAAACGATCTAAGAAGCTACTAGAACTTGTACATTCGGGTGTGGTCCGCACACAGAATCACTAGGCGGCTCAAGATATTTCATAACCTTCATAGATGATATGTCCCAAAAGATATACGTGTTCTTTATGAAGGCAAAAAGCGAAGCCCTTAGTAAATTCAAACCCTTTAAACTCCAGTTTGAGCGGCAAACGTAACGTAGAATAAAAACTTTACGGACGGACAACGGAAAGGAGTACGTGAATGCTGAATTTGATGCATTTCTGCAAAAGAATAGAATCCAGAGAAAACTTACTACCATTTACACTCCTCAACAGAATGGCTTTTTTTGAGCGCAGAACAGAACGTTAGTTGAAATGGAACGGTCAATGTTGGTTCATTTCAGTGTTGAAAAGAGTCTATGGACAGAAGCTGTGATGACGGCGGCTTACATCAGAAACAGATGTGCAACTTATGTATTAAATGGTAAAACTCGGTTTGAAATATGGTTTTGGTTTATGGAAACCAAACGTGAAACATTTTCGTACATTCGGTTGTGTAGCTGTGAGCATGAAGAAACCAATTCGCGGAAAATTCGAAGCCAAAGGTGAAACATATATCATGGTGGGATATTCAACAGTTTCAAAACCATACCGGCTTTTTGATAGACACACCAAGAATGCAGTAGAGCGGAGATGAAAAACTTTCCGAGTTTATCGAATCCAGCAACAACAACAACGATGTAAACAAGGCAGATGACTACATTTATTCTCACATCGATGGCGAAAATGACAAAGGGCACCATTTAACGAATATATGTACGAACGATAAAGATGAAGACAACACTGGTGATGATGAAAATTGTCTAAATACAGATGCTAACATTGATTTAGTCCATAATGTTGATTATGATGCTGCAGAAACTGAGGAAAAAGATTATCGAGTTTTAAGAGGCGGAAAAATTTATAATAAACTTCAGATGATGACAAATGTCAAAGTTCCTCAAACTGTTCAAGAGGCGATTTCATCGGCTGAAAGCGAAAAGTGGGTTGCTGCAATGAATACGGAGATGGCGTCACTAAGAAAAAAACAACACTTGGTCCGTAGCTGAACTACCCGCACAACGAAAATCTATAAATTGCAAATAGTTTTTTCCATAAAGCAAGACAAAGAAGGAAATATTGAGCGCTATAAGGCTAGATTGGTTGCAAAGGGCTGTAGCCAACAATATGGTTACGACTACAAAGAGACATTTTCACCAGTGGCCAGATACTCAACAATTAGAATGTTAATGGCTTTGTCATAGAATGGAAAATGCATTTACACCAAGTCGACGTTGGAAATAATGAAATGAAATGAAATAACCCGAATACTTAGTAGACAACAATAATCCAAGCAAGGTCTTGCGACTGAACAGAGCAATTTACGGTCTGAGGCAGGCAGGTAGAGAATGGAATACCAAGCTCGATAGCGTTTTGAAAAGCATGGGATTCCAACAAAGTCAAAATGATCCCTGTTTGTATCTTTCCAGAAAGGACAAGGAATTGATAATCATTGTAGTATATGTGGACGATTTATTGATAGCTTGTAAAGACTTGAGGAGCATATTCGACGTAAAAAAAAAAATCTGTATCCCAAATTTGACTTGTACGACAAAGGTGCAGTTCATCATTACCTCGGCATAGAAATAGAACGCAACGGTGACACGGGAGATATCAAGATGAGCCAGAAGCAATATATAAAAGATCTCCTTCAACGATTTGGTATGGACGAGTGTAAAAGTGTGTCGATTCCCTTGGATCCTGGGCATAAGCTGATATGCAACGGTGAGTGTCAGAACGTTGATAAGAACAAATATCGATTTATGATTGGTGTTTTAATGTATCTCGCCATAACAACACGGCCAGATATTTTACACTCCGTCGGGAAAATGGCGCAATGCAACACAGATCCTCACATAGAAGCATTAAGCATTAAAGCATATTTTTCGGTACCTATCCGGAATTTGGATTTGTTTTCTTCATTGGGAGTTTACCGATAAGCTGGGAGTCGAGAAAGCAGCACTCAGTAGCATTGAGTAGCATTAAAGCAGAGTATATGGTTGTGTCGGAAGCCGCAAAGGATTCTGTTTATCTGCGAAGGCTGCTGATGGAGGTCGGATGTTCAAATGGCGAAGCAGTAGTAGTACACATCGACAACCAGGGGGCGCAGAAGAGGCAAGTAATGCAGTACTTCCCAAGCGAAGTAAACATATCGACATAAGATACCATCACATCAAGGAGGTAATAAAGAGTCAGCAAATTGTATTAAAATACTGTCCATTAGAAGATAATGTAGCCGATGTTTTAACAAAGAATTTAGTGAGACTTAAACACGATAAATGTATTAAGTTTTTGAATTTAAATTAACGATTTTTAAACTTAAATTTAAAATAACGATTTTATTAAATTTAAAATAACGATTTTATTAAATAATGTTTTTTGAAATTGAAATAAAGAATTTATTGTTCTTTTTGGTTTTCAAAATGTAAGTGACATCCACGATCAGGGGGCGTGTTGAAAATAGCTGGCAATACCCAACGTGTACGGCACAATCTATTTCATATGATATTGTAAGTTGGTATCACTTATTGTACGTTACAACAGAATTCAAATGTGACATCTTTTTAAATTTCATTCGCCAATAAACTTTAACTTCAACAAAAAGGCTGACTCTACAGACTGCAGTAGTACAGTGCAACAAGTGCAGTAGTGCATCACGTGCAACAGTGCAGCAGGATTAACGAATCAGGGAAAAAGGAGAGAAGTACCTGTGGGAATTAAGCAACAGTAGCTAGTTAAGGATTTCCTTACGCCTGGTTAAGTACCAGGTCTCCAAGTACGTGTCTTTTGTTTTCTATTTTCCTCTGAGTGGCATTCTTTTTTTTTTTTAAGGATGACACGGATTTCTTTTGATTTTTCTTTTGATCGATTATAAATATGACTTGCTGACTGCTTACTTTTCTTCTAATTATATAATTAATAATTATATTCAGTATTGCCATCTACTAGAAATAAAACATGCAACAATAATAAGGTACATTACAGTTCGGCCAATCTGACAAATTGATCGACCACGATCAACTGTGTAGGAAGTCTTAATTTACTTACACATATTTACATAAATATTTACTTTACGGTGTTATCTCCCTCGTCACAAGGATTGTTGCAATCTCGAAGAGCTCTCGGTTCATTCCACTTACTCATATGACAGGATTGAATTAATTTTTTGTAAGGTATTTGAGTAATTTGACAGTTCTTGATGTCTGTCACTATATAGCGGTCATTAAGAAGTTTTTTTTTACTTCGTAAGGTCCCGGAATCAATTTTTGTTACAAGATGAAACATCAACGTTCTTTATTACGACATAGTCACCAGGGTCGAAAGTTCGACCTGGTTTGTGATGGTCCACGAAATATTTGAGATTGTATTGCTGGGCCGACTCGATGGAGTTCAGCGCCGATAATCTACTTGCATTAAAATTTCTCTCCGGTATTGATTTCACATTTAAGAACTTTGTGAGCCAGTCGACGTTTGGACCTTTTTGACTAACACCGAACAATAACATTGAAGGACTTTGGCGGGTTGTGCTATGTCTTGAATTTTTAATGGCGAACTTAACGTCTCCTACCTTATTAGACCAGTTAGAATGGTGTAGCGGCTGGCTAAGTTTACCTAGCATCGGGGTTAACCCGCGATTAGCCCTTTCTACTTTTCCCTTCCCCTGGGGAGAGCCAACTGCTACCATTACGTGTTCAATATTGCTATTCGTTAGGAATTCGCTAAACTCTAAGGATGAAAAACATGTACCCCTATCAGATATAATCCTTCTAGGTCTGCTGTAGTAATCAAAATACCTTTTCAAAGAGATTACAACTTCTTTCGTACTAGTGTAATTGACGGGGTAAATGCATCAATTACCCCTAATAGATGTTTCCGTTTGGATTTTAAAGAAGGCAAAGTCCCGAGGTGATCAATATGAAGGGTATCAAATGGTTCTGCCTTTTTCGGAATGTTATAAAAGATTCTTTAATTTTATCTGGCAGGGGCGGAATACATGATGCATTTTAAGCAATTTTTTATAAACTTAAGTCGCATATCTGAAAACCAATAATGCGTTTTGATGTAATCGTAACATTTTGTCACTCCCAGGTGGCCCAGATTTCGTGCGTATGTCGAACCACATTTTCTTACATCTCGCTAGGAACATAATATTATATAATAAAAATATAATTACCTTTGCTATCTTTTCTACACAATTTTGAACGTATATCTGCAATTGTTGGGTCCCTGCCCTGCATCGCCGCTAGTTGAAACTTAATCGCTTTTTCAATTATTCATATGCTTTCAAACAGAAATTTACTGTCTTTCACGCGATTCGGGAGAATTGGGGTACAAACTTTCTGAAATATGCGCATAGAACCACAATTGAGTTCAACTGTCTTTAAGTCCTGGTTACCGGATACTTGAGGAATGATTCTTTGTGGGAGTTATTAGGACATATGCCTCGTCCACTGACACTATAACCTAAGTAGTCTATCTCTGTAAAACAGAATTTACATTTTTTCATCTTTAGCTCGAGCCCATTTTCAGCTAAGCAAGTTAAAACATTTCTCAATAAATCAATATGCTCACCGATTGTAGTTGAAGCTATCAATATGTCATCCATATAAACGAGTATAAACCTATTCTCGATAAAATCCTTCAGCACAAATGAAATAAATCGCTGGAATACTGACGGACAATTTGTCAGACCAAAAGGCATACGAATGTATTCAAATTGACCATCAGGGGTTACAAACGAAGTATATTTAATTGAGTCTCTAACCAATTTCACTTGATGAAATCCATTGCTAAGATCTAGCAAACTAAAATACTTATTTTCCTACAAATATTCCAGGCAGTCCTCGATCAGAGGTAGTGGGTAGTTATCCCTAATGGTGATTTTATTTAATTCCCTATAGTTGACGCACATGTGTGTGTTCCCCGCTTTTCATTTTTACTAACACAATGGAAGATGCGTACGCAGAATCACTATGCCTAATAATACGAGTACCTCTATTTAACAAGTCCACTGTTATTTCTCGAACTTAGTGTCTATCTTTGTACGAAAATCTTCTTGGGTGGCTAAAGACGGGGATATTTGAAGACAATACAATTTTCATTTCAAAATTACTCTTGATTGTAGGATGGGTGTACTTAGAAAGATAATCGAAGATAATGTCTTGTATGCGATGCTGAACATCTCGACTTAACAGATTATCAATATAAAAGTCTTCTGGCTGATTGTCGACTTCTGTACAAAAAACTTCAGGCAGGGCATCTATCGACGTATTACAACTATTTGCTAATGTCCTACATCTTCATTATAGGGAAACATTTCACTATCGCCAACTTATTCACTAATTATATCGGAATCGGAAGACTTAAGTACGCTTCTAATCTCACTATCGGAAGTTTGTTTAACAACACAATCGGAAGGTTGCAATTTCACTATTCTATCTGCAGATCGTTTAATAAAATCGGAGGTTTGCATTTTTTGCTTTGAAAGCCACACTCGAGAGCACATCAGCAATACAATCCTTTTCCATTCGAGCAAGACCACTACTCTTCTCTTTTAACTTACCCGCTTTTTCATTGTTGCAGTCGATCGAGAAAATGCCATGCAATAATGGTTAGGAATATACAATTCAATAATTGGTTTGGATTATTTAGCAACATTCAAATTTGATTCAACCCTACTATAAGCTTGTGATAATGTGTCTAGAGTGTTGCTGTCGTTGATATGAAAATGCCAGACTTCAAACTAATTTTGTTTTTTATTTCAACTTTATTTATTCACTGATGTCCATAATAAAATTTACATTAAATAACTGCAAGAAATCCCATCCCAACAGTAACGTATAAAAAGAGATAGTTGTTTCGTTTTATTAAACATTGATATATAACAGTTAATTATACCTTAAGAATTTAATCTGGCCCGGTTATGCCGCAAAATGTCGATCGTGTTGGCTTGTCCTACTTTATATTGAAAGGGATGATTTCTTGCGATATAAAGCTGGCTGGACTACCACTATCGATTAATCAATCGCAATTAATTTTACTGGCACCACTCAAGACACAATTAACGAAAACAACACTTATATTTTGGAATGGCTGGAATCATCAGTCCCCTTCTTCAGTGTGATCGTCTGCATCCTTGTCTGCATCTTTATCTTGGATCGTCCGCACTTTCCCCTTTGCTTGCTCGCAGTCTTTCAGCAAATGACTTGTACTGCCGCACTTAGAGCATGAACCGACAGCCCGTCTTTTTTGTGTGCACTTCGCGGATACATGACCAAACTGTGAGCAATTGTAGCAACGAATAGTTCCAGAAAGCTGTTTTGTGATGGCTCCAGTTGGAGGGTTCGAAAAGTTTGTGGACGGTGGTTTTGTGAAATGGTCGTCGGCACGTTTCCTGTCATATTTGATCAGCAACACCTTAAGCTGCTCCAAGGTGTTTGCGGTGTAAAGCATGGATGTGTATGACGTGCGATCACGTAAGCCGTCGACTACAAAACTGACGGTTTCACTCTCACTAACGTTTCCTTGGGATGCAATTACTTGCATTGACAGTATGTAGGCAATTGGGTTTTCATCTTTACGTCTCCAACGTCTTTGAAGCTGCCGGTAAACGTCGTAAATGGAAATGTTCTGTCAGAATTGTTGCAAAAGTCCTTGTTTCAACTCTTCAAAGTTGGATGCATCACTTGTGCGTAGGTATACTGCATCTGTCCCTTTCAGTAGTCGGCGCAGACACATGAATTTGAAATGGTTGACTTTTCGTCAACCCTTCCAAAATCCTCAAGCCACTTTTCGACGGAGTATGCGTCATCGCCACTGGTACAAGTCCTTCGATCTCACCAATGGCCATCTTATGTAGTTGGTTCGAGATGATTTGTTCCTCCAATTCCTTTAACTCCTCTCGCAGCAACATGGTCTTTTGTTTCTTCTCTATCTGCATGATGATGTCATTATCAGAGACGTCGTCTCGTGCTGGAGGGGTGCTGGCTGTTGACGCATCGGCTGCGGAGCAATTGACTGCTGAACCTTTGTCCGGGTTATTCTCTGAATCCTCGTTCGCCGGTTGTCTGTTCGCAGGCTGTTGGATGTTGCACAACAAATTTCGCAATTGCAAGGTCGTAGCACTGGATGGGTGATCTGCGCCAGCATGTTCCACAGCCTTATTTGCCTTTATGTTTGCGACTATAGTTTTAGTCGCTCATACTTTCAATTAATATACATATATACCTACAAGTTATCATACATAAGATATACATACATACATATACTTTATTTACTCGTTAAGCAATTGCATATCTTCTGTGACTCTGTTTTTTTAATTTGCTCCTTCATTATACGAGTATATATAAAACTTTTATTTTTTACATTTTTCACTGAGTTGTCTCGTTTTTTTTCTCGGTTCGGTTTACTTTTCTGGAGTTCATCCACTTGTTCTTGGGTTAATTTTTTATTCATTGGTTTTTCGGTTTCGTTTTTTTTTTGATTTTTTCTTCCTTTAGCTTCTTTTATTTCTTCGACTTCGTGCGTTATGATTTACATCGCTGTTGCGTTTTTCTTTTGTGTTTTTTTTAAAGGTATTAAATGCTTTTAATATCAGTAGGCTCTCTGTGGACGAGATGGCGTACAAGATGGAGGCTGGCGGTCTTCCCATTGGCACCTTGGATGCCATGAGTAAGTCGTTGAGATCCGCTCGTTGAACTCAGGCTTGGGCTACAAATCACGTTTGTAGAATACCGAGGTGCCTTGTAAGTCAAAATTAAAAAGAATGAAGAAGAACTTCCAAGTAATCCTAAGTGGAAAGAATACTTAAAGGTTCTTACCAAAATCGAATGGGCTCTAAGCAGGTTGGATAGGGCGAGAGACACTTCTCCGGAGGAGGTTGAGGAGAAGTGTACTCTCAGAAATAAGTTGACCGTACTAGCCGGGGAGTTGGCCGGCGACACGGAAGAGGATTCCAAAGATGAGGATGAGGTAGGCTCCGAGGACGAGCAAGAGCCAACGTGCTCGAAGCACGTGCACGAAGCACCACGAGTTTCGGTTGCTTGGGCAACCAAGCGCGTGCACTCATCCGTTGCTTCAACTTTAATGACGGAGACCATTTCTCGAATGCGTGTTCACCTCAGGCGCTGCTACGGGTGTGGGGTGCAAGGAATAACACGGCGTCAATGTCGACGTTGCAATAATACGTGAGAGAACGCGCAGCGGACTTCCGGGTCAGCAGGACGGGAGCGCCGGCGCATCTCCTGCTGGAGATCGGTTAGGAAGCTCGAAAGTTAATTTAGGTTTTAGCTTCGTGGCAAACGGTAGGGATGGACGTCCATATGTACGAGTTAGTATTTATGGTATAGGGATGTTAGGTCTTTTAGATAGTGGCGCCTCCCGCATTAAGGTAGGGGGTGAGGGATAGAAAGTTATTAAAGATTTAGGGCTTAGTTTAGGAAAGAATGAAGTTGGGTCCGTCGCTTTAGCTGACGGAAAGAGCATAGAGGTAGTGGGGGTTGTGTCTCTATCAATAGTACTACAAAGTCGTTCCGTTTTAATAGAATGCCTCGTTATTCCAACGATACCACACACCGCGGTCCTTGATGCAGATTTTTAGGCACTATCGGGAATCGTCCCCTATTTAAGATCACGGGTGTGGAGCTTCTCGTGCCAACAGTCGGTTGCCTTCATTACTGCTATTCGCGAGATTTCAGAGCTGGACGTCGACGAAGCTGGTCAGTTGGAAGCTTTGGTCGACGGAGTTTTTAAGTCAATGATAAGGAGTTGAACGAGATGCTGAAGGCGGGAGTTGTCGAGAAATCCAACAGTCCGTGGGCATCTCCAATAGTCCCTATCAAGAAGAAAAGATTTTAAAAAGCTTAACAGGGTTGTAGATAGGGATGCTTATCCATTGCCATTTATATCAACGACATTGGATAAGCTTAGGGACGCAAAATATTTGGCGTCAGTAGACACAAAGTCGGCCTACTGGCAGATTCCCATGGAGGAGAGATCGCGCCCACTTACAGCCTTCACGGTACCGAATAGAGGCCTGTTCCAGTTTAAGCGAATGCCTTTCGCGTTACACCATGCGCCTGCTATGTGGCAAAGATTTATAGACAGCATCTTAGGTGCTGATCTAGAACCACACGCATTTGTGTACCTGGACAATATTATTATCGTCACAAATAAATTCAACCAACACCTTAGATACTGGAGGAGGGTTTTCAACGATTGTGTGAGGCAGGGTTAAAAGTTGGTCGGGAAAAATGTATCTTTTGTAGGCCGCCTTTAAAATATTTAGGTTATGTATTGTAGTAGATAGGAATGGACTGAACGTATATCCAGAGAAAATAGATAGCATGGTTAGGATTTCCGCACCCAAAAGTTTGAAGGAAATTAAAAGTTTTATAGGGACAGGCTCTATCAAACTTCGAGCTTTAGTTAAGGCTTTAACAGACTTGTTAAAGAAAAATAGGAAATTTATATGGACGGACGAGTATGAGAAAAGTTTTAGGAAGGCGAAAGAATTTTTAGTCATGGCACCCATTTTGACATGTCCAGACTTCGATAAGCCGTTCGCTGTTAAGACGGACGTCTCGAATTATGGAATAGGGGCTGTATTAAGTAAGGAGTTTGAAGACGGAGAGGAGGTTTTGCGAAGAATCCCGCAGTTGGATGGGATCTCAGAAGCGAATCGGGATCCTTGGGCGTACGCAAAACTTTTGCAAGAGTAGAAGCTAGATACTACTGGCCGAAGATGCGCTCAGGAGTAACAAAATATGTGAAGAATAGCAAGGTTTGCCAACAAGTGAAATTGCCCTTGTTGTTTCCTCTACGTTCGGCAACTGTGAGAGCAGTTTGCAGGGAACAAGAGGAACAATTATTTCTTCTTTTCGGCGTACCCAAGGTTGTCGTATGTGACAACGGTCCCAAGTTTGTGACTCTTATGAGTCACAAATTATGTTTACAGCCCACTATAATCCGCAGGCGCACCTTACGGAGAAAATTAACTAGATAATTAAGACAACGCTCAGAGCGTATTTTTCTGAGAACCACCGACGTCGGGATTCGCAGTTGGCGAAAGTAGTGTGCGCAATTCGCAGAGCCCAACACAAGTTGCTTGCGGTATCCCCATATTATGTAAATTTCGGGAGAGAGATGGTGACTCCCGGCACGGAGTTTGACGCCTCGAGGGATTATCTCCAGAGCAGGATAGGAAGCGAGGATAGGATAGGTAGTAGGGACATAGTACCAGAAAGAGAGGCCATAGGCATTGATACGGAGTAGGGAAAAGGAATTTAGGGCACGAGATATACCGGAGTTAGGGAGGAGATTTTATATTTTGAGGGAGAATATTCGTAGGAAATTGGGGGCGGCAGCAAAGAAGTCTGCGAAAGCCTACAACCTCCGACAACGAGATGTAGGATACCTCCCGAATGAATTGGTATGGGTAGCGCCGAAATTCATGGGACCATACAGGATCCACAAACGTGTATCAGAGTGGACATACAGTTTGGTGGATTCAAATGGTCAGAACAAAGGTACCAGGCACGCTAAGGAGCTTAAGCTCTATAGCGATGAGCCAGAAGAGTCCTAAGTCCTATTAAGAGTATTGGCCATGATGAAAATGTCTTTCCAATTAACCTTTGCCCGCAGGAAATGGTTTGCGCTTCTGAAGAATACAAGCCCATTTCCTAGAAGGTCAGGGTGAGGTTTGTTGCGGTAAATTTTCCCGCAACAAGGTTTATTCTCTTCCCCGTTCTTGCTACTCCGTGCCCTCTTTTCTTTGCAGTGGGAAACCGAGCTCTGGCGGAGGTGGAGGGCAGCCATAGTCCCACCAGCCAGTGACCCACCGTCCACAGACCTCGGAAAGTACCCACATAGGCTTACGGGCAGTTTTCTTCTCAGAGGAGAACCTTTGTCGGAGTCGGTAGCCTAGACGGGAGACTCACAACGGGCAGCACCAGACAGGGCATCTGAAAGTCGTCGACGGGTGGGGTCAGACGGTCTTTTAAAGCCAGACACCCCAACACGATGATGAAGGGTGGGGGAGGATGATCCCCGGACTTTACCAACACAATGAAAGCCAAGTATTACAAAGGCTTCTTCGCGTTTGTTTTTATTTGCAATTTTGAGTACTTCGATGGGGGAAAAATACCCAGAATTCAGAAGAAGAAGAAACATTGCTTCTCGCAATTTCCCAGGTAATTTCAATGTCTAAGGAAATAGCTAGGCATAGCTAGGATCCACAAACTCTCATAAACTCGCTTAGTGGAGTTCCCAGTTATCACTGCAAGTGGACAGTGACAGGAGTTTAGTATGAGTGTGTACAATTGGAACATATGAGAGGTCTAGTTGGACACGGGAGCACACACTAGCAAAGTCTGCTAGTAGTGTATCTGGAAACCCCGTTGCTGGGTCCGCTAGAGTGTGGATGAGAATGAGTGCATGAATATGGCGGGAGTTTGTAGAATGAAAAAGATCTGAAAGTCACTTTTATGACGACCAGCAATAAGTGAGGGTCTAGCGATAGTTTTTTTTTCTGTTAGTGCGATAGTTGCGATTGCAGGAAGCAATTGGTTTTTTTTGTTAAAAGTTAAAAACAAACATTGGAGTAGATTTTGGAGTTGCGAATTTAAGTCTTTGGCGGACAGGAAGTAAAAAAGGGAGAAAGAAAATCTAGAAGGATACGGGAGCAGGAGTAGCAGGACGAAAGGATAAAAAAAGGACTGTATCAGAACGGGACGCAGTACTGCCAAAGGAAAAAGCTAAGTATAGTGCAGTGTAGTTGAAAGAAAAAAAAACGTTTTCTTTAAGATTGTAAGTGAATCTCCTGTAGATCGCGCGTATGTTAAAATCTCGAGAAAAGACGAGACACGCGACCCATTAGATTTATACTTTTTTTTGCGTTTCGGGACTGTGAAAATAGCGGGTCACTCTATCGACGAGTGACCACTAATTTAATTTTAATAAATCGTCAAGCTCCACGGAGCTTTATATTATTGTGAAAAAAGACGCTTCTTTTATTTTCATTTCGAGTTGTTAGTATGTATGTATATATCGAAAATCTTTAATCTTCTTCTTCGGTTTTTTTGTGCTTCGGGGAAGAATTTTCTTTTACATACTGTGGTATATATGTGATTAAATCAATTATCCAGTGTTGCATAGTTTTAGGATCATACAAACTCTCCACGTTGGAGAGTTCAGTTATTACCCCAGTTTCAAACCAGAAGTTACCAGAAAGAACTAGAACCCGACAAATGTAGTATAAATACAGGATGAGAAACTGCGGACGATAAGTTGATTTTTGGAAAGCGATGGAAAAGGACCTAAGTCGTACTAAGTAAAAGATAAGAGATTTGAATTGTGAAATAGAAGTGAAATTGTTTGTGAATTGATTGAAAGTTGTATTTAAATAATAATAAATAGAGTGTTTTGAAAAAGAATAACGTTTTATCATTTCGAGCCCTAGCCGAAATATTACATTGGTGTCAGAAGTGGGATAAAACTTATTCTGAGTGCTGTGAAAAAAAAAAGAAAATAATAAAAAAAAATAAAAATGCCACGTACATTGCTGGAGCTAAGTATACCCCAGCTGAAAATGGAGCTAGAGAAGCGGAATCTCTGCGCAGCTGGAGGGAAAAGTGATTTGATTCTTCGGCTACAAGAAGCGATCGAAAAAGATGGAAAAGATCCTAAATCCATGTCGTTCGACGTAGAAGAGGAGCTTGTAAGCACAGAGGTTGACATGTCTGCCATGATGGAATTACTCCTTGGATTGAATTCTAAATTTGAAGAACAGAAGAATTCTTTAGAAGAACAAAGGAGAAGTATGGATTCTAAGTTTGAAGAACAGAAGAATTCTCTAGAAGAACAGAAGAATTCTCTAGAAGAACAGAAGAATTCTCTAGAAGAACAGAAGAATTCCATTATTTCCGCACAAAAAGACACTGTCGAAGAGTTCAAGAATTCTCTAGAAGCGAAATTCGAAATAATCGATCAAAAATTAAATATGCACGAGGCACAATTCGAGAAGGTTGAACACAATATCGAGAATCTTGCGATAGAACTAGAGAGAGTAAAGAAACAGAAGGTCCCAGAAATTCCTACAGACTGCTCTAGAAGGAAAGAGATGCAACCACCTGTTTTTGATGGCCAAACATCGTGGCCAATATATAGAAGACAATTTGAAGCAGCTGCCATGACCAACAACTGGGACGACGGAGAAAAGTCGATTGCACTCACGCTGGCACTGAGAGGTACAGCTGCGGAATTGCTGCAAACCATCTCAGAAGATAAACAACTCAACTACGACACTTTGGTTAAAGCCATAGAAATGCGCTTCGGAGATGACCATATGCAGCAAGTATACAGAGTCCAACTGCGCAGCAGAGTCCAGAAGAGGGGAGAAACACTTCAGCAGTTGCAGGCCGATATCGAACGGTTGGCGCATTTATCTTATCCTAATGCCGGAGAAGACATTATCAGCGAAATGGCTGTAGAGGCATTTACCCAAGCAATTGAAGATAGGCAGTTGCAAATGGCTGTAAGAATGGCTGAAAAACGAACCCTTCCTGAGGCCCTAGCATTGGCCCTGACGATGAAAGCTGCCGACCAAGCATCTCAAGAAATCCACCGCGTGAGAGAAGTGACAGCCGTGGAATGCTCATGCCAACGAGCAGACGTCGTGGAGCGGAACAGTGTGCGTGGAGGACAAGACCGTTGCTGGAACTGCAACAAAATAGGACATCTGCGGCGTCAGTGCTGGGCTCCACTTAAAGAACGCAGTTGTTCACAATTCGCTGCTGGGAGGCATAACAAAGAAGCATGTAGCAGGGAAAACATCTATACTGCAAGCAGCGCATCATCAAGTCAACAGGCGGGAATACGTGTAAGGACCAGCTTTGAGGGGCAGAAGTCGGTTTCTGGAATTGACGCCCCCAGGATCAAAATCCAAGTCTCCCAAACAAAACGAAGTAACAAGAGTCTTACAGTGGAAGCCCACATTGGCCAGAGTAAATGCGTGGCCACCATTGACACCGGTGCCACCGCTTCCATTATAAGAAGGGACATCGCTCCTGATTCATGGCTACACAATACCAGTAGCAACTGTCTGGAAACAGTAACAGGAGCGACGGCGGATGTGTATGGAGAGGTTCTTCTTGCGATCAATCTGGCAGGACTAACATTCCCCCACGTATTCCTAGTGGCCGATATACGCGACGAGTGCATCATTGGACTTGACTTTATGAATGCGTATAATGTAGTGCTTGACACCGGAACTCATGTACTTAAGTACAGGAACGTTGAGATTCCGATGGTGTTCGGGAATGAGAATGCCGCATGCCTGAGGACAGTATTCAGTAACGACTACGAGATACAGCATCGAAAGGGAAGCCTTCACTCTAATGCGGATGCTCTGTCCCGGCGACCTTGCAAATCTGATTGCAAACATTGCGCACGACAAGAGGAAAAAGATGCGGTATCCACTCAACGACTAAGAGCTGAGCCCACTGACGGTTGGAATGAGAGTGAAATGCGAAACGCCCAAAAAGAGGATCCGGATATCGAGCCAATACTCGCTTGGAAAGAACACGAAGAAAAACCAGATTGGCAGGAAATATCCAGTAAAAGTCCCGAACTAAAGGCATACTTGGCACAGTGGGACTCCCTTCATGTTCAAGATGGTGTTTTGAGGCGAAGGTGGGAAAGCTCGGATGGAAAGTCGTTTGTGATGCAGCTCGTTGTGCCACGGTCGAGAGTCAGTGACGTGCTAAGGGAACTGCACGATGGAGTATCCGGAGGCCACTTGGGAGTGAATAAGACGTTAGAAAAGGTGCGAGAACGTTTTTATTGGGTGCATGCCAAGGACGATGTCGAAAATTGGTGCAGAAAGTGTGTCACCTGCGCCGCCAGTAAAGGCCCGAGGGTTAAAAATCACGGCAAAATGCAGCAATACAACGTTGGAGCGCCATTCGAGAGAATCGCAGTTGACATTGCAGGACCGTTTCCTGAAACCGAAAATGGAAATCGCTACATTCTTGTTGTTATGGATTACTTCAGCAAGTGGCCTGAGGCTTTTCCTATCCCTAACCAAGAAGCCAAAACCGTGATTGAGCAGATCGTTTACAACTGGGTGAGCAGGTTCGGCGTACCGATGGATTTGCACTCGGACCAAGGGCGCAACTTCGAATCCAAGATTTTCCAAGGGGTGTGCGAGCTACTGGGTATCAAAAAGACGAGAACAACACCGCTCCACCCACAATCGGACGGGATGGTAGAACGCTTCAACAGAACCTTGAATGAACACCTATCAAAGGTCGTTGGCGACAAGCAATGCGATTGGGATAGGCAAATTCCAATGTTTCTATTGGCCTATCGGAGTGCAGTACACAACACCACAGGTCACACTCCATCGGAAATCCTTTTCGGTCGAACAATCCGGTTACCTAGTGAATTGATGTTTGGATCACCGCCGTCTGAAGAGAACAGAAATGAAGACGACTATGTCGCAGACCTCAGACGGATTATTAGGGACGTGCACCAAAGAACAAGGGATAAGATCAAGATAGCCAGTGACCGCATGAAGACGAGGTATGATGTCAAGGCGACCACAACGGGATTCCAGGAAGGAGATCTAGTGTGGCTATATAACCCTCATAGACGGAAAGGCATATCACCCAAATTACAGCAAGACTGGGAAGGACCATATAAAGTCGTAAAACGCATCAACGATGTTGTCTATCGCATTCAACGAGGAAGAGGCAAGATGAAAGTGGTTCATGTGGATCGAATACATCGCTATATTGGGCAGAATGTCGAAGAGTTTGTTCGGGACGAACAAGTTTAAGAGGGGGATATTGTGGTATATATGTGATTAAATCAATTATCCAGTGTTGCATAGTTTTAGGATCATACAAACTCTCCACGTTGGAGAGTTCAGTTATTACCCCAGTTTCAAACCAGAAGTTACCAGAAAGAACTAGAACCCGACAAATGTAGTATAAATACAGGATGAGAAACTGCGGACGATAAGTTGATTTTTGGAAAGCGATGGAAAAGGACCTAAGTCGTACTAAGTAAAAGATAAGAGATTTGAATTGTGAAATAGAAGTGAAATTGTTTGTGAATTGATTGAAAGTTGTATTTAAATAATAATAAATAGAGTGTTTTGAAAAAGAATAACGTTTTATCATTTCGAACCCTAGCCGAAATATTACAATACATAGAAACACTTATTCTTATGGAATGTGGCTCATTACCATCGACTACATGAACAAACGTATAAAGCAGGTTTATTTTCTACTTTTCCAATCCGTTTTTCCGGTGGCAGTTCTCACATTAAAGAACATACATTCCCATATCTAGGTTGATTGTAAAAAAGACCGTTGGCTGTATTCTGCCAACGTATAAGCATATGTTACGGATTTTATGGGACTCTTCTTTCCGGCAATACGACACCACCGTCACGGAGCGACGCAGCAACAGATCGACATATTCTATGGACCGGCGCCCTTACATTGGGTGTTTTGACGTAAATTTTTACATGAAAAATACCCCACACATTTTGCAAATATAAATTATCGGATATTAGACCTACGTTTTTGAACAGAATTTCGTTTACAAATGTAATTAGACACATTTTTATGTATTGCTAAATATAAGCTAATATGATAAGTAAGATTTTTGGTTGTTGATTCAGCACTTGTTTATGACTCCTAACAACAAAAGGGCTGTCATATCCATAAATTTGTAGACCAGCCAAAATTGTGAAGCCATCAGGGTTTTTTTTTAAATTCTTTATGTCCTGAGTAAAAAAATTCGTTTAAAATGGGCTTTTTCAACAATACACTGTAAATTACTCACCAACATCCATGTAAGCCTGTAGACTGCCAGAATTTACTGTAATCGGTGCGTAAAGTTTGCTGTGTGTGTGTTATAGATTGAATTTTTCGTATAAAAAGTGAAAGGAAATGATATTGTGGTATATATGTGATTAAATCAATTACCCAGTGTTGCATAACTTTAGGATCATACAATATCTCCGCGTTGGAGAGTTCAGCTATTACCCCAGTTTCAAACCAGAAGTTACAAAAAAGAACTAGAATCCGACAAATGTGGTATAAATACAGGATGAGAAACTGCGGACGATAAGTTGATTTTTGGAAAGCGATAGAAAAGGAGCTAAGTCTTAACAAGTGAAAGATAAGAGATTTGAATTGTGAAATAGTAGTGAAATTGTTTGTGAATTAATTGAAAGTTGTATTTAAATAATAATAGAGTGTTTTGAAAAAGAATAACGTTTTATCATTTCGAACCCTAGCCGAAACATTATAATATTATGTACAATTCACATGTATTCGTAGACAGGGTCACACGGATAGAGGCATCAGTAGAAACTGGTTTTTGGAACGACCTATATCTAAAAAGTTTGTCATCTATGTTAGTTCATTTATAAAACTATTTATGAAATGAGGTATACTCTGTCCAACATAAATTGGCAGTACAGGGAAGATAGGGATGTTTGTCTCTCATTCGCACTCTTTGGTTTTCCGTAAGGTGCTATTCCAATTAAAGCTTTTACAGGGCTTCCGTAGTAAGCATTTTAAATTAGCAAAAATGTGAAAGACTAGTATGTAGAGTTACTTTCCTTGTTTTAAATTGAAATTTTCATTTACATAATTTTTCCAAACAAGACGTAAGATAAAAGGCGCGACTTAAAAATACAAATTGCACAAAACTAAAAAAAAAATACATGCACCTTTTAAAAATACAATTTACGTAAAAACACTTACCTTCACATTAATATTACAATCCAAATTTAGAAAAATACACTCAACATCAAAAAATAAACTAAGTATATGCATATACCGTTGGTGTAGTGTAGGGGGTTGTTTGTGTGTTTGCACAACCTATTTTAAAATCAAAATAGTTTGATATTTTTCTGTTTCCACCAACGTGTTTGTGTAGTGTATGGGGCCTATTAAAAAAAAACAGCTTACAATTTCGTAACCGCATTTTAACGTATTTTCCATACATTTAAGGAAATGCAGAAGATCATAACAAGATCTTCACGATGACACTCATCATTAAGAACTTTTTTCACAGCTCTAAAACCAAAACCTCCTCAAACCCAAGGAAAAAAAACGTCGGTCCAAATTTCTCACTTGGCGCTTGGCATGCGAGAAAAATCAGAATGAGCTAGAAAAAGTAGTTTAACACCAGATTAATATGTAAAAAAGACGGTTTTCGCAGAACCCCATATTGATATTTTGGCATGCCGTTTTGTTTTAATAGCTAAAACAGTCCCTGCCTACATATGTATTGTACATACACAAGTATGTGTATCCACATGGTATTCTTCCCCACATGGCAACACCTATTGTGACACCGACACAAAAAATTCAAAATATTTTTTTCGCAGATGACTAGATGTATGAATTTGTTTGATGTATGAATTTCAGTGCGACGTGACGGCACGATTATGTTTTTTCTACGGAGCCCCTTTCACACTCCCACGGAACCCTAGGGTTCCGCGGAACACCATTTGGGAAACACTGATCTAAGTTACAAGGCGGCAAATTATATTTTGCTTGGAGACAATTTTCGGCGCAAATTAAGATGAAAAGAAATACTATATGTTCTCATTTGAACTCTTTAGACGATTGCAAACGTGTTTCTTTGCCATTTTATCAAAGGGGCTTGGAGCATCAATTTAAAGCATCTTGGGTCTTATTTGAAGGCTCATCATATTCCGCGCGACATGATTTTCTGCAATTATTTTTTCTCAATTTTTACAATTCACTTAAAGAATTTAATAAGCCGAATAATTTTAATACAAAAATAACGAATGAGATTTGAATTTATTTGTTTTATTTCGCAATGACAGATAGTTCTCCTCGATTTCTCCACTAGAATACGAAACCATATTTTTAAACGTGGTTATAGGGTACTATACTTAATTTGTTTTAAAAATTAATTGGTAGCAACAAAACATAGGAATTCATTTTTTAGGAATTTGAGCCTTGCTATGAAAATCTACTAAAAATCACATACAGTTCCGAAGTTTTTTTATTTTGTAAGACATTGTGAACTCTGTTTGGCATACTCGTTGATACTGTTACTGTACGTACTGTTTGTTGTTGATTTTTTAATTTTTTGATTTTAAGCAAACCAACAATTTTCGACGCGGCTTAAGTTCGTGGAATTAATGGAAGGGGGAATGTTAACATTTCACTAATATAAAAAAAAATTATATTTTTTGTTTGAACAGTGGCAAGGAGTGCAATTCTGCTATAGATGCATTCTGTTGGAAGACACTAGAGACTTTGAGAATAAGGCTAAAATACTTCCGTACTGGTACCTACTGTTCATTATTTTACAATCAAAATATATTGAAGCAGGATCTTCCGACGACATGTACCAGCAAACCATAACTGATGGCGATGGTTTAACCGTTTTGACGACACATTTACCTTCGCAACCCTGTGACCATCCGAGGCGGTATTTATTACTGAATATGACCTTTTAAAGAACAAAGAAATACGCAAGTATTTCCAGATAAACTGTTATCTTTTTATCCTTTCGGTAAGCTTTTTGCTTCTTGCCTACACTTTAAATTTTGGGTAAAAAGATTTTTACTATGCTTCAAAATTTATAGCTTATTGTTCAACTATTTAACCACTTTCCTCATTATTCTTTAGGAAACTTTCTTTTTAAATCACACTTTTGGCGACGACTTTTAAAATATTTACCATCGTTAATCCAAACTTTTGCTACATCGATGAAAGTGATGAAATATCTCGATATCAGTATGCCCCATGTCCTATACCTTTGAACACCTCTTTGATCTTAAGGAAACGGCAATGTTGTCATTTTACTGCGTAGGCAGACGTCGCATGACTTAAACCATCATCGTTGATATCTGGTGCAGTCGGCAATATTTTTCGAGACTTATCTTACAGAACTCAAGTGGTCAAGTGACCAAGTCACATGTTCATTAATCGCACAAGCTTGTGGAGTGTTATCTTGAACGTAGTACAATTGTCCAACTCTATTTGCAATCATCTAAATTTTGCCATCATTTCCGAAAAAAATTGTTTTTCTCTAATCGAAT
The DNA here is from genome assembly GCA_928272305.1 of Volucella inflata. Classification (NCBI taxonomy): domain Eukaryota; kingdom Metazoa; phylum Arthropoda; class Insecta; order Diptera; family Syrphidae; genus Volucella; species Volucella inflata. The sequence continues at coordinate 35,763,311 of OV743717.1, forward strand.
GTGGTGGTATTTCCGTGATCCGTTATCCTAGCAACAGAAAATAGATTAGTTCTCAAGTTCTTGTCTAGTAATGTATTTTGAAGTTTTAATGACCTTTCAGGCTTCCCGTCTGTTGTGACAATCGCAGTTGTTCCCATTGCATCTACACTTGTACTTGAATCATTCGCCAACAGTAGCTTGCCCTGCTCTATCGAAGAACAAACGTGTGTTGTTGGACATATGAGACGTACAGCCACTTTCCAGGCACCATTGTCGTCCACTACCACACTTCAGAGTCCCTAAAGCCTGTTCTTCCACTTCCGTTGGGTAGAAACTTCTTTCTACTTTATTAGATTCACCTTTTGAGCAGGTACGAGTATCTTGTTTCTTGTTTTCTGGACATGGTGTTGTGACCCACTTGATGTTTTTCTTATTCGGTTGCACCTCTTTCAAACTTTGACCTGCTTTGGGATGCACTCCGGAGTACAGACATCGCCTCCTTATCACAATTTTTAAAACTAGATGGCAACTTAAACGACAATAGTTCTTAGTTCTTCGTGTATATCAACACCATACACTTTAGCAGCATCGAAGAATTCCATTCAATTTTTGCCCAAATCGTCGTCTTCCTGCATTTGGTAAGTGGCCACGCGTTTCAGCAATGTCGCCTTGACTGGTCCTGTTGCGAATTCAATAGCTCCCACACACTCTTAGTTGTGTCCATTTCTTTTACTAACCGTAACAGACTTGAATCAACATCGATGGTCAAATCTGCCTTTGTTTTTGTATCGTCTTCCAGCAGTTCCTTTTGGATTCTTCATTTACGTACTTCAGTTCAGGTCTTTGAGCTCCTCAGCTGACGTGGTTCCATGTTCCACTCAATCATTTCCACTTCAATTAACATTACCCATGTATCGTAATTTTCGTTTCTAAGCGACGTCATTGCAATTATACCGATTTTCATCAAAACACGTGAAATTTCATTATATCATATATAGGTAGTCATTTATTTCTGTTTAATTCGGAAAAAAATAACGGAATTAATTCGGATGAATGAAAATGAATGTAAACAGAGAGACAAAGTTTTCAACAATTTTTCCAAGCATTCGTGGTGAATAATGTTGGGTTCGAAAGCGTCGATTGTTTCTGGTTTGTTAACGCAGATTAGCGGCTTTACGTATTCCAAAAAAACGTAATGAAGAGATGTCAAATCACAAGATCTTTAAGACCAATTTACAGGTCCATTGTGTGAGATTTTGCGCCATCCTTCTGGACCCATATATCTTTTATATTCAAGCAATTCAAGCGGAGAACGAAAAAGGCTATTGTCTTGCCTCTACAGCAAATACCCTTGATCCTAACCCGTTGAATAGCTTCATTTAAAAAAAAAAAACAAAATTCCATAGACTCCACCAGCACAGAGAACGTAGTTAACTACTCGTATGTATTTTTTGCGGCGTTTCGATAATCTCATGTTGATTATTTTCCTCCAAATTCGTCAATTTAGCTTATTGAACCAAAACAACAAACATTGATCTTGCCCTATCAAATTTCTATTCGTTAATTTTCTCCTGCTATGCCCAATCGGTTCCATATTCCTCCCGAAAAGACTCCTTCTTGGTATAACAAGGAAAATTTTTTGGAGCTTAATGTCAGCAAATGCCTAGCGATAACGTATTCCCGCAAACGTCTTCCTCCACCTCCAAGAAACTACTTTATCTGCGATGAGCCTATTCCCTCCACTACCGAAGTAAGGGATCTAGGAATAATATGTGACAGGGAATTGAATTTCGACTCACATATTGACAGCATCATAAATAAAGCTAACTCTGCACTTGGCTTTATCAAACGCTGGTCAAAAGAGTTTTCCAACCCCTACCTCCCTATGAAAATAGGTTAAAACTAATTGGCATGCATACCCTAAAAAAACGTCGTGAAGTCGCTGATGTACTTCTTTTACACCAGTTATTGACTGGAAACATCAACTGCCCGGGGATAACACAAAATATTTTATTCACTCCCAACCCCCGTAACCTAAGATCTGTCCCGATTCTCCTTATTCAAACTCACCGCACCAATTACGGTCACTCCGAATCATTATCAAGAATGTTACGTATAACAAACATCTACGCCGAAGTCTTCGACCTAAATAGCAGCAAACATGAAATAAAAAAAGCCCTGCTGAATATGTCACGCCCATAACATCTCCCCCGACTAATTTTCTCCCTCGCCCCATTAGGTTAAGAATGTATTTGTTAGTTTTTAAGCCTAGGTTTAAGTTTTTGCTTGTCAATAAGTTAAATAAAGTTGTCCGGGGTAGACCCGGGCCAATAATAATAATAATAATAAAAAAAAAAATGAGCCTCATCGCTGATTTTTCATAAAACAGCGGATACAATGCCTGTTGATCTTGGATCCATTTACCGAAATTTCAAAGCAAATGACAATCATTAGGTTTCAATTCCTGCACGAACTGGATCTTGTAAGCCTTCAAACCAAGATCTTTGCGTAAAATTTCTATCAAATGAACCGACGACGTTTCAACGACGCCGATAGATAAATTTGGATCTTCTGCAACACGATATTTTCAAAAAAAGATTACATCATAACAGTGTCCATAATTTGTTGCTGGGGTATTGTACATGAATCATAAGAATTCAGGCAAATTTTTTACAATATACGATGTACTATATGATTCTGCATAATTCTACAATGTAAGCTTATGATAATATACATATATACTGTGGTATATATGTGATTAAATCAATTATCCAGTGTTGCATAACTTTAGGATCATACAAACTCTCCACGTTGGAGAGTTCAGTTATTACCCCAGTTTCAAACCAGAAGTTACCAGAAAGAACTAGAACCCGACAAATGTGGTATAAATACAAGATGAGAAACTGCGGACGATAAGTTGATTTTTGAAAAGCGATAGAAAAGGAGCTAAGTCTTAAAAAGTGAATTATAAGAGATTGGAATTGTGAAATAGTAGTGAAATTGTTTGTGAATTAATTGAAAGTTGTATTTAAATAATAATAAATAGAGTGTTTTGAAACAGAATAACGTTTTATCATTTCGAACCCTAGCTGAAATATTACACTGGTGTCAGAAGTGGGATAAAACTTATTCTGAGTGCTGTGAAATAAAAAATATAAATAAAAAAATGACACGTACATTGCTGGAGCTAAGTATACCCCAGCTGAAAATTGAGCTAGAGAAGCGGAATCTCTCAGCAGCTGGAGGGAAAAGTGATTTGATTCTTCGGCTACAAGAAGCGATCGAAAAAGATGGAAAAGATCCGAAATCCACTTTGTTCGACGCAGAAGAAGAACATGTGAGCACAGGAGTTGACATGGCCGTTATGATGGAATTACTCCTTGGATTGAATTCTAAGTTTGAAGAACAGAAAAATTCCATTGTTGCCGCACAGAAAGACACTATTGAAGAGTTCAAGAATTCTCTAGAAGCGAAATTCGAAATAATCGATCAAAAATCAAATATGCACGAGGCAAAACTCGCGAAGGTTGGAACCGAATTCCAGGAACAGCTCGTGAAAGTCGAGGAACAGTTCGGGAAGGTTGAAAACAATATTGAGAATCTTGCCAAAAAACTAGAGAGAGTGAAGAAACAGAAGGCCCGAGAAATTTCTACAGAATGCCCTAGAAGGAAAGAGATGCAACCGCCTGTTTTTGATGGCCAACCATCGGGGCCAATATATAGAAGGCAATTTGAAGCAGCTGCCATGGCCAACAAATGGGGACGACGGAGAAAAGTCGATTGCGCTCACGCTGGCACTGAGAGGAACAGCTGCGGAATTGCTGCAAACTATCTCAGAAGATAAACAACTCAACTATGACGCTTTGGTTAGAGCCATAGAAATGCGCTTCGGAGATGACCATATGCAGCAAGTATACAGAGTTCAACTGCGCAGCAGAGTCCAGAAGAGGGGAGAAATACTTCAGCAGTTGCAGGCCGATATCAAACGGTTGGCGCATTTATCTTATCCTAATGCCGGAGAAGACCTTATCAATGAAATGGCTGCAGAGGCGTTTACCCAAACGATTAAAGATAGGCAGTTGCAAATGGCCGTAAGAATGGCTGGAAAACGAACCCTTCCTGAGGCCCTAGCATTTGCCCTGACGATGAAAGCTGCCGACCAAGCATCTCAAGGAATCCACCGCGTGAGAGAAGTGACAGCCGTGGAATGCACCTGCAAACGAGCAGACGTCGTGGAGCGGAACAGTGTGCGTGGAGGACAAATCCATTGCTGGAACTGCAACAAAATAGGACATCTGCGGCGTCAGTGCTGGGCTGCATTTAAAGAACGCAGTGGGCCACAGTGCGCTGCTGGGAGGCGTAACAAAGAAGCATGTAGCAGGGAAAATATATATACTTCGAGCAGCGTATCATCAAGTCAACAGGCGGGAATACGGGTAAGGACCAACTTCGAGGGGCAGAAGTCGGTTTCTGGAATTGACGCCCGCAAGATCAAAATCCAAGTCTCCCAAACAAAACGAAGTAACAAGAGTCTTACAGTGGAAGCCCACATTGGCCAGAATAAATGCGTGGCCACCATTGACACTGGTGCCACCGCTTCCATTATAAGAAGGGACATCACTCCTGATTCATGGCTGCACAACACAAGTAGCTACTGTCTGATAACAGCAGCAGGAGCGACGGCGGAGAGGTTGTTCTTACCATCAATCTTGCAGGACTAACAATTACCCATGTATTCCTAGTTGCCGATATATGCGACGAGTGCATCATTGGAGTTGACTTTATGAAGGCGCATAATGTAGTGCTCGACATCGGAACTCAAGTACTCAAGTACAGGAACGTTGAGATTCCGATGGTGTACGGGAATGAAAATGTCGCATGCCTTAGGACAGTAGTCAGCAAGGACGAGATCCTACCACCTCCGCAGAGACACTTATTTGGGCGAAGTTGGAAGGTGATCTTGGGAGCCATTGATTCTATTTGGTTGAGTCGGACTCTAAAAATCATTATCAGAATTACGTCATGGGAAAGATGCTCGTTGAGCCGAAAGGCAAAATGGTCCCAGTAAGAATCTTGAATGTGGGAAATAAGAGCATCAAACTAAAGAAAGAACAATCAATCGGAGCGTGCGTACCGATAACTGCTGTCACCAAGTTGTCGAAGGAGAATGCTGCTATATCTTTGCCATCAAGTAGCACAGCCGAGTTGAAAAGAACTATACTCAGGCACACCGAGCTGAACCAGGAGCAACGAGCGATGGCAGAGGAACTAATCAACGAATTTGCAGACGTATTTGCCTCGCAGGATGGCGAATATGGCAGAACACATTTGGTACAACAGCGAATAGACACTGGAGATGCAAGACCCATACGTCAACCTCCTAGGCGTTTACCATTAGCTAAGCAGACGGAGGTTGCAGAAATGATATCTACTATGGAAAAGGAAGGGCTGATTGAAGGCTCTAAGAGTCCGTGGGCCTCACCCGTTGTACTGGTCAAGAAGAAAGACGGCACCAATAGATTCTGCGTGGATTATCGTCAGCTAAATAATGTCACCAAGAAGGATAGTTACCCCTTGCCAAGGATTGACGACACACTGGACACACTGTCAGGAGCGCAATGGTTCTCCACACTTGATCTGAAGAGTGGCTACTGGCTACTGGCTACCTCCATCCGGAGGACCGTGTTCACCGCAGGAAACGGGCTTTGGAAATTCACAGTAATGCCATTCGGATTGTGCAATGCTCCGGCAACCTTTGAGCATCTAATGGAACGTGTTTTGCTGGGACTAACATGGAAAACCAGTTTGGTCTACCTCGTGGTCGGCAAAACTTTTCAAGAACATCGAGATAACTTAAAGGAGGTGTTCCAAAGACTACGAAGTGCACAGCTAAAGCTAAACCCGAAGAAGTGTCATCTCTTTTGGCCAGATGTCAAATACTTGGGACACATCATCTCATCCGAAGGGGTAAGGACAGACCCAGAAAAGATCGAAGCGGTGAAAAATTTTCCAGTCCCAAGAGACAAACACCAACTGAGAAGCTTTCTGGGACTCGTTACCTACTACAGGCGGTTTGTGAAGGATTTTGCTGGGATCGCAAAGAGTTTGCATCAACTAACAGAAAAGGGAAAACAATTCAAATGGTCAAGTGAATGCGGAAGAAGCTTCAAAACTATCAAACAACAACTATGTGAGGCCCCTGTACTAGCGTACCCTACTCCAGGAAAAACATTTATTGTGGATGCAGATGCCAGTAACGTCGGAATTGGAGCTGGCCTTTCGCAGATGCATGACGGGCAAGAGAAAGATGTTTCCTACTTTAGCAAGGTGCTCTCTAAGCCGGAAAGGAACTACTGTGTTACCAGGCGGGAAGTTCTTGCTTTGGTCTTGGCAATAAAGCATTTCCATAAGTACCTGTACGGACGAAAATTCATTCTTCGCACAGACCATGCGTCTCTGAAGTGGTTGCTGCAATTTAAAAATCCTGAAGGACAAGTCGGAAGGTGGATTGAACGACTCCAGATGTACGACTACGAGATACAGCATCGAAAGAGAAGCCTTCACTCTAATGCGAATGCTCTGTCCCGGCGACCTTGCAAATCTGATTACAAACATTACGCACGACAACAAGAAAAAGATGCGTTATCCACTCAACGACTAAGAGCTGAGCCCACTGACGGTTGGAATGAAAGTGAAATACGAAATGCCCAAAAAGAGGATCCGGATATCGAGCCAATTCTCGCCTGGAAAGAACATGAAGAAGAACCAGATTGGCAGGAAATATCCAATAAAAGTCCCGAACTAAAGGCATACTGGGCACAGTGGGACTCGCTTCATCATCAAGCTCGGATGGAAAGTCGTTTGTGATGCAGCTCGCTGTGCCAAGGTCGAGAGTCAGTGACGTACTAAGGGAACTGCATGATGGAGTATCTGGGGGCCACTTGGGAGTGAATAAGACGTTAGAAAAGGTGCGAGAACGTTTTTATTGGGTGCACGCCAAGGACGATGTAGAAAATTGGTGCAAAAAGTGTGTCCCCTGCGCCGTCAGTAAAGGCCCGAGGGTTAAAACTCACGGCAGAATGCAGCAATACAACGTTGGAGCGCCCTTCGAGAGAATCGCAGGACCGTTTCCTGAAACAGAAAAGGGAAATCGCTACATTCTTGTTGTTATGGACTACTTCAGTAAGTGGCCTTGGGCTTTCGCTATCCCTAACCAGGAAGCCCGTGATTGAGCAGATCGTTTACAACTGGGTGAGCAGATTCGGCGTACCGATGGAATTGCACTCGGATCAAGGGCGTAACTTCGAGTCTAAGATTTTCCAAGGGGTGTGCGAGCTACTGGGTATCAAAAAGACGAGAACAACACCGCTCCACCCACAGTCGGACGGGATGTTGGAACGCTTCAACAGAACCTTAAATGAACACCTATCAAAGGTCGTTGGCGACAAGCAATACGATTGGGATAGGCAAATTCCAATGTTTCTATTAGCCTATCGGAGTGCAGTACACAACACCACAGGTCACACTCCATCGGAAATCCTTTTCGGTTGAACAGTCCGGTTACATAGTGAATTGACGTTGGGATCACCACCGTCTGAAGAGAACAGAAATGAAGACGACTATGTCGCAGACCTCAGACAGATTATTAGGGACGTGCACCAAAGAACGGGGGATAAGATCAAGACAGCCAGTGACCGCATGAAGACGAGGTATGATGTCAAGGCGACCACAACGGGATTCCAGGAAGGAGATCTAGTGTGGCTATATAACCCTCATAGACGGAAAGTCGTATCACCCAAATTACAGCAAGACTGGGAAGGACCATATAAAGTCGTAAAACGCATCAACGATGTTGTCTATCGCATTCAACGAGGAAGAGTCAAGATGAAAGTGGTTCATGTGGATCGAATACATCGCTATATTGGGCAGAATGTCGAAGAGTTTGTTCGGGACGGATAAGTGTAAGAGAGGGATATTGTGGTATATATGTGATTAAATTATTTATCCAGTGTTGCATAACTTTAGGATCATACAAACTCTCCACGTTGGAGAGTTCAGTTATTACCCCAGTTTCAAACCAGAAGTTACCAGAAAGAGCTAGAACCCGACAAATGTGGTATAAATACAGGATGAGAAACTGCGGACGATAAGTTGATTTTTGGAAAGCGATAGAAAAGGAGCTTAGTCTTAAAAAGTGAAAGATAAGAGATTTGAATTGTGAAATAGTAGTGAAATTGTTTGTGAATTAATTGAAAGTTGTATTTAAATAATAATAAATAGAGTGTTTTGAAACAGAATAACGTTTTATCATTTCGAACCCTAGCTGAAATATTACAATACATATATAAAAATAAAATAGTATTCGTGCGGCATCGGATAAAGAATAGTGCCGCAGTGCGTCCCAGCTTGTCGTAAGAGCCGACTAAATGGGACACCAATCATATACAGGCAACTATGATACCAAAAATGAGCCTGTGACACTTTAACACCTTAAAACTTTCCCACAAGTTTGTATGCAATTAGTGGGTTCCCGCGTCTGGAGACTACCGGTGGGGTAAAAGAACAGTCAATCAATTCGAAATGAGCATATAAGTGTCAAACCACTCAAGCTTTAGATACACTTCATGGAAATGATCGCAATTAATAGCACTACCCCGCTGGGCACCACGATTGCAACGCACTCGGGTGATCCCAGAGCAAGAAGAAGTGCTTGTGTCAGAGCCCGACGGATTCCGGGGGCGGGCGAAATGAGGTTTCCAAAATATTTTCCTAAATTTCGGTTTGCAAGTTGGAACCTCGGATCGATGACCTCAAAAAGTTTAGAACTGAAGGCGGTTATGCGTCGCAGAACTCTACAAATCCTGTGCGTACAGGAAACGAAGTGGTGTAATACAGGAAATAAAGCTCGTTTTCTAGATTTAAAAACTAAGGTATTTAAGATGTTCTACCATGGAACGGTCAATGGACGAAACGGTGTTGGAATCGTTGTTGCAGCGGATCTTCTAAACAATATCGTTGGTATTTTGAAAATAAGCGACCGCTTGATGAGTGTTAAACTCGTCATACACAATGAAACGTGGAACATTGTTAGCGCGTACGCCCGACAAAATGGATGCGACCAATCGGAAAAAGATAAATTTTGGTCAGAGTTCGGTAATTTACTTAGAAATATACCTATCGACGAGATGCTCTTCGTAGGCGGAGATTTAAATGGCCACGTCGGAGAAACAAATGTTGATTATGAGGACTGCCACGGCGGTAAAGGCTTTGGAACTAGAAATTCAGCTGGCGAAGACCTCCTTGTAGCGTGTAGGGCTTACGGCTTAACCATCTTGAATACAATGTTTATTAAACATCAACGACATCTTATCACCTATAGCAGCGGAGGCCACGAAACGCAAATAGATTATCACCTCTGCAAAATGTCGATGAGAAGCCGTGTTAAGGACTGTAAAGTAATACTTGGAGAATCGCTAGTAAGCCAACACCGTCTGCTCATTACAGAATTCTTCACAGCGGAACCACCGAAAACACGGGCATCGTTTGGAAAGCCAAAAATCCGGTGGTACGGAAACGTGAAAACTGCGGTTAAAAGCTCTGCTGGACTAACGAGAGAATTTCCAGTTAATGTCGGAGTACATCAAGGAAGCGTACTTAGCCCTTTCCTCTTTAACGTAGTATTCGACTATCTTTTAAGAGACTACATGCGCGACGCAAATGTAACGCCAATTCTCTTCGCCGACGACGCAGTTATACTTAGCGATAATGTCGAATATTTACAGAACGCCTTAAATTCATGGAGAAATGCGCTAGACGGATGCAAAGAAGGAGCATTTGACGTGCCCATTTGCGCATCCGTTGCTACCCATTCCGGATATAATGTTAGACGGAATAGTTCTTCCTAAAAGCACGAACTTTAAGTACTTAGGATCAATCGTTAACATGGAAGCGAAATGTGACGACGACGTAAACCACAGAGTGAGTGTGGGATGGATGAAATGGCGGGGAATTCGGGAATCTTTTGCGACCGAAAATTACGACTTAAATTGAAGGGGAAACTCTACACCACGATTGTTAGACCAGCTCTTATATACGGTTCACAGTGCTGGACAATGTACGAAGCGTTTAAAAACAAAATGACGGCAGCGGAAATGAAAATGTTAAGGATGTCTAGTGGAGTCACTAAACGCGATTGCATTAGATCTACGCATATAAGAGGAAGTCTACATATAAAGGTTTCGGTAACCGAACAGCTTGAGGTGAATAGAATAGAATGAATAGGCTGGTATTGCCACGTTCAAAGAAGATCTGCGGAAAATCCGGTTAAAAAGGCACTATCAACTACGGTCACTCCAACTGTAAGAAAACGAGGTCGGAAAAAGAACTCCTGGATTTCTCAGATGGCAAATGCGCAACAACGCCTGGGGCTAACCCCTGAAGCGATCCAGGACCGAGCATTTTGTAGACGCGTTCTGCGGTCTGCGACATTACCCAACCCCATAAGCGGAGCAGCAGCGATGCAGTAAAATGGGAAACTCGTTACGCATAAATTCGTATAACGAGGAAAGGGTTAATAAAAGGATAAGAAGATATAGAAATAAAATAGCTGCGTGCACGTCCAAAAACAAACTGAATATGGCAGGCACCGGCGTGGCTTAGTATTTTTTAATCTATGCTAACCATGATTACACTTTTATGAAAATTGCTTGTGGAGACCATATTGTATTCTATGCAATTCAGTTTAGACGTTCTGCGTTTGGTTATACAATTCTTTCAATTATTTCAATGCCTCTTAAGTGAGGGCACATCTAAATGGTTTACTCTGCTAACGACTGAAATAGTAAGCTATGGAATGCCCATCTCATGACGGTTTCACAATGGAGCAACTTCACATGTGACGAACTGGTGAAACCTGTTCTCTGAGTTAAGCAAGTTCGTTAGACCGTGTAGCATAAGGGCTGCTGGAAAAAAAACACTAGAGGAGCTTGGCAAAGGAACCATAAAAATTCTGACAAATGTCAGTAACAAAAGTAAAATAGTTACTCAAGGATGTATAGTATGTACCATCAACTTCAAGAAATTTATTTTCTACATTAGCAGCCCAACATAGAAATTGGATCAGTAAGTTGCACTCAAGAGCAAGTAAGTGCTTGCTTCGAAGTCGACAACCAGATAGTTCTACGTGGTACACCGTAAAGGAGACCCTTTGAACTGCGCCAACTACAGAGGCCTAGTCTTCTTAACATCGCATACAAGACTTATCTGCCGCATTGTGTGAACGCCTGAAGCCGTTCGCCAACAACCTAATACCAGTGTGGCCACAGGCCAGGAAAGTCCAGTATCGACCACATATAAACACTTCGGCAGATTTTGGAAAGAATTCATGAGCTTCAGATCGATACACACCACCTATTTATCGATTATGAGGCCACGTAGAAACTAGCTATACAGGGCAATGTCTAGTATTGGCGTTCCTGCCAAACTCGTCAGTTTGTGTAGGATTATGATGGAGGATGCATGCTGCCCCATCAAGGTCAGTAAAGATCTCACCGAGACCTTATGTAGAACAAGTGTTTGAACAAGGCGATGCGCTGTCATGCGATTTGTACAACATCATACTTGAAAGAATAGAGCAAAACTCATGCGCAAACAGAAGAGATACAATTTTTCAAAAGTCCGTCTAATTACTTGCATGTGCGATGATAGTGAATCAATCAGAAGAAAGAAGCGTGATGTCAGTGGCGCTCTTGCGAGTATTAAGACGGAAGCGGTGAAAATAGGTTTAGCGGCCAATGAGGGCAAGACCAAGTATATGGCGTCAAGCGAAAAGGACACTTAATACTGAAGTCTCGTAAAGAACGCTTCCTTCGACAGGTATAACATTGAGGACTTTCTCTACCTAGGCGTTGCTATAAATTCAGACAACGACATCAGCACTGAGATCAAATGAAGAATAACTCTTGCCAATCGCTGATTCCTTGGGCTTAGAAGGAAATTGACTAGCAAAACACTCTCTCGAACAACAAATTTTACCCTAAATAAGACATCAATAATCCCAATCCTGCTCTATGGCGCAGAGGCAAATCCTTCGTACCAAATAAGCGTGCGAAACTGGGGGCAGCTAGCAAAAGGTGGAGCTGCCTGGAGACGTTTGTTGACTGAGGCTCAGGTCCACCCCAGACTGTAGCGCCACCTTTAGTGAGTAAGTAAGATAGTTCAACTCTTCAGCTATATCACGATAGATGTCGACATCAAGATAAACGACTTATAAAACAGACGCTTGAGCTAGAGTTAGGCACCAAGTTGAAATCAGAAACCGAGCTATTATTTATCCATCATTTATCATTTCATTCCGAGATGAATTAACTAAAGCATATCCTCCATAGAACTGGAAAGTCATCAACAGAGGTTATGAATCCATTCGAGCTCTGGATTGGTAAAAACCAGGAATTGAACATCTGCGCATAACGGGAACTACTTGCAACAATCACTTTCTAGCTCAGAAAAGAAGAAAAATGAATGTAAAGGATATGACTGGGATGAGCGAGTTGTCAAGAAAAAAGTAACGATTGTGATTACGAAACTGAAATACAGTTGATGTTGAAGATGAAGTTCAACACGGAGATTGCTAAAGTATTTCAATGATTCTGTAATGGAGGCCGAATGCCCTTAGCATTTGCATTTTCGTTTAAGTACGAATCCTGATGACTGTGTTGACAAGTATAGAATAAGGCTTGTTTCTAAGGGGTCCAGTTAAAGTCGTGGGATTGATTATAAGCAAACGTTCAGGCTAGTTGCAAAGTTGGGAACAATGCCCTCTATTTTAAGCTTAGTAACAACCATAAATGAACAAACATAGATGTCAAACTTTCCACATATCGGCCATTCCAGAAACCGGTTTCTTCTGAGGACCCCTATCCGTGTGAAACCTGTCAGTGAATACGTGTGAACGTCAAAATTGAAGATTACGTCATCCATAAGAAAATGGCGAGGTGAATTAATGTTTTGACATTACTAAAGTTTACATCATTAATTTCATGTAAGTTTAAAACAAATTTTAGTGTTGGACAATAAATTGCTTTTTTATATTTTTCAGGACAAAAAAAAGGGAATCTGAAGACATCTACAACAAGAAATAACAATATTCTACAAAATACTGCTGCCACCAACGTATTGGTTTTTTGTGGATATGGCAAAAGCAGTTGGAATAGTTTGTTTACGTTTCCTTTTCAGTAAGCAAAACTATTTTAATTTGAAACTAATTAATCAAACTTCTTATTTTGCAAAATAATCTTACTATTCAACATCTTGGCAAATGCTTTGGAAGAGTGGAAACAACCCTAACTAACTAAAGACATGTGAGTAAAATGCAATTGTTTCGATTAAGCCGTGAATTTAATGCTTTTTTCGCAGATTCAACATTTGCAGTTCCAACATCTTGGTCAATCCGTCTGAAGAGTGAAAATGAAGTGGAATCAAACAAAAACCATGTGAGTAAAATACAATTGTTTTGATTTAGACGTGAATTTAATGCTTTTTCTTCGCATATTCAACATTTGCAGTTTGAACATCTTGGTGAATCCATCTTAACATCGGAATCAGACAAAAGACATGTGAGTAAAATGAAATTGTTTCAGCTTAGCTGTGAATTTAATGCCTGTTTTCTTAGCGATTCAATATTTGCAGTCCCACCATCCGATCCTGGCAAAAGGGTGGACAACAGAAAAGTTGTTATTTCACGGTTTGGAAACGTAGTATGTATATTTTGTTTTGTTTTATTTGATAATTAAAATATATTTATACTTTTAAAAAAATTGTGTCTATTTATTACCTTTGATAGGTAATGCATTTCCAAACCACCCTTGAGGTATGCATAGTGGTTCGTTAACCGATTTTTTTTGGTTGGGTGTTCGGTTTCCCCAGGAGACCGCACAAAAATGCAAAGAATTGTGTTGATCATCTAGGTTGTCAATGAGAAAAAATAATTAATAAATGCAAATATATACACATACCACGCAAGTGGAAAAAAAATTGTTTTACTCGGTAAAATATTAAATATTGTGCAAACAATTTTTTTTTCCCCATTCATAATGCAAACTTACCTGGATTCCTTGCATCCTGGGCTATGCGTCTTGCATCCTAAACAGCATTTTTTGGGATTCGCCATATTGATTGGTCTATAAAATATAAAATATAAACTTATTAAATTATTGAATACAAATCAAATAATTATTTTCACTTACAGTTTTGCGCCTTCTTTAGTAAAGTATTGACATTTCTTCATTTCACCCCGGTGTGGGCAAATTTTTTGGTTCACCATGAATGTTTTTATCAGATTATATTAATTTATAAGCTTAGAATATTCGAAATATGTATAAATTAAAAATACATAAAATTTGATTATTGTTTTAATTTCTTATAAATACATGAAAAGGATTAATGATCACTTTACATATTTTTATTTGTGCAAATCTAACTCAACGCAAACCTTTTGTGAAATTGATTTTAAAATATTGGCTAAGTAGCAAACAGCAAACCACGAGTATCTATCTAACTATTATTTCTAAGTATGATAAAGAAGAAACTAAATCTTCAAAAATGTTGTAAATATATACATACGAGTAACTGGACACATTTAAGATAAAATAGAGAAATAAAAATGCTATATAGCAAATGGTACTCGTAGTTTTCTTACTGAATATCTAAATTGAAAAAAAAGTATCTATTTCCAATAAATTCAATTTTAAAATAATACCTAACCTAAAAAGTTCACGAATGATCACTGCCTGACATTCTCGTTGGACCGATTTTGAAGTAAACAATTAAGTTTGAAGAACAGAAGAATTCCGCAGAAGAACAAAGGCGAAGTATGGATTCTAAGTTTGAAGAACAGAAGAATTCTCTAGAAAAACAGAAGAATTCTCTAGAAGAACAGAAGAATTCTCTAGAAGAACAGAAGAATTCTCTAGAAGAACAGAAGAATTCCATTATTTCCGCACAAAAAGACACTGTCGAAGAGTTCAAGAATTCTCTAGAAGCGAAATTCGAAATAATCGATCAAAAATTAAATATGCACGAGGCACAATTCGAGAAGGTTGAACACAATATCGAGAATCTTGCGATAGAACTAGAGAGAGTAAAGAAACAGAAGGTCCCAGAAATTCCTACAGACTGCTCTAGAAGGAAAGAGATGCAACCACCTGTTTTTGATGGCCAAACATCGTGGCCAATATATAGAAGACAATTTGAAGCAGCTTCCATGACCAACAACTGAGACGACGGAGAAAAGTCGATTGCGCTCACGCTGGCACTGAGAGGTACAGCTGCGGGATTGCTGCAAACCATCTCAGATGATAAACAACTCAACTACGACGCTTTGGTTAAAGCCATAGAAATGCGCTTCGGAGATGACCGTATGTAGCAAGTATACGGAGTCCAACTGCGTAGCAGAGTCCAGAAGAGGGGCGAAACACTTCAGCAGTTGCAGGCCGATATCGAACGGTTGGTGCATTTATCTTATCCTAATGCCGGAGAAGACCTTATCAACGAAATGGCTATAGAGGCGTTTACCCAAGCGAGTGAAGAGAGGCAGTTGCAAATGGCTGTAAGAATGGCTGGAAAACGAACCCTTCCTGAGGCCTTAGCATTTGCCCTGACGATGAAAGCTGCCGACCAAGCATCTCAAGGAATCCACCGCGTGAGAGAAGTGACAGCCGTGGAATGCTCCTGCCAACGAGCAGACGTCGTGGAGCGGAACAGTGTGCGTGGAGGACAAGTCCGTTGTTGGAACTGCAACAAAATAGGACATCTGCAGCGTGAGTGCAGGTCTCCACTTAAACAACGCAGTTGTCTATCCTGCAAGCAGCGAAACGTCAAGTCAACAGGCGGGAAACGTGTAAGAATCAACTTCGAGGGGCAGAAGTTGGTTTCTGTAATTGACGCACCCAGGATCAAAATCCAAGTCTCCCAAACAAAACGAAGTAACAAGAGTCTTACAGTGGAAGCCCACATTGGCCAGAATAAATGCGTGGCCACCATTGACACCGGTGCCACCGCTTCCATTATAAGAAGGGATATCGCCCATGATTCATGGCTGTCTGGAAACAGTAACAGGAGCGACGGCGAAGGTGTATGGAGGGGTTCTTCTTGCGATCAATCTGGCAGGACTAACATTCCCCCACGTATTCCTAGTGGCCGATATACGCGACGAGTGCATCATTGGAGAGAGCATCATTGAGATTCCGATGGTGTACGGGAATGAGGATGCCGCATGCCTTAGGACAGCATTCAGTAACGACTACGAGATACAGCATCGAAAGGGAAGCCTTCACTCTAATGCGGATGCTCTGTCCCGGCGACCTTGCAAATCTTATTGCAAACATGACGCACGACAAGAAGAAAAAGATGCGGTATCCACCCAATGGCTAAGAGCTGAGCCCACCGACGGTTGGAATGAAAGTGAAATGCGAAACGCCTAAAACGAGGATTCGGATATCGAGCCAATACTCGCTTGGAAAGAACATGAAGAAAACCCAGATTGGCAGGAAATATCCAATAAAAGTCCCGAACTAAAAGCATACTGGGCACAGTGGGACTCGCTTCATGTTCAGGATGGTGTTCTGAGGCGAAGGTGGGAAAGCTCGGATGGAAAGTCGTTTGTGATGCAGCTCGTTGTGCCAAGGTCGAGAGTCAGTGACGTGCTAAGGGAACTGCACGATGGAGTATCCGGAGGCCACTTGGGAGTGAATAAGACGTTAGAAAAGGTGCGAGAACGTTGTTCTTGGACGTTGCTAAGGACGATGTAGAACATTGGTGCAGAAAGTGTGTCACCTGCGCCGCCAGTAAAGGCCCGAGGGTTAAAACTCACGGCAGAATGCAGCAATACAACGTTGGAGCGCCCTTCGAGAGAATCGCAGGACCGTTTCCTGAAACAGAAAAGGGAAATCGCTACATTCTTGTTGTTACGGACTACTTCAGTAAGTGGCCTTGGGCTTTCGCTATCCCTAACCAGGAAGCCCGTGATTGAGCAGATCGTTTACAACTGGGTGAGCAGATTCGGCGTACCGATGGAATTGCACTCGGATCAAGGGCGTAACTTCGAGTCTAAGATTTTCCAAGGGGTGTGCGAGCTACTGGGTATCAAAAAGACGAGAACAACACCGCTCCACCCACAGTCGGACGGGATGTTGGAACGCTTCAACAGAACCTTAAATGAACACCTTTCAAAGGTCGTTGGCGACAAGCAATACGATTGGGATAGGCAAATTCCAATGTTTCTATTAGCCTATCGGAGTGCAGTACACAACACCACAGGTCACACTCCATCGGAAATCCTTTTCGGTTGAACAGTCCGGTTACATAGTGAATTGACGTTGGGATCACCACCGTCTGAAGAGAACAGAAATGAAGACGACTATGTCGCAGACCTCAGACAGATTATTAGGGACGTGTACCAAAGAACGGGGGATAAGATCAAGACAGCCAGTTACCGCATGAAGACGAGGTATGATGTCAAGGCGACCACAACGGGATTCCAGGAAGGAGATCTAGTGTGGCTATATAACCCTCAAAGACGGAAAGTCGTATCACCCAAATTACAGCAAGACTGGGAAGAACCATATAAAGTCGTAAAACGCATCAACGATGTTGTCTATCGCATTCAACGAGGAAGAGCCAAGATGAAAGTGGTTCATGTGGATCGAATACATCGCTATATTGGGCAGAATGTCGAAGAGTTTGTTGGGCCGAACAAGTTTAAGAAGGGAATATTGTGGTACATATGTGATTAAATCAATTATCCAGTGTTGCATAACTTTAGGATCATACAAACTCTCCACGTTGGAGAGTTCAGTTATTACCCCAGTTTCAAACCAGAAGTTACCAGAAAGAACTAGAACCCGACAAATGTGGTATAAATACAGGATGAGAAACTGCGGACGATAAGTTGAGTTTTGGAAAGCGATAGAAAAGGAGCTTAGTCTTAAAAAGTGAAAGATAAGAGATTTGAATTGTGAAATAGAAGTGAAATTGTTCGTGAATTGATTGAAAGTGTATTTAAATAATAATAAATAGAGTGTTTTGAAATAGAATAACGTTTTATCATTTCGAACCCTAGCCGAAATATTACAATATGTTATTAAATGAAGTATCCAGTGTTGCATAACTTTAGAATCATACAAACTCTCCATATTGGAGAGTTCAGTTATTACCCCAGTTTTAAACCAGAAGTTACGAGAAAGAACTAGAACTCGACAAATGTGGTATAAATACATGATTTTTGGAAAGCGATAGAAAAGAAGCTAAGTCTTAATAAGCGAAAGATACGAGATTTGAATTTTGAAATAGTAGTGAAATTGTTTGTGAATTAATTGAAAGTTGTTTTTAAATAAAAATAAATAGAGTGTTTTGAAACAGAATAACGTTTTATCATTTCGAACCCTAGCTGAAATATTACATTGGTGTCAGAAGTAGGATAAAACTTATTCTGAGTGCTGTGGAAAAAAAGAAACAAAAAAAAAATGCCACGTACGAGTACATTGCTGCTGGAGGAAAGAGTGACTTAATTCTTCGGCTACAAGAAGCGATCGGAAAAGAAAGCAAAGACCCGAAATCCATTTTGTTCGACGTAGAAGAAGAGCATGTTGGCACATTGGATTGAATTCTAAATTTGAAGAACAGAAGAATTCTTTAGGAGAACAAAAGATTTTTTTAGAAGAACAAAGGAGAGGTATGAATTCTAAGTTTGAAGAACAGAAGAATTCTCTAGAAGAACAGAAGAATTCTCTAGAAGAACAGAAGAATTCTATAGAAGAACAGAAGAATTCTCTAGAAGAACATAAGAATTCCATTGTTGCCGCACAGAAAAATACTGTCGAAGAGTTCAAGAATTCCCTGGAAGCGAAATTCGAAATAATCGATCAAAAATTAAATATGCACGAGGCACAAGAAGGCACGAGAAGGTTGAACAAAATATCGAGAATCTTGGGAAAGAACTAGAGAGAGTAAAGAAACAGAAGGTCCGAGAAAATTCTACAGACTGCCCTAGAAGGAAAGAGATGCAACCGCCTGTTTTTGATGGCCAAACATCGTGGCCAATATATAGAAGACAATTTGAAGCAGCTGCCATGACCAACAACTGGAACGACGGAGAAAAGTCGATTGCGCTCACGCTGGCACTGAGAGGAACAGCTGCGGCATTGCTGTAAACCATATCAGAAGATAAACAACTCAACTACGACGCTTTGGTTAAAGCCATAGAAATGCGCTTCGGAGATGACCATATGTAGCAAGTATACGGAGTCCAACTGCGCAGCAGAGTCGAGAAGAGGGGCGAAACACTTCAGCAGTTGCAGGCCGATATCGAACGGTTGGTGCATTTATCTTATCCTAATGCCGGAGAAGACCTTATCAACGAAATGGCTATAGAGGCGTTTACCCAAGCGAGTGAAGATAGGCAGTTGCAAATGGCTGGAAAACGAACCTTTCCTGAGGCCCTAGCATTTGCCCTGACGATGAAAGCTGCCGACCAAGCATCTCAAGGAATCCACCGCGTGAGAGAAGTGACAGCCGTGGAATGCTCCTGCCAACGAGCAGACGTCGTAGAGCGGAACAGAACATGGAACATGGGGAATAGGTTGTAGTGATTCCTTGCGTTTTGTCAAAACTAAATTTTCTATCTTCGAAAATCTCTCCACAACAAACTTTAAATGCAACGATAACGTCACATCCTTTATGAGCCGCTGTAAAAAAAAAAAAATTCCCGCTCAGTTGCTAAGCAGTACCCATGCTTCCTTTCCGCCTTTTTACCAATTAGGCAGAATGCCATTTTGGTGATAGCTCTCTTGCAGGTACGTGGTGCGCGGAGTATTCCTAGTATATGTTTAATGGTGGAAAATAAAATCCGCAAGTTTCATTGCAATAGTGTTCATTAATATCGATAAAAAAACAAAAAGATAAGTTCATCAAAATAAACCCAAATTAAAAATAAATCTACCTTGCTTGAAGGTAAGAACAAACATATTTAATACAACCGAGAGTGTATAAAAACTTCTTCTTTTCTTTTTCCCAGACACGTGTTGCTAGTAGTCGTGAGTTATCTCTAAAATAAGGCGTAAATCCTAATTAAATGAGTCATATTTCGATCGCTCAGGATTATAACTAACAACGTGTGATATTATTTTAAATGCTAACCACGGGAGATATCACAATTGCAACACGTGTCATATATCGCACCTGTATGATCATATTGGACGAATTCTACGCTACTATCATCCGTATTAAAATCACCTCTGTGCCCTCACCTCAATCAAAAAGCTGATTAACTCGCTGTAACCAAGCTGCCATCAATCAAAAATCACGAAGGAACACAAGATCGATCCCGCAATGTAAGCATTGCCAAGGCTTCAATCATACGCAGACTTACTGCCAAAAAGAACCGCGTTGCGTAAAATGTGCCGGTAAACATCTCTCAGAAGAGTGCAACTTAAATAAAGAACTTCCACCGTCTTGCATAAATTGCCAAGGAAAGCACCCAGCAAACTATCGCGGATGTGAAGTGGCGAAAGAACTCCAAAAAAGGCGCGATACGCTTAAAAAAACCTTACGTCCAAACCTACACGCAACCTCAAATAAACCTAATATTGCTAAAGAACAGCCAGTGAAAGAAAGAAAATCCGTCGCGGTAAAGTCGAAGGATATACAAAAAAAGATCGCAAAGGAAAATCCGCCACCGATTGACGCGCTAACGTATGCACAAGCTGCGTTGCAAGGAAATAAAAAAAGCGGTGTTACGCCATATCCAGTGGCTCGCGTTTTCTCCCTAATTCTCACGACTCTTGAGGAGCAAGGCAGAACAAATAAACTTCTAGTTGAAAAATTGTGCAATCCCGAGAAAGAAATACGTAAAACTCAATTCCAAGCATGAATGTGAAACAAGTGCTTAAAATATTGACGTGGAACGCAAACGGCCTTATTAAAAAACTCGACGAACTGGAAGTGTTCTTACAAAAAGCCAATATTGACATTTACTTGATTTCTGAAACTCACTTGAGGAAAGGACCTCGTGTAGAACTAAAGGGATACTGTGCTTATCATGCATACCACCCATCAAAAAATGCCAGAGGCGGATCCTCATTGTTCATTAAAAATTGTATTGAACACTCTATAAATATGAAGATTGAATGCGATGCAATGCAGTTAAGTTCGGTTCGCGTAAAATATAACCACTGCACTACAACATTGCATCCATTTATTGTCCCCCGCGATGCAAGCTAGAAAACAATGACTTTAAAGGTATCTTTGATTCACTCGGATCGAATTTTATAATTGGTGGTGACTTTAATTCGAAACATACCTTCTGGAGCTCAAGATGTAATTCAACGAAAGGCAGACAACTCTATGAAGCCGGAATGCAATGTAAAGTTGATTTTTTCTCGACAGGAAAACCAACATATTGGCCTTCGGATATAACAAAGACCCCTGATCTTGTAGACTTCTTTGTCACAAAGGGAGCAGCCAAAATCTCTACAAACATCGAGGAAAGTTATGATCTCTCCTTAGATCACTCACCAGTCATTTTGACACTAAGCATAACTGGGACGGTTTTAGAAATTACTGCAATGAACATATTGTTCTAAACGTGTCGCTAAAAACACAAAACGAAATAGAAGACGAAGTCGACAGATTCATCAAAGTCCTGCAGAACGCTGCCTGGAACAACACTCCAACTCCAAAAAGAAAAGAGAAAGCAAGTAATGAAATAAAATATCCGCCAGAAATAAAAGAACTGGTGAGAGAAAAGAGGAGAGCGCGCAAAAGATGGCAACAATCCCGTGCTCCCCAGCATAAAACATACTTAAACCACTTATGCAACAAGTTGAAGGAAGCAATACGATATTACAAAAATCGGAATATCTCTACCGAAAGAAGTTCAAATTACTCCCTCTGGAAAGCCATGAAGGGAATCAAAAAGCCTCAAATGCAATTTCCTCCCATAAGGAAAAATAATGGCGAATGGGCAAAAGGAGATAAAGAGAAGGCGGATCTATTTGCCGAGCACCTAGAAGAAACGTTTAAGCCTTTTGATGGACAGGCGTTAACAGGAGGCTCTAATTATATAATTACGGCACCGGACAATTTTAGAATAAAAACAGTATCCCTACGAGAACTTAACCAAGCAATTAAAAAATTGAAAAATAACAAAGCCCCGGGTTATGATTTGATAACAGGTCAAATTCTCGAGGAGTTGCCAAAGAAAGCCCTTATCAAACTGCTCCAACTTATAAATGCCGCGCTAAGATTATTAAACGTTCCAAGCCAATGGAAAGTTGCCGAAGTTATAATATCTAAAATATTTGAAAAGCTCCTATTAAAGCGCTTGCAACCGATCATTGAAGAGAGGCGTCTAATTCCTGATCATCGATTCGGTTTTAGAACTACGCACTCCACAATTGACCAGGTCTTTAGAATTACGAATGAAATTGAGAAAGCCCTAGAGGGGAAAAAGATATGTTCCAGCGTGTTTCTTGACGTGTCTCAAGCCTTCGATAAGGTATGGCATGAAGGCTTAAATTTTAAGCTAAGTCAGGTTCTTCCGAGAGAGCTGCATACGATTCTGAAATCGTACCTGGAAAACAGAATTTTTCGTGTTAAACATGGCACCGAATACTCGGAATTTAAAGAGATCGCTGCTGGAGTTCCGCAAGGAAGTGTACTTGGTCCGGTATTGTTTTTACTCTATACTTGAGACATACCGGAAGAATCAGGTACCATAGTAGCCACGTTCGCGGACGACACGGCGATACTAGCTACAGATACTTCAGTCGAGTTAGCTACTGGAAAGCTACAAACGGCTTTGGATAAAATCTACGAATGGACAAAGATATGGCGAATTGTTCTCAACGAGACCAAATCTACTCATGTTAATTTTACTTACCGGAAAATAAACAACCTTCCCATTTTCATTAACTCGGTACAAATACCATATGCAAATGAAGCAAAGTATCTAGGAATGACACTAGATGTAAAACTGAAATGGAAGCCGCATGTTAAGAAGAAACGTGATGAACTTGAAAATAAATTCAGACAAATGTACTGGCTACTAGGAAGACATTCCAAGTTAAGCGTACATACGAGTAACAAACTGCTCATCTATAAGCAAGTGCTTAAACCTGTTTGGACGTACGGTATACAACTTTGGGGTTGTACTAAACCAAGCAACCGAAATATTCTCCAAGGCTATCAAAACAAAGTTCTAAGACAAATCGTGAACGCCCCATGGTATATCAGAAACAGTATCCACAGAGACTTAGGAATAGTTACCGTCGAGGACGAAATAATGAACTTTGCTCGCAAACTCCACATTCGTCTTCATGGTCATTGTAATAATAAAATACTCCAAATTCTGGACGAGACAAACTTAGTGCGTCGATTACAAAGAATGAGACCATTCGATCTGGCGCGATAAGAACTATCCGCATATAATAGCGGTACTAACAGGTGCTTTTGCTGGAAAGCTACCTGCCCCACGCGAACGTTATTTGAAACGGAAACTACTTGATAAGGTTACTTAGTAGTAGTCGATAAGAAGGGAGGCGTGTTTTTAGTGAGTAAGAATCTCACACTACTATGAGCAACGGGTTCATAGTGTCTATGAAGATTTTCACACCTACCCACCAAAAAAACAATCAAAAATCACATTCAGCACCAAAATTCGCTACTTTCCAATTTCAACAACGAAAAGTTAAATAGCTACCGAGGAGAAAACTAAATTGAACTAAAAATTGAATATGTCTAAAATTTGATATGATGAACTTTAACTTAACTAAAACCTCTTAACCTAACTAAAGCATAAAATTTCGTAGTAAAATGTGTATTTAGCTAAAATGAGATCTTTATTCTTAGTTTAATTTTCCTTTTGATTGAATGTATTATAAAAATTTGCCAAATAATTTGAAACTACTTAAATAACCTATATTTAACGAAACAAGCGATCCAGTGTGCACACCTGATCTGCAGCAGTAATCAAAGTATGTACAATACATATTCGTATAATCTAATTAATAATATCAAACCGTCGCGATCAAGTTTGGCATCTTTTGTTTAACAAACATACTAATTTACTTATACATATAGAATTTTTGCATAGTAACCTTAAAATTTATTTTCCTTTACTCAAACATACCTTCTGTAATGAATTAAAAATCCAATAAACTAGAATTCTTTGAATTGATACAATGATTTATTAGTGACGTTCGAATTATGGCGGGTGTGTATTTAAAGATGTGAAGATGTGATCGGTTTTCCTCGAAGTTAGGGGGTTGCTTACAATAGGCAGGCATAGCAATCAAGGTGCACTTTGTGCATAGTAGGGTGGGCCAGTCCTGCAAGAAAGCATTATGTCATAACAATGACTTTCTCAGCTAATATACAGCATAGCTTAGTAGGTATATGTATGAATATTCAGGATTTCCCGTATGTGTAATTTATCATATCATTCGGCACGATAATTATTTTGTAGGTAAATGAACGACAGCAAGATCCCCCCCATCCGACGAGCTCAGCCGAGCATCGCAAGTGTGCCACCCCGCTGTCACAAGGGATACTTCACCTTTCCCCACATGCTAGCAATAGCATGCAGACCACCGTTGCCACAATTGGCACCCAAAACGTGAGACCCGAGTGGAGATGTCAGTCTTACAAGCTAACACCAAATAAACGACTCTCGAAAAGGTCGAAATCATAATGTCTATTTTAGAACTGACACTCTCAACTCAACTCATTCTAATATAGTATCTCGTATTGGTGAAAGTCGACGTTTATCAATGCGGTGATCATATTTGAGTAATAAAAACACCTTAATAGTTCAACATATACTATTGAATTTATATATCATGTCAGTACCTTAGCTTTCAGATCAGTCCTATCATTTCAAGTCATAAGTGGCATAATGTAGTTGCACTAGATTTTTATAAGTTAAAGAGTCGACATATCACAACGTTATAAACATAATAAAGATGTTCATCCATAAGTCTTTATGTTTTAAGTCGTAAATTGCTATTTAAAGATGCTTTATCATGTTGTTGTTTTAAACGCATACGGCGACATGCATATATACGCACGTTTTATCATTCATACATACATATACATACCATCATTTTCACACATACTTTAAATTACATTACACCGCCTAGAAACAATTAGAAAAACAAAATCTCATAACACATTAAACATAACACACTTACACATCATCTTAAGAATAAGCAGAATCAAAACAAAACATAAAAGTCCGATATGCATATTTCTTTTTAAATAATTTTCTTTATTTTTGTCATTTTCGAAGTCTGCCATGAGTATGACTGATGTTAGAAGTACAGGTGCAATACCTAAAAGTAAACAAACCCAAAAGTAAAAGCGCCAAAATCATTAACATATGGGAAACATGAACCATTACGTCACTCACCTCCTTCAAACGCATTCCACACAAGTTTGTCTAAACATCAACATTTAAGAGACGAGCCTCTTATTCCTGATAGAAACAATTATAAAAGTCCGTTACCAACAGCAGATTTACTTGTAACATCTTTCACTAGTCCTACAACCCAAGTTTCATATACAACCACAACCATAAGTCACATTTCAACATCGACAACTTTCACAGCTTCTGTTCCAATAATGACAACATTGCTGGGTGGATCAGATGTTAGCCAAAATATTAGTCATGACGTTAGGTTTGATCTAAATCAAGAGAAATCACCACTGGAAGAGCGAGTGCAGCTCATACAACATCAAACAATAATCTTCACTCGCATATCAAAAGTGTTGTTCAGGCAAGCCTTGATGACCTTCATAATTCTTTATTTAGGGAACTTCCCGGTATGATCAAACAAAATGTTGACAAATGCGTAAGAGATGCTTTCAAACAACAAAGTCATCACAATTTTAATGCTTCTCACCTTCCTGATGCAGCACATCAACAAAATCATTTTGCTTCTGCAGAAAATTTATCGGTGAATTCAGCGCATTTATCGACGAGTTCAAGTTTCAATAGACATAGAAGAGCTACCGAGGAAGATAATTTTCGTACAGGATTTTCGTTAGGAACTTCAACTAGGTCAAATATTAGACGATTTGAGTTAGATCGATGGGGGATCAGGTTCGATGATTCGGTGAAGGGAATTTCAATCGAAGATTTTGTTTTTCGAGTTGAAGTGCTCAAAAGCCATTATAACTGCCCATGGTCAGAAATCTTAAAGAACTTTCACCAATTATTAGCCGGTTCCGCTCAAGATTGGTATTGCGAATATCTCAGAACTAACCCAAGAGCCGATTGGCCTACTTTCAGATTAGCTACGAGGGCGGGTCAATAAGTCCGTGACTTTTGGATTAAAACACAGATTTTTTGATAAAAAAATAATTTTATTTTTCAACGTAGTCTCCCTTGAGCTCTATACACTTTGTCCAACGCTTCTCCAATTTTTTTATCCCTTCCAAAAAAAATGATTTGTCGAGGTCCTCAAAATAGGCATTTGTTTGCGAGATGACTTCATCATTGGAGTCAAATCTTTTTCCACCAAGCCATTTCTTCAGGTTTGGGAACAAGAAGTAGTCGCTCGGAGCCAAATCTGGAGAATAGGGTGGATGAGGGAGCAATTCATAGCCCAATTCATGGATTTTTGCCATGGCAACTGCACATGTGTGCACCCTTGCATTGTCTTGGTGGAAAAGAACTTTTTTCTTGGCCAAATGAGGTCGTTTTTTTTTCAAATCGTCATTGAATCGTTCCAGTAAGTTGGCATAATATTCCCCATTGATTGTTCTTCCCTTTTGAAGGTAGTCAATGTGGATTATCCCGCGTGCATCCCAAAAAACAGTCGCCATAACTTTATTGGCTGACAAACCCACCTTGGCCTTCTTTGGCGCCGATTCACCCTTAGAAACCCACTGTTTTGACTGTTGTTTGTTCTCTGGTGTGTTGTGATGGATCCATGTTTCGTCCACGGTTACAAAATGGCGCAAAAATTCCTCCATATTGCGATTAAACAACGCCAAACCGTCCTGTGAAGTTGTTACACGATTGCGTTTGTGGTCGACTGTGAGCAAACGCGGCACCCATCTTGCGGAAAGCTTTCTCATGCCCAAGTGATCATTCAAAATTGAAACCACTGAGTCATGCGAGATCCCTGCGGCTTCCACAATCTCTCGCACTTTCAATCTTCGGTCGGCCAACACCATATCGTGAATTTTTTCGATTGTTTCGGGTGTAGAGACCTCAACTGGGCGTCCAGGACGTTCGGCATCTTCAGTGATGGTACGGCCACAACGAAATTCAGTAAACCACTTTTTTACCATTGAAATCGATGGTGCAGAGTCCCCATAGTATTTATCAAGCTTAGCCTTGGTCTCTGTAATGGTTTTTTTTCGCAAGAAATAATGCTTAATAAGCACACGAAATTCACTTTTTTCCATTTTCTCCTCAAATTAGTGAGTAGTCTGATAAAAATAGCTGTCAAACACAAACTAACTGACGCAGCAAGTTTAAATTTTGACAGGAGTCAACTGACAGATGCCTGTTGACAGGAGCAGTGTTGCTGTTTCAGTAAAGATGTCAGAAATTCAAAAAGTCACGGACTTATTGACCCGCCCTCGTATTTTAAAACAATTTCGATCATATGATAATGATTTGGAGATACTAAAACAAATAATGGATCGGAGACAAATGCACAATGAGTCTTTCGATGAATATAGTAAAGCAATTTTAAGTAATCAAACGACAACTGAAAAATCCAATAAGAGATTCAGATCTCATAAACATTTTCCGTAGTAATTTAACACCACGTATTTTGAATTTTATATATTCTATGAACATAGATTCATTACAGCATTTTCGTGACGAATGTAGACATGCTGAAAAAATGTTGCAATCTCCAAAGTAGGTTTCGAAATGTGTTAAATTTTTCATACGGAGAAAACGTAAAAGAGATCGAACATCAATCAGTAAAGACCATTTCGGCCATACACCACAGAGCTCACGGTAGAGATATCAGTTTACCTGATAACTCGAATAACATCATTTGCTTCAATTGCAAAAAACCAGGCAAATTGCAAACTACCAGTGAGAAATCAATTCTGCTATCGCTGTGGAGCAGAAAACTTTACCATTTTGAATTGTCTGAAATGTTCTGTGAATATGGAAAACGAGAAGTCGAGCGGGAAGAATTCCAGGAAATCTCGTTCGACTCAAAGCAATCCGGAGTAATAAAGAAAGATGTATCAACCAATACTTGTACTGAAGATTTGTACGTTGATAACAAGATTAGTCAATTTAAGAAACAACCATTGGAAACTTTTCAAACCCATTTCTTGCCCATAAAAGACACTAAATTAACCAATACGCCTTATCATAAGAAATCATACTATCAGAGATTACGCCAATATAATGAGATTAGAAAACGTATCTTTAATCTGTCTGAATTACAAAAACCAAGTTCAAATTTAAAAATACATAAAGTTAGGAAGAGACAAAAGATTAGAAAAACATATAAAAGATTTTTGAGCGAAACAGTTTTTGAAGAGCACTTAGATGTAAGGCCTTACGCAAAAATAAATATCTTAGGAACGAAATTCAATGGCTTACTAGATAGCGGTGCAACAATTTCTTGCCTAGGTAACAATTGTATGGAGACGGTTCGAAAGCTTTGTATACCAATAATTAAATACAAAGCGTCAGTCAAAACTGCAGGTGGTCAAGGTCATGACATCGTTGGTCGAGTAAGTGTAAGTGTAGAATACAATAATATTAAAGGAAATTAAGATTTATATCTAGCACCAAGTTTAATATAAACTTTGTACTTGGGTATAGACTTTTGGGAAAAATTTCGAATAGCTTCCCATCTCGTAGCTGAACTAACGACGAAATAATTTCTTACCCTTAAATGCATGATCTTACCGATGTTTAAAGACAAGAAATTGAAGATACTATTTCAAAATTTCCATCTCATTCTGAAAACACAAGCGTTTTAGGCAAAACAACAATTGAGCAGCATACAATCGACACGGGAGACGCCGAGCCAGTGAAACAACGTCACTTTCCAGTATCACCTGCTGGTCAACGATTGATAGATGCGGAGTTGGATCGCATGATCTCTTTGGGAGTTATAGAGGGAAGCGAGAGTTCTTGGAGTTCACCAATTGTACTCGTCCGTAGAAACGGAAAGAATAGGCTTTGCTTGGATTCGCGAAAGCTGAACTCACTCACAAAGAGAGATGCATACCCGCTACCGCATATTGAAGGTTTATTGAGCCGGCTAAACGATACCCATTTTATCAGCAGTGTCGACCTTAAGGATGCATTTTGGCAAATTCCTTTAGAAGAAAAATCAAGGGAGAAAACCGCATCCACTGTGCCAGGTCGACCACTTTATCAATTTGCACACATGCCTTTTGGGTTATGTAACGCAGCTCAGCGCATGTGCAGGCTAATGGATAAAGTGATCCCCAGTGCACTCAGGGAAAACGTTTTTGTCTACCTTGATGATCTTCTAATCATATCTCCAAATTTTGATCAGCATCTTGATACTTTAAAAAAGTTGCAAGTTGTTTGAAAAAAGCAAACCTAACGATTTATGTGGCTAAGTCATATTTTTGTTTTCGGGAATTACGATACTTAGGTTACATAGTAGGCCAAGGTCATATAAAACCTGACCCAGATAAAGTCCTTACGATACGACTTATGTACTACTTGCCTGATATGACAGTTCAAGTAAAAAACTTTGTACTTAATTGCGAAGCGTGTAAGCAAAATAAAGCACCTTATAAGATTCTCAGACCACCAATGGGAAAAATCAAGAACACTGAACGTCCATTCCAGAAATTATTCATTGATTTCATGGGTCCTTATGTGCGGACAAGGCAAGGTAACTTGTTTATTTTCGTGGCACTCGACCATTTTACCAAAACTGTTTCCTTGAAAGCAATGCGTAAGGCTACAACACAGAATGTTGTTGAATTTTTAGAAAAGGAAGTATTTTTAAATAATGGAGTACCAGACGTAGTTCATAGCGACAATGGGAAACAATTTGTTTCAAATGAATTCCGAAAATTGCTGAGCAAATATGGAATAAGTCATTTTAAAAATGCTTTTTACTCTCCTCAGGCAAATGCTTCTGAGAGAACAAACAGATCTATCCTATCGGCTATACGAACATATATAAAAGAGGATCACCGAGACTGGGATGTATTTTTATCAGAAATACAACATGCACTAAATACCTCAGTACATCAATCAACTGGTATGTCACCTCATTACGCACTGTTTGGTACGAACATCATAGCACATGCAAGCTCTTATAAGATAGCAAACAATTTGAAGGCTCTAAGTGATAATGAAATAAATTTTCTATCTAGCTCAAACCGCATCTCACTAATAAGGGAAAAAATTAAAGCTAACTTAGAGATAGCTTCAAAGAGGCATGTAAAATCTTACAATCTTAGATGCACACCAAGGCGATTTGCAGTGGGTGACATAGTCTTTCGCAAAAACTTTGTCTTAAGTGATTCTTCTAAGACTCTTAGTGCAAAATTTAGCCCAAAGTTCGTCAACTGTAGGATACGAAAAGAGCTCGGTAGATCAATATACGAAGCAGAAGATATTCAGGGGAGCAAAATAGGTGTGTATCATGCTAAAGATTTGAAGAATTAACCTGAATTAAAAGGGTCGTGGGTCGGCAAGGACAAGCAAGGATCCAGTCTTCGTGTCTTTATACTTCATTACATTCGATCAAATGCACGATTTTGTAGCGATTCCTTGCGTTTTATCAAAACCAAATTTTCTATTTAATTTTCTATCTTCGAAAATCTCTCCACAACAAACTTAAAATGCAACGACAACGTCACATTCTTTATGAGCCGCTGTAAAACCTGGTGTGCGATATTTCGCTCAAAATTCGCGCTCAGTTGCTAAGCAGTACCCATGCTTCCTTTCCGCCTTTTTACCAATTAGGCAGAATGCCATTTTGGTGATAGCTCTCTTGCAGGTACGTGGTGCGCGGAGTATTCCTAGTATATGTTTAATGGTGGAAAATAAAATCCGCAAGTTTCATTGCAATAGTGTTCATTAATATCGATAAAAAAACAAAAAGATAAGTTCATCAAAATAAACCCAAATTAAAAATAAATCTACCTTGCTTGAAGGTAAGAACAAACATATTTAATACAACCGAGAGTGTATAAAAACTTCTTCTTTTCTTTTTCCCAGACACGTGTTGCTAGTAGTCGTGAGTTATCTCTAAAATAAGGCGTAAATCCTAATTAAATGAGTCATATTTCGATCGCTCAGGATTATAACTAACAACGTGTGATATTATTTTAAATGCTAACCACGGGAGATATCACAATTGCAACACGTGTCATATATCGCACCTGTATGATCATATTGGACGAATTCTACGCTACTATCATCCGTATTAAAATCACCTCTGCGCCCTCACCTCAATCAAAAAGCTGATTAACTCGCTGTAACCAAGCTGCCATCAATCAAAAATCACATTCAGCACCAAAATTCGCTACTTTCCAATTTCAACAACGAAAAGTTAAATAGCTACCGAGGAGAAAACTAAATTGAACTAAAAATTGAATATGTCTAAAATTTGATATGATGAACTTTAACTTAACTAAAACCTCTTAACCTAACTAAAGCATAAAATTTCGTAGTAAAATGTGTATTTAGCTAAAATGAGATCTTTATTCTTAATTTAATTTTCCTTTTGATTGAATGTATTATAAAAATTTGCCAAATAATTTGAAACTACTTAAATAACCTATATTTAACGAAACAAGCGATCCAGTGTGCACACCTGATCTGCAGCAGTAATCAAAGTATGTACAATACATATTCGTATAATCTAATTAATAATATCAAACCGTCGCGATCAAGTTTGGCATCTTTTGTTTAACAAACATACTAATTTACTTATACATATAGAATTTTTGCATAGTAACCTTAAAATTTATTTTCCTTTACTCAACCATACCTTCTGTAATGAATTAAAAATCCAATAAACTAGAATTCTTTGAATTGATACAATGTTTTATTAGTGACGTTCGAATTATGGCGGGTGTGTATTTAAAGATGTGAAGATGTGATCGGTTTTCCTCGAAGTTAGGGGGTTGCTTACAATAGGCAGGCATAGCAATCGAGGTGCACTTTGTGCATAGTAGGGTGGGCCAGATCTGCAAGAAAGCATTGTGTCATAACAATGACTTTCTCAGCTAATTTACAGCATAGCTTGGTAGGTGTATGTATGAATATTCAGGATTTCCCGTATGTGTAATTTATCATATCATTCGGCACGATAATTATTTTGTAGGTTAATGAACGACAGCAAGATCCCCCCCATCCGACGAGCTCAGCCGAGCATCGCAAGCGTTCCACCCCGTTGTCACAAGGACACTTCACCTTTCCCCACATGCTAGCAATAGCATGCAGACCACCGTTACCACAAGGTGTAAGGACCAACTTCGAGGGGCAGAAGTCGGTTTCTGGAATTGACGCCCCCAAGATCAAAATCCAAGTCTCCCAAACAAAACGAAGTAGCAAGAGTCTTACAGTGGAAGCCCACATTGGCCAGAATAAATGTGTTGCCACCATTGACGCCAGTGCCACCGCTGTTTTTTTTTTTTCTTTAAAATTCGGGCGTGCACAAAGAATTATGTACCCTTAAAATGTTTACGCATAGTGCGGGCGAAGGAAATTTAAGGAGGGAGAAAAGATAGGTACCGATGTACGTTGGTTTTAAATGTTTGAACGTTGTTATGGCTAGGAAATAAAGAGCATTCCATGAGCGGGTTGTTCGGCTTAGGAAAGTATCACGATATTTCAGGGTGCGTCCGAAAGTGGGCTTGAGGGTGCACTGATGAGCATTCATAGCGAGACGGGTGTTACGGTTGGAGGTTTGAAGGGGCGGAATGCTACTGGCAATTTCTGAGGAGCACTGGTGGTGAAAATAGCGATAGTACAAGGTGAGACACGAGACATTACGTCGGTGGTCGAGGGTGTCAATCGACTGTGTAATATAAGCATCACCTATTTGTTTTATCATACGGTATCTAGTAGGCACAAAGAAGTCTTGGGAGCACCTGACCTGATGTGAGCATAGTTTTGGGCGGATGAAGGCCTTATATATTGAAGCCTGATCAGAGGGGGTGAAATATTTCTTACATCGCTTAAGGAAACCTAGACATTTCGCAGCATTTTTGGCGACTTCGAATATGTGGTCATTCCAACGTAAGTTGTCATTGATACACATACCGAGAATGGAAAGTTTTTCGGTTTCAACGATGCAAGTGCCATTCATGGATAATGGCTGGGTATTTGAATTTCGCTTAAGCGACAGCAGACAGCATTGTGTTTTGGAAGCATTAAATTCCACTCTGTTGGTAGTTCCCTAATTGGTTATGCTGTTTATATCGGAATTTAATGAGCTTAACATACGCTGCCGTTCCCGTTCTACAGCCGAAGAGCAGGGACGGGATTTCGGGAACGAATATGAAAAGCAGAGAGTACTGTCGTCAGCAAAGGAGTAAATTGGATTAGAAGTAGCAGACAAGAGATCATTGATGAAAATTAAAAAGAGTGTCGGAGACAGAATGGAGTCCTGGGGCACACCAGCATTTATTTTGTGAATATCAGACTTGGAATCATCCAAGATAACTTGAATTGAACGTTCCGAAAGGTAATTTCTAATCCATTGAAGAAGATAGTCGTCGATCCCAAATGCACGCATTTTCGACAAAAGAGCCTGGTACCAAACTCTGTCAAATGCCTTAGAAATATCAAGTGCAACTATCTTGCTTTCGCCAGATTGATGTAAACTTTGATTCCACTTTTCGGTGAGACATGCCATCAAATCACCAGTGGACCTGTTGCTACGAAAACCGTACTGCCGGTCATTGAGAAGTTTTCGTGTTTCGAGATATTTCATGAGCTGACGATTTATCAGCGTTTCCATGACCTTGGAAAGAAGGGACGTAAGTGCAATGGGTCTGTAAGAGGAGAGTAAAGAAGATTCGCCTTTTTTAGGGAGAGGCTGGACAAATGCTGTTTTCCATCTGCTCGGAACGAGTCCTGAAGAGTATGAGTAGAAGAACACCTCTTCAGAAGAAGGGGACCAGCGGATTTGTGAGCGTTAACATTTTTAAGAACTCTTGCTACTACACGAGTGCGAAAGTGGATTCGTCCCATAGGGATAAGATCAAGATAGCCAGTGACCGCATGAAGACGCGGTATGATGTCGAAGCAACCACAACGGGATTCCAGGAAGGAGATCTAGTGTGGCTATATAACCCTCATAGACGGAAAGGCGTATCACCCAAATTACAGCAAGACTGGGAAGGACCATATGAAGTCGTAAAACGCATCAACGATGTTGTCTATCGCATTCAACGAGGAAGAGGCAAGATGAAAGTGGTCCATGTGGATCGAATACATCGCTATATTGGGCAGAATGTCGAAGAGTTTGTTCAAGACGAACAAGTTTAAGAGGGGGATATTGTGGTATATATGTGATTAAATCAATTATCCAGTGTTGCATAACGTTAGGATCATACAAACTCTCCACGTTGGAGAGTTCAGTTATTACCCCAGTTTCAAACCAGAAGTTACCAGAAAGAACTAGAACCCGACAAATGTGGTATAAATACAAGATGAGAAACTGCGGACGTTAAGTTGATTTTTGGAAAGCGATGGAAAAGGACCTAAGTCTTACTAAGTGAAAGATAAAAGATTGTATAGTGAACTGTTGTTCAGTGAAGTGAAATTGTTTGTGAATTAATTGAAAGTTGTATTCAAATAATAATAAATAGAGTGTTTTTAGAAACAGGATAACGTTTTATCATTACGAACCCTAGCCGAAATATTAAAATATGTAATTTTTGAAAATTTCACCCTTCTTCTGAGTTTCGTTCGAATCAAAATTTTCAATCGAATGAAAAAAAAATATTTTTTTAAATTTTTTACCGAATAGGACATAATGGAAAGCGGCCCCCACATTATGTTCCAAAAATTTCTAAAAATTTTACATTTCATTGATCGCGGGTAAAATCGTTTTGGTTGACTGAGGTCAACATTTATTATTTAGTACCACAGGGTTAATTAGAATTTAAATAACGATTAAAAATGTATGTACCTAGCAATCTCCTGACGTCCTAAATCAGTTTAACACCTCAAACACGTCATTTAAAAATTAAAATACGATTTCCCAATACTTTAAACGCTCCCAATGGAAAATATAGTTGGACACACTCATTTAAAAATATACAGCTGATATATTTGACACTCAATAATTTAAACAACAAAAACACTTTCTACCGCTGCTAAGTTGTTCGATAAATTGTTTGTGGTACCATCTAGGATGAGGTTGCAATTATTAAGTTTTTTATTATTTTTTTTAATTTTAATAAACGAAATAAATGGCTATAAGCCTGTGGTGTTGTTGCACGGTGTTATGTCTGGTTCGGAGAGTATGACGATCCTTAAGAGAGAAATTGAATGGGTAATTGCGTTTGACGTATTTTATAGTTGTTGTAATCAGTTTTTCTATTCCAAACAAAGAATCACCCTGGAACCAAAGTTTACAATTGCGATAAGTTCGGTGGTTGGTCTAGCTTAGAAGCAGCATGGAAACAAGTACTAGAAATTCGTGATTATTTGATAGAAATAAGTAAACTTCATCCAGAAGGAGTTCATTTTTTAGGTAATTGATAAACTTAAAATTAATGTATAATTTGAAGTACCTATTCAGTATAATTTTAGTACCGATATTCAAAATGTGTGGAAATAAGGGTTCATAAAACACCCTAATAATAATAAATTGCATAGAGTTATTGTGTTTTAAATGATTATAAACCTTTCCGTTGGTATATATTTGAGTTTGCATATTAATATACAAACATATGTATTAGGACTCGTATACTGGGAAAACACTAATTAGTTAGTTTTCATAGTTTTTCAAAAAAAAAAAAACGAAATATCCAAATTAATTCGAAAATTTACAATAGAAAATAATTGCAAAATTAATAAACGTTAAAAGGCAACTCGTATTATTATGGTTTTCGTTGTTAGTTGAAATGCAAGCAATAACAATTTTTCATTTACTACAAGTACATAATTTCTAAGGAAAATATTAGTTGTTGGATTTGTTATTTTTTATTCAATTTATTGGTTAACATCGTACATTAGTTGTTTGCTTTGTTTTTATTTATTCCATTTATTGGTTAACTTCCAATGTATGCATACAAGCTAGTAATAAGTATAACTACCATTTTTCGAAATGTGAGGTGCGGAAGTAAGTCACAATATAATTTTATGTAATCTAGGGATGTTTCGGTCCAATTTAACTTTGTAACCAGTGGATGCTTATCGCTTTATTAGCTTAAAATCTTCACATTTAAAAATACGCTGAGTTAGATGGTATACTTCCCTTTCTTCTGAAGAGGTGGTCTTCTATGCTGTAAAAACCACTGCGTAAGCTTTTTCATCAATCGTACTCTTTTTTTATTCTTTCTGAGCAGATGAAATACAGCACTTGTTTAACCTGTTCCTAAAAAAAAATCTTATTTTTCTTTCTTCAAGGTAATAGAAACGCTAATAAACCGTCAGCTTGAAAAATCAAATCTCAATGACTGATAAAATGGTTTTCGTAGCTACAAATCCACTGGTGATTTAACTGTATGTCTCATCTAAAATTGAAACCAAAACGTACACCAACCTGCAAAATCAAGATAGTAGCACTTGATATTTCAAAGGTATTTTGTAGAGTTTGGCTGCTCTGCCCCAGGGTCTGTGTCAGATACTCGTTTTTTTCTGTTCACCAATGATCTCTTATCTGCTACGTCCCTGCTCTACGGCTGTAGAACGAAACCGAATTAAATAATGATATCAGCAAAACTCATAGGGAAACCATCAACTGAGTGTGATGTAATGTTTCAAAACACAACGCTGTCGTAAAAGTGAAATAAAACACCCAATTTTTATCCATGAATGGCAGTACCGTCCCCGAAACTGAAAACTTTTCATTCTCTGTATTAGTTGATTGGAATGACTACCTATTTGTCTTTTTATTTTAAAAATAAGAGCAGACACAAATCCTTGTGAATTGCTAACAAACACCTTTGGAAAAAAAAGGAAGAACACAGTCGAAAAAAAAGAAAAAAAGGAGACAACAATACGCCTCATAATAAACCCCTCGACGTAATCCCTTACAAATTGATACTTTACATGTAATCTATGTGCTTGGACCTGTTATTTAACTTTGAACTTTTATGTCTTTCGTAAGATGGCTGTAAAGGAATTGCTGAAGTTTTTGCAGTTTAAGGACCGATAAACAATTTGTTTGATGCACCTTAACTGAAAAATTGAAAAATGTCTTCAGAGTCTCGTTTAACCAGTAAGCACAAATAATCTGTTTGAAATCTTAAATTTCCCCTTTAAATTATCTTTAATTCTAATACATACTCATTGCTGCTTGTTACTATATACATATAGTCTAGTCATCATCCACATATCGCTCATTTACTTGAATATTTCAATATGAAATGAAATAACGCATGTTCTTTTCTAACGGGGAGGGTATGCAAGATATAAATATGAAATTTTTACATAATATGAAGGCATGGAAAAAGGAACAATTCTGCATCATTAGCTCAAAATTCGCGTTTTTTGAGTTATGACAGTCTTCAAGTAAATGAACGATATATTAAAACACATGATATTATATTTTCTTTATGTGCTGTATTAAAGCACGGATCAGACTTATTTTGGTTAAATTCGGAATTCTTCAAGAACTGTGTATGTATTGATTTCACGAACGCGTCAACTGTTTCTATCCTTATATAGCCTTGTTTAGTAAACACACCTTCCTTTTTTTTACCCTTCATTTTTAAGCCGATAGGCTGTCGGATATAGATGACTTAATTTAGGTCACTGTTGAGGAATGCAATCCTTCAATCAATATAATCGACTACTGTCGACCGACGACCGTCGATTTTTAATTTCGGTATTGTGAGTGTCGATTGTGATCGACTATTGTCGATTTAACAGCTGCTTTTAGTCGATCGAAATTTTCTGATCGTTGGTCTGTGGCTTGCAGAAAAATAAATTAAAATGTTGAGGATTTTTATAAAAAAACAATAATTTAAATTTAGGGCTAAGCAAGTGACCAGTACAACACATCCAGTTTCAAAATATTTGGAATAGAAGAGTTACTTACAGTTGGCTTTTGCTTATTTAGACAATCGAAAATATTTCACAAAACTACAGAAGATAAAATGTAGTTATGTATGTATGTAATTTTTCGAACGAAATACTTACATTATACAGTTTTCCGTGCGTCGTGGGGTACAAACGTGCCAAGAACTTTTCTCTCTCTATAAAGTTACTTTTCTCTGTTTACCTACGCTTTTGCAAACTAATTTCTCGATTTGTTTCATTATTAAACCTGCCATTTAAAATGCTGTGTAACGCTTGCAACCTTAAAATAGATAGAGCAGACTTAAAAGTGGAGTGCAGTGATTGTAGATTCATGGTAGCTGCGCTAAATTAAATGCTATTGAACTGGACTATGAAAAAAAATAAATCTGTGTGGCGGTGTATAGTATGTACAAAGCAGCGGCGTTCCTCTTTTCCCGATGCTACTGCTGTTAATGGCAAGCAAAGCCAGTCTCCGATTCCAAACCAACCAGCATACACCAAACAATAAAAACACAATTCAATCATTGTCTACACTGAAAGAATCTGGAAATCGTACAATAACTCTTGAAATGGTCTATAAAGAAGTTGTTTCTCTTAAGACCATCCAACAAAATCAAGTCGATCTGCTTGCAGCTACTTATAAGCAAATAACAAGCTGTTTGAGGAAAAAATCAGTTTACTGGAGGAGAAGGTCAACAACTTGGAGCAGCAATTGCTTGGAAACAGTATCGACATCCTTAATGTTCCTCTCGGGAAGACAAACACACCAGCAACAAACATTGATTTCGCTCTTAACATCGATTTTTGCTACTCACCTCCAGCTGTTTCTTCGACATCTAATAAATCAGCGGCGGCAGCGGTAACCAAACAAAAAACATTTTGCACGTCAAATTTGTCTCGCGGAACATGAAGGACAAGATAATGAGAGCAAAGAAGGATGCAAAAACAAAGTTGAAGACAACTCTAATCCACCCCAAAGGAGTGGAAGAGAACATGTAATCAACGAGAGCCTAACCTACAATACACGTCAACTATTCAAAGCAGCAGCAGTTAAGCAGTCAAAGCAGTATAGTTTTTTGTATACGAGAAATCGTGTAAACAAAAACAAATCTTCTGATATTGTTTCGTATGTAACTAATTGTGATGAATCTTTTTGCATACATCAAAATATTCGCACTCTAAGAAAAAATTTTGATAATTTCTTAGTCCATGTTCAGTCCCTTGTAAAGTTACCTTTGTTTATTGTGCTTAGTGAGATTCGCGTATGTATGAAAACGAGTTTGACTCGTATAATATAGAAGGTTGTATTCCCTGTAGAAACTGCAACGAATCGTACTCTGCCGGCGGTATAGCTGTTTACATAAAAAGTGGGATTGTGCATGATCGCTTCAAAATCAGTCTGTTAATGTTATTTTTTCACTTATAAACTCAAGCTTCACGTTGCTTTACATTTACCGGCTACATTGCTGTCGCAAGAGTGTTTTTACCGCAGAGTTAAATACCGTGTTATGTAAGATAAAAACGAAGAATTTAATAGTCATAGGTGACATTAATATAGATCTCCTCGACGATTCTGATTCCGAATGTGAAGATTATGTGCTACTGATGGCTTAGTTTGGTCTTACAAGTATGGTTAATATACCTACCCGCATAACATGATCAACCAGTAGCTGCATTGACCACATATTCCTAAGACTAAATAAAAATATTAGTACGGGCTTTAATTGTGAAGTGCACGACTATAAAATAACCAATCACCATTTATGTGAAATTAGGTTTCAAACGGAGTCTTCGCCTAGAAAAATTTTCGCAGGCACAAAGCCCAAATAGACCATCAAGCATGGAAGGAAAAACTCAGGTATGAATTATGGGAAACAGTTTTCTTGGCAAGAGACCGTTCTGTGGCCTACAATGCTTTTATTACGATCTTAACTAATCTTGTCCATAGCATAACTACCGTCCTAAACATCAGGCAGCGCGACTCGTTTTTAAAGCCTTGAATGACATTACGCCTACTTAATCGAATAAAGCGGAAAAAAGAATTTGCAAAAAAATGTAGAAAACACCCACAAAATCTTAGTCTGAAAAGCTATTACCAAATTTTGTGGAACAAGCTCGTGATAGCTACTACACCAATCGGTTAACTCAAGCCAGGGGAAACATAAAGAAGGAATGGGAATTAGTAAATAACATCTTAGGTAGGAAAAAGAAGTCTAACGATATTCCTAACATAGAGGTTGATAACTCAACCCTTGACCGATCCACGTGCTATAGCAAATTCAATTAATAGCTTCTTCGTTAATATTTCTGATACTATTAAACCCTCCGAACCACCTTCCAGTTGTAATTGCAATATTTCATCGATCTTAACCCATTAACGCCGAGGTGATCAGAATTTTTACTAACTTTTCAACGTGTTTATTTATTATGTTATCGGACCAAAAAAAATAATGCAATACCTTTATTCCTACGCGAAATTTGATGCTATTTCAGAATCTGAGCTCAAAATGTCGATTAGACACCTACAAAAAAATATGGTCGATTGTAACGTGGAAAACGTGAAAATTTTCGAAAAAAATTTTTTTTTTTCAAAATGGCGGCGAGAATTAAAAAATTTTATAAAAAACTATATCTATCATTTTCTTAAAAACTATAAACTTTAGAAAAAAATTTTTAAGAAGAATAATTAGTGGGAAGCATAATTACCGCGGTAATTGGTAATTGCTCCAAATGCTGCTTTAATATTGAAGCAGTCGAGTCTTTCAAATACGATATATTTGAGTTGTCATTATAACAAACTAAATTGGAAGCCACAAATCATTCAGTTAAAATCATATATGACTTTATTAACACGGAAAATGTATATTCTGAAGCCTTACTGCTCGCAAAGAGTACTTTCAATGCTTTATTACGGGTTAGTTCAGTCAAAGTTCCAATATGGAAAAAAAAAGAAAAAGTTAATGTAATTTTCATCGTCTGAATCACTGAAACACAATTCGATGGAGTTCATTTTATTAAATTATTTCAAAAATATTGCGGCAATGAATAAATAAGCAAACAATTGTCAAAAAAAATTGTGTTCACAATAGTCACTTCAATGGATTTCATTCACAGTAATACAATCCTTTGTCGATTGAGGTATTGACCAAACATGAAATCAGTCGAATCGACGATCGACGGGCTATAATATTTTAATTTATCAAAAATATTTGATTTTTGCTTTAGTCATCAATGAAAGTTTAAACATGTCAGAAGGAGTTGGCTCTTCAATAGAACCACAAACATCTGTGTGTGTCCAACATCGCCTTAGAGCTGAGTTCTGTTCTGCTGCCTGTATAGACTTCCAACTGGACAAGTATTACAATCATTAACAACTTTGCAGTTCTTAATGTCCATACCTACTGCCTTCATATTTCATCTGCAATATAGATTTTGAAGAATGATGACTTAGAGATACACTTCTAGTTACATTCATTGACTATGCTTAAATTTCCAGTTACAGAATACAGATTAGAACGCCAAATATGCATACACTTCTTTTAAATACATCATTAAATACATGTGCAACGCCAACTGATAGATCATATTTGTTTATATGGCATGGGTAACCGTTAAAAACTATTGGGTCTATAACTTAATTCGTGCGGTTTGCTAAGAGATCGCCTAACTTGTTTAATTCCATTGTTATTATTCCATTGGAACATGCGTTGGAAAGCTACTGTCATTGTACGTCATTTCAGTATATGTCATTCATTTGAAGCGTAAACAGCAATAATTTTTTTTCACTCAAATATGTCGAACTTTGTGCCTGAAAAAGTGTTTTTGCGGGGAGTTCTTCTTCATTACTTTAATATGAAGAAAACTGCTGCCGAAAGTCATCGTATTTTGGTGGTGAAGTTTATGGTGAACATGCGCTAGCTGAGCGAACGTGCTAAAGTGGTTTGCACGATTTAAAAGTGGTGATTTTGGCTTGGAAGACGATGAACGTCCTGGGCAGCCAAAAAATCTCTATGAAGATTGTTGCCAAACACAAGAAGAGCTCGCAGAATCTTTGGGTGTCACTCAAGCAGCCATTTTAAAACGTTTAAAAGCAGCTGGATATCTTCAAAACCAAGGAAATTGGGTTCCACATGAACTCAAGCCGAGAGACGTCGAAAGGCGGTTTTGCATGTCCGAAATGCTGCTGGAACGCCACAAAAGGAAGTCATTTTTGCATCGGATTGTTACTGATGATGAAAAATGGATCCATTACGACAACCCCAAGCGCAAAAAATCATATGTGACACCCGGCCAACCAGCCAAATCAACGGCAAAGCCGAATATCCGTGGCGCGAAGGTAATGCTCTGTATTTGGTGGGATCAGATGGGTGTGCTGTATTATGAGCTGCTAAAACCAGGTGAAACCATCAATGGACAACGTTACCGAACACAATTCGTTACCACACAATCGTCACGAAATCTAAATACAACATTTACTTAATTTGGCCCATCTTGACAATAGTAATCTCAATCACAGCGTTCATCGTCCATCAGAAAAAGCCAATAACACGACGTACAACACAAAACAACACACTAATCGCATATGGAAAAACATACATATATATTTGGCATTCTCTTCGCTTAGAGGGGAAGGGTTCGAACTCCTATGAATTATCACTTTCAATCCAACATGTTAATTTTACAAGTTAATGCATGTACATACGAGTAAATATTCACTTACTTCTTCTAAATTGCATTACACAGTCGTTCATATCATGTGATCCTGCCTCATTTTCACTACTTTTTCTAAATCTGGGTTACACATACATAGGTTGGACATTTTCACATGGTACATAAATTTTAAACTTTTTAAAAGTTGCGCTTGGGACCAATTTTTGTTTTCCGTTGTAGCGCTTTTGTGTTGTTTTCGAAAGTAGTTAAGATTCTCCCTTTGGCCATTTTTATAACCGCTTCCTATTTTACTCCAAATTGCATTCAACAATATCCTAAGGCCACTGCCTTCTCGTGAAACTATTTGCATACTTGCATTTTCGACTCTATCTACAAACTTTGATAAAACATGAAAGAATACAAGATTACGATTTGTGCACATAAATTACTTTAACATTGAATGTAGTTTTGATACGTCGATGGCGTTTCTAGAGAATATAACTGCGACATTCAAATTCACATGGAATATTGGTGGTATGGCTAAATAGAAATTGTTTGGATCTTGGACATCTTAATCGGGTTTAGTTAACATTTGTATATTTTTTGATTACGAATATGAATTATTTGTGCATATTAAAAGTTCGAAATACGAGGGCGGGTCAATAAGTCCGTGACTTTTGGATTAAAACACAGATTTTTTGATAAAAAAATAATTTTATTTTTCAACGTAGTCTCCCTTGAGCTCTATACACTTTGTCCAACGCTTCTCC
Organism: Volucella inflata; assembly: GCA_928272305.1. NCBI lineage: Eukaryota > Metazoa > Arthropoda > Insecta > Diptera > Syrphidae > Volucella > Volucella inflata. The sequence continues at coordinate 35,806,952 of OV743717.1, forward strand.
AATTTTTTTATCCCTTCCAAAAAAAATGATTTGTCGAGGTCCTCAAAATAGGCCTTTGTTTGCGAGATGACTTCATCATTGGAGTCAAATCTTTTTCCACCAAGCCATTTCTTCAGGTTTGGGAACAAGAAGTAGTCGCTCGGAGCCAAATCTGGAGAATAGGGTGGATGAGGGAGCAATTCATAGCCCAATTCATGGATTTTTGCCATGGCAACTGCACATGTGTTTGTGGTCGACTGTGAGCAAACGCGGCACCCATCTTGCGGAAAGCTTTCTCATGCCCAAGTGATCATTCAAAATTGAAACCACTGAGCCATGCGAGATCCCTACGGCTTCCACAATCTCTCGCACTTTCAATCTTCGGTCGGCCAACACCATATCGTGAATTTTTTCGATTGTTTCGGGTGTAGAGACCTCAACTGGGCGTCCAGGACGTTCGGCATCTTCAGTGCTTGTACGGCCACAACGAAATTCAGTAAACCACTTTTTTACCATTGAAATCGATGGTGCAGAGTCCCCATAGTATTTATCAAGCTTAGCCTTGGTCTCGGTAATGGTTTTTTTTCGCAAGAAATAATGCTTAATAAGCACACGAAATTCACTTTTTTCCATTTTCTCCTCAAATTAGTGAGTAGTCTGATAAAAATAGCTGTCAAACATAAACTAACTGACGCAGCAAGTTTAAATTTTGACAGGAGTCAACTGACAGATGCCTGTTGACAGGAGCAGTGTTGCTGTTTCAGTAAAGAGGTCAGAAATTCAAAAAGTCACGGACTTATTGACCCGCCCTCGTATAGTATTGAAGAAACTTTTGAAATGTAATGTAATGCAATGTATTTAAAATAATTATAAAGAAACGATATTTTAATCTAAACAGTAAACTGTAAAAATATATATTTACAATAATAGAATTAATTCCATATTTTGGTTAATGGAGCTAGAATTTTGAAAATTGGATAAAAATATGGATATGTACAAAAAATAAATATTGATCATTTCCTAAATCACAACTCAGAAACCTAAACGAGTTTCTATCTATATTTTAATTCAACTTATTTTTAGTACAATTTCAATTTTTCAAGCACATTTTTTTTTTGCAGTGTATCTTTGAAGGTGGAAAAGTATTTGATATTTCTAAAAAATAAAAAATAAAACTAAAATCAAAGCAGCGAAGAGCTCCCGCATCCATTTTACATAAAGTCAATGCTTCTGCGCCATAGACCAATCCTTACATTTTTTTACAATTTCACTTTGGTTGTTCGAGAGAGAGCTTTGCTAGTCACTTGCCTTCTTAGCCCAAAGAAGCAAGAGTTATTCTTCGTTTTATCTCAGTGCCGATGTCGTTTTGTGGATAGTTAGATAGATGAATAGAAAAGTCTATGTGGAGGTACACGTACACGTGGCTTCGCGCCACCATTTAGTAACTCTGCTAGTGAAGTTTTTTCTCTATCTCTGGGTTGATGATCTGATTAAAAAACGTTCTAGGTTGTTTTTTTTGTTGATTTACCAGACTTTTAAAAATGTATCCAAGAACACTTTTCAAATACTTCCTATTAATAATTAAGATAAAACAAAAAGAAAAGTTATTTGAAAAGAGGAAACCACACAAATACATGCAAATACAACCGATTTGGTAAATAGTTAGTAAGATAGGGATTAAAATGGTAGAAAAATGCTAAAGTGGGAAAAAAACAATATTTTTAACTGAAACCTTATACATACGTGCGGTATACTATATATTGTATGAAGTGTGTTATATACTTTGGAAGTTGACTAAAGGCCCCGGCACATAGAGTCCGTTGCGTCGATTGACAGCTAGATAGGATATACACTTTGTTATTGGAGCAGGCCCATAAACAACGGATATGACGGAAAGGACGGACAAAGTAGGTTTATTTTCTACTTTTAAATCCGTTTTATCCGTTGGCGTTCACACATTCACATATTCAGGTTAACGCATTCATAAATGGAGGGTAAGCACTTTCATTGGAAGAGACATTGAGAAAATGAACAGAAATTGTCATAGCAACAAAAATCACTCTCAGCAATAACAAACCGACTATACTCGGTCAACGTGAGTATGCGACGGAATCTTTGAGACCGTCATTCTCGTTAAATACGTCAACTTCAACCTATCCGGCATCGCAACGGATTCTATGGGCCAAGCCTTTAGGCTTAATATTTAATTATTTTCGACTTTTTTTTAAATTATACGTATTGTTAAGGTTATTCTCAGGGAGGCCTCTTAGCGCGAGCAGTTTTACAATCCTTTCCAGAACATAACATTAAAAATTTTGTTTCCCTTTCATCGCCACAGGCCGGTCAATATGGAAGTAAGTGTTTGGTTATTCTTATGATTTTTATTATTTAATCATACTCTTTTCATTTTAGCAAGTTTCCTGCATTTAATTTTTCCTGATCTAGCTGCGAAGACCGCTTTTGAATTATTTTATTCTAGAGTTGGACAACACACCTCTGTCGGAAACTATTGGAATGACCCCCACAAAAATGAATTGTATATGAAATACAGCGTTTTTCTTCCTTTTATCAATAATGAAATAAAGTCATCTAATTCGACACAATTTAAGAGCTCCTTGACGAAATTGGAAAGAATGGTATTGATAGGAGGGCCAAATGACGGAGTTATAACACCATGGGAATCAAGGTAAGGATACCATTACATTATGTTCTGCTTATAAATGCCTTTTTGCGGACAGTTTAAACGAATTGTTTCCTAAAACTAAAATTCTAAGGTGTAATCAAAATATATATGTATTTTGAAATCATTACAGGAATAAAACATCTAACAAAATTTTTTTTAAAAAAATGTATTTCATTTCTATTTGATTATTTTTTTTAATTTCATAATATATTTTTCAAAATTATAATATTATTTTTATATATTTAACTTGACAACAACTATTGCCATAAGGATTAACGAGTAACATTGCAGATTAATAGGGGACTGTTAAAATAAAATGGGCAAAATATCCTGTAGCTTAAAAGAGATACAACTCTTCATAAGATTCTGCGAATTTCAATCTCTAGATTTTCAGTGTTATTACTTGCTATTTTCATAACAAGAAAGTTAATCGTGATTAATCGTGAGTGCGTAGGAAGAATAAAATTGTAAGTCCTGGGTTTTAGCTAATGCTATAAGTACCGATAGTTTTACCAGGTCTAAGATAAAGACTGCCACAGCCATCCTGACGTGCAGTCATATTTTAGGTATGTGTTTCATAAACTAGGTATAGCAAATTTTTTGGCTTTACACCTTTGTTATTAATTTTTACAGACCGTCTTAACCTTTATCCGTTCCTTGTGTCAATTTGACAAACTTTTAAAATTCAAGTTGAGATTGCTCTGATATTGCTTCCTCAAATCGAGCTAAAATTTTGTGATTTTCATGATCTGAAACCTGTATTTTTCTATTTGAATGCATAAACTTAATTTATTACAAATACTTTTTAGCAAGAAAACCGCCTTAAGTTCATTTATCCCCAAAAATAAAGCTACTGTATTTTTGTGTCAGTTTGACACACAAGAACTTTAAAGTTACTCGAATTAGGGACCCATGAGGGTTAACTTACTTTAGGTGGCGCTACAGTCCGGGGTGGACCTGGGCCTCAGTCAACAAGCTTCTCCAGCCAGCTCGATCCCTGGCTGGCTGCCTCTAGTTTCGCACGCTAAGTTGGCTGAGGTCCTCTTCCACATGCGTGCGTCACCTGAGTCTTAGCCTTCCTCTACTGCGCCATCTCAGTCTTTGGATCTTCACTCTTCTGGCTAGGTCTATGTCGCAGTACAGTCCATACAGTTCGTCGTTGTATCTTCTCCTCCACTCACCGTCAATGCAGACGGGACCGAAGATCGCCCGAAGAATTTTTCTCTCGAAGCAACCAAGAACACCCTCACCCATTTTTGATAATGTCCATGCCTCTGCGCCATAGAGCAGGACCGGGATTATTAAGGTTTTATAAAGGGTGATTTTTGTTGTCCGAGAGAGGGCTTTGCTACTCAATTGCCTTCTTAACCCAAAGAAACAGCGGTTGGCAAGAGTTATTCTTCGCTTGATCTAAGCGCTGGTGTCGTTGTCTGTATTTATAGCGGAGCCTAGGTAGACAAAGTCGTTAACTACCTCAAAGTTATATGTGTTGAGGGTGACGTTCTGCCCGAGATGTCGGTGTTGGTTGTCCTTTTTGCAGCGTGCATTCTCCATCGTCATCCTGCACAGACGGACGAGTTTGGCAGGGATGCCAAAACTTGACATTGCTCTATATAGCTCGTCTCTATAGATGCTGTCATTTGCGGCCTTAAAATCGATGAATAGGTGGTAGGTATCGATCTGAAGCTCATGGGTCTTCTTCAAGATCTGCCGTAGTGTGAATATCTGGTCGATGGTGGACTTTCCTGGCCTGAAGCCACACTGATATGGACCTATCAGGTTGTTGACGAACGGCTTCAGGCGTTCACACAATACGGCGGATAAGATCTTATGCGATGTTAAGGAGACTGATGCCTCTTGGCGCAGCTCAGAGGGTCTCCTTCCTTGAGAATCGGACAAACAATGCTGAGGTTCCATTCATCGGGCATACTTTTGACCGACCATATTTTACAGATGAGTTGGTGTATAATCCTTACCAAGTCATCGCCTGCCGCTTTGAAGACCTCTGCAGTCAGGCCATCAGCTCCAGCAGCTTTGTTGAACTTAAGCTTCTATATAGCTATCTTCACCTCATCCAGAAGGGTTAACTGGGAACAGAAAAAAGCCAAATTATTCATAACGACTCATTTCAAGAAGCTATTGTGTGACCAAAGTTGATATATAATATTATAATCGTGATCGTGGGAACAGACAAAATTCAGAAGCCGCACGATCTCAGCTTGCATGCTTTGCGTAGATAAAATTTCTTCATAAGAAAATAAGTGGGCTTGGTCGCACGGGAGCTCTCGTTACAAATAAAACTTAATCTTAATTTGAACAATCATAAAAGGAACTCTGCTAGTGAGGTTTTTTGTCTATCTCTGTGTTGATGATCTGATTAAAAAACATTCTGGGTTGTTTTTGTGTTGATTTACCAGACTTTTCAAAATTTATCCAAGAACACTTTTCAAATACTTCTTATTACCAATTAAAATAAAACAAAAAGAAAAGTTATTTGAAAAGAGGAAACCACACAAATACGAGGGCGGGTCAATAAGTCCGTGACTTTTTGAGTTTCTGACCTCTTTACTGAAACAGCAACACTGCTCCTGTCAACAGGCATCTGTCAGTTGACTCCTGTCAAAATTTAAACTTGCTGCGTCAGTTAGTTTGTGTTTGACAGCTATTTTTATCAGACTACTCACTAATTTGAGGAGAAAATGGAAAAAATCGAATTTCGTGTGCTTGTTAAGCATTATTTCTTGCGAAAAAAAACCATTACCGAGACCAAGACTAAGCTTGATAAATACTATGGGGACTCTGCACCATCGATTTCAATGGTAAAAAAGTGGTTTACTGAATTTCGTTGTGGCCGTACAAGCACTGAAGATGCCGAACGTCCTGGACGCCCAGTTGAGGTCTCTACACCCGAAACAATCGAAAAAATTCACGACATGGTGTTGGCCGACCGAAGATTGAAAGTGCGAGAGATTGTGGAAGCCGTAGGGATCTCGCATGGCTCAGTGGTTTCAATTTTGAATGATCACTTGGGCATGAGAAAGCTTTCCGCAAGATGGGTGCCGCGTTTGCTCACAGTCGACCACAAACGCAATCGTGTAACAACTTCACAGGAAGGTTTGGCGTTGTTTAATCGCAATATGGAGGAGTTTTTGCGCCGTTTTGTAACCGTTGACGAAACATGGATCCATCACAACACACCAGAGAACAAACAACAGTCAAAACAGTGGGTTTCTAAGTGTGAATCGGCGCCAAAGAAGGCCAAGGTGGGTTTGTCAGCCAATAAAGTTATGGCGACTGTTTTTTGGGATGCACGCGGGATAATCCACATTGACTACCTTCAAAAGGGAAGAACAATCAATGGGGAATATTATGCCAACTTATTGGACCGATTCAATGACGATTTGAAAAAAAACGACCTCATTTGGCCAAGAAAAAAGTTCTTTTCCACCAAGACAATGCAAGGGTGCACACATGTGCAGTTGCCATGGCAAAAATCCATGAATTGGGCTATGAATTGCTCCCTCATCCACCCTATTTTCCAGATTTGGCTCCGAGCGACTATTTCTTGTTCCCAAACCTGAAGAAATGGCTTGGTGGAAAAAGATTTGACTCCAATGATGAAGTCATCTCGCAAACAAAGGCCTATTTTGAGGACCTCGACAAATCATTTTTTTTGGAAGGGATAAAAAAATTGGAGAAGCGTTGGACAAAGTGTATAGAGCTCAAGGGAGACTACGTTGAAAAATAAAATTATTTTTTTATCAAAAAATCTGTGTTTTAATCCAAAAGTCACGGACTTATTGACCCGCCCTCGTATGTAGTTAGTAAGATAAGGATTAAAATGGTAGAAAAATGCTTAAGTGTGAAAAAAACAATATTTTTAACTGAAAGCGTCCGGTATACGAGGGCGGGTCAATAAGTCCGTGACTTTTGGATTAAAACACAGATTTTTTGATAAAAAAATAATTTTATAATCCACAGGAAATATCGAAATGTCTTGAAATCGCGAAAAATGCACAGTTTGGTGGAATCTTAACCATTTTCAAAAATGAAGCTTATCAGCGGGTTACGGCTAAGGGCATTCGCTAAAGAGCCATAACTAATGAATTTTTCGTTCCCCGCTTAAATGGCATGAAAAAAAGAGATGAGGTTCCAGCAGAATAGCGCCACGTGTCATAGCAACGAAGCAATCAACTTATTTTATAAAAGATTCGGTGAACACATAATTTTGCGTAATGAACTTGTTAATGGGCTTCCAAGATCTTATGAATTGACGCCTCTTGATTATTTTTTTTAGGAATACTTAAAGTCGCTAATGTACGCTGACAAACGAAGGAAAATCGATGCTAGTAAATATTACTCGTGTTGTTGAGGATATACGGCCACAAATGCTTTATGAAATTTTATGTGTTTTGTTCAAAATCAAAGTTAGCAGATAATCTTCATTATCGTGAATTGGGTGGTATAAAACAGTATCTTTATTAGGGTAAATCATCTTTTGTTTGGCCAGATCGCGTAAACTTGTTTTTTTAAATAAAAACATTGATCTATCAAGCTCCCAAGGAATTTAACTACATTTCCATAAGCCATTTTGTTAGACGATCGAAATCTTTCCCCAGTTCTTTCTGATATCGGCAGAGTTAATCTTAAACTTTCATTCATCGCACTACCTTCTTTCTTAAGATTGGCCATATGTACCGCCTGTATTATTGGATTGATATTTTATGTTTCACTATTGTAAAAATATCTCTTCTTAAAATGATGCGTACACATATGCAGTTCTTACGCGACCTACTAATGAGTGCGGTTATTTAAGTTGTATCGTGGTTGTGTGGTCATGAGAACAATGAATGTTTGTATTTTGAGCTGGGTGGTATCTCATTCATTATGATGGTAGCAGTGGACATATCATCATTTGTTTTTCATTATCTGAGGTTCTCATGTGTAACTATTTTTGCATTCATTCAGATGGCTAGTGTACATTAAGTAAATTACGGGTTAAATGTCAAAATGCTGTATATTCAGATCCAGCTGTTTTTGGCTGTGGCGGTTTGAAATCGGTTTGTACTCACTTTTCAGTACCACAACGACCTTACTGAATAAGCGACTTCATAAGATAAAACAAACACCAACTATTCTATTGTCGCCTACTACAATAATGAATATTTAATATGATCAAGTAGTCATTGAAACGTAATTTTTCAAAATAAAATTCGATCATTTGTAAATGAAATATGTTTATACATAAGCGAAATAGAAATAGTTGTGTATACATAGGTACCTACACACTGCGGGCCCATTCGGGAATCCAAATTTCAGAAAGCAAACTTTCCGCAATAAAGCAGGTGAAACGTGAGAAGCATACAAATGCTTTGTAAATCGTTTATGAAGAATTTGCATTTAGTTTGCTATTTTGATCTAATACAATGCACAACAATTTAAAACTGACTAAACACCTTATTGGTTGGTACAAGTATTAAAAATAACAAAAAGTGAGTGAATTTCAAGAAAACAATTCCGTGTTTACATGAATTTATGAAAAAAAAAACACCTTTTTGAGATCATAACCAGTTTTCCGGAACACATTTTCTATAGCCATTTTTAAATGGCTTTGTTGAACTTTGCTATCATTTGGAGAATAAAAAATGTCAATTTTGTTATATCTTGTTAAAGGTGTGTGTTTTTAGACAGGTTTTAAGACAATGTCTTTTTTTTGTGTTCAGAGGGAGATAGGATAGGTAGGAACTGCGTAACACGGCAAAGACAGTTTCCATGCATTCGGCTTGTCCAAACGTCTATGAATGCGATTATTTTGGTGGTTCATCTGCCCTTCGTAGTGGTGTTCTTCCTTGATTTCCTTGATCAACTGTCGCCTCTTGGTTACTAGATGGTCCTCCTATAATAAGCTCTCTGTATCTCGTCCGCAAGGATATGGATTATAATCATTCCGGCTTCAATGCCTTACTTACCTGCCATCACGTCTATTCGCTTTGCTGATACCTATCTTGTTGCATGCGTTGAAAAGTTCGTTTGGTGTTTTTAGGTATAGAACTGCTTCTGTGCTGGGTTCTTTGATTATAACGCACGAGTCGATGGTCTCTGTGAAAATAAGTGCTCCACAGTAGACCTTAGCATTATTGGACATGATAATTGTGGAAATCTAGATTTGATACGCCGCGCCCCCCGGGGGCTTATGACCGCTTCGACGCACAGGCAGTTGAAGCATTTTGCTTTGCTTTCTTTTATCGCCTTTTTTAGACCCCTTCTTGCCAGTAGGAATATGTCTTATCGTTCTTCATAATCAGCTTTTTACCGGGTATTCTTCTGCTTATTGCTGCATCACACGCTATGCTTAAAGTGCGAATGAGGTGATTCGACAAATCTGCGTAATGTCGATGATTGATCTCATTCCCGCTAACCTAATAGTGTCTACTCGACTATTGTTGGCAATGCTAATATCCAAGGATGGAAATGTTTCTAGCAGGATACGTCTTCTGGCATTGGTGAGCCCTTTATCCCACCCCGTTGCCCAGCCATTTTAGTAGGATTTTACTTTTGCATACCGCGGTGACAGATTACATAAACATCACTCTCAAATCTAAAAGTCCGACTCGTTATTTCCAGTATACTATAATAACGATCTTACTGGCCTCGATCGTAATGCCTGGACGGCGATGATTTGTTTTTGTTCTTCATTCGTTCTATGGATATGAACTCGTGAGTTCTCTTCATTTGTCCGACACTTATCCTGTGTGGCGCAGAAAGCTCACCATATAGATGTCACGTCGCAATCTCCGGAAACATATCCAGACGGTGCCACAAGGAGACGTGAAGAGGGTCTTATAAGCAGAGCTGCGAGGTGTTCGTCCTCTTTCAAGTCCTCTTATTAGACACTATGCATCTCTTCCGCGAGGATATCGGAGGGAATCATCCCGGCTATAACAAAACAGCTTCGGCTGAAATCGTTTTAAAGCCATTGATTACCCTTAAGAATAATTAAGAGTCTTTCGATCTAATGGTTTAGCTTCCTACCCTTATGTCCACGTTCTCGTATTCCACATTTTTCCGACTCGTTATTAAACAGCTTCCGTTGTATGATCTGCTAGTTCTAAGCAGATATTCCTTGCAACATTAACAACCGTCGTACAGGATATTCCAGAGTAGGGCGCCCAGACCGACCCTTGTCAGACTCCTATGGAAGAGTAATATTACTTATTTATTTTGTGTGTATGTATGTGTGTGTGTGTGTGTGTGTGTGTGTGTGTGTGTGTGTGTGTGTGTATGTGTGTATGTGTGAGTGTTTTTTGGCCAACGATAACTTGCGAATAAATGGTGTTATCAATTTGAATTATAGTATGATTCGTTCTCATAAAGAATCGGTTATTAAATCGGTCCAGTATTATCGGAGTTATTTAAGGAAAAGCAACATTTTTTTAACTGTCAATGCAGTTTTAACTACGATAAATACAGGGAGTATCAGAAACTTTTGTGAATAATAACTTAGGGAATGGGGTGTACTCATTCATAAGGTGATGAAAACATATTGAAAGGGTCTCAAAATTAGAGTTTTTTTTTTAAAGGGTTTAAATATAATACACATTTTGCGAATACCTGTAACAAGTCGGTGCAAAATCATCTGAATTATGCTACACTTTTTTTTCTTAGTTTTATCAGTCGGTTTTAATCTGATTTTTAACTCTTTTTGGAATAACCTTTCAAAGTTCTAGTAGGTTAAAAAAAATTCGAAAACCATTGGAGAATAGTACTGCAAGTCCTCGTAATCAGTAAATTCCTGGTGCAACTCATCGATCGCACCCACCTCTACTAGTGAATTTTTGGTTTTTCCAATCCTTTTTAAGTTTTTCAGTTAAAATATAATCCATTTTTAAGAACTTAAGTCTATTTTATATATTTGAGTCCAGCGCTTTACATTACGTTATAAAAAGCCAACGGTTACACATATCGCGATTCATCGATTTTATATTGCCAAAAAACTTAGCATTTATTGTTATCAAGTTTGTAAAACTTATAACTACACATGGAAATAGATTCATAAAGTGGCGAAAAAATTATGTGAAGTTTAAAAAGAAGATCGACGAGTTTCATTTTCTTAGAAATTATCCATTCTCATATATTACTGGATGTATTAATGGGGCGCACATTAAAATTCCCATGAAGCGAAGCTAAAACGAGATGTTATCATGACATTTAAAATAGCAGTAATAATTATCCCGGTTATATTATATTATCTTATCTTATTTCATAAAGAAAATATTTAAATATATAAATTCATAAATCCATTATTCGTTTAGTAATACAATATTTAGAGATTTCAGAACAATAGTCGTGGCAACTTCTGTCTAAACGTAGCTTCCACAATTGCGTTTAGTAAAGCAAAAGTTTAAACCCTCGTAAGAGTTAAGTTAAACTTCAGAGTAAACTCTCACTATATTATCAAATGTAAACATAAAATACATAAATCATACATTCTGATATTTTTTGAGATTTTAATGTTGCCAATAGTAGATCCCTTGGAACGGCGTCAAATGCTTTCTCAATATAAATGGAAACTATGCGCAGATTTTTGTGAAGGCCGCACTCACTTATAATCATTGCATGCGATTACCGATTGATTTTATCGGAATCGTTGTACGGTGTGTATTATTTTTGAAAATTAATTATAAGCTATGTCCTAATCGGGAATCACAGAATCGCATGACAGTCTTCTTAAAAAAAATTTGTTTATTCATTCGTAAGAAATGGTTTTTAATAACGCTTAACCTCTTGCGCAAAAATATTCTGTTTGTTAGTCATTTTAGATTAATTGTCATTTTTCAGTTCAAAGTTTTCAATAACAATTTAATATAGAGAATCTTATGCCACTTTGCAATTATAATATAAAAAATATAAGTAAAAAAATTTTTTAAAACAAGCTTTTATTTTTTTTTTAAAAGAACTAAAAAGTGGAAAATAAACTTTAAACTCTCTCTCTTTTTCTCCACCTGTAAAATGTAATCCGCTTTTATATCGGTAATAGAATGAAAAACGAAGGAATTTAAATGTGGGTCAAAAGGTTAAATGTAAAAAATGGCTTGGGTATAATCAAAATAAGTTTATTTTTAACTTTTTAGTTCTATTTTAACAAAATAAAAGCTGTATTGAAATTTTTTTTTTGCATATATTTTTATATTTAACTTTTAAGTATTATTTGAAAGCGAAATTCTTTGTGTAGTTGTTTCTCTTCGATTCATGTTTTTCCATCGAGTATAGGTCAAAAACCGTCAATCCCCCCAGAGCACAGTGGTTCAGCCGTAGGTCATAGGGCCGTAATAGCGATGATACAAATATTTTACCGTTAGAGGAAACATAAAAAACCCTTCTATTCACACGTATAAAAAACATTGCAATTACAAACACGGCATAGTTAATTTTGTGCACCGGAAATGGTAATATCTGATTAGTGTTCATTAGTTTATTTGTTCACATAAATTGGTGCTGTTTTTAAAGTGTGGTTTTTCCGAGAAATTTATTGTTTGTGATATAATTGTGCAATGGATATTCAAATTTAAGGTACGAGTATGTACGATATTTTTAAAGTAATTATGTTTTCCTTAACAATGCGACTATTAACTAGCTCCGTTAAAACACACCTTCCACTTTTTTTGTTTTTAACCATTTTCCATATTCAAATAAGCTTTTACTTATGAAGGCACGAATCTCCATAAATGAGTCAGTTTTGTGTTTTTCTTTTGCAGGTACAACCATTACGTGTTCTTTTACCCGAATGCTTGTTTTAAATACGTGGATAGCTTCAAAAAATAAAAAAAATGAAGCAGAAAGGTTTCGAGAAGAGTTTGGATCCTTTGCGAATTCTTTACCGGATGCTGAAAATATCCAGACTGATTGCTTGAGAAATCTCCTTTTGAATCTCTGTAAATGGTTTGCCGCATATTGAAAGCGGTTAAATGAGACCGAAGTTTGCATACTTAAAGTATCTGATAGAGAAGTATGTGGAAACTACAACGATGAGCAAAAGGAATCTCTTCAATCTACAAGTAAAACGCGATACAGGAAGGAGTTTGGAGACTGCAGCAAGAGGTCCAAAAGTCGAAGATTAGCCGTGGTTAGCGGGTGGCCGTGGTTTAGTGGTACTAGCCATCGCTTCTCACTCGGAGGGTAAAGGTTCGAATCTTACTCATGACAAGTTTTTCATTTGTGTAATTGGAACTCAGTCAGAAAAATCTGCGTGCGAAGGCATAACACTGGCATGTAGATTTGGCTGTTATAGAGTTTCAAGCACAGAACAACCGTTAAAATTTATAACCTGAATCATTCCGAGGGAAGAAAATACTCTCCGTCCTATTCGGACTCCCACCTCTGGAGAGTCAATATCGAAACCAAACATACCTGAGATTCAAACCACTACATCACAACAATGCTTTCCTTTCTCCTCCTTCTAACTTTCCGCCCACGCCCTGGCAAGAGTAAAATGGTATCGTAACCCCTTTGAGGCGCGCGTAAAATACAATAAAAAAAAAAAAAAAACAGTTTTATCACAGATGGACGATTCCGCTGTAACTACTTTACTTAGCAGTTCAAATCAATCAGAAAGTTCTTTAGAATTTAGCACGGATGAAATTTTTTCATTTATTAATGAAGCTAAGCTTACCACAAACCAATATTTATTATTTAGAGAAGTCATTCATTCTACAATACCAAATGTTTTTCCGTTGGAAGCCAAAAAAACGTTGCTATCCAACTGATATTCGCGTGACGGAATTTTCTGCTGAAATCAATTTGCAATCATTGTTAGACCATACATCAAGTCGCATTGTTGAATCTCAAAAAGCTGTGTTTGAAAGTCTTCACGAACCTAAGGATGACTTAGTTTTAATTGGTAAATGGGGTTTTGATGGCAGCTGCATAGTGAATATAAGCAGAAATTTTCAGATTCAACTGTCGGAGATTCGAGTGTATTTGTCACACCTTATGTACCTCTTTAACTTGTTTATAAACCAAATACCTGTGATGAATCAATCATTTGGAAAAACCCACGCCCTTCCTCTACTAGGTGGTGCAGACCAATTCGTTTTCAATTTACAAAAGAAACAAAGGAAGTCACCTTGCAAGAAGAAGTTTATTTCAAAAGCCAAATTAATAGTCCCTACTTCAGTGCTTATTAATGGCCACGAAATTAAACCCATTCTTTACAATTGACGATGGTAGGTGGTAAAGTTTGTTCTGCACTTAGCGACTTATCTACGAGTAGGTGTTACATTTGTGGTGCAACACCAAAAGAGATGAACGATTTAAATATATGCTTAAAATATCTCCCTGATACTAGTAAATTTGAGTTTGGCTTATCTCCTCTACATTCATACATTAGATTTTTCGGGTATTTTATTCACGTTTCTTATCGAATTAATATTAAAAAGTGGCAAGCGCATTCTGCAGAAGATAAAGCTAGTCTTGCTCAGAGAAAAGAGCTAGTTCAACGGCAGTTTAGGGAAAAATTAGGTTTAGTTGTAGACAAACCTCGAAGTGGAGAAAGCGGCACATCCAATGATGGAAACACATCACGTACATTTTTCTATAACTCTGATATTTCATCTGAAATAACAGGTATTAGAAAAGATCTTATTGACAGATGTAGTCACTTTCTTCAGAGCCTTTCCTCTGGTTCTAAAATAAATTCAGAAAAATTTAAGAGTTATGCTTTTGATACTGCCAAGATGCGATGAGGAATACCCTTGGTATAACTTACCTTCATCAATACATAAAGTATTGATTCACGGAGCAGAAGTGATAGATAGTTTTTAATTATCTATTGGTGAATTATCTGAGGAGGCCACTGATTGTTGTAATAAATTAGTCAAACTATTCAGACGCGATAATACTAGGAAATATTCCCGTGATGTTACTAACATGGATCTCTTGCACAGGCTTCTTCTTAATTCTGATCCACTTATTTCTAGCCAAAGAAAGTTGCAGTATAAAAAGAAGTCTGCGTTAATAAAAATAAAATAAGTGTTGGAGACATTTTTAATACTATGTAAATAGCACTTGTTTCATGTAAAATACTACGTTTTGATTAGATACATAAAACTAATTTTATTGTTATTATGACCCGATTTTTTTTTGAGAGATTATGTTTTTTATATATGATGAATATTTTATGCATGAATATATTCTGTTAAAAAAAATAGCTTTTTTGTCTTGTTCTAACCCTCTAGTAATCATAACAACCATTTTCCAGCCCAAAATGATATGATTTCATTGTAAATCTGCCCAAAAAAACCTATGACCGCCCTTCCTTCGAACATGAACCACTGTGCAGAGGTCCGTTGTAGAGGGAGAAGGGCTTCAATATAAAGGATGCGCCCCGGTGCCCAGAGGTGCAACGATATGGATATGATAGGGGTATCCACACTTTGTTGTAATTGGTCTTGTTAAAGTGTAAAAGTGTATTTTTTAACACCAAAGAGTGAACGCACTCTGGCATATTTGTAGCAACATTAAGTTTTAAGTCAAAATCAGCTGATTTCGTTTATAAAATAATTGTGACTTTATAGCCTAAATTTCTTTATCATTCCATTTTTTTAAAGGCTTTTCTCTTGTGTGCTTTTTATTTACGACCATATTTTCGTCGTCCGTAGTTTTGCCAATTCTTTTCATTTACAGAAATTGTATTGTATAAATTGAGAAAACCAAACGACAAAAACCAGCTGTCAAAAACATTATTTTCAATGCAATGTTATACTTTTACACTCTCCGTAACAATAGGGTTGGAGCATTGCTAAAGTGTAAAAGTGTAACAAAATGACATGCAGTGTATTTTGTTGTTGTATTGTACGAAAATGATACACTTTTACAATGATACAAGACAACTCAGCCTTCGGCACGTGCTCACCTTGGCGTTGGGTCATCCACCTTAACCAAAATCCACATCCCAAATTCAAAACAAACGAAACGAACTCAAATTCGAAAATTTCGATTTACAGTTCTTATAGCCGCCTTCAAGTTCAGAATTATTTATTGATACCCATATTAACGGGATTGAAACAAAAAATGTAATCCTCCATCTTGGAGCAGAGGCCATATTGAATTTAGTGTGATGCCACTTATTATAAATATATTTCTACTCCTCAAGCCCTTTCATTTGATACCCATATTAACGGGGTTGGAAAAAAAATGTAATCCTCCATCTTGGAGCGGCCATATTGGAATTATTACAATATTGAGGATTGCATATTGTATTGTCATCAGAACTAAGGGTGTATTTAAGCTCAAGTGGACACCGAGATCAAATTTAACGTGCAAGATTCGTTATACACAGACAAACACCGGAACAGGTGAAACTCAATAAAAGGATTCTAGCTCGCCGTTTTTTAGTTTTTTATAATTATTGTGTATAATTTGAGGTCATAAAAATGTATTGTTTTTTTTTTAGTAAATAATATTTAAATCTTACTCCAATGTAAAAGTTTTTTTTAACAATTACCTTTTTTCTTTTTCATGTATCAGCCACTTCGGATTTTTTAATAAGACTTTAGATGTCATTCCATTTGATCAACGTGATATTTTCTTGAAGGACGAAATTGGACTTAAAACTCTTAGAGATGCAAATAAACTTGTTATTGTTACAAGACCACACGTACACCACTTGTTATGGCACACAACGCCTGAGGTGATACGTGAAGTAATATTGCCATACTTAGATTAATAATAAATTCGTTAGGTTATTTTTGTGTAAAGAAGACATATATGTTGTTGTACTGTTCATCATAATGTTTTTCATTACTCTAAAAGTGAGTAAAATAAGACGAGTAAAACTATGTATAAAACGTGCGTTTTATTAATGTTTTCATTTAAATATAAATTTTTAAAGAACTAAAAAAGATCTCTGATAAAATACATTTTAGCGATCTTAATATTTAATTAACCCATTGTATATTTCAATCCGGAATCTATTGTGTTGGAAAGGAAGTGGTTTTGATGATATTTTGTTGATTCTTCCTTTTGTTAATGTTATGATTATGTTTCTTTTTCCAGACATCTGTCAACTTGCTTAGTAAACAAATCGAGCTTAATTTTTAGAGCACAATTAGTGTACTACAGTATTGTGCAAAATCTAAGCAACCATCTGAAATCGACGTTTCCCAGTTAAGCTCTTAAACTTTTCATTCCACCAAATAAAAAGAAATGAATATCTATGCATTTAGGATAAAGTTTCAAAATTCACAACTTTTTTTTAAAAAAAGAGAATTCAGAATTTAAAAAAAAAAACAAAAACATTACCAAGTTCAGCTGTGCAAAACCTAAGCAACTTGTAATCCAATGTGAAAAGAAAATAGCTAACAGTTCTTTTCCAGTAAGGTCACACATAAAGTGTTATATAGTAAACTCTTTTTTGTTCGTTCACTTTTCTGTTAATTTAGTATTTGGTCGGATTTTACAATGTCGCGACAAAGATACTACACCTCACCCATTAGATAAAAAATATATTATTAATCAATCCATAGTTTCACGTGCAATACAAAAATATCAAGAGTTCAAACTTAACTCTTTTTTCGTATTAGGTTAAATTTAGCAAGAAACGAAAACCAGTTCTTGTCAACAATGGGTCTAAGCCTAATAAATCTGACAAGATTTGTCACCTTAGACGTCATAAAGGCCAAGGGCTTAATTCAAGATTCTGCACACCCAGTGTCAGACATGGTGATGGTAGTTTGATTGAATCAGATCGTCGTAAATGCAGAGAGGGTAAATCTGGTACACATAAGAATGGAAGGACAAATAAAATTTCTCGGAATCGTAAAAGAGCTCGATATTTGGGTTCCACAGATTCACTTAACACACCAAATCGAAATTTGTGGTATTGATCTTAAATGCTATGAAATTGGTATTTTTTTTGGACATCATTGCAGGTGGTGAAAACTGACGATATTAGTCTGAGCGTGATGAATCAACACAAACCACATCGAAAGCTAAACTGGGGTGGTGTCATGTAACTTTGTTTCGACTTCAAGTCGTAGCAAAATTGAAAGTCGATTTAAAATCAAATCGGTGTCATGTCTTAGAGTTGGGTCGTTCCGGACCTGTATAGTTCCTGGAACTATGTCCACCGTCGGAACTATTTCCTATCGCTTCGCACACCTCGAATAAACATGTTCATTTCATTTAAATAGTTCCTAGTTCGCAGAGATGTGTGTGAATGAAAAGAAACATTATACGAGGGCGGGTCAATAAGTCCGTGACTTTTTGATTTTCTGACCTCTTTACTGAAACAGCAACACTGCTCCTGTCAACAGGCATCTGTCAGTTGACTCCTGTCAAAATTTACACTTGCTGCGTCAGTTAGTTTGTGTTTGACAGCTATTTTTATCAGACTACTCACTAATTTGAGGAGAAAATGGAAAAATGTGAATTTCGTATGCTTATTAAGCATTATTTCTTGGGAAAAAAAACCATTACCGAGACCAAGGCTAAGCTTGATAAATACTATGGGGACTCTGCACCATCGATTTCAATGATAAAAAAGTGGTTTACTGAATTTCGTTGTGGCCGTACAAGCACTGAAGATGCCGAACGTCCTGGACGCCCAGTTGAGGTCTCTACACCCGAAACAATCGAAAAAATTCACGATATGGTGTTGGCCGACCGAAGATTGAAAGTGCGAGAGATTGTGGAAGCCGTAGGGATCTCGCATGGCTCAGTGGTTTCAATTTTGAATGATCACTTGGGCATGAGAAAGCTTTCCGCAAGATGGGTGCCGCGTTTGCTCACAGTCGACCACAAACGCAATCGTGTTTGCCATGGCAAAAATCCATGAATTGGGCTATGAATTGCTCCCTCATCCACCCTATTCTCCAGATTTGGCTCCGAGCGACTACTTCTTGTTCCCAAACCTGAAGAAATGGCTTGGTGGAAAAAGATTTGACTCCAATGATGAAGTCATCTCGCAAACAAAGGCCTATTTTGAGGACCTCGACAAATCATTTTTTTTGGAAGGGATAAAAAAATTGGAGAAGCGTTGGACAAAGTGTATAGAGCTCAAGGGAGACTACGTTGAAAAATAAAATTATTTTTTTATCAAAAAATCTGTGTTTTAATCCAAAAGTCACGGACTTATTGACCCGCCCTCGTATGTATGGACATGTTAGTTTAAAATAGAGTTGGGTTGTTCCGAACATGTATAGTTCAAGGAACTATGTCCTCAATCGGAAACATTTTCTTTCGTTTTGCAAACAGCGAAAACATGTCCATTGTTCTATTCAACCAGACAAAACGAAAAAAAATAAATGAAATCGAACATGTCTCATACCTCGAAGTTTTCAAAGAAAACTAAAAACAATATGTGAATGAATGCATACATGTACATAGATGGGGCGATAAGCTCGAACAGTTTGTGCACACTGAAATGGAAGAAAAGTGATGAAATAATAAATGTCCGCGCCGTATACTGGCCATTCGTTTCACGCTTGTGAACGAAATTGTATTGTATGTATCGGATATGGGTCTCTTTTATCATGTTAATTGTTCCGAGTTCATAGTTCCAGGACTAGTTCCTGAAAGGCGTTTAAAAGATTTCCATGCAAAAAATCATTTTAACACCAACGTCCCATACGATATTGTTTGGTATCCACTTTGACTGCCTAGGTGGCGAGCTCTCATTTCTCGCGAGCAAAGAAAGATGTTATTACTCTCTGAGAATGGAGTTAATAGTCAAGTCAAAATAGACAAAAATAAGTCATAACTTAGCCAAAATTCGCATAGAGCTGAAAATTTGCAGAGACGTTAAATACATCAATATAAATGAAATGTCAAAAATCCCCTTCGATCCTACTTCTGCAAAAAAATTTATTCAAGGTCAAAAGTACATAATTAAGGTTTTTTTCATTTTTCTCGAAAACGGTAAGTTTTATCGTGAAAATAGGTTAAACAAAAGTTGTAGATCATACAATTCTCTACCAAAATGATCCAGTCACTTTTTCTCTTACGACTCATCATTCGTGAGATATCGCGGTTTTAATCATTAGAAAATTCATATTTTACATAATATGCACTAAAAGCAGCCTGTACACGTCAATATAAATGAAAATAAGAAACTATTGGTTTGTGTTACTTACACAATAAAACTTGTATAAATTGAATGAGTATTTTAAAATAAAAGACTATACTGTCAGTCCTTAATTCCCTTCGTCGGTAACCTTGAGTAACATCTGCTAGCTACGTCATTGTTCGAGTGTGGAGGGTCGCATACCTGCCTATTTTTGAAGGAAGTAAACGAAATAACTCAGCATATACTGTTAGTTTTGAAAATTCCTTTGCAGTGAGTAGACGTGCTTATAACCTTATAACTGAAACAGCAATAGAACAATGGAAAAGTTCAAATACAACTGTCGTTGTTGGGGAAGATGTTGATTTGTTGATATTATTGACTGCACGGACTCCAAACGATAAAATTATTTACTTTTTGAAACCTGAGGAAGCTCAAGTACAATCAACAATATATTCATCCCAAAGTCTGACTGCATATCCAATCAGCAATTTTTAAAAGAGGTAAAATATCAGAATTTAAATTGTTCGAAAAACGTAATGATTTAATTGATTGTGCAGAAGTATTTACAAAGATTGACTCTTCTCCACACGACATCGTTACAAATGGAATTTGTTTTCTTCTTGCAATGTATGGTGCTCCAAAAAAAATTGATTCCATAGACAAATATAGATATTTGAGGTATGTAAAATCTGCATGGAACAATAAAACAGTACAGTTGTCTTGTCTGCCTCCAACATCTGCTTCTGCCTTTCAACACTTGTATCGTGTGTATTATCAAGTTCAAGTGTGGCTAGGCAATGAGCTGGACCCAGAAGGATGGGGTTGGAAATTAACAGATAATTATTTGGAGCCAATTCAAACTCTACTCCCGCCTGCTCCAGAAAAACTGCTTAATACTAGTTTTTGTAAATGCAAGAATTGTGGCTGTCAAAAAGTGGGATTATTTTGTTCGCCAGTATGCATACATTGTCAGGGTCAGACTTGCTCCAATATTGAAACAAATAAAACAGATGAAAATATTTATGATATTAATGAAGAGACAATTGATGCATCCCTTTTCTTAGAACAGCGAACAGAAATTCTGCAAGAAAATGAAAATGAAGACGAAGAAATAATTGTCGAAGTAGAATTAGACAATTATCTAATATAATAACATTTAGAAGAAAACAACCCATTCCACTATGATCATTAGCAATATTACCATTCTTTCAATCAATAGGATACGATTTGATCAAACTTACTTTATTACAATAGATCGTGGAGTATACCTACTGGGGAAACCACGTTAAAAAAAATGCGCCAAGTACATTACCTCATAGGTGGTGAGGAAATGTGTGCATATTATGTAAAATATGAATTTTCTAATGATAAAAACCGCGATATCTCACGAATGATGAGTCGTAAGAGAAAAAGTGACTGGATCATTTTGGTAGAGAATTGTATGATCTACAACTTTTGTTTAACCTATTTTACGATAAAACTTACCGTTTTCGAGAAAAATGAAAAAACCTTAATTATGTACTTTTGATCTTGAATAAAATTTTTTGCAGAAGTAGGATCGAAGGGGATTTTTGACATTTCATTTATATTGATGTATTTAACGTCTCTGCAAATTTTCAGCTCTATGCGAATTTTGGCTAAGTCAAATGTCTATTTTGACTGGACTATAAAATGACAGGATGAGTGAGTGATGAGTGCAAAAAAGTAAACAAAACCTGTTTTTGGTTTTCATTCCCACTCGGAATTTTAATCTACATGTAACGCAACTGAGTGAATGACTGCCAAGAAAATGAGTAAAGAAACAGGTTAAACGGCAAGAACTGTGTCTTAGAACACATGTATATGACAATGACAGCCTTTATCAGAAATTAATATTTGGAGCCCTTTCCGCAAATTTATCGTAAGCAACAAATGATTAATTTTACAGGAAACGTTTTTTTCTTTGTTTTTTTTTTCTTTATATTATAAGCAAAAGCGCGATTTCTGGTTTTAATCATGTTTGGGCCAAAAGAATTCGATGACATTAATTGAGATATTTTTCTCAAGGAATAAAAACAGTTTTTGTCGTTTGCGATATTTTTGATATCATGCTCTCAAATTTGTGAACAAGTTTGTGGCGCTTACGATAAAATTAAAGACCAATAAAGATTTTACTCGAAAACAAACAACTGGCTTATTTTGCAATTGCATGTCAACGTTTTTCTCCAAGTTATAGTTCTTATCAATCTTATATATAAAAACGAGATTCAAGGTTAGGTAGAGAGAAATCTCTATTATATGTCAGAGGGTTGGGAACTCTATTCATACAAAGTGTAGTATGAAAAATCGCAGTATTGTCAGTTTCAATCAAATTTAGTACATTAGTTGCACTAGAACAGTCTGAAATGATCGCTGAAGGAAGCTTTGTATCTCTGATGGTATCCATAATTCTAAGGTAAGACTGGTCGATAGATACATCAGAGCAACTGCACACTGACATCGATGACATTGGCAGGGCATTTTTACATAGCAGTTTCAGATGTGCTTCAACCTTTACATCTTTGTTATAAAAATGGAAATGAAAATTTGTTTTTTCAATGTATTACATTGAGCATGCTTTAACCAAACATCCCTTCTACGATCGTTAGGAACTGTAAAATATGACAAGGAAAATATCTTTTTTAAAGTGTCACAATCTTTGTATGAACATTTAGAAATTTTAAAAATCAAATACAAGTGCGTGCAAATTAAAGGAAGAATAATGTTCACCAATAAATTGTAATATGTTTGTATGTACATATGGTATATCAGTAATTGAAAATCACAAACAAATTCTTAAAAGACCACACACTTATGACGGAAACTAGCACTGCACTGGCAATAGGTCAGGCCGATGAGTTATTCGCAATGAAACCTTTCGAAAACATTGCAGAAATGTTTCTGAAATGTTTTTTTTGGTGTGGACGCTTTGAGAAATATTTTGTTGTTTCCCATTTAATCTCTCCAGTTTTGTACTTGAAGATGGATTGAAAAGAAGTAACACTGATAGCGTCGTGTTTTATCATCATGGAAAAAAAAAATAAAAACAAAAAACCAAGGCAGTGGGAAAGGTGTATTTTTAAAAGTAGAAATAATTCAGGAGGTTTAAAATTATTAGAAGAACTCAAAATCGATAGTTTATGTGGATATAGAAATTTCGCGAGGATGTCAAGTGCGGATTTTGAGTTTCTTGTTAATTTGGTTTTTCATCGAATTGGAAAATCAAATACGAACTTCAGATCGAGCATAATGTTTAGAAGTGAATCTTAGATTTTTGGCCTCTGGGAGCTTTCCTGAAACCAAATGATTGAATACATACAAATATATTTAAAAGCTAAAAACAAAAACTGATAACATACCTCAACATTAGATAAAGTAGAGCCACAGTTATACAAATCATCTAAAAATCGCAGGTGCTTAAAAGCAAACCACTCACATTTTCACAGATTTAGTAGTCCGTAATAATTTTTTTGCCTGTGTTGCACTTTAAGTGCATGCATTTTTTTTTCTACTTCATCTTTTTCACACTTAATTATTTCACACATCTCGGTTAACTCATCGGCTTTTTTGTTTTTGTTCTTAAAATTTTCGTCTTGTGGTTCCCACAAAATTTTTTTCGTTGCAAAAAGTTTTATTAACTTGGTAACATCCTCGTTACACCACACTTTTCGCGACATTTTTTATCACCAATACTTGAGAAAAAGTTTTCCGATCGAAATGGGAAACACAGAAACATTACTTAAGCATTTCAGAAGTGTTTCACTAGATCAAAATAAAATTTTTGAAACATTTCAGGAATGTTTCTTTGTTTATGAAATGTTTCTTTGGTGTAGACACACCTTTTGAATATATTAACTTTCATTTCATTAATTAACTAGATCGAGTTTTGTGTTGATAAGGGGCAGAAGTTCTATTAATACAGGATCATGAAGTCGCCTGCGGGATGTCAGAAGATTATCTAACATAATGGATAAAAGTTAATTATCTGTATTAAAAGGTCATATTTCACGCTAAAAAATCAAAATTATACCAAAGTCATATTACATGCACATACCGTTGAAACCAAATACTTACAAGAAAACAAGCAGGGCGAAAAAAATTGGTAAATAATGGTTTTATAAGATAAGATAACTTAACCTGTCCGTTTATTATTTAACTTTAATTTTTGCGGACGCGAAAAAAACACACCGTTAATGCCTCAAATATACAACCAAGCACTAAAACACATAAAAAAATAATTGCTCAACTGTGAGCATGCGTCACACATGTACAACGGCAACGGTACATGTACTATTCTAAAAAGATTACACTTTACAAGTTAAGAGGGGCTGGATCAACGCCAAAACCTGCGAGGGACTCATCATTCTGGACAAAAAGATTTTAAAGCTATGATTTTTACATTACGACCGAAATCATTCTTAGACATATTATACATATATACTAGAAATGTGCATTGAATGTCTTGAAACACATTGTGCATTAATATGAATTTAAACAAAATTATTTTAAACAATCAGTTGCCTGTTATATTATGATCGCAACTTTAAACAATTAAATAAAAAAGTCGCGACGGATTTCGGAAACAAGGACCTATTTGCATATAAATAACAAACAAACAAAAATCAGTGTGATATCCAATCGATCGAAGGCACGCTCATGTAACATGTCGGATCTTTTGTCTAGTTTTTGTTTTTATATACTCGTCGGTCCGTCTGTCGTATAAAAATGCAACTTACGTGTGTAAACCACCGTTCCTGCAGTATTTTACAATTTTTTAAGGTTTTGAAGCCACGCCCCATTTTTTAGAGTACACTAGTTCATATAACTGCAGTGAGAGAAGTAAATGAATGCATTCCTGCAGACCTCTAACTTATGTATACTAGGCTCGCCCGTCGCCGAAATTCGACGATTCACAAAAGCAACAGTTGTCGTGTACTCAACAAAAGTGTCATCACTCGTCACTATGTTTCTCATTTTTTCATTTTGTTTAGTCTCTATACCACTTAGAGTAGGGAAACTCTTTTGCAAAAACACATCTTGAAATCTGAAACATTGCAACAGGGTGCTTGTGAAATAAAATTAAAATATAATACATAGTTTCATAAATGTGCAACGCTAAAAAGTTTATTTTTATTTTCAAATATTCTAACATCTTTGTTGTACTTCTTAATTAAAAAGTATATTCTCACCCTTATAAACAAAGTAATTAAATGTTTTTTCTCCTGTCTGGCACAACATTCATAAATAAATTCAATTATTCGTACAATTTTTCTTCGATGTTACAGCTTGTTACGAAATTGTTGAAATTGGCAGAAAATTTATTTCCTAATTGCTCAAGGGCCTCCATAAAAAACCTTGGTGGTTTGAATAAATATGCTATATGAGAAGCGCCTTCTTCGTCAGCTAATTGTTATTCACAGCCATGGTTGAATAGTGTGACTAAAACTGAATTGTCAAAATATATACTAGTATACTGTTTTTTTCATCCAAAATTATACCTCAGGTTATCATAATTTTCAAAAGCAAAGGAGTCTTAAAATAACAAAATATCATTGTGTATTCTATATTATTATTTAAACATTCTTTCTGAGTAATGTCGTTTTATTTAATAAAACGCATTTGGTAATAACCGTTTTGGATAAATAAATGGCTAGGTTAACTATAAAACATGTGAAAAGGTGAATTAAAAATAAATTCATTATATTAAATATTTTTCCAGCATTTTTCCTTTTAAAAAGCAAATTAGTCTTCTCGGAACACCCAGTAATCAAATACAATACGATGACAATTATTTACACGCATTTATTCATAGTAAAAAATTTCCCGGGCAGCTAATCAGAAATGCATAAAGAAAAAGATAAAAACCAGTCTGTTTCCATTTTGTCCGTATGCATAACAGAGCGTTTTGCAGTCTGGGGAGGAAGACAAACTACTCACAAAAAATTTTCCCGGGCATATAAATTTACATGAGGAAAATATGACGAGGCAGACAATCGTATGCATTCTTACCAGGCAAAATTAAATGGGATTTGGAATTTGAAACCAAGCAATAAATCTGCGCTATTTGATCTAATCAGACGTTGTTGTTCGTGTTTTACACGACGGGTGCATTTCAGCGTCCGGGGGATTGATCCTTCGGACCAGTGTCCGTTTGGTAACTCTTTTCCTTGGGTTTCTGTTGAGGAGCTTTTAGTTTTAAAGCTTTGAGAGAGCTTTTTAGCCGCGCCTTTTATTTTACCTATTGGTGGTGTGGAAAAAGGTTAATTTGCGTTATTTTATAAATAAAACAAATTATTTAAATGAAAATATCAATCTAAAAAAAGGACTGTAACCCTACACACTATTCTTTCAGATTTTTGCTAAATTGAAATGCTTACTAGGGAAACCGTGTAAGAGATTTTGTTGAAATAGCACCTTACGGAAAATAAAAGAGTGCGATTAAGAGACTGTTGCGGTAAATTTTCCCGCAACAAGGTTTACCCTCTTCACTGTTCTTGTTCCTTCGTTCCCTCTTTTCTTTGAGTGGGAAGACCGAGCTCTGGCGGAGATGGAGGGCAGCCATGGTCCCATCAGCCATTGGCCCACCGACCGCAGACCTCGGAAAGAACCCACATAGGTTTACGGGCGGTTATCCTCAGAGGAGGACGAGGTGGTTCGGTCGGTGAAGCCCTAAGAACGGTAGGGAGACTCACGACGAACCAGGAGCCCAGGGTGCGACAGGAGGTCCACCAAGACCACCGTTGTCGGAGCCCGTAGGCTAGACGGGAGACTCGCAACGGGCAGCATCAGACAGGACTTCTGCAAGTCGCCGACGGGTGGGGACGGACTGTCCTTTCTAGCACGATGATGACGGGTGGGGGAGGACGATCCCCGGAACTTACACCCCATCGAAAGCCAAGTTATATAAAGGCTTGAGGACTCCCACAATCGAGGTGGAGACAAATGGCATCGCATCTCGAAATCGATGTGGATGCCAAGTTATATAAAGGCTTGAGGACTGCCACAATCGAGGTGGAGACAAACGGCATCGCATCTCGAAATCGATGTGGATGCAAAAAAAGTGTAAGGGGGAAGAGATGACGATCTCTTTTATAGCTACACCCCCAACGAGGGAGCTACGGAGAAGCGACGGTGGTGTCTAGGCGGACAGCCAGCATAATCGAACACATCCCAACGACGCACCAGCTGTAAAAGTCAGGTTCGATGGGTGAAGGGACGACGACCCCTTTCAAGCCAGCACCCCACCAATGGAGCACCAAGGGAGCAGCAGAGGCTGTAGGCGGACGGCCAAGTTACGAGACAGCCTCCAACGTGGGAACATAAAAACATTAATAAAAATAACAATAACCAAAAACAATAAACCACATCAAATATAAACAATAACAACAACTATAAAAAAAATAACAACAACTATAAACAATAACAACAACAACAAAAAATAACAACAACTATAAACAATAACAACAGCAACAATAATATAAACAATAATAACAACATAATAAAAACAAAACCATAACGAAATACCAGGCGTGCAGAATGGCCCACAACATAAACGAAAACAAAAACCGAAGAAGTAAAATACATAATTTACCCCCATTCCCCCCAAATCTGAACGCCGATCCACCGGAATAGGTAGGGACCCGGGGTATATTAGCACAGAGGCACATATACTTAGCTTTGTTTGGGGCGGCGGTTTAGAGAATGGCTAAACCGGGGTATAATCAGATTAGGATTATACCCACACAACCTTCCTCCTTCGTCCCAACACTCCATTGACCTTCGATCATACTTTCTTTCTCCTTCGCGGTTGTTGTTGTTTTGCAATTTTGTTTAGTTCGATGGGGAAAAATTAACCGGGGATCAGCAATGAAAGAAACATTGCTTCTCGCAATTTTTTATTGACTTCCAATGTCTAGGGCAATAGCTAGGCATAGCTAGGATCCACAAGCTCTCATAAACTTGCTCAGTGGAGTTCCCAGTTATCAATGGAAGTGGGAGAGAACTTAGTGTCTGAGGAGTTTAGAAAGAGAGTGAACAATTGGAAACAATTGGAATGTGTGAGAGGCGTAGTTGGACACGGGAGCACACACTAGCAAAGTTTGTTAGTTGTGTAGCTGGAAACCCCGTTGTTGGGTTCACTAGAGCCAAATGAATGTGTTTGTGAGTGAGTGTGAGAATGCGTGTGAGAATCTGTCGAGAGCTTGGGGAAAGAAAAAGATCTGGAAGTCACTTTTTTGACGACCAGCAAATATAGAGGGTCAGATAGAGTTTTTTTTTGCGTTGATTTGTGGAGCTGCGGAAAGCAATTTTTCTTCAAAAAAAAAATTAAAGTAGAAAAAAAAAAATTCCTTTTAACGGACAGAAAGGGAAAAGGAGGAGAAAGTAAGGAGAAGGGAAGAGACAAGGGAACAGGAGTCGCAGGAAGAAGGGACTAGAAAGAGTGTGTCAGAAGGGACATAGAACCGCCAGGAACTAAAGATAAGTATAGTGAAAAGTGCAGTGCAGTATAGAGAATCGTTTTTTTGCTAAAGTGAACATAAGACTCCGGTAGGCCGCGCGTGCGAGAAATCTCGAGAAGTGTACACATGTACAACGGCAACGGTACATGTACTATTCTAAAAAGATTACACTTTACAAGTTAAGAGGGGCTGGATCAACGCCAAAACCTGCGAGGGACTCATCATTCTGGACAAAAAGATTTTAAAGCTATGATTTTTACATTACGACCGAAATCATTCTTAGACATATTATACATATATACTAGAAATGTGCATTGAATGTCTTGAAACACATTGTGCATTAATATGAATTTAAACAAAATTATTTTAAACAATCAGTTGCCTGTTATATTATGATCGCAACTTTAAACAATTAAATAAAAAAGTCGCGACGGATTTCGGAAACAAGGACCTATTTGCATATAAATAACAAACAAACAAAAATCAGTGTGATATCCAATCGATCGAAGGCACGCTCATGTAACATGTCGGATCTTTTGTCTAGTTTTTGTTTTTATATACTCGTCGGTCCGTCTGTCGTATAAAAATGCAACTTACGTGTGTAAACCACCGTTCCTGCAGTATTTTACAATTTTTTAAGGTTTTGAAGCCACGCCCCATTTTTTAGAGTACACTAGTTCATATAACTGCAGTGAGAGAAGTAAATGAATGCATTCCTGCAGACCTCTAACTTATGTATACTAGGCTCGCCCGTCGCCGAAATTCGACGATTCACAAAAGCAACAGTTGTCGTGTACTCAACAAAAGTGTCATCACTCGTCACTATGTTTCTCATTTTTTCATTTTGTTTAGTCTCTATACCACTTAGAGTAGGGAAACTCTTTTGCAAAAACACATCTTGAAATCTGAAACATTGCAACAGGGTGCTTGTGAAATAAAATTAAAATATAATACATAGTTTCATAAATGTGCAACGCTAAAAAGTTTATTTTTATTTTCAAATATTCTAACATCTTTGTTGTACTTCTTAATTAAAAAGTATATTCTCACCCTTATAAACAAAGTAATTAAATGTTTTTTCTCCTGTCTGGCACAACATTCATAAATAAATTCAATTATTCGTACAATTTTTCTTCGATGTTACAGCTTGTTACGAAATTGTTGAAATTGGCAGAAAATTTATTTCCTAATTGCTCAAGGGCCTCCATAAAAAACCTTGGTGGTTTGAATAAATATGCTATATGAGAAGCGCCTTCTTCGTCAGCTAATTGTTATTCACAGCCATGGTTGAATAGTGTGACTAAAACTGAATTGTCAAAATATATACTAGTATACTGTTTTTTTCATCCAAAATTATACCTCAGGTTATCATAATTTTCAAAAGCAAAGGAGTCTTAAAATAACAAAATATCATTGTGTATTCTATATTATTATTTAAACATTCTTTCTGAGTAATGTCGTTTTATTTAATAAAACGCATTTGGTAATAACCGTTTTGGATAAATAAATGGCTAGGTTAACTATAAAACATGTGAAAAGGTGAATTAAAAATAAATTCATTATATTAAATATTTTTCCAGCATTTTTCCTTTTAAAAAGCAAATTAGTCTTCTCGGAACACCCAGTAATCAAATACAATACGATGACAATTATTTACACGCATTTATTCATAGTAAAAAATTTCCCGGGCAGCTAATCAGAAATGCATAAAGAAAAAGATAAAAACCAGTCTGTTTCCATTTTGTCCGTATGCATAACAGAGCGTTTTGCAGTCTGGGGAGGAAGACAAACTACTCACAAAAAATTTTCCCGGGCATATAAATTTACATGAGGAAAATATGACGAGGCAGACAATCGTATGCATTCTTACCAGGCAAAATTAAATGGGATTTGGAATTTGAAACCAAGCAATAAATCTGCGCTATTTGATCTAATCAGACGTTGTTGTTCGTGTTTTACACGACGGGTGCATTTCAGCGTCCGGGGGATTGATCCTTCGGACCAGTGTCCGTTTGGTAACTCTTTTCCTTGGGTTTCTGTTGAGGAGCTTTTAGTTTTAAAGCTTTGAGAGAGCTTTTTAGCCGCGCCTTTTATTTTACCTATTGGTGGTGTGGAAAAAGGTTAATTTGCGTTATTTTATAAATAAAACAAATTATTTAAATGAAAATATCAATCTAAAAAAAGGACTGTAACCCTACACACTATTCTTTCAGATTTTTGCTAAATTGAAATGCTTACTAGGGAAACCGTGTAAGAGATTTTGTTGAAATAGCACCTTACGGAAAATAAAAGAGTGCGATTAAGAGACTGTTGCGGTAAATTTTCCCGCAACAAGGTTTACCCTCTTCACTGTTCTTGTTCCTTCGTTCCCTCTTTTCTTTGAGTGGGAAGACCGAGCTCTGGCGGAGATGGAGGGCAGCCATGGTCCCATCAGCCATTGGCCCACCGACCGCAGACCTCGGAAAGAACCCACATAGGTTTACGGGCGGTTATCCTCAGAGGAGGACGAGGTGGTTCGGTCGGTGAAGCCCTAAGAACGGTAGGGAGACTCACGACGAACCAGGAGCCCAGGGTGCGACAGGAGGTCCACCAAGACCACCGTTGTCGGAGCCCGTAGGCTAGACGGGAGACTCGCAACGGGCAGCATCAGACAGGACTTATGCAAGTCGCCGACGGGTGGGGACGGACTGTCCTTTCTAGCACGATGATGACGGGTGGGGGAGGACGATCCCCGGAACTTACACCCCATCGAAAGCCAAGTTATATAAAGGCTTGAGGACTCCCACAATCGAGGTGGAGACAAATGGCATCGCATCTCGAAATCGATGTGGATGCCAAGTTATATAAAGGCTTGAGGACTGCCACAATCGAGGTGGAGACAAACGGCATCGCATCTCGAAATCGATGTGGATGCAAAAAAAGTGTAAGGGGGAAGAGATGACGATCTCTTTTATAGCTACACCCCCAACGAGGGAGCTACGGAGAAGCGACGGTGGTGTCTAGGCGGACAGCCAGCATAATCGAACACATCCCAACGACGCACCAGCTGTAAAAGTCAGGTTCGATGGGTGAAGGGACGACGACCCCTTTCAAGCCAGCACCCCACCAATGGAGCACCAAGGGAGCAGCAGAGGCTGTAGGCGGACGGCCAAGTTACGAGACAGCCTCCAACGTGGGAACATAAAAACATTAATAAAAATAACAATAACCAAAAACAATAAACCACATCAAATATAAACAATAACAACAACTATAAAAAAAATAACAACAACTATAAACAATAACAACAACAACAAAAAATAACAACAACTATAAACAATAACAACAGCAACAATAATATAAACAATAATAACAACATAATAAAAACAAAACCATAACGAAATACCAGGCGTGCAGAATGGCCCACAACATAAACGAAAACAAAAACCGAAGAAGTAAAATACATAATTATGTAAGGAATGACCCGCTATTGGTCAGTCCCCCCATTCCCCCCAAATCTGAACGCCGATCCACCGGAATAGGTAGGGACCCGGGGTATATTAGCACAGAGGCACATATACTTAGCTTTGTTTGGGGCGGCGGTTTAGAGAATGGCTAAACCGGGGTATAATCAGATTAGGATTATACCCACACAACCTTCCTCCTTCGTCCCAACACTCCATTGACCTTCGATCATACTTTCTTTCTCCTTCGCGGTTGTTGTTGTTTTGCAATTTTGTTTAGTTCGATGGGGAAAAATTAACCGGGGATCAGCAATGAAAGAAACATTGCTTCTCGCAATTTTTTATTGACTTCCAATGTCTAGGGCAATAGCTAGGCATAGCTAGGATCCACAAGCTCTCATAAACTTGCTCAGTGGAGTTCCCAGTTATCAATGGAAGTGGGAGAGAACTTAGTGTCTGAGGAGTTTAGAAAGAGAGTGAACAATTGGAAACAATTGGAATGTGTGAGAGGCGTAGTTGGACACGGGAGCACACACTAGCAAAGTTTGTTAGTTGTGTAGCTGGAAACCCCGTTGTTGGGTTCACTAGAGCCAAATGAATGTGTTTGTGAGTGAGTGTGAGAATGCGTGTGAGAATCTGTCGAGAGCTTGGGGAAAGAAAAAGATCTGGAAGTCACTTTTTTGACGACCAGCAAATATAGAGGGTCAGATAGAGTTTTTTTTTGCGTTGATTTGTGGAGCTGCGGAAAGCAATTTTTCTTCAAAAAAAAAATTAAAGTAGAAAAAAAAAAATTCCTTTTAACGGACAGAAAGGGAAAAGGAGGAGAAAGTAAGGAGAAGGGAAGAGACAAGGGAACAGGAGTCGCAGGAAGAAGGGACTAGAAAGAGTGTGTCAGAAGGGACATAGAACCGCCAGGAACTAAAGATAAGTATAGTGAAAAGTGCAGTGCAGTATAGAGAATCGTTTTTTTGCTAAAGTGAACATAAGACTCCGGTAGGCCGCGCGTGCGAGAAATCTCGAGAAGTGTACACATGTACAACGGCAACGGTACATGTACTATTCTAAAAAGATTACACTTTACAAGTTAAGAGGGGCTGGATCAACGCCAAAACCTGCGAGGGACTCATCATTCTGGACAAAAAGATTTTAAAGCTATGATTTTTACATTACGACCGAAATCATTCTTAGACATATTATACATATATACTAGAAATGTGCATTGAATGTCTTGAAACACATTGTGCATTAATATGAATTTAAACAAAATTATTTTAAACAATCAGTTGCCTGTTATATTATGATCGCAACTTTAAACAATTAAATAAAAAAGTCGCGACGGATTTCGGAAACAAGGACCTATTTGCATATAAATAACAAACAAACAAAAATCAGTGTGATATCCAATCGATCGAAGGCACGCTCATGTAACATGTCGGATCTTTTGTCTAGTTTTTGTTTTTATATACTCGTCGGTCCGTCTGTCGTATAAAAATGCAACTTACGTGTGTAAACCACCGTTCCTGCAGTATTTTACAATTTTTTAAGGTTTTGAAGCCACGCCCCATTTTTTAGAGTACACTAGTTCATATAACTGCAGTGAGAGAAGTAAATGAATGCATTCCTGCAGACCTCTAACTTATGTATACTAGGCTCGCCCGTCGCCGAAATTCGACGATTCACAAAAGCAACAGTTGTCGTGTACTCAACAAAAGTGTCATCACTCGTCACTATGTTTCTCATTTTTTCATTTTGTTTAGTCTCTATACCACTTAGAGTAGGGAAACTCTTTTGCAAAAACACATCTTGAAATCTGAAACATTGCAACAGGGTGCTTGTGAAATAAAATTAAAATATAATACATAGTTTCATAAATGTGCAACGCTAAAAAGTTTATTTTTATTTTCAAATATTCTAACATCTTTGTTGTACTTCTTAATTAAAAAGTATATTCTCACCCTTATAAACAAAGTAATTAAATGTTTTTTCTCCTGTCTGGCACAACATTCATAAATAAATTCAATTATTCGTACAATTTTTCTTCGATGTTACAGCTTGTTACGAAATTGTTGAAATTGGCAGAAAATTTATTTCCTAATTGCTCAAGGGCCTCCATAAAAAACCTTGGTGGTTTGAATAAATATGCTATATGAGAAGCGCCTTCTTCGTCAGCTAATTGTTATTCACAGCCATGGTTGAATAGTGTGACTAAAACTGAATTGTCAAAATATATACTAGTATACTGTTTTTTTCATCCAAAATTATACCTCAGGTTATCATAATTTTCAAAAGCAAAGGAGTCTTAAAATAACAAAATATCATTGTGTATTCTATATTATTATTTAAACATTCTTTCTGAGTAATGTCGTTTTATTTAATAAAACGCATTTGGTAATAACCGTTTTGGATAAATAAATGGCTAGGTTAACTATAAAACATGTGAAAAGGTGAATTAAAAATAAATTCATTATATTAAATATTTTTCCAGCATTTTTCCTTTTAAAAAGCAAATTAGTCTTCTCGGAACACCCAGTAATCAAATACAATACGATGACAATTATTTACACGCATTTATTCATAGTAAAAAATTTCCCGGGCAGCTAATCAGAAATGCATAAAGAAAAAGATAAAAACCAGTCTGTTTCCATTTTGTCCGTATGCATAACAGAGCGTTTTGCAGTCTGGGGAGGAAGACAAACTACTCACAAAAAATTTTCCCGGGCATATAAATTTACATGAGGAAAATATGACGAGGCAGACAATCGTATGCATTCTTACCAGGCAAAATTAAATGGGATTTGGAATTTGAAACCAAGCAATAAATCTGCGCTATTTGATCTAATCAGACGTTGTTGTTCGTGTTTTACACGACGGGTGCATTTCAGCGTCCGGGGGATTGATCCTTCGGACCAGTGTCCGTTTGGTAACTCTTTTCCTTGGGTTTCTGTTGAGGAGCTTTTAGTTTTAAAGCTTTGAGAGAGCTTTTTAGCCGCGCCTTTTATTTTACCTATTGGTGGTGTGGAAAAAGGTTAATTTGCGTTATTTTATAAATAAAACAAATTATTTAAATGAAAATATCAATCTAAAAAAAGGACTGTAACCCTACACACTATTCTTTCAGATTTTTGCTAAATTGAAATGCTTACTAGGGAAACCGTGTAAGAGATTTTGTTGAAATAGCACCTTACGGAAAATAAAAGAGTGCGATTAAGAGACTGTTGCGGTAAATTTTCCCGCAACAAGGTTTACCCTCTTCACTGTTCTTGTTCCTTCGTTCCCTCTTTTCTTTGAGTGGGAAGACCGAGCTCTGGCGGAGATGGAGGGCAGCCATGGTCCCATCAGCCATTGGCCCACCGACCGCAGACCTCGGAAAGAACCCACATAGGTTTACGGGCGGTTATCCTCAGAGGAGGACGAGGTGGTTCGGTCGGTGAAGCCCTAAGAACGGTAGGGAGACTCACGACGAACCAGGAGCCCAGGGTGCGACAGGAGGTCCACCAAGACCACCGTTGTCGGAGCCCGTAGGCTAGACGGGAGACTCGCAACGGGCAGCATCAGACAGGACTTCTGCAAGTCGCCGACGGGTGGGGACGGACTGTCCTTTCTAGCACGATGATGACGGGTGGGGGAGGACGATCCCCGGAACTTACACCCCATCGAAAGCCAAGTTATATAAAGGCTTGAGGACTCCCACAATCGAGGTGGAGACAAATGGCATCGCATCTCGAAATCGATGTGGATGCCAAGTTATATAAAGGCTTGAGGACTGCCACAATCGAGGTGGAGACAAACGGCATCGCATCTCGAAATCGATGTGGATGCAAAAAAAGTGTAAGGGGGAAGAGATGACGATCTCTTTTATAGCTACACCCCCAACGAGGGAGCTACGGAGAAGCGACGGTGGTGTCTAGGCGGACAGCCAGCATAATCGAACACATCCCAACGACGCACCAGCTGTAAAAGTCAGGTTCGATGGGTGAAGGGACGACGACCCCTTTCAAGCCAGCACCCCACCAATGGAGCACCAAGGGAGCAGCAGAGGCTGTAGGCGGACGGCCAAGTTACGAGACAGCCTCCAACGTGGGAACATAAAAACATTAATAAAAATAACAATAACCAAAAACAATAAACCACATCAAATATAAACAATAACAACAACTATAAAAAAAATAACAACAACTATAAACAATAACAACAACAACAAAAAATAACAACAACTATAAACAATAACAACAGCAACAATAATATAAACAATAATAACAACATAATAAAAACAAAACCATAACGAAATACCAGGCGTGCAGAATGGCCCACAACATAAACGAAAACAAAAACCGAAGAAGTAAAATACATAATTATGTAAGGAATGACCCGCTATTGGTCAGTCCCCCCATTCCCCCCAAATCTGAACGCCGATCCACCGGAATAGGTAGGGACCCGGGGTATATTAGCACAGAGGCACATATACTTAGCTTTGTTTGGGGCGGCGGTTTAGAGAATGGCTAAACCGGGGTATAATCAGATTAGGATTATACCCACACAACCTTCCTCCTTCGTCCCAACACTCCATTGACCTTCGATCATACTTTCTTTCTCCTTCGCGGTTGTTGTTGTTTTGCAATTTTGTTTAGTTCGATGGGGAAAAATTAACCGGGGATCAGCAATGAAAGAAACATTGCTTCTCGCAATTTTTTATTGACTTCCAATGTCTAGGGCAATAGCTAGGCATAGCTAGGATCCACAAGCTCTCATAAACTTGCTCAGTGGAGTTCCCAGTTATCAATGGAAGTGGGAGAGAACTTAGTGTCTGAGGAGTTTAGAAAGAGAGTGAACAATTGGAAACAATTGGAATGTGTGAGAGGCGTAGTTGGACACGGGAGCACACACTAGCAAAGTTTGTTAGTTGTGTAGCTGGAAACCCCGTTGTTGGGTTCACTAGAGCCAAATGAATGTGTTTGTGAGTGAGTGTGAGAATGCGTGTGAGAATCTGTCGAGAGCTTGGGGAAAGAAAAAGATCTGGAAGTCACTTTTTTGACGACCAGCAAATATAGAGGGTCAGATAGAGTTTTTTTTTGCGTTGATTTGTGGAGCTGCGGAAAGCAATTTTTCTTCAAAAAAAAAATTAAAGTAGAAAAAAAAAAATTCCTTTTAACGGACAGAAAGGGAAAAGGAGGAGAAAGTAAGGAGAAGGGAAGAGACAAGGGAACAGGAGTCGCAGGAAGAAGGGACTAGAAAGAGTGTGTCAGAAGGGACATAGAACCGCCAGGAACTAAAGATAAGTATAGTGAAAAGTGCAGTGCAGTATAGAGAATCGTTTTTTTGCTAAAGTGAACATAAGACTCCGGTAGGCCGCGCGTGCGAGAAATCTCGAGAAGTAGACGAGACACGCGACCCGTTAGTTTGTTTTTTTTTTTCCGTTCGGGACTGTTGAAATAGCGGGTCACTCTATCGACGAGTGTTCCGTTAATTTTTTTTTCGTTTAAAAACATCGTTTTTTTATTCTTTTTGGTGTCGTTGTTTTCTGTTCGGGGAAGATTTTTCCGCCGTTGGAGATTCGGTTTTTTTTTTGGTTTCTTTTTTTCGGTTTTGTGATTTTACCAAGGAGAAAAAAATCACGTGGCGCTCAACTTCGGTTTTTCAGTTAATTTTTTTTTGCGCAGGTTTAGTGGAAATTAACGTGCTACCTGGAGGTTAAACGAACCCAGAAGGTTATTTTTGATTCGGGGCAACTGTGTTTGTTGCCGGGAATCAATCTTAACAGTTGGCGCCCAACGTGGGGCTTTGTTTTGAAATTTTGTTTGCCGGTTTTTCTTATTTGTTTTGATTTCATTTCACCCGTGGTTTTTTCTCATTTGTTGTTTTATTCGGTAAAATTTGTTCGCGGAATTGTTGTATTCGGTTCGCGTTAGGGAAGTAGTTGTTTTTGTGTTTATTTTGAGAATTTGTGATACTCCTGTGCTTCTCTTTTTAGTCAAGTTCAAGTGCAACAAGTACATCAGTACAGGAGCTAAAATTAAGGAATCAGGAAGAAAGCAAGTGCCTGTGGGAACACCGATAGGAGCTAGACATAGGATCCATATATCTGGGCAAGTACCAGGTACCCAAGTAGGTGTCCTTGTTTATTATCTTGTTTCCTTTTTTTTGAGTGAAATCTTGCATGTTTTTGTTTTTCCATTTTGTGACATACAAATAAACATAAATCGACATACATAAATACACATACATATTGTTCTTTAAACAATTATTCGTGGGCAACTTTAGTTATTTTCATTTAATTCTTATACAACTTAATAAAAGTATATATATACATAATCAATACACAGAACCGATATAAATATATAAACATATATACACAAATAATTAAACATACACGCATACCCATATTTAAATATTTTTTTTGTTCTCCAAAACGAATATACATAATTATATAATACATACCTATTTACATATTTCATATAAGCTATATTCTTATTTTATTTACATATATATACTACATATATACATAAATATTTATCCTTTTTTAATATTGTTGGTGTAATATTTTTTATTATTTTTTTTCTTGTGTGCAATTTTCTGAGTTTTTCTCTCGTGGTTTTTTTCCCTTTGTAAGTTTTGCCGGTTTGATTTCAGGGTTACCATTCGTTATTTTCCGTGGGATTTGCTATTTCAGAGTGGCCATCTATTTATTCCCGTCAGTTTTTCATTGAGTTTTCGTTTTCGTTTATTTTTGTTTTCTTTAAATTTCGGTTTTCTTCGACATCGTGGCAGTTTTTCTACATTTGTGTTGCATATTCTTTCGTTTTGTTTTCTCTTAAAGGTGATTTCATCGACAACGTGGGTTTTACATTTGTTTTATTTGCTATTTTGTTTCAGTAGTTTTTTCGTTTCATTTCTTAAATAAAGATGTCTTTTGCGATCAATAGGCTCTCTGTGGACGAGATGGCATATGAGATGGAGTCTCGCGCTCTTCTGATTGGCACCCTGGACGCCATGAGGAAGTCCTTGCGATCCGCTCGTATGCTAGAGCGCAGAGGGTCGTTGAGTTCAGGCCCGGCCTACAAATTCACATTTGTAGAGGACCGAGATGCTTTATTAGCGAAGATAAAGCAGATAGAAGAGCTCTTGGAAGAGCCTCCAAGTAATCTTAAGTCGAAGGAATACTTGAAGGTTCTTACCAAAATCGAATGGGCTCTTAGTAGGTTGGATAGGGCGAGAGACACTTCTCCTGAGGAGATTGAGGAGAAGTGTACTCTCCGACATAGGCTAATCGTACTAGCCGGGGAATTGGCCGGTGGTACGGAAGAGGATTCGGATGATGAGGACGAGGTAGGCGACGAAGACGAGCAAGAGCCAACGTGCTCGAGGCTCGTCAAGACCCGAGCATCACAGCCATCGAGGGGTGAACCACATACACAACAAGACGGTATCCGGCATAAAAGGTCGACCTACCTGCAGCAACAAGCTTCGGACAGAACACCAGTCCGCGCTGTGAGGTCACCAGTGACGCCTGCCGTAGCGGAAGAAACCGGGTTCTACGCAACCACTGGTGAACACAGCGAGCGCTTGCCGACTGCGAGGTGGGAGAACCTGGCCAAGTGGGATCTGAAGTTCACGGGGGAACGCTGTGGTGCCTCGGTGAATTCATTCTTGGAGCGGATGGAGGAGCTCATTCAAGCGCGAGGGGTGACTGAAGCTCAACTGTTTAGGTCGGCGGTCGAACTTTTTACAGGGAAGGCGCTTATTTGGTAAAGGGCGATTAGGTTGTCGGTCTGTTCGTGGCAAGAGTTGGTGGCGGAACTGAAACTGGAGTTTCTTCCCCCCAACTATGATGATCTCTTGCTGGAGGAAATCAGACATTGTACCCAGGGAAGTAGTGAATCCATAGGGGTATTCGTGGCGGTTATACGAAATATGTTCGGCAGGCTTTCGGAACCGCTAACGGAGCGGCGAAAGCTTGCCATAATTCAAAGGAACCTGGCCCTCTTTTACCAGCAACAACTTGGGCTGGCAGACCCGAAGTGTGTTGCAGATTTGGTGAGATTGGGTCGAAGGTTGGAGACGGTGCGGGCCAATGTGGAAACGTTTGCTCCGCCACCGAATCCGAGGTCGCGTCGGTTGATGGAGTCGGATTTGGCTTACGTCAACGTAGAGGAACCACGAGTGTCAGTTGTCAGCGAGGGCAACCAAGCGCGTGCACCAATCCGGTGCTTTAATTGTAATGGCGAGGGCCATTTTTCAAAAACGTGTCCAGCCCCTAGGCGCTGTTACGAGTGTGGAGCGCAAGGAGTGACACGGCGGCAATGCCGACGATGCACCGGCATGTCGGGAAATGCGCAACGGACTTCCGGGTCAGCAGGACGGGAGCGCCGGCGCAAGTAGGGAGTAGGTCGTCTGCTGGAGATCGGTTGGGAAGCTCGATAGTTCATTTAGGTTTTAGCTTGGAGGCAAACGGTAGGGATAGGCGTCCATATGTAGGAGTTAGCATCTACGGTGTAGGAATGTTAGGCCTTTTAGATAGTGGCGCTTCTCGCACTATAATAGGGGGTGATGGATGGAAAATTATTAAGAATTTAGGGATTAGGTTAGGAAAAAATGAAGTTAGGTCCGTCGCTTTAGCTGACGGAAAGAGCATAGAGGTAGTGGGAGTTGTGTCTCTACCAATTGAGGTACAAAGTCGGTCCGTGTTTATAGAATGTCTCGTCATCCCAGCGATACCACACACCGTGATCCTTGGTGCAGATTTTTGGGCACTATCGGGAATCGTCCCGGACTTAAGATCACGAGTGCCTCGATTACCGCTATTCGCGAGATCTCAGAGCTGGACGTCGCCGAAGCTGGGCAGTTGGAAGCTTTGGTCGACGGTGTTTTTAAGTCGATGCCCGAGGGATTGGGGTGTACTCATTTGATAGAACACAAGATTTGGACGATGGCAGAACATATCAAACAGCAATATTACCCGGAGTCGCCTGCGATGCAGAAACATATTGATAAGGAGCTGAACGAGATGCTGGAGGCGGGTGTTGTCGAGAAATCGAACAGTCCGTGGGCATCTCCAATAGTTCTTATCAAGAAGAAAGATGGGTCATTTAGGTTCGGTGTCGCCTTTAGGAAATTGAATAGGGTTACAGATAGGGATGCTTATCCATTGCCATTTATATCAACGACATTGGACAAGCTTAGGGACGCCAAATACTTGACGTCATTAGATATAAAGTCGGCCTACTGGCAGGTCCCCATGGAGGAGAGATCACGCCCACTCACAGCCTTCACGGTTCCGAATAGAGGCCTTTTCCAGTTTAAGAGAATGCCTTTCGGGTTAATGCGCCTGCTACGTGGCAGAGATTTATAGACAGCATCTTAGGTGCTGATCTAGAGCCACACGTATTTGTGTACCTGGACGATATTATTATCGTCACAAATACATTCGACCAACACCTTAAGATACTGGAGGAGGTCTTTAAGCGATTGTGTGAGGCAGGGTTAAAAGTTAGTCGGGAAAAATGTAACTTTTGTAGGCCGTCTTTAAAATATTTAGGTTATGTAGTAGATAGGAATGGACTTCACGTCGATCCAGAGAAAGTAGATAGCATGGTTAGGATTCCCGCACCTAAAAGTGTGAAGGAAATTAGGAGCTTTATAGGGACAGTCTCGTGGTACAGACGTTTCGTACCAAACTTCGCCGCTTTA
Source organism: Volucella inflata (assembly GCA_928272305.1). Classification (NCBI taxonomy): domain Eukaryota; kingdom Metazoa; phylum Arthropoda; class Insecta; order Diptera; family Syrphidae; genus Volucella; species Volucella inflata. Next base: position 35,848,280 of record OV743717.1, read on the forward strand.
GTTAGGCCTTTAACAGACTTGTTAAAGAAAAATAGGAAATTTATATGGACGGATGAGTGTGAGGAAAGTTTTAGGAAGGCGAAGGAATGTCTAGTTACGGCGCCCATTTTGACATGCCCAGACTTCGATAGGCCGTTCGTAGTTCAGACGGACGCCTCGAATTATGGAATAGGGGCCGTATTGTCGCAGGAGTTTGATGATGGTGAGAAGGTTATCTGTTATCTGTTAGTAGGTCTCTTCTGAGAAGTGAAAGGAACTACTCTACCACAGAGAAGGAATGCTTGGCTATCCTGTGGGCGATTGAGAAGTTACGACGATACATCGAAGGGGTTCGGTTTACGGTCGTAACTGATCATTATTCGCTGGTGTGGCTGAGCAACCTTAAGGAACCGCAAGGGAGATTAGGTCGATGGGCAGTGAGGTTGCAGCAGTTTGTTTTTCAGATAATCCACCGAAAGGGGAAGAGCATGTAGTTCCCGACATGCTTTCGCGAGGAGTCCCGGAGTTGGCTGGGATCTCAGAAGCGGATCAGGACCCCTGGATTAGGAAGATGATTGCGGCAATAGAAGCTAACCCGTTAGCCTACCCCTTGTGGAGAGTAGAGGGGGGCAAACTCTTCAAGTTTGTTAAAGCTAGGAACGTAGTAGTTTATGATGATAACGATAACGAGTGGAAACAAGTAGTAGGAAAGCAAGGTAGATTAGGGATATTACAAGCGTGCCATGATAACCCATTAGCGGATCACATGGGCGTCCGCAAAACGTGTGCGAGGGTAGGAGCTAGGTACTACTGGCCGAAGATGCGGTCAGAAGTAACAAAATGTGTAAAGAATTGTAGAGTTTGCCAACAAGTTAAGCCGGTGAATGAGCGACCCGCTGGTCTGATGGTCGAGAGGGTAGGTGTGTCTAGGTGTTGGGAAATGGTTTGTGTGGATCTGGTAGGCCCACTTCCCAAGTCCACTCGGGGTTACGCGTATATTTTAACTGTCGTCGATTATTTTTCAAAATTCCCTTAGTTGTTTCCTCTACGTTCGGCAACTGCGAAAGCAGTTTGTAGGGAACTAGAGGAAAATGCCTTTCTGTTGTTCGGCGTACCCAAGGTTGTCGTTTGTGACAACGGTCCTCAGTTTAGGGGGAAGGAACTTAAGGCGCTTTTTGACTCTTATGAGGCACAAATTAGGTTCACGGCGCATTATCATACGCAGGCGAATCCTGCGGAAAGGATAAATCAAATAATTAAGACAACGCTAAGAGCGTATGTCTCGGAAAATCACCGTGTTTGGGATTCGCAGTTGGCGAAAGTAGGGTGCGCGATTCGCACAGCCCAACACGGTGCTGGGGGTATCCCCATATTATGTAAATTTTGGGAGGGAGATGGTGACTCGCGGCACGGAGCTTGATGCCTCGAGGGATTATCTCCAGAGTAGGTTAGGTAGCAAGGATTGCGTGATAGGTAGTAGGGACATAGTACCAGGTAGAGAGACCACAGGTACTATAGGTAGGGAAAACGATAGGGTTGATAGGGAATTAGATATACCGGAGTTAGGTAGGAGGTTTGAGTTGTTAAGGGAGGATATACGTAGCAAAGTGGCGGCGGCAGCAAAGAAGTCTGCGAAACCCTACAACCTCCGACGGCGAGATGTCCAATATCTCCCGAACGAGCTAGTATGGCGACGAAACTTCGTGTTGTCTGACGCAGCTAATTACTACGCGGCCAAGCTAGCGCCGAAATTCGTGGGACCATTTAGGGTCCACAAACGTGTGTCAGCGTGGACATACAGTTTGGTGGATTCGAATGGTCAAAACAAGGGTACCTGGCACGCTAAGGACCTTCAGATTGGAATGTCTTCCAATCAACCTTTGGCCTCAGGAAATGGTTTGCGCTTCTGAAGAAGGCAAGCCCATTTCCTAGGAGGTGAGGGTGGGGTTTGTTGCGGTAAATTTTCCCGCAACAAGGTTTACCCTCTTCCCTGTTCTTGTCCCTTCGTTCCCCCTTTTCTTTGAGTGGGAAGACCGAGCTCTGGCGGAGATGGAGGGCAGCCATGGTCCCATCAGCCATTGGCCCACCGACCACAGACCTCGGAAAGAACCCACATAGGTTTACGGGCGGTTATCCTCAGAGGAGGACGAGGTGGTTCGGTCGGTGAAGCCCTAAGAACGGAAGGGAGACTCACGACGAACCAGGAGCCCAGGGTGCGACAGGAGGTCCACCAAGACCACCGTTGTCGGAGCCCGTAGGCTAGACGGGAGACTCGCAACGGGCAGCATCAGACAGGACTTCTGCAAGTCGCCGACGGGTGGGGACGGACTGTCCTTTCTAGCCAGACACCCCAACACGATGATGACGGGTGGGGGAGGACGATCCCCGGAACTTACACCCCATCGAAAGCCAAGTTATATAAAGGCTTGAGGACTCCCATAATCGAGGTGGAGACAAATGGCATCGCATTTCGAAATCGATGTGGATGCCAAGTTATATAAAGGCTTGAGGACTGCCACAATCGAGGTGGATACAAACGGCATCGCATCTCGAAATCGATGTGGATGCAAAAAAAGTGTAAGGGGGAAGAGATGACGATCTCTTTTATAGCTACACCCCCAACGAGGGAGCTACGGAGGAGCGACGGTGGTGTCTAGGCGGACAGCCAGCATAATCGAACACATCCCAACGACGCACCAGCTGTAAAAGTCAGGTTCGATGGGTGAAGGGACGACGACCCCTTTCAAGCCAGCACCCCACCAATGGAGCACCAAGGGAGCAGCAGAGGCTGTAGGCGGACGGCCAAGTTACGAGACAGCCTCCAACGTGGGAACATAAAAACATTAATAAATATAACAATAACCAAAAACAATAAACCACATCAAATATAAACAATAACAACAACTATAAAAAGAATAACAACAACTATAAACAATAACAACAACAACAAAAAATAACAACAACTATAAACAATAACAACAGCAACAATAATATAAACAATAATAACAACATAATAAAAACAAAACCATAACGAAATACCAGGCGGGCAGAATGGCCCACAACATAAACGAAAACAAAAACCGAAGAAGTAAAATACATAATTATGTAAGGAATGACCCCCTATTGGTCAGTCCCCCCATTCCCCCCAAATCTGAACGCCGATCCACCGGAGTAGGTAGGGACCCGGGGTATATTAGCACAGAGGCACATATACTTAGCTTTGTTTGGGGCGGCGGTTTAGACAATGGCTAAACCGGGGTATAATCAGATTAGGATTATACCCACACAACCTTCCTCCTTCGTCCCAACACTCCATTGACCTTCGATCATACTTTCTTTCTCCTTCGCGGTTGTTGTTGTTTTGCAATTTTGTTTAGTTCGATGGGGAAAAATTAACCGGGGATCAGCAATGAAAGAAACATTGCTTCTCGCAATTTTTTATTGACTTCCAATGTCTAGGGCAATAGCTAGGCATAGCTAGGATCCACAAGCTCTCATAAACTTGCTCAGTGGAGTTCCCAGTTATCAATGGAAGTGGGAGAGAACTTAGTGTCTGAGGAGTTTAGAAAGGGAGTGAACAATTGGAAACAATTGGAATGTGTGAGAGGCTTAGTTGGACACGGGAGCACACACTAGCAAAGTTTGTTAGTTGTGTAGCTGGAAACCCCGTTGTTGGGTTCACTAGAGCCAAATGAATGTGTTTGTGAGTGAGTGTGAGAATGCGTGTGAGAATCTGTCGAGAGCTTGGGGAAAGAAAAAGATCTGGAAGTCACTTTTTTGACGACCAGCAAATATAGAGGGTCAGATAGAGTTTTTTTTTTGCGTTGATTTGTGGAGCTGCGGAAAGCAATTTTTCTTCAAAAAAAAAATTAAAGTAGAAAAAAAAAAATTCCTTTTAACGGACAGAAAGGGAAAAGGAGGAGAAAGTAAGGAGAAGGGAAGAGACAAGGGAACAGGAGTCGCAGGAAGAAGGGACTAGGAAGACTGTGTCAGAAGGGACATAGAACCGCCAGGAACTAAAGATAAGTATAGTGAAAAGTGCAGTGCAGTATAGAGAATCGTTTTTTTGCTAAAGTGAACATAAGACTCCGGTAGGCCGCGCGTGCGAGAAATCTCGAGAAGTAGACGAGACACGCGACCCGTTAGTTTGTTTTTTTTTTCCGTTCGGGACTGTTGAAATAGCGGGTCACTCTATCGACGAGTGTTCCGTTAATTTTTTTTTCGTTTAAAAACATCGTTTTTTTATTCTTTTTGGTGTCGTTGTTTTCTGTTCGGGGAAGATTTTTCCGCCGTTGGAGATTCGGTTTTTTTTTTGGTTTCTTTTTTTCGGTTTTGTGATTTTACCAAGGAGAAAAAAATCACGTGGCGCTCAACTTCGGTTTTTCAGTTAATTTTTTTTTGCGCAGGTTTAGTGGAAATTAACGTGCTACCTGGAGGTTAAACGAACCCAGAAGGTTATTTTTGATTCGGGGCAACTGTGTTTGTTGCCGGGAATCAATCTTAACAGTTGGCGCCCAACGTGGGGCTTTGTTTTGAAATTTTGTTTGCCGGTTTTTCTTATTTGTTTTGATTTCATTTCACCCGTGGTTTTTTCTCATTTGTTGTTTTATTCGGTAAAATTTGTTCGCGGAATTGTTGTATTCGGTTCGCGTTAGGGAAGTAGTTGTTTTTGTGTTTATTTTGAGAATTTGTGATACTCCTGTGCTTCTCTTTTTAGTCAAGTTCAAGTGCAACAAGTACATCAGTACAGGAGCTAAAATTAAGGAATCAGGAAGAAAGCAAGTGCCTGTGGGAACACCGATAGGAGCTAGACATAGGATCCATATATCTGGGCAAGTACCAGGTACCCAAGTAGGTGTCCTTGTTTATTATCTTGTTTCCTTTTTTTTGAGTGAAATCTTGCATGTTTTTGTTTTTCCATTTTGTGACATACAAATAAACATAAATCGACATACATAAATACACATACATATTGTTCTTTAAACAATTATTCGTGGGCAACTTTAGTTATTTTCATTTAATTCTTATACAACTTAATAAAAGTATATATATACATAATCAATACACAGAACCGATATAAATATATAAACATATATACACAAATAATTAAACATACACGCATACCCATATTTAAATATTTTTTTTGTTCTCCAAAACGAATATACATAATTATATAATACATACCTATTTACATATTTCATATAAGCTATATTCTTATTTTATTTACATATATATACTACATATATACATAAATATTTATCCTTTTTTAATATTGTTGGTGTAATATTTTTTATTATTTTTTTTCTTGTGTGCAATTTTCTGAGTTTTTCTCTCGTGGTTTTTTTCCCTTTGTAAGTTTTGCCGGTTTGATTTCAGGGTTACCATTCGTTATTTTCCGTAGGATTTGCTATTTCAGAGTGGCCATCTATTTATTCCCGTCAGTTTTTCATTGAGTTTTCGTTTTCGTTTATTTTTGTTTTCTTTCAATTTCGGTTTTCTTCGACATCGTGGCAGTTTTTCTACATTTGTGTTGCATATTCTTTCGTTTTGTTTTCTCTTAAAGGTGATTTCATCGACAACGTGGGTTTTACATTTGTTTTATTTGCTATTTTGTTTCAGTAGTTTTTTCGTTTCATTTCTTAAATAAAGATGTCTTTTGCGATCAATAGGCTCTCTGTGGACGAGATGGCATATGAGATGGAGTCTCGCGCTCTTCTGATTGGCACCCTGGACGCCATGAGGAAGTCCTTGCGATCCGCTCGTATGCTAGAGCGCAGAGGGTCGTTGAGTTCAGGCCCGGCCTACAAATTCACATTTGTAGAGGACCGAGATGCTTTATTAGCGAAGATAAAGCAGATAGAAGAGCTCTTGGAAGAGCCTCCAAGTAATCTTAAGTCGAAGGAATACTTGAAGGTTCTTACCAAAATCGAATGGGCTCTTAGTAGGTTGGATAGGGCGAGAGACACTTCTCCTGAGGAGATTGAGGAGAAGTGTACTCTCCGACATAGGCTAATCGTACTAGCCGGGGAATTGGCCGGTGGTACGGAAGAGGATTCGGATGATGAGGACGAGGTAGGCGACGAAGACGAGCAAGAGCCAACGTGCTCGAGGCTCGTCAAGACCCGAGCATCACAGCCATCGAGGGGTGAACCACATACACAACAAGACGGTATCCGGCATAAAAGGTCGACCTACCTGCAGCAACAAGCTTCGGACAGAACACCAGTCCGCGCTGTGAGGTCACCAGTGACGCCTGCCGTAGCGGAAGAAACCGGGTTCTACGCAACCACTGGTGAACACAGCGAGCGCTTGCCGACTGCGAGGTGGGAGAACCTGGCCAAGTGGGATCTGAAGTTCACGGGGGAACGCTGTGGTGCCTCGGTGAATTCATTCTGGGAGCGGATGGAGGAGCTCATTCAAGCGCGAGGGGTGACTGAAGCTCAACTGTTTAGGTCGGCGGTCGAACTTTTTACAGGGAAGGCGCTTATTTGGTAAAGGGCGATTAGGTTGTCGGTCTGTTCGTGGCAAGAGTTGGTGGCGGAACTGAAACTGGAGTTTCTTCCCCCCAACTATGATGATCTCTTGCTGGAGGAAATCAGACATTGTACCCAGGGAAGTAGTGAATCCATAGGGGTATTCGTGGCGGTTATACGAAATATGTTCGGCAGGCTTTCGGAACCGCTAACGGAGCGGCGAAAGCTTGCCATAATTCAAAGGAACCTGGCCCCCTTTTACCAGCAACAACTTGGGCTGGCAGACCCGAAGTGTGTTGCAGATTTGGTGAGATTGGGTCGAAGGTTGGAGACGGTGCGGGCCAATGTGGAAACGTTTGCTCCGCCACCGAATCCGAGGTCGCGTCGGTTGATGGAGTCGGATTTGGCTTACGTCAACGTAGAGGAACCACGAGTGTCAGTTGTCAGCGAGGGCAACCAAGCGCGTGCACCAATCCGGTGCTTTAATTGTAATGGCGAGGGCCATTTTTCAAAAACGTGTCCAGCCCCTAGGCGCTGTTACGAGTGTGGAGCGCAAGGAGTGACACGGCGGCAATGCCGACGATGCACCGGCATGTCGGGAAATGCGCAACGGACTTCCGGGTCAGCAGGACGGGAGCGCCGGCGCAAGTAGGGAGTAGGTCGTCTGCTGGAGATCGGTTGGGAAGCTCGATAGTTCATTTAGGTTTTAGCTTGGAGGCAAACGGTAGGGATAGGCGTCCATATGTAGGAGTTAGCATCTACGGTGTAGGAATGTTAGGCCTTTTAGATAGTGGCGCTTCTCGCACTATAATAGGGGGTGATGGATGGAAAATTATTAAGAATTTAGGGATTAGGTTAGGAAAAAATGAAGTTAGGTCCGTCGCTTTAGCTGACGGAAAGAGCATAGAGGTAGTGGGAGTTGTGTCTCTACCAATTGAGGTACAAAGTCGGTCCGTGTTTATAGAATGTCTCGTCATCCCAGCGATACCACACACCGTGATCCTTGGTGCAGATTTTTGGGCACTATCGGGAATCGTCCCGGACTTAAGATCACGAGTGCCTCGATTACCGCTATTCGCGAGATCTCAGAGCTGGACGTCGCCGAAGCTGGGCAGTTGGAAGCTTTGGTCGACGGTGTTTTTAAGTCGATGCCCGAGGGATTGGGGTGTACTCATTTGATAGAACACAAGATTAGGACGATGGCAGAACATATCAAACAGCAATATTACCCGGAGTCGCCTGCGATGCAGAAACATATTGATAAGGAGCTGAACGAGATGCTGGAGGCGGGTGTTGTCGAGAAATCGAACAGTCCGTGGGCATCTCCAATAGTTCTTATCAAGAAGAAAGATGGGTCATTTAGGTTCGGTGTCGCCTTTAGGAAATTGAATAGGGTTACAGATAGGGATGCTTATCCATTGCCATTTATATCAACGACATTGGATAAGCTTAGGGACGCCAAATACTTGACGTCATTAGATATAAAGTCGGCCTACTGGCAGGTCCCCATGGAGGAGAGATCACGCCCACTCACAGCCTTCACGGTTCCGAATAGAGGCCTTTTCCAGTTTAAGAGAATGCCTTTCGGGTTAATGCGCCTGCTACGTGGCAGAGATTTATAGACAGCATCTTAGGTGCTGATCTAGAGCCACACGTATTTGTGTACCTGGACGATATTATTATCGTCACAAATACATTCGACCAACACCTTAAGATACTGGAGGAGGTCTTTAAGCGATTGTGTGAGGCAGGGTTAAAAGTTAGTCGGGAAAAATGTAACTTTTGTAGGCCGTCTTTAAAATATTTAGGTTATGTAGTAGATAGGAATGGACTTCACGTCGATCCAGAGAAAGTAGATAGCATGGTTAGGATTCCCGCACCTAAAAGTGTGAAGGAAATTAGGAGCTTTATAGGGACAGTCTCGTGGTACAGACGTTTCGTACCAAACTTCGCCGCTTTAGTTAGGCCTTTAACAGACTTGTTAAAGAAAAATAGGAAATTTATATGGACGGATGAGTGTGAGGAAAGTTTTAGGAAGGCGAAGGAATGTCTAGTTACGGCGCCCATTTTGACATGCCCAGACTTCGATAGGCCGTTCGTAGTTCAGACGGACGCCTCGAATTATGGAATAGGGGCCGTATTGTCGCAGGAGTTTGATGATGGTGAGAAGGTTATCTGTTATCTGTTAGTAGGTCTCTTCTGAGAAGTGAAAGGAACTACTCTACCACAGAGAAGGAATGCTTGGCTATCCTGTGGGCGATTGAGAAGTTACGACGATACATCGAAGGGGTTCGGTTTACGGTCGTAACTGATCATTATTCGCTGGTGTGGCTGAGCAACCTTAAGGAACCGCAAGGGAGATTAGGTCGATGGGCAGTGAGGTTGCAGCAGTTTGTTTTTCAGATAATCCACCGAAAGGGGAAGAGCATGTAGTTCCCGACATGCTTTCGCGAGGAGTCCCGGAGTTGGCTGGGATCTCAGAAGCGGATCAGGACCCCTGGATTAGGAAGATGATTGCGGCAATAGAAGCTAACCCGTTAGCCTACCCCTTGTGGAGAGTAGAGGGGGGCAAACTCTTCAAGTTTGTTAAAGCTAGGAACGTAGTAGTTTATGATGATAACGATAACGAGTGGAAACAAGTAGTAGGAAAGCAAGGTAGATTAGGGATATTACAAGCGTGCCATGATAACCCATTAGCGGATCACATGGGCGTCCGCAAAACGTGTGCGAGGGTAGGAGCTAGGTACTACTGGCCGAAGATGCGGTCAGAAGTAACAAAATGTGTAAAGAATTGTAGAGTTTGCCAACAAGTTAAGCCGGTGAATGAGCGACCCGCTGGTCTGATGGTCGAGAGGGTAGGTGTGTCTAGGTGTTGGGAAATGGTTTGTGTGGATCTGGTAGGCCCACTTCCCAAGTCCACTCGGGGTTACGCGTATATTTTAACTGTCGTCGATTATTTTTCAAAATTCCCTTAGTTGTTTCCTCTACGTTCGGCAACTGCGAAAGCAGTTTGTAGGGAACTAGAGGAAAATGCCTTTCTGTTGTTCGGCGTACCCAAGGTTGTCGTTTGTGACAACGGTCCTCAGTTTAGGGGGAAGGAACTTAAGGCGCTTTTTGACTCTTATGAGGCACAAATTAGGTTCACGGCGCATTATCATACGCAGGCGAATCCTGCGGAAAGGATAAATCAAATAATTAAGACAACGCTAAGAGCGTATGTCTCGGAAAATCACCGTGTTTGGGATTCGCAGTTGGCGAAAGTAGGGTGCGCGATTCGCACAGCCCAACACGGTGCTGGGGGTATCCCCATATTATGTAAATTTTGGGAGGGAGATGGTGACTCGCGGCACGGAGCTTGATGCCTCGAGGGATTATCTCCAGAGTAGGTTAGGTAGCAAGGATTGCGTGATAGGTAGTAGGGACATAGTACCAGGTAGAGAGACCACAGGTACTATAGGTAGGGAAAACGATAGGGTTGATAGGGAATTAGATATACCGGAGTTAGGTAGGAGGTTTGAGTTGTTAAGGGAGGATATACGTAGCAAAGTGGCGGCGGCAGCAAAGAAGTCTGCGAAACCCTACAACCTCCGACGGCGAGATGTCCAATATCTCCCGAACGAGCTAGTATGGCGACGAAACTTCGTGTTGTCTGACGCAGCTAATTACTACGCGGCCAAGCTAGCGCCGAAATTCGTGGGACCATTTAGGGTCCACAAACGTGTGTCAGCGTGGACATACAGTTTGGTGGATTCGAATGGTCAAAACAAGGGTACCTGGCACGCTAAGGACCTTCAGATTGGAATGTCTTCCAATCAACCTTTGGCCTCAGGAAATGGTTTGCGCTTCTGAAGAAGGCAAGCCCATTTCCTAGGAGGTGAGGGTGGGGTTTGTTGCGGTAAATTTTTTTTTGTTTTTCCATTTTGTGACATACAAATAAACATAAATCGACATACATAAATACACATACATATTGTTCTTTAAACAATTATTCGTGGGCAACTTTAGTTATTTTCATTTAATTCTTATACAACTTAATAAAAGTATATATATACATAATCAATACACAGAACCGATATAAATATATAAACATATATACACAAATAATTAAACATACACGCATACCCATATTTAAATATTTTTTTTGTTCTCCAAAACGAATATACATAATTATATAATACATACCTATTTACATATTTCATATAAGCTATATTCTTATTTTATTTACATATATATACTACATATATACATAAATATTTATCCTTTTTTAATATTGTTGGTGTAATATTTTTTATTATTTTTTTTCTTGTGTGCAATTTTCTGAGTTTTTCTCTCGTGGTTTTTTTCCCTTTGTAAGTTTTGCCGGTTTGATTTCAGGGTTACCATTCGTTATTTTCCGTGGGATTTGCTATTTCAGAGTGGCCATCTATTTATTCCCGTCAGTTTTTCATTGAGTTTTCGTTTTCGTTTATTTTTGTTTTCTTTCAATTTCGGTTTTCTTCGACATCGTGGCAGTTTTTCTACATTTGTGTTGCATATTCTTTCGTTTTGTTTTCTCTTAAAGGTGATTTCATCGACAACGTGGGTTTTACATTTGTTTTATTTGCTATTTTGTTTCAGTAGTTTTTTCGTTTCATTTCTTAAATAAAGATGTCTTTTGCGATCAATAGGCTCTCTGTGGACGAGATGGCATATGAGATGGAGTCTCGCGCTCTTCTGATTGGCACCCTGGACGCCATGAGGAAGTCCTTGCGATCCGCTCGTATGCTAGAGCGCAGAGGGTCGTTGAGTTCAGGCCCGGCCTACAAATTCACATTTGTAGAGGACCGAGATGCTTTATTAGCGAAGATAAAGCAGATAGAAGAGCTCTTGGAAGAGCCTCCAAGTAATCTTAAGTCGAAGGAATACTTGAAGGTTCTTACCAAAATCGAATGGGCTCTTAGTAGGTTGGATAGGGCGAGAGACACTTCTCCTGAGGAGATTGAGGAGAAGTGTACTCTCCGACATAGGCTAATCGTACTAGCCGGGGAATTGGCCGGTGGTACGGAAGAGGATTCGGATGATGAGGACGAGGTAGGCGACGAAGACGAGCAAGAGCCAACGTGCTCGAGGCTCGTCAAGACCCGAGCATCACAGCCATCGAGGGGTGAACCACATACACAACAAGACGGTATCCGGCATAAAAGGTCGACCTACCTGCAGCAACAAGCTTCGGACAGAACACCAGTCCGCGCTGTGAGGTCACCAGTGACGCCTGCCGTAGCGGAAGAAACCGGGTTCTACGCAACCACTGGTGAACACAGCGAGCGCTTGCCGACTGCGAGGTGGGAGAACCTGGCCAAGTGGGATCTGAAGTTCACGGGGGAACGCTGTGGTGCCTCGGTGAATTCATTCTGGGAGCGGATGGAGGAGCTCATTCAAGCGCGAGGGGTGACTGAAGCTCAACTGTTTAGGTCGGCGGTCGAACTTTTTACAGGGAAGGCGCTTATTTGGTAAAGGGCGATTAGGTTGTCGGTCTGTTCGTGGCAAGAGTTGGTGGCGGAACTGAAACTGGAGTTTCTTCCCCCCAACTATGATGATCTCTTGCTGGAGGAAATCAGACATTGTACCCAGGGAAGTAGTGAATCCATAGGGGTATTCGTGGCGGTTATACGAAATATGTTCGGCAGGCTTTCGGAACCGCTAACGGAGCGGCGAAAGCTTGCCATAATTCAAAGGAACCTGGCCCCCTTTTACCAGCAACAACTTGGGCTGGCAGACCCGAAGTGTGTTGCAGATTTGGTGAGATTGGGTCGAAGGTTGGAGACGGTGCGGGCCAATGTGGAAACGTTTGCTCCGCCACCGAATCCGAGGTCGCGTCGGTTGATGGAGTCGGATTTGGCTTACGTCAACGTAGAGGAACCACGAGTGTCAGTTGTCAGCGAGGGCAACCAAGCGCGTGCACCAATCCGGTGCTTTAATTGTAATGGCGAGGGCCATTTTTCAAAAACGTGTCCAGCCCCTAGGCGCTGTTACGAGTGTGGAGCGCAAGGAGTGACACGGCGGCAATGCCGACGATGCACCGGCATGTCGGGAAATGCGCAACGGACTTCCGGGTCAGCAGGACGGGAGCGCCGGCGCAAGTAGGGAGTAGGTCGTCTGCTGGAGATCGGTTGGGAAGCTCGATAGTTCATTTAGGTTTTAGCTTGGAGGCAAACGGTAGGGATAGGCGTCCATATGTAGGAGTTAGCATCTACGGTGTAGGAATGTTAGGCCTTTTAGATAGTGGCGCTTCTCGCACTATAATAGGGGGTGATGGATGGAAAATTATTAAGAATTTAGGGATTAGGTTAGGAAAAAATGAAGTTAGGTCCGTCGCTTTAGCTGACGGAAAGAGCATAGAGGTAGTGGGAGTTGTGTCTCTACCAATTGAGGTACAAAGTCGGTCCGTGTTTATAGAATGTCTCGTCATCCCAGCGATACCACACACCGTGATCCTTGGTGCAGATTTTTGGGCACTATCGGGAATCGTCCCGGACTTAAGATCACGAGTGCCTCGATTACCGCTATTCGCGAGATCTCAGAGCTGGACGTCGCCGAAGCTGGGCAGTTGGAAGCTTTGGTCGACGGTGTTTTTAAGTCGATGCCCGAGGGATTGGGGTGTACTCATTTGATAGAACACAAGATTAGGACGATGGCAGAACATATCAAACAGCAATATTACCCGGAGTCGCCTGCGATGCAGAAACATATTGATAAGGAGCTGAACGAGATGCTGGAGGCGGGTGTTGTCGAGAAATCGAACAGTCCGTGGGCATCTCCAATAGTTCTTATCAAGAAGAAAGATGGGTCATTTAGGTTCGGTGTCGCCTTTAGGAAATTGAATAGGGTTACAGATAGGGATGCTTATCCATTGCCATTTATATCAACGACATTGGATAAGCTTAGGGACGCCAAATACTTGACGTCATTAGATATAAAGTCGGCCTACTGGCAGGTCCCCATGGAGGAGAGATCACGCCCACTCACAGCCTTCACGGTTCCGAATAGAGGCCTTTTCCAGTTTAAGAGAATGCCTTTCGGGTTAATGCGCCTGCTACGTGGCAGAGATTTATAGACAGCATCTTAGGTGCTGATCTAGAGCCACACGTATTTGTGTACCTGGACGATATTATTATCGTCACAAATACATTCGACCAACACCTTAAGATACTGGAGGAGGTCTTTAAGCGATTGTGTGAGGCAGGGTTAAAAGTTAGTCGGGAAAAATGTAACTTTTGTAGGCCGTCTTTAAAATATTTAGGTTATGTAGTAGATAGGAATGGACTTCACGTCGATCCAGAGAAAGTAGATAGCATGGTTAGGATTCCCGCACCTAAAAGTGTGAAGGAAATTAGGAGCTTTATAGGGACAGTCTCGTGGTACAGACGTTTCGTACCAAACTTCGCCGCTTTAGTTAGGCCTTTAACAGACTTGTTAAAGAAAAATAGGAAATTTATATGGACGGATGAGTGTGAGGAAAGTTTTAGGAAGGCGAAGGAATGTCTAGTTACGGCGCCCATTTTGACATGCCCAGACTTCGATAGGCCGTTCGTAGTTCAGACGGACGCCTCGAATTATGGAATAGGGGCCGTATTGTCGCAGGAGTTTGATGATGGTGAGAAGGTTATCTGTTATCTTAGTAGGTCTCTTCTGAGAAGTGAAAGGAACTACTCTACCACAGAGAAGGAATGCTTGGCTATCCTGTGGGCGATTGAGAAGTTACGACGATACATCGAAGGGGTTCGGTTTACGGTCGTAACTGATCATTATTCGCTGGTGTGGCTGAGCAACCTTAAGGAACCGCAAGGGAGATTAGGTCGATGGGCAGTGAGGTTGCAGCAGTTTGTTTTTCAGATAATCCACCGAAAGGGGAAGAGCATGTAGTTCCCGACATGCTTTCGCGAGGAGTCCCGGAGTTGGCTGGGATCTCAGAAGCGGATCAGGACCCCTGGATTAGGAAGATGATTGCGGCAATAGAAGCTAACCCGTTAGCCTACCCCTTGTGGAGAGTAGAGGGGGGCAAACTCTTCAAGTTTGTTAAAGCTAGGAACGTAGTAGTTTATGATGATAACGATAACGAGTGGAAACAAGTAGTAGGAAAGCAAGGTAGATTAGGGATATTACAAGCGTGCCATGATAACCCATTAGCGGATCACATGGGCGTCCGCAAAACGTGTGCGAGGGTAGGAGCTAGGTACTACTGGCCGAAGATGCGGTCAGAAGTAACAAAATGTGTAAAGAATTGTAGAGTTTGCCAACAAGTTAAGCCGGTGAATGAGCGACCCGCTGGTCTGATGGTCGAGAGGGTAGGTGTGTCTAGGTGTTGGGAAATGGTTTGTGTGGATCTGGTAGGCCCACTTCCCAAGTCCACTCGGGGTTACGCGTATATTTTAACTGTCGTCGATTATTTTTCAAAATTCCCTTAGTTGTTTCCTCTACGTTCGGCAACTGCGAAAGCAGTTTGTAGGGAACTAGAGGAAAATGCCTTTCTGTTGTTCGGCGTACCCAAGGTTGTCGTTTGTGACAACGGTCCTCAGTTTAGGGGGAAGGAACTTAAGGCGCTTTTTGACTCTTATGAGGCACAAATTAGGTTCACGGCGCATTATCATCCGCAGGCGAATCCTGCGGAAAGGATAAATCAAATAATTAAGACAACGCTAAGAGCGTATGTCTCGGAAAATCACCGTGTTTGGGATTCGCAGTTGGCGAAAGTAGGGTGCGCGATTCGCACAGCCCAACACGGTGCTGGGGGTATCCCCATATTATGTAAATTTTGGGAGGGAGATGGTGACTCGCGGCACGGAGCTTGATGCCTCGAGGGATTATCTCCAGAGTAGGTTAGGTAGCAAGGATTGCGTGATAGGTAGTAGGGACATAGTACCAGGTAGAGAGACCACAGGTACTATAGGTAGGGAAAACGATAGGGTTGATAGGGAATTAGATATACCGGAGTTAGGTAGGAGGTTTGAGTTGTTAAGGGAGGATATACGTAGCAAAGTGGCGGCGGCAGCAAAGAAGTCTGCGAAAGCCTACAACCTCCGACGGCGAGATGTCCAATATCTCCCGAACGAGCTAGTATGGCGACGAAACTTCGTGTTGTCTGACGCAGCTAATTACTACGCGGCCAAGCTAGCGCCGAAATTCGTGGGACCATTTAGGATCCACAAACGTGTGTCAGCGTGGACATACAGTTTGGTGGATTCGAATGGTCAAAACAAGGGTACCTGGCACGCTAAGGACCTTCAGATTGGAATGTCTTCCAATCAACCTTTGGCCTCAGGAAATGGTTTGCGCTTCTGAAGAAGGCAAGCCCATTTCCTAGGAGGTGAGGGTGGGGTTTGTTGCGGTAAATTTTCCCGCAACAAGGTTTACCCTCTTCCCTGTTCTTGTCCCTTCGTTCCCCCTTTTCTTTGAGTGGGAAGACCGAGCTCTGGCGGAGATGGAGGGCAGCCATGGTCCCATCAGCCATTGGCCCACCGACCACAGACCTCGGAAAGAACCCACATAGGTTTACGGGCGGTTATCCTCAGAGGAGGACGAGGTGGTTCGGTCGGTGAAGCCCTAAGAACGGAAGGGAGACTCACGACGAACCAGGAGCCCAGGGTGCGACAGGAGGTCCACCAAGACCACCGTTGTCGGAGCCCGTAGGCTAGACGGGAGACTCGCAACGGGCAGCATCAGACAGGACTTCTGCAAGTCGCCGACGGGTGGGGACGGACTGTCCTTTCTAGCCAGACACCCCAACACGATGATGACGGGTGGGGGAGGACGATCCCCGGAACTTACACCCCATCGAAAGCCAAGTTATATAAAGGCTTGAGGACTCCCATAATCGAGGTGGAGACAAATGGCATCGCATTTCGAAATCGATGTGGATGCCAAGTTATATAAAGGCTTGAGGACTGCCACAATCGAGGTGGAGACAAACGGCATCGCATCTCGAAATCGATGTGGATGCAAAAAAAGTGTAAGGGGGAAGAGATGACGATCTCTTTTATAGCTACACCCCCAACGAGGGAGCTACGGAGGAGCGACGGTGGTGTCTAGGCGGACAGCCAGCATAATCGAACACATCCCAACGACGCACCAGCTGTAAAAGTCAGGTTCGATGGGTGAAGGGACGACGACCCCTTTCAAGCCAGCACCCCACCAATGGAGCACCAAGGGAGCAGCAGAGGCTGTAGGCGGACGGCCAAGTTACGAGACAGCCTCCAACGTGGGAACATAAAAACATTAATAAAAATAACAATAACCAAAAACAATAAACCACATCAAATATAAACAATAACAACAACTATAAAAAGAATAACAACAACTATAAACAATAACAACAACAACAAAAAATAACAACAACTATAAACAATAACAACAGCAACAATAATATAAACAATAATAACAACATAATAAAAACAAAACCATAACGAAATACCAGGCGGGCAGAATGGCCCACAACATAAACGAAAACAAAAACCGAAGAAGTAAAATACATAATTATGTAAGGAATGACCCCCTATTGGTCAGTCCCCCCATTCCCCCCAAATCTGAACGCCGATCCACCGGAGTAGGTAGGGACCCGGGGTATATTAGCACAGAGGCACATATACTTAGCTTTGTTTGGGGCGGCGGTTTAGACAATGGCTAAACCGGGGTATAATCAGATTAGGATTATACCCACACAACCTTCCTCCTTCGTCCCAACACTCCATTGACCTTCGATCATACTTTCTTTCTCCTTCGCGGTTGTTGTTGTTTTGCAATTTTGTTTAGTTCGATGGGGAAAAATTAACCGGGGATCAGCAATGAAAGAAACATTGCTTCTCGCAATTTTTTATTGACTTCCAATGTCTAGGGCAATAGCTAGGCATAGCTAGGATCCACAAGCTCTCATAAACTTGCTCAGTGGAGTTCCCAGTTATCTATGGAAGTGGGAGAGAACTTAGTGTCTGAGGAGTTTAGAAAGGGAGTGAACAATTGGAAACAATTGGAATGTGTGAGAGGCTTAGTTGGACACGGGAGCACACACTAGCAAAGTTTGTTAGTTGTGTAGCTGGAAACCCCGTTGTTGGGTTCACTAGAGCCAAATGAATGTGTTTGTGAGTGAGTGTGAGAATGCGTGTGAGAATCTGTCGAGAGCTTGGGGAAAGAAAAAGATCTGGAAGTCACTTTTTTGACGACCAGCAAATATAGAGGGTCAGATAGAGTTTTTTTTTTGCGTTGATTTGTAAAGCTGCGGAAAGCAATTTTTCTTCAAAAAAAAAATTAAAGTAGAAAAAAAAATTTCCTTTAACGTAGAGTCGCGAGTTTTGCTTTTCGGCGGACAGAAAGGGAAAAGGAGGAGAAAGTAAGGAGAAGGGAAGTGACAAGGGAACAGAAGTCGCAGGAAGAAGGGACTAGGAAGACTGTGTCAGAAGGGACATAGAACCGCCAGGAACTAAAGATAAGTATAGTGAAAAGTGCAGTGCAGTATAGAGAATCGTTTTTTTGCTAAAGTGAACATAAGACTCCGGTAGGCCGCGCGTGCGAGAAATCTCGAGAAGTAGACGAGACACGCGACCCGTTAGTTTGTTTTTTTTTTCCGATTTTGAAATAGCGGGTCACTCTATCGACGAGTGTTCCGTTATTTTTTTTTTCTGTTTTCAATAAATCATCGTGCTCCAACGGAGCCCTTATAACGTTTAAAAACATCGTTTTTTATTCCTTTTGGTTTCGTTGTTTTCTGTTTGGGGAAGATTTTTCCGCCGTTGGAGATTCGGTTTTTTTTGGTTTCGTGATTTTACCAAGGAAAAAAAATCACGTGGCGCTCAACTTCGGTTTTTCAGTTGATTTTTTTTTGCCCAGGTTTAGTGGCCATTAACGTGCTACCTGGAGGTTAAACGAACCCAGAAGGTTATTTTTGATTCGGGGCAACTGTGTTTGTTGCCGGGAATCAATCTTAACAAGACAAACATCCCTTTCTTCCCTGTTCTGCCACTTATGTTGGCCACTTCGCCCATATTTGACTTTGGGGGAAAGTAAAATATATTGTTTGTATGACTTTCCACATTTGATCAAGTCACTTAGAAATTTTTTATTAAAATCCAACCCAAGCACTTCTGATGGTGTTGTTAGTTTTAAAATTGTTGAATAACTGCCGGATATAAGAGCAATATTTTCCTATATACGTATTCTACGTACGCAAATTGATTTGGCTTGAATTGCTTTTTCAGTAGGTCGATTAATTGTCCATGTCCATGGTGAAATGGAAATGCTAACTGAGCATGTTTGACTTTGACACATGTCATGAAATACGCATGATCTGTCAAAAATGGTATACTGAAAAACCAAACAGGAAAAAAACACCCTTTATTTATGGCGTTTTCCATTAGTTTCTCTCCAAAATTACGAGTAGCACTCCCTCGAATTGAACGGAATTCTATAGCACTCTGATTTTTCAAATTTGAAAAATCAAAATGTTTGTATGTGTAGTAGTTAGATTGCTTATGTCAAATTTCATTATTCTGATAAGTGCTTACCTAAATGAAGCGAACGATGAGGATTCTAATATCATGTTTATTATTTATTTTTCCATTTCCATTTAAATGAATTAAATTTTCCCGATAAACGCAAATACATAATTTTTTCAAATTTTTTTTTTTTAAATTGCATCCGTCAATTCGACGTTTCGTTTATATGGGTTAGTGCACTCTGAAATAAAATTGGGAGTGAAAACAATCACTGTGAAAACGTCAAACAATTTTTTAGAGTGCTATCTTCACTCTAGAGTGCAAAAAGAGTGTTTTTTAGCCCAATGAAAAACGCCATTCACCACTATTCTCAAATCCGCCAAAGGGAATCGTCCACCGAAATCGAAAATTTGCTATTCCGAAATCCATTCGATGTGAATCGTCCGAATGTCGGTAATGTGAATTGAGATTCACTGCATTCTTAAATCCGATCGAATCGAATCACTCCATACAAACAGATACGCATCAAAATCATTGTGGATTCGTATAAGTTGAGTAGTTTTCTAGTAAAGATGTAATTTAAATTTATTGTAATTAGCATTATTTAACATATGAAATCGGAGGAAGAAAACTATAAACGAAACAATTTAAAGTGCTTGTCGGCGAAGTGAAGAAATATCCCTACATAGCAAAAAACATGACGAAAAGACCCCCTGAAGAAGTAAGAGATTTTTTGGGAAAATTTGCCACGAAACTTAAACGAGCTAGGTCCTCCAATAAGGGAAGTGATGGAATGGAAGAAGGTAATTCCAATTCCAAAAAAAAGCTAAGCCAGAAAAAAAGGGAATTGAGTGCATCTGGAGGTGGGCCAAATAAACGTATTTGCCTCACACCTGGATGAGAAAGATGTGATAAAACTAGTAATGTTGAACAAGTCAGTTGAGGGTATAGACAACGCCTTATCGTTTAGTCTTCCAAATGAAGCTATATTTGCCCCTCGTGTTGAGAAACCAGACACAAGTGTCATCAAAAAAGCTCACAATACTATCCATTATTGTTATTAAAAAAGAATTTGGAACGAAAGCATACATTTCAATGTTTGTATTTCAAATCAAATTTCTTTAATCAAACGTCAAATCGAGGTACAGCTGATTTCGAAGAGGAGAGAAGTGATATCGATAATATAGTGCATCCGGCGGATTCAATGATGAACGAGTAAAGGGAATCTCCGATCCGTCGGATTTGAGAATAGGGGTGATTAGTTTCTTTGTCAACCTTGTGCACTAAATGTCTCATTCTATTGAGACTTTAGATCTATTCTCGTACAGTTCAAAATTATGAAAATCTAATATTTTTCGTAATGTCTCACAAAAAGAGCGAAATAAGATAGCAAATCGTTTCTCCTCTCTTGTAAATTTTAGTCGGAGGCAAATTTGTGAAACTGTCAAATTGCTTTTTTGTATTTAATGGCCAAATCAAAATGTCGTGGTTGCGCTTTGACATGCTTCATGTACGCTATATATCGAACTTACGATAACTTGCGTCAAAAGGATGAACTCGTAATTTGCAATTCGGAATGTCGCTTCGGCGTTAAGCTGACAAATAAAGTATTGTTAGAGTTAGAGTAGAAATGTACTCTTCTTATTTATATTAAAATTTAATTATGAGAAATAACTTCACAAGCAATGTATTGTAATAAATAAATTGTAAGAGGGTGAGCGAGCTAACGAGAGTGTGTCGATGTGAATGTTGATGTATGAGTGTGAGTATGAAGGGAGTAGCAAATGTGCGTGAGTGAGTTGTCATATATTGTAGAATGTCATGAGTTAGCGAACACTGAAAGCGAAGAGATTGTTCCAGCCATTTTCGGTGTGAATAAAAATTAATCCAAATAAATCGCTTTAATATTACGCCATCACATCTCAGAAGTGGGATAGTTTTACAAAAAATCGCTTAGGTTTTCCGAAAATAATAAAAGTTGAGTGAATTTCGTGAATTTTTCCGCATTTTTTGTTGAAATAAAACCCAACCTACGTCAACATGGTTCGAGCTACAAAAGAGCTCATGTTGAACGCATTGCAAAATGCAGGCATTTTGGTGCCATTGAATGCCACTTTAGTGCAAATTCGAGAAATGTACGAACAAAATCTTCCGTTAGATTCGTTTTCCATTGACGAGATTAGCGCTACGTCCGATCCACCAGCTGCACATGGTGAAACAGTGTCTCAACCTCCGATTGCAAGTGATGCAGCTCATATGTCTTCCGTATGTAAAAATGCTTCTGAACTTGACGATGAGCAAGTAGAGCAACAATTAGTGCAACTACGTAAACGAAAAGAGTTGCTTCTATTACAAGCCGAAGTGGATGCATTATTACAAAGTTCATCCGCCAAAAGTACTTCAGCACCTTCCGACCGGTGGACAGATGTCAGTGTCATAGAAGCAATGGTATCGAAATTTTCCGGTGATGACCACTACGACATCAGAAAGTGGTTTAGTGACCTTGAAGATGCATGTGCCATGCTGCACTTAGATGAAAAACTGAAGTTCATAGCCTGCTGGCGTATGTTAGAGGGCACGGCAAGGGTATTCATACGCACAATATCGGTCTTTTCATACGATGACTTGAGAAACGCATTGATAACTGAGTTCGCCCGAAGCCGTACAGCCCAGGAAGTGTACTCCATGCTGACTTCTCGCCGACTACGTCCAGGAGAAAATATTCATCGGCGCAGAACTTGAGCTAATAGATATGATCATTGATGGCATTGGCGATAGCTCGAGTAACATAACTATACTCTATGCGGCTCATACGATTTCCGACTTGAAACGATTGTTAGAGCGATATGAACGCAAGCGACAGCGCCATACCAGTGCCGTACCCAGAAGCCTTCCAAGCATCAGATCGAATGTTAGTGCCCCTCGCCCTTCAGCCCCAATAAGAACTGTCACCCCTCCACATGTACCAGGACCGTCGTCAGGAGCACCTTCCGTGCCCCCTGCCGTACGACTTGCCGAATTACGCTGTTTTAATTCTCCAAATACGTGCATTACTCAAGCCAGTGCCCTGCGCCCCGACGCCCTGCTGGTTCCTGCTTCAAGTGTGCATCGTTGGATCACGCATACGAGGATTGTCCTTATCGCGGCACCGTTCCCGCCCTTCTGCCAGCGCCTCCTGCCGATGAAGATGTCATAGTGGAATCAATGGAAACATTGCAAATGGTAAGGGTTGTCAAAAATTAGAACACAGTGAGCTTAGGAAAAATATTTTTTGTTTATTTGATTCCGGTAGCCTAAAGAATCTGATACTACAATGTGAAGTGCCCACCCTAAGTAGCCTTCAACCTGTTACTATAAAATATCGTGGCATTGGCAATTCAACCTCAAGCACCTTGGGAAAAATCGACGGATTAGTGAACTTCAGCGATAGACAATTACGAAAGGAATTGATAGTGGTAGCAAATGAGCAAATGTCAGTTCCGATGATATTAGGTCGAGATTTTTTTTAAAGTAGCCAATATTAACTTATGTAAACTTAAGCCATTGTATACCAAAAATAGATTAATTCGTATAAATAAAATGTTTAATTGCCACGGAATTAGCAAAAAACTCACTGATGTTCTTAATTCATTGAACATATTGACCCCTTGTCGCAGGCATACAATTGAAAAAGGTAAAACGCTTAATCAGTGCCCAATTGAATTGAATGAACTGAAGAACAAAAAAGAAAATAAGATTGAGAATTCGGTGCTGACCCTTGATGTGCCCCCTTATGACAATTATCTTCTGAATATTTGTACAGCGAGCTCTTCTGACAATGACTCGTTGAACATTGGTCCTGATCCACCCCTTGACTTGGGTAAGAGCCTCAGAGAAGCGATTTTTGATACGTACTGCCAATAAAAGAAGACCCATGGAATATCATATGAAAATTAACCTTAAGCATAGCACCCCTATTTTCTGGCGACCCCACCGATTGTCCCACTATGAAAGACTGGAAATGAGAAAAATAATTGATGAATTGTTAGAAGAGGGGATAATTCGCCCCAGCCGCTCCCCGTATGCTTCAGCAATTTTCACTATCAGAAAAAAGGACGTCGTCGGCCCATAAATAAAATTACCATACGAGATAATCACCCCATTCCGTTAATTGAAGACTGCATTGAACATTTGGAAGGTAGAAGTTTCTTTTCTGTGATTGACCTTAAGAGTGGATACCATCATGTAAGAATGCACCCTGGTTCAGTTAAATACACTTCCTTTGTTACCCCTGATGGACAATACGAATATTTGTATATGCCCTTTGGATTGTGTAATTCCCCTCAGGAATTTGTACGACTTGTGACTTTAGTCCTGGGCGATTTTATTAGAAAGGGCCTGCTGCCAGTGTTCATGGATGACATTCTTATTGCATCAAGAAATTTTGATACCCACTTAGAGATCCTGAAGAGTGTTTTACATACGTTAAGTCAAAATGGATTGCGAATCCAAGTGAAAAAGTGTCGATTTGCATATAGGGAATTGGAAAATTTAGGGTATTTGGCCAATTCTTCCGGCATTTCCCTAAAAAGGGCACACCTTATGGCCATTGAAAATTATCCAGAGCCTACGAACCAGAAGGAATTGGAGCGTTGTCATGGACTGTTTTCTTACTTTAGACGTTTTGTCCATTCCTTTTCTAGAATAGCGCGCCCTATGACCCAACTTCTGAAAAAAGATGCCCCCTTTGAATTCACTGAAGACTGTAGAGTAGCTTTCCGGGCCCTCCGTAGTAAACTGTTAGAGGCCCCTGTGTTGTCAATTTATAACCCCACGGCCGAAACGGAATTGCATTGTGATGCTAGCGCTGCAGGATTCAGAGCAGTACTTCTGCAAAAACAAGGGGATGGCAAATTCCATCCAAGTTCATATTTTTCTAGAACAACTTCGGGCCCTGAATCCAAATTGCATAGTTATTGCATAGTTATGAACTGGAAACCTTAGCAATAATTTATGCCCTGAAGCGCTTTCACACTTACGTCACTGGTATTCCGTTCACGATTGTGACTGACTGCAACTCTTTAGCACTGACGTTAACGATTAGAAACAATTCGGCGAAAATTGCTCGTTGGGCTCTGTTCTTAGAAAATTATAACTATACGATTCAGCACAGACCTGGCCAGGCCATGGCCCACGTAGATGCCCTTAGCCGTTTGACAGACATGATTGCATACCTCGGCTCAGCCGAATTAGACCACCTTCTGCAAATAACTCAAAACCTCACTGATTGAAAACAATCACTGAAGTAAAGGATTTTGAACTACGTGATGGATTGGTATACCATCAATCGCCAGCTGGGCACTTACAGTTATGCGTCCCTTCCGAAATGATAAACAATGTGATTCGCAGTACGCATGAGAAATTGGGTCATTTAGCAACCGATAAATGTTATTCGCAGATTAAGAAAAATTATTGGTTCCCCTATATGAAGACGTACGTCCATAATTTCATTAGCAACTGCCTTAAGTGCATTTATTATTCTGCCTCCCCTCAGAATAACAGGGCCACCCTTCACAGTATTCCGAAGAAACCTATTCCTTTTGATACGATTCATATTGACCACTTAGGACCCTTGCCATCTTTACGCTCTAATAAGAAATACCTGCTGGTAGTAATTGATGCCTTTACGAAGTTCGTGAAATTATACCCTGCCGCCACCACTAATACGAAAGAGGTGTGTCAAGCCCTAGAGGGCCACTATTTCGTAAACTACAGCCGACCCCGAAGAATTATTGATGATAGAGGCACTTGTTTTACGTTTTCCGACTTCACGGATTTTCTGAAGAAATATAACATTACTCGTGTTCTCAACGCCACTGCATCACCCAAAGCAAATGGGCAAGTAGAGAGAGTGAATAGTGTAGTGACCCCTATGATAGTAAAGCTTTCCGAACCCCTTAGCCATTTCGATTGGGCCTCAAAGGTCACTGAAGTAGAATTTGCATTGAACAATTCATGTCATTCGACGACGAAATTTTCCCCTTCTCTTTGGTGTTACCCAGCGAGGCAAAATTGTGGACGAATTGACAGAGTTTCTGGAAGGAAAAGAACTTCCGAATTCTTATAATCTTACTGAAGTTAGACAAGAAGCCTTAAGAAACATTGAAAAGTCACAAGAGTATAATACGGCATACTTTAATCGACATCATCGTGCCGCCTCCGAGTTCTCACTAGGCGATTACGTAGTAATAAAGAATGTTGACATTTCCGTAGGGCAAAACAAGAAACTGATTCAGCGTTTTCGTGGTTTCTTATGTAGTACATAAAATGCTTCCGAGTGACAGATATGTCATTCGCGATATTGACGGATGCCAAATAACCCAACTTCCGTATGACGGAGTGTTAGAAGCGAATAAATTGAAGCTGAACCTATGTTAGTACCTTAAGTAGAAAGTTTGAAATTGCGAAATCGATGGCGCACTCTAGGAATTGTGTAAAGCTTTAGATACACCTTACGCAACCGAGGTCGGTTTATTGTCAGAACGGCCGAGCTGTAAGAGGGTGAGCGAGCTAACGAAAGTGTGTCGATGTGAATGTTGATGTATGAGTGTGAATATGAAGGGAGTAGCAGATGTGCGTGAGTGAGTTGTCATATATTGTAGAATGTCATGAGTTAGCGAACACTGAAAGCGAAGAGATTGTTTCGGCCATTTTCAAAATAAATCGCTTTAATATTACGCCATCACAAAATTAAAGAAAAAACAACAAATACATAGTTCAAATTATTATTTTGCGCAAGAAATCCATAATAAAATAATGGCAGAAGTATTTTACGCATTCGGAGTAAGTACATTGCACTATAACCTACCTTTTACCTACAAATCGAACCAATCAACGTATCATGTAATGTCTAACGCGCGACAAAGTAGAAAGAAGCTCTACGTGGGCTTTGATTTCGAGCTTACGACATTTACGATCAAAAATGTCAGACACGTCAGAATATGAGCCCAATGTTTCTACTCAATGGTATGTCAAAGCGCGACCGCGCTGTGTGTTTTTGCACGCATGTTAGCTATCTTCACAAAAAAACGATCCATCCTCGCTTAAGAGTTCATCATAAAAACTTGATAGCACAGACATCTCTAAGGCATTTAGTGGTGGCTCATCTGTAGGTTGGTGAACAAACTTAAATTGTTTTGAAAAATGTTGTAGGCAAGTGTTTGACATATTTGTTAATTCATTAAAACAAATTCATCCGAAACGAAGAAAATATGATTTGGAAGCACTGTTTTATATCCGCTTAATAGATAGCGGATATAAATTGACTTAGCGTTGATTGCTATGTTATTGTTGTAATTAACATGCAAATTTCTTTTTAAGCAGATAGCGGATTTGTAAAAAACATGACTATTGTGATTTGGCTTTTAAGCAGCAAATGCAGATCCACATTGTGGACAATTTTATGGGTTCACATATAGGTAAACAGTGTGACAGTTCTCAGTGGCAGCAGCAGCCGCAACAGGCGCAGATGCATGTTGTGTTCTTCGCTTTATGTACTCAATAAGTGCGTAACACCAAATACCATTTAATAGCAAAATAGTGCAATTTCCACTTAAAAATGATGAAAGGTAAAAAGCTCTCCCTGGCACGGGCAGTCGGAAACAAGAGGTTATCATAATCAAGAGAGGAAGGCTTTTTTCCTTATTTTTCAGATAGTGTGTTATCGCCAATCGAAACATATGGGAAAGTTTTTTCGTCGCTGCAGCAGACACTTTAGCCTACATGTGTACGATGAGTGATCGGGATAGAGATGAATAAATGGAGATAGCACATGAAATTCTTTAACTTCCTGGCTTCTGGTTTGTGTATCTTTATTCTGCGATACACTTTCATTCATGATATTCTTGAGTAAGGTTTTATGCGATTGAGTATTTTAATATTTGGAAACATATTTATCGTTTTTTTCGACTTTATTTTTTATTACATTTGTACTTTTTTTTCATTCTTTTATATATTTTATATTATTTTATTTTCATTATTCTTGTATATTTCATATATCTTGTATTACATACATGTGTATGAATGTTTGTATTGTAATATTTCGGCTAGGGTTCGAAATGATAAAACGTTATTCTGTTTCTAAAAACACTCTATTTATTACTATTTAAATACAACTTTTAATTAATTCACAAACAATTTCACTTCTATTTCACAATTCAAATCTCTTATCTTTCACTTAGTAAGACTTAGGTCCTTTTCCATCGCTTTCCAAAAATCAACTTATCGTCCGCAGTTTCTCATCCTGTATTTATACCACATCTGACGGGTTCTAGTTCTTTCTGGTAACTTCTGGTTTGAAACTGGGGTAATAACTGAACTCTCCAACGTGGAGAGTTTGTATGATCCTAAAACTATGCAACACTGGATAATTGATTTAATCACATATATACCACAGTATGTACATACATTTTTTCATTATTATTATATTAATTTTGCATTTTATTCCCTTACGGTTTATTGTTTAGTTTTTTTTCTTTCTTAACATTATTTCTATTTTTATCATTATTTTAATTTTTTTTTTTACTGAAAGGTACTCGTATTTTTTGTTTCCAAAACAAGTACAAAAACTCGCAATTCGGAAGTGCTGTGTTGCATTACTGTTCGCAAACGCTCAAAAAGAAATAACCCTGGCATAAGATTGTTTCGATATCCCCACTGCCAAAAAGACAGATTTGGCGGTAGGCATGCAATATTAAAGAACCAAAGAAAATATTTTGATTTGTAATCGCCATTTTGATCCTAATATCTTGGGTAAAAGAAGATTAAAATCTGGAGCTATTCTCACACTTTTTCTTGGCAATTTCTCCGATGACGATTGCTTAGATGATGAATTATCTACTTTGCAACTCCCCGCAAAAAGACAGTACTCTCAAAACAGTGGTTGCTTAGAAGCTAAATGTTTTCAATGCCTAAATATCCGTGTTATTACTTGCGATCAAGGTTCGTCGAACAGGAAATGCTTCGCTTTACTATACTCTGTTCAACATAAATGGGATTCCAAATCCCATTTAAATTTGCCTGATTATGAATGCATACGAATGGGGAGGGAGACAAATTACTCACAAAAAATTTTCCCGGGCATATAAATTTACATGAGGAAAATATGACGGGGCAGACTATCGTATACATTCTTACCAGGCAAAATGAAATGGGATTTGGAATTCGAAACCAAGGAATAAATCTGCGCTATTTGATCTAATGAAACGTTGTTGTTGGTATTTTATACGACGGGTGCATTTTTTCAGCCTCCGGGGGATTGATCCTTCTTGTTATAGCTATTCTGTCCGTTTTGGTAACTCTTTTCCTTGGTTTTCTGTTGAGAAGCTTTTAGTTTTAGATCTTTGAGAAAAGTTTTTAATGATGAGTGTCATCGTGGAGATCTTGTTTTGATCTTTTGCATTTCTTTTAGTGTGTGGCCAATACGTTAAACAAAATTGTAAGCTGTTTTTTCTAAGGAAAAAGTTTATTTACGTAGGTTTTTTTTTGGTTTTGGTTTTTCCAAATTTGGATTGTGAAGTTAAGTGTTTTTATGTAAATTTTATTTTTGAAAGGTGTTTGTTTTTTTGCGTTTTGTGCAATTTGTGTTTTTTAGCCGTGCCTTTTATCTTACCTATTGGTGGTGTGGAAAGAGGTACATTTGTGTTATTTTATAAATAAAACAAATTATTTAAAGTAAAATTTTAATATTCCTACACACTATTCTTTCAGATTTTTGCTAATTTGAAATGCTTACTACGGAAACCCTGTAAGAGCTTTTGTTGGAATAGCACCTTACGGAACATCCCTATCTTCCCTGTTCTGCTACTTATGTTGGAGAGAGTTTCCTTAATCCGCCCATATTTGACTTTGGGGGAAAGTAAAATATATTGTTTGTATGACTTTCCACATTTGATCAAGTCATTTAGAAATTTGCTATTAAAATCCAACCTAAGCACTTCTGATGGTGTTGTTAGTTATAAAATTGTTGCGGAGTTATATAAACTGCAAAAAAGGGGAAAAACCAAAATGTGCGTGAAATTAAAAAGTCAACACATTTCGTCAAATAGTTTTGAAAAAATGAGAGTAAACTGGCTACTCAAGTTTTAACTGCTGTAGCAGCAATAAAAACAATCATGGAAACTTGTGGTTTTAAGCAAAGCTCGGCGGATATTGCACTCCAAGTAAACCACATTTTCGACTGTATGAACAGTGCATCAATAAAGGGAGATTTTGTATAATATAGGTAGCTATTCAGATCAAGTATGTATCACATAATTTCATTAAAAGGTTTGTAATAGTCTTGGCATCATGCTTTTTCTTTTCTGCTTTTGCATTGCCTTCATATCTACTATGTCTTGGCACCCAAATCAGATAGACTTGAAGGCAGACCCAGACCAGTTTTGATATTATTAAAAGGCGTTTATTTCAAGTAGGGCTGCCCTGTTATCGAAGAGAATGTAAAGGTTTTTATTTATTATGTATCTATTTAGATAATCTCAAATGCAAAGTTTTTATTTCATGGCGTGTAGGGATGTGTCTGTCTAAGTTTAACTAGTTTAATGTTGCACAAAGCGGTTTTTCGACCATCTTACCCGAAAATGTTTATTTATTTAAGTTAGTTTTCGCCAACAGTCAAGCACTGGAGCATCTTTTGGACTGCTTGTTCTGGAATGGAGTCAAAAATGACACCAGTTAAAAAACGACCGGGCGTTAAAAATCTTTCATCATTTGGATCAGAACATAGTACACAAATTGGTCTAGAGTTTGTTTTGCAACAAATCTTTCTAAATGTGTTCCAAATGTGTCGCCTTTGTGGCAAAACAAATAAAGACTGCAACATACGCTTTGTGAGTGCAGTACTCACGCCGTTTTTGAGATATGTGGAATGGGCCACAGAAAGCCACCCCAGGGATAGCAAACTGCATGGACGTAGTGACCCTTCTAGCAGGCAAATCTCCCAATATTAAATGCATTAATTGTGGTTAATATTTAAAGCAGTAAAAACATCCATCTAGAACTTTCTTAGCTAAATTGCGCGCATTAACCAACCAGAAACGCTGTCTGACAATAACGACCAAAGCCTGGGCTCTCATCGCGTAAGACGACGATCGTCTGACGACGTCGTTTCGACGATTGTATTGCTTCGTGTAACACTGAATAGTTCAATCGTCCGGACAACGTCGTTTTTGACGATTCACTAATACTTCGTATAACTCCTTGAACTGTCAAATAACGACGATTGAACGATTGCTATTTTACAATCGTTTCATACTTAATGGTTAATTGTTGTTTAGTTTTGTTTGTTTATTCATTTTTAATACAAATGCGTCGGCACTACTATGTGTTGTTTCTCGATGACGAAGAAAGTGAAAAGTCTGTCGGACTATTGCGGTAAACCTAATGAGCAGCTCGCGGTTAACATATATTCCCCCAATTTTAAGACTTGGTGCTACCTTGGAGGTCCTACCTGGTGGTGGCTACCATTGGTTGATTGGTAACGCCTTTGGAATTCTGTTGGCCGTACCCATTTAGAGATAGTTTGCGAGACCATATAAGCATTAGAACTGAAGCCGTGTCCAATCAATTGTTTTATTTAAGATTTGCGATCATAAAATGCATATAACTGCAATAAATGCTAGATACGCTGGATCTGCACATGACTCATTGGTTTGGAAGCATTCTAACGAAAGAGCCTTTTTCGTTAGAAACTGCACCTAACGCAACCATAATTATTGGCTTTTGAGTAGGTACGCAATTATTTGTATCCTTGTGTAATTCTCACATATAATATTGTAGGTGACAGTGGATACCCTCTTGAGCCTTGGTTGCTGACACCCTATAGAGCATCTATTGACCCAGCTAAGATATACTTCAATCAAATTCATTCTAAGGCAAGAAACTTAGATCGATGGAGAATCTTAATGGAGGAAAGGAAGAGCAGGACCACTCTAGCAAAGTTGCTATTTCTGCTAATGTTTGCGGCACATTGCACAACATATGTATCTTCCACAATATGGACAACAATATTGCAGATACCGAACCCAGCGACGACAATTCGATGGACAATGAAACTGCAAATAGAGATATTTCCAATAACCGTATGAACTAGTTTGCAGAAAGAATTCGAAATTCAGTTAGATTAGAGATAATTGTTATTATTGTGCATTATAAAAAAACAATAAATCGGAACAAAACAACTAATTTCAACAGTGACAGCATAAATGCCATTTTCTATACATTTAATCTGTTTAGTAGCTCTCAAACTGTTTCTCAAACTGTCTACAGTTTGAACGATGGACGACATGACGGGACGATGCGATTGTAGTGTTACACGAAGTTTTGACGACGTCGTTTCGCCCACTCTAGTTTCCTTTTTGTTCCGCATCTCTCTCCACTTCCGGAATAGATCCGCAAGTTTTGATGATGCGTACCGCATTTCGGCGTTTTACGTAAATCGCCTTGCTAGGAGCCTTCTTGCGAGATTGAGCTTCAACTAGCTCCTTCGATGGAGCGTTTTTGGTAGCAGCAGGGCGTCCATGGCCTGCCACAGATTTGCTGCTGCTAGGGGTGCTATTTAGATGCTAGGCCCTCAGCCAGGTTGATCATGGGCACGGGTCGTATGACACCTTGATCCGGCCCAGGGGTGATCGGACTGGCGAGGAAGGAGGAGAAGGTGTGAGAAGTGGGCACCCTTTAGTTTCAGGATTCATCTGGAGAAAGTCTCGAGAATCATTGACCTTATTCGGCCTCTACAAGCCGACAAGTTCGATGCTTGGGAAGAAGGGGGAAGTCAATAACAAAACAACTGTTCCAACTAACTGAACGTTATTTCAATTTATTTTGCCTTAAATAAATTTTGCTTATTCTACATTATTTACATACAATAAGTAGCAGCGCAGAGTTTCAATTTTGGAAGGCATTTAGTATTAATGGGTGTTAGCTTTAATTTTACGTTAAGTAAGCTTTATTTTATATTTCCATAGATACAAATATAAACAGCAACCATATGCCCCGGTAAAGGCATCTGAAACCCCATGTACCTCAACCGTATTAACCTCTCGATCAGGAAAAGGTATAGATAACATGTTAGATAGCTTTCCCCGTAAATTATAATTTGAAATAAGACGAAAGTTACGGTCACCAGACTTCATCAAAAACGTTTTTAACACTTTAAAACAATACAAGTGGCGAACTGGAAGAGTTTTTTGGTCGCAAAACAAAGGAAAGCTTAGATATCTACCGGGTTTACGACAAATTTTCCTTAAAATGAATTTCTGTAAAATCAACAACGGCTGTATTTTATTTAGGTAGATACCTCCCCAACAAGGAATTTCGTATTGCAGCTTAGAATGGAAAATTCCAAAGTAAATTATCTTTAACAACTTATTTGAGCATGAATCACGCAAAAAGTAAAAATGTCTAAGAGTGCATCGAAAGTACTTTCTCAATGAGTCTGCGTGATTCAAAAAACTCATTCTAGAATCAAGGGTGAGCCCCAGGTACTTAAAGTCGTCGGCTTTCTTAATTAAAAAACATTTATCACTACAGTTTAGACTACTACAAAAAGTGGGAGAGGGAGACGAACAATTACAGTTAGACAGTTTGAAAATACACATTAGCCTTCAATTTATGCGCAGAAGATAAGTTAAAAAACATAATTTTAGTTTTGGGGCTTATAACTAAATTATGTTTTAATTAGATTTAGATCCCAATTGATATCAGAAACCAGGTCCAAAGGACTGTTCAGACCATAAGAGAAGCCTATGTCATCCGCAAATGCAGTAGGTGAACCTTTAAAATTAAGATCAAATAGCGAATTGATATAAATTATAAATAGGATTGGACCCAAAACAGAGCCTTGAGGTACACCTAGTTTCAAGAATTTAATTTCGCTTCTAACTTCAACTATCTTAACTCTCTGCGACCTATTTTCCAGATATGACCTGAATCAATTAAGGATAAATCCACGGAAACCAGCGTTTTCCAGTTTTGTCAACAAAAAATTGTGGTTAACCATATCGAAAGCTTTGGTTATATCAATAAATAAACCAACCGTACATTTTTTTCCATCGAGGTGTGACATTATTTGAGAACAATACTGTAAGAGCGCGTCCTCCGTCGACTTTCCTTTTTGAAATCCAAATTGGACGAGATTAAAAAAAATTGTTTTAGTTAAAAAACTCACTATCCTATTTTACATTAGTTTTTCAAAAACTTTGCTAAAAGTAGGAAGGAGTGAAATGGGTCTATAGTTGCATATCTCAGTAGCAGAACCTTTTTTAAACAATGGAATGACGTCTGAGCATTTAAGCCCAGCAGGAAAGACTCCCGCAGACACAGGATACTTATTGAATTTTAATCTGAGTTTATTTTTTCTATAACTTTCTTTAACAAGAGCCTCGATATCCAAGGTTTAAGTTTTTTTACCAGCTTTTTGGAGGGTAGAAATGAGTAACAACCTAAAAAGTGCTTTCTTAGAGAATCAATAAAAGCTTTATAAGCAGAAGAAGCATCACTACAAATGTAAACATTCTCCCAATACTCATAAGCCAGCTGGTTTTTAAGCTTCCTGAAGTTAATTTTCATTTTTCTTTGAGGGGATTCTGAAATTTTATAATTTTTTTTATTTGATATATTTACTAAGAGTCCAGTCAAAGAGTGGTCAGTAATCCCTAAATCGTAAATGCATTTTTCGCACCCACTGACTGCAATATTTCTCAAATGTCCGTAAATATGGTCTAGACAAGTACCCGAAACAGTCCGAGGGGGCTCAATGATAAAGCATGCCAGTCCATGCGAAGCTAGTAATGCCAAGTAACTAGTTACCATTTCACTATTATACATAATGTTAATATTGAAATCTCCTACAATAATTAGGTTTTTGGAATCTCCCTTTTCTAACAAATCTGAAAACTTTTTTCCAACATTAAAACATTGAACATAAGCAATCTATAGATACATAAAAAACATATATTTCACGAAGGGAATCCTTTAGAACATCTGAACTCATAAAATCAACACACAAGACATCAATAATCTTGTAGTTTTTTTTTAATAAAACACCCAACACCACCAGCAGCGTTGTTTTCATTTGGATTAGCAAAGAAATTGAACCCGGGAATAGAATAATCGTTTTTTTCTAAGTCAAAAAAAAAAAAAAAAACTGGCGCTGGCAGCCCGGTATGGGCCATGGCCTAGCTTCTTGACACTCATTTGTGTTGCTCATTGTAGTTATTTTAATCACATCTGAGCGGTGCCTACGGTTTATCGCCCAGTCCAAACGGCACTCCTTAGAGGCTTTTTCGTAGGCAATTTTACTTTCGGGAGTTTGCCATTGCCCGCCGAAAGGGTAATGGCGATTTGAAGTCAGGAATCGAACCCAGACTGTCTGCGTGATAGTTCAATGAGCTAACTATCGCGCTATCGCCATCGCCACGCAGTCCTATATCCAAATTTCGGACACAAAAACGATATCCGGAGTGCAAGCAAAAGAATCAAGATATGTGACAAGAATTGAGAAGTTTTCTCTTAAGCTTCTGATATTCTAGTGAACAATGACAAGTTTATTATTACAATAGGAACTATTCATAAAAAAAATTATCACAATTTGTACTACAAGGAATCGGAGTGGAAAAGTCATCGATAGAATCAATATCAAAATTCATTTATTACTTGGTGTAAATTAAGTGCAAGATCATCAAAAGATTTTATAGAAGTGACTTTTCCCCCCTCAACCTGTCTCACAAGAATTTGATTGTTTTGGTACCAAACATACTTTGCGCCTTTCTGCTTCATTGCCTCTTTTGTCTTCAAGAAAAGAGCAAGCGTATAGTTCGTGAGAGAATCATTAATGAAAATCCCAGTGCCGCTCACTTTTCCCTTGCCACTGTCGCTGCTGCTATTGCTGTTACTGCCGCTGTTGCCAACACCATCAATGCCAGTCACGTGTGTGTTGAGATTGTTTTTGCATTTCCTCTTTGCACGCATTATTCGCTGCTTCGTAGTTAGATCGCAGAATCTCACGCAGATGATAGCTTTAAATGTTAGAGAGGATTTTGCTTGCGCTTTCTTAACCCTCTACTGCACAAGAAGCTATATATGGCTTTTGATTTTTCGGCGACGGCTGCTTAAACTGCGTAACTGCTATTGGAAAATTGTTATTAAGGCCGTTTAGATAAATCATTTGCTAATGTGTATATGTTATTTTGATTACCTTTATCTCTGCACAAGTGCAAAGTACTGCGGTTAAATTCAATAGGGCGCGTTTTAAGGGCTCAGTGCAAAAATATAGAAAAAGAAACTGTTTTGTTTTTGAGTAGTGAGTACCTCCAAGGGTGATAATATTTTTTTTTATAAGATTTGATACTAGTAAGTAAAATTCATGTGTTAAAATTGCAATTTTAAATGTGCGATTCAAGATACAACGCGTTTTTAGCAACGTCCATATATGGCTCCTTGTGCATTTACTGAAATATTCACCAAATTGCAGGGTTTCAGATATGGCTCCTTGTGCATACGAAGACGGTTATGCGAGTTCCCCGCTTTTTCTACAGTGACTATATATGACGTTCGTTTTACAATAAAACGCGATTTTGTACTATTCCTGACTATGGATTTCAGAGTGAAGACGAAATCCTCGAGTCAGAAGATAGACTCGACTCTAGTTACCTTAACGGACGGCGTCATGAGTTTCCGCTAAGTTTCGTTCATTTGGATTCAACTGACCGCATTCCAAAATGGCGAAAACAAGATAGCAAAAATGGTAGTTTTTCATTATATGCAAAGTCAACCTGTGCTTGAACAAGGATTAATTTTTGCTTGGCTTCATCCTACTTATAAATTTTTTCCAACTATTTCCTGTTTTTAATGTTCTTTTTAATGAATACAGTATTTAAAACAAAAAATTGTTACTTTTGATTGGACGAAATGCAAAACTTCACAAATTTTTTTTTATTTGAAAATGTGCTAACTGCACAAGCGGCCATATATGGCGAAGTTTTGTGGTTTTTTTTAATAAAAGCAAATTAAATTTTTTTTGTGTTTTAATCCTTTAACTTTCCAAAATAGAAAACAAAAACAGCAAAAAAAAATCTTTTTTTCATTTAATCATAATGCGTGCAGTAGAGGGTTAACATAACATCTCTCGATTTTGTCGCCGGGAACATCGATGGACAAGGCTTTGGTGAAGATATACTTTTCCTTGCTGATTGTGTTTGTGTCATTGACATTAGACACACTCACAATTTCGATGGAATTGCCGAGGAGGTTTTGTTGATGCCAGTTAATCTTGTTCTCCAGAACATTGACCTTCGATTTAAGTTGCGTATTTTCTGCTCGCAGCTCGTCAATTTGTTGTAGAAAACAAGTTTTTTTCCTCCAACTTCGAAAGCTTAGCGTAAATCATCTTTAGAGTTCATTCTACTTTGCTCTCTGTTATTTGCTGTTTTTTTTGCATTGCCTTTTTTCACTTGCTGTTGTTGTGGTCAGAACATTGTTATTTAGATGTTTGGGTACCACAGTACTACCACTGTGAAGAGAAAGACGTTTCAACACTGCACATATATCACAGCGGAATGGATTGCCACTTGATTTAAAAAATCAGATTCTTCTTCTGTGATGTTTACACACGCGAAGTGGAAAAAATGCTTACAATCGCTGGAATTTATTTTAGATGTGCAATTGCGATCAATTTTCAGTGAACACACCGAACAATTCATTTTAAAGGAGTTTAATAGGATGTCTCTTTGTGATGCCCACCCCACGAAAATCCAGAGAGAACTGATTGAGAGCTGCATGCTTAAATTCAGAAGAGGAAATTAGGGCACAGTCTGCTCGGGGTGTTGAAGATATTTCGAATCTGCTAGATGTAATCCACCTAAATAATGTTTTTTGAAAAATCGGTGGGGAGTTAAAGTTATCAGACTGATGCATAAAAGCTGAAAAAAGTGTTAGCTGCTATGAGTAAATCTATGCAGCTTGGACGGTAGATTAGAATTTTCAAGCGAAATATTTTTGGGAACATCCCAATTTGTGACATCCATTGCATTTTCAAGGAGAATATTAGTTACATTCAAAAGTCTAAATCTATTTTAAAGTAATTCGAGATCTGCAACGAGTTTCTTTTTATTGGCAGTATTCGATTTTCCTACCCAGTAACTACTGAATGAATTTGAGTCTTTTTTAATTTTAACTTTTGCAACATGTTCTCTGTAATAATGTTAAATTGTGAAACTGAATCCAAAAGAGCACGAACAGGTTATAGTCGACCAAACGAATTCCTTCTACATATTTATATATATTCGAGCAGGATTACTTGAGTACATTTTCGTTTCGAATGCCTTCTTGCAAACTACTCGTTGTTTCATTTCTTGGAGTTATATTTTCAATTGATCCGTAGCCGTACGATAACTAGTAGAAGTTCTTTAATAACATTAAAAGTTGCACCAGATAAGCACTATCTCAAATAAATAAATTTCTGTAAAGCATCTAATGTACGAATATTATCCTTGCCGACCAGATTGGTGAACATTCCTATTAAATTTGAAAAATTCGAAAATTTCACTCAGAAATTTGGCAATATACGAGTATAATGGAACCAACTTCTCCATTGATTCGGCATAGGTTGTCCACATTTTAATTTATTTAAAAGTTTCGCTAGCCATTCGCTGCCGATTCCCTCCATCTTCGACCAAAACTCTGATGGATTGCTATCTGGTCCCGCCGCTTTCCCCCGCTTCATTTTTCCGATTGCTATACTTATTTCTTCGATTGAAAAGTCCAAAACTTCCTCCTCGAATAGACCAGCTGTCGGCACGATATCACGTGGAAAGTGTTTGTTAAGCAACTACTTGCAGGATTCAAGACACCGATCACAAATTTCCGTTTCATTTGTTAGTAAACGACCGTCTGCGTTTTTGATGTATTTCGGCAAGGTTATTTCCATTGAATTTTTTCGCCTCTGTGCAGCGAGCTTAAAAATATTTGGCATTTTAGTATTGTACGACGTTTGAACTTCTTGGATAGCTTGTCTTCTATCTGCCGATCGTGAGGATATTTGTTCCAACTCCTGGTACAGGTTTTCCGCTTCTGCCGCTCGATTTCGAACCAGGACTTTCTTTGCGATCTTTTTAAGACGCTCGTATTCAAGAGCCAGTCGAGCTTTTTCGATCACCTCGCTCCGATCGCATTTTGTCCACGCTTGGAATGCACTCTTCTTGTCGGCCACAGCTCGTTTGGTTTCGTCATTCCACCACCATGTTTCTTTGCCGACTTGATGGTATTTCGATATAGTCCCCAGATGGGACTTTGCGAGTGATATGCATTCCTCGTGCATGCTGTTCCACATTTCTTGCGGGCTAAGTGAGTCTGCTATACCATTTATATATTTTGAAGTGCGATAAATCTTGCGCTTCGTTCCTTCGATAAGCTATCGAATGAGCTTACCGCGCCTTTTGGCCATCACTACCGCTCACACACTCACTCCCAAATGAACACACACACACATGGGGTTCTGCCAATTCAGCTGTTAGAGCAAAGCGAATCACATCCAAAGCTCCAACAGCCTCCCCTCAAATCCCCAGCCAATCACACTTGTCGATGTTTGTGGGTCATGTTTGGAGGTTATGTTTGTTTTGTCGTCTAAGAACCACATTAAAAAACAAGTAGAGTATATAAACGTCAACTAAATTTTTGGAGAGCTATGGTCGTGCACAATCAAAGTTGCAATACGGTATAGCAAGTTGGGGGGTTCGTATGCCAATACATTCAGTCCTCTACTTACAGCTCAAAATCATTTATTAAAAATTATTTCAAATAAAAATCGATTAGCTAGTAGTTGGCCCTTATTCAAAATATTGCGGATTCTACCAATCAGACATTTATACATATTTAAAGTTTTAAGGCAGTTATTCAAGAAAAGCGGTAATATGCAAATGTGCAATCTAAGTGTAAACAATATGTTCATAGTAAATGTACCCTTTGCACATAGAACACATTTTTCGCATTTTTACACATATACGGCTCCATTTATATTTAATAGATTGCCTCTGTTTATAAGAGAAACTTTTCGATATCCAAATTTCACTAAAGATGTTAAAAACTGGCTATTCACCTTGAGCTATGAAAATATTGAATCATTTTTTTAACATCTTCCTTTTCATCAGCAATACAATCATATTTACATCTCAAATCAATGTTAGTTTACTTATGAATTGTTATGTTTATATTTGCTTTTTAAATCTCTTTCTCTTTCTTTTACTAAAATTTATAAAACTGTAAATCAAAATGTTACTGATTATCACCCCACATTATATTCCAATTTAAAAACTAATTTTTGAAGTGTCATTCACCACTAACTTTTGTTAAAGAATGATCACTAATATTTATTCAACTTATTTGTTATTAGTTTTTAAGATTATGAAAAAATTAATTGAATAAATAAAATAAAATGAAATGAAATGAAAACTAAAAATCGGTATATACATATATGCTAATAAAGAAGAAAAGTTTGTAGAGAAAAACTTTCTTTTGCATTAGGTACACTTCAAGAAAAAAACTAATCTTCCCCATCAAATTAATAATTTTTTTTTAATCTTATCTTAAAGACCATATATTTATAACCCTGATTTATATTAATATAAAATATTAAAATCATATTTACATCTAAAGGCATAATCGTGGAATTTAGATGACTATTCACAAGTGCACATACTCACAGATACTAATCACTCCATAAGTTAAACAAGTGTCTCAAATCTCCCACCACTATAAAAAAAAAGTCACACATTCTTAATAAACTCATTTTATTATAATTATACCAAAAAACACATCAATTACTATATATTTCATATGCAAATATTTATTTTGTGATAAAAAAATATATTTGTATTTCAATATATGGACATTTAATCAATGAAATCATTTTTCATCTAACATATTAATTTTACATATTTACATATTAATTTTATATATCTATTATTATTATCATGTTATAATTTAAATTGGCTTGTTTTATAATAAATAAAAAAACAATGAAGAGTTTGAAATATATATATTTAGGTATTGTAACAAATCGTCAAGTCAAGTTAACCAAAATACAGGGCTGGCACAAAAGTCATTTTTAAATATTGCCTTTGTATTTAATACTTGAGCAAAAGAATATCAAATGGTTGGCTAGCTTTTACTAAAAGCACGTACATAGCCTAAATCAATTGACAAATAATTTTGAAAATATCTACGTTTCCCATTGGAAATTGTTTTCCTAAGAGAAACACCTAATACCCATAGATATAATAGCAGCACCAGGAGATCAAATTACTCTTGCAATATTGAGTTTTTCAAGACAACCCGCACGTGTTTGGAATATCGTTATGGTCGTGACATTTGAAAAACAGTATTTGAATGATGGCCTTTTAGGGGTTACAAAGAGATTTTTTTTTATTTAAAATACTTCATATCGATGTTATTGAAATTCACATTCTTGAACGTTCTTCTCTTGAATTCAGATGCACTACTATTGAGTACTATAAACATATTTTGTATGTATTCTTCACTAATACAACCCCAGCTACATGCACATTCTATTGAAAGTTTGTTCTGTAAATGTTTTGCATATACAGTGTGCGTTTTATGTTTAAGGCCGTTTTATTATGGGTTTTGAAAAAATTCATTTATCAATATATAAAGCAACGAGGATGGCAATGTATGGCACAGAAATTGGAAATGCCTCTATCATATTTGTTGAGATTTTTAAAAACGTTAATCGTATAAAATTTAACTAGAAGAGATTAACCATAAAAGGCGGATTTTACAGCAAAAATGACCATTATTTTTGACAAAATTATCAGACACGTTTAACACGTTAATAATTTTTGGAGATCTATTTCCTACCCGATCAATAGAGTTATATGGTTCTTACAGAACGCTGCTTCATAGTAATAAGTTCATGATAAATGATACGTTTCGAAAACTCCTCCCCGCTGAATAAAGTTTAAATTTGTTTCTGGTGTCGCAGTTAAAAAAAAAGTGGAAACTAGCAAACAAACTTCAATTTCAAAACAAAAGGACAACATTTGAAAAGAAAGCTCCTCAAATGCAATGGAAAATATGGCTACGTGACTGAGATGATATTAGCTGTGTTTTTTTGCAAGCATGTTAGCTAAGTTCGCAAAAACACAATCCATCCCCGCTTAAGAGCTCATCATAAAAACTTTGTAGCACAGACATTTCTATGGCGTTTAGTTGTGGCTCATTTGTCGGTTGGTAAACGAACTTAATTTGTTTTGAAGAAAACAATATATCAATATTTATATCCGCTTAGTAGATAGCGGATATAGATTGACTTGGCGTTGATCGCTATGTTATTGTTGTAATTAACATGCAAACTACTTTTTAATCAGATAGGGGATTTGCAAAAAACACGACTGTTATACCTTTTATAATGTTAAAGACCATATAACCAATGCATGATATATAACTCTTTAAATTTTGTTATATACAAAAAGAGAACAATGTCTTGGAGCATAAAACACACTCTACAGTACACATATTAATAGTTCTAGGGCAGGCAGTGACCGGTCTCATATTCATTGCTGTTCTTATAACAAAAACTGTACTTATTTTAAGTTCTCATTATAGAAACGGGCCAAGCCCAACTCACAATATTGTGGAAGAATTGATGAATTAAGAGAAAATGTCACACTACGCTGAACGCTACAGTGGATTGAAGCAACATTTTTTTGGTTCGCATTTTAAGGCAGTAGAAAAATGTTTGAAATATTTATATTTTGGTACGTGAGCAAACACATTGTCACAATCCCCATCAAGGTGAAAATTGCTGACATCAACCTGATTTAAACCATATTGCCAAATAATGTTTTTACCATCTTCCCTGCAAGGAGAATACCCTAAGTTTGACCAAGACACTCGTAGGAATATATTACATATTTAGCTTCAAGGAATGACCCAGCTAATTGACATGTTGCAGAATATCAGTTGGGTTCATGTCTTTAATATTCAGAGGAGTATTATATTGACGCATGATGCTTCTCTAGCATAAGTATTATAGCTTTTCGAATATTTAATGCGGCCAGTTCAGACTTCGAACATT
The DNA here is from genome assembly GCA_928272305.1 of Volucella inflata. Taxonomy (NCBI): domain Eukaryota; kingdom Metazoa; phylum Arthropoda; class Insecta; order Diptera; family Syrphidae; genus Volucella; species Volucella inflata. The sequence continues at coordinate 35,890,318 of OV743717.1, forward strand.
ACCCAGTTGCAGATCAGTTAAATGGATATCTCAGATACTTCAATAATAAATAAAAATGCTTTAAGAAGAATTCACCTTAAATAGCTTTACTTACTTTAGGTGGCGCTACAGTTCGGGATGGACCTGGGCCTCAATAAACAAGCGTCTCCAGCTAGCTCGATCTTTGGCTAGCTGCTTCCAGTTCGCACGCTAGGTTGGCTAAGGTCCCCTTCCACTTGCGTGTGCCACCTGAGTCTCGGTCTTTCTTTACTGCGCTGACCCTCGGGAGCGGATTGGAAGACTTTTCGGATCGGAGCATTGGTGTCCATGCGCTCTACATGACCCAGCCATCTTAGTCGTTGGATCTTCACTCTTCTGGCAAGGTCGATGCTGCTTTACAGTCCATACAGTTCGTCGTTGTATCTCTTCCTCCACTCACCGTCAATGCAGACGGGACCGAAAATCACTTGAAGAATTTTCCTCTCGAAGCAGCCAAGATCACCCTCATCCATTTTTCATAATATCCATGCCTCTCCGCCATAGAGAAGGACTGGAATTTTTTAGGTCTTATATAGGGTAACTTCAGTTTTTCGAGAGAGGGCTTTACTAGTCAATTGCCTTCTTAGCCCAAAGAAGCAGCGATTGGCAAGAGTAATTCTTCATTTAATTTCAGCGCTGGTGTCGTTGTCTGTCGCTCGAGCACCTTTGTTGGACATCAGCTTAGATATTGCTATCTTCACTTCATCCAGATCGGGTGGACGGAATTGTTGGTCATCATCGTCCAGGTATATGTTTCATCGTCGCTGTTATATGGGTACAGTTTACAGAACTAATCTTTCCAGATTCTTGGCATCGACTGCGACACTATTACGATGTTCCCCTGTTCGTCTCTATAGGTTTCGGTTTCAGGGTTTGTGTCGGTGTCATGTTTTTTTACCTTTTGGTAAAAGTTCCGAATCTCACTCCTGGAGTAGCATCTATCAATTTCTTCGACTGTGCGCTTCTCATGTTCTTTCTTTTTCCTCCTCCGGTGTTCGCCTCTTCTCTTCTGCTATAGAGCTCGTGAGCAGCTCTAGTCTTTTTTTGCAGTGCCGCATTGCGTGCTTTTTGCTTAACTGCATGTGGTAGCCGGCATTCGTCATGAAACCAGGGGTTTAGTTGCGGTTGTCAGCAGCGGCATCTCTGATGCTGGCGGCAAGGGAACTCTTAAGAAATTAAGGAAGACTCGATCGGAAAAGAGCTTGGTAATCTCTTGCGATTGCAGCCGTCTGACGTCGAAATTCCTTACAATATTAGCTTGTCTGGGCGTTGTTCGGGACACCCGCAACCGTACCTTGGCTACAACAAGGTAGTGTTCCGAGTCGATGTTGGCTCCTGGGAACATTCGAACATCCATAATACTGGAGGAATGTCTGGCGATAATCGCAATGTGGTCAATCTGGTTGATGGTCGATTGATCAGGAGTTTTCCAAGTCCTCTTGTGAATATCGAGATGGGGGAACCGCATCCTAGCTACGATAATGTTTCGTCCCGCCGCAAAGTCGATAAGCCTAGTGGTGTCTTGCAGGCTATATCTTCCGACAGTGGTACCAAAGATGCCTTCTCCTCCTTGCTTTGCATTAAAATCACCGAGAACAATTTTAATGCCATAGCTAGGGCATTGGTCGTAGGTCCTATTCAAGTGCTCATAGAAGGCATCTCTGGTGTCATCATCTTTCTCCCTGTGGAGGCGTGCGCGCATGTCAGGCTAATGTTGGTAGATTTTGCCTTGATGCGGATTGCTACGAGGCGCTTGTTCACATGCCGGAAACTCAAGACTTCTTGCCCAAGTCTGTCTCCAACAGCAAATCCGCATCCAAATAGGCGCTGGTTTTGCCGTCAATCGCCGTAGTAGATGTCGCAGTTTTTCATTTGTTTTCTTTTTGTCCGGCCCATTCCATTGCATTTCTTGGATGGCTGTTATGTCTACTTTACAGCAGTCTCTTGTTGTTTGGCCGTTTGTGGCCTGTTAAGGGACCTAACATTCCACGTGCATATCCGAAGTTCGTTAATTTGTTTGTATGGGTTGTAAACAGCAGATCCATCCCAGGCTTGTAGTTGTTTCGTAACCTTTTAATTTTTTCCATGGTCGGACAGCTACGTCGGGGGCACAACCCCAAGCCTGGAGGGCCAGTTCCATTTTTGATACCCCTAGGACGAGGGGTCAGTTGAACCGAAAACCAATAACTATTAAAGGCTGTTCCACCACCAGATCCTGACTTAGTTTCGGAAATCCTTAGGGGCCTGAGGCCCAATCAGCGATCTGATTGGTCTCCATCATTAGACCAATAAATTTTTAGGACTGTAGGGTCAATGTATCAAATCTTAGACAATCCAGTCTAGTTAATCATCTTAACAGATTCATCACATTACGTCATTTTATTGATTAGGAAAATTGGACTTCTAAATAGGGCGTATAGATTTCCCGGTTTTTATAATTTTCGATATTGCTCCTCTTCCACTTCCAAGTCAATTGTTTGGTCTAACAGAAGGTTTCTTTTAGATCCAAAAAAATACACAATTTGTGCCATTGTTTTCTTTTGACTTATCAAATAATAAAAACGATAGATACGAGTATCATTTTGTTTCATTATGTATTTATACGTTTAACATCCGCTAGGCAGGCACCTTGTAGTGAGCGTCAGCTTTTATGCCTTCGGTGCGGAGGCTTAAGTCGCAATGACTCAACTGTTCATGGTCGGCTGAGGAGTGGCGAACCAAGGCTGCTAGACCTGATTCCAGTGGTGGTAGTGGGCAGATAGGAAGGCGTGCCGAAGGATGCAAAGTTGGGGTTCAAACAACCGCGAACGAGCTCTCTCAGGCGCCTTGACCACTTGGATATGGGCCTGTTATACTTAGCCTTACCCAGGTATGGCGGCGCTGCCTGGGCTGACCTTTTACTTCCGGCCTTCCTCGTGGGAATCGAATTTAATTTAAATAATGGAAAACCTGAAAATAAACAAAAACAATCGACCAGTGGAAAAACGTCGAGGAGAAGTTCCAAGACGACCTATGGAAACGGGGAACTTCAATTCGATAGTGCTGGTTGGGAAGGCGGACGGTATAGAAGGAGCCTTCAGTAACGTGAAGTTCAGCGCCATTAAAAGTGCTCTAGTAGACGCAAATATAGAACAGGGAATAACAAATTGGGTTCGCAACATGCCTACAAGTAGGGTAATTAACTGTTCCATTGGACAAAGCTCGGCTATCATGTCAGTGACCAGGGGAACCATTCAAGGGGGAGTCATATCTCCACTTTTGTGGGTGTTGGTCTTCAACAACATCCTTAAAAAGCTTAATTCAATGGGTATTAGCGCCACAGCATACACGAATGACGTGGTCATAATAGTGCAGGGAAAATACGTAAACACTTTAAGTGAAATTATGGGGCTTGCCTTAAAGACGATCAGCACTTGGGCAAGCAGCGGTGGCCTCAATGTCAACCCCTCCAAAACGGAACTGGTTTTGTTTTACCAGGAAGTACAAGATACCCCAATTCACACTCCCAAAACTCAACGGAGTAGATATGTCCCTCTCGGAAGCGCGAAGTATCTGGGTGTAATTCTGAACAAAAAACTGAATAGGAATCGTAACGCAGCGAAAAAAATCAAAAAGGCATATAATGCTCTTTGTATATGCAAAAGAAGTGTAGGAAAAATTGGAGGCCTAAAACTGGTATTGGCTATATACGGTGGTGGTGAGACCCATACTTATATATGGTGCACTAGCATGGTGGAGAGAAACAAATAAGGAAACGATCTACGGAAAATTAGCGGCGATTCAAAGAACGGCTTCCATAGCCATTACAGGTGCGCTCCGAACCACCCCTACATCTGCATTGGACCTCATCCTGCACCTAACATATAAAAAGCCTTGCTTGAAAGTGCGATTCGGCTTACAAATCTAGGTCAGTTTAAGAGCAGTAGCTTTGGACATGGCACGATCCTAGCGTAGGTACTGCCAGGCAATCCTCTTTTAACGGGTGAGATCCCTTCCTTAATCAGAAATAGACGTCACGGATTTCAAAGGCCTTCTTGGCTTTTCGGATGTTTTACCAGGGAGAATGTTTAGGTTTTTGCCACTTAAAATAAATTCAACTGGTCCCCCAGGGATCGCAATGGGCCCGTTTTGGTGCCTAGTAATGTGTTCTATGACACACCTTATTTAACCTAACCTAAGCTATATGTTCAAAAATTAGATCAACAGATATTTATTTTCTTTGCGGTGATACTTGGACACACGTAAAAGTTTTATTCTACACAATACGTGTGTTCCCAAAAACCTTAAAATGACTAAAAAATAGTTTTAGGTAAGATTTTAGCTAGGCATTTGTTTTTGGATAAGGAATTGATAGCAGCCGTATTATATCAAAACTTTGGAGAAGTTTTGAAAAAACATTGCTAGAGTTTGTACTCGAAAACTTTCTAGGAGGTAGTATTTTTACTCTTGCCACGTACATGGGACTACAACACTTCGGCGGATTCTACAGTGAATTCATCCTATTTTTAATCGTTACCTCTCCTAAGGCAATTTTGACCACTTGGACTGGGTTTAGTGACGTGTTTATTTCTCTTCTTTTAAGTGTTGCTTTTTGTTTAAAATAGCAAACAATCGCCTTCTCACCTAAGATACTTTCCAAAGCCCTTTCAAAGGGTTCCTTGTCCTTTGTCTTGAAGTCGAGCTCAAATATGATGTCGCTTTCTATCGACTTGCATTCTCTTCTTATAACAGTTCCAGAGTCATTTGGGTTTGCACTGAAGAGTCATCTTAAGAATTTTTGCGTACGTTCCTCGGTTTATTAAGGATTGCTTCAGATCGGAGTTCGGCCTGTCTTTTCTTTTTCTATTCTTGCCTTGCTATAATAATATTTTTCGCAAGTTAAGTTGGCCCCACTCATCGTCAATGCAGACGGTACAGAAAATCACCCAAAGGATTTTCCTCTGAAAGCAGAATCTATTTTTGATAGCTTAGGTCTTAAATAGGGTAACCCTTGTTGTTCGAGAGAGGAATCACCGATTAGCAAAAGTTATTTTTCGTTTGATCTCAGCGCTGGTGTCCTAGTCTGAATTTATAGCGGAGCCTAATGAGACAAAGTCCTTAACTACGTCAGAGTTATACCTGTTGAAGGTGACGTTCTATCAGAGACGTCGGTGTTGAGTGTCTTTTTAGCTTGACATCATATTTGTAGTCCTGTCCTCGCTAAGCTCTAAGCCCATTTTCGCGGCTTCCGTCACAATACTCGCGGAAGCGCCACTAATATCATGCTGCTTTCTTCCGATTATGTCAGTATCATCGGCGTATGAGAGTAATTGGATGGATGAGTTTTGCACTATTCTTTTAAGTATATCGCCTTATCTAGATACTTTTTTTTACATCAAAGGTTTCGACGAGATCTTTACCGACCTTGATGGAGCAGCGTGCATTCTCCATCGTCATCCTGCACAGACGGACGTGTTTGGAAAGAATGCCAAAAGTAAAAATTGCTCTGTATAGCTCATCTCTATAAATGCTGTAATATGCGGCAGTAAAATCGATAAATAGATGGTGTGCCTCGGTCTGAGGCTCATGGGTTTTCTCCAAGATCTGCCGTAGTGTCAATATTTGGCCGAAGGTGGACTTTTCTGGCTTGAAGCCACACCGATATGGTTGTTGACGAAGCGTTCGCACAATACGGAAGATAAGATCTTGTGTGCGATGTTAAGAAGACTGATGCGTCTGTAGCGGACGCAGTTCAGAGGGTCTGCTTTCTTGAGGATCGGACAAACAATGATGAGGTTCCATTCATCGGGTGTACTTTCCGACCATATTTTGAGATGAGTTAGTAGGTATATGCTTCTTACCAAATCATCGCCTGCCGCTCCAGCATCATTGTTAGACTTCAGCTTAAAAATTGCTAACTTCAATTCATCCAAGTAGGGGGAACAGAATTGTCGGTCCACAGCGTCCATTGAAAGGTGCATTCTGCCTGACAGCGGTATTTGTTTCGTCATCGCCGTTACACAGTCAACAGAAATCTCCAAATCCCCAGCATCGAATGCGACTCTAGAACGAAGTGGCCCTGTTCGTCTTACAGGAATCGGTTCGGTTTTTTACCTTTTGGTAAAACTTCCGAATCACATTCCTGAAGTAGCATCTCTCAATGTCCTCAACCGCGCGCTTCTCATGCTCTTTCTTTTTCCTCCTAAGAAGCCAGTGTTCGTCTCTCCTCCTCTGCTCATAGAGCTCATGGGCAGCTCTGGTCTTTTTTTGCAGTGCCGCATTGCGTGCTTTTTGCTTAGCTGCATGTGCTTGCCGTCATTCGTCATCGAACCAGAGGTTTCGTTGTGTTGGACGAGCACATCAGAAGCGGCATCTCTGATGGCGTTTTGGCAGTGTTTCCAGTGGTCTTCGATGCTTGATGCTGGCGCCATTGGACCTCTTAAGAGATTAAGAGACACTCAATCGGAAAAGGACTTGGCGATCTTTTGCGATTGTAGCCGTCTGGCGTCGAATTTTTTCACAGCATTAGTTTGTCTTGGCGTAGTTTGGGATATCCGCAACCGTACCTTGGCTACAACAAGGTGATGGCCCGAGTCGATGTTGGCTTCTCGGAACGTGCGGACATCCATAATACTGGAGGAGTGTCTTACGACGATCGCAATGTGATCAATCTGGTTGACTGTTGATTGATCAGGAGTTCTCCAAGTCCCCTTGTGTATGTCGAGATGTGGGAACCGCGTGCTGGCTATGACAATGTTTCGACCCGCCGCTAAGTCTATTAGCCTGAATCGGTTATCGGAGGTGGTGTTGTGCAGGCTATATTTTCCGATTGTTCCACCAAAGATACCCTCTCTTCCTAGCTTTGCATTAAAATCACCGAGGACAATTTTAATGTCATAGCTAGGGCATTGCTCGTAGGTCTTGTTAAGGAGCTCATAGAAGGCATCCCTGGTGTCGTCATCTTTCTCCTCTGTGGGGGCATGCGCACATATAAAGCTAATGTTGGCGAATTTAGCCTTGATGCGGATTGCTACGAGGCGTTCGCTCACATGCCAGAAGCTAAGGACTTCTTGTCTTAGTCTGCCTCCGACAACAAATCCGCATCCAAATAAGCGCTGCTTTTGCCGTCGAAAGCAATTGCCGTAATAGATATCGCAGTTTTTCATCTTCTTTTTGTCCGGCCCATCCCACCGCATTTCTTGAATGGCGGTTATGTCTGCTTTGCAGCAGTCTAGGGCCTCCGCTAGTTGCTCGGCTGCACGTGGTCTATTAAGGGATCTAACATTCCACGTGCATATCCGAAGCACATTGTCCTTAAATCGTTTGCGTGGGTTGTCAACAGTAGATCCGTCCATATCCGAGGCTTGTTGATGCTTCGTAACTTATTTTTTTTTTTAAATAGCCGGGCAGTTACTCCTTCGGCACAACCCCCAACCTGAAGGACCAGTTCCATTTTTAATGCCCCTAGGACGAGGGGTCGGTTACATCGAAGCCAGTAATCCGTTCCGGGATGTGGGCGCTGCCGTTGGCCCATATAGGGCTCGTCCGCCACCATCTCTTTTCCAAGACCCTGACTAAGTCCTGGAAATCCTTACAGGCCTGAGCTCCAAATATGTCGGAGTAGCCCGGATAAGGTCTTGTTTTTATTTTCCGACACTTACCCTGATTTGTGGTGCAGGAAACTCGCCATTTGCCCCCTTCACTTCGCAATCTCTAGTGAGATTCCCAGATGGCGCCACGGGGACGCGTGAAGTAGGGCTTATTAACAGAGCTGCATGATGTTCGGCTGTAGAGGCTCATTCTCGTCATTTAAAGAACCAGCACCTGTCGGAAGATGCTATTTCTACAAGGCCTTATACTAATCGTTGCCATCCAGCAGAACAATACATCAAGAATAAAAATGGATTTTCATACTTGCATCTTGACATAAGATTAGTAAGAACAAATTGGAATACATTTATGCTAAGTATTAAAGGTTTTCTGCAAGATCTAGACATAATTATACTGACTGAAATAAATATATATAAAGAAGAAAACAGCGTTTATAAAATAAATGGTTTTAATAGCGAATACTCGAACAGAAAATCAGGGCGTGGAGGCATTGCTGTCTTTTTAAAAGGAAACGTTACATTTTTATGGGAGTTTGGTTTTGAATATGAGGCGAGGTGAATTTGCGGCCACAATCATCGGTGTCTACAGATCACCGCATCCATATATAAACGGATTCATTCATGAAGTCGCATCTTGCATTGACTAAGTGGAAAGAAAAAAGACCCTCGTTGTTCTTAGTAATATGAACATCAATGTCAAGGATCAGAATGAGTCTTATGCAAAAAATCATTTGTCAATGATTGCAACGAAGGGCCTTTGCAACGTCATACAATCCGACACTCGGACCGATCTAGTATGAAATACTAGTACGGTGGCAGATCACAGCTTAGTATTAAAAAGTAATCTGAATACGTTGGCTTTCAGAAACAGACATTTTATTAATTCTAAAGTTTACATTAAGCTTATTAACATATATATTATACAGATTAAAGTAAAAGGTATTTCGATACAAGTAGAAATATAACAATTTAACACCCCCACTTATCAAAATAATAGCAAAATTCATTAATTTTTAAATTAAACAAAAAGAATTATATTTACTTTTATTTTTCCGATATTTCATTTGGAATAGTTCCTAACATTGTCATAAACTTATAATGTTTTGTTGACATAAGGCCTTTGGTTAACAAGTCAGCAGGCATTTCTTGAGTTGACAAGCATTCAATCGAAGTCAATTTGTTCTTTACACCATCTCTCACAAAATGATAGCGAACATCAATATGCTTTGATCTATTATGCGACTGTTGACTTGTTGCCAATTTTAACGCACTTTGATTATCGCAATATAATGGAATTACAAAAGATGTTCCGCTTATTTCGCACAGTAATTTTTTTTAGATAAACAGCTTCTCTTAATGCCTCTGACAGTGCTAAATATTCTGCTTCTGTACTTGATAATGAAACCGTCTTCTTCTGAAATCGAAGAACCTGACATGGTAAAGCAAAAACCAGTATACGATTTTCTATCTAAACTGTCACCAGCCCAGTCAGCATCAACAAAACCTGTTGTATTTACATTTTTATTATTACCACAATACTTTAAACAATAATTCTTTGTGCCTTTTAAGTACTTCAATACTCTTTTAGCATAACAATAATGAGTCTCATTATAACAATTATTGAACTGACTTAAGTATAGGCAATGTCTGGTCTAGTGAGGACTGCCAAATACATTAAACTGCCTATTAGTTTTTGGTAAGGAATATTTGTTTCTCCTTTATCTTTAGATCCTTCAATGTTAATTTGGTTTTCAATTGGGGTTTTAGAAATTTTACAATCAAGCATATTAAATCTCAATAACAACTGTTCTGTGTTTTAATCCAAAAGTCACGGACTTATTGACCCGCCCTCGTATGTATTGACTTTGATCTATAGTTAAAGTATTATAATCCTTTAGCAAACATATTCTAATGCCTAAATAATATCTTACAGGACCAAGATCTTTTAATTTAAATTCAGAATTCAATGCTCTTTTTAAATAATCAGTTTCTTGTGTATTATTCGAAAAAATCAAAAAATCATCAACATATACTGTTAATATAATTTTAACATTTTTAGCAATTCTAAAAAATAAACACCGTTCAAATTTACTAATTCTGAAATTCAATTTACGTAAAGAATTGTTAACCTTTTCATACCAAACAAAGGAAGATTGTTTTAATCCATAGATAGCACGCTTTAGTTTTAAAACATTACCAAATGAATTTTGTTTTTTGTTATAGCCTTCTGGCAATGACATATAAATAGTTTCTTCTAAATGCCCGTTTAAAAAGGCTGTTTTAACGTCTAAATGATTAATTCTCATATTATATTTAACGGTCAGTGCAAAAAGCATTTTCAAAGTGGAATGTCTGACTACTGGTGAAAAAGTGTCAACGTAATTAATGCCGTTGTGTGTAACCTTTAGCTACAAATCTTGCACGGTATCGCACTTTATCATTTACATCAAGTTTTTTATTTAAAACCCACTTACATTGAACTAATAATGCTTCATTTGGTATATTCACCAGCTCCCATGCGTCATTGTCTTCGAATGATTGAAGCTCTTCTTAAATTGCTTGCTTCCACTGCTCTGCTCTTGGTCCTTTAATTGCATCTGTTCTGGAACAGCACTGGAAACACACATATTTGAATATCCAAATCGATCCGGAGCTCTTCTTTGTCTTTTAGTTTTACTGGTTTCAGGAAGAATTTGTTGGCCATCAGGATCATCGCAATTTTGAGTTATTTCAGGTAGAATTTGTTTGCTGTCACACCCTTCGTAAACTGATGCACATGAATTTATCTTGTGCAGAGATTTATCCGTTGAGTATTCCCCCACTGAATCACTGCTTCCTTCGGTTGAGTTTGAGTTTGTCACTATCGCCTTTCATTTCCATTTCACCTTGGACCCAAATCGAATTGTCTTCATTTGACGACGATTCCATCACAACATCTCTCTCGAATCATAAACTCGATAGCCCTTTACATTTTCCGAAACTCCAACAAGAATACACTGCTCTGCCTTTTTGTTCCACTTCAACCTTTTTTCTTTGGGAATGTGTACTATCACCGGACTTCCAAATAAACGAATATGACTCAGGTCTGGCCTTTTTGAATACCAAGTTTCAAATGGAGTTTTGTTTTCCAAACTCGATCATATAGATCTATTTTTGAGATATACTTCTGTATTTGCCGCTTCAGCCCAAAACTTCTTTTCAAGTTTTGCATCGCAAAGCAGGCATCTCGCCTTCTCAACAATAGTTCTATTTGCTCTTTCACAAACACCGTTCTGTTCTGGAGTGTATGCAGTTGTCTTCTGATGTATTATGCCTTCGTTCTTCAAAAAAACATCAATATCGTTATTACTAAACTCACTACCATTGTCGGTACGCAGTATTCTTATCCTCTTGTTCTGCTGATTCTCGACCATCGATTTAAATTCTTTTAATTTCTTAAAAACTTCGTTCTTCTGCTTAAGAAAGTAAATGAATGGCATGCGGCTAAAATCATCCACGAGTAAGAGAAAATATTTTGCACCTCCTGCATGTATAATCTGTAGTACTTCAGTGCTCCTCTGACCAGTGCTTGGAAATGATAGTCTCATTTGCTTGCCTTCGCAGCAAGTCACACACGTTTTCATTCTTATATCACTGCTGGCTAGATAAGACACCCCCTCAACAACTCCTTCTTTCATTTTTTTCATATCACTACTGTTAATGTGTGCTAGTCGTCTGTGCCATAGATCTGCGCTTACTTCTGCTCAGCCTGCCAACATGGAAATGTGTACTTTTGTTTTCAACTTGTACACACCGTTGTCCAATTCAGCAGTGGCAAGAAGATCTTTCCTTTTGTTGCGTATGAAACAATTGTTTGCCTTAAATTCCACGTAGTTTCCATTTTTTATGAGCTCGCTTACCGACAACAGATTCGTTGTTAAACTTGGCACACATAGCACATTTTTAACTGTGATATTCTGGTTGCAATCGGTTGTAATATTTACGTCACCGGCACAAACAACTGGCACCTTTGTTTGGTTCGCTATAACAATTTCAAGTAAATTTGGGGTAAAGTTCACATTGTTGATCCAGTGTTTATTCGCCGTCATATGCGCACTTGCTCCCGAGTCGATGTACCACTCTGTCTTGCTATGTTGTCCGTTTAAAAAAACCGCACTGAAGGCATTTGTTTCCTTCTTTTTGTGTAATAGGGGACATTGATTTTTGTAGTGTCCGGTTTGTTTACATTTATAGCAAGTTATAATTTTCCTTTTATTCGTTGAGGTTTGTCCTGTCAGCATTAGGTTTTGTTTTTTTAATTGAACTTTCTTTGCAGCGAATGCAGCGCCATTAGAATCTTTATCGGTCATGTGCGAAACTTCCATATCTAGTAATTTGGATTTAATGACGTCAGCAGATATCTGAATTCCTGAATGTGGCCATTATCATTGGAAAATATTTTTTTGGCAAACCTGCTAATAATAACGAACCAATCCATTCATCGGTGATTGTAAATCCTGTGCTGTTTAGTCGCTGCGCTGTTTCAACGATTTGAGTTAGATACGTGGTCATAGAATCGAAATTCTCCTGTCGAATTGAAATCAAATGCTGTAGCAAGGTTATTTTTCTCGAGAACCCTGAGTCATCAAACATTGATTTTAACTTTGACCATAACTCAAACGAAGTTTTTGTTTCCTTAATATGCACATACAATCCTGGAACTATTGTCAAAACCAGCTTTGCCTTGGTTTTTGCGTTATCTGTAGGTTTTTTTTTTTGGTACATTCGCATCTGTGATGTAGTGAGACATACCTTCAAGCACCAGCAAATTCTGCCGCAAAACTCCACTCATCATAATTTTCCCGACCCTTTGATTTCGGAACAGTTTGAATATAATTTGAATTCATATTTACACAAGTCACAAATTTTTTAACTGTAATTTGACTGTAAAATCACTAATTACAAACAAAATTAAAACTGGGCCCACAACCTATTAAAAAGTAATCCGAACACGTTGGCTTTCAGAAACAGACATTTTATTAATTCTAAAGTTTACTTGAGAGTTCATTGAGCTTATTCACATATATATTATACAGATGTCACTAGTTAAAGTAAAAGGTATTTTGATACAAGTAGAAATATAACAATTGGACACTTAGTACGTGTTTTAGGCAAAAAAATAGAATCAGCTGTTATAGAACACAACATATCCGATTATTATGCTATATATTGCAGGCTTGGCGTAAAAATATCACAGAAAGGAGACACAAAACAATGCAAAAATACATTAACAGTCGCAAAGTGACACAGGGAATGACAAATACGTACTAGGACGCATTAGACCAATATGACTGAGTAAACAAATTCTACGAGCAATTTAAAAAAGGTACACAGATATAATGGAAGCGGCAACAATAACAAGGGAAGATAAAAGAAAAAACGAAGGGTGTGATTAGATGACATGGGAATTAAAGCCAAGGAACCAAGAATATGAAAAGGATTACAAAAATTTTCGAAAGGTCTTAAACAAAAGGATTAGTGCGACAAAGTCTGGCAAAAGAGAAATTTCTTATTGCAAAAGCAAATCCAAAAGAAACATGGAAGCTTGTTAATCAGATATTGGAGAGAATACCCCTCAACCTTGATGACGACTTATCCAAAAACTTTGCAAGCGAATCTAATATGCAAGGTCTTGTGAACAAATTTGCAAATCAGCTATCACTGGAGATTAGTAATACAGTGCACTAGTGTAGTCAGCAAACTTTAACAGGCTCAACGTCTAGCACAACGCCTTCGATGTACGAGTATCTACAGGAAGTGACCGCGGGAGAAATGCAAAATATTCTCTGTCCACTAAGTGACAAAAAATCACCAGGAATATATGATATACGACCAAAAGGCCTCCAACAATACGCCGAATTTCTATCACCAACAATCTATAAATTGGTTAATAAAAGCATAGCAAAATCCCAAATCCCTGAACTGCTTAAAGTCTCTAAGTGCGGCCAATATACAAAAATGGTTAAAAAATGGTATATCGAACTATAGACCCATTTCTATTCTATCAGTAGTAGATAAAGTGCTTGAAGGGGTACCCTCAGATAGGCTATACCGATATCTAGAAAGATACAATATTAAAAAAAAAAATATTTAGGTGTTATCGTGAACTACAATTTTAAATGTAGCTATATAACCATATAAGAAAACTTGAGACAAAACTTCGGCAGTCAACTTACGCACTGTTCCATCTCAGGCACTTTTGCACGGCGGAGGTTCTAAGGCAGAGCTATTTTGGACTAGTAGAATCTCATCTACGACATGGTATAGTAGCGTGGAGAACTGCGCCTCAGATTTAATCACTGCAGCAAATACAAACACGAATCCATAAATTAATAATCCGTTCAAAAACAGTGCAGCGTCACGACCGACAACAGATCAGCAATAAGACGAAAATGCTTTACATCAAACAGCTGCATAAGATGGAAATTATTTCGAGATTTTGGAATGATAATACTTACAAGATACCAGCTCAACATAACTACATCACACGAAGAAGACAAAAAGGACGATATAATATCCCGCAACACTGGGACGAGTAAGGACGAAGACGATATAAAGTAGTGGTGCCGAAAATATTTAATGAACTTCCAAGGGATTTCAGAAATCTTTCAAAATCCCTTCTATTTAAAAAGCAAAACAGTTGTTTTCAAATTTAGAATAACAAATCAACATATGCATCTACATATTCACATTTGTTTTCTGCTTTGTTTTTGAATCTTTTATTTACAAAGTGTGAACTTGGAATTAAAGTCGGAGTATGTACATATATTCAACTCAACTCACTCAAAACAAAAAGATTATAAACATTATGTAACTAGTCTTCTGCAGATAAGCCCTTAGGGCTTTGCAGATAATTATATCAAAATGTTAATTATTTTGAATTGAATTAAATTGACTTCCGTCCAGACTCGCTAGCCCCTTCTTTTACTTTCGCCACATAGGAGGGAGGTGTCCTGATCGGTTTCTTCTTCCTCCTTTGCAGCGACATCTCCCTTGCCAGACATCTGGCAAGTGAGCGATTGTTTGGCCAGGATGCCCTTGTCTTTGATGCGCGTTTTTCTCACTCTTAGCAGCGGCGATAGAGGCGGTGGACGCTGCTTGGCCGCATTGCCCTGATTTTTACGATACATGGATGTAGCTTCGGCAGCGGATGTCCCAGTTACTTTGGCTACTCCTATCGAGGTTCCCTGTGTATCACCGGTGTGAGTGCCAGCCTGCTCACCGGTGATATTGCTCTCGTTAGTGAGTGTTCTTTCGAATTCCTCACTATCGCTAGCCAGAAGCTCAGCTTCTTCCAATGCCACTATCAAGAGGAAGGTGGATGAAGTTCATTTACCTCTAACTCATCCTGGAGAGGAATTGCCTGTTTTTGTAATTTTTTTTAAGGTTTTCCATTTAAATTTAATTCAATTCCCATGAGCAAGGCCGGAAATAAAAGGGCAGCCCCGCCATACCTGGGTAAGGCTAAGTACAAGGTACTTTTTTACTAAATAAAAAAATGATTTTAAGTAATCGAAATCTTTATTTTTCTGTTAGGTGGAAAAGGTGATATTCGCCAAGTGGCTGCCGCCAGTGTTGATACACATTTGTGCCCGTTTATCGCATTTTCCATGACTTTCCCTAAGATTTGCGCTGATAACTGCTCGCATTCCTGTCGAATATTCTCCTTAAGGGCTGCGATTGTCTGAGGCTTGTTGGCATAAACCCGCGACTTCAAGTAGCCGCAAAGAAAGAAGTCTGGGATTGTTAAATCCTAGTCGTTCATCATGGCCCTGTAGCGTTCGCCAGTAACAGTGACCGTATTGCCGATGGCGTCCACTTTACCTGCGTAAACGCCGCACCACATAGAGGCTTTGAGTGGATGTAATGGCTCTTCGTGCCTCACAGGCGGACTTTCAGTGCCTCGGAATCGAAGATTTTGCTTATTGACGAAACCGCTTAAGTGGAAATGCGCGTCGTCGCTCATGATGATTTTCGACACCAAATCGTCCTCTTTGTTGTTGAGATTAAGAATGGCTTGACAGCAAAGTATAGCGCTCCATTGCTTGTCTGTTTGTATACTGCAGCTGTCTAGCTCAAAAATGTCGAATTTGAATGACGTAAGACGCCATTTTCAAAAATTATTTTCACCTTGTATAACAGGCCCGCGCCAAGGCGTCTGAGAGAGCTCATTAGCGATTGATTTGACCACCTACCTTGCATCTTTCGGCACAGTTTGCAATATGTTCACACCACCACTGGAATCAGGTTTGGCTGTTCTTGGTTCGCCGCTCCTCAGCCAACCGTGCTCCTTTGAAAAGACCCTGATTCAGTCTCGGAAATTTATTGTGCTGCAATTTTTGTTAGTCAGCACTCGTGCTTATAAGTATAGCAAGTCCAGTCCGGATGGACATTGGCCAGTATCCGGAAATTACCACGAGATGTGTAGAAAAATAGTTGCAACACTGGATATTGCCAGGTTAACATTTCTCAGTGCCTACCCTATTTCTACAGCACCCAACCGCCGCTGCCACTATTAGTTTCTCTTCTAATAGGTCTAAGGTAAATATACCTATCTTCCATCTCTGTGCTCGCCTCTGGTAACCGTAAGGAGAACAACCATCTGCCTGTGGGTCGAAGACGATATAATTATGGTCGCTCGCATTCGATATCTGTAATTTTAATTTCGATGCAAAGTCTCTTTAATTAGATTGCGATTTTATAGATTCTTATAGATGTAAATACATATTTTTAGGAGACATCGCGATAGCAATAATCTCATGTTCAATAAGTGCATTTGGACTTAAGCTACGGAAAGTGTGAGGCAAAACGAAAATATGCTTATTATGCTATTATCGACACTCTGAATATTGAGTGAATTTAATGAATGCTGCAGTTTTTTTGTTTATTTTCGTGCATAATTTGAACTTTATTTTGGTGAGCATATGTTTCGCATAGCTGGCATTCTTGTCGTGTGGATTAAATTATCTGTTTCTGAACATTCTCTCCCTCGTTGAAAGTGAACATTCAACAAACTTCCTTGCTAGGTATACTGAATCTTCTTCGTATTCGTGGAATAGGAATATCTCTTGATGGTTCCCTGAAGTTAGCACGGTTGGTCGATGTATTCGATTTCCAAATCCAGTAGATGATGATTGATGCCATCAATGTAATTCCTAAATATCCCACGGAGTACTGGTGAATGTCGTGTTTGCTAAACATATGTTGTAGTTCGGCTAGGATTTGATTTTTTGTTTTTGCCTCAATTCATCGATCTCATCTAGTTCAAGCTGATCTAGGGGTGACGATTTATTAGCGAGAGTAAGTATAGTTGTTGGTACTGCGACGTCTTCCAGGAAGCCCAGTTTGGTATAAGATGTTTTTTTGCGCGATTTGTAGGTTTTATGTCCTTCAAACGATAAATCATCTTGCTTGATGACGCAGTTAGGCTGAATTTTAAGAAGTCCTGATTCCTCCAAGTCAATGGTGAAATTTTGTTACCGCACACGGTATTGACGGTCGGCTTGTACTTGGTTGCGCACACGGTATTGATGGTCGCCTTGCACTTGGTTGCGTACATCCAATCATTGGGGTGAGTTATCCGGATCCAAATTTGATCTTTGATGATTCGCGTTATCTTGCATTGTGTTGAATATGGCAAGTTGTTTAGTAAGGAGATTTCACAATCGCAGACACTGGCATCTTTACGATATAACGGCTTACTTTGCTCGCACAGGGACTTGGATGGCTCTTTTGTTACGCACGTTGCTAGTTCTTGTTCCAATAATGGGTAGTATTGATCTCGCTGTTGACTAATAATCAAGTACGATGAGTCTGAGCTGATTGCTATAAGTGATCCGTTTATAAGTTGTGGTGTGGGTATGATTTTGAACAAGTCAGATACTTCTATGCTAACCAGAGGAAATTTGATTTGAAGCACAACGTGTTTTGTCACGACTCTGCTTTTTACAGACATCAGTTTATATAATTGCAGTGGCTCAGACGACTCAAGCGAAGCGAAGACGGAACGTGCCCTCTTATAACATTAATTTCTTTGCTTATCTGTTGTGGAGATAGAAGTAATGGTCATGATCATGGTAATAATCTTTCCGTGATTGGTGTCGATAAGAACGCTGGTTAAGGAGGCTTGTATTCTTTGCATATTTGAGATGATTAGTGTCAATGCGATAGATAGAGCCAAAAATAATTTGTGAAGTTTTTCTTGATTGAAATGATCGGTTATTTGACTGACGTCCTAAACGTTTCCCGAACTGTTATCTAGTTTCATTTAAAGTTTAAAGTTAATTCTATTATGGACCTGTGTTTCTTTAAAGGTTTCAGAACGTGATCTTCGTTTGTCTGGATATCATTGATTGATCTCGGGAATTCCTGCGCGTGGTCAGCGTCAAGGATTCCGAACAAGGAGTTAGCTATTGTCCCGATTATATTAAAAGCATCGCGTTTTCCTCTTGGCTTATGGATGTTTTCGCTAAAAAGTTCATTGCCTCTTTTTAACTCGGTTTGTATTTGCATGATCTGATTGATTATCGATAGGCAGGAGTTATTGTGTTTTATCGATGTGCAGAGTTGTCGCAAGGATTGAAGTCCATTGGTTATTTCTGTGTACTCAGTCCAGTATGGTTCCAAATCGTAGTATACCATCAGGCTCCAAACTTTCGATGCCAGATTTACTGTTCCTAGAGCCTCGAAGTGAATTCCCAATTGTGCTGGGAATCGACTTCCACAGGGTAATTACTAGTGACATCAAGCACACCAACAACCACGGTACTATTGCTGAACCGTATGATTTTCGAGATCTTCGATGCGGGGGTTTGTCGGTGCTCCTATCACCTTTTGAGCCTTGAGCTGCTGAATTTGTCGCTTTTTTTTTGGATTGACCTTCGGATTGCCGTCCCCCTGCTTCTGTTATTGATTCCGAATCCTTTGCCGGAATTTTATCATCGAGTGGAAGAGGCGCCAATTTGTGAATTGCTCGCCGCAGAATGCCACTTGCTCTTCTTACATCTGCCACGCGGACTTGGCCGTCTTCTCTAGTGTGAGTCTTGATAACTCGACCGAGTGGCCACATTATTGGTGGGTTGTTATGTTTCTTGAGTATAACTAGGTTTTAAATTATATTTGTGCTGCTTCAATTTATATCGTTGTTATAGTGCATTTAAATATTCTTTTGACCATCTGCTCCAGAACTCGCTTTTGAAGAGCATTTCCAATTTCCATCGCGTGAGCAGGCTAATTTTTGTTGTCTGAGCATTTTGGTCAACCAATGCGGTCAACGGCTCACCATTTAGGAAATGACCGGGTGTTAGAGCCGTAATGTCGCTGGGATCGGAAGATAAAGGTGTTAATGGTAGAGAATTGAGGATTGCCTTGAATTCAATAACGAGGGTCTCGCATTCTTCATTTGTTAAGGGTGCCGATGCCAAACTTCGAATCAACAAGTGTTTCCCTGACTTCACAGTAGGTTCTCATAACCCGCCGAAGTGAGGGATCCCCTTGACTGGAAGACGAGATGATGGAATCCATTCCTTGAAAACTGTTTTGATCAAGTCCTGAAGTTGGTTTCTGGCTCCAACGAAGTTAGTCGCATTGTCGCAATATAAATTTCGTACATGATCTCGTCTTCTGGTAAAACGTTTTAATGCGCTTGAGAACGCTTCTGTAGATAAGGCGCTTACGACCTCTAAATGGACCGTCTTCGTAGCAAAATAGCAAAATAGAGCTATGTACCCCTTTTGTGGTCAGCCTACTCCACCTGGATAATGAATACATTCGCCTGCTAAAAATCACAAATGTAATCTTATCGGCTTCTTTTTCAGCAATTTATTATGCTATGTAATTGTGCTCTCTGGGAGTGACTACATTAAGGTGGTAATGAAATTACCTTAAGAAGCACTTTGGCATCATAGGAACCTTTCTCTCTTAGGTTATTATTTATAAGAAATTACTGCCAACGAGTTGAAATCTGGCGAAATCTGAGAAAAGGGAAATTACCAATGTGAAGCATTTCTGAAAGTGCTTTGCATTGAGCCAATCTTCACAACACCTGTTGTTTCATTTGCATAGCATTAAGTTAAAGCTTCGAAAGTACTACGTTGATCGAATGTTTTAATGTTTGATTTTGTTTTACTATTTGCGAATCGCTTAAAAAGCAATGTTTGAGGTAAAAGAAAAAAGAGGGGTCAAGCCTCAAAGGAGGACATCGTGTGCGAAAGGCACTTTCTAGCAAACACCACCAGACGAGCGGACGGCCGCTATGAAGTGGCATTACCTTTCACGATAGGGAAACATCCAGCTTTGGAGTCAAGTAAGGAAGGAGCTTTAGGACGATTTTCATATCTTGAAAGACGTTTCTAGAGAGATGCAGAACTGCAAGAAAGCTACACCGAGTGTATGAGAGAGTACTCAACACTCGACTATATGGAAGAGGTAAATGTTGAGAGGGAGCTTACCTTCACCACACCACACCACACCACTATTTTTTAACACATCATGCTGTTTTAAGGCAGCCAGCTCCACAACTAAACTCCGAGTCGTATTCGTCGCGGCATTCAAAAAGTCTGATGAAATATCGTTGAATGAGCATTTACTGGTAGGTCCCATATTACTCGTACAAAGAAACATAGTAGATATCATCTTAGGATGGAGAAGATATCAACACACCTTCACGGCGGATATCGTAAAAATGTACCGTCAGATCAGAAAAGCAGACAGTTATTACCAAGTGATCTTTTGGAGGGATTCCAGTGGCTAATTAAAAACCTTTAGGCTGAAGACGGTAACTTTTGGCACCGCAAGCGCTCCATACCTAGCCATAAGGGTTATGCAAAAGGCAGCCAAAGACGAAATGGCCAACTATCCGATCGGAGCACAGACGGTTCTTGAAGAACTGTATGTCGACGACCTAATTAGTGGAGATGACACTGTTGAGGGCGCTCGAACCAAACGAGAAGAAGTCCGTAAACTTCTTTCCTCTGCCGAGGAAATGGATTACCAACTTCAATTTGAATCATCAGTGCATATCAAAACCTTGGATATGAAATAGTTTCCAGCTGAGGATTGCTTCTCATTTCAGTTAACCCATCTAAGCATAGAAGAAATGACCAAAAGAGTCATCCTCTCAGCTATAGCCAAGTTGTCTGATCCGCTTGGCTGGATTTCGCCATGCGTGATCAAAGCCAAATTAATTATGCAACAACTGTGAGGAAGAATGAGACCAACCAGTGCCTGGGGACATACAAATCCAATGGAAGATTCTACGTAACGATCTTCTAGTACTAGAGCAATTACAGATTCCTAGGTGGATCCACAGTCACAGAAGCTGCAGAATCATCGAGCTGCATAGGTTTAGCGACGCATCGATCAAAGCATATGGAGCGGCAGTGTACATCCGCGTATGGGATGAACAAGGACATACGCAGATGCATCTTCTGATGTCGAAGACGAAGGTAGCTCCACTCAAAACAGTAAGTCTTCTCCCCCCCCCCCCCCTCTCTGTGGGGCAGTTCTGCTGGCGACATTGATGGATCACATAGCAAAGGTCTTCAACGTACCACGTCAGCTTTGGTATGCGTGGTCAGATTCCACCATAACTTTTGCCTGGATTCGGGCTCCATCTTCCAGCTGGACTACATTCGTTAGCAACAGAGTCTCCGATTCGCAGATGCGGAATCATATACCAACACAACAAAATCCAGCCGATATGGCATCGCGAGGACTTCTGCCATCGGAACTAAGGGGCAATGACTCATGGTGGAATGGCCCAGCCTTCATCAGAGATCAGTGGAACTTCCCAGTCCCAGAGCAACCAACAAACATCAACACGGAAGAGGAAAGACGAACAATAAAGACTCATGTCGCCACAACAGAAACACAAACACAGACACAACATAGCATAGTAGGAGAAATTACCACCAAATTCTCCAGACTGCACATGATATTACGCTTGTTGTCTGGCCCTTTGCAACCAGAAGAGTTGAACACCGCATCACAGATGGCAATAAGATCAGTTCAAAAGGACATGTTTCCTGAGGACTTAACAAAACTGCACGACAGTCCAGTCACGACAGAACAGAACAATTCTCCTAAAGTCGAACCACCAATTCACCAAAACTCTATTAAAAGACGCACACGAAGAAACGCAACACGGTGGAATCCAGCAAATGACAGCATATATTCGGACAAGGTATTGGATCATCCAAATAAAGCAGTGTGTAAAGCACACCATTCACCAATGCGTCAAGGGTTTCAAACACGGCCAAAGCAATGACGCAACTTATGGCGAGTCTACCAGGCAGCCTTTCTAGCAGCCTTTAGACGTTTCACGGTATGAAGGGGCATCTGTAGTGAAATGTTTAGTGATTGTGGCACAAACTTCGTCGGGGCTAATACAGAGCTGAAAAAATGGATGAAAGACGCGAAGAACGAATGGAAAGAAATCGCAGACACCCTAAGCAACCAAGGTACGAAGTAGAACTTCATTCCCCCAGCTTCCCCACATTTCGATGGACGATAGGAAGCAGGAGTGAAATCTGTTAAGCACCATTCGAAGAATTCACCACGCTTCTTACGCAAATAAAAGCATGCCTGAATTCAAGGCCTCTGTGTCCTCTCTCCGACAACCAAGAAGACTTAGAGGTGATCACTCCCGCGCACTTTCTAATCGGCGAAACACTAAACGCGATTCTTAGTCAGAACACATCGACAAAAAACATCAATACCATCGAGAAATTGAAAAAGGGTTCAAGCTCAGAAAGCTTCTGGCAGAAATGGAGCAGGGAATATTTAGCGCGTCTACAACAGCGCCCAAAATGGACGAGGTCAGAAGAAGAACCCAAGGTGGGCGATCTGGTTTTCCTTAAAGACGAACGGTTGCCAGCGACACAGTCGATGCTAGTGCGAATAACCGAGTTGCATCCAGGAAACGATGGACACGTTCCAGTCGTCACTCTGAGAACAAAAACATCCACATTGAAAAGGCCAATCACAAAACTATGTTACCTACCAACGAACAAAACCACACAAAAACAGCAAATTATTTAAACATTTATAAATAAAATCACAACACTCAGGAAACAAACAAAACAAATCTTTCATACAATAACACCATAAATATATAATCATCAATTTTATAATGCTGAAGCAAACAGTTGTTTTTTTATTTAAAGTAATTTTTCCCCACACAGTTTTGTGCACAGTTTTTAAGACAGTACATTTTTTAATCTAATAAAACAGTTGATACTGTACGAATCATAGTTCAATTAAGTACAACACGATTAAAGAAAATAACCAGCACCGAACACATATGTATACCTTTGACCTCCTTTTTATTTTATTACACAATAGATTCTGATTCAATATTCAATATATACTGTAATTTTATCAAAACTAATCAAGTTAATTAAGATAAAACTGTGTAGTTCTTAGCCTGAATATAGAAAGTTTCATTAAAGAACTCAATACACAGAACTGTAACTCCTTTCCTAGAAACTGCAGTTGCTGTCGTTTTTGAACCCAGTAAGCACGTTCAATCTCTTTCGTTTTCGCAGACATCTACAACTTAGACCACTAAACCCAACATTTTCGGGGGCATTCTAAGAAATTTTCACCTTTGAAGTTCAAAAAACAATCTCCAAAGGTGTTCAATGGTTGACAATTTTTTTGCCCAATAATCAAAATACATTCCTAGTGTCAATATAACGGAAAGATTTTATGCTCAGTTAAGGGCCACCTCTAACAAGAGTAATTATATTTTGCTTCAAGGCGTACCAAACCCATTTATAAGCTCAGCCATTTCAATTAAGGGAAGAAGAAACATACATTTATATTTCGGAATTTTCTGATCTCAGACCCAAGAAAAGATCGCAAAAAACCTAAACTTTTTTCTAGTTAAAAGTATGTATGTATGTCTAAGAGGGTACTTAGTCGCTAGTTTGCTCACTTAGGATACAGCGCGAATGCGGGTAGAGCACGGGTGAGAGTTTATCCCGTCTATTCGTGGGAATCAAAATGAAAACCTAAATACAAAAACAATAGAAAATGATGCCTCTACAATCCCATCATCAAGTAGTGACGTTTAATAACATCCTGTCGATGCCGACATGACATCTGCCAATCGGGTGGAGTTATCAAGCATTGTTATGGAGATGGAGTTTCTATGGTTGACTCGTTCATATAATATTTCGTTATCAATGGCTGACGCTGTCAGCACAGACCTCTTCTTCCGGAACAAAATATTGCATCCTTTCCCATGACATGTCATCTTTGGACAGAAAGTCTGGACCGTTGAACCAGGTGGACGTTTTCAGGCCCATTTATTGATTTTGAACACAGCAACTGTGAATACGCATTACGTTTGTCACCAATAGATCTGATGTATGATGTATATGATATCAGAAAATGAATGCAGTTCAATATTGATACAAGGACGGGAGATATATCGCGGGATGTTGAACTCTTTCAACATTGAAAATCCTTTTAAGTACAACAACCTGTTGTCGGTTTGCTCTTTGGGAAGTTGCTCATCCCAAGATAACTTTGTCTTTCATACAACTATTCCTAGCCCCAGAAGACCTAACGGATCAAATAGTCTGGCGAGATCAGCCAGTACCCTTCGCTTGCATACTCGATCATGTTATGTCATCAATCAAACTTGAACTTAATGCGTCAGAAGCAGGATCCCAAATTAGTCACAAAGTCTTTATAACTTCTGATTAATGAAAGGTAACCAGTTGCTCCTTATGTTCATCAGGAATTGTTTTTAAAACGTCTTGGTGATTTCCACAAAACTTATCCAGTGTCAACAGATGGCGAAATTCAGCTAGCAATTTCTGGGCATCTTCTATGCTTTCTGCCCCCGTAAGGCAATCATTTACATTATCACATTTCTTTATAGCCTGCGAGGATCGGTGATAGGCCTCTTTGTTGTCATCTGCGAGCTTCACCAAACATTTTGCAGCTAAATATGACGCCAATGCTGTGCCATAAGTGACAGTATTGAGTTGGTAGAGTCGCAATGGGTGATCATGATGTGATCTCTATACAATTAATGGCAGCATTCTATCGCTGGGATCTATTAAAATTTGCCGGTACATTTTGCTTATGTCTCCCTAAAGACATATCTGTGCATACGAAAATAAGCTATGATATAAAATAAATCTGGTTGGACTGCTGCAGCATCAAACACTACCCTCAGTTTTGTCGAAGAACTTTCGGGTTTCATAATGCAGTGATGGGGAATTACGTAATGATTGCTGCATAATTTGTTCTCATTTATTAAATTCATATGACCAAGATATTCATACTCTTGCATGAATCTGATGTACGATGATTTTTGTTCATATCTTTTGTCTAATGCAATGCATCTGGGTGCTTTTAAAGCGACAGCTTTACTGCGAACTGATTATTCGCATTTAATTTCGTGTTGACTTGAAAGTGAGCTTCGCATTCGTGGTCCTCCTCGCTCATAATGTTAACATAAGAATCACGATCTTCTGATTCCCAAAATTTTCTCACGAGTTTATCTAAAGATGTGAGTGACGGTTTCGTGACCACATGGCAGTGGACTGCTGTGTCAATCACTGATGCACTTCCAGTAACAATCCATCCCAATATGGAATTGCGCAATACTGGAAGGTCATTTGATATCTTCATATTCCCTGGGATGTGAACATCAAAAAATATTTCTGATTCCAGCAGAAGTTGGGCCGAAGAGTATGTAGGATTCGCAAGTTGTACAAGCAGAGGTAGCCTCCAAAGCGTTGTATCTATTTCGTGCGTAGGCTGATATTTTCTGATTTGGGGCATAATGTAGGCCTCCAGGCTGGAAATATACGATGAGGTCCTCCACTAATTGGAGTGTTCATATGCCGGTTTTTATGGTGCATGCAGTGCACGACATTAAATACGTGACCCATTAGAAGAGACGACATTGACAATAGCAGTAGTCAAAAAGATATGACTTTTTCTATTTTTTCTACTTACTGCTTTATTGGCAAATATGTATTGGTGAATCGACATTTAAAATTCTGCTGCTGTTGGTTGCACTCTTACTGCGGATAAAAAGGCGTTATCGTCCGGTGATTATTAGCTAGAAATCCTGTTGATTTTTCTGCAGGTGTGGTCGCTGTTGATGGAGAAGGTTGTTGTGTTTACCATCACATTTCTCGCAACTAATGGACTGGCATGATTGGGAGTAGTAATCCACTTTCAGGCATTTTCTTCGAAATTGTAGTCTGCGGACGGCTTTTTCTCGATTATCATCTGAAAGAGATAAAAATTGTGGGCAACGATAGATCCTATGTTTACCTGAACGACACATAGAGCGATTGATACTATTGTCGCTACTTGCTGCAACTAGAATGGAAGTTGCCTTTCTTTCGTCTCGACTGCCAATGGCTTTCAGTGTTTGGAACCGTGATTTCATGAACTTAAAGAATTCATCCAAAATGGGACTATTCCTCAGATCGTCCAGTGACTGCTCGAACAATCCGATGCTTTCCTTTTATAACTTTTGAAGCATAAGATGGATAACTATTGGATCCCGATTGGTAACCTCGAATCCCAAGTTCGTGGTTGCCTGCATTACTTCCTTAGTTGTGCCTCTTTGACTGGAGGCGGTTCCAACTGCAGGAGGTTGTGACAGTAATCTGGTCAGTTGGGTTGTCAGCAACAGTCTGCGACTTTTCTAACATTCGACAAGAGTGTTCCAAGCCACTTCGTAGTTGTCATCAGTGGGTAGAAAGTATTGTATAAGGTTGTGCGCCTCTCCTGTGACATTTCGCTTATTTACTTAATGATTGTCATAACTCAAAAAATGCCATTTTGCAGGACGAGTTTAAAGTTTTCAATTGACTATTGGGAGATATGAAATGAATTACAGGATATTCTCTTCTGACGAGGAGAGTATACAAGATTTAAATATGAAATTTTTACACAATGTGAAGTACGATAAAGCGAATAATTCTGCATCATAAGCTCATAAGCTTGGGTTATGACAGTCTTCAAGTAAATGAGCGATTTGTTCGCAAGAAATAATTTTTTTGTGCGGGCGGTATTGGTTGCTCATGTAATAACTGCTTAAATATATCATCGAATTTCCGCCAGTGAAGACAGTTCGCATCGAACTTTATCAATTCTATTTTATGAAGTTTCATTACTGCAGAGATCGGTGACTTAGGAAACTCCAATTCTTCGCACAGCTCCATCAGTGCCTGTTCTACCCGCTCCTGCATGTCAAAGTACTATACATCTGTACTTATTCGACTGTTACATGTTCTTCCAATTTCCTCCCAATTCTGCTCAATTGATCTTGTTTTGATTCGACACAATGTTCCACTACGTCCTTGGGAAAACTCCACTGAGCACTTGTCTAAGGACCTTTGGAGAATATTCATGAGTAAGAGTAGCCGTTCCGTTTGCATCAGGACACCTCGTGACATCGTCCGGGGTTGAGCTGGTAGCCCAGGAGCTTGACTTGGCTTCGGCACTGGTGGTGGCTCCACTTTACCCTTTGCAATCGCCACTGTATGTAGGCCACTCTTTGGATAGTTTGTAGTTTTAATTTCACCAATCTTCTCTCGTTCCGTGTATTCGTCTATTTAACGATGGATGTCACTTCGCAAGGAGTTTGCGATTTTCTGCATCGTATCAAAGTAGTCCTTCTTGATATAAGGATGGTCCAACTGATCGGAGAAGTTTTCTCGGATAATAGTGTCCGCTTCATCAAATCTTTTCCGATTCCGCTCTAGTTCTTTGCCACGCTCACGTAGATAGCTGAGAGTTTTTTTTTGATTCGAAATCTTTGTTAAAGTTGCGGCTGATCCGGCAAATTTCTTCACCCACTGAATTCTGTTGAGTCGCGCAGTACTCCAGGTCCGTCACTTCACTTAACTTTTCTGGTTGAGACATTACAGTATATTAATGAGAATGACTCGGTCTCACAAACCAGTATTCTGTGCAATGGTCTTTTATCGGACGAAATCCAGCCCGATAAAACAGACCTAAATAAGACTTATGATAAAGTAGTGCAGACTGGGATCGAGTATGTCATCTTCACACAAAAGAACAAAAGAACAACGAAGATTTAAAATTGCGCTTATAACGGGTTGCAAATACGAGCAAGCCCGGATTTATGCAAAGGAAAAAGTGGCTCCCGAGATGAAGAGCATGCTATCCGAGGGCAATACCCCTTCGAAACGAAGAAACTTGCGAAACGAGCTCGCATTGGGAACAATATACCATTCCGCAGTCGCAGAATAAAGTACAAACGCAAACGTTCCGTGTTATAATTTTTGTCGTTTTGGTCATTTTGTTGGTTTTATTTTCATCACTCCATCGGTGCGGTAACCACTAACTATTACTACTTACTTCTTCTTATCCTTTTATTAACCCTTTCCTCGTTATACGAACTTATGCGTAACGAGTTTCCCATTTTCACTGCATCGCTGCTGCTCCGCTTAAGGGGTTGGCTCATGTCGCAGACTGCAGAACGCGTCTACATAATGCTCGGCCCTGGGTCGCTTCAGTCCAGGCGTTGTTGCGCATTTGCCATCTGAGAAATCCAGGAATTCTTTTTCCGACCTCGTTTTCTTACAGTTGGAGTGACCGTAGTTGATAGTGCCTTTTTAACCGGATTTTCCGCAGATCTTCTTTGAACGTGGCAATACCAGCTTATTCTATTCGCCTCAAGCTGTTCGGTTACCGAATCCTTTATATGTAGACTTCCTCTTATATGCGTAGATCTAATGCAATCGCGTTTAGTGACTCCACTAGACATCCTTAACATTTTCATTTCCGCTGTCGTCATTTTGTTTTTAAACGCTTCGTACCTCGTCCAGCACTGTGAACCGTATATAAGGTTCTGGTCTAACAACTGTGGTGTAGAGTTTCCCCTTTAATTTAAGTGGAAATTTCCGGTCGCAAAAGACTCCCGAATTTTCCTGCCATTTCATTCATCCCACACTCACTCTGTGGTTTACGTCGTCGTCACATTTCGCTTCCATGTTAACGATTGATCCTAAGTACTTAAAGATAGTGCTTTTCGGAAGAACTATTCCGTCTAACATTATATCCGGAACAGGTCGCAACGGATGCGAAAATGGGCACGTCAAATGCTCCGTCTTTGAACGAATTATTTTAAACCCGTTTCTCTCTAGCACATTTCTCCATGAATCTAAGGCGTTCTGTAAATCTTCGACGTTATCGCTAAGTATAAGTGCGTCGTCAGCGAAGAGAATTGGCGTTACATTTGCTTCGCGCATGCAGTCTTTTAAAAGATAGTCGAATACTACTACTACTAACTACTGGCGACGAAATCCCGTCGTATAGCCAGCCCGACGTAATCCGACTGAACGTATTTTTTTTTTTTTTTTTTTGTGAACGCTTAAGGCGTGACATTACATTTTGGAGACAGCGCCAGCGGTGGGATATCGAGATATCCTCTAGAACGAGAAAAGAGAACACAAGTACTCGTAAAAGAACAATTAAAAACGAGTGAAATGTTATAACCTACGGCGCGTCGTGAATCAAGTCAAAAAATAAAAATAAACTGATAATTAACTGATAAAAATTGTGCTATTTGTGAAGTTTCGAATAACTGTGTTCCAATTTCTCCATCGATCTAAAGAAGGATGATCATTGCAGTGTTAATCTTACTGTAAGTTAATTTAAGTTAACATATTTTCTTTTGTATTGTAATACGGTGATAAACTAAGAGAGTCTCTTAATAGAGCATTTGGAGTCCCATAGTAGATGTATAAGGTACAATTTTCCTCAGGAGAAATTCAAATATAAAGTTTGGAGTGGATAGAAAATAACGGCTTTTATGCCAGTTAGTGGAAATGATAGTGAGAGCGCGGAAAGTAGTGAACAAATCATTCTAGAAGATACACCCGAAATTAGGAAAAGCTTACGAGTAGATCGATTAATAATGGCTGAAGTACCAATAGCAGTTTTAACATCTTTCGTTTCCATTTTTAATAGCAGAAGTTGAGATGTGTTTAGCTTTAAAGACGCATGTAACGATGCAATAGAGTTGGCCAATGTAGCTCAAAAACAAATCCTATTCAAGTTTATTAAGACTAGAATTTGTGGTAATGCAACTACTATCCTTATCAATAAAGATATAAAGGTAAGGGAAACATTGAAAGTTAAATTAAATAACATATTTTATAGTAAAAATTTAAAAGCCAATATTATTTTTCCGAAAATGTTTATTCAATCAAAATAGGATCCGTTGGCATCTATCACATTCTTCCAACGTGATACAAGGTCAAATTATCCTTTTTCGTAGAAGTGCTGACTTTTTGAGGCAATGAAATCTTCAAAGGCCTTTTTGACCTATGCTCGGCAAAATGAATCCAGATTGCGGAAAAGATGGCAATCCGTTGGGGAAATATCAGGAGAGTACGGTGGATGCGGAAGAATTTCAAATCCCAACTGCAACAGTTTTTGTACCGCTACTTGCGGGGTATGGAGTCTAGCATTGTCATGCAAAAGGATCGGACCGCACCTATTGACCAACGCAGGTTGTTTTTCCAGCCAATTTAGCGTGCAATATGATAATTTCCTCACAATATTTGAAAGCGTTTATCGTTTCTCCTGGTTGGAGAAATGAAAAGTGGAGTGATCCTTTCGATGTCCACCAAATTGTCACTATAATCTTTTTTGGGTGAATATCGGGCTTGAGAGTGTGTTTTGGTTTTCCGTCTGCATTCAATCACTGCCATCATACAAAAAAACACTGTGGCGCTGGCAGCCCGGTATGGGCCTTGGCCTAACTTCTTTACACTCATTTATGTTGCTCATGTTGTCATTTTTGTCACATCTGAACGGGGCCTACGGTTTTTCGCCGAACCCGAACGGTACTCTTTAGAAGCTTTTTTAAAGGTAATTTTACTTTCGGGAGTTTGCCATTGCCTGCTGAAAGGGTGATGACGATTAGAAAAATTGTTGGTGATATCGGGGATCGAACCATGGACCCTCTACGTGATAGTCCAATAAGCTAACCATCGCGCCATCGACACCTCGATTATCTTTTTATCACAGATAACTATCGGGTGTAAAATCGGTTCAGTTTGGTTCCTTAATTTAAGTGATGCGCAGATTTCCAGACGCCGTAGTTTTCGGGATTCGTTTAGTTCATGGGGTACCCACTTATCGAGTTTCTTTACCTTTCATATGAGAGAAAGGTGTCGACTTATTGTCATTGGGTACACTCCCGTGCTTTGTGCAATCTACCACATCGATTTCGTTGGGTCCGCATCCACCGTTGCTCTTAAAACATCGTCGTTAACTAACGTTTCCGGCTTCCCACGTGGTTCATTTTCGAGACTGAAATTTCCCGAATGGAGCTTTCCAAACTAACGTCGTATAGTGCGTTTGTTTACCGCTACATCCTCAAATGCGGGAAAAATCGCTTACATCATAGCTTTCCATTATTTTACGATTTGCAAATTGTTCCCGTCCGGCATTTATATGGTTTCAAAATTCTAAAGTTCTTTTTCTGATCTGGTAATTTATATATTAGAGTTCTTGAGAATTACAATATACATCGTAATCACTTGAATCTAGTAGCTGTTCCTAAATTTCGCACCACAGCTAATTTTTATACAGCAGCAGCCTCTTTAATGGGCTTCCTTTTTGGATTAGGACTCTTAGTCCTATCAAACTATTTCTGAAGAATGTAAGAAATTGGTTTCTAGCCCATATATTAAACGTTTGGAGTCCATCTTTAATTCTCATTCGTAGTCTGATGTTAATGTTTTTGATGATTTGGTTTTTCGTTCTTTTTTCTTTCTTTATTTTTTTCACAAAATGTAATTTTTTTCTCGTAAACTAATTTCGTTTTCTAACTTGAATTTTGGTATTGTGTTCTTTTTCTTCAACGATATAATTGATTACGTTTTACTTAAGATTTCTTTGCTTTAATATTTAAATTGTAATTTTTTTTCCAGTCATTCCACCCATTTATTTAAATTATTCCTATTTATCAGGGAAGCTATGGATATGAAATTTCAAATCTGGATACGGATATACTATAGGAATAATTTTATATCGGTTCCAGATACGGATTATCCGTTAGTTTCGGAGACAGATTTGTAAGAAATCGTACAACTTTTTATCTAAGTAGGTACCTACTCGTAAACTTGTAATCCCACAATGACTAGTTAAGACCAAGGTACATACAACACTCGTTGCGCACATTAGACAGTTGCTCACTGCACTTCAACTGCTCTCGCACACAAGCAATTTTCACACTCTTTAACGAACATACCATAATATGAAGTGTGCGCAGGGGTGAGTTTTTATTAACGCGCGTACTTATGCAAGTGAGCTAAACTAAAAAAAAAATTAAAAAATTAAAAGCTGTCATAATCTGTCTCATTATCTACCCGAAATTATTCGAAACTTTTATATCGGTTTCGTTTACGGTTACGGATGGATTTTTATCTCGGATATCCGATAGTTTCGGTTATGGTTACAGAGCTCTATAACAACGCTACTATTTATCCTTTTGATGGGGCATTTAATACTATTTCGAATTAAGAATTTCTGAATGGATGGCAACGATTAGTATAAGGTCTCGTAGAAGTAGCATCTTCCGGCAGGTGCTGGTACTTTAAATGACGAGAATGAGCCTCTGCAGCCGAACATCTTGCAGCTCTGCTAATAAGCCCTACTTCACGCGTCCCCGTGGCACCATTTGGGAATCTCACTAGAGATTGCGAAGTGAAGGGGTCAAATGACGAGTTTCCTGCGCCATAAAACAGGATTGGTGTCGGAAAAACAAAACAAGACCCTATCCGAGCTACTCCGATATATTTGCAGCTCAGGCCGGTAAGGATTTCCAGGACTTAGTCAGGGTCTTGGAAAAAAGATGGTGGCGGACGAGCCCTATAAGGGCCAACGGCAGCGCTTACATCCCGGAACGGGTTACTGGCTTAGGTGTAACCGACCCCTCGTCCTAGGGGCATTAAAAATGGAACTGGTCCTCCAGGTAGGGGGTTGTGCCGCCGGTGTAACTGCTCGGCCATTTAAAAAAAAACATAAGTTACGAAGCATCAACAAGCCTCGGATATGGACGGATCTACTGTTGACAATCCACGCAAACGATTTAAGGACAATGAACTTCGGATATGCGAGTGGAATGTTAGATCCCTTAATAGGCCACGTGCAGCCGAGCAACTAGCGGAGGCCCTAGACTGCTGCAAAGCAGACATAACCGCTATTCAAAATTGCGATATCTACTACGGTAATTGCTATCGACGGAAAAAGCAGCGCTTATTTGGATGCGGATTTATTGTCGGAGGCAGACTAAGACAAAAAGTCCTCAGGTTCAGGCATGTGAGCTAGCGTCTCGTAGCAATCCGCATCAAGACTAAATTCGCCAACATTGGCCTTATATGCTTGCATGCCCCCTTAGAGGAGAAAGATGACGACACCAAGGGTGCCGTCTAGGACCTCCTTAACAAGACCTACGAGCAATGCCCTAGCTATGACATTAAAATTGTCCTCGGTGATTTTAATGCAAAGCTAGGAAGAGAGGGTATCTTTGGTGGAACAATCGGAAAATATAGCCTGCACAACACCACCTCCGATAACGGATTCAGGCTAATCGACTTTGCGACGGGGCGAAACATTGTCGTGGCTAGCATGCGGTTCCTGCATCTTGCCATATACAAGGGGACTTGGTGAACTCCTGATCAATCAACAGTCAACCAGATTGATCACATTGCGATTGACGCAAGACACTCCTGCAGTATTATGGATGTCCGTTCGTTCCGAGAAGCCAACATCGACTCGGACCATTACCTTGTTGTAGCCAAGGTACGGTTGCGTATTGAGACGGAAGCGGCGAAAATGGGTTTAGCGGTCAATGAGGGCAAGACCAAGTATATGCTGTCAAGCAAAAAGGACAACCAACACCGACGTCTCGGGCAGAACGTCCCCGTCGATAGATATAACTTTGAGGTAGTTAAGGACTTTGTCTACATAGGCTCTGCTATAAATACAGACAACGACACCATCGCTGAGATCAAGAATAACTCTTGCCAACCGCTGTTTCTTTGGGTTAAGAAGGCAATTGAGTAGCAAAGCCCTCTCTCGGACAACAAAAGTCACCCTTTATAAGACCTTAATAATCCCGGTCCTGCTCTATGGCGCAGAGGCATGGACATTATCAATGCATGACATGATCTTCGGTCCCGTCTGCATTGGCGGTGAGTGGAGGAGAAGATACAACGACGAACTGTATGGACTGCACAGCGACATGGACCTATCCAGAAGAGTGAAGATCCAAAGACTGAGATGGCTGGGTCATGTAGAGCGTATGGACATCAATGCTCCGGTCCGAAAAATCTTCGAATCCGCCCCTGAGGGACAGCACACTAGAGGAAGGCCAAGACTCAGGTGGCGCACGCAAGTGGAAGAGGACCTCAGCCAACTTAACGTGCGAAACTGGAGGCAGCTAGCCAGGGGTCGAGCTGGCTGGAGAGGCTTATTGACTAAGGCCCAGGTCCACCCGGGCTGTAGCGCCACCAAAAGTAAGTAAGTAAGATTAAGAAATATAAAATGTCTCTCATTTTTCTCTAGTCAATATTATTTTTTGTTTAATTATGCTAAGTATATATTGAAGTATTGAACTATATTACTATATGGTATATATTTATAATACTGAAAAAATGCGTCATGCCAATGATGCATTATGTCCCATTTTAAATTCGTAAAGGAAAGGATTCGAATGTGAACTGCCTACAGCACAGTTAACATCGAGATTTATCGTAAAAACTGGTCACCGACTGGTTGTTTAATGTCAAGGACCCTGGTTCTAGGCTAGTTCGGTGGAGATTAAAGCTAGGTGAATTTGAGTATGAGATTAGGTAGAAGAAAGGTTGGGAAAATGCTATCGCGGATGAACTTTCAAAGAACGTAAGAATGATGGAATCAGAGAAGAACATAGAAGCAGAATCACTTGAGGAAGTCGACCGAATAATTGACGACCTGATTAAAGGCATGGCAGAGGAAGATAGGTTACCAGCACAGTCGTTCGAGGTGTTGCCAGTTAAAAGGAGATTTCAGCAAGACATTGGTCTTCTGGTTGGAAGGGTCCTCTGGACCTATTTCGATTGTTAGCGACTGAGCCAGGAATGGCATGCATTTGGGTTTTGAACGGATTGTTTCAAAACGGATCTAAGATGCGGTGCTGGTGTCTTATAGGGAAGAAGGAGAACATCCAAGAAAGAGGATGAAAAACTGCGACATTTACTTCGGCGGATTTGTTGTTTGAGGCAGACTTAGGCAAGAAGACTTGTGTTCCCGGTATGTGAAAATAATCAGGATCAAGGTTAAGCTTGCCAATAATTGGTTTATATGCACACGCACGCCTCACAGTTGCAGATTTGCAAAATTATGATACTGCAGAGGATACTAGTTGTGGGTATATAAATGTAAATATAAAAAGAACATGAAGGGCAGAATTAATCAACACCCGGAGAGAATTTTATGTCTTAAAGACAAGTTTTTTTTAGGAAAGGTCTGCAAAAAGACGTTGAAAATTATGTGAGGAATTGCGAACACTGCCAACACCCAACACCCAATGAAAATGGTTTCGACCTCTGACAGAGCAGTTGAGAGAAGTTCAATTGGCCATTATAAAAAACCGAAGAAGGATACAAATTCGGGCTGAATTGTGTTCAGGACAATCTTTCCAAAATTCACTAAATTCATACCTCTCAAATCAAAAGAAATGCGTTTCATTGTTAAAGCACTTACTTATGAATGGATTTTAAATTTTCGACCTCCCAAAATAATCCTTATAGACAACGAAAGGAAACTCTGCAACGAATTATTCAATGAGTCATGGTAAATATTTAATATGAAACATATGTATACCGACGAGTATAGCATAAGCCGCAAGCCAATGGAGCAGTGGAAAGATTTCACTGTAGTTTAGTCAAATATGAGGTGATGATTCCAACTGGAACGAAAAAATACCTTTTGCAAGTTTAAGTGTTGTAACCATACATGGTATAGCTGAATATACACCGTATGAGTAAGTGTATGGAAAACATGCAAATCAACCCAGTGAAATTGAAGAGTTAAAAGAGAGAACGATGTCTGACTATTTCGATCAAATCAGTACCAGAGAACTGCAAGAATCACTTGAATAAGTGTGTTGGATAAAATCAGCACATATTGGCGAACGTATTGTTCGGATCAGTTCGAGCCGTTGCCCCAACGTGTTTTACTCATATTAAATCACTCGACAAAACTCAACGTTGAATAAAATCAGCACATGGATTAAATCGAATGGTTTGACATGATTTGAGTCGGTTGATCGGCTCGGGTAGCAAACAATTGTAGGCGTTGAGTGATTTGCACATGTTGTAAATAATTATTAATTTCTTCCTTATTTTTTTTTATCAAAATATGAAAATACATATTTAGTTATGGAATTGTTTTGTTTCTTTTCTTCTTCATTTTCTTTTTCCAGTTTAATTAGAAGTGCTAAGTTATCACATGCAACAAATAACACGAGCTGATTCTTGCTTTTTGCGTTTTATTTTTAATCATTACACTCATTGTTGAGCCAAACGAACAAACATCCGAATTGATTGGAACTAACACGACCATGAATAAAGTCAAAAACTCAACTATAACGCATAGCTTGAGCGATTTTAAATAAGAAATAAGTTTACAAGCAAAGGAAAGGATTTTAAGATCTAAACAAAAATCCAAAGTTAGATACGATCAAAACGTAACAATGCAAGTTACATATCAGGTAGGACAACAAATTCTTGTAAGAAACGTTGTAAAGGGAAAATAAGAAACCAGATTTAAAGGACCACATGAGATTTTAGAAGTTAATAGTGACTTAGTTATAGTCAAAGTTGGTAATAAGAAGCTAAATTATAATAAGGCTAATATCAAACCTTACTTTTCAGAATCACGAACCGGAACACAGCAAGGTGTGGAAACGTCAGAGTAACAAGCTTTGGTGAAAAAATTGGATTATACTTCAATTTTAAAGGGTAAGTAAGAGAAATAAGTAGTACCTTAACCTAAGTTAACAAAGTAGGTATGGGAGAAAGAAGAAAATTTAGGAATACTTAAAAATAGAATAATTCAAAAACTTAAATATTGATGCTTCCCTTTATTTTGAACACGTAATAGAAAATTATTCTAAGATTATGAAAGAAATTGGAATTAAACCTTACATAAATAATAAAGACATTATTGTACTTGTTTCAATTCCTATTAAAAGAGAAGAACATAATGATTTATACGAGATAATATAAAATTAGTAAAATTAGTAAAAATTGGAATTATTTTAAATGAAGTAACAAACAAGTTTTTAATAATAAGCAAAGACAAAGAGCATTATTCCTAAACAAAAAAATTAGATGATTGTTAAGAGATAGATGGAAGAAACAAAATGTTATTGTAACTATAGTAAAAATAAGGAAGACGGAATATTAATGAATGTTGGAATTTTAACTCTGGAACAGAATTGTGTTTTCGAGACTCTGGAAACTAGTATAAGAACATTAAGCCCAGAAAAATCTATCACTGTAAAAGATAAAATTATTACAGATAATCCAAAAGATTGTTGTATATGGTAAATATTAAATTAGAAGATGCTAAGTTAGATACTAAAATATTAAATAAAATAAAAGTAAATGACGCTGGAGAGTTAAACGCATTAACCGTTGCTATCCAGAATCAAAAATATTTTTGGTTAGACAAGAGGAATATTAGCTGGAGTTACCGGAACAACCCTACTGGTATTAATATTATTTATCGCCTAGAAGTGTGAATGCAGCACAGGAGGAAAAGCAACATTTACAATTTTTAATTAATGCTTTTATCTCAAAAGAAAACAAGAAAGAAGCAAAGTACATAGCATAAGAAGCGCATCCACGATAGCATCCGAGATCATTTTGATGCAAAGAATTGAACCGGGTTTAAGGGTCAAATACCCACGAACACTCTTAAGGAGCGAGGTGTTACGGATGCACATCATATTACACACCAAACCACGAGTTTAACCGGCAATTCCCAAAGGAGTGTGGGAACTCAAGTCGAAGAGAATTGCAACGTAGGCAAAATGGGTTAAATAAGACTTAGAAAATTATTTTTAAGTTACTTGTTGTTCAGCAGTCGCAGAATAAAGTATTTTTAAATATTTGAAATTTAAAAAAACAGCCGTTACTTAAAAACCGTCATGATTTGTTATGAACAAGTTACCAAATTCTTATAGGCCGTGACGTCATCTTTTACTAATTTCAGTTTAGACCATGACTTACGGGACACCGTATATATTATTTACATTTCAACTGTTGAAATAAAAGTAGAAGATCTCAGGAAAAAACAAGAGCTTTATTCCACGCTATAAAACAGAATCTTGAGCACTCGAAAGAGGTCAAATATCTGGGACAAATCCTTTATAAAAGGCTTAATTGGAACTCTCACTTAAACAATAAAATCACTAAAGCAACCAAAGCTTTATGGGCCTGTCATCGCATGTATGGTACGAGTAGTACATGGGGGATCTCTCCAAAGATCACTTACTGGATCTATACAATGATTGTCAGTCCCATCATAACAGATTCTTCTGTAGTATAGTGGACTAAAACCAGGCAAAGAACTGCTATTTTAAAGCCCAAGAGAGAACAGCGTTCTGCAAATATGGCTTATTCTGGATCTTTTTGGACCTGCCCCACAGCTGCTACAGAAGCAATAATAAGACTTACGCCCTTACACTTAAGGTGGGTTTAAACAGCTCAGCAAGTACGGTACAAACCAATATACCAGAACTTGATATGATCTTCGCGGTAGCAAACCGCGTTCAAAAAACATTTTGCTTCGATAAGGAATTCTGCACGGAGATTGCCAGCAAAGAAGCATGGGCTAGCAATAACCCACCAAACAGCTTAAGCGACAAAAAGTGGTATACGGATGGTTTTAAATGGAATCGAGAGTGGGAGCAGGTATACATGGACAAAATACAAGAACAGCTAAAGGCTAAATTACACGCCATCAAAGAATGTGCCGATCATATCTATAAGTTCTGTATCAAAGACGCAAACATCGGATAGTCAAGTAGCTATAAATGCCCGTAGCTCATATACCTTTGACTCCAAATCAGTAATGTACTACTTTAGAACCTTCCGTAAACTTAGCTCAAGGAACAAAACCAAACTTTAGTGGATTCCTTGTCAAGAGGGCATTGATGGTAATGAAAAGGCTGATGAACTAGCCAGGAAGGAATCAGGAACACTCTTCAACAGACCTGAACCCTTCTGCTGTACTCCCTAACTTCATTCGGAAGGTAGAAAATCTACTAGCCTATCCACAGTTCCGACAAAATGGTACAAATATCATTTAGGTCGTTATTTATCAGGAATTCAAATAGTAATAAACAAATAAATACAAATTCTATTTTAAAACATATTTAGACAAGTGTTAAATACAAACTAAATGTGTTATTAGAGTTTCAAAGCGCACGAACTGATATCAAGTTAATTTACTTTTAATGAGACACAGAAGTACGGCAAACGTCTCACTGTATTATTAATTGTGTAATTAATTTAACATCTTCTAAATGGTATTTCAATGTCCCATATCTTTTAATTTTACAAAAAACCATGTGCACAACACACTGCTTTATATGTAAAAAGGTGAAAAAGATAGAATGCGATTGTTTACATAATGTGCATGTTATGTATAAAGGGTGTTTCTAATACTCGTACATACATAGTTCCGGTATGCACAACCTGAGGACATAAAATTGATGTTATCTGCAATTAGAGACATTTTCACCTTCCGCAGTACAACATTTCCAGTTACTCGTGGGACTGAGTGGCCATTACTTAATTATGTTTTTCTATCAAATAGAAGGGTTACAGTTGTGATATACCGCACCACACCTTAAACATGATATGGTCTCCTTTTTATTTTTGCTTAATGCAGACGTTGCAGGCAAATACTAATTTAATTACTGTTTGTTGAACTAAGGTAAACTTTAATTAAATCATTTATTTCTTCGGAAGGACTACGTATACTAATGTGTTGCTCCTAAGCAGTTTTGTTGGAAAATTCATATAAGTAAGGACTTAAGAAAACAAATGATGATGATGATGCAAATAGTACAAACTATAAAAGGAAAATGTAGTTTATGAATTATATGCATATTATTTAAACAGGCTTTTATTTTCCCAAAACCTTGATCAATTCAATCTATTGACAAATGTAATACTGTATTATTCTTCTACTTTTTCTTGTTTTTTTATATGGGAAGTATAAAACAATACGGACAGTTGTAAATTGTTGTGAGCCGATGCACTTTACGATTTTTTCGGTGTTCCGTTTATACGAAATTTAATTGACTTGCATGCTTATTTATGTACATTAAAAAATTTTATAAGCTGTTGCGGATAAGGTATCAGATACTTAATTCTTGATTTCTAGACTCTATTCGAAAAAATATGTGGCGGGGTTTCAAATACAGTCTATGTGAGATATGGCGGTTTTAAGCAAAGCTTTATGTTGCTCATTAGTCATTTCTAGAGGTTGTGATTGTGTAGTAACAAAATGTTGAAGTTGTTATTATAGTATTTTATATTGTAGTATCCTAAAGTAACTTTGCACTAGGGGTGATGTAAATAAAGTATTTCAAGGTCAAATTCAAGTCAAGTTTAAAGTTTGAATGCGAATTATTTTTTTGAAAGATATGAATATTAACCGCTTTATATCAAAGGAGATCTCCTACCCTAACAATAGTAATTTTTTTCTTTATATTTATATGTCAAGTAATTATCACTTTAATTATGGCTATTATTCGGAAGAGCCTGCATATTTAATGCATTTAAACGAAGTCATTCGCCAGCCGCCAACAAGAACTTAAAATGTAAGCATTCTAGGCCGTTTTTTATATGACAAAAATAACATGCCGAAAACTCAAGATGTCTTGCCTCAGTTAGCTTCCAACAACAAATCAGCATCCAAACAGGCGCTGCTTTTCTTAATTATATTATAGATACTTTAAGGACAAGAGGTTGGTTCGAACGAAGTCAGTAACCCGTTCGGAGATGTAAGTGTTCCCATTAGTTTAATAATGGCGCATCCGCCACAATCACTTTCCGAAATTCTGTCTTAGTCTCGACCACATATGCCGGAGTAGCCTGGATAAGGTCCTATTTTATCTGGTGAATTTATTACCCAGTTAACGACAGTTACACAACTGAATATTGGTACTGTGACACATCTTTAGCAACAAAATAGTATTTATCTTTATTTCAAATCACATTGCACTCCGTCAACATTCTTCTATTTTAAAACCCGATTAGGGTAAAATCTGGGAAAGGAAAACGACATTGTAATATACATTCATTATGATACGAGTATTGTTAAAAAAGGTTTAATTGCATATGGTCGAAAAATACTAAGCTCGCACTTAAAAAAAAACACAAACTCCGCACACAACGACCTGAATACAATTTCAACTAAGTGTTCTATTTGTCCGTATAACGAGTATCGAAACAAAATTTATATGTTATGACGGATAAACCACTAGCTCAATTGATATTTAATCGACATACTAGAATTAGATTATTTAATTACTTTAGGTAGCGCTACAGTCCGGGGTGGACCTGGGCCTCAATCAACAAGCTAGCTCGATTTCTTGCTGGCTGCCTTCAGTTTCACATGCTAAGTTGGCTGAGGTCCCCTTCCACTTGCGTGCGCCACCTGAGTCGCGGTCTTCTTCTATTGCGCTGTCCCTCATGGGCAGACTCAAAGACTTTTCGGACCGAAGCATTGGTGTTCATCCGCTCTACATGACCCAGCCATCTCAGTCGTTGGATCTTCACTCTTCTGGCTAAGTCGATGTCGTTCTACAGCCCATACAGTTCGTCGTTGTATCTCCTCCTCCACATACCGTCAATGCAAGTGACCGAAAATCACTTCAAGAATTTTCCTCTCGGGGCAGAGCACCCTCATCCATTTTTGATAATGTCCATGCCTCTGCGCCATAGAGCAGTACTGAGATTATTAAGGTCTTTTATAGGGTAACTCTAGTTGTTCGAGAGAGCACTTTACTAGTCAATTGCCTTCTTAGCCCAAAGAAGCAGCGATTGGCAAGAGTAACTCTTCGTTTGATCTCAGCGCTGGCGTCGTTGTCTGAATTTATACCGGAGCCTAGATAGACAAAGTCCTTAACTAACTCAAAGTTATATCTGTCGTTGGTGACATTCTGTCCGAGATGTCGGTGTTCAGTGTCCCTGTAATTGACAGCAGTCTTCCATTTTCGCCACTTCCCTCTCAATACTTGCAAAGGCGCCACTGACATCACACTGCTTTCCTCCAATGATGTCAATATCATCGGTGTATGCGCGTAATTGGACGGGCTTTTGCGTGTCAGTTTTGCACTATTCTTTAAAGAAATCGCATGACAGCGCATCGCCTTGTCTAAATCCTTTTTCGACACCAAAGGTCTCGGTGAAATCTTTACCGATCTTTTGTGGAACAGCCTGCATTATTCATCGTCATCCTGCACAGATGGACAGGTTTGGTAGGGATGCCAAAACTAGGCATTGTTCTGTATAGCTCGTCTCTATAGATGCTGTCCTACGCGGCTCTAAAATCGATAAATAGGTGGTGTGTATCGATCTGAATGTCATGGATTTTCTCCCAGATCTGCCGTAGTGTGTATATTTGGTCGATGGTGGACTTTCCTAGCCTGAAACCACATTGATATGTACCTATCAAGGTGTTGACGAACGGCTCGTAATCTTGTAAGCGATGTTAAGAAGACTTATGCCGCTACAGTTGGCGCAGTTCAGAGGGTCTCCTTTCTTGAGCATTGGACAAACAATGCTGAGGTTCCATTTATCGGGCATACTTTCGCCCGATCATATTTTAGAGATGTTGTTGTATGCTTCTTCCCAAATCATCGCCTGCTACTTTGAAGAGCTCGGCAGTCAAGCCGTCCGTTCCAGCAGCTTTGTTGGACTTGAGCCTAGTTATTGCTATCTTCACTTCATCCAGGTCGGTTGGACGGAATTGTTGGTCTCCAACGTCCAGGACGATAGATCAGGAGTTCTCCAAGTCCCTTTGTGAATATCGAGATGTGCGAACCGCGTGTTAGCTACGAAAATGTTTCTCCTCGCCGCAAAGTCGATTAGCCTGAATAAATTATCGGAGGCGGAGTCGTGTGGGCTTTATCTTCAAGGCTGCTAAAGATATCCTCACCTCTTGTCTCTGCATTAAAATTGTCTTTGTCATAGCTAGGGCATTGCTCGTAGGTCTTGTTCAAGCGCTCATAGAAGACATCTTTGGTGTCGTCATCTTTCTACTCTGCGCGCATATCAGGCTAATGTTGGTGAATTTAGCATTGGTGCGGATTGCTACAAGGCGCTCGCTCACATGCCGGAAACTCAAGACTTGTTGCCTAAGTCTGCTTCCAACAACAAATCCGCATTCAAATTGGCGCTACAATCGGCGTAGTGTATATCGCAGTTTTTCATACTCTCTTTGTCCGGCCCATTGCATCGCATTTCATGGATGGCGATTATGTCTGCTTTGCAGCAGTCTAGAGCCTCCGCTAGTTGTTCGGCTGCTCGTGACCTATTAAGGGACCTAATATTCCACTTGCATATCCGAAGTTCGTTGTCCTTGGTTCGAAGCTTGTTGTTGCTTCGAAAGTTTTTTTTTTTCCATGGCCGGGCAGTTACCTCCAACGTGGAGGCCCAGTTCCATTTTTTGATACCCCTAAGAGGAGGCGTCGGTCGGACCGAAAGTCAGTAATCCGTTCTGGGATGTGAGGGCTGCCGTTGGTCCATTAATGGCTCCTCTGCCACCAAATCTTTTCCAAGACCCTGACTTAGTTTCGGAAATCCTTACCAGCCTGAGCTCCAAATATGTCGTAGTAACCCGCATAAGGTCTCATTTGTTTCGGGATTGTTTCAACCGTTTATTTCATCTGAGGAATTCATCCGCTGTTCCGTTTATAATGCTGCTATTTTTGGCTGCTGCTTAGCACTCGCACTTATAAGTTTAGCAGGTCCAGTCCGGATGGACATTGACCAGTACCCGGCGGTTACCACGTGGAAGTATTATAAGCACAATTGATATGTAGAAGATAGTTGCAGCACTGGATATCGCCAGGTTGACATCTCTCAGTGCCTACCCTATTTCTACATCACCCAACCACTAGATTACATTTACTTAATATATTAACAAGTATAATACATGAAATTTGAAGTTTCAAAAAAATGTAGAAACCATGTAATACAAAGTATAACAACGAATAAGAAAATAATTATAATACATTCCGTTTGATAAGATCGTATACGGCAAAACTCGTTTATGAAAACCGGTTTGGAAGTGGCATTTGCATTAGCAGATAAATAAATACTTCTGCTAAGATGCTTTGAATAAAAAATTTAAAGAGTGTTCAATTTTTGTCAGAGACGGAAGTATTTTAAAATGAGTGTCGCGTTTGCATCACGTTATGAAGCAGTTTTCTTGTGCACGCATCCAAAAGGACCGAAAATGTAATACGGAGCAGCTGCTAAATACATGAAAAAGTCAAAAGCATTTGTTAGCAAGTGGGTGCACCGTTATTCCCAAGCTAAAAATGTGGATGATTTGCCGGATCGTGTGTCTACACCAAAAACAACAAAAAAGCAGGACAAAATGATTCTACGCGTGTTTGAAAAAAATTCTCTCCTTTCGTTACGTGGAGGACAAGGGATTTTACGTAAGAGGGGTCTAAATGTGTGTTGTGATACGATACGAAGACGTTTACTAGCCAATAATGTACAATTTCGAAGCACAATAAAGAAACCTCTACTATCAAAAAAACACGTACAAAAACGACTCAGTTGGGCCAAGGAGAATTTGGGTAGGGACTGGAACAACGTTCTTTTTTCGGATGAAACTTATTTTTGGGCATGGTCGCCTATCACTCATACCTGGTGTACACAATCCAATAAATTAATCCAGCGGACCGTCAAACACCCGGCAAAGGTGCGCGATTGGGGATGCTTCTCAAAACAAGGATTTGGCAATTTGTTCATGTTTACAAATAACTAAAAAGCACCCAACATGGTCAAAATTTATAAGAAGGCTTTATTACCATCTGCCTAAAGTTGATTTAAAAGAAGGAATGAGAATTGGTTACTGCAAGAAGATAATGACCCGAAACATCGCAGTCGTTTGTGCAGTGCGTGGAAACAAGAAAATGA
The DNA here is from genome assembly GCA_928272305.1 of Volucella inflata. Classification (NCBI taxonomy): domain Eukaryota; kingdom Metazoa; phylum Arthropoda; class Insecta; order Diptera; family Syrphidae; genus Volucella; species Volucella inflata. The sequence goes on from OV743717.1 coordinate 35,935,208, forward strand.
CGTCGATGTTTTAGATTGGCCATCACAGTCACCGGATGCAAATCCCATTGAAAATGTTTGGGCATTCATGAAACTAAAGCTCCAAGGAAAGAAGATCTCGACGGTCAAACAATTATCACGAAAAATACGAGTTTTATGGAGATCTTTGTCTCAAGATTATGCTATAAGATTAGCAGAAAGCATGCCTCGAAGACTCCAAGCTATTATTGATAATGGAGGAGAGTGGAAAACATATTAATTGAAAAGCATTCAAGGAAATAAACAAAATAAACCAGTACAATTGATTTTTTATTATTATTATAAGTTCTTCTTTAATTTTTGTCGTGTACGATGTTATCAAACAGAATGTATATATATAACTAAGTGTATTTTATGCAAATACAGATGTGGGAAAACCCACAAGTAGTATTAAAATACAAGTATAAGATTCATAGTTATTACAAACAAATATACCTAGTTATCAGAGGTGTCAGTCATTCTTATCTTCACGGAAGACACGCGCCATGGTTAATGTGTTTGTGTTTGCCAGCTGTAAGGATAAGCAAAAACATAATGGATTAATTATATTTTTTTTAAATTACTTTGAACAAAACTTTCATATCGTCACCCAAAATATCATAACCCATTCTTCCAGGTTGCAGGTATTGTCCTTTGAGTAACGTCGATAAATTGCGATTAAATATTTCAATTGCCGGCACCACTAAAAACTTGACTTCTTTTCAATGGTAGGTTATATTGAAATTTCGTGCAATTTTTCGATTAAGCCCTTGAATTGAATCATCTATGTCGAATGCATTAGTATTTTTATTTTAAATCAACAATTAATAGCAGTTTTTCGTTTGTTACGCGTATTTTATTTAATTTTTTTTTTATTTATTTAAGCTCGGTACCAACGCAATCTTTAAAGCAACGTGTATTTTACGAGTATTTAAACCTAAAGTGCCTAATTTTTTTACATTTATTTGAAGTAGTCTCGAAAAATTTCAAAGTCGAATGAATCCGCTATCGTGGGCTAGAATAGGGTGGAAAAATCGGCTGAAAGCATACCCAATTCCTCGATCTCAAAAAGAGAGATCGTCTAACTAAATCAGCTTCTGTAATGTAGCATACAAAATGCTTTTTACTGCTTTAATGAGTATGGCTTACGGTCTAGTAATTTCAAATCAAATATTTATTATGTGGCAACTTTTCGTAAAAACCTAGTAATTTCAAATCGGTACTCACCACTTTTATATTGTTGAAGAGTAAGAAAGTTAGTGAACAAAAAAAGGATTATTTTTTATAATCTGAAGAAATAAACTGAATTGGAGTGTGTTTTCTGTATGTATGATACATAATAATTTTTGTTGATGGTTTAATAAAAATTGTAAAAAAATCTTTTTTTTTTAAAGTAAAGAATTCGTGACCGAAATAATAAAAAAGAATTGTTTCGCAAAATTAAATACCGTGTGAATATATTGTACAAAATTGTTAATTTAATTCTGTTGGCAAGAAAGTAATTCCTTTCTATTTTTTAAATGTGGAAAACAATTTTATTCGATTTTATTTTATACAAAGAATTTTGCATTTTGTTCTTATGAGCACAAAACTGGACAAAGTAGTTTGACGACTCAAAGAAAAGACGAGTCGACGAGATTTGAAAATCGCGTAACTCCGGGCTCGCGGAAGCTGGGGTAGTGTACGTCGAGGTATTACTGTAATAATATTTATAATATATTATTTAATACATATTGAATTATATTGTTACAAATAAATAATAAAGTAAACGTCCTTTTGTTGTGATTGAAATGTTGCAGGACGTCGGGATGTAGGCAAATTATGAAGGCAATTCATCCAAATGATTTAAGTCCTTGCGGTTATTTTAAGCAATTGTTATCGACTCTGCAAGGAATGTTTGTGAAAGGTCATGGCTCTGGAGGAAGCGTTAGTTATGAGAGAAAAAAGTTTTTATAGCATAGTAAATTTGCAAAAGGTAGAAGTTCAGTGAGAAGTTAGACAGCACTCAAAAATATACAAGGAGCTCTTCTTATCGGACTAGCAGTAGGTTCAGTTGTTAGCTAGATTCTATTCCTCAGCTGAGTACAATCGGAAAATATACTTATATATTCAACATCATTTAAGAAAACATTTCTGAATCGGGCGGAGAGCTTTAAATTAAAATAAAACACAGAAAAATGTTTATTTGATAGATAGGCTTATGGCATTCATTTTTGAATATGATTTTGGCATCAGGCCGTATTTCGGCAGAAACGCGTTATATATAGGCTTTCAAATGAGCAATTGTTTTCAGTTTATCAGCGTAAACATGTGAATTTATATATCCCCATAAAAAATAACCGCACGAACCAGGTGGCCAGTTAACAGGCCCATTTAATGATATTAATGGGTCGTCGAATGTAAATTATTTGTATGGCGCGTGTGTGGTATATGGCAACATCCTTCTGAAACCATACGTCTGCAGAATTAATGCCTTTCAATTTATCAATTTATCATATCTCTTTATCGCTCACTCTTGACTGTAACGTTTTGAACATAATCATTTATGTTGAAGAAGACATATGGACCAATGATTCCATCGGTCCATTAAGCTCACATAATTGGGATGAAATGGTATTTGGTAATAACTTGTGGATTATCGTGGCTTCAAATGCGGCAATTCTGTTTATTGCCATAGCTATTTACCCAAAAGGCTCCTTCATCACTGAACAAAATTTTCAAGTGAAATTGTGGATCAATAGCCGCGTTTCCTTCGGCCCATTCACCAAACTTACGGCGCGAACGATGATCATGTGATTTCAATTCCAGTACAATTTGAATCTTGTAAGCACTATAACCAAGATCTTTACGCAAAATTTTCCATAAAGTGGATGGACACAAGTTTAACTGTTGAACAATACTATATGGCAATAACCATTCATAGTTTTCGAATTTTTCGCTTTAATGGACTATGATCATCATAAAATCCATATAATACCCAATGAATTTCTTGAATTGAACCATGTTTTTTTTTAAATAAATCCGAAAAATATGCAAACATTTCTCCGGCGTAGGTCTGTTTATGATGAATTGCCAAACCAAACTAACCTCAAAACAACCGGGAACTATTACAATGACTATCACGATAAAGAGTTTTGCCAATTTGAAGTTCTCTGCCCCAGGTCGCCAACATTCTGGTCAACGATATTTTAGGGGCGACAAAGTATACCGGACAACAACAGAAATGTAATTAATAGTTATCTTCATTGGAATCGGGTAACGTAGGGAGTGGCCCAGGGCCCAGCACGACCGTCGCAACTGCACAGTCTAAGCTGATGGCTAATGTCGGCAAAATCGACTCAGCTCGATATAACGCTTCGAGTCCCTTCGGGTGGTGTACACTTACCGCATGGTCTTCAACCAAACCGTTATGGTGATTGGGAGAGCATTTACCATCGTGTTACTAGCTCGAGAGTGCAGAGAGAAAATACTGTGCCGGTAATCTGAAAATTATTTCGACAGGAGGGATAGAACGTTATCATGTTGGTAGCAGGAATACGAATATTGCCCTGCAGTGACGATACCTTCGATCAAAAGTTGTTTGTTTGTGCAAGGTTGCATCACCAATTCCAGCCATTAGTGGAGCGGTTGAGGTACTATTAAATACCTGTAGATATGTAGCTAAGCTGCGTTGGTTGTGGAGTGAAACACCAGAGTTGGGTCTTTGTCACAGGGTTGTTAGAACCGAGCTTTAACGTAGTTTCATGGTAAATTAATGACACGCGACAAGAGGTGAGCGGTTTTAGTGAAAATCGCAGCGATCGAGAGATCATTATACTATTGTTAGTCTCTGCAGTTCCCGCAAGAATTGTCAACATTTTTTTTTTTTAATTAAAATTTCAATTTCGGTATTTTTTTTTCGCCATTAATACAATATGACCTAAATTGTCAAAGTAAGCAAAACTTTTGATTAAATTATCTAAAATATATATGTATACATAGTACAAAAATGTATGTACCTTCATTATGTATTGAGTTAAAAATTTCTTTTAGTAGATTTGGTTTCAACCCAATTGCTTGAACCGCAATATGGGTACTTGACCACCTTAGGAGACTGAAAAATGAAACATTTTCAATCATTTTTTTCTCAGGCCCTGTAAAAGGTATTACAATGATTTTGTTTAAACTTGTATTTGAAGCTAATAGAATACAAAAATACTTGATTTTTTTTAATTTCATTTTTAACCACTACCCAGAAGGCGCCAAAGTTGAGGCCTCAAAAAAATGGTATCCCATGGCGGACTGTTAATCTCAGGATTGGTAAATCCGGAACAAAAAAAAACGGCATCTTCAAAAGAAAGATCTCTTACGTGAAAATTCACCACAGTTTGCCAAAAAGCAAAAAAAAAAGTGCTGGATGTTTGACAAAAAAGTTGAAAAAATCGATTTATTAACTATTCTCTGCTAAAAAAAATGTTTTATTTAATATTTTTTGTTAAAATTTTTTAACTGTCCGCCATCTGAAAAAAAAGTAGTTTCAAGAAAAACGCGTTTGAAGTTTTTACTTGCTGAGTCCTCACGTATAAACTGCGCGCACACTTTCACTAGCGGATGCACCCCTAGTTCCTCCCAGCTACTGACACCCGCAACGTCATTTGTACTATCATTTCCCGCCACTTTCTTTTGATCACCATTTTGCTATTTTTTTTTATCTCCACGAAGTGACAAGTATGCGCACCATATTGTGCTACAAAAAATTATTAAAAACTTTAAAAATATTAGCACCTATACTAAGAAAATCTAGTAAGTATTTTAAAAACATCAATCTTTGTAATTGGAACTAGCTTAAACGTAAATATTTCTTAAATAAAGGATTTGTAACGTGGCAATCAAAAAACCAACTCTTTTCAAATCACCAGTTACCAAAAAGTCGAGATGCAGCCGAACTGGCATCAATCCATTCAATAAAGCTTACGACCACAACGCACGTGTTCTTTAATAATTGAGCTGCATAACTCCAACCTTTATACTACATGTCCTAATGAATATTCTGTTAGTTGGTGCAGTACTTTCGGGATACATTCTGGTATTCTAATTACACTTGTTTTATATTGCAATAACCATACACATATGTCATGATTGAAAAGTTATGTCCTACAAAGTGCATTTATTTAGCGATATCATTTAATTGTTTTATTTTATTCCAAGGATAGAACCTAGGAAAATAAGGTCCTATATTCGATAATAGACCATGTTGCTGAAGAAAACTTAAGTTTGTTTGAGTCAGTGCAGAAAATAATTCGGAACTTGGTGCAAAATTGGTAAAATAAACAAAGGGTGAACAATATGTAGCCTCTCCAGTTCCGTCTACACAAGCCTAGTGGCAAAATGGTTTCCCGAAGTATTGAATGGCCAATATTTAAAGGAACCTTTTAAGACCGAATTTATCAGAATGCAAGCTTGAGTCATAAGCAAAGGTTTCACTATCTAAAATCTGCATTACTATGTAAGTGATGCTTCGCACGATATTCAACATGTTAGGTTCGTAAAATAAAATTTCCTGGAGGCGTGGAGTTTGTTGTGCAGGCAGTATGACAACCCACAGCACAATTGTTTTAATCAATGGTGTGTTCGCCTCTTGTTATTCTGACAAAAGAATGCTCCTAACTATTTTATGTAAAAACTCTTGAAATTAAATCTTGAATTTAATTTATCGTAAGATTTTGTCCTTTTTTTTACATGAAATAAAGTTGCATTATTATTATTAACATTTTCTTAGCCAGGAACCGTATATTTCTTGTGATGAACCCATTTTTATAAAACGTTCTACTCAAACATGACCTTCCTTCATGTTTTAGTTCTTTTGAAGCTATAGATGTTAATATTGATGTGCAAAGACAGCTTCCTGTGTATTTCCTTATCAAATGTTTACAAAATTCAATTTGCAATGAGTGTGATCACTTTCTGTGGAATTTAACTAGTGTCCAGATATTTACTTCACAGTTATTTGGTTTAGATTAGCAGAACCCTATGGTAATAACATTTCTTAGCAAAAGCATGGAGAAGACGTTTAATTTCAACAGATATAATTGAGAGAGAACCTGTATTTGCCAATTCAAAAGTACTATTGTTTGATCGTTATGTACTGAATTACTCGGGCCACGTACCACGGCTATACCCACATTGCATCAGTTAGTTGATGAAGGTAGTCGCTATCTATTGGCCGGGGAAGTTAATAAACAACAAATGTATGTAGACGAGATTTTATCCGGGGGTGATACTGTGGGACTCCCATTAAATAAACGAAGCCAAATTATAGCAATCTTACGCAGTGTGTCTTTCGATTTGTTGAAGTGGGCAAGCTATTATCACTCATTGTTGGAAAATATTTCTCAAAAATTACCGATATAGGCACGGTAAGTTACTATTCATTAGATGCAATAAAGACCTTGGGGCTATATTCGGATTCCTGCACTGATTAGTTAACTTATAAAATGACCTCAACTCCCCAATCATGAGCCCTATTTTATCAACTATAGTGCGTCACTTTTGCCCTTTAGGCTGGCTTAATCCTGTAATCATATCAGCAAAAATTATATTATAAAAACGCACTAGATCTTGACACTTTAATTGGATATTTTGACGTTGAATATGCGTCCGTTAGAAAAAATGAATTTGTTCTAGATTTCTGGGAGTATTTCCTCGTTTATATATTTTTTTTGGCAAAAATTATCCGTTTTCGTCTATTAATAGGACTTACAAATGGCTTTTTTTCAGTGACTTGTCGTACATAGTTTTTATGAGTTGTTGTTCCAATACAAAATGAAATCTAGAGTTTTACTGGCAGTCCAACACCAATTACATAAATCAGGATACCAAGACGAGTTTGGTGAAATATATGCTCGTACAATAGATCGATGTCTTCGGTTCAATTTTGCGTTTTTATTCAAATCAGTTTGATTACTAATTATTTCACATATTGACACGTTTGATGTATCGAAAGTCACCCGTCAAATTAAAAAGTAGCGGAAATGATACACATTACGTACTTAATAACAAAAAATGAGACAAAATTTTCCGTTCACAAAACGACCAAATAATGAAATTAAATAACAATTAAATAATTCGACCATAACTATTGTAATGCCTTGTTATATACAATATTTTTCGTTTTCCTTCTGGAGAGAAAAACAAATAGCGACGATGGTTTGCCGACTCTCGAGAACGCAACGTACAACTGCCCATGCGAAAAACACGACAATTCAAGGTTTATTCCACACACTTCTAACGTGTGGCCTTGGGAATAATTGATTGCCGTTGCGAATGCAAGGCGCACTGAAAACTGGACACGTTTGAATTCAAAAGGAAAGTCAGTTGACATTAGTGTCATTTTTTGAATAAGCACATCCTCGCCTTTGAACTTTCTTGTAATTATAGTAGCTTCAACCAAATTTTTCATAATTTTTTTAACAGCGAGCCTTGTTGCGTTACACAATTTTGGCTGATTCAGATTGCGTAACGTAATTATCACATAGTCAACCTTGAGCTGTAAATTGTGTAGCGGTAATCCTGGCAAATCCAATGAATTTAGGAATTTAATTGGATAATTGAGTACTTCAATTGGATCGATAATGGAATCGATCGACTAAAATGAATGCATTTGCCCACCAAATTGACTCTGAATTTTTATATTTAAAACATCTAACATCCTTATTTTTTGCTGCTAAAATGACTCGTTCGCTTAACCAAGCATGGGTTTTTTAATTCACACCAATATTTGGGAACACTCGATATTAATTCTTCCTTTGACGATGTGAATTGACAAAAATTTGGTGGAAACGAAATGAGGCCAGTTGACAACAACATTGTCAATGTCTAATCATGCATTTGAAAACACTTCCCCCGATATGTTATTTTGTAACGCATATTCGTTGTAAACTTGAGATTTTTCACTCATCTTCATAAATTTGATGCCCTTAAGCAAGCATTTATTTCATGAGCAGCTGTTGATCTGGGAATGATTGGCAGCGTTTGGCGAAAATCTCCAGCCAGTAGAATCATTGCGCCTCCGAAGAGATTTTGATTGCTACGCAAATCTCTTAATGTTCGATCGAATACCTCTAATGCTCGTTTGTGAGCCATCGTACACTCATCCCAAATTATTAATTTAAAATTTCGTAGCACTTTCGCCATTGCAGCAATTCCAGATGATGCTACTGCCAGTGCTATTTTACTTTGTGCCCGAATTGTATCTAAAATTAATGAAATCAAGAATGTTTTACCAGTTTCGCCGGGTGCATCAATGAAAAAAATTCCTCCATTGCCGACATTAACTGCTTTCATTATCGTATCGTAAGCTACTTTTTGCTGCTGATTTAAAAGTGGGACTTTACTTTGAATGGATTGGCTCAAAGAATTTCTATCGTATTGCCGTTTTCGTTCAAATCCATGATTGAATTTATCGTATCTAAACGCCAAACGTTCTTAGGTAATTGTTACGTTTGATCGCCTGTTTTGTTGCCTATCGCTTGAAGTCGATGGTATGGTACTTTCTGGGGTCGTGGTAGTTCCCGCTTGAGAAATTTTCATTCTGCTTGTCTCCAAACGCTGCCTACGCTCTTCTTCGGTCTCATTGTCTCAAATATTGTGAACTCGACTTTCGTTACGCGTACGACGACCGATATTTTGACGCCTCGCTGGTGGCATTTTCTTATCAATAACAATAAATAACACAACAATAAACCTCTAAACACACATCGAAATCGAAACACACGAAACCCCGCTTTGGTGGTGCGAAATTAGCTGCAATTGTATTTGAATTAATGTCATCATACTGTAAATTTTGACATACAATACAATACAATATATGTTTTATTGAGATTTTTATGTTTACGAATTGGGTTATAAGATAATTTTTACATAGTTGTATATAGGAAATATGGATAATATTGATAGATTTACATTATGACGTGTGTTCTGTTTGAAGTTATTAACTGCTGGCTGAACAACTGAACGGCAATCTGTCAAAGTTTGTCAATATCTTGAAGATCTCTCTATTTATACTATTTTAGGATTGGATACTAAAAGGTGATCAATAGTTCTCTTATAGTCAAAGTTTCAAATATTTATAATTTATATACAAATGTACCACACCTTTATTTCAGATGCACACATCAATATTTATTGACAAAAACGTATTTAAAAGCGACTTCTGTTTGCATATAAGTACACACATACTATACAGTATGTGTATTAAAAAATTAAAAGTGACCTTCGTTTGACCTTTTTCGCGATATCGCGTATTTTTAGAGTAATTTGGATGTCTCAAGTTAAAAAACTCATCCTGTATATAGGAAAATATGAATAAACGTAAAGAAAACAAATAAAGTTATATTTATATGACAATAGAATCCACTTGATAATAACCACCGGATTAGCTGCTTTGAATTATTTCCCTTATGATATTCGCAAGGGTTGGTTTTCTGTAGATAAATTCGTGTTTTCGTGTTTCACATTGTGGGATAGCTACATTAATTGTACTACAATATTATCAGCGTTCGTTTGCCAACAGTAACGTGTTAAATGTTCTATCCTTAAAATATGCCGCCACAAGTTTAATGCCTCGGTGAATTTTATTTAACATGACGAATATGTATGTATATTCCCATAAACTGAATAACATAAAGAAATGCAAATACTGGTGCACTGAGCTACTTCATTAAACTTTATAAAACCAACAATAAACTTAGTACAAAATTAAAAGCGTATCAAAGAACCATGATGTTAAACCCCTAAATTTAAGTAAACTCAAGTGGTGAAGTCCCAGAGCTCTTATTTAATTTCACTTACACAAAGATGAAGAAGCTAATTGAAGCTTCTCGGAACTAAGGAAGCGGGGGTAGGAACATATCCATTAAAACTTTATGAAAACACAATCGTTTCGTTTTATTACAATAATAATGAAGACTTTAGGATATCCTTGGGAATATAACAGGCTTAACACAATCCCCACAAAACAGCCACATCCTTCGCATCGTGGCAAGGCATTTTGTGAAAGCATATTGAGAGAAGAAACGGTGGGTTTTAAATTAGAAAACTTATTGTTCTTATTGTTTGAAGTCTTCGAATTTAACTTTCAAAACTTTTGACCGAACAACGTAATATGCAAATTTACTCTCTTTTAGAGCAACAAGACGTAATTCAGTTTCAAAAATTTCAAATTAATTTTAACAATTAGTCTGTAGTTTATTACTCTTAAAACATGTTGAATTCGCGCTGAGAGGGTTATTGATTTCAAACTCAGGAATTCAAGAAGTCCAGATCGGCACTCATTTTTACTTATTTTAAGGCCGCATATGACCGAAAGGGCTTAGAGTATTCTTAGTGTTTCAAATAACAAAAACAAGATTGAGGACACTGAAATAGTGAAAATATAATTAAAAAAGGCAAACAAATAATAAAAATGAATTGCATAATGTAATGCACAAGGGCAAAAATTAGTAAAAAAGCCCATGTAAGATATTTTGTGCCGTGATTTAAAATACAGTCAATAAACAGGCGACATAGCCTCTTTGATTACAGATGAAGTTTTACAGAGGACGATATTAGCGAAGCAGTAAAAAGAATGAGCCAGGAGTTATAAATACATACTTTCCAAAATACCAAAATTAGAATGGGAGTTGGTATTAAGTTTAAGATCTACAGTCTTTCTTGCAAAGGTATGAGAAGAAATGCTTCGTACTTTCTAAAGACTTTCGGTTTGGTTTGGTTTAACTGTCCCTGACTCAATTGGTAGTGTATTGGCATCCGTATTGGGCGGTTTTATCCCTAGCGTTTTTTTGTAAATCTGAAATTACGTAAGATGAGTGGTTGCCGAGATTGCATGAACTGGTCCAATTACAATAATAATTATGTCTCACCATAAAATGCTAAATGCCACCAATGGAGTAAAATAGCTACTGAGCTCAAATATATGTTTTTTCCATTCTGCTCAAAAAAAAAAAACACTCTAAGGCATTTAAAAAGTAGTCATATACTCTCGAGTATTAAGCTCTTTAAAAAAAAATTAAATTAATAATAATGATAATAAATTAGGAATGTTAGAAGTGTTCAGAATATTTATGTGCACAGGCGCAGATACCTTTTGATCAATGCACCTAAAGATCTTAAGTTAAAAAGAGAATCTTTATGTGATATAACAAGATTTCATAAGCTTGAAGCAGAATGGATCACGCAAGGTAAATGTAAAAGACTTCGATGAAATTATATTTGTAATAGTAATGCACAATCTCTATTCTGCGTTTCAGAAAGCGGGATCCACATAAACATTGAAAAATGACATTGGAAAGATGAGAGATAAGGTTGAGGTAATGAAACAGCGAACGTGAGGAAACTACTAAGTTGAATGGTGTAAAAAAGAATTACAAAAAGCGATAACTTAACGCCTTAAAAGTTATAAGATTGCGGCATAACGGGAAGAAACTTGTAAGAGATCCAATTGCCGAAATATCTTCTAGACCAGAAGACCGAAATTGAATGTTGGTAGGTAGTTGGTGGGATAATTGTTTTCTAGACAATGGTAGGAAGGGTTGTTAAACAAGCTACTTGTTTTCTAGACACGATATCTTTTTTTTTTCCTTAGATAATCTCAGAGATCTAACTAAAATAATGGCCAGTAGTTTTTTGGATTTTCTCGTAACGACAAGTGTTGCAATCTCTAAATAAGGGTGAAATTTGCCGATCTCAGTAATCACTTAATGAGGGCCACCACTAAATCTAACCTAATCTTTGTTTCACCTTCATATATTTTATTTCATTACAAAAAAAAAGATTGTTTAATATAAAATGAATTTTAAGAAAAAAACTCTAATATGTACGAGTATATTCGTATTTTTCCAATGTACCTAAATTATATTTTTACGAGTATTTCTTTATTTATGAAAACCATTTTTCATCTTTCATTTTCTGACATCGTACGAGCGTTAGGAAACGGGAAAAATTGGGTGGGGGGGGGGAAGAGTATCCGGGAAAAATGCCTTTCATGTATGTTAATAATAATAATAATAATGATAGTGTTCTGAACGATCGACGTCATTTTCAGCAATGTTGTGATGTGCAAAACCAACAGTAGTTGTCCAAACAAATTGCCGAAGGTATTCTGAATTACGATAATTTGCATCAGTCCACCAATAAAAACCTAACCACATAACTTCATTACACGTTGCATGCAATCATTGTTTTTGTTATAAGTTAATCCAACACCATAAACAATGGTCAAGCCCGCGCAAAAGAAAAGGAGTTCGGAGTCCAGATGAAGAATGGTACTCGTATGTGGGCCCATACAATGTTTGACTATTTTTTTTAATAGAATTGTTAAATTACGCACCACTTTACCACTCTCAAATTTGATAGCATTAATGTGTGAAACAATGAAAACAAGTTTATTTTAACACATATTAGCTCACTTACATACATATTAATAGTATGTTTTTAAAATATCATTAATCGTAAAACAGGCCTTAAATATTTGATTACACAAAAACATACTATGTATAGAATCCAGTTGTGAATAATATAGAAAGATAAGGACGCTAAAGCAAAACTAAGCAATATAATTTCCTACTGATTTTTATTATCATTGCATTCAATCGTACAACAACACACTTCAGAAAACTACCACACCTTTGTGGGGATGATAAACCACACCTCAATATCCTTCTATCAACCCTGGGGAAAAACTAGAATTATGAAATATTCAAAGGATTATCAAATACACAAAGCTTTGGCTATCGCTCTAATTAATGCAAGCATTTTTGTGCATGAAAAAATTTAGAATTTGATGTACTCATCACGCGAAAAGTTAATTAATTGGAAATTTAATACATTGAATATAAAAAAACAAAGGGTTGGCTTTTTGTCAACTAACAATTAAGAGAGTTGTTTATGAATGTAAGAACATACTTACATGAATACTATTTTTATTTTCTCTAAGTACTCGTAATGGATATGTTCATATATTGGAAATGTTTTTTAATATTTTCGAAAAAAAGAATATCTTGCTTCTAACTATAAGTATAAGTATACACGTATTTCAAAAAGTAGAACTTGATAGAGTAATGTTTTTATACCAACATATATTATATTTTCGCAATGGGCCCATATGTACAAATATGAATTCAACATGTGAAAGAAGGCAGTCCTACTGTAATAAAAATACTCTATAGTCTTAAACAAGAAATTATCTATCTAGATTTTGGTCTTTATGGCCTAAATTGGTCTAAATATTGAATAATAGTGTTTTGTATTTTAAAATAGTTTAATAAAATTTTAAAAATGTTTCAATATTCTTTTTTTTTATTTGTCGGTGTTTATCTGAACTGTATATCAAAAATTATTTTCTGTCAAATTTGTTCACTGAATATAATAAACGTTTCTTATTATTATTTGATGATTTTTGCATTAACTCACGGTTGTAAAATCCCTATAACGCTTAGATGTGAAAGATCTTCTTTTCACGCCATTTAGAACGGATGGATATTTGAAGCCTATTCGAAGGCACAGTCAAAGTGTCAACGTTACCAGAGAATGATTCCTCTACAATTGCATCATCACCTAGGGATGATTTAGAACACCCTGTCGATGCCAACATGCTATCTGCTAACCGGACGGAGTCATCTAGAATTGTCACGGAGGCGAGCATAAAACATTACGCTTCGACAAAGCATTCCCCACCGAGATCCCTAGAAAAAGTCAATTTTGTTTTATTCTCGGATACTCAAGCTGCTATAAATGCCCTTAGCTCGCATATTCTGGACTTTCAATCAGTCATGTATTGCTTCAAAACCCTGCAAATACGAGGCCGAACTATGGTGGGTTTCTAGGCGTGAGGGCATTGATGGTAATGCAAAGGCTGTAGAAATGGATAGAAAGGGTTCTGAAACTCAATTTAACTCCTTCAACAAAAATGCCAATAGATGTCTAATTCTAAGTTTGCACGATATTAAAAACCTAGTAAGCTAGCTCACAGGACATCACGGCTTGAGATATCACCTCAACAAAATAGGACTTGGGTACTCACCGACTTTGTCTTAAAGAAGACGAAACAGCTGAACATATTTAATGTGACTGACAAGCCCCCTGATTCTTCATGGAACACTGAACTAATGAATTTCTCGTCCGGTAGGGTTACTTACTTCATTTAAAAGGTAGAAAACATGATAGCCTAAATTCAATTCTGACAAACAGCTACAAAAGGTCTTTTAAATTGAAGTGCTTTATTCCGCAACTGCCAAATTAGTTATTTAAAAAAGAAACACTTTCAAGTCAGCAATATTGAACTCAAGTGGATAACAGATATATTCTTAGCTTCCAGAAAGATGTAATATTTGGAAGAAAAGCAGAAAACGTTCCTTATTAGTTTGAAAAAATTCAAAAACATTTTGCCGATATCTTAAAACAATATTCTGAAATGTTGTTTCAGTGGCTGTAGATATTAGAGCTTTGCTCTTTATAAAACGTGACCACTTTACATTGCGTTTAAAATTCTGAAAAGAAGAAAAACTTTTTATCAAGCTAATATACTATTGAGATGCGGTTATAGGCTGTGCACATATGAGCTGTTTTTACCACAGAGCATCGCTTGTGCGTGTTGTCAAACCCGTCTAACTTGTGAAAACAAAGTCGCGTTGCCTCAGTTGTACCATGATTCAGATTCAAATTATTCGCCCTAGTCAACATTATCAGCCCATATTGAATTGGGTTTTGATGTCTATAATTCCAAGGTTTCCGTTGAGATGTTGTATTTCGGTATCGTTAACTTTATTTCCGAATTAACTTGAAGATCGCTAGGTTGTTCTTACAGAATTGCATTTCCAGATAAGGTAGGCGATAAAGAATAGGGTATTGACTTGAGATAAGGACATAAGTACAATATTGCCTTTGGGCGTTCTGAGATATTGTTTAAAATTGTTTGGCTAAAAATGTCCCTAGTTTTGTATATCTGAAGATGTCATTCATGAATTTTTGGCAGCCATTTTTGTTATTGGTGTATTTTCGTATTTCTCAGCCTAGTACTTATGCAGTAGTCTTCCTAATCTCCGTAGGAATATTTGTCTTTAATTTGCTTTCTCTTTGTCTTCTTTGCCCATTCCCCGTTAGTTTTCCTAGTTGGAGGCGAGTGCATTATAGGTTTCCTTATGGACTTCAAGGCCTTCTATTGAGAGTAGTTTGAATACTTATCAGCGGTCAGACCCTCGAGGTAAGTAGAAGTCTCGTGATTTTTTAGGTCCTGCAGCACATTTATTCAGCTTGTTATAAAGGTGGTTCAGATAAGATTTATCCGGTGGCGCGCGGAATTGTTGCCATCTCTTGCGCGCCCACCTCTTTTCTCGTATGAGGTCTTCGATTTCAGGCTGGTATTTGACTTTATTGTTCCGTGATTCTGTCTTCCGCAAGGGAGTGTTTTTCTATGCTGAGGTCTGAATGACATCGACGAGTTTGTCGATTTCTTCTTCTATTTCAAACGGTGTACACTTAAAGCAGCATTTTCTATGCAGTCTCTTCTGAAAGCGTCCCAGTTAGTTTTATTACTAGTTAACCTAGAGGGTCCTTTTTTTACCAGACTTTCACCTGCTTTCGGAGTGACTGCTGAGTAATCTGAGCATAGATCATAGTATTCTTTGACTGCCGTCAAATTTTTAGTTTACTCTTTTGCGATAAAGAGAGTCGACGAGGCCAGGGATTTTATTTTTGTTAATTGTATATTTTCTGTCAAAAAAAAGTTCACCCCACGTTTCATGCTAGCTTTTTGGTCGTCTTCTACTAGCTTTTATCCTGGAGGCAAGTAACAAGATCCGATGTTGTAGTCTAAGTGGTTTATTTTTAAGGAGACCAAGCTATTTGCATAGAATCAAATTTCATTTCTTTGTTTTTGGAGTGCTTAATACAGTCTTTGATGTAAAGAGAGGACTCGCCTCTCGCACTTTCCGAAGGATGATTCGCATGTTAAGCTGTAACCTTTTATTTTGGGTCTAAGTCCCTTTTTTAAGTGCGTTTCCGATACCAAACATATATCAATATTATTCTTCCGTGGAAACATTTCTAACTCGTCGATTTTTTTTCAAAAGGCCGTTTTCGTCTCGTCCTTTTGACTGGCTTAGCGATCTTAGGTTTATCGGTTCGTGTGTATCGATTTCTTCAGCGTATCGCGCCTTTTTTGAAGCTCCTTAGATACTTCCCAACCTCAATAGTTTGCTGGGTGCTTGCTTTTGCAGTCTATGCAGGTCGTCGGAGCCTGTTTATTTAAGTCACACCATTCTGATAAGTGGTTCCCGGCACATTTTACACATTTCGGTTCCTTTTCGCAATACCACTGGGTGTGATTGAAATCTTGACAGCGTTTGCACTGAGGTATCGATCGTATATTCATACGCATAGGCTCGATTTTAACTACGATATTCACGATATTTTACGCTTCTATAGCTCTTAGCTCTCTCCAGAATAGAGCCTACCTCCGAAGAGGGTGGATTTTCCAGAGAATCGGGACTGCCACCTGGAGTACTATATCTATTTGTTTTACTCATTGCATTTTATGTATACATTTTACCCCCGGAATACGAATGGTAGTCGCCTCTTACGACAGGCATGACAGGTTATATTCTGGCCGCTGCCCAAAGGGACTCACCTTTGTAGGACTCAGAATTTCGGTTCAATTCAACAATCTTAAATGACCAATCATCATCATCCATCAAGGACGAATTTATAATTGAGAAAGATTTCATCAGCAAAAAATTCCATCTTCAAAGTTGAAAAAATTTCAATCTGCATCAAATTCAAATGTGGCGATATATAGAACAGCTCTTGCGCCGATTTTCAAATTTACACCGATCACCAAAATTTGATCAGTCAACTTCTTGAGCGAAAGTCAATGCACTTGACAATGCTCCAATAATTGCAGCCAAAGATCACGTAAAAGCACCTTCTATTGGTTCTGGGAAATCTTAAGCCACAACACAAAGGAATATTTCTTTAGATCTCCAACGATTGCCCGAAGAACAGATGCTACAGGAAAAAGTCAACTAGGACTATATTTCTTACATATACCAGTTCCTCGAAGAAGTGTCTTCAGATGATGATATGAATCTGCAAATAGATGAAGTACCCCTGAAAACATCACATAATATCCCAATGCAGAAAGGGTACACATAAATCTGAATAGCACTGAAATTTCCAGGTCCATAAAAACCCAGTTATTAATACTATTCCAAACGAGAAGCCCGTAGCCCCCAATGGGAGAACCAATGAATTGCTTTCATCGGGTTTTGAGTACCCAGAGTTGACGAATCGTCAGCTGGCCGCACGGCATCCAGATGAATGGTCACTTTTTATTAGTGCATAAGAAAATACTGCTAAAACATGTGGGTTTCCGGATGAAGAAAACCTACTCTACCTTCAAAAATGTCCCAGAGGAAAGGCGCTAGTTGCGATTTGATGCCGTTTATTTCATCCACGTCGAGTTCCTCATCATATTATAGCAACTTTAAGAATTCTCTTTGGTAAACCTTATATGATTATTAATTCTCTTATTTAAAAAATTCGTCAAGATTCACCGCCAAAAACAGATAAATCAGAAACGATCGTGAGATACGCACTAGCTGTCGAAAATATAGGTATGTGCCGCAATTGAGATGGCCGAGCTCAACTCACACTTGAGGAATCCAATATAATTGCAGAAATTAATAGAGAAGTTGGCACCTCAAATACGTCCCAATTGGGGAATTTACAAACAGAGATTAAGAACAACTGAAGTCACTTCGTTAAACTTATTATTGTCAGATATCAAAGTGGAAAGCAAACGTCATGACCTTTCATATTTTAATGCACATGACTAATTGTTAAGAACCTGTTTGGGAGACAGTGAAACAAAAGCAATTGTGCCGTACCTGCCTTCGGAGACATAAAAAAAGATGCCCGTATTCCCTGATATGCGGGGAACAGGGCTGCACATTTCGCCACCAAAAACTCTAACATAGGATCAAAAAGCACAGCAATGTTACACCACATGCCGTGACCCATGCTGCAATTCCATCACACAGCTAGTGAAGATAATTCTGTTTTACTCAAAGTTGTCCAAGTGGTGATATAAGGAAACCAGAGATCGATGCAGACGTACGCATTTTTGGATGATGGAGCATCTGTAACGTTGATGGAAGATGATTTAGCAAATCGTTCACCTCTCCACTTAAAGTGGACGTCCAATGCAATGCGCACGGAGCATAACTCTAGAAATAATGATATCGAAATAGATGGTTTATCAAAGAGAAAGTATATCATCTTTGGAGTTCGCACAGTCAGCTCAAAACTTTGCCATCGCAGTCTATGGTTTGGGATTATTTTTCGAAAAATACACGCACCTTAGTATATTACCAATGCAATCGAATACCAATGCTCTTCCAAAAATTCTAATTGGATTATAACATTCGATGCCATTAAAAAACTAGACAGTAATTCGACCTTTGATGCGCTGTCTGACTTCATACAAAGAAATTGTATCCCTGTATCCCCATACTGAAATCGTTATTACGGGCGATTTCAATAAACACAATTCTATGTGGCTTCGACATTCTGGATAGACAACACCCGAAGGACGGTGTGTTGAGATCTTTGCCAACTCCCTGGACTTGTTTCTAACCTCTCAACCTGAAAAGTACACTGTGGATGTGCTCTCACCTCTAGGCTCGTCGAACCATTGTGTCATATCATTTAAATTCTCGTACATTGACTACACAGCTAGAAAAGAACTTCTGAAAGAACAGTATGGCAATACGAGAGAGCCAATTGGAGCGGACTTGACACCTTCTTTAGGAATTTTGACTAGTCGTTATGTTTCTTTGATAACGACGTGGTTGCCGCTGCTGATATGATCACAGACACTATTCTCTTTGGAATGAGATCCTTTATCCCTCACCGGATAAGGAGTATCAGAGCAAAGGAAAGGGCGGGGTATGATTCGAGCTGTAAAGAGTCTTTCAGGTCGAGAGAAATGTGTTTTCGGTCCTATAGGACCAACCCCACAGAGCAAAATCGAAATGAAATCAAACGAGCCAGGAATGACTGGCCTTTCTTAAGCGTGTGAAATTTCTATACGACCAAAAATTGAGGCAAAAAGTACTACAGTGTCCCAAAGTTAGTAAAAATTGTGGGTCGTTCCTACACCTACACTTGAGTACATCGAATCTTCAATTGGACGAATCCACTTTCGCACTCGTATAGTAGCAAGAGTATTTAAAGATTTTAACGCTCACAAATCCGCTGGTCCAGATGGTATATCTTCCCTTCTTCTAAAGAGGTGTTCTTCTACGCTGGCAAAACCACTGTGTATGCTTTTCCATCAATCCTACTCCTTAGGACTCCTTCTGAGCGAATCTTCTTCTCTCTCCTCCTACAGGCCCATTACACTTACGTCTCTTCTTTTCAAGGTCATGGAAACGCTGATAAATCGTCAGTTCATGAAATATCTTCAAACACGAAAACTTCTTAATGACCGGCAGCACGTTTTTCGTGGCCACTAGTGATTTGATGGCATGTCTCACTGAAAAGTGGATCCAAAGTTTACATCAATCTGGCGAAAGCAAGATAGTTGCACTTGATATTTCTAAGGCATTTGACAGAGTTTGGCATCAGGCTCTTTTGTCGAAAATGCGTGCATTTGGGATCGATGATTCTCTTCTTCAATGGCTTAGAAATTACCTTTCGGAACGTTCAATTCAAGTTGTCTTCGATGATAGAACTAATAGGTGATGCTAATATTACACTGTCGATTGACACCCTCGACCACCGCCGTAATGTCTCCTGTCCCACCCTGTTCTATTTTCACCACCAGTGCTCCTCATCAATTGCCAGTAGCATTCCGCCCCCTCAAATCTCCAACCGTAACACCCGTCTCGCTATGAATGCTCATCAGTACACCCTCAAGCCCACTTTCGGACGTACCCTGAAATATCGTGATTCTTTCCTAAGTCGAACAACCCGCTCAGTGAATGCCCTGCCGAGCTCTTTATTTCCTAATCATTAGAACCTCCAAACATTCAAAACCAAAGTACATCGGTACCTCTCTTTCTTTCCCCCCTAACTTTCCATCGCCCGTGCTGTGTGCAATCATTTTAAGGGTACTAGCAACCCCTTGAGCGTGCGCTAATTATATAAAAAAAAAACAAATGCGTCGAAGGAACACCTGAATGTAGCTTTGGCCGACGCCGAAAAAGTTCTTGGACATGTGGTCTCCATTAACCGATGATTTTTTCTTTAAATTTGACAGGCAGAAAATTGATTGCAGAGTTGCAATCGGGCAAAAAGAGACCCACTTCAAGATAGATCTTGCGGGTGTTAATGCAAACTTATAACCCTATCGGACTGATGAAGCTGCAAGATCTCGGTCGAAACTTAATAGCTCATCTGAAGCCAGTGATTCGAGGCACCGGAGTTTCTTTAGAAATTCAAGGACCATTGGCCCCGATGCGAACTGACAACGAATCCATCCGCAGTAAAATTTGTAGAACAATTACACCATTCTATCGAAAAATCAAATGTTATAATCGAAGTGACTACACACTCTTGCTAGAAAAAGCTTTTGCACATTATGTCGAAGGTATTCGCATTCATTCGTAAGACACGAGAATATCGAACCATACACGCCGAGTTCACATGTAAAAAAGCAGATGAACAGCTAAAACATTTTTATGATGAAGTCGCTGCATTGAAGAATATAGAAGCTTGTTACAGAGCCTAGCCCACTTCAAAAATTGACACCGTACTTAGACGATGCTGGTGTGATACGCACTTAAGGTCGAATAGACGCGTTTACAAAATCTTGTTTTAATACAAAAAGGCCAATCTTACTATCCAGACACCATTATATCACCTTTCTAATTTTAGATCATTATCATCGAAAGTCCCATCATCAGTATAATGAGACAGTGGAAATGAAGTCCGCTAACGATTTTAAATTCCTCGTTTAAAATTGCTTATAATAGCTGTACAAAAACGATGCCAACAATGCTCCAATTTGAAAGCTAAACCGTATGTTCCACTAATGGGAGAACTTCCACCGGGGAGTTGAAAAGCATTTACTAAACCATTTTCATTCATCGGCATAGACTTCTTCGGATCAATATTTATTACAGTAGGGAGGAGAAGAGAAAAAAGTGCTTGTCACCTGTTTGGCAATACGAGGTATACGCATTGAAGTCACGCACTCACTTTTGGCAGATTCATGTACTTTTGCGCTACAAAGATTTATATCTAGAAGCGGTATACTGATACAGATTTATTCAGGCAATGGGACAAATTTTCGGGTGTAAGGCGGGAACTGCTTGCGGCAGTTGAGTAAATTGATAGAAACGAGATAGTTGTAAGCGTGAGGAAGCAAAACTTAAGTGGACATTTATACCACCGGCATTGCCTCATAGCTGGGAACGTTTAATCCTTTCAGTTAAACAAACGCTAACTGTTAAAGTGGCTGTCGAAAAACCAATACACTTAGGCCTATTGGCCTATTGTGCTGCCACGTGGATCTCCAGAAACCATTTGGAGCTCTTAATAAAGCGTAGGAGACCTTTAATGTCTGTGCTGCTTAAGTTACCTAAGTCGTTGTGGAAGAAGACCCCTAGGTAGAGATTTCTTTCTTGGGAGCGAGCTGGACATGTACAGAAGAGGTGAGGGATTGTCTCCTCTTTCTCCTCGTCCATGCAGCTTCTGCAACAGTCGTTAGTAAACATGTCAAGCCTTCTTGCTTGTCGATCTTACCGCATATCTATGGTTTGTTTTTCTATTATCATCCTGCTTTAGTCCTTGTTTGCACGTAGCGATAGGTATACCTATATTTTCCTTTTCAGATGTGATAGGTATAGTCGTTCCAATTTTCGCAAGTTCGTCGGCCGTACAATTCCCCGGAATGTCTCAATGTCCTGGCACCCAGCAATGGTTAATATTCAACTGCTCCGCCATCGCCATTAGAGATGATCGGCAATCCACGACTGTTCTTGAATTTAGAGAGAATGAGTCCAGGGATTTGACAGCGGCCCGACTATTGGAAAAGATGCGGATATCCATTGCAGATATTACATATCTCTTCAGACACAAAGTGTTGGTAAAGTTTAAATGGACAAGTTCTCCTCTCATTTTGAAAACAGTTCTTATTTTTTCAGCTGAGTAACTGTTAATGAAATATGTTTTTTCATTTAGAAAATGATTAAGTTTGCTGTAATAGTTCCTGAAAAGTGACGATTAGCTTCTTGAACATATTGGTCATACGTATGTCTGCCAAGATTCTCCAAAATTGAGTTAAATTTTTCTCTTAAGAGATGAGGTTCACCTGAATTGTGAGATTCCGGACGCTTTTTTCTGTCATTCCTCGCAGATGTTTACATTTGTTCTAGATATGCTTTTTAATACTACGTTTGGTATTCTGGATTCCTTTATCTCTAATAATCTTAAAATGTGCAGTTTGAGGGTGTACAAGCACAGGAAAGAAGTTCCAGTTTCAAGGTATTGCATATAATAAGGGGTATTTTTTTCCACCTGATCGTAGAATTTGTACCCCCATATCTGAGTTCCATAGAGCAAGTTTGTTTTGCACTTAGCGACACATAATTGTTTTTGAAATAACGTTCCCAAATTGCGCAGATAGCTCTTTAAGCATCACCTCATTTTCCACCAAAGTGCGGTTTTAAACTTAAAGAAGGCACTAACAGGATACCTAGGTATTTGTATCTGGATACAACTTCAATTTCTTCACCGTCTAACTTCCACTTTTCCAAACGTGAGTAACGACGTCCTTCATTTCTAAATATCATGACTTTTGATTTCTCAAGATTAACAGTGAGATTCCAACACTTACAATATGATTTTGCTTAATACACCGATTTTGGAAAGCTTATAAAAGAGTGCTTTAGGTGATATTAAATTTATAAATGTTAAAATTTAATAAAGAATTCGGCAAAAATAATATTCGCCTGTTTAACAAAAACATGTCTTTTAGAAATTAATTTAAAGTCTAACCTCTACAAAGAATGCGTACAGCTTTTTTTCTGCAATATTAGTAAGGCAGAATATTTGGTCGATTGAATTATAGAATAACTTTTTCCAAATCCAGCTTGGAATTCTTTAAGAATGTTATTTTCTTGAACCTATTCGTATAATCTTTTATATATCAATGCGGCAAACAGTTTGGCTGAAGTGGTGATCAAAAAATGATTCCTCTGTAGTTCTTCGGGTCTTTGTAATCGTCTTTCTCATGAAGTGGGAAATTGATTGCTTTCTTGAATGCGCCAGGGTCATTTGTAAAATCAAAGATTCGATTATACGAGTATTCTTTTGTGAGAGATTGTGCAATTTCTGCAATTTTTATAAAATTCGAACGGGATGCGATCAATACCTGGTGCTTTGTTTGGTTTCGAGTTGTTTATAACTTCTTTGACTTCTTCCAGAGTAAACGCAGAGTCTAATTTTTCATCTATGAGTAGAGGGACTGCATATTGAAATAGTGGGAAGGTTAGTGGGGCATTGAGAAGCTTATCGAAGAGAGTCCTAAGTTGCGTGGATTCAAGGGACAGGGAGATGTTTGACGTGCATCCGTTTATGTACGTGACAGCTTCCCAGAACTGCGCCCAGGATTTTGAGGTGTTTATAAGCGAGATGTTTTACTCTTCAAGAGCTACTTTTTTGCTATGACACATGCGCTTGCATGCGCTTGTCTCTTGCTCTCAAACAATCTGAATCAAACCAATTTTGCTTATATGTTTTATAGGTTTTTGGGTCCTTGTGTTGCGAAATGGATTTATTTATGGTTTCTGTTAAAACTTCAATATCGATTGTATAATGCTGCATGTTCAGTTTCATAAGGTTTACATTCATGTTTCGCTGACAAGTTTCGAGTATTCGGTTGTTCCAAACAAATTTTGGCAAAAGGCTTAGTGGCTTTATGTTATCATAGTTGCCGCCGGCAGCAAAATTGAGAGTTACTTCCACGGGTATGTGGTCCGAAAAGATCTCAATTCCAACTAACTGTCCAGAAGTTTATATCAACTTCCCGAGACAAAGCAGTAATTTATTATCGATCATGATGATCCCCTGATAAATGTCAGTTCACCTTTCGAATCACCTTTGCAACTAGCATTCAACAAACGCATGTCATACTCATCGGCAAGTTCAAGAATTTTTGCTCCTTTGTTATCACTTATTGAGTCCTTTGATTTCCGATGAGGTTCCAAAAAACTGCTGTAGTATCTGGATGCGAAGTTGATTATGATAGTCCTACTCGACTACTAAAATCACCAATAAGCATTATATCAGAGAAGTCTAAGGAATGCAGTTTGTCACAGGGGTGTTTCACCACTTCCTCTTCCAAAAAGCGAGGTTCTTACAGCAGGAGACCAGGTTAGTTCATAATTCGAGAATATTTTCTTAAATTTAATTTCTTCGTTGTCTAATACTCGTAGTTGGCAAGATTAATATATATCCGAGGATCTTTGTAGCTCGGCTGGAATTACAGTGCCCAGAGCAGTTCATCTCTTGTGATAAGGCCAGTAATTTTTGTCGCGGCTGCAAAAGTGCTATTGTGACTGTTGTTAGCCGTGAAAGGGGGGATACCTGGAAAATGAGTATCCAGTACCAGGTTGAGTGATTCGTGACTTGAGTTCGTACATGAGCCGTCGCTTTTTTCAAGAGGATTTTTCTTGGTAGTGATATGCCTCAGAGGCTTCAGTGATTTCATCACAAAAGGACCTCCAAGATTCACGCTTTGCCGTCCTGAATTCTTTTTTATATGTTTGGAGGGATTCGTTGTATGAGTCCCAATCCAACGCTTTTCTTGAGGTTTATGCTTTGCTGAGAAGTTTCCTGCAAGCGTGTCTAAGCAGCCCCAGTGTGGATGTCCACCAGTAAGGCTTTTTCTTGACTGTAGGTTTAATTAGAGGACAGGAGACGGTAAATGCTTGGTTGAGAGCCTGTGTTAGAGCCTCGACTTCCGAGTCAAGTTCATTGGTGTTGTCCGAGGGCTTGAAAGGTCGGGAGGGATACTTTTTGAAGTATTACCGTATATTTGAACCAGTCAATTTCCCGACAGTTACGAAATGCTGCTTGGCATGGGGGAGCATTCATTAAATTGAATTCGATGTATCTGTGATTTGAAAAGGAGTGTTCATACAATACCATCCAGTTGAGGTTACGTTTCATACAATATACAAGTTCTGATCTTACCTTTGTCATTGGTATATAGTGAAACGTATAGAAGTGTCCTCAGTTCACGAACCACGTCTTCAGCAATCCATGGCTCTTGGATTAGGATGATGTGATCTGTGCCTGTGGATAGACACAGAATGAGTGCGGCTGAGGCCTTTTTTGAGTGGTAGAGATTAATTTGGAGAAATCGTAGCGTCATTGCTGGAATCCTCCAAGGAAACCCCGACCACGGTGCTGCAAGAGTCCTCTGATTCTGAAGGCGAGTCCAAAAGCTCATCCTCCAAGTCTGATTGTAAAAGATCTCTGTATGTTTCGTCGTCGGTCGAGATGGATCTCCGACGTAAAACTAGAGATGGATGCCGACGTCTTGTTAGTCACCCCCGACTGGTTGGAGTCATCGCTATCCAATTTAGGAAAGGATATCGTTGTTCCAATATCCGAGGCTAGGTTTGTGCTTTCTGTTGAAGGTGGAGCCGGTTGGTTATCATCATCCAACTCGTCCTTCTTGTAGATCCTTTGGTAGAACCGAATCACGCTTTTGGTCTGCGCTAGATGGTTAAGGGATTCCTTATTGATCACAATTAACGGGCATCCGGAAGGGCCCCTTAGTTCCTCTAGTTTCGCGACCTTCCAGTCACGAGTCGGAAGGGTCGGGCTACTGAGTGTAATGATCTCTAGAATGTCTTCTGGATAGGAGAGTCCAGCTGGGATCCAAGCGCGGGCTCTAGGTCTGCTAGGGGTATCCTCTTTTGCCATGACCAAAAGCCTAACACCTGGCCAGACCTCTCCAAGACCACGTATAACTATTGCAAGCGATAAGCTTGACGTGGCCCTGGTACCAGCCAGCGTTGCTTTTGGTGGGAGGTGGTCCAGGGTTTTCCTGCATGATGGTCAAGAAGTTGCTCGAAAGCTTCAACTTGTCCAGCTGCCACCGGTCTGTCGAAATAGATCCGTCGGCGTCGCTCCTATCGATTACCGCGATTGTGATTTCGGACATTGCTAAAAGACCTCAGGGATATAGTATGGGCAGATCCCGGGGGTGTTCTCATTTTGGGCCTTTTGGGAACGGGAATGGTTTCCTCCAGTGATTTCTGTCGCTTGGAGGAGTCTTTTAGCGATTTAAAAACTGTCTTTTGATGGTGCGGTTTTGGTAGCAGCAGGGCGTACATGGCCTGCCACAGACTTGCTGCTGCTTGCGGTGGAGGAAGTGGTAGGGCTTTGTCTTGCCACGGTCCTGCCGCTCCCTCAAAACTTTGTTTTGACTCGTTGCTTTTGCTCTGTAGAAGATTACCATGGCCCACCACAGATGTTCTTTTGCTCGGAGCAGGAGCCCTGTCGGTAGTCGGTCCAATGACCATATTACCGCCTAATAATAAAAGAGTACTGGCCTCGGGTTTTATTTTTTTAAAGGGTTTTTCATAAAGGTCCCACAAGTAGAGGAAAAAGAAGGTTCATCTGTACAGAGATCCACTGTATACAGATAAGGCTAGCTAATCCGGAGGTCGCCAGGTATCCGGATACTGCGTTAACGACTGAGCTATTTAGATGCTGGGCCCTCAGCCAGGTTGATTATCCTCACGGGTCGTATGACACGTTGATCCGGCCCAGGGGTGTTGGGACTGGTGGGGAAGGTGGAAGCACTCTTTTGACCTTACTCAGCCTCTACAACTCGACAAGTTCGATATTTACACTAGCTGTAAACATGTGAACAAATAGTCCTAGCGATAAGCTTTTAGTTACTATAATGGCTAAGGTAGAAAATATTATAAACACTCGCCCTCTTACGTACGTCCCTTTAACAGGAGAGAAAAAAGAAGCACTCACACCTAACTAATTTTTATTTGGCTCTTCTATTGGAACTAAGCCGCTTGGAGAATTCACAGAACGTTCTAAAAAGAAATTTACTTTTGGTAGAACAGTTTGCAAACTCTTTCTGGCGTATGTGAATAAAGAGTATTTGCCCGACGTAACTGCTTACGAACCTGGCAGCACAGCTTGCTGACCTCGATGTCATGAGGTAAAAATCGAGCATTTCCGACAAACCATTTTTCACAAAAGAACGTATTTCGATCATCATAATTTAAATAATTGAATATTTAAAGTTTCTGAATTTTACGTCATATATTGTAATTTATGATTTTTAAATCATGGAATTTTTAAATAGGTTTGTCATTTATATAAATAGATAGATTTTAGCCTGGTACAATAAATATCAAACAAAACTTTTGATATTGAGTGAGTTTTACTCATATAATTATTATTAACACTTATCCATCGATGAGCGATAGACCTTGTCTATCTATCCCACCGCTGCCACCAACATTTATTTTATTTCAACACAACTATATGAATTTATTTTGATATATCCTTGTTGCTTCAGGTCGGATAATTGCCTTGGTTTTCGACTCCGGTATTTCTTTCTGCTTGATTACAGTGCTTCATCGACTTTCTTGAGTCAATAGTAATTTTAATAGCGACTTCCTAGGATTTCAATAACACACACATGACCACAGCGATATAATCAAAGATTCTATTTACTTTCTTTACTTTAAGTGGCGCTACAGCCCGGGGTGGACCTGGGTCTCAGTCAACAAGCTCTCCAGCCAGCTCAATCCCTGGCTAGCTGCCACCAGTTTCGCACGCCAAGTTGACTGAGTTCCTCTTCCACTTGCATGCGCCATCTGAAGCTTGGCCTTCCTCTACTTTGCTGTCCCTCGGGAGCGGATTCGAATACTTTTCGAACCGGAGCATTGGTGTCGCTCTACATAACCCAGCCATCTCAGTTTTTGGATCTTCACTCTTCTGGCTAGCTCCATGCCGCTGTACAGTCCGTACTGTTCGTCGTTGTATCTCCTCCTCCACTTACCGTCAATGGGTGATGGGACAGAAGATCGCCCCAAGAATTTTTCTCCCGAAGCAACCAAGGACACTCTCATCCATTTTTGATAATGTCCATGCCTCTGCGCCATAGAGAATGACCGTGATTATTAAGGTCTTATAAAGGGTGACTTTTATTGTCCGAGAGAGGGCTTTGCTACTCAATTGAAATCTTCTTAGCCTAAAGAAACAGCGGTTGGCAAGAGTTATTCTTCGCTTGATCTCAGCGCTGGTGTCATTGTCTGTATTTATAGCAGAACCTATGTAGACAAAGTCCTTAACTACCTCAAAGTTATATCGGTCGAGGATGACGTTCTGCCCGAGACGTCGGTTTTGGTTGTCCTTTTTGCTTGACAGCATATACTTGGTCTTGTCCTCATTGACCACTAAACCCATTTTCGCCGCTTCCGTCTCAATACTCGCGAAAGCGCCACTGACATCACGCTGCTTTCTCCCGATTATGTCAATATCGTCGGCGTATGCGAGTAGTTGGATGAACTTTTAAGTGAGTTTTGCACTATTCTTTCAAGTACGATGTTGAGAAAATCGCATGACAGCGCATCGCCTTGTCTAAATCTTTTCTGGACATCAAAGGTCCCGGGGAGATCTTTACCGAACTTGATGGAGCAGCGTGCATTCCCCATCGTCATCCTGCACAAACGGACGAGTTTGGCAGGGATGCCGAAACTAGACATTGCTCTGTATAGCTCGTCTATATAGATGCCTTTTCTAAATCCTTTCTGGACATCAAAGGTCTCGGGGAGATCTTTACCGAACTTCATGGAGCAGCGTGCATTCTCCATCGTCATCCTGCACAGACGGACGAGTTTGGCAGGGATGCCGAAACTAGACATTGCTCTGTATAGCTCGTCTATATAGATGCTGTCATACGCGGCCTTAAAATCGATGAATAGGTGGTGCGTATCGATCTGAAGCGCAAGGGTCTCCTCCGAGATCTGCCGTAGTGTGACGATCTGGTCGATGGTGGACTTTCCTGGCCTGAAGCCACACTGATATTGGACTTATCAGGTTGTTGACGAACGGCTTCAGGCGTTCACACAATACGGCGGATAAGATCTTATATGCGATGTTAAGGAGACTGATGCCTCTGTAGTTGGCGCAGTTGAGAGGGTCTTTTTTCTTGAGAATCGGACAAACAATGCTGAGGTTCCATTCATCGGGCATACTTTCGTCCGACCATATTTTACAGATGAGTTGGTGTATGCTCCTTACTAAGTCATCGCATGCCGTTTGAAGGGCTCGGCAGTCAGGCCGTCCGCTCCAGCAGCTTTGTTGGACTTAAGCTTAGATATTGCTGTCTTCACTTCATCCAGGTCAGGTGGACGGAATTGTTGGTCATCATCGTCCACGTTGAAAGGTTGATTTTGCCTGACAGCGGTATTTGGTCCGTCATCGCCGTTATACAGTCTGCAGAAAAGGTCTTTCCAAATCCTCAGCATCGACTGCGATTCTACTATGATGTTCCCTTGTTCATCTCTACAGGCTTCGATTCGACGTTTGTTTCTGTGGCATGTTATTTTTACCTTTTGGTAAAACTTCCAAACCTCATTCCTGGAGTAGCATCTCTCAATTTCCTCGACCGCGCGCTTCTCATGCTCTTTCTTCTTCCTCCTAAGAAGCCGGTTTTCGTCTCTCCTCTTCCGCTCATAGAACTCATGAGCAGCTCTGGTCTTCCTAAGCAGCGGCGCTTTATATGCATATTGCTTAGCTGCATATGCTTGCCAGCATTCAACATCGAACCAGGGGTTTCGTTGTAGTGGATGAGTGAAACCCAACACATTAGAAGCGGCATCTCTGATGGCGTTTTGGCAGTGCTTCCAATGGTCTTCGATGCTTGATGATAGCGGTATTAAATCTCTTAAGAGATTAAGAGATTCACGATCGGAAAAGGAATTGGCGAACTCTTGCGATTGTAGCCGTCTGACGTCGAAATTCCTCACAGCATTAGTTTGTCTTGACGTAGTTTGAGATATCCGCAACTGTACCTTGGCTACAACAAGGTAATGGTCCGAGCCGATGTTGACTCCTCGGAACTTACTTACATCCAAAATACTGGAGGAGTGTCTTGCGTCGATCGCAATGTGATCAATCTGGTTGACTGTTGATTGATCAGGACTTCTCCAAGTCCCCTTGTGTATGTCGAGATGTGGGAGCCGCGAGCTAGCCACGACAGTGTTTCGCCCCGCCGCAAAGTCGATTAGCCTCCGTTATCGGAGGTGGTGTTGTGCAGGCTTTATTTTCCGATTGTTCCACCAAAGATACCCAATCTTCCTAGCTTTGCACTAAAATCAACGAGGACAATTTTAATGTCATAGCTAGGGCATTGCTGGTTGATCTTGTTAAGGAGCTCATAGAAGGCATCCTTCGTATCGTCATCTTTCTCCTCTGTGGGGATATGCAAGCATATAAGGCTAATGTTGGCGAATTTAGCCTTGATGCGGATTGCTACGAGGAGCTCGCTGACATGCCGGAAGCTCAAGACTTCTTGTCTTAGTCCGCCTCCGACAACAAATCCGCATCCAAATAAGCGCTGCTTTTACCGTCGAAAGCAATTGCCGTAGTAGTTGTGGCAGTTTTTCATCTTCCTTTCCTGCTCATCCCATCGCATTTCTTGAATGGCGGTTATGTCTGCTTTGCAGCAGTCTAGGCCCTCCGCTAGTTGCTCGGCTGCACGTAATCTGTTAATGGATCTAACATTCCACGTGCATATCCGAAGCTCATTGTTCTTAAATCGTTTGCATGGGTTGTCTACAGTAGATCCGTCCATATCCGATGCTTGTTGATGCTTCGTAACTCCTTTTTTTTTTTTTTTTAAATGGCCGGGTAAGTACCCTGGCGCCACAACCCATAACCTGGAGGACCAGTTCCATTTTTAATGCCCCAAGGACGAGGGGTCGGTTACACCGAAGCCAGTAACCCGTTCCGGGAGTGAGTGCATAATCTCTTTCCAAGACCCTGGCTAAGTCCTGGAAATCCTTACCGGCCTGAACTCCGAATATGTCGGAGTAGCCCGGATAAGGTCTTGTCACTAGTCCTGATTTGTGGCATAGGAAACTCGCCATTTGTCCCCTTCACTTAGCAATCTCTAGTGAGATTCCCAGATGGCGCTACGGGGAGGCGTGAGGTAGGGGTTACTAGCAGAGCTGCAGGTAGTTCGGCTGCAGAGGCTCATTCTCGTTATTTAAAGAACCAGCACCTGTCGGATGATGCTACTTCTACGAGGCCTTATACTAATCGTTAACATCCTAGATTCTATTTATTCACTTATAAATAATGTTTTGTTTAGCGTTCTCGTAAACTTAGTTGCTAGTGATATCACGGTTCGACTCCAACTTCCACATTTTTTGCGAGTTTCCCTCTGTTAAAAAAATTTTGTTGCTTACTCAACGTGAGAATGTTTTCTGCAACTTGTGTTTGTCGATTTGGCAATGATTCCCATTCTTACAATCGTTTTAACAATTTATAATAGAATAATACTTTACCTAAAAACCACTCACCTAAGAGTAACCGCAAGTACTTCAGTTGGAGGTATGGATAATCTCATAAGTTCATAAATGTATCTTAATTTTAACTGAAATTTTTATAGCCAATTCGCCAAACGATTATACAATAATTCGGAAGGAATGAAAGAATGTTTCGAGATTTTCTTTTCAATTATTGAAAATGTATAAATGTGTCCTTTTGTGAGTTGACGACCGGTGAAAGAATGTACCAAATAATGTATACGAGGTACATGTAAACTAATCTCTTTTTTATAAAACATCTTAAGAAATTAACTGTATGACGATTTTTTGAATTAATTCGATAGATTATTTCAAGACATTTAATACTTGCACATAGTTTCGGGTTTATGTCCACCACAGCTTCCTCTTACAAAGCGCGCTCTTAAGGTTAAATTGTGTGCCTATATCGCTTATTACTCGGCAAAGTTTTGCTCCAAAGTGTCAATCGTTTTTGGTTCATGTTATCCAATGGCGTTAGTAGAAAGTTATCCAATGGCGTCAAATTGCATGATCTTGACTATTTTCAATAAAGCGATATTTTCCTTCGTAGTGGTGGTGGACCACCATTCCTTCGGAATCTGTTCGATTTTCGAAATAAATGTTTTCCCGATGAAATGCACAGAAAATAATTTAAGCATGGTGGCATGGCTAGCTGTTAATTTAATTTAATATTTCATCTCTATTAGTCTGATACTTTCAAAAGACACACTCATTTCTTTTGCAATTCTATATTACATTATCATTATAGTAAATTTTAAAGATTTTTTACAAAATTTGTAGGCAGTTTAAGATCAAGATAAGCCCGAAAAGCATGAACAGCATGAATGCGTAGTCGGGTGAGGCAAAACTAAAATTAAATAAATGTACGTCATTCGAAGTTTGATACCATCAAAAAAAAAAGGAAACAGAGTAATAGAGTTCATTTGCTGTATAAAGAGATGGTCATGTTGCACGTTATTATGTAATGGGTCTTTAGCGAGAGAAAATTTTTTTCTTTACTTACCCTGCGATTTTTAATATTTGTTATAAATTATGAAAGTTTGCGTTTTTATCTGTTGTTTGGCCTTAAACTTAGCATTTTCTGCGTTGAAATCTTTTAACAGCACTTGTTTTACAAGCGATGTTAATAATTTCTCCTATAAGTATTCCTTTTTACGTCCTTTGGCTCACCAGTTACTCATTGGCATATCTGTAGTAGTTAAGTGTGATCAAGCTGTCTGTCCCATTTCGTCAACTGGTAGATGAATCCCTCCAGTTATCACATGTCCAGTCTTCTATTTTGTCTCTTATTTAATGTATAAGAAATTTTTACTTCCATAGATGTAACGTCTTTTTGAAGCCAAACTGACCTGCTTCAGGCTTTAACTTTACAGACTTTTCTTTACAAAATTGCGAATGGTAACAAGGTGCTGTTATTTCCTTTATACATTTTGATGTTTTAATATGACTTCTACGTAAGTATTTTTAAGACAATATATATTTCTTTTTCTGTCATATTTGAGCTTTATACTAGGTAACTGCACAAAAATCTATTTGGGGAAGGTAAATCTAGAAGATTGGTTGGAAATTTGCATACTCGTATAAACATAAGTAAACCTTAAAACACCTTAGCGTGAAATTCCTTCAGTAAATGTCCCGCTAATACACAATTAAAACAATAATTCGTTGCATGATCGTTGCTGTATTCTATCACTAACACTGTTGCTGATGCCTCTTTATCATGAATTGCTGACTTTTACATAATGTTGAAATATATATGTTATTATATATTATATTATATACTTCTCTTTGGGAATAGTTTTAGCATTATACCTGATGTCTTGGGTTAAGAATTACAACAGAGGTTACAGAAAACTGGGTATTCGAATTGTTGCAAGCCTTGGTGGAACTCCTGCTTGACGAGTTTGTTTTGAATTTCTTATGGCCTTTGATGAGTCGCATATACATAAATTGGTAATGATGCTGATGATTACGATTGGCCGGCGTTCGGGCTCAATCATTGTATTATATTACGTAGTCCCTACATGAATCTTTTCTAAATCTACCCTTTAACACTCGACAATCAGGTACATGTACGAGTACATAGCTGAAAGTTAAAAAAAAACAAATAATTACTTGTTTGACAATGTGTAGAATTTTTATATTTCGTTGGTTAAAATTATTAGTGAGAACTTTTTCGGAGAATTTCTGGGGTCTCGTTAGGCTTGAATAATTTTCGTATCAGCACTTGACCTTCGAAGAATAAAAAGATGTATAGTGTACACTTTACTAATATATCCTTGCGTTGACCGAATTGAAGTGTCTTGAACCTAGTGGCCAAAATTATTTAAATGACAAAATAATTTAAATTCAAATAATTAAAAACCATTGTATATTTCTTCTACGATAATTATCCACATTACTGTGGTGGAAAGCAAACACCACAAGCCTACAGATTAATCCAGAACCTTATCAGGTACCAGTGCCCGATGGTATCTTTGCGTAATGGGCAATTTGTATTCGCAAATTATCATAGCGACAATTGAAAAGAAATGTGAGAATGTTGAAGAACAATCGTACCTCTGGGTTTGATTGCGTTTTACATTTTTTTTAGCGCTAGTTATTAGAACCCCTGATCAATCAACCATCAACCAGATTGACCACATTGCGATCGCCGCAAGACACTCCTCCAGTATTACAGAGTTCGAACGTTCCTAGGAGCCAACATCGACTCGGACCAGAACCGTGTTGTAGCCAAGGTACGGTTGTAGCCGAGCTCTTAAAAGCTGCGGGCGATTACTTGGTAAAGAGTATACACCAATTCATCTCTAAAATATTGTCCGACGTAGGTATGCCCGATGAACGTCAGCATTGCTTGCCCGATTTGTTATAATTAATTCCCTGCAACTGTCAGTCGTTGCCCGGAATCAAAAATAACTTTAGGAATACCCACTTATTCCACGACTGGGTTCATTCGACCTCCAGGTAGTGCTTGAAGAGGCAGCTAAACCTGGGAAACACAATTATAAATATGTTTAGCGCCACGAAAATTTTCCAGGAATCACGAAATCTTCGATTACGAAAAAAAAAACAAATCAACGAAAGAAAAATCTTCATCGAAAAAAAAACAAAGGAACAACAACGCGAAAGGAAAATTAAAGATTTTTTTCACAACGTTATGAAGCTCCGTTGGAGCTCGATGATCTATAAAAATTGACGTACCGGTACGCTCGTCGTTAGAGTGACCCGCCATATCTACAGTCCCGAAACGTACCAAGACAAACTAAAAGGTCGGGTGTCTCGCCTATTTCGGGCGACCTACCGGAGTCTCAAGTTCACAAAAAAAAAACGTTTCTTCATTGACTGCACTATTTTCTACACTATACTTAGCTTTTTTCCTTTGGCGGTTCTGTGCCTCTTTCTGACACTGTCCATTTAATCCTGTGTCCTGCTACTCTTGCTGTCCAATCCCACCAACGAGTTCTTTCCTTTCTCCTTTTAACCTTCCCGTCTTTTCTCTCCGTCCACCAAAAGAACTCGCGACTCTACTCTACTTTTTTTCCCTTCACTTTACTTTCTTTTTTTAAGAAAAATTGCTTCTCGCAATTCAAAAATAGAAAACAAATCGCACGAATAAAAAACTTTCTGGGACCCTCTCTTAATGCTGGTCGTCACAAAAATGACTTCCAAATCCTTTTCATTCCATAAACTCCCGCCAGATTCACGCACTCATTCTCACCCACACTCTCTCACACATACATTTGACTCTAGCGGACCCAGCAACAGGGTTTCTAGCTTTGTATCTAGCTATACGACTAGCAGACTTTGCTAGTGTGTGCTCCCATGCATTCCAGTTGTACCCACTCACACTAAACTCTTTAGTCACTGAGTTCTCTCCCGCTTCCAGTGATAACTGGGAACTCCACTGATCGAGTTTATGAGAGTTTGTGGATCGTAGCTATGCATTACATATTGGAAATAAATGTAAAAATTGCGATAAGCAATGTTTCTTCTATATCTGATCCCCAGGTAATTTTCCCCCATCGCACTAAACAAAATTGTAAATAAAAACAAAAGCGAAGGAGAAAGAAAGTCTGATCGAAGGTCGATGGAGTGTTGGGATGAAGGAGGATGGTTGTGTGGGTATAATCCTAGCATGATTTTATTCCGATCTAGACATTGTCTAGACTGCCGCCCCAAACAAAGCTAAGTATTAGTGCCAGTGCCACTTTACCCCGGGTCCTAACTTACTCCGGTGGATCGGCGTTCAGTGGGAATTGACCAATTGCGTGTCACTCCTTACAATTATGAATTTGTTTTTTGTTTTGTTTTGTTTGTTTAGGTTGTGGGCCTTTCTGCCCGCCTAGTATTTGCAAGTTTGTTATTGTTTTCATTATTTTGTTGTTATTGTTTATATTGATTATATCTTGTTGTTTATTATTAATGATTATTATTTTTTCTTATGTTGATGTTATTTTTGTTCTTATTTTATGTTTGTGTGTTCCCTCGTTGGAGGCTGTTTCGTAGCTTGGCCGTCCGCCTAAAACCTCTGCTGCTCCCTTGGTACTCCATCGGTGGAGTGCTGGCTTCAAAGCGGTCGTTGTCCCTTCACCCATCGGACCTGACTTTTAAGGATGATACGATGTTTTGATGTGTCTTATTATGTTGGTCGTTTTGTCTCCACATCGATTGCAAGATGTGGGATTCCTCAAGCCTTTTTAAAACTTGGCTTTCGTTAGGGTGTAAGCTTCCTTCCCCACCTGTCATCATCGTGTTGGGGTGTCTAGCTAGAAAGTACCGTCCGACCCACTTGTCAGCGACTTTCAGACGTCCTGTGTGATGCTGCCCGTTGCTAGTCTCCTATCTAGTCTACGGGCTGCAACGTCCTACCCTCCTTAGGGCTTCACCGACCGAACGACCTCGTTCCTCCTCTGATGGTAAAATTAGCCCGTAAACCTATGTGAGCTCTTTCCGATGGGACCATGGCTGCCAGCCGCCAGAGCCCGGTCTTCTGACTCGAAAGAAATGAGGAAACGAAGGTACAAGGACAGGAAATAGAGTAAACCTTGTTGCGGGAAAATTTACTGCAACAAACCCCACCCTCACCTCATTTCCTACGTGTATCCTCCTTCAATGCTTTGAACCTCCTACCTAGCTCCGGTATATCTCGTTCCCTAAATTTCTTTTCCCTACTATCCGTATCTAATTCCCTACCTGTGGTCTCACTACTTGGTACTATATACCTACTAACTATCACACTACCCTTGCTGCCTATGCTACGCTGGAGATGATCCCTCGAGGCATCAAACTCCGTGCCGCGAGTTACCATCTCCCTCCCAAAATTTACGTTAAATGGGGTTACCTCCAGAATCTCGTGATGTGCTGTGCGAATCGCAAACCTGCACCTTTCCGCAGGATTCGCCTGCGTCCCCCTAAACTGGAATTTAGAAAAATAATCGGCCACAGTTAGAATATATACGTAACCCCGAGTGGACTTAGGAAGTGGGCCGACGAGATCTACACAAACCATTTCCCAACGCCTTGACACTCTTACCCCTCAACCATCAGACAAGCGGGTCGCTCATTCACCGGCTTCACTTTTTGGAAAACCTTGCAATTACTTACATAGGTACTTTGTTACTTCTGACCATATCTTCGGCCAGTAGTACCTAGCTCCCATTCACGCAAACGTTTTGCGGTCGCCCATGTGATCAGCTAACGGGTTATCATGGCACGCCTCTAAAATCCCTAATATACCTTGCTTTTGGCTACTACTTGTTTTCACTCGTTATCGTTATCATTCAAAAACTTGAAGAGTTTGCCTTCCCCCACTCTCCATAAGGGGTGGGCTAATGGGTTAGCTTCCACTGCAGCATCCGCTTCTGAGATCCCAGCCAACTCCGGGACTCCTCGCGAAAGCATGTCGGGAACTACATGCTCCTTGCCCTTCCGGTGGATTATCTGGAAATCAAACTGCTGCAATATCACTACTCATCGACCTAGACTCCCTTGAAGTTCCTTAAGGTTACTCAGCCACACCAGCGAATAATGATCGGTAACGACCGTAAACCGAAACCCTTCGATGTATGGTTGTAACCTCTCAATCGCCCACAGGACAGTCAAGCATTCCTTCTCTGTGGTAGAGTAGTTCCTCTCTATTCTCTGAAGAGACCTACTAAAATGCTCTTAAACTGGAAAGAGCCTCTATTCGGAAACGTGAAGGCTTTGAGTGGACGGGATGGAGGAGAGCCTCCATGGGAATCTGCCAGTAGGCCGACTTTATGTCTAATGACGTCAAATATTTGGCGTCCCTTAGCTTATCCAAAGTCGTTGATATAAATGGTAATGGATAAGCATTCCTATTCAATTTCCTAAAATCGACGCAGAACCTTAATGACCCATCTTTTTTCTTGATAAGGACTATTGGAAATGCCCATGGACTGTTCAATTTTTCGACAATACCCGCCTCC
The DNA here is from genome assembly GCA_928272305.1 of Volucella inflata. Taxonomy (NCBI): domain Eukaryota; kingdom Metazoa; phylum Arthropoda; class Insecta; order Diptera; family Syrphidae; genus Volucella; species Volucella inflata. The sequence goes on from OV743717.1 coordinate 35,973,270, forward strand.
AGCATCTCGTTTAGCTCCTTATCAATCTGTTTTTGCATCGCCGTTGTTTAATAGGTTCTGCCGACGTCCTAATCTTGTGTTCTACCAAATGAGTACTCCCCAATCCCTCGGGCATCGACTTAAAAGCACCGTCGACCAAGGCTTCCATCTGTTCAGCTTCGGCGACGTCCAGGTCTGAGATCTCGCGAATAGCGGTAATCGAGGCAACCGACTGTTGGTTCGAGATGCTCTACTCTCGTGATCTTAAATCCGGGACGATTCCCGATAGTGCCCAAAAATCTCCACCAAGGATTGCGGAGTGTGGTATCGCTAGAATAACGAGACATTCCCTTTAAACGGACCGACTTTGTACTACTATTGGTAGAGACATAACCCCCCCTCCCTCTATGTTCTATCCGTCAGCTAAAGCGATGGATCTCACTTCATTTTTTCCTACACTAAGCCGTAAATCTTTAATAATTCTCCATCCTCACCCCCTACAATAGTGCGAGAAGCGCCACTATCCAAAAGACCTGACACACTTATACCATAAATACTAACTCCTACCGTTTGTCTCTAAGCTAAGGCCTAAGTGAACTACTGAGTTCCCCGACTGACCTCCAGCAAGCGACCTACTCCCTACTTGCGCCGGCGCTCCCGTGGCGCATTTCCCGATGATATATATCATAACTGAGAAAAAACTTTACAATATTGTTCATTAACTTTTTTGTATTTTTGAATATTCTTAAGGGAAGAATAACAATTAAAAATCCTCTTATGACGCAAAAAAATAAGATAATAAATAACTAAATATATATATATATATATGAAAATAAATAAATAGATAATTAATTAATCAATCCGTAAATAAATAAATAGGCAGATAAATAAATAAATAACAAAATGTAATAAATATAGATAAACAAGTTAATAACAAAAACAGCAAAATATTTAAACATTAACTATAATAATAAATAAATCAATAAATATATACGAGTATTTGGTATATATATATTAATCAAAAAAATAAATAAACTAATTAATTAATTACTTAATTAATAAATAAACAAACAAGTAAATAGATAAATAAATAAATAATAAAATGTAATAAATATAGATAAACAAGTAAACAAGCAAAATATTTATACATTAACTATTATATTTACATATTAAGAACAACATTGCAAATGGATAAGCAAATAAATTAACAAAAACAAAAAAATATCGATTTACTTAAAGCGATTTTGTTTAGTATTTCAACTAAACTAAGTGGCATTTAACTCACTAACGAGGGAATATCCAGGTATACTACATCTCATATGAAAAGAGTTAGTTAGCCTTTCTATTTTGTCAGAGATGAATTCAACATCAGCATGTCGATGCAATTTAGAGGTAGAATAGTACCAAGGTAAGTCTAGCATCATTTTTAAAAGTTTATTGTTGCTGGTAAAAGCGGTCAAGGTTCCTCTGAATGATGGCAAGCTTCCGCCGCTCCATCAGCGGTTCCGAAAGCCTGCCAAACATGTTTTGAACTACCGCTACTTTACCCCTTTGGACTCGCTGCTTCCCTCCTCCAGTAGGAGATCATCAAAGTTGGGGGAAGAAACTCCAGTTTCAATTGCGCCACCAGCTCTTGCCGAGAAGAGGACGACAACCTAACCAATGTTGTTCCACCCCTAACCTAAACAGTTGAGCTTCAGTCACCCCTCGCTCTTCACTGAGCTCCTCCACCCGCTCCAAGAATGAATTGACCGAGGCACCACAGCGTTCCCCCGCGAACTTCAAGTCCCACTTGGCTACGTTTTCCTACCTCGCAATCGGTGGTTGCGTAGAAACCGGTTTCTTCCCCAACGGCAGGCGTCACTGGTGACCTCACAGCGCGGACTGGTGTTCTGTCTCTTACTGTTGGTTTATGCTGAATCTCTCGTTCTTCCTGTTCACCCATCGATGGCTGTGATGGTCGGTTCTTGACGATCCTCGAGCACGTTGGCTCTTGCTCATCCTCGTAGCCTACCTTATCCTCATTGCCGGAATCCTCTTCTGTTCTGCCGGATAACTCTCCGGCTAGTACAATCAACCTATGTCTGAGAGCCCACTTCTCCTCAATCTCCTCCGGAGACGTGTCTCTCGCCCTATCTAACCTCCTAAGAGCCCATTCGATTTTGACAAGAACCTTCAAGTATTACTTCGACTTAGGATTGCGTGGAGGTTCCACCATGAGCCCTCATGACTTTAAAAAGACGAGCAAAAAAAAACCAAAAATTTGCACCAAAACAAAACTATGTAGGTTTACTGGGATGCCTATCGTACTTATGTTGCTTACATATTACGCATGCTTTAACAATTTTTGATATCTTTGAGCTCATCTGTGGGAAATAATAAGTTTGTAAAATTTGTATTTTATTTTCTCGACCATTTCGATGTGCTCTGTTGTGTTCTCTTATAATCTCGTTCTCTTGGCTATTTTTGTCGGTGAGATCAGTAACCATTTTCCTTGCAAAGCGTGTTCGATATTGCCTAAAATGAGTTGGGTATATTTTTTGGATAATGCCTAATATTCTTTCTGCTGTCTTAAGTCCATTAACAACTGATGGGTTAAGGTACTGTTTAAAGATGCTAATGAGTTTTTCTTCGGTATATTCTGGTCTGGTTATGATATGACGGTGATAGGTAGGAAAGACAATTTGGAATAGATAAGATGAAGTGTTACCGATATTAAGAATAATCTAATTCTTAAAGATGTTGACCGGAGTATGCACTATCTGGATGAGATCTTGTCCGGAGCTTTCATCACTGTGCTGGGTGACTGTGAGGGAATTTACGTGAGAGTTTCTAGGAGGCCGTGATAGGGCATCTGCAACAACATTGGATCTTCCAGGCTTGTACGAAAGCTCGTAGTTATACTCTTCGAGTATAGCCTTCCAACGTTTCATCTTGTGGTTGTTATTTTTATGACTTAAAGCGTAAGTCAACGGCTGATGGTCTGTGAAGATCTTGATTTTGGTTGAGCCATATAAATAACCTCTTAGTGATTTTAAACCCCACACTATAGCAAGCATTTCTTTCTCGTTTGCTGCATAGTGTTCTTCGGTTTTTGTAAGCGTCCGAGAAATAAAGGTAATTGATTTATCATCTTGTGACAATACGGCTCCTAATGCATAGTTGGATGCATCAGTAGTTAAGTGAAAAATCTGGATGACTTAAAATAACGTCTTCGGAAATCAAGGAAGATTTGATTTTTTCCAATGCGTCGTTCGCACTTTCATTCAATTGGATGACTTTTTTAGTTGAAGGCAGTCCTAGATGTTCGACCATCCTCCCATCTTAAGAGAGTTGTCAAGGGTTTTGCTAATTTAGCATAATCCTTGATAAATCGACGATAGAATCCTGATAGGCCTAAAAACGAACGCAATTCTTTCAGATTCCGAGGAGAAGGAAATTCGGCTATTGCTTTGACTTTATTGGGATTAGCTTTAACACCTTCGGCCGCGATAATAAATCCGAGGAATTCAACTTCCGGCCTGAGGAATTCGCATTTGTCAAGCTGGACTTTGAGATTAGCACTTTGAAGAGTCTTGAATATTTCTTCTAAATTTTTAAAATGTGTTTTGACGTCTTTGCTGAAAACTACTATGTCATCGATGTAGACATAGCAGATTTTGCCGATGTGATCTCTAAGGATGTCATCCAGCGTTCTGTGAAAAATGGAAGGGGCATTTTTCAACCCAAAATGTAGTCTAACAAATTCGTTTTTTCCGCTGTTAACGGAAAACGAGGTTTTCTCAATATCTTCCTCGTGCAGAGGTATTTGGTGAAAACCACTCTTGAGATCAAGCACCGAAAACCATTGGTTTTCCCCGTAGTTGGGCTAGAACTTCGTTCGATTCGGGGATAGGGTAACGATCGGGTATCGTTACCGAATTAAGTTGTCTATAATCGACTACCAGCGGTACTTCTTTTGTCCTGAGGCATCAGCTTTCTTCGGTACAATCCATACCGGAGAATTATATGGGGACCGTGAAGGTCGTATAATTCCATCGTTTAACAATTCTTTTATTTGCTTGTCTATTTCCTGTTTTAGGGACATTGGATACGGGTAATATTTTGAGTATATAGGATCGGAAGTTATGGTGCGAATTCGTCCTTTAACTGTAGTCGTAAAGGTAAGTTTTTCGTTTGGTTCAGCAAATAGGTTGGGATATTTCATTGTGAGAGAGTTAAGCGTATCTCTTCGATCTTGCGTCATATGATCTGTTCTGACACTTATGTTGTGAATAGTTTCATACACTTATTGTTTCAATTTAACTGTAACATTATTATTGATTATCATCTGATTTTTATCCGAAAAGATGATGGCTGATAATTCTTTGAGTGTATCATTTCCCAAGATGGCATGGAAAGATTTTAAAGAGGGTAATAGGAAAAATTTAATTGATTTTTCAAATACCGAAAAGGTTAATTAATGTGTGATGGGAGATTTCAATATTTCCACCGATTTTTACGAGGTGTGGTTGAATATAATTTTTTTTGGACCCGGTGTCCACAAGAAATTTCAAAATTTTATTGTCTTTCGTCTTGAACTCAAAGTACGGCAAAGACAAATTGGTTATTCTAAAAAATGAACATCCACAAAGTCATTAACGTTTTGCTCAGATGATTCATTTGTTCCTTGACTGTTCAAGTAGTTCTCTAAAGTTTGTTCGTCAACTGCAGAGTTGTCCATTGCCTCACTGTAGTCCATGATTTCGCTTTGTTCTTGATTTGTTAAGCCGCTTTCTTGTTCCATAGAAGCCTCAATGTGGAAATTGCGTTGCTGTTTGTTGGGTAAAACATGTTGTTGTGAAGGTACCATAGGTCTTTTTGTAGCTGGTGGCCAGTTCTTTGCTGTTGGTCTATTCGTGTAGTCTACATTACTCGTCCTGATGGTGGTTGTTTCCATAGGTACTACTTTTCCAGCATTATTAGGATTATGTTGTTGGTTATTTTGTTGATAATTTTGAGGATGCGGTTGAGGATATGTTTGGGAATGGTTTTGGGGAAAGGTTTGAGGGTTTGGGCTTTGATTTGGCTGATAGTAAGACTGGTGAAAATTTTGAGGTTGGGTGTTTTGGGGACGCGGTGGAGGACGCGATGCCAAATGCATTGGTTGTTGCGGTAAGTACACAAGCTGTGGATAGAAGTTATGGGGATTGCCACTTTTCCGTGGAGGAATTGGTGGATTTGGAGGCGGTCTTCGCATTGCTCCGGTACTATGATTTGCATAGTTAGATCGAAACTGTTGATTCTCAAGTTTCTGACAAAGATTAAGAGCGGTAGGCAGATCTGCCGGTTCTCTCATTGCCAGGAGCCTAGGTAGGTCACCTTTGAGACCCCTTATAAAGGTGTCTAGCGCCTTTACCCTGTAAGACTCGGTTAAGTGATGCAAAGCGTCAGGGGGAAGTTCCATACTTGAGACTTTGTTTTGAATTAAGGACAGATGATTGTATACTGTCTGATAATATGTCTCGATGGAGCTACTGCCTTGGATGAGAGTCGTCATCTGGTACTCTAATGTACCCAGATCGCGTCTATCGGCGTAATGCAACGTTAAGCATTTTGTTATACAACTCCAGTTAAGAGGTGTATTATAGGACTCAAGGATTGCATCGGCATTCCCTACTATCTTGTTCCGAACTACATTTAAGATACCAAAATACTTTGGTGTCCCTCTCAATCCTTCGTAGATGCTGAGGATTCTCTCAACGCTTTTGCGCCACGAACTAAATTCTCCTGGTGTTCCAGAAAATTCTCTCAAGCATCTTACGACGTCGGGAACTTTGTCGAGGTCGTTTAGATTGGCTCTGTGTTCAGCAGAACTGGTTTCGTCAACCCCTCTATTAAATTGATTATTGGGATTAATTAATGACTGTACCACTTGCTGGCATTGTGATGCGCAGATTTGAGTAGCAATTAATGCTCCTCCTGAATTGGAGGCATTAATAGCAATGTTTTGATTTGGTGCACCTGAAGTTGAAGATGTAGAGATCGGTTGACCACGGCTAAAGACACCTGGTCGAATAATTGGGTCGGTCATTTCCAAAAGTAATTTGAGGAACGCAAAAGGGGATAACTTGGAACAATATTTGTTTTTGAAAATAAACTTTTTGTTTAAAAATTATTTAAAAATTAATTTAGCCAGATATGTGATCTTATTAATTATTATATATTAAGAAAAATGTTTATTTTAATGTGTACTAAATAATAATTTTTTCGAGGGAAGAAATATGTAAATGAAGCGTATAAAATTATATAAAATATTTTCATATATTTTTATGGTTTTAAAACTTTTTTTTTTGCTTTTAATGTGCAATTTCACAAATTACTCACTAGTTTTCACTTTTATGCTTATATTCTAATTCTAAAATTTGTTTACTCTAAAAAGTTTTTTTTAATTTTCACTTTCAATTATTAATTATTATGTTTTAACTAGTTAAATCTAGTATTATGTTGTTAAATTTATAATATATAAGTTTATAACAAATCGTATAAATATATTTTCTTAAAATTTAACTTACATAAAAATTTGCTGCATGTCCAGCGCTGGTGGAGTAGGTTCTTTTACCTTTTTGTTGACACTACTGGGGGACCTTTCTCCACACTCCCTCGCTGTCGACTTTATCAAACGATTTACTCCTTATTGTTGGTGGCCCAGTTGAATTGTATCTTGGAGCTGCTTGAGGTCCTTCTGTGTTTGTTGGTTGATGGAGCTGCTTGAGGTCCTTGTGGCAGTGGACCTTCTTGAGGTCCGGCACACTTTACACAACACTTTTTACACTTTACAATTACTGGGCCCCACGTTGGGCGCCAATTAAACTAATTTAATTTAGTTTATTTTAAAAAAAAATATTTTTTATTTATTTACTGGTTTATTCATTACAAAAGCAAACTTAAGACTACCTTAGCTCTGTATTCTAAACTCTAACGAAAGCTCGTGAAGCAGTTGACCCAGACGCAACATCAGCAGAATAACGTTCCCATGCGTTGCTTTTACGATGTTGTGTTACTTGCTCGTGGCTACCTGAGTATTTTGGATACTTGTAATCGTGGGAAATTTCACTGAGGCGCATGCAAAGAAAATGCTGATTAGGATGAAACTTGTTATGCTTTAACTTATACACGTATGTACATATACTACCTTGATCAAAAAGTTCCTGGAATAACCACGGTGTGGCGCTTCCATTGTTTCGATTTGAGTTCTGTTTTTTTTGTTAAGTTGGTACATCTGTTGTTGATATTACCTCTAAATCTTAGCGTCATAGCTTGTTTACTGTTTGTTGGTTATTGACCAACATTTCTTTTACTTCATCAATGTTTTCGTCAGTTTTCGATGTCGATGGTCTGCCACTTGGTTCATCATCTTCGATTGACTCACGACCACTTTTGAACCGCTCGTGCTACTGGTAAACGACCGTTTTCCTTAGAGAATCGTTGCCGAAACACTTTTCCAACATTTCCACCATTAAATCCGTTTTTTACGCAAAATTCAATATAAGTTCGTTATTGCAAATTTAAATTCATTTCTAAAATTGCAAAAAATCGCCAACACACACAGAGATAGATTTACTCTTGGATACGTAACTTTTATAAATGTCAAGCTATGACGGTAAGATTTAGAGGGAATAACAACAACAGATGTGCCAACTTAACAAAAAAAAACTCAAATCGGAACGATAGGAGCGCCACGCGGTGATCAAGGTAATATTATATTATATATATATATATATATATATATATACATTAAATGATATGTATGTAAAAATGTATATATGTATGTACAGTGTAGTCTCTCATGAGCGGACACCGACGGTGTTAGAAGTGTCCGCTTATTAGGGGTGTCCGCTTATGAGAAAATGAATAAAATTAAGAACTTTTAAAAGAAAAACACATAAGTCATATGCTTTTTATTTTTTATTATTCTTAAATAAATTTTTAATTCATATTTCTGGCTTCTACAAAAAAGTAAAAAAAAAAAATTTCTTTAGCTTTGGACCTTATAAGTGTGGCTGAGAGAGGAATATTTTTGCACCGAGCTTTCACAAACCAATCATAGCACAATCTATCAATATTGAAACCTTCAGTTTTAAACAAATGTTTTTTTCATTTTCATTGACATTCGATTGCCACTTTTTTAACATTTTTCTTTTTTACGACGCTTGTGTTTTACCGATTTTGAATTTAGTCGCTAGTCTACGAACGCTGAGTTTGAATTTATTATGGGCTTTAATAACTTCCCCCTTTTCGTCAATAAGTGCTTTACTTTTCCCATTTTGATGCTTTTCACCCGAATTCTTATAAATCACTAATTTTTTCGCTTTGGCATTCAAGTTCCACATAAGACACATTTTCAGCATTCATAAAATGCAACGGGATTAATAACTGTTACTCTTTTCAGAGAATCAATGCGTACGTGCTAAGCGGCCCATACACATGAAACACCTCTAAAACCTGACCATACCTACACCAAAAACATTGCTTGAAAATGCAACATGTGTCAAAACTTTATTCATGTGTATGGGCTGCCTTACACAGTTATTTCTCGGTTTCCTGTCGTTGCTTCTTGAAAAGCGTGAAACAAATAAAATAAGACAGGCAAAAAAAGTTTTATTTTGTCCGCCTTGGAGAGAGCGAATTGTATTGCGGTTATGAAATTTGGTATCCGCGTCCGGTTATAAGAGAGTCCGCTTATGAGAGACTTTTTACTATGAAAAACCATCTATTTTTTTCCTTTGAAATCTGTCCGGTTATCAGAGGTGTCCGCTTATGAGAGGTGTCTGTAAGGAGAGAGTACACTGTATTATATAATTATGTATGTTCGTTTGTATAGAAATGTGTATGCGTACTCCTTACAATTATTATGTATTTGGTTTTTTTTTTGTTTTGTTTGTTCAGGTTGTGGGCCTTTCTGCCCGCCTAGTATTGTTTAGTTATTGTTTATATTGATGTTTATGTTATTCTTGTTGTTGTTTTGTTTTATGTTTGTGTGTTCCGTCGTTGGAGGCTGTCTCGTAGCTTGGCCGTCCGCCTTAAACTTCTGCTGCTCCCTTGGTGCTCCATCGGTGAGGTGCTGGCTTTAAAGCGGTCGTCGTCTCTTCACTTATCGAACCTGACTTTTAAAGATGATACGATGTGTGTCTTATTATGTTGGCCGTCCGCCTGCACACCACGGTTGCTCCTCCATTGCTCCCTCGTTGGGGGTGTAGCTATAAAAGAGATCGTCATCTCTTCCCCTTTAAACCTTTTAAAGTTAGCATCCACATCGTTTACGAGATGTGATGCTTTTTATCACATCGATTGCAAGATGTGGGATTCCTCAAGCCTTTTTAAAACTTGGCTTTCGTTAGGGTGTAAGCTTCCTTCCCCACCTGTCATCATCGTGTTGGGGTGTCTAGCTAGAAAGTACCGTCCGACCCACTTGTCAGCGACTTTCAGACGTCCTGTGTGATGCTGCCCGTTGCTAGTCTCCTATCTAGTCTACGGGCTGCAACGTCCTACCCTCCTTAGGGCTTCACCGACCGAACCACCTCGTTCCTCCTCTAATGGTAAAATTAGCCCGTAAACCTATGTGGGTTCCTTTCCTAGGTCAGTAGTCGGTGGGCCAATGGCTGATGGGATCATGGCTTCCCTCCACCTCCGCCAGAGCTCGGTCTTCTGACTCCAAGGAAACGAGGGAACGAAGGTACAAGAACAGGAAAGTGAGTAAACCTTGTTGTGGGAAAATTTACCGCAACACGATCCTAAAGAAAAGACCCTCTGAACTGCGCCTTCTACAGAACATCAGTCTCCTTAACATCACATATTAGATCTTATCTGCTGCTTTGTGTGAACGCCTGATTCCATTTGTGAACACCCTGATAGGTCCATATTAGTGTGGCTGCAGGCCATCGACCAAATAGATATTGGAGAAAACTCATGAGCTTCAGATGGATGCACACCATCTATTTATCGATTTTGAGGCCGCGTATAACAGCATCTATCAAGACGAGCTATACAGAGCAGTGTCTAGCTCGTCCGTATATGGATGACGATGAAAAATGCACCCTGCTCCATCAAGGTCGGTAATCATCTTTATTCTATAAATAATTCAAATTATGACAATACAAGAGTTATTTAAAGTTACATTACTTTACTTACTTTAGGTGGCGCTACAGTCCGGGGTGGACCTGGGCTTCAGTTAACAAGCTTCTCCAGCCAGCTCGATCTCTGGCTAAAGTTACATTATGGAATATAATATATGTTAAAAATTAATAACAAAAATAAATGAAGATAGAAAGAAAGATAGTGGGGTTGCAAAATATATTGAGATATTTACTAGTAAGTTGACAACAAAAATATGGAAAAAGATAAGTATGTGCGCAATAGGAATAAAAACACAGCAAGGAACTAATATTAATATAATATAAGGAGAGAATTATTCTGATGATAACACAAAGCAGTTTAGCAATGTCATCATAGTTTTTATCCAAGAGCCAATGTTTTATCATCTTTAAAAATACGGATTTAATTCTAACGATTCTAATGTTATGTGGTAAGTTATTTTAGTTATTTATTGTTGGTTCTTAGGTTATAGTAATCGGAACTTCTATCCAGTTCATAGCCTGATCTAGAAAAAGATATCTTTAAGACCTTATAACAATATAAATGTTTTAAGGCAAGAATTTTAAGGCCTCTGAAAAGTAATAGACTATTAAAACGACGATTTTTGTTACAGATAAGACGAATAATGTGTTTTTGAGAAATTAAAAGTGGCTTCATTTTGTTGAAATGAGTTCCACCCCAGGAAACTAAACTATATTCGAGCCTAGAATGCACTAACCCATAATAGATGCACTTAAGAAGATCTCGGGAACAGAATGATTTTAAAAAGTATAACTGTCTTGTGGTAGCTATAAGATACTTTTTAATCGCACTCGTATGATTGGACCAACTCATCCTCCAGTCAAGTGTAACACCAAGATACTTACATGATTTAACATTTTCTATAACGAAGCAGTTCTCAGAACATGTAAGGGATGTAAGGGGCTCAAAATATTTTTGTGCTGTTATTCCTGATATACAAATATTTTTACTATGTAAAAATTTCCTGCATTTTGCACAGTGGAAATAAAACGTACCAAAGTCCAAATCCCTTCCAATGACCCAGAACTTCCAGGTCATGATTCATGTCAGGAATTAAATGTAAAGGAGATTTACATTGAAAGCACATGCCATGTCATCAACAAACGCATTAATCTTACTACGAAAGTTCTGAGAAAAGAGTAAGCACAGAGCCTTGAGGAACTCCTATGGAGATGTTCCTAAAAGAACTCATTTGTCCATTAATTTTTACCCTCTGTTTCCTGTTTGATAAATACGACCTGAACCAATTATGTATATTACCCCTAAAACCACAATTGTGTAATTTTACTAAAAGAATATTATGATCGACAGCATCAAAAGCTTTCGTAATGTCAATGAAAAGAGCCGCAGTCAGATTTCTGCAGTTAAAACTATCATAAATATTTGTGCAGAAATTTAACAGGGCTCGTTCAGTTGAAAAACCTGACCGAAAACCAAATTGGTACTTGCTAAAGAAATTATTTTTATCTAAGAATCTGATCATTCTATTCTTTATAGCTTTCTCAAAAATCTTCGTAAACACTTTACTTTACTTTACACTTTACTTCGAGGTAAAGTAATAGGCCTACAGTTATTGATAGCAGATTTTTCACCTTTCTTATATAAATCTATAACTTCGGCTTGCTTAAGACCGTCTGGAAAAATGCCACAGGTGATTCTTTTGTTAAAAATATCACAAAGAATATCGCAAATGTTTAGAGATATTTTCTTGACGATGTTGTTTGAAAAACAGTTTGTTTTTGAAGAGTTCGAGTTTTCTAGTGAGTAAATATTTCTAAACAGTTCAAAGGACGTTATTGGTTCGGCAAAGAAACTATGAGCGAATGATTTATTAATAACTGTACAGCTGCAGTTAGAGAATTCGGAACAATTATCCGATACTACCTTAGTGCCAATCGAAGCGAAATACTCATTAAATTGTTCAGCCAAATCTTTAGGGTCATTAATGGTGACGTCGTTGCATTTAATACTATGAACTGGTGAGCTGACTGAAGATTTATTCTGAATTTCTTTAACAAGTTGCCATTCTTTTCTAGAATCACCACGAACCTCACGAATTAAAATTGTTTTTACAGAGAATAACATCTTCGGAAATATCTTTACATAGTTGTTTATAAGCACTTAAAATATTGATATTATTCGGATTTTTTTCTTGTATAATTTATTCTTTTCTTTTATTTTGATAACTAAGTTAGTACTGATCCAAGGCTTTAATCTTTTCAATTTTAGATTTAGATAGACATGCTTATTTAAGGTAACAATGAACTTACTATAAGCTAAAGAAGGATAATTTTCACATAGTACATTTACCCAGCATTCATAACGTAAACTATTATCAAGCGCCCTGTGATCAATTATAAAACCAGGTGAGCAAGAAGTACCACTACTAAAACTCGTAACCGAACTTGATTTAAAATCTAAGCACGTCATACAATGATCAGTTATTTGTAGATCAAAAACGGAGCTATGAAGTTTGAGTTTTTCAGAGTTGGAAAAACGAACCATGATGTGGTCAATGCAAGTGCCTTAAGAAATGCGAGTAGGTCTATTTATACATACATGAATCAAGGCCGTACGAAGCTAATAAAAATAAATAGTTATCTACCGGTACAGAATTACTTAAGATGTCTATATTCATATCACCCAGTAAAATTATGTCATTTGATGAATCCTTCGATAACAAATTTTCTAATTCCTCAAGAAACATATTATTTGAATCAGAAGGCTCAATAAATTTATAAACACAGAACATTGGCAACATCATATCACTAATTTTCACTTTTAACACATCACAGCTCTGCAACATTCGAATCATATAATTCCGTTTTAACAAGTACAACCTCACCCCCAGCAGCATATTCATTATAACAACAAGGAATAAATTCATACCCTTCAATACCATACAAAGATTTTTCTGCCTCATAAATCCATATTTCCGTTAAGAAAATAAAATCTGGCTTATTTACAAACGAATCAAGATGTACAAGAAGATTATCAAAATTTCTACGGATAGTCCTTATGTGTTGATTGATAACGAGAAAATTGTTTGCATATTCCATGTTTAAGGCGAGATCAGATGAGTTGATACCTATGCAATTGACGGGGGGAATATTAAGAAAATTATCTCTTAGGTTTTGCATATTAATTCAAAGAAAGGAGGTCCGCCTTCGAGTTAATAATAATAAAACTTTCCTTTTCCGTCTTTCGCATAAATATTTTCCCACCTCTAACCCAGACGTATTTATAAGATTTTTCCTTCTTAGCTTTTTGTGCAACATTTATAAGTTTTCTCGTTGAAGCATTTAGTGATTCGTTTATGAAAATTCTAGTGCTATGTTTACAACCAAATATTTTTGTCGTTAAATTGTCTTTATACGATTGTTTACTCTCCATTACACCTTTTTTTTTTAACGCGGAAACAAACTTAGACGACTAGCACCTTAGATGCACTTTTCATAACAATTATCAATGTTTGTTACAGAAACATCTGCGCATAGACCCTTTGCAAGAATTTGCAGCGCACACACAAGAGCATTGCTATTATGAACACCCACTATCTCTACACATTTTTCTCTCTTCTCTTGATGCAAAATATTAATCTCTTTACGAAGATCACTTATAATTTAATATTTTCCTCTTGAAGAGAGTGAATCGTAGAGAGAGCAATTGTATTTTCAGCTCTTATTGCAACTAGTTCGTTGTACACAGCCTCTAATGTTACCGCTTGGTGGTGTTTATGTTGATTTAACAGCGATGCTTGCTGTGTGTGTCGTTGTTGTTTATGCTGCTCTATATCGTATTTTTTTTGTTGGTGTGCTATGTGCTGTTGTTGTTTTTGCTGCTGTAGATCGTGTGTTTTTTGTTGGTGAAATTGTTGATTACCTTCTTCATTACTCTTCGTAAGAGATGATGTTGGAAGCTTAGATGAAGAGAGAGACGAACCATGACTATTTGTTGAATTTTGATTCACCTGATCTTGCTGTTTATTTGTTGAACTGTCAAGTGGCGGAGAGTGGAGGGAATCTTTGGGTTTATGAATCCTGCCTTGACGTCAACATGTTTAGTTCCATCTGAGTACAAATTGTTTGTGGCTACATCGATAGCCACCTCTCTTCAAGGGTTGTTGGGCAGAATTTGCCTGAAATTGTTATTATCATTGCTAAAGATAAGAACGTCGTCGGCATAAATTGCCACAAGAATAATTTTTGCGCCTTCAAAAAAAATATACGCATCGATCTGCTTCACTTTACTTTATTTATTTCACAATATTTATTTTTACATTCCAAGCGCGGCTGGCTTGCTTGAGACCATACAAAGATTTTCGCAGCTTGCATACACAATTCGATCCATCGCTAAAGTGCATGGATTTCTCAATCCATGGCCTTTTCCAAAGGTGTGCGTCTGGTCGCGAAAAACCATTGTTGAAATTTGCAACATGCGCTAACAAAGCTGTAATTTTGCGGCTGTTTGCTCTGACTGTCTAAATTCGTAGGCTCTTTGTTCTTCTTCAATTTGAGCAAATGTTTCATCCACAGAGTCACTGTCCTTATAGCAGCTTACTACGTTTCAAATGTATGGTCGACTAATGAAAACAGGGCTTACATTTGGTTGCTCTTCAAAGGTGACGTCTTAACTAGACTTAATTGCTACTGGTTCTGCTGGAATCGATTCGCGTTCCAAAATTGGCGAATCACTTGAATCGTTCTTCCCTGAATCGTCAATTTCTTCAGGTTCAGACTTAATTAAATTCGCCATGAGATATTTCAATTACCTCATTTGTTTCGCAAAATACATCTCGGCTGATAAGCACCTTCTCCGTTGCTTTGTTGTAGAGCCTGTAAGCCTTTGATTCACTGCAGTATCACAGAATACATTAGACTGATTTTGTATCTAATTTGCTGATTTTTTTCTTTGGAATGTGCACCATTGCTTTACAGCCGAAAACTCAAACGTGTGCCAGGTTTGGTTTCTCACTTGTGCAAATTTCAATCAGGGTGATGTCTTTGTGGTCTCGACATGGTGTACTCGGCTCAAAAACTTTTCCCATGGAGGCATCGAACAACATACAACGTGCACGCTCAATCAGTGTTTGGTGACTCCGTTTTGTTCGTGTGTGTGCGGCGCACTGGTTTGGTGTAAATTTCCGAATCTAGCAGTCAACCTATGAAATTTCTCACTGCAGTATTCCAAACCACGATCAGTTTTGAAAATCTTGATTTTAATTAAATGTTAATTTTCTACAAATGTCTTATATTTGACAAATTCACAAAAACACTTGCGATTTGTGTGTAATTGGTACAATCGTGACGTGGCGGCTGAAATCATCGATGAACGAAATGAATTATGTTACTTTGCTCCCAACTTTGATTTTATAGGGAGTGGCCCACAGAGATCAGAGTGAATCAACTCAAGCAGACTCCTTGCACGCCTTCCAGTGTTTGGAAACGATTGCTGCATTGTTTGCCTTTATTTACAGGAATTGGTTCTTTTTGCTTTAAAGTTAACACCAGTCGTCGAGTTTTTCACTTTTTTTAGATTATCGTCGCCAAATGTCAAAATTTACACACACGGTCATGGTTGTTTCTTCAGGTTGATGTTTTTTAACAATACAATCAAGTCGATACAAATTATTTTTCAAACTAACTGTTGGCAGCGAAACTGCTTCGTATTGTTTGATTTTGTTTGCAACGTACAACCACTAATACGAGTATCTTCATCAAACTTTTTATCTTGTAACAAAGTGTTTTTAACGGAGTTCAATGTTAACTTGTCGTTTTGGTTTTCGATTGCTAAAACAAGAGCGTCACATTCATTTGGCAGTCCCGCTAACAGCAACGATACAGTCATTTCATCATTCAATTCTAAACCGGCACTTTTGAATTCAAATGACGTCATAACAAACGTGTTCACATATACATTCATCGATTCGAAGTCACTGAGTTTCATTTGAACTAAAGTTTTAAGTAATTCGACCTTTCTTGTTAAACCAGTTGATTCGAATGCTTGTTTTTAAATTGTCCCACGCATTTTTTGCTGTTATGCGATCCGCGATATGCCTAACATTGTAAGGTTCAATCATTGATGTCAATTCCACTAATGCTTTTACATCACTCTCAAAATGTTAAATTCTCTTTCGAACTACTTGCCATCGTAAACCGATTTCACTTCACACGGTCGAAAGAAATTTAACACAAATTTATTTTGCGTGTCTAAAGGCCCAGAAAAATGAAACTCGACCGACTACAATGAGATGCACAAAAGAGTGTATTCAAAAAAAAGTATTGTTTGCTTGAATGTCATAGATGTGACGTTTTAAACTTAAGGTCGTTTCACATTTTTAACAGGTGAAAAGGTAACTAACCTTGGTTTGAAAATAAATCGGTTTTTTACTGCAGTTGCTCATACCAATTATTTTGCTGGGGGAATTCATGCTGGTTACGCAAGCTGTGGTTGTCTTCTAGTTTCCTCCAGTAGAAACTTAACTAAAAATTATCAAAACTTTAGTGCTATTCTCCTCTTGTTACAGTCTTGACCCACAGTTCGAACACAAGTTGCTTGTTGCACTCAACGATGTCATGAGATACGTGTACGGATTACGTCGATATGAACACATCTCACACTATTATAAAGTGTTTTTTGGCTGCAAGTTTCAGCTATTCTTAAAAGAAAGGTGTTGCAAATTCATGCACCGTGTCATAAACAATAGATCCCCAGCATACCTCTTTGAAAAACTTCGATTTCCACATTCTCCCAAGACATTTCATCTGACAATGCCATTTTTTATCTACTCTAATTATCTTCTTTTTTGTCTTCCTCTTTCCTTCTATACCATATGTTTTTTTCTTTCTAATATCCTCCCCCGTTCTTAAGCTCATAAGTTTTGTTTTAAAAATATTATCAGATTTACTTCAAAAAAAATGTAAATACTCGTAAGACTAAGCCTTATTTGTACTCACCAAATTGTATCAATTCATTAAACTGAAATTGAGATTGAATAGGATAAAATTGATAAAGAACAAACAAATTCCAATTCTGTTTTTTTGTTTTCAGATGAAGTCCGAAGTGCATAAATAGAGAATTGCCATACCTTTAGGTATACATATATGTATTGTGTTGTTCAACAAGTTTTGCGGGTTTTTCTTGAAGTATCATTTATCGTTTTAGAAAATCTCTGTGTATACCGTTATCAAATGAAATTCCCAGACTGTCAATTCTCATCATTTTTTCAATAATTTGCTCAATGTTCCTGTTCTTCTTCTTCTTCTTATACTTTTATTAACCCTTTTCGTTATACGAACTTATGCGTAACGAGTTTCCCATTTTTACTGCATCGCTGCTGCTCCGCTTATGGGGTTGGCTAATGTCGCTGACTGCAGAACGCGTCTACATAATGCTCGGCCCTGGGTAGCTTCAGTCCAGGCGTTGTTGCGCATTTGCCATCTGAGAAATCTAGGAATTCTTTTTCCGACCTCGTTTTCTTACAGTTGGAGCGACCGTAGTTGCTAGTGCCTTTTTAACCGGATTTTCCGCAGATCTTCCTTGAACGTGGCAATACCAGCTTATTCTATTCGCCTCAAGCAGTACGGTTACCGAATTCTTTATATCTAGACTTCCTCTGCGTTTCATTTCCGCTGCAGTCATTTTGTTTTTAAACTCTTCGTACATTGTCCAGCACTGTGCACCGTATATAAGAGCTGGTCTAACAACCGTGGTGTAGAGTTTCCCTTTTAATTTAACCCTAGAAAGCTAACCTTATTTTGTATTCCGTTAAAATTTACTCCCTGGTAATTAAGAGAGAAAATAAGGTATTTCAAAGAATTTCTGTTGGAATTCATGTATAGTTTATTACAAATGATAATAAAATTAATTAGTTCAATGTAAATTTACAGCAGTTTTGGCAAATTTTTATTTCTAAAAGTGCAGTCATAGCGCTTTATGCTTTTCCGGAAAAAAGTTTTTTTTTTCACCATGGGAGTAAAATTTACGTTGGTTAGCTTTTTAGGGGTAAGTGGAAATTTTCAGTCGCAAAAGATTCCCGAATTTTCCCGCCATTTCATCTATCCCACATCCACTCTGTGGTTTACGTCGTCATTTCGCTTCCATGTTAACGATTGATCCTAAGTACTTAAAGATGGTGCTTTTCGGAAGAACTATTCCGTCTAACATTATATCCGGAACAGGTCGCAACGGATGCGAAAATGGGCACGTCAAATGCTCCGTCTTTGAACGAATTATTTTAAACCCGTTTCTCTCTAGCGCATTTCTCCATGAATCTAAGGCGTTCTGTAAATTTTCGACGTTATCGCTAAGTATAACTGCGTCGTCAGCGAAGAGAATTGGCGTTACATTTGCTTCGCGTATGCAGTCTTTTAAAAGATAGTCGAATACTACGTTAAAGAGGAAAGGGCTAAGTACGCTTCCTTGATGCACTCCGACATTAACTGGAAATTCTCTCGTTAGTCCAGCAGAGCTTTTAACCGCAGTTTTCACGTTTCCGTACATATCTTGTATTATTCTAACATACGTTTCCGGTACGTTTTGAGACCTCAGCTCGGCCCATATGAGATTCCTAGGCACTCGATCGAATGCTTTCTCGAGGTCGATAAATACCATGTGTAAATCCTTAGACGAATCTCGGTGCTTTTCCATTATTATTCGTAGGCTTTGCATGGCGTCCACCGTCGATCTTCCTTCAACAAATGCACATTGGCTATTACCGAGCTTTATTATTTGCCGAAGACATTCGTTTAAGACTCTTTCGACGATTTTCATTGCGTGTGACATAAGCTTGGTTGATAGTTATTGCATTCTCGAGTGTAGCCTTCTCCTTTGTATAATGGAACCAAGAAGCTACTTCTCCATTGATTCGGTATAGGTTGTCCGCATTTTAATATATTTAAAAGTTTCGATAGCCATTCGCTGCCGATTCCCTCCATCTTCGACCAAAACTCTGATGGAATGCTGTCTGGTCCCGCCGCTTTCCCCCGCTTCATTTTTCCGATTGCTATACTTATTTCTTCGATTGAAAAGTCCGAAACTTCCTCCTCGAATAGACCAGCTGTCGGCACGATATCAGGTGGAAACTGTTTGTTAAGCAACTCCTTGCATTATTCAAGTCACCGGTCACAAATTTCCTTTTCATTTGTTAATAAGCGACCGTCTGCATTTTTTATGTATTTCGGCGATGTTATTTCCATCGAATTGTTTCGCCTCTGTGCAGCGAGCTTAAAAATATTTGGCACTTTAGTATTGTACGATATTTGCCCGTGTTTTCGGTGGTTCCGCTGTGAAAATTTCTGTAATAAGCAGACGGTGTTAGGTTACTAGCGATTCTCCAAGTATTACTTTACAGTCTTTAACATGGTTTCTCATCGACATTTTGTAGACATTTTTGAATTACCTTTTTTTGGCTCCGGACAGTGGCGTAGCTAACGGAGGTGTAATAGGTGCCAATCACCGGGGCCCCTAACTAGAGGGTAGTTTTACTTCCAAATTGACAATAAATCAATCCTCTTTTAAAATTAATTCAAAATTTATGTGAAGGGTTAATTCTTGTCACAGCAGGTCCCGTTATCACAGTCCGATGTGCATTATGGACCACTAAAGGATAACCGAATGATATCGGCTCCTTCTCATTGTGCATTCTTTTTTTGCACCGTGTGAAGCGATTTTTCTTTGTTCCAGTCGCTTCGAAGGATATTTTCCCTGCAAGAGGTCATAGGGTTGCTCTGATGTGGCGATTGTGTTAACCTAGATATTGTTTGTTTGCTTGGGATATGCGCGAGTTACTGTTACTATACCTTACTCAAATAAAAAAAAACGAAAGTTTGATTGAACAAAAGACAATTTCATTCCAACGTGTATCACCTCGAAGTGAACTTCAATTATTCTCGGAATATATATACCTATACATACATACAGGAACTAGGAAACTTATAGGTTTGCGATGGTGATCCTGAAAGCGGATGTTCAACGAACTCTAATTATATATACTCCGTCCAACATAAATTGGCAGTACACGGGCAGCTTTTTTCAAGTCAGTAGCGTGCCATATTTTTGCACCATACAAAACCCCCTATAGAAGCGTTTACCCGCCATTACATCTGACATAGATCCAACATGCCTTATTCAGCGTACATCAGAGTGTGCACTGTGCACTAATTACCTGTGGCTGCTGCTATTCAACCCTTATTAAATTGATGTGCATTCGGAGTTACCAATGTCCGTTTGGTATCTCTTTTCCCTGTGTTTCTGTTGAGGAGCTTTTGGTTTTAGAGCTTTGAAAAGAGTTTTTAAAGATGAGTGTTATCGTGGAGATCTGTTTTGATCTCTAACATTTCTTTTAATGTGTGGAAAATACGTTAAACAAAATTGTAAGCTGTTTTCTTCAAGGAAAAAGTTTATTTGCGTAGGTTACGTGTATATTTCTAAATTTGGATTGTGCTATTAATGTGAAGTTAAGTGTTATTATGTAAATTGTACTTTCGAAAGGTGTATTTATTTTTTTCTGAGTTTTGTGCAATTTGTGTTTTTAAGCCGCACCTTTTATCTTACCTCTTGGTGGTGTGGAAAAAGGTAAATTTTACAAATAAAACAAATTGTTCAAATGAAAATTTCAATCCAAAAAAAGGACGGTAGCCCTACACAATACGTATTCTTTCAGATTGTTGTTATGGAAAACAAAAGAGTGCGAAAAAGAGACAAGCATCCCTATTTTCCCTGTACTGCAAATTTATGCTGGACAGAGTATAAGTTAAATTTTTATTTATTTTTCAGTCATAAAAAAAAACTATTTTTTATTTGCGGCTAAATGCCAACTTTATTAACTAAACGTTATTACTGTTTGAAGACTTAATTACAACTCTCTTCTTATTTCTAAAAGCTCCTATTTATAGGGTGCGAAATGCTGTTTGCTCAGGTGCAGACATAGCGTCAGCAATAATGCAGCTTGGGAAATATTCTGTGTGATGATACTAGGTGTCTAATAACGGCATGTGCAGTGCATCCGGCATCTGCATGATTTCTGTGGGAATGGAATTTGGCAACGTAAACTTGTAAGGTGATAACTCTTCCCTCCTTAAATGGAAATGTCCTCATTTTCAGAAGAAGGGTATTTGACTGACCCTGATGAATTCTTGCGATGCCATTGGTGACCTTGTTTGATAATCTGGTCTCACATCGATCATCGGAACTTCTTTTGCTTCTATGACCGTAGTACTGCTTATTGATTGGTTTTTGCAGAGTGTCAACGATCGCATAATCATAAGTCCTATCAAGAGGATAACCGTCATGGTGGTAAGGCCAAAGTTTATGAGGAAGCTAGATTGATTTTGGTCTTCGATCAGTTTTATGTGTTCGGTATTGTTAAGGTGTAATTCCTTCATAGTTTGAAGCGTTAAGATTTCTTCATATGGTCCCGAGATGGAGTCTGTGTGCAAGATTGGAGGAAGTGGCTGAGTACTTGTAATTTCGTTAAAGATGTAGGATTGATGGTTGACGGTAATTGTTGTATTGCGAAATTGTATAATGAAGCTGCCGATCAGATTTGTTGGTTCACTATTGACGAATATAGTTCCATTGAATTGGTTTAATAGTATTGTTCCTGGAGAAAGTTCTTCTACTGTTGCAATGTGTTGGTTACTTATTTCTGTGCAGTTAGACGGTCGGCTCCTGAGCAAATTAGGTATACAATAAGATTCGCTTAGATCTACAATTAGATTTTTCTTACATATGCTTATTTTATTATTTGAATTACATTTATCTCTTATTCCATATAACTTAGTATTACATTGTAGAATGTTTTCATATATAATTTTTGAGGCAATTTTACCTCGTTTTACAGGTTTTATTAATATATTTTTACATGATTCTTTTTCTGTATTTGGTAAACTTATAACATAAAGTATAGTATAATTATTGGTTGCTATTTTTATTTCAGCAAAATCAAGTGCATCTTCTATGTTTATATAATCTATATCATTTTTTTCAAAAAAATCTTTTATTATATTTATTTCGTTAAGTGATAAAATAAAGGAATTTATTATTCCGGATTTTGCCCAGTGTAAGGCATATTCAATGTTGACAATTTCTTCCTTAATTAGTTCTAGCTTAAATTTAATATGATTGACAATGTTATTTTTTTCATTTATTTGATAGTTTTTAACAATTTTATTTGTAATATTGGTAATTTCGTTTATTCTCTCAATTGTTGATTTATTTATTACTACTTGTTTATTACTATTTACTAGGATATTATTAATTTTTGATTTAACTATTTCGAAGTCATCGTGGTCAGGATTACCTGCAACCCATTTCCACGCGCTTCCAATGAAATTCAAAGATTTCTTTGTTCTAGTGCGGGGTTTCAATTGGTTAATAAGGGATAAGGTTTTGTTGATTTCATGAAGGAGGAATGGGTAAATTGGATGGCTTGGATCGACCTCGTGCTGAGTTGTTTGTTGTAAATCGTAAATAGTTTCTTCATAGGTTTCCAGATTGATTACGTGAATAATTTTGAGTGTTCCAGTTTGAATTTTTGATGTTCCGACGTTAAGTGTAATTGCTCTTGAATTAGAGTAATCCAGAATTTGAATTTCTGCAAGACAATTGGCTATAAGCCATCTAAAAGAAAATTTTAGCTCTTAATATTATTCTTATGGACGGTTCTGCCTGACTCCGTGAGGATGGTTTTAGAAAAGTTTTGTTTTACTGTTTCTTTCTTAAATGTAGGAGATAATTTTGATCCTACTCGTTTGTTTACTCTGACATATACTATAGTACCAGGGGAGTAATCTTTGATGGGCTGTTTCTTCTTATTGGCATATCGTAAATCAGTTACCTGTTTCTGTTTAAGTCGGTTAATGTTATCGAGCCTTGCTTTCTCGAAGTCTTCTGGATTGGTACTAACACCTCTCCCAAAGAATACTTCGAGCGGTCTTTTACCGGTTGTTGAATGAATTGAGAAATTGTACTCATAGACGGCTATGTCTAAGAGTTCGGGAAATGATCTATATGTTTCGTCAGCCTTTTTACAATGCATGATTTCAGTAAGGGTGGAGTGAAATCTCTCCACTTGTCCGTTGACTGAGCTGCTGTAAGGGGGAGTTTTCAAAATTTTAATTTTTAATTGGTCGGTTAGCATAAAGTTTATGGATGGGGAATTCAGGGATTTTTCGTTATCAATTACTACAATTTTTGGGACGCCAAATGCAAAGATTATTTCGCGTAACGGATCTCTAATATCTTCAATGGCTTTTGACTTTAGTAATTTAACTTGTGCAAATTTGGAAAACTTATCTATTGCTGTAAGGACTAGTTTTTTTTCAGTGGTATCTATATGTACTATTTCTCCTGGGAAATTAGGAATTGGGGTTTCTTTTAACTCGGGTTTATTTGGGTGTCTGTCGTACTTCTGCTCTTTACAAGTGACACATTGTTTTATTAGATTAGATATTTTTGAACTCATTTTGGGAAAGTAGAACTTTTCTAGCAACTGAGCCTTATTTTCGCGGGCGTTGCGATGTGCTCTTCTGTGTTCCTTAATGATCTCTTCTTCTTGCTTGGCTGTATCTGTTAGATCCTCTATTCTTTTTTGGGTGAAGCGCACTTTATAATTTTTGAAATGTGTAGGAAAAATGTTTTGGATCTGGCCCATGATTTCTTCTGTAGTCTGCAGTCCATTAACTACACTTGGGTTGAGGTATTTTTTTGAAAATTTGGATGAGGTCGTCTTCAGTGTACCTTGGTTGAGTTACTATATGTCTATGGTAAGTGGGAAAGGGAATACTAAATCCATAATTAGTTGTACCTGTAGTAATTATCAATTGATTTTTGAAAACGTTGATGGGTATTTCAGTGGCTGGAATTAAATCTTGACCTGAGCTTTCGGCACTTTGTTGAGTACCGGTGAGTGAATTTATTGATGTGTTTGGGGGTCTAGAAAGAGCATCTGCTACGATATTCATCTTACCTGGTTTGTACTTAAGCTCGTAATTGTACTCTTCCAGTATGGCCTTCCACCTTTTAAGCTTACTGTTGTTATTTTTGCTACTTAGAGCATAAGTTAGCGGTTGGTGGTCCGTGAATATTTGAACTTTTGCTGTACCATATAGATAGTTCCTTAACGTATTTAAGGCCCAAATAATGGCTAGCATTTCTCGTTCGTTTGTAGCATAATGTTCTTCTGTCTTATTCAAAGTACGGGAGATAAAGGTTATCGGTCGGTCGTTCTGTGCCAATCCAGCTCCGATTGCGTAATTGGAGGCATCGGTCGTGAGTTGAAATTCCCTGTTAAAATCGGGATAAATTAAGAGCAAGTCGTTTGATATAAGTGAATTTTTAATTTTTTGGAATGCGTTGGATGCGTCGTCGTTTAGACAAATTGGAGTTTAACTTGAAGAATTTTTCGAAATTCTTCCTCCTTCCCCTCTTAAAAGGGATGTAAGGGGTTTCGCCAGATCTGCGTATCCCTTGATGAAGCGGCGATAATACCCTGAAAGACCGAGAAAAGAGCGGAGATCTTTCAATGTTTTTGGGCAAGGGAAATCCACTATCGCTTTTACCTTTGCAGGATTTGTTTTGATTCCTTTCGCAGAAATAACGAATCCTAAAAATTCTACTTCTTCTCTGAAAAATGAGCATTTATCCAACTGGACCTTTAAGTTCGCTTTTTCTAGCGTTTCAAAAACTTTCCTTAAATTTTTAGAGTGCATAGCTTCATCTTCTCCGATGACTACAATGTCATCAATATAAACGAAGCATATTTTGCCGATATGTTCTCGCAAAATGTCGTCTAGGGCTCTTTGAAAAATGGCCGGTGCATTTTTGAGGCCAAAAGGAAGTCTTGTAAATTCATATTTACCATTATTGACTGAGAAAGCTGTTTTCTCAATGTCTGACTCTTTCAGCGGTATTTGGTGGAATCCGCTTTTAAGGTCGATTACTGAAAATAATTTGCTTTGGCCTAATTGCGACAACACTTCGTTAATCTGGGGTATCGGATATTTATCTGAAATCGTGACAGTATTCAGTTTCCGATAGTCAACAACCATCCTGTACTTCTTCTCTCCAGAGAACTCCAGAGTTTTTTTGGTACTATCCATATAGGAGAGTTGTAGGGCGACCGTGAAGGTCTTATAATGCCATCTGTTAATAGCTGGCTGATCTGTTTTCCTACTTCATCCTTTAGAGCCATCGGATAGGGATAAAACTTTGAGTACACAGGAGTTTCAGAGGTTGTGCGAATCTCACCTTTTACAGTGGTAGTGAATGTTAGTTTCTCGTCCGGTTCTGTGAACAAATTCGGAAATTCCTGAACTAACCGATTAATTTTGTTTTTTTGCTCAATATTCATGTGGCCCGTTCTTATATCGATTTTGTTGACTGCCGTGTAGGCTTGTTGCTTTACTCTAATTTTAACCTTGTCTTTTATTATCATGAAATTTTCGTCAGTATGGATTATTGCAGAGAGTTCTTTTAGGCTATCGTTTCCTAAGATAGCGTGGAAAGATTTGAGTGTGGGTAAGAGAAAAAATTTAATGTTCGTATCTTTAAGACCAAATAAGTTCACCATTGCGTGGTGACTGATTTTAATATTACCGCCTATAGAATTGGCGTAAAAGGACTGTTTGTTAGGAAGGGGTTTCGAGATGAGTGCCGACTGAATATAATTCTTATTGGAGCCCGTGTCTATTAAAATTTTCAAAATTTCTCCACTCTTCGTCCTGCACTCAAAGTAGGGCAGTGAAGAGCGATTTATTCTAACAAATGGATGTCTGTATAGTCAATTAGTTGTTCTTGAGTGTCATTTGGATTTCCATATGACGCCACGTACTGCATTAGTGTCTGGTTGTATTGGTTATCGGTATTGTTGATGAGTTGTTGATAATTCGCAGTATCACCTCTTTCCGGTTCGTTATGGAAGTTTGCTTGTCCTTGTTGATATGTGTTGGGTGTTTGTGGATATTGGTTTTGGGGTTGTTGAACTTCAGTCTCCTGGGGTTGGATATGGAAGTTCCTCTGGAGTTTGTTGGGGGCCTGGACTTGTTGTGTTGAGGGTGCATATCTTTTCCCTGTAATGTTACGGTCTTGTTGGGGCCTGTTCATGTAATTAATCGCTCCTGTTTGGACGCTGATATCCATTGGAACTGGTCGTGGTTGTGGCTTAGGTGCCATTGGACGCGGAGGTATTTGTTGCTGGAAGTTATTATTGAATTGATTGAAATGAGGTCCTTGTCGATGTCCGAAATGGTTTTGGCTAAATTGAGGCTGCGGTATATGGGCTAACTGAGGATAAAATGGAGCTTTATTACCTAGAGGGTTTCTGGGAGAAAAATGTTTTTGTGGAGGCATGGGAGGTTGCTGAGATCCACGAGATGGTCCAGCGTGGGATATGGCGTGATGAGTCCTAAAATTTTAATTTTCAAGCTTTAGACAGAGGTGTAAAGCTTGGGGAAGGTCAGTTGGTTCTCTTATGCCAAGGAGTCTTGGCAGATCGCCTCTCAAACCTCTGACAAATGTGTCTAAAGCCTTGTCTCGGTAAGTTTGAGTGAGAACGTTAAGCGATTCGTTTCCGATTCCCATACATCCTATCTTATTTAAAATTAGAGATAGGTGTGAATAGACAACGTGGTAGAACTCTTGCGTCGAAAGGTTTCCTTGAACTAAGCATGTCATCTGGTATTCGAGTGTGGATAAATCCCGTTTATCAGCATAGTGCATTGTCAAACAGCGAGCTATGCATTGCCAATCCAACGGAGTATTGTATGATTCCAATACAACGTCAGCCTGACCTACGATTTTATTGCGAATCACATTAAGGATCCCAATATATTTGGGTGTTCCCCTAGTGCTTTCGTAGATTTGCAAAATACAGTCTACGCTTTTCTTCCAGGAGTTAAATTCTCCTGGTTGACCGTTGAAGTCTTTAAGGCAACGAAAAACATCGGGTATTTTATCTAAATCAGAAATATTCTGCCTAAATTCTGGGTTAATGGTTTGGTCTATGCCAGAGAAATGATCATGGTAGGGGTTTACGACAGATTGGATAAGTTGTCGTCCTTCGTTTTGAAGAACGCGAGTTACCACACCTGTAATGAGGGCTTCCAGAGCCTCATTTGTGACAACTCCACCGATATTAGCTACAGATGGTCGTGGGGTTTCAGGATTGGAGATAGGAACATTAAGAACAGGAGGTCTTATTACATTGTTGGGATTTGCCATGTTTAATTAAATTTGATTCGAGAGAGAGAGAAAAAAAAGGAAAGGAACAATAACGAGAATAGAGATTACCAAATATTAACACTAATTTAATTAATTACAGTTTCCTTCTTAATTTAAGCACTTGAATTAATTTTTCCTTTAAATTTTTAAACACAATTACTTATTATCTAGACAAGATGTAATACTAAATTTCTTTAACTATTTTTAAATTCTTTCATTTAATTAAATTGTTTCTTAAAACTAAACTTACAATACTAAAATCTGCAGGCAATACATTGGTCCTGACTTTTGCGTTTTCGTGGTGCGGCTAGCGGTCAAACGCTTCCTTTTCCCTCGTCGGTCGAGTGTTCAGCTGCCGGCGATTACTCAGGGGCCCTTGTGAATATCACTTTCACCACACACGCGGGGGAGCCACAGGGTTTTTTAGTAATTATTGAGAACACACGCGAAATTTCCGTCCGTGCTACTTGAGGACTTTTTTACGGATTTGACGCGAACTTGGTGCTACTTAAGGACCTTTTAGTTGTAACGATTTACCGAATGTAACCCTGTGGTCCCTGCTCGGGCGCCAGTTAAATTTTTATTTATTTTTCAGTCATAAAAAAAAACTATTTTTTATTTGCGGCTAAATGCCAACTTTATTAACTAAACGTTATTACTGTTTGAAGACTTAATTACAACTCTCTTCTTATTTCTAAAAGCTCCTATTTATAGGGTGCGAAATGCTGTTTGCTCAGGTGCAGACATAGCGTCAGCAATAATGCAGCTTGGGAAATATTCTGTGTGATGATACTAGGTGTCTAATAACGGCATGTGCAGTGCATCCGGCATCTGCATGCTTTCTGTGGGAATGGAATTTGGCAACGTAAACTTGTAAGGTGATAACTTATAGTATGCTCGAAACTTATATTTGAAACTTAGGCTATTGTTTCATTTCATGTGCGGTGTGTGGTGAGATTTGTAAATTTCGCATTTTGATGGGTATCGTGTTTGTTTAATTATGGTGTTTTTGTTTTTGTTGGTGCATAGTATGTTGGATTCGTAAATTACGCACTGCTGCATTTTTCCGGATTGGCCTGCACAACAGTAATCGCACATACGTATGTATTCGTACATACATATCAGTGGCGAAGCGTCCATACAACTCGATTCCTGCCGAGTTACCATTTAAAATTCTACTTTTTGTCATGTATACATTCACATACCCACGCATACTCCATACATGTATAACCCATAACATTATAATAAAGAGCCAGTCTTTTATTCTCCTTCATCCAAGAATCATCGTGTCTTTTAATAAGCCATCACATGGTGTCAGAATAACGGGCTCAGTATATATACATATATATTAAAAAAAAAAAAACTCTCTAAGTTTCAAAATTTCCTAAATTTCCTTATTTAAAAAATAAAAAATAAAAAAAAACAAAACACAATGCCCGATACCCAAAGTGGAGCTGGCGCTGCTGCAAACATTAGTTCATCATTTATAAAACCACCAAAAAGCCTTAGTTATAGCAAACAACAACATGGAAGCATTGGATGCAGCAATATACGTAGTTTTCGGTCGCTGCGGGTATGGATAGCAGATCTCCAGAAGTTATAGTGGCAACTTTTATGTCATCAATCTGCCAACTGCCAACATTTATAATGCTTTTACGTTGTCAGACGCAGACAGGAAGAAACTACTTGTAATTCAAAGGAAATTTGAAGAGTATTTTGCTTCTTAAGCAAATGTTACATTTGGGCGATATGCATTCAACATGATGGCACAAAACCAAGGTGAAACCTTTGACGACTAAAAATAACTGTCCTGCCTATCGTCATCAAGGCTCAACCTGCAATAAAAAAGGGTACTTCTCAGAGTTGTGTTTTAAGAAGAAAAGAGTACATGCTGTAAACGAAGTTGACGAATATAATTTTCATAAATCAGGTGCAAGCAAAACAGAGTCGGATGATCTACTTGTTCTATCAATAGAGATAAATAAGACAAATAAAGACACAAAAAATAGCTGGTACGAAGAAGTACAAATAAATAATGAGACAGTTATACTGAAGTTAGACACTGGAGCGCAGTGCAACGTGCTGCCAAAATCTATCGCCAACAAAATAACAAAAACACTAAAAAGTCCCTCAGCTAAGAAATTAATAGCATTTGGTGACAATTATATTGATGTATCAGTCGTTCATAGACCTCCGTGGCTTAAATACGTGATTCGGCTTTCTCTCAAGTGGATAAATAAAAACAATTAATAAATAAAAAAAAGAAAATTGAAAGTGTTCGGTCAAATGCTTCGGTGGTCCAGTGATAGTGGTCGCGACCGAGAAAACAAGGGGCGCAGATTCAATCCCCGAAGTAGATAATACTTTTTATTTTTTAAAAACAAGCCAAATACAAATACTGAACTTAAACGATAGTGATAGTGAAGGTTTCGCTATCCAAATAGCGGAACCAATACCTGGCATGATGTCATCCGACGATCAGGCGGTAGAACTACCACTCCATCGGACAACAACAACAACAACAACAGAAGCGCCTACGAAGAGGAGGAGGAAACTAATATCAACTCCCAATCCAGTTAAGCGCCCTTCCCTATCAACTTCATCAGAGATGCTGCCTGAAGGAGTAAGGAGAGGGGTGCCAGCGACATTTGCAAGAGCAGCAGCACGGCGAAGCTGCGAAGGTCGTTATATG
Source organism: Volucella inflata (assembly GCA_928272305.1). NCBI lineage: Eukaryota > Metazoa > Arthropoda > Insecta > Diptera > Syrphidae > Volucella > Volucella inflata. The sequence goes on from OV743717.1 coordinate 36,003,316, forward strand.
GGAGAAGAAAACAGATTCGCATCTCTGGTGGCCTCTGATTCAGATGAAGAAGAGGGCGAGGTTGAATCTCTAAATATCAACATACGACAGCTTCAACTAAAAGTGCTTGCCATAAAAGAAAAGCAAATAGCAAGACGAGAAAAGGAGCAGCAACAACAACTCCAGTGCTCGCAGCGGCAGCTTACGGTGAGCGAAACCGCACCGCAACAACAAATACAGAAACATACGATACAACAACCAAAACACAAACAACCAAACAAACAGCAACAGAAACAACAACAGCAGAAACAAGAGCAGCAAAAACAACAGCAACCACAGCAGCAGCAGCAACAACAGCAGCAGCAGCAGCATCAACAACAACAACAACAACAGAAGCAGAAACAAAACACCAATAAATACTTTTAAGTTGGAACTACAGGACACGATTGAACTGTGTAAGTCGGCCATAGGCTCAAATTTTTTTATTAAAAGGCTTAGCGCTGATAGGCATGCGATCCACTGTAATACAGTGGAGCGCTACAACAAAATTAAAAATTTTATTAAGAAATTCGACGACGGAGTTCTTCTCCTTCACCCCGAAGGGAGAAAAGCTGCAAACAATGCTGCTGAGGGGGTTAGAACCGTCTACTGATCCGGAGGAACTCCTCGCACAGCTCAAAGAGAAAGAGTGCGAAGAGCTCAAGTTCGTAGGGGTCAAGCCCTTCACCATAGCAAGAGCTTAAAGGGAGAAACCGAAACTACCGTTCTTCCTGGTACAGCTAACTCCCGATAGCAAACTGGATGGTCTAAGGAGTATAAAAGTCCTAGACTACCAGATTGTACATTGGGAAAGAGTAAAAAGGCACGCCGCGTCGAACTGCGAAATGCAGCCTCGATGCGTCAAGTGCGGTAAGAACCACAAGTCAGAAGAGTGCGCTCTGGGATGGGATGGAGCGTCAGAGAAAAGCCAACTCTCTTGCGTTTTATGTAAAAACACGGGACACACCGCAAACTATCGGGGTTGTCCCAAATTCCAGTACATAAAAAGAGTAAATCAGGCTCGGCAGCAAAAGGTGGAAGTAAAGCGTCCACCTCTTCTACCACAAACACCAGCCGTTACTCCCCAAGTTACCTACGACCAAATGGCGGCAGGTAGGGGAAATACGGCACAGCAAGCGAAGGTTGCTTCTCAGGCCCCAGCGCCTAGACCACCGGAACCGGCAAATGACATGCTAGCTATCTTGCTCTCTATACAGGGGCAGATGGCTCAGCTGCAACGTCAAATTACCGAGCAAGCTACGCGGGTAGATCAAATATACGCGCTGCTGCCGAGCCTAACGCACCTTCAGTCGTAATGGGTACGTACATGGCGGAGCAAACCCTGAAGATCCTTGCAGTGAATGTTAATTCACTGTTCCATACAAGGAGGAGGCGTTGCAATCTTTGTAAGAGAAGGTATACGTTTTAAAAGAATATAGAGTCGTGTAGTACGTAGGTTTCAGGTGCTAGAAGCATGCATCATGTATATCCCTCTCCTTAGTGGAAAGCGGTTATACATGGTGTCAGTTTATGCATCTAAGGCTACTCAATCCACCCTATTTCGATTTCTGAGACTGGAATTGAAGGAAAACTACTTCATTATCGGCGGAGATTTCAACGCCAAACATACTCGTAGCGATTGGGGAAATAATACACCAAACACTACGGGGGGGTCAGCGCAGTGTGATGTGATGTGTGGTGTGTGATGATGCATCATGTATATCCCTCTCCGTAGTGGAAAGCGGTTATACATGGTGTCAGTTTATGCATCTAAGGCTACTCAAACCACCCTATTCATCTCAGAGCTCGAGACACTTTTTCGATTTCTGAGACTGGAATTGGAGGAAAACTACTTCATTATCGGCGGAGATTTCAACGCCGAACATAGCGATTGGGGAAATAATACACCAAACACTAGGGTGGGGTCAGCACAGTGTGATGTACCGACTCGGCCTAAAGGCGACGGATAGTCCGTCGTTTCCAAGACACGGCTCCTATTTGGATCTCCTGTTGTTCGACACACGAATACGACTGACGGGTACAAACCAACAAACTGTAAACTGTCTTCGCACTTTTGTGTATGACAGTGACCATTGCGGTCTTAGAACCGAAATAACCGTTCCGAACGAAAATGCAGAATTGGATGAGTATGTTCAAAGGCATTCCTACAACTATAGTAGAGCGCGTTGGACACACTTCTCCAGGACACTGACTAGAGCACTCTCCTCGAATTCGCTCTACCCACCGTCCAACAGAAATCTGTCAAACGAGGAGATTAACAGGTATCTAAAACTAATGGACGAGACAATTAAACGGACTATGGACAAAACGATACCTCGGTATCAACACACTGACAACGAACACTTATTCCGCAACGCAACTATTGACGCACTTCAGCGACATAAAAGTAGACTACTCTCAAGACTGAAGACCTTGTACAGACAGTTTACTGACAGACACAACCCGGAGATTATGACATTAAAGTCGTCGATCAAAAACCTCCAAACATAAATAAAAGAAAATTATAGGTCTTCTGTAAGTTTGTATTGGAACAATAAAATTCGGGCTGTAAACACCAGCAACCCGAATATGTTACGGCAAATAAATAAAATATTTCGGAGAAAAGATCAAGACGACCTTTCATGTCTTAAAATCGCCCGAACGACATACAATGAACGCCTACTTTCAACAGCAGGCATAGATCCAAATGAGGCTATTGATGATGACAACTTCTTTGTGATCGAAGATCCGCAGGAGAAGGTCGAGGCTATACTAGCGACTTTCCAGGAAGTGTACAAGACAAATGACATCATTGGTCCGAACCACGACTTGGAAAATCGAGTCCTTGTGCACAATTTCTACCTTCGAAATGAAATAGTGAACTGGCGAATCGAGAACTCCGGTTTCACCCAGTTCAGTGACGAGAACATGGCAAATAATGTCATTGCCAATGAAATGGAACTACCCCCGTTCATCTCGAAGGAAGAACTCCAAACGATCTTCGACACAATTAGAAATAAGAAATCAGTGGGAACCGATGGAATACCGAACATTGTGCTTCGACATCTCCCACTAGAAGCGGTGGACATTTATACCACCCTGTTTAAGAATGCAATGAATAATGCACATTATCCAGCGCATTGGAAAACTGCGGTGGTACATCCCATCCCCAAAAGGGATAAAGACACCTCCAATCCGGCGAATCTCCGGTCGATAAGTCTCCTTCCAAACATCAGTAAGGTTTTCGAAAAAGTCATCAATAGAGTCCTGACTAAGTGGGTTGAGGACAGAAATATAGTTCCGGATAATCAATTCGGTTTCAAGGCGGGGCATGATGTTATTCATGCCGTGTCTAAACTGGTTTCTGATATCCAATGGAACAAAGCCAAGAAACAGTGCACTGGTGCCTGCCTGATTGACTTAGAGAAGGCCTTCGATACCGTATGGTTAGAGGGACTCTTCTACAAGTTGAACAGACTGGGCATTAGTAAACCACTGCTGTATATTCTTTTCAATATGCTTTCAGATAGACAGTTCATCGTGAAAAATGGCGATGTGACTTCTACTGGTACATTCAACATTAAAAACGGTCTGCAACAAGGTGCGGTCAATTCGCCAATCCTTTTCAACATTTACACAAGTGATCTGATAGGTTCACTTCACCATGCCATAGCGTACGCAGACGACTTAATCGCGTACAGGTCAGGTCCAAAGATTGAGGTTATAAACATTATTTTGCAACGTGACTTCGATAAAATTAAACAATATTGCGACGACTGGAAGTTGAAGATCAACTTTCAGAAGTCGGAAACCATTCTGTTTAGGACGCCTTTGTCTGGGGCCTCTGCGGATACCAGAAAGAATTGGCGAAAGTTTCAGATCGTTGGACAACACGGGCAGCCACTTGTTTGTCGAAATGTAGTCAGATACCTTGGGATCTGGCTAGATCAATATCTGTATTTTAACAAACATATAGATGTTGCTCTGGCCAGAGCCAAAGGTGCTTTTGCCCTTACAAAGAGACTGTTTTATAACAAGCAACTTGATGCGAGGGTAAAGGTGATCTGTGACATGGCCCTTATTCGGCCTATGCTTACATTTGGTTGTCCCGTGTGGTTCAACGTGAGAGCAAGTCTTTTGAAAAAGATTCGGGTGTTTGAGAGGGCTTGCCTAAGGGCTTGCCTTCGCTTATACAGAACACCAGAGTCGGAGTACATAAAATTCTATCCTAATGAGGTCTTGTACAATAGGGCGAACCTAACACGAGTGGACAATTTTGTTATTAAGTTGATTCGAAGTCACATTGCAAGAGCAATGACCTCGTCGAACAGCCTGATCTCTGGGGCTTACTACCCCAATTATATGTATCACGAGAGAGTTCGCTTTGACGGCTTTATTCCTCCAGAAGCGTTCCTCTACCTCGACAAAAAAGGTCTGATCCAGGATAAAATAGCGGTGCCGTTGATCTTCCACGTCGCTCGAACAGCTGCGGACAGGCGACTCAACTACGACAGAGACGTCGCACACGGCATTGCGGAGCGTCTCCGGTTTAGTAGGGCGGTAGGGAGTCGCGACATGAGGGATGTTGCTCGGCAGCACCAACAATTTTGGTGGCTTGCAGAAGAAGGGGAAGCTCCATTGTCGAACCTCTCCAATACTAGGTAGCTTCGTTAGGAAGCAGAACGGGTCTGCCTATTATTTAGTCACGGCCGGCTTACATAGATTTAGGTAGGATTAAGGTAGATTTAAGAACAAAAATTATAAAAACACAAAAAATAAAAAAATATTAAAAAAAAAAACTACTTTGAGATGGGTACCTTTCTGGTGATTTTTCTCAAATCAAAAAAATGATACCTATACAATACAATAAGGTAGATTAAGTAGGCTAAGTAGGTTAAGTAGTCTAAGTAGGTTAATTAGATTTAGATTTATATTTAGGTATTTTTAAGTTTTATAATAAGATTAAAAAATAAAAAATAAAAAGTCCGTATACTAAGTTTTTTTTCTTTAAATAAAATTGATTTTCTTAGTTTTAGCTTTAATTAGTATATAAATTGAAATATGTTGTAATTATCGTCGAAAGACATTTAGTCAAGAATTATGTTTAACTTAGAGTGTCCGCATGGGGCCAGTAAGTTATAATAAGATAGTTTAGATATATTTAGGTATTTTTAAGTTTTATAATAAGATTAAAAAATACAAAATAAAAAGTCCGTATACTAAGTTTTTTTTCTTTAAATAAAATTGATTTTCTTAGTTTTAGCCTTAATTAGTATATAAATTGAAATATGTTGTAATTACCGTCGAAAGACATTTAGTCAAGAATTATGTTTAACTTAGAGTGTCCGCATGGGGCCAGTAAGTTATAATAAGATAGTTTTCTAAGTTATTTAAGCTAATTTTTAAGAGTTTTTTTGTTTAGCATATAAGAATTAATGAATTTAATAAATAAAAATGCATTGAAAATGAAAAAATGAAAAAAAATGTATAGATGTGTGTGGAGGGGTTAACACTCAATGTTAGTGCGCAATAAAAAAACATGCATCAATTTTAAAGTCGTTGACTACCCTGTTGCGCCCATTTTGGAAAGAAAAGCGTGTGAAGATTTAAATTTAGTTGTCCGAGTTGAAGAGCTACAAGTCGACGAAAACATTTTTCTGGGGCTCGGTTGTGTCTCTGATTATGAATATGACATATACTTAGTTGAAAATCGGCATTTTGAGATTTATGCCGCGCGTAAAGTGCCTCACTGCATTCGCGATAGAGTTAAAGCCGAAATAAACAAAATGCTGGAGAATGGTGTTTTAGAAAAAACAACGGGCGTCACACCTGCAGTATCCCCAATGGTTGTGGTAAATAAAAACAACAAAATAAGAATATGCATCGATCCCTCCGAGGTAAACAAAAACATTATAAGACGATATCATCCACTTAAAACAATTGAAGGGATCGTGGCAAACATCAAGGGATCGCAATATTTTACACTGCTAGATTGCAAAAAAGGATTCTGGCAAATTAAAGTGACTCCGCGCACATCGAAAATCTTAACGATGGCAACGCCTTGGGGCCGTGTTTCATACAAGCGTTTACCTTTTGGTATAGCGTCAGCGTCGGAAGTGTACCAGAGCTACATGTCAAATCTATTGGATGGAATAGAAAACACTGAGGTCTTCAGAGATGACATTCTAATACACGGTAAAACTGTAAAACAGCTTGAAAAAACAACACGGCGAGTACTAAACAGAATTCAACAAAGTGGCTTAAAACTAAATAAAGAAAAATGCGTATTCAATACAATAAATGTGAAATTTCTTGGTCACATATTAACAAACAAAGGCGTTCAAGCGGATCCAGACAAGATGAGTGCAATTTTGTCTTTAAAAGCACCACAAAATAAAGTCGAATTGCAAAGACTCCTTTGAATGGCAACATATCTGAGTAAGCTTATTCATAACTTTTCTGACGTAACTAACAGTCTTAGATCTTTACTTAAAAAAGACGTTGCTTAGGAATGGACAACGAACCACAACAATTCTTTTGAGCGCTTAAAATCAACAAAACACTCCCCTATTAAAATTTTATAATCCAAATGAAGATGTCAAGTTGCAGGTCGATGCTAGGAACTCTTGTATTGGAGCGGTTCTACTTCAATGTGATCAACCGGTTGCCTATGCATCAAAAGCATTGTCGTCATCTTAAATCGCATATCCGCAAATACAAAAAGAAGCCATTGCTATACAATTTGGTTGTGAGAAGTTTCGCGAGTACATAGTTGGAAAACGTTTAACAGTAGAAACTGATCACAAACCACTTGAGATCATTTTTAAAAACCCTATATAATCTGCCCCAAATAGACTACAAAAAATATTATTTCAATTAACCCAATACATTCCACAGGTCATATACGGAAAAGGTAAAGACATCATTCTGGCCGATATACGAGGGCGGGTCAATAAGTCCGTGACTTTTTGAATTTCTGACCTCTTTACTGAAACAGCAACACTGCTCCTGTCAACAGGCATCTGTCAGTTGACTCCTGTCAAAATTTAAACTTGCTGCGTCAGTTAGTTTGTGTTTGACAGCTATTTTTATCAGACTACTCACTAATTTGAGGAGAAAATGGAAAAAAGTGAATTTCGTGTGCTTATTAAGCATTATTTCTTGCGAAAAAAAACCATTACCGAGACCAAGGCTAAGCTTGATAAATACTATGGGGACTCTGCACCATCGATTTCAATGGTAAAAAAGTGGTTTACTGAATTTGGTTGTGGCCGTACAAGCACTGAAGATGCCGAACGTCCTGGACGCCCAGTTGAGGTCTCTACACCCGAAACAATCGAAAAAATTCACGATATGGTGTTGGCCGACCGAAGATTGAAAGTGCGAGAGATTGTGGAAGCCGTAGGGATCTCGCATGGCTCAGTGGTTTCAATTTTGAATGATCACTTGGGCATGAGAAAGCTTTCCGCAAGATGGGTGGCGCGTTTGCTCACAGTCGACCACAAACGCAATCGTGTAACAACTTCACAGGAAGGTTTGGCGTTGTTTAATCGCAATATGGAGGAGTTTTTGCGCCGTTTTGTAACCGTGGACGAAACATGGATCCATCACAACACACCAGAGAACAAACAACAGTCAAAACAGTGGGTTTCTAAGGGTGAATTGGCGCCAAAGAAGGCCAAGGTGGGTTTGTCAGCCAATAAAGTTATGGCGACTGTTTTTTGGGATGCACGCAGGATAATCCACATTGACTACCTTCAAAAGGGAAGAACAATCAATGGGGAATATTATGCCAACTTATTGGACCGATTTAATGACGATTTGAAAAAAAAACGACCTCATTTGGCCAAGAAAAAAGTTCTTTTCCACCAAGACAATGCAAGGGTGCACACATGTGCAGTTACCATGGCAAAAATCCATGAATTGGGCTATGAATTGCTCCCTCATCCACCCTATTCTCCAGATTTGGCTCCGAGCGACTACTTCTTGTTCCCAAACCTGAAGAAATGGCTTGGTGGAAAAAGATTTGACTCCAATGATGAAGTCATCTCGCAAACAAAGGCCTATTTTGAGGACCTCGACAAATCATTTTTTTTGGAAGGGATAAAAAAAATGGAGAAGCGTTGGACAAAGTGTATAGAGCTCAAGGGAGACTACGTTGAAAAATAAAATTATTTTTTTATCAAAAAATCTGTGTTTTAATCGAAAAGTCACGGACTTATTGACCCGCCCTCGTACTCAGCAGAGACTGTATAAACGCACCGGCAACAGAAATAAATGACCAAACCGAAATATACTCGATTAAAAATGTGTCGAATGACACAATGAAACGTTTTGCTGAGCAAACAGCAGCTGACTCCGAGCTTCAACAACTTATTAAAATTACTCAACAAGGTTGGCCGAATTCCATATATAAAGTTCCAGCAGAACTTCGCAACTTTACAACGATATAACAGAATTCATTAAGTCTTGCGGTATTTGCCAAAGCTATCAAGTATCAAAAACCAAACAACCTTTAATTTTAAAAAACATTCCTGCACTTCCTTGGGAAATTGTAGCTGTAGATCTCTTTTATTTCAATAATAAGGAATATCTCCTTATTGTAGATAGCTACTCAGGATTTTTCGATTTTGTGTCCTTATCCAACTTGTCAACTAAGAACGACATTTGAAGAAAATCTTTGCAACACATGGAATACCTGTCATCCTGAAGAGCGACAATGGCTCGCAGTTTTCCTCTATCGAGTTTCGAAAATTCGTAAATAGTTGGAGTATTAAACATCAAACTTCAAGTCCAAGGTATCCCCAATCAAATGGCCTTTCCGAACGTTACGTCCAAATAGCAAAAGGTATTCTCAAAAAAATGTGCCAAGGATGACTCAGATACTTACATCGCACTTCTAAATCACCGAAATACAGCCAGAAACAGTGAACTCATATCCCCAAACCAACGCTTGATGAGCTGTTCCACAAGAACACTTTTGCCAACTTACAGGGATCTCCTCAAACCGATAGTTGTTCCTAATGTGCGTCAAAACTTGCAAAAAGTGAGGCAAGACATCAAAAAGTTCTCTGACAGACGAGCTAAATCGTCACCAGAAATGACACCGGATGACAAAGTGCGCATGCAGGTTAATAGCAGAGAATGGATTTCGGGTGATTTCGGGTAAAATAACCAGAGCAGCCAATTCACCACGCTCATTCCTCGTACGATCTGACGACGGAAGGACCTTTCGGAAGAACTCGATCCGCATTCATCCGACAACAGCAACGATTCCAATTCAAAAAGAAGTTGTTACAATTTCATCATCGCTATCATCTACAGTAACAATCAACAAAGACAGCAGTCCTGAACAAAAGCAATCAACATCAGCTTTAAAAGTAGTTACTACTCATTATGGAAGGGTCGTAAAACCAGTCGATCGCTATAACCCTACTTAATTCTCGCTTTAGTTATTTATATATAATACTTCAACAATGTATCAATATAACAAGCAACATGAATCTTAATATGTGCATATAAACATAACATGCTGGTCATCCGCTTTCATATCGTTCTACTGCTCTATATCACTACATGCCTATTCTCCAGCATCACATACTCAACAGCCCATAAGAAAGCCAACGGCAAAGCGATCGCAAAACAAAGCATAGTAAGCTGAAAAATGTCGGGCTATAAAATATCTAGCTGGCTAGAACAAATTGGTTTTCCTTCCTGTTTTCTCTTTATCGTTCACAGGGTGACTCCTCTCTTATAACAGAGAGATTGTAATTATTTTTGTGAAAAGTGTGATACCAAAAATGTACTTGGTTGACTGGTAGTTGTAAACTTAACAAAATGTTTTGTTTTCCTTGTCTTCCTTTTTCAAACTCCCCTAGTGTTTGGAGCCGTACGGGCTACGCTGATATAAACATGATAGAGACGCGGCACACGGCAGTGCGGAGCGTCTCCGGTTTAGTAGGGTGGTAGGGAGTCGCGACATGAGGGATGTTGCTCGGCAGCACCAACAATTTTGGTGGCTTGCAGAAGAAGGGGAAGCTCCATTGTCGAACCTCTCCAATACTAGGTAGCTTCGTTAGGAAGCAGAACGGTTCTGCCTATTATTTAGTCATGGCCGGCTTACATAGATTTAGGTAGGATTAAGGTAGATTTAAGAACAAAAATTATAAAAACACAAAAAATAAAAAAATATTAAAAAAAAAAAATACTTTGAGATGGGTACCTTTCTGGTGATTTTTCTCAAATCAAAAAAATGATACCTATACAATACAATAAGTTAGATTAAGTAGGCTAAGTAGGTTAAGTAGTCTAAGTAGGTTAATTAGATTTAGATTTATATTTAGGTATTTTTAAGTTTTATAATAAGATTAAAAAATAAAAAATAAAAAGTCCGTATACTAAGTTTTTTTTCTTTAAATAAAATTGATTTTCTTAGTTTTAGCTTTAATTAGTATATAAATTGAAATATGTTGTAATTATCGTCGAAAGACATTTAGTCAAGAATTATGTTTAACTTAGAGTGTCCGCATGGGGCCAGTAAGTTATAATAAGATAGTTTAGATATATTTAGGTATTTTTAAGTTTTATAATAAGATTAAAAAATACAAAATAAAAAGTCCGTATACTAAGTTTTTTTTCTTTAAATAAAATTGATTTTCTTAGTTTTAGCCTTAATTAGTATATAAATTGAAATATGTTGTAATTATCGTCGAAAGACATTTAGTCAAGGATTATGTTTAACTTAGAGTGTCCGCATGGGGCCAGTAAGTTATAATAAGATAGTTTTCTAAGTTATTTAAGCTAATTTTTAAGAGTTTTTTTGTTTAGCATATAAGAATTAATGAATTTAATAAATAAAAATGCATTGAAAATGAAAAAATGAAAAAATGAAAAAAATTGTATAGATGTGTGTGGAGAGGTTAACACTCAATGTTAGTGCGCAATAAAAAAAACATGCATGAATTTTAAAGTCGTTGACTACCCTGTTGCGCCCATTTTGGAAAGAAAAGCGTGTGAAGATTTAAATTTAGTTGTCCGAGTTGAAGAGCTACAAGTCGGCGAAAACATTTTTCTGTGTCTCTGATTATGAATATGACATATACTTAGTTGAAAATCGGCGTTTTGAGATTTAGGCCACGCGCAAAGTGCCTCACTCCATTCGCGATAGAGTTAAAGCCGAAATAAACAAAATGCTGGAGAATGGTGTTTTAGGAAAAACAACGGGCGTCACACCTGCAGTATCCCCAATGGTTGTGGTAAATAAAAACAACAAAATAAGAATATGCATCGATCCCTCCGAGGTAAACAAAAACATTATAAGACGATATCATCCACTTAAAACAATTGAAGGGATCGTGGCAAACATCAAGGGATCGCAATATTTTACACTGCTAGATTGCAAAAAAGGATTCTGGCAAATTAAAGTGACTCCGCGCACATCGAAAATCTTAACGATGGCAACGCCTTGGGGCCGTGTTTCATACAAGCGTTTACCTTTTGGTATAGCGTCAGCGTCGGAAGTGTACCAGAGCTACATGTCAAATCTATTGGATGGAATAGAAAACACTGAGGTCTTCAGAGATGACATTCTAATACACGGTAAAACTGTAAAACAGCTTGAAAAAACAACACGGCGAGTACTAAACAGAATTCAACAAAGTGGCTTAAAACTAAATAAAGAAAAATGCGTATTCAATACAATAAATGTGAAATTTCTTGGTCACATATTAACAAACAAAGGCGTTCAAGCGGATCCAGACAAGATGAGTGCAATTTTGTCTTTAAAAGCACCACAAAATAAAGTCGAATTGCAAAGACTCCTTTGAATGGCAACATATCTGAGTAAGCTTATTCATAACTTTTCTGACGTAACTAACAGTCTTAGATCTTTACTTAAAAAAGACGTTGCTTAGGAATGGACAACGAACCTCAACAATTCTTTTGAGCGCTTAAAATCAACAAAACACTCCCCTATTAAAATTTTATAATCCAAATGAAGATGTCAAGTTGCAGGTCGATGCTAGGAACTCTTGTATTGGAGCGGTTCTACTTCAATGTGATCAACCGGTTGCCTATGCATTAAAAGCATTGTCGTCATCTCAAATCGCATATCCGCAAATACAAAAAGAAGCCATTGCTATACAATTTGGTTGTGAGAAGTTTCGCGAGTACATAGTTGGAAAACGTTAAACAGTGGAAACTGATCACAAACCACTTGAGATCATTTTTAAAAACCCTATATAATCTGCCCCAAATAGATTACAAAAAATATTATTTCAATTAACCCAATACATTCCACAGGTCATATACGGAAAAGGTAAAGACATCATTCTGGCCGGTATACTCAGCAGAGACTGTATAAACGCACCGGCAACAGAAATAAATGACCAAACCGAAATATACTCGATTAAAAATGTGTCGAATGACACAATGAAACGTTTTGCTGAGCAAACAGCAGCTGACTCCGAGCTTCAACAACTTATTAAAATTACTCAACAAGGTTGGCCGAATTCCATATATAAAGTTCCAGCAGAACTTCGCAAATATTGGACATTTCGTGAAGAGATTGTATTCGAAAACATGGTTTTGTTCAACGGCACGAAATTAATCGTACCTGATGTATTACGACGCGAAATGATGGAAAAATTCATGACGGATATTTTGGTATCCACATATTTTGGTACATCGAGCAAGAGAGTTGATGTTCTGGACCGGTATGACAAACGATATAACAGAATTCATTAAGTCTTGCGGTATTTGCCAAAGCTATCAAGTATCAAAAACCAAACAACCTTTAATTTTAAAAAACATTCCTGCACTTCCTTGGGAAATTGTAGATGTAGATCTCTTTTATTTCAATAATAAGGAATATCTCCTTATTGTAGATAGCTACTCAGGATTTTTCGATTTTGTGTCCTTATCCAACTTGTCAACTAAGAACGACATTTGAAGAAAATCTTTGCAACACATGGAATACCTGTCATCCTGAAGAGCGACAATGGCTCGCAGTTTTCCTCTATCGAGTTTCGAAAATTCGTAAATAGTTGGAGTATTAAACATCAAACTTCAAGTCCAAGGTATCCCCAATCAAATGGCCTTTCCGAACGTTACGTCCAAATAGCAAAAGGTATTCTCAAAAAAATGTGCCAAGGATGACTCAGATACTTACATCGCACTTCTAAATCACCGAAATACAGCCAGAAACAGTGAACTCATATCCCCAAACCAACGCTTGATGAGCTGTTCCACAAGAACACTTTTGCCAACTTACAGGGATCTCCTCAAACCGATAGTTGTTCCTAATGTGCGTCAAAACTTGCAAAAAGTGAGGCAAGACATCAAAAAGTTCTCTGACAGACGAGCTAAATCGTCACCAGAAATGACACCGGATGACAAAGTGCGCATGCAGGTTAATAGCAGAGAATGGATTTCGGGTGATTTCGGGTAAAATAACCAGAGCAGCCAATTCACCACGCTCATTCCTCGTACGATCTGACGACGGAAGGACCTTTCGGAAGAACTCGATCCGCATTCATCCGACAACAGCAACGATTCCAATTCAAAAAGAAGTTGTTACAATTTCATCATCGCTATCATCTACAGTAACAATCAACAAAGACAGCAGTCCTGAACAAAAGCAATCAACATCAGCTTTAAAAGTAGTTACTACTCATTATGGAAGGGTCGTAAAACCAGTCGATCGCTATAACCCTACTTAATTCTCGCTTTAGTTATTTATATATAATACTTCAACAATGTATCAATATAACAAGCAACATGAATCTTAATATGTGCATATAAACATAACATGCTGGTCATCCGCTTTCATATCGTTCTACTGCTCTATATCACTACATGCCTATTCTCCAGCATCACATACTCAACAGCCCATAAGAAAGCCAACGGCAAAGCGATCGCAAAACAAAGCATAGTAAGCTGAAAAATGTCGGGCTATAAAATATCTAGCTGGCTAGAACAAATTGGTTTTCCTTCCTGTTTTCTCTTTATCGTTCACAGGGTGACTCCTCTCTTATAACAGAGAGATTGTAATTATTTTTGTGAAAAGTGTGATACCAAAAATGTACTTGGTTGACTGGTAGTTGTAAACTTAACAAAATGTTTTGTTTTCCTTGTCTTCCTTTTTCAAACTCCCCTAGTGTTTGGAGCCGTACGGGCTACGCTGATATAAACAAATTAGTTAATTCGGCAAAAAACATGTTAAAAACGGAAAAACATATTCGTAGCTGTTTATCTTTACATGAATTCGGCACTAATCTCGTTGAAACCTAACTAGGTATTTCTTTTGTAGCTCACAACAAAAAAGTTGATAGAAACGTTAAATTAATGGAACGTTTTATAGATACAGTAGTTATACTTTAAGTTCATTGTAAATTTAACCTCTGATGACATAAAAAAATGGCTTGAATTCATTTACTTATTTGCGATTTGCAATGCACAATATAATTTCAGAAAGCGTTTGCGTAAAGTTTTCCACGCCACGCTACTGATACATATTCGGTTCTAGACCAATTCTAATAGTAAAGTAGTTACCTTAGTTCATTCGTTTTTTTGACTCGTTGATTCTTATTCCCGTTCACTTTTTGTTCCAAACAAATTTTTGGTTCATATGTATCTACGAGTACCTTTCTACCATAAGTAAGGGGGCCCCAAAAAAAAATTTCCACCTGGGCCCCGCAAGGTGAAAGCTATGCCACTGGCTGTGGACGTGAAAAGTATGAAACAAGAACAAAAAATTCTTAGAGAGAAGGATTAATTGTTCTACATACACTTGCGTCATAAAAAACTAAAACCATGATAAATGTCTACTATAAGTCTGGTGTGTGTAGCCCAGGTAATGCATCATGCTCCGTCATTTCTACAAAATATACGAAAAATGTCAACACTCATCATTTTCGCCATCATTTAGTCGTTAGTTTTCAGTTTAAGCTACACATTATCATTTTTAATTCATTCCAGCAAGAATGTCATTCAAAAATAAAATTGTGTTACATTGTAATGAGAATTTTTTTCATTTTGATGTGCTTTCATTGCTTCATTTTTTTTTTTAAAGAAAGTGCATTTCCTTGTCAGCGTTGACTTACACGCTTTTGTGCAAGAAATACAGACCTTGCTGATGATGTTCGCCCTGAACGTCCACCCACCAAATACGACGATCAAATTTTGGCTACAGCTAGTGTTCACAGGCATTTGACGATACGGGAAATTGCTCGGTGATTTGAATATGCCCATACAACCGTTTCGCAGAGACTGAAAAGGCTTGGAATGTCGAAAAAGGTGTACTATATGTTTGGGTTCCTCCCGATCTCAGTGAAAGAGTTATGGATCGTATAATGGTCTGTGAGCTTTTGTTGAAATGAAACTCGCTTGAGGCTTCCCTGAAAAGTTTCGTTACGTGAGAGGAAAAATGGGTGGTTTACAACAAAATTCGACTTAAGAGGTCATGGTGCGCTCCTAGTATACACCGCAATCGGTCAGTTAACAAAATTTGCTTTCCAAATAGGTCACGTTGAGCATTTGGTTGATTTCGGGAGGAGTCCTTTACATTCAGTTGCTTTCATGCAATCAAACAATAAATGCCCATAAATATTCCTATCAGCTCTATACTTTGAAGTAGGCAGTAGACAATTATGCAGTAACCACCGTACTCTCCAGACATTGCGACTTCTGACTACCGTCTGTTACGTTTTTCCAAGATATTTAGCTTCATTTGCAAATGGAATACAAGCCGAGCTTATGAGAATAGGTAACCGACTCGTTTTTTATGTTAATTTTACGTGAACAGACTCGTTCATTAATTTTCAACTAATTTGGAACGTATTCTAACATCATTGTGACGTTAATTATTTAAATAAATTTAATTGTAAGCAGTAATTTAGAGACCTCTTTGGTTATTAAGTGGTAACCGGGAGCTTCCATTGGTTTTAATTTCTATTTTCAGTGCTAAGTTCCGTTAACGTTCTATATGTTTTTGTCATCGTGCAGGTATCTGGCGCTATTTTCGATACACTAATAAGTGAAGCATTCCGCTTCCTTCTTATCTCCCTTCGCCGATCGTTGTTATTTTTTCTAATTGGTGGTGGGGGGAGCTTTGTTTTAGAACAGCATACCTGCCTACTGAACAGTTTATAACGTTTAAAATGGTCTTTCACAGCAGGTTATTCAATCGTGTTTTATGCTGATGAGCACGACCTTGTTGCAATTTCTTACAGATCCAACCTTGGAAATAAACTGTTTATTCTCCTTTGCAATTGATACAATTGATTTACTTGAGTACTTCACAGTCTTTGGGGAGGTAGTTTCCTGCGCACTCCATATAACTCTTTTTGGCAATGCGTTTGGGTATGATCGAACCTTTGACAAGTATGCACTGGGAGATTAGTTGTATGTATTCACGCAGAGGTTCGATTTTGATAATCATTTTAAAAATCGTTTTATTTCATATTTGTTTTGCACATTCTTGGCCTTGTCAAAGGTTGACTTGAAAAATATAAGGCTGTAAAATGTACAGTAATTTCTTTTACTTTCGAGATTTGTTGCTTTCGTTTAAATTTTTTTTGTGCATACAGCAAAATTCACCCTTGCGGAATCGAGTCCCAGATCACGCTGATCCGTGGCGCTGGCCGATGCTTGGAATTTTGGATTTCGTCGGAATGAGTATTCCTTACATAATGTTTTTCCGACTTAAGGCAGACTCATAATAAGCGAAAGGACCCGTACGACTACGTACGTAAATGTGCGATTACAAGTGATTTGTATCTCGCACCCATAATGTCGGATTGCTTTGTTTCGTCGATTTTTCGTTCACTTTTGCTTTGGTGCGTAAATTGCGATCGAGATCGCATTTCCTAAGAAAATTTGACAGCTAAACATATGTTGAATTTAATAATTCAAAAAGATGTTGTTTTTTTGCGAAAAAGATGTAATTTCTTTCAAAAACATTAATATTAGAAGGAAACACATATATTTGATTATCAAATTCATCCAAAGTGCTTTTGCTGTGGATTTGTGCCTTTTTCTTGCGAGGTGAATTCCAGAAAGGTTGTGTGTGGGAACAAATTGCTGTTAAAAAATTAAATTCGGTTCGAAAATTTGTTAAATTAATTGTTGAGTTAAAATGTCGACATCAAATACTCGTATGTAAGTTTAGAAACAGTTGGTTATGAAATGTAAAAAAAGCGCTTGTGGAGCATAAAGAAATTGTTGTTTTTTTTTCCTCTCAATATTTAGTGAAACGCGTATAATAAAAAGTTAACAAGCACTTATTTCACAACTTACATATTTGTTTAACAAATTTTCCAATTTTAATCCGCACCGAATTAAAAGTTTTCACAATTTCAAAACACAAAAACAAAAGAAATGACAACATGACCTGACAGATTGATACGTTTTCAAACTCCCATTATGGGCAATTGATGTAACCTAAAGAAACTTTTTGTCAAGTTCTGACATTAGCTTCAGTTTACTTTCGTGTATTATGGTTAAGGCTTTATTTCTCCTCGCTTTTTTTTGAGTGATGATTTTGGGTGGGGAAACGGCTCTCCGTTTCTTGCCTGGTCGATTCTAAAATATACGTACGACGACGTCATTATTACATGAACATGCCAAACACGTAGGCAACGAAGCATATATATGCAAACGCACGCAACACAAGGTCGAGGACGGAATTGCACAGGTGGCAACGATCAACGACAAGATTATAATATAAGAGTGTATGTGTGTGCGCAGCTGCATTAAAAAAAGCAAATCGACAAGTTCTACATCAACATTTGCGGTGGATGGAATCTTTTTTTAAATGCGCAGTTGAAGTCTATCTGTGAAAAGTAACTTTCTACCTAAAGAAAATTTTATTGTCCTAGACTTTAGTTTACAAGAATTACAATATAATGGACGGTAATAAACTGGAATTAGATGGGTGCGGCGATTCGATACAGGCCGATGACATACGAGTGTTGCCATTGAGGTCATGGCAACCGGTGTTATCATTTAAGGAAGTAAAAAAAGCACTTGAAATATTTAGTGGAGACGGCAGGCAAAATGAAAAAAAAGAGGCAAGGGACTTTCAAGAAACAGAGGTTCAGCCAAACCATTTAAAAACTCTCAATGCACTAAAATCAATTCCTGTACAGACGTTAGAAATGCTTTTATTTCAGAATTTTCGCAGACACTTTATCGTAGAAAAGTTCATCGAAAACTAAGCTCTAGTGGGTTCATACATAGAGAAAAGTTAAGTGGCTCCTATCATTTGCTCTAAGGATATTAGAATACAATACAATTTAGAATACAATGCAAAAAAGTACCGTCTAGGGAAAGAGTGCGCAGTCGTCTTGCATGGCGCATTGTTACATATAACTTTGTACTATAATATGCTGATAACTGATTTTAAAGGTGGTGTAAATTTTTTACCTATTACTTTCTGTCGCACGATATAAAATATCGAACAAAAAATCATAGTCGTAGGTGGTAGCTTTTAGCTCGTAGCTAATCTATCTATCTATTTTCACTGATTCAGAAAAATGCCTCTTATCGACCAAATAAAAACAAAAAGGAAATTGATAACCCAGAAGCAAAACCACATATCTATGTCATTTTATGAATTTGAAGGCTGATTTCATTCAATAGATATTTAAGAGTTGAATTCTTTTTTGTTACCTACTAATTTTTTTTTATTGATTTTATAGTTTGTTTTTACGTTTTAAGAATCGCGGAGTTCTTTTTATGTTATTATACTCGCATTACAAAAAATTATTAATGCTAATCAAAAATTAAAGCAGATGGAATTAAACTATTGTTATTGATTTTTTTTACACCGAAATAAAATTATTTGCTTTATTTATTTTAACAAAGCTTAAGATTTGGCTGTTTAAAGATTCTTTTCTCCTTGTAGTTGTTTGCAAAGGAATCAAATTTATGTATACACGAATTCACAGCTTCAAGCTATTAAAACTATAAACTAAAAATTTGTGCGCACTGTTACTCACACCTCTTCAAACTCTTATCCGCAGTTCGGGGTAAGAGTACGCAACTTGACTTGCTCCGGTTTTTGATAAATATTTTTTAGTATAACTTTATTCCTTTAATGAAGGGGCTAAAAATTAAGCCCATTTTGTTTGTATCTCTTGTAACTATTTCAGAATTTCAGAATGCGCTTAACAGAAAAAGAGCTGTGAAGCGGTATAGACGACAGCTTTTCAAATATTTAAAGAAGTTGAAATATTTGGGCAAAAATTTGAATCTTCAATTGATTCGGCAAGCGATCTTCATCTTATTTCGCCCAGTTTGGTCCTAAACTAAAGCCGTTGAAGTTTCTATAGTATGACTTCTTCACTGAGAAATGAAGAACAGAATCAGAAGAGTTATTATGGTAAGAGCTGGTAATATGAAGCCATTTGTGCTTACCACTTTCTGGTATCAATGGGAATCGACCGTCGGCAAAGATGTTAAGGACAACATTGTCAGGAAAGGCGAGAGTAGGTAGAAAAACAAGAAAAACGAACAGCCATCAGGGAGCTAGCACGTGCATTGGTTTTGGGTTGAAAAATACCAATATTTTAATTTTATTTTTATAAATCTATCGAATTTTGTATTTTTTCATTAACAAAGTTATCCTACATGTATGAATAAATAAATTGTTGCCTGTAATTTATATGTTTAAGGCGACATGTATACCCTTACTTAAGGTGGCGCTACAGTCCGGGCCTCTGCGCCATGGAGCAGGACTGGGATTATTAAGGTCTTATATACTTATATAGGGTAAGTTTAGTCGACGCATAGTCGCTTAGTCGACGTATGCGAGTAATTGGACGGGCTTTTGAAAGATTGTGCCTCTTGTGTTTGTGCGTGAGTTCTGCACTATTCTTTCAAGCATGATGTTAAAGAAATCGCATGACAGCTCATCTCCTTGTATAAATCCTTTTTTGACATCAAAGGGCCCGGTGAGATGTTTACCGACCTTGTGGAGCAGCGTACATTCTTCATCGTCATCCTCCACAGACGGATGAGTTTGATAGGTTTGTCAGGTGTCTGACAGCGGTACTTGTTTCGTCGTCGCCGTTACATAGACCACAGAAATAATATTTTTTCAGATTCTCAGCATCGACTGCGACTCTACTACGATGTTTCCCTGTTCGTCCTCACAGTCTTCGTTTCGGGGTTTGTAACCGTGGCATGTTTTTTTTAACTTTTGGTGAAACTTACGAGTCTTATTCCTGGAGCAGAATCACTTTATTTCCTCGAAAAAGCTTCTCGTGCTTTTTCTTTTCCTCCTGAGAAGCTGGTGTTCGGCTCTTCTCTTCTGCTCATAGAGCTCGTGAGCAGCTCTAGTCTTTCTCTTTAATGTCACATTGCGTGCTCCTTGCTTATCTGCATGTGCTTGCCGGCATTCGTCATCCAAGTGAAACCAAGTACATAAGAAACAGCGTCTCTGATGGCCTTCTGGCAGTGTTGCGACTGGTCTTCGATGCTTGATGTTGGCGGCGAGGGACCTCTTAGTATATTAAGAGGGATTTCATCGGAAAAGGATTTGGCGGTTTCTTGGGACTGCAGCCGTCTGACGTTGAAATTCCTCACGATATGAGCTTGTCTTGGTGTTGTTCGGAATATCCGCAACCGTACCTTGTCTGCAACATGGTAGTGGTCCGAGTGGCTCCTTGGAACGTTCGTACATCCAAAATACTGGAGGAATGTCCTGCGTCATTTGCAGTGTAGTGAATGGGGTTGACGGTCGATTGATAAGGAGCTCTCCCAGTTCCTTGTGAATATCGAAATGAGGGAACCGCGTGCTAGCTACGGCAATGTTTCGTCCCGCCGCAAAGTCAATTAGCCTGCCCCCCGTTTTTCATGCCATTTTTGTCCGACCCATCCCATCGTATTTCTTGGATGGTGGTTATGTCTGCTTTACAGCAGTCAAGGGAGCCTCCGCTAGTTGTTCTGCTACTCGTGGTCTGTTTAGGGACTTAGCATTAAACATGCATATCCGAAGTTCGTTATCTTTGAATCGTTTTCATGGGTTGTCAACAGTAGATCCATTCGTATCCGAGGCTTGTTGCTGATTCGTAACTTTTGTTTTTTTTTATGACCGTGCAGCTACACCGGCGGCACATCCCCCAAACAGGAGGGCCAGTTCCATTTTTTTAAACCCCTAAGACGAGGGGTCGGTTGGACCGAAAGCCAGTAACCCGTTCTGGGATGTGAGTGCTGCCGGTGCTCCATTAAAGGCTCTTCCGCCACCATCTCTTTTCCCAAACCCTGACTTAGTCTCGGAAATCTTGACCGGACTGAGCTCCAAATTTTTCGGAGTAGCCCGGATAAGGTCTCATTTGTTTCGGGATTTTTTCCGCTGTTGATTCCGTCTGGGGAATTCATCCGCTATCCCGCTTATAGAGCTGTTATTTTTGTCTGCTGGTCAACACTCGCACTTATAAGTTTAGCAGGTCCAGTCCGGATGGACATTGACCAGTACCCGGCGGCACTGGTTATCGTCAAGTTGACATCCCTCAGTGCCTACCCCATTTTTACAGCATCCAACCACCGACATGTTTATCCGTATATTATATCATTGATTCGGATTGACAAGAGTCACAAATAATAACCCATTGTATAACTTGTTACATGTCATTCAATTTGGGTGATTTCAGGAGTTGAGGTAAGCATTCTAGATCCACCGCTTTAATAGCCGATTCTTAAGATTCTGAGCTTTCCTCCATTGTTTTTTGACGCATAAATTTTGCATATACTGTTTATTAACGCACCCTAACAGAAAATAATTAGGCACTTAAGGCTCATCATCTACACTGACTAGCAATCTGCAAGCGGGCTTGAGTTAATAATATTCTTCGCATCACTTAACTTGAACACTGACTGGATATTTTAGTTTCCGGCTTCATCATGTAAACGGTCAACATCGAACAAATGCTATTGATTCTTAAGGTCGCGTTGGGCCCTAATAAAATTGGACTGATTTGAAAGCCTTCAGTTTTTTTTTTTAAGGTCCTTGATGGTTTTGGCTTCGTAAGGAATAGATTTTCAATATGAGTCGTCTTATATGTCCACAATAATGTGTGAAACTATAGATCCTTTATCCACGCTGGCTTTGTTAGCTATTGGCATCTTACATAGTATTCGATGTAGGATTCTTTCTCATTTTGCTTCGCTTTGAATAACATATTATGCACTTGGAGAAGTCAGATTTAAAAAGTCTATTAAAGTTTTACAATAGGTTGTCTCTTACGTGGCATCAACAAACAACTTAGCTACTCCTCTCATTAGTTTCAACAGTAAATAAAACGTTATTCTTCTTCCATTAGAAATGCAGGAAATGTTGTCCAAACTTTTTATCCATTGCGTGGCACTCTGGGAGGGGGCACCCTCAAATACTTCGAGTGCTTACTCGATATTTTTAAAACTAAAATAATTAATTGACATTTTACCAGTTGTTTATCCCTTTCGACGTATTTCGTCATTTCGGAACTGAGAAACTTTTTCTCGATGCTGAGTAAGTTATTTCTGTTTAGTTCGTTTCTGAACTAAGTCTTAGCTGGATTGGCCATTGCTGAAAAGTTATTGGTTGGGTAAGCCTTCTTTGGATAAATCTAGTCTGGGCAGGTCGTTTCTGAGTAACTCGTTTCTGGGTAAATCGTTGTTGAAATATTCGTTTTCGTTATCAGTGTTCCTTTGCCCCTTCTTGTGGTCATGTTCTTGCTGGAGTGCTTTGGAAATCGTTTCTTGACTTACTTTACACTTCACTTGTAGTTAAACTTAATCATTTCTGAGTCTACTTGAAAATTTTAAGGAAAATAAAACAGAAAAACTTAAAATTTCCCACACAAATTCTTAAGGCATTTCGTCGTTGAATTTCTAAGAGCGTCTTCCATTAAAGAAAATTTTCTTACCATGTCAATTCCATAATTCTACTATTAATTTCTTACTGATTTTTCGGACGGTTATTTCCAGGTTTAACTTTTTTTTTTTATGATGGATCCCAGATAAGCCCCAGAAAATTTTAGCGATTTTACAACAAACGGAGTACCAAAAAATAAACCAATGGAATTTAAGTTATTGATAATTATTCAATTTAATACTCCTATTTCAACTTTTTATACTCGTATTGGAACTCTGCAAAATGAAGGGAAAATGTTTCAAGGAATTGGGAAATTAAATTTGGAACTCGATTTTTAGTTTTCGACGCTGCATTGTCTACTCGGTAGTGTTGCTTTTAGTTTCTTGTCTCCCTTCGTACCCGTCATCAATCGCAATGGAACATTGATCAATTCGTATAAGATGTGTTCCACAGTTTTGTCGTTTGATTTATTGTAGTTTAAAGGGTTTGATGCGTTTTTGGCCTGACGAACTTCTGAGATTTGCACTAAAAGGGATTAACATACTTTGTTCCCCCAACTCTTTATTGTTGAATTCGGGATATTACGGCTCAGGTCATATGAAATAATCAGATGAATCGTTTCTAGCCGGTTCGTTTGCTATTTCATTTCCGACAACAACTTTATGAACAGGTTCCCACCAAAGTTCTATTTAAAGCAATGCAAAACTAATTTGGTGTCAACGAGGTTAAGCTGCACGCTCTAATGGCTGCTTGACTGTCCGTTAGCTTTTAGATAGGCGCAGATCATCAAACTCTGAAATTTCGTAGGGAGAATTATTTTTGTCCATGTGATCTTAGTGAGACCTATTCCATAGCCTTTAACAATTTTTGTACCATTAAGTGAGTTCTGATCAGGGATTAGATTTTTTTAACGAGTGATTGGAACTAGGGTTAATCGGAAATATTCTCCAATACACCAGCCGTTTACTATTTCAAAAGTAGTCTGCATCCTAAGTTTTACCTGGGGGTCATCAATGACCACTGAACTGAACTGATGACTCGCAAAGACACAAACTTTCCCCTTTTTCTCAAATCAACGTTATGTGCATTAGATCGCACTAGTAAACTAGTTATGATTCTGCATATATATCAACAAATAAATTAAATATATATTTATTAAATGATCTTCTGTTTATCTAGACCCTACACAGCTTCCAAAGAATTTAACACACTATAATCTTATATATAAATCAATTAAACAAATTGTTTTGATGCGCTAACATTTTAACCTGTCATATGCCTGATTCTTACAATGAATAACAATTCAAAGAAATAATAAAAAAATTTCGTAATATCTTGTCGCTGTTAGCACAAAATGTTCACATGGCAGTGGGGAACTCATATCATCGACTTGCCCTGTTTGCACTAATTATTATAAATACCACACATGCTCATAAAAGTTAAAAAAATCATACAAAGTTCGGGGGAGTCACAGTGGTAGCGTGAGAAAAATTCTTAAAATGGTGAAATCTGTAGAACAATTTTATGACTGTGCGACGCCTGGTTGCTTCTAGAAAACGTTCTCGTATATATGAATTCATATCACTATGTCACCCATCTATTACGATTCATTAAGAGTGTTGTGGGATTAATTGGATTTAATTGATTTGCCAAACCAGAAAAAATATGGCCAAACAGTCTAGATTGGGTGAGCGGGATACGCTCTAAGTGTTTGGTTTGCCATGTCATACGCAGAAAGGGAATGAATCATTTTAAATTGCCTAACCAAATGACATCATCACTCCAATAGTATTGAATGTAACCTTTGATAAGTTATTGTATTTAACTCGTATCGTTTATGGTATTAAGAAATTCAACTAAGAGACCGCTTTGATATCAATAAATTTGATATCAGAAAAGTATATGTATATTATATACATACAGATGTTTTAACATAAGGACAAAATAAAATATGTGTTCGTTTCTTAAGTAGCAGAAATATTTTTTTGAGAAGTAATCCGTAGAATGAATAGTTTATAAAACATAAGTTTATAAGATTTTAGTTAAACAATAATTTTTTTTCAAAATTTATATATATGTTTCTACGTTCATACCCAACGTGTATGAATGTACGAGTAAATGCACTAATATACCATATACAGGTGTATTAATTACAACACATGCACATATATAAGAATATCTATATGCTATACATATTTATAAAAATTTATTTTCTACAACGAATTTGTATTCTGCCGCTCTTTGATATGGAAATTATTTAAAGATACCGATGCCAATATTAAGAACCGCCTTTAATCTTTATAATATGGTAATGTAAAACGCCGATGGCACCACTTTTCTCCTTTGCTCACTTTTTATATAGAAACAGATTAGAGACTCATAGTTGCCCCTGGAAAAACAATGTCGTGGTTTCCAACTGTTGTCTGAAGTTGGGAACTTGAAGTTGCAATTTAAATTTATCTTTGATGCAAAGAGTATTCCCTTCAGTTGTTGCCAGAATGTTTGGTAGTGAAGTTAAGGTGCCGGATTGTTTAGAAACCGTTTTCCGATTCAATTAGTTCCAGTTTATTTTACTCCTTAATTTAATCAGAATTTGGAAAATGTACTCTTGCATGAAAAAAAATATTTAGATGTTATTTTTGAATTAAATGTTAACAAACACACAATATTTTTGCGGATTTACTATAAGTATTAGCATTTTATATTATAGTTTAGTATTTATCGGTTTGCAGTATTTTTCTGTGGATTTGCTCAAAAATTTATAGATGCGATATAAAATATCTCATCCGGCGTCATGGAATTTATTGTATAGAAATATAACACATATACAGATATATATTAGGCAACCTATGTACAATGAAAGAGAGATCACTTGGTATACATTTATATACAAATGGTAGAAGTATTCATTTCAGAAATTGAGTATTTCCAGGTGCGAAAACTGTGTATTAGAAACTGGAACGTTGGCTGGTAAAAGACCAAAATAAAAGAAGAAGTACCATCATTATATGTAATTAAACGCAATGCAAGTGTTCTTTGTCTTTCATCTACCTGCCACTTAATTAGCATAAATTATACGCAGTCAAAGAAGAAGCTAAGGCGCATAAACATCTTATATAACATAACTATATAACTACACCTAAATATTGTTCAGCTCAAATAAATAAGCAAATTAAGTGTGGCTGTTTACTCACTTGTAAAAGCACAGTCTACGTGAATGATTGCACAAAAAATTAAGCTTTGGGAATTGGTTTTGCATAATTTGTATTGTTTGTTTTTAACATTCATCAACAATCTAATGAAGATGATTACTTACTTACTTTACTTACTTTACTTACTTTACTTACTTTACTTACTTTACTTACTTTACTTATTTTACTTACTTTACTTACTTTACTTACTTTACTTACTTTACTTACTTTACTTACTTTACTTACTTTACTTACTTTACTTACTTTACTTACTTTACTTACTTTACTTACTTTACTTACTTTACTTACTTTACTTACTTTACTTACTTTACTTACTTTACTTACTTTACTTACTTTACTTACTTTACTTACTTTACTTACTTTACTTACTTTACTTACTTTACTTACTTTACTTACTTTACTTACTTACTTTAGGTGGCGCTACTGTCCGGGGTGGACCTGGGCCTCAGTCAACAAGCTTCTCCAGCCAGCTCGATCCCTGGCTAGCTGCCTCCAGTTTCGCACGCTAAGTTGGCTGAGGTCCTCTCCCACTTGCGTGCGCCACCTAAGTCTTGGCCTTCCTCTACTGCGCTGTCCATCGGGATTCGGAGACTTTTCGGACCGGAGCATTGGTGTCCATGCGCTCTACATAATCCAGCCATCTCAGTCTTTGGATCTTCACTCTTCTGGCTAGGTCCATGTCGCTGTACAGTCCATACAGTTCGTCGTTGTATCTCCTCCTCCAATCACCGTCAATGCAGACGGGACCGACGATCGCCCGAACAATTTTTCTCTCGAAGCGACTAAGAACACCCTCATCCATTTTTGATAGTGTCCATGCCTCTGCGCCATAGAGCAGGACCGGGATTATTAAAGTCTTATAAAGGGTGACTTTTGTTGTCGGAGAGAGGGCTACTCAATTGCCTTCTTAACCCAAAGAAACAGCGGTTGGCAAGAGTTATTCTTCGCTTGATCTCAGCGCGTCGTTGTCTGTATTTATAGCGGAGCCTAGGTTGACAAAGTCCTTAACTACCTCAAAGTTATATCTGTCGAGGGTGACGTTCTGTCCGCGAAGTCGGTGTTGGTTGTCCTTTTTGCTTGACAGCATATACTTGGTCTTGCCCTCATTGACCGCTTAACCCATTTTCGCCGCTCCACAGACATAACGCTGCTTTCTCCCGATTATGTCAATATCGTCGGCGTATGCGAGTAGGTGGACGGACTTTTGAATGATAGTGCCTCTTGTGTTTGCTAGTGAGTTTTGCACTATTCTTTCAAGTACGATGTTGAAAAAATCGCATGACAGCCTTGTACAAATCCTTTCTAGACATCAAGGGTCTGGGTGAGATCTTTACCGACCTTGATGGAGCAGCGTGCATTCTCCATCGTCATCCAGCACAGACGGACGAGTTTGGCAGGGATGCCAAAACATGTTATTTTTACCTTTTGGTAAAACTTCCGAACCTCATTTCTGGAGTAGTATCTCTCGATTTCCTCGATCGCGCGCTTCTCATGCTCTTTATTCTTCCTCCTGAGAAGCTGGTGTTCGTCTCTCCTCTTCCGCTCATAGAGCTCATGAGCAGCTCTGGTCTTTCTAAGCAGCGCCGCGTTATATGCATCTTGCTTAGCTGCATGTGCTTGCCGGCATTTATCATCGAAACAGGGGTTTCGTTGTGGTGGACGAGTGAAATCCAGTACATCAGGAGCGGCATCTCTGATGGCGTTTTGGCAGTGTTTTCAATGGTCTTCGATGCTTGATGATAGCGGTATTAAATCTCTTAAGAGATTAGGAGACACTCGATCGGAAAAGGACTTGGCGATCTCTTGCGATTGGAGCCGTCTGACGTCGAACTTCCTCACAGAATTAGTTTATCTTGGCGTAGTTTGGGATATCCGCATTCGTACCTTGGCTACAACAAGGTAATGGTCCGAGCCGATATTGGCTCCTCGGAATGTACGGACATCCATAACACTGGAGGAGTGTCTTACGTCGATCGCAATGTGATCAATCTGGTTAACTGCTGATTGATCAGGAGTTCTTCAAGTCCCCTTGTGTATGTCGAGATATGGGAACCGCATGCTAGCCACGACAATGTTTCGCCCCGCCGCAAAGTCGATTAGCCTGAATCCGTTATCGGAGGTGGTGTTGTGCAGGCTATATTTTCCGATTGTTCCACCAAAGATACCCTCTCTTCCTAGCTTTGCATTAAAATTGTCCTCGGTGATTTTAATGCATAGCTAGGGCATTGTTCGTAGGTCTTGTTAAGAAGCTCGTAGAAGGCATCCTTGGTGTTGTCATCTTTCTCATCTGTGGGAGCATGCGCGCATATGAGGCTAATGTTGGCGAATTTAGCCTTGATGTGGATTGCCACGAGGCGCTCGCTCACATGCCGGAAGCTGAGGACTTCTTGTCTTAGTCTGCCTCCGACAACAAAACAAATCCGAATCCAAATAATCGCTACTTTTGCCGTCGATAGCTAGTTGATGCTTCGTAACTTATGCTTTTTGAAATGGCCGGGCAGCTACCCCTGCGGCATAACCCTCAACCTGGAGGACCACTTCCATTTTTAATGCCCCTAGGACGAGGGGTCGGTTACACCGAAGCCAGTAACCCGTTCCGGGATGTGAGCGCTGCCGCTGGCCCTTATAGGGCCGCCACCATCTCTTTTCCAAGACTCTGACTAAGTCCTGGAAATCCTTACCGGCCTGAGCTCCAAATATGTCGGAGTAGCCCGGATAAGGTCTCGTTTTGTTTTTTCAACACTAATCCTGGTTTATGGCGCAGGAAACTCGTCATTTGCTCCCTTCGTTTCGCAATCTCTAGTGAGATTCCCAGATGGCGCCACGGGGAGGCGTGAAGTAGGACTTATTAGCAGAGCTGCAAGATGTTCGGCTGCAGAGGCTCATTCTCGTCATTTAAGGAACCAGCACCTGTCGGAAGATGCTACTTCTATGAGGCCTTATACTAATCGTTGCCATCCGAAGATGATTACTTACTTTTCAGAAAAAAGGGGTAATTATCACATTTTTTAAGTGAAATTAAGACAAGAGAGAGATTAAGTATTGCTTCATTTGCTGCAAATGCCTGAAGGATGGGATTGAGCATGATGTCAATATTGTGTATTGCTATAACTGGACTGATTTGTGAAAGAGGGGTCCATTTATTGTTAACGCTAGCCCTAAACGCTACCTGTCCAAACACAAGGTTCAGTAAATCGCATATAAGTGTAACAGCTTGACGAAGTCCGGTGCATATCAGGAAAAGTTCTGGCGAAAATTAAATGATGCGGCTTAGATGTCAGAACTAAATTCTAGAACTGCCTAAATGTGATATCTGTGCAATGTCTATCTACACCAAACGAATAATTTCTTATAACGTGGAAATGATTGTGCCGAGCATCTCTAACTATTCTTTATCTCTACAGTTCTTTTGACAACTTTTAGCAATAAAGTAGAGAATTCTTGAGCGTATGAGGCTTTGCCAAGCTTTGCTCTTCTGTGAACATAACCATAAGGCGTAGTCAGGATTTTAGCAAAATAAAGGATCATTTCCCACCTCGTCAACTCGGGTAGATCCGTGAAAATGCTGAGAATTGACGTAATAAACTTTTTATTTTGGCGTATAGATCTAATGACATCGTACACTCATGCTACACAATTATACAGCATTCCTTAAACACTTTTGCTTCGTCACTATGAAGAGAAACTGAGCGCACTCGTATTTTATTGCTGTACGTGCCTACGCAAATTTTAAGCATATTGTGCATAGAAGTTGCTACATCCAGTGCTTTCTTTGCTTATCTTCTCACTTCCGCCCAAATAGCTAGTATGGGAAATTGTTCCATCATACCAGGCGCATTTAGAACATTTTTTTGAATTCACGCTTTAAAGAATGTGTTGTAAGTCCGCGTTTGCTCAGAGGAAAACTTAAGAGTGCAGTAATTACCGATGTTTGACATCGCACTGGTCTATAATGCACTTTGGCTGTAATACTTCTAACTTAAGTGCTGTTGATCTGGAAATAGTGCTGTCGTGACAGATGAGGAATATCTTAGAAAAGCCAAAAGATCATTGATAAAAATAAAAAGAGTGCTGCAGCCTGAAAGGATTCTGAATAGCAGTTTTCAATTCGTGAATATCAGACTTGAAACTATCCTAAACAACTTAAATTGAACGTTCAGAAGATAATTTTTAGTCCACTAAAGAAAACACTCGTCGATCCCAAATTCACGCATTTTCCACAAAAGAGTTTGATGCCGAACTCTGTCAAATGCCTTAGAAATATCAAGTACAACTATCTTGCTTCCCATTAGATTGATGTACGGTTTCGCTTGGGCTGGACAAATGCTGTAACTAATCTACTTCGAAAGAGTCCGATCAAAAGCTTACGCTTTTCCCTTCTTACCTCTTTAAAGGAAGGAGAGATATTCCTTACACCGCACGAATGGGAAAGATTATTCGTCATATTGAAGATTGGACCAGCTGAAATGTAAACGGCGACAAACCGCAGTCTAGAAGTATTAAGCTGGACGCAAAGTATGCACCAAGCAGATTGACCTTTTCTTTATTAATGAGCTTTAAGATTATTACAATCTTTTGGGTAAATAGTATATATATATTTTTTTCTCATATTATTTTATATTGTAATTAAAAAAAAATTACATGTTGCCAGAAAATGTTAAGATTAATAAATAATTGAATTATATATGTGAAGAAGTTAAGACTGAACCATTATGTAGAAACAAATATTTTAACTATTGAAAAAAGTTAAATATAATAAATCCATACAAAAGTACAATTAAAGTGAAAGAAAAGAAAGAATTATGAACATATGCAAAAAGAAAAAAGTCATTTAATAGATAAAAACTTCACCGATTGTAAAATAGTCACAATAGAAGAGCCAACATTTCGTAAAAAGCAAGACTGCCTTCTTTCGCAAGGGTTGTATTTTATTGAAATGTGTACCGCCCCTGCAGGCTATACCGTACGACAGTTTGGATTTAGACACCCTATTGTGTACCAATTTTAAATAACCAAGGTACCAAATAATCATACCAAAGATATGTTCTTTCCAACTAAGATTTGAGTCTAATATAAGCTCCAACATTTTGAAACATTGAACACGTTCAATAATGAAGCAATCCGTAGCAGAACTAACATTCATTTTCATTTCATTTTAAATGCATTTTTATTTTATTAATTCATTGATTCTTACAAGCTACGAGTATACAAAAAAACGCTTAAAAATTAGCTTAAATAACTTAAAACTATCTTATTGTAACTTACTGGCCCCATGCGGGCACTCTAGGTTAAACATAGCTTAGTCTAAATGTCTTTCGACGATCCTTACAACATATTTTAATTTTTACATTAATTAAAGCTTATACTAAGAAAATTTATTTCATTTGAAAAAAACTTAGTATACGGACTTTTCTTTTTATATTAAATCTTAAGATAAAACTTAAAAAAAACCTAAAAAAATAATTCTTAATCTAAATAACCTACCTAGCTACTTAACCTACTTGGCCTACTTAATCTGTCTTATTGTACAAGTATTATATCTTTTTTTTGTTTAAGAAAAACTACCGGAAGGGTACCCATCTCTAAGTTTTTGTTTTTTATTATTTTTTTTTTCTGAGTTTTTTTAATTTTTTTTTTATTTTTAATATTTTTTTCGTTTTTTAAAGTTTTTATAATTTTTACTCTTATATCTACCTTAACCCTACCTACATCTATGTAAGACGGCCATGGCTAAAAAAAATTAGGCTGACCAACTCTGTACCCTAATGGAGCTACCCTGCACTAGAGAAATTCGATGATGGAGCTTCCCCTTCTTCTGCAAGCCACCAAAATTGTTGGTGCTGCCGAGCAACATCCCTCATGTCGCGACTCCCTACCGCCCTACTAATCCGGAGACGCTCCGCAATGCCGTGTGCGACGTCTCTGTCGTAGTTGAGTCGCCTGTCCGCAGCTGTTCGAGCGACGTGGAAGATCAACGGCACCGCTATTTTATCCTAGTTCAGACCTTTTTTGTCGAGGTAGAGGAACGCTTCTGGAGGAATAAAGCCGTCAAAGCGAACTCTCTCGTGATACATATAATTGGGGTAGTAAGCCCCAGAGATCAGGCTGTTCGACGAGGTCATTGCTCTTGCAATGTGCCTTCGAATCAACTTAATAACAAAATTGTCCACTCGTGTTAGGTTCGCCCTATTGTACAAGACTTCATTAGGATAGAATTTTATGTACTCCGACTCTGGTGTTCTGTATAAGCGAAGGCAAGCCCTCTCAAACACCCGAATCTTTTCCAAAAGACTTGCTCTCACGTTGAACCACACGGGACAACCAAATGTAAGCATAGGCCGAATAAGGGCCATGTAACAGATCACCTTTACCCTCGCATCAAGTTGCTTGTTATAAAACAGTCTCTTTGTAAGGGCAAAAGCACCTTTGGCTCTGGCCAGAGCAACATCTATATATTTGTTAAAATACAGATATTGATCTAGCCAGATCCCAAGGTATCTGACTACATTTCGACAAACAAGTGGCTGCCCGTGTTGTCCAACGATCTGAAACTTTCGCCAATTCTTTCTGGTATCCGCAGAGGCCCCAGACAAAGGCGTCCTAAACAGAATGGTTTCCGACTTCTGAAAGTTGATCTTCAACTTCCAGTCGTCGCAATATTGTTTAATTTTATCGAAGTCACATTGCAAAATAATGTTTATAACCTCAATCTTTGGACCTGACCTGTATGCGATTAAGTCGTCTGCGTACGCTATGGCATGGTGAAGTGAACCTATCAGATCACTTGTGTAAATGTTGAAAAGGATTGGCGAATTGACCGCACCTTGTTGCAGACCGTTTTTAATGTTGAATGTACCAGTAGAAGTCACATCGCCATTTTTCACGATGAACTGTCTATCTGAAAGCATATTGAAAAGAATATACAGCAGTGGTTTACTAATGCCCAGTCTGTTCAACTTGTAGAAGAGTCCCTCTAACCATACGGTA
Organism: Volucella inflata; assembly: GCA_928272305.1. Lineage (NCBI taxonomy): Eukaryota > Metazoa > Arthropoda > Insecta > Diptera > Syrphidae > Volucella > Volucella inflata. The sequence goes on from OV743717.1 coordinate 36,036,388, forward strand.
TCGAAGGCCTTCTCTAAGTCAATCAGGCAGGCACCAGTGCACTGTTTCTTGGCTTTGTTCCATTGGATATCAGAAACCAGTTTAGACGCGGCATGAATAACATCATGCCCCGCCTTGAAACCGAATTGATTATCCGGAACTATATTTCTGTCCTCAACCCACTTAGTCAGGACTCTATTGATGACTTTTTCGAAAACCTTACTGATGTTTGGAAGGAGACTTATCGACCGGAGATTCGCCGGATTGGAGGTGTCTTTATCCCTTTTGGGGATGGGATGTACCACCGCAGTTTTCCAATGCGCTGGATAATGTGCATTATTCATTGCATTGTTAAACAGGGTGGTGTAAATGTCCACCGCTTCTAGTGGGAGATGTCGAAGCACAATGTTCGGTATTCCATCGGTTCCCACTGATTTCTTACTTCTTATTGTGTCGAAGATCGTTTGAAGCTCTTCCTTCTAAATGAACAGTGGTTGTTCCCTTTCATTGGCGATGACATTATTTGCCATGTTCTCGTCACTGAACTGGGTGAAACCCGTGTTCTCGATTCGCCAGTTCACTATTTCATTTCGAAGGTAGAAATTGTACATAAGGACTCGATTTTCCAGGTCGTGGTTCGGACCAATGATGTCATTTGTCTTGTACACTTCCTGGAAAGTCGCTCCTATAGCCTCGACCTTCTCCTGCGGTTCTTCGATCACAAAGAAGTTGTCATCATCAACAGCCTCATTTGGATCTATGCCTGCTGTTTAAAGTATGCGTTCATTGTCTGTCGTTCGGGCGATTTTAAGACATGAAAGGTCGTCTTGATCTTTCCTCCGAAATATTTTATTTATTTGCCGTAACATATTCGGGTTGCTGGTGTTTACAGCCCGAATTTTATTGTTCCAATACAAACTTACAGAAGACCTGTAATTTTCTATTATTAATGTTTGGAGGTTTTTGATCGACGACTTTAATGTCATAATCTCCGGGTTGTGTCTATCAGTAAACTGTCTGTACAAGGTCTTCAGTCTTGAGAGTATTCTACTTTTATGTCGCTGAAGTGCGTCAATAGTTGCGTTGCGGAATAAGTGTTCGTTGTCAGTGTGTTGATACCGAGGTATCGTTTTGTCCATAGTCCGTTTAATTGTCTCGTCCATTAGTTTTAGATACCTGTCAATCTCCTCGTTTGACAGATTTCTGTTGGGCGGTGGGTAGAGCGAATTCGAGGAGAATGCTCTAGTCAGCGTCCTGGAGAAGTATGTCCAGCGCACCCTACTGTAATTGTGGGAATGCCTTTGAACAAATTCATCCAATTCCGCATTTTCGTTCGTAACGGTTATTTCGGTACTTAGACCGCAATGGTCACTGTCATACACAAAAATGCGTAGACAGTTTATAGTATGTTGGGTCGTGCCTGTCAGTTGTATACGTGTGTCAAACAACAGGAGATCCAAATAGGAGCCGTGTCTATGAAACGTCGGACTATCCGTCGCCTTTAGGCCGAGTCTATACATCACACTGTGTTGACCCCACCAATTGAATGGTAGATTCCCTCTAGTGTTTGATGTATTATTTCCCCAATCTCTATATTTGGCGTTGAAATCTCCGCCGATAATGAAATATATTTCATCCGATTCCAGTCTCAGAAATCGAAAAAGTGTCTCGAGCTCTGAGATGAATAGGGTGAATTGAGTAGCCTTAGGTGCATAAACAGACACCATGTATAACCTTTTTCTACTACGGAGAGGTATGTACATTATGCATGCTTCTAGCACCTGAAACCTATGCACTACACGACTCTATATTCTTTTAAAATGTATACCTTCTCTTCCGAAGATTGCAACGCCTCCCTCTTGCATGGAATTGGGTCGATTTCTTCGCATGATTTTATACCTTCTGTGCCTCATTTTGTGTCTTTTGATTGGCTTAGTTTCGCTAACCAAAAGCACATCAGGGGTTTGGTCTTTACGCAACTTAAACAGTGTGGCTCTTCGCTCAATCCTAACTGAAGGTGAGTTAGGCTCGGCAGCAGCGCGTATATTTGATCTACCCGCGTAGCTTGCTCGGTAATTTGACGTTGCAGCTGAGCCATCTGCCCCTGTATAGAGAGCAAGATAGCTAGCATGTCATTTGCCGGTTCCGGTGCTCTAGGCGCTGGGACCTGAGAAGCAACCTTCGCTTGCTGTGCCGTATTTCCCCTACCTGCCGCCATTTGGGCGTAGGTAACTTGGGGAGTAACGGCTGGTGTTTGTGGTAAAACAGGTGGGCGCTTTACTTCCACCTTTTGCTGTCGAGCCTGATTTACTCTTTTTATGTATTGGAACTTAGGACAACCCCGATAGTTTGCGGTGTGTCCCGTGTTCTTACATAAAACACAAGAAAGTTGGCTTTTTTCTGACGCTCCATCCCTACCTAGAGCGCATTCTTCAGACTTGTGGTTCTTACCGCACTTAACGCATCGAGGCTGCATTTCGCAGTTCGACGCGGCGTGCCCGAACCTTTGGCAGCGAACACATTGCAAAATGTTTTCGTGCCTTTTTACTTTTTCCCAGTGAACCACCTGGTAGTCTAGGACATTGATACTCCTAAGACTATCCAGACGGCTTTCGGGACTGAGCTGAACCAGGAAGAACGGTAGCTTTCGTTTCTCTTTTTTGGCTCTGGCTGTGGTGAAGGGCTTGACCCCCACGAACTTGAGCTCTTCGCACTCTTTCTCTTTGAGCAGTGCGAGGAGCTCCTCCGTATTAGTAGACGGTTCTAACCCCCTCAGCAGCATAGTCTTGCAGCAATGAAGGAGAAGAACTCCGTCGTCGAATCCCTTAACAAGCTTTTTATTTTATTATAGCGTTCCACTGTGTTACAGTGGACCCTTTGTTCCGGCTTCTGCTGTTGTTGCTGTAGTTGAGGTTGTTGTTTTCGCTGTTGTTGTTTCAACTGCTGTTGCTGCTGCGGATGTTGTTGTTGTTGCTGCTGCTTATTCGGTACCTGTTTATGTTTCTGTTGTAGGTGTTAATCTTTTTGTGTTGATTCCTGGGTAGGTTTTTGTATTTTTTGTTGTTTTGACGACTGTTTATGAATATTTTGTTGTGTTGGGGCCACAATTATATTTTGTTGGTGCTGAGGGCTCTGGAGTAGATTTTGTTTCTCCTTCTCCCTCCTTGCCACTTGTTTTGCTTTTATTAATTTTTATTTATTAATGCTGCCTTTGACGTCATTGGCGCCACCTCCCTTGCTCCACCAGGCAGTATTTCTGCTGAAGCTGATAGGGAAGGGCGCTTTATTACATTCGGAGTTGGCCTCAGCCTTCTCCTCCTCTTTGTTGTAATTTCTGGTGTCCTTGTTGTTGTTTTGTGGTCTGATCTCACGGCCTGATCGTCAGATGACAACATGCCACCTGCAGATCCCGCTGTTCGGATAGCGGACCGCTCGCTTCGACTCATCGCACTTTTTGTTTATTTTGTTGTGTTGGTTTTTATTTAAAAATAATAAAAAGACACTTATTTTTTTTTGAAATCGAACCCACGACCCCAAGTTTGTCGGTTCACCACCACTTCCACTGGGCTACCGAAGCACTTGCCAGAATTATATTTGATTATCTTTTAAGTTTTTTTTTTTTTTTTTTTATTCACTTAGAGAAAAGCCGAATCACATATTACTACCCTGGAGGTATATGAACGACTGTAGCAGAACTAACATAGGCATCGTAGGTTGATACACCTTGATAATGGGAGAAGCATTTCTTACTTGAAATTTTAAGCAATTTGATGAATGATATTGTAAGAATAAGTTATCAGGCAGTGTCCATATAATTTTGAATATTATGCTTTTTGTTTTGTTGCTTATTGCCAACTTATGATTGTCAAACCACCTAATCTAAATGTTTGCATTGATAATAAAAAGGTTATTACAAAAAAGAGGTAAGGCTGTGTCATGGGCAAAAGCTGTAATTTTTCCTTTAAAAGGCTGTATAAATAAAGAGATTACATAAATCAAGAATAATATCTCACCCAAAATAGAACCTTGTGGAAGACTCAAATTTATCGTTTTCTGTGAGCTCATACACTTCTGAATTAAAGTTGAATGAAAGTCAAATTTTATTTTAAGAAGACATTATTCTGGACTTTAGACGGTAGTTATTAATTGACTAACTATCACCCCTTTCGTGTAAAGGAATAACTACAGTGATCTTAAGAGAATCAGGAAAAACACTTTACTGAATGCTTAGATTAAATATGTGACACAAAACTTCACAGTTAAAAAATGGCATTTTTAAGATCGGAGAATAAAATATTATCATTCAAAATTTAATTAACTGTGTCCCACTCTTTATTACAAAAAAAACCACTGTAGCGCTGACAGCCCGGTATCGGCCATGGCCTAGCTTCTTGGCACTCATTTGTGTTGCTCATGTTGTCATTTTTGTCACATGTGAGCGGGGCCTACGGTTTATCGCCTTAAAAAGAGTCCGAACGGCACTCCTTAGAACTTTTTCGTAGGCAGTTTTACTTTCGGGAGTTTGCCATTGCCCGCCGAAAGGGTGATGGCGATTTGAAAAATTGTTGGTGACCCAGCCAGGAATCGAACCCAGACTCTCTGCGTGATAGTCCAATGAACTAACTATCACGCCATCGCCATCGCCATCGCCATCGCCACTCCTTATTAGAATTCTCAATATTGTTGACAAGGTTGCTTCTGAAATAATTAAATATATAAGATGTTATTTCGATTTTAAGCTCACGACAAAGTTTATCATAACAAATTGTTAGACTAGCATTGAGTTAATTTTTCTTTCTTATTTTCTCCAATAAATAAAAAGTCATCCGTGCTTTAATATGCTTAGATTTATTTGTGCTGGTGTTTTGATTTTGGCTTCAGTAAGAAACATACAATTATAATTTATTGAGAAATAAATCATATGCCACTGACAGATCTTTACATACATTGTCCCAAAACTCAAAAGATAAATCTCTTTTTAAGACGATAAGATCGATTTTTTTAAAGTTTTTAAATTGCAATGGTTTAGATCTTTTTATTGCACAATCAAATCGGATTGTAGTTAAGCAATGATCATTTATATGTATATTTGAGTTAGTTCTGTGTAACTATATAAATAAATGGTTTAGACATGAGCTAGAAAAGCAATTCGCATTGGTTCCAGTGTTATAACAGGGACTCGAACGCAGAAGATAGTAAGACCGGCAATAATCAATAATTTGAGTCATCCAAAAGATTGATATGAAAAGTACTACATTTTTATAAAACAATTTTTTTGAGAAATTTGGAAAATTCGTCTAAAAAGGCCTTAACTGAGCAATAACGTAAACGATATCCAAAAACAAAACTATATAGTAGCGAATACATGGAATATTGCAGTTTATAAAGCAATACTATTTAGACGAATTTTAATAATCTCACAGTCGAGTTCACTTTTTAGAATGTTGTCACACCTCCAGCAGAAAACGATTCATTGCATGAGGTCTCAAATAAATAATTTGGGATCTGATGCTCATACCTCGATTTTTTAATTCCGTATATCCATATCTCAGCGAAAAAAAAAAGATTTGGTAAATAATCTTAAGAGATGGCAACAAATATCCGAACATCTTGCAGCTCTGTTAATAAGCCCTACTTCACGCCTCCCCGTGGCGCCATCTGGGAATCTCACTAGAGATTGCGAGGTGAAGCGGGCAAATGGCGAGTTTCCTGCGCCATAAAACAGGATTTGTGTCAGAAAAACAAAACAAGACCTTGTCCGGGCTACTCCGACATATTTGGAGCTCAGGCCGGTAAGGATTTCCAGGACTTAGTCAGGGTCTTAGAAAAGAGATGGTGGCGGACGAGCCCTATAAGGGCCAACGGCAGCGCTCACATCCTGGAACGGGTTACTGGCTTCGGTGTAACCGACCCCTCGTCCTAGGGGCATTAAATATGGAACTGGTCCTCCAGGTTGGGGTTGTGCCGCCGGGGTAACTGCACGGCCATTTAAAAAAAATACATGTTACGAAGCATCAACAAGCTTCGGATATGGACAAAAAGAAGATGAAAATCTGCGATATCTACTACGGCAATTGTTATCGACGGCAAAAGCAAAAGCTTATTTGGATGCGGATTTTTTGTCGGAGGCAGACTAAAAAAAAAGGTCCTCAGCTTCCGGCATGTGAGCGAACGCCTCGTAGCAATCCGCATCAAGGCCAATTCGCCAACATTAGTCTTATATGCGCACATGCCCCCACAGAGGATAAAGATGACGACACCAAGGATGCCTTCTATGAGCTCCTTAATAAGACCTACGAGCAATGCCCTAGCTATGACATTAAAATTGTCCTCGGTGATTTTAATGCATAGCTAGGAAGAGAGGGTATCTTTGGTGGAACAATCGGAAAATATAGCCTGCACAACACCACCTCCGATAACGGATTCAGGCTAATCGACTCTGCGGCGGGGCGAAACATTGTCGTGGCTAGCATGCGGTTCCCATATCTCGACATACACAAGGGGACTTGAAGAACTCCTGATCAATCAGCAGTCAACCAGATTGATTACATTGCGATCGATGCAAGACACTCCTCCAGTATTATGGATGTCCGTACATTCCGAGGAGCCAACATCGACTCGGACCATTACCTTGTTGTAGACAAGATACGATTGCGGATATCCCAAACTACGCCAAGACAAACTAATGCTGTGAGGAAGTTCGACGTCAGACGGCTAGAATCGCAAGAGATCGCCAAGTCCTTTTCCGATCGAGTGTCTCTTAATCTCCTAAGAGATTTAATACCGCTATCATCAAGCATCGAAGACCATTGGAAGCACTGCCAAAACGCCATCAGAGATGCCGCTTCTAATTTTAATCACACTGTCGCCTACTTTGTTTTCTACTACGAAGAGATGAATTCCTGATCCAGACAAACAAATACTTGCATATTTTATAAGTTTTCAGCGATTGTCCTTCACTTACAACGATCTAGTTAGTAAAACAATCGTTGTTGAAAATTCTGCCTCATTACTACCACTGCCGAGGTAGATTCGACGACCATCAACAATTTCAGAAGATGGGTGAATTTTCGCCTTACGCATTTTGGTTATTTTTGTCTTTTTTCAGAGACGAAAATCGTAAGCACACAATGTTCGGTGTTGTTCTCACTGCATCGTCCGTTTTCCTTTTAATGCTCTTGATATAACAGCTCTTGATCTCATCAAATCCAAGTCCATCAGCTAGTAGCTTAATAACTTTCCCTTTAGCGATTGCATTATTTACACCTAGTATCCGACCAATGTCGACTGTATACTGCTTGTCTCTTTAGAGCATGTTAAAAAAAAGGTAAGAAATTCAAAAATAGGTACAGGATACTATATTGGTTATTGGGACGAAATTCGGAAATGGCAACTGAGAATAAAATCCCATTGTATCATTACGTATTAAAATCTATCCGGAAGTATGGTATCCAGCTCTGCGATTATAAAAAAATAGATTGACCTGGTAACCGAGGCGCTTTTCCATTTTTGAAAGTCTTACTTGTTTGTATGAGCTTTATGGATATTTGTTTACAATTTTCAATTAATCGCTTATCAATACGCCTTTTTGGGGAAAGTACGATAAATTTGGCGCCAAAAATTGATAACGGTTTTCTATAGAGGGGTCAAAAACAAGCATTTTTTTACTATGCTAGGGAGGGGTCTATCTCGCCCCGTTTGGGAGGCAATTTTATTAAAAAATTACTTAAAGTGGAAAAAAAAAATATTAAAAAACAACGCCAACACTTACAATAAAGTACTGTACCAGTTTCGAAAGTCAGAAACCTATTCTTTAATCCTAAGCTGCAGCTATATTATTTGTATCAATAGTTTTTAAGAAATTCGCATACAAACCCAAAATTTTGATAAAAAGATTTAAAAAATTAAATTTGGACCAATTTTTTTCATAATTGTAAAATGAAGTGCTAAATTGAATTCCTGTGGTCGATGCCTATATCAATTTTGAATCGAACACGAAAAACCGAATGGATTTATGTTGCCTAGTTTTTGAAGAACTGAAAATAACCAAAACTACTTTTTTATGAGATTTTTGTTTTTTGGTATTTACGCTGATCTCACTTTGAGGATTAATGTTGATGATACTATCATCTTTGTAAGTAAGGTATTGCAAATCATTTCACGTTACCTAGAATGCACCACGACGAGGTAGAATTGCATTGCATTCCGCGTCTCAATCAGTCAGTTTGTCAGTAATTAAGTAGTTAGTTAAAAATAGTCAAGTCGATTTTTAATGTTCATATTAAAAAAATACGAGTATGTAAGTCTTGTCAATAAAATCATCGTCCGTACTGGTGTTACTGTCGAGTTCGGTGAGTTCGTCATTGATGGTGAGGAACCGAGTCTTTTTAGTCGGTAAAATCATTCTTAGTGCTCACTCTGAACGGTGGAGGAGTCGAAGGCCTTTAATTGCAAACCTACACTTTCTTTACCATCGATAAAACATAGGTATACTATTTTTACGTCCAGCAATAATTCCATAATTTGGGAGCCCAAGTCGTCTTTATATTTTTTTTCAAGGCAGTATTTTCGATAAAAAAAGCCATATATTGATGAAGGTGGTCTGTTGTTTTTCGGCATAAAATTGCTTGTTCTGATTCTCCAGATCATTAATTGTGTTGGTTGCATCGGTCTTGTTTACATATTCGCCTTTGCTGTGGTTCGTAATTTCATGTATTGTGGAACTAGAGAATATTTTTTCAACACCTATATACTGGCGTGAGCTGTCGGTACAAATACGACTGGTGTTGGGGTCAACGTATTTATGGATATAAGGCCACAAATCTTTCTTACATTTGGAGTTTACTTTAAAGAACCGCCCGACCTTATCTTCTTTGCAAAACAACCCCAATACCACGATTGTCATTTGTTCAGTAATACGGCCTCTGTGGTATTTCCTTTTCGTAAGAAAAGTTTCGTCGTTTTGTACAGTTTTTCCTTTGCCGCCAATGTTAACATCAACGTGAGACGATATAATTTCCGCTATTTCACGACAATAGTTAAAGTTATCTATTATAGTAGATTTGCTTAGTTAGTTTTTATTGTCATGATGGCGCCAAGCGATTAATTTACCTGAAAAACCGTGTTCACAGGCATTTTGATCACAAAAGAGATAATTAATAATCTCTAATCTGGCCCATGGAAAAATGTGCCGATAGATGGGTTAATTGTATTCCTATAATTTTTGTTACCTTTTTTTTAGAGCTTTTTTTTTATAGCATCGCCACATCCAACCGAACTTTATAATTTTGCATTTTTCCACCTTCATCCGTAAATTGCAACACAGTGGGGGAGTTAATTAGACCAATTTCTTCTAAAAAAGCAATGCTCTTTTTGTTTGTCGACACCAAATCCGCAAACGAACAAAATATTGAGAAGTTATTTAGTTTAGGATGGATTAGAGGATGCTTAGCCGCCATTGTTTATTCACAATAAATAATATCCGATTCGCACTAAGGTTGAACATAGAATGACCTTTGTGAATATCAATAACTACACGCTTTACCACATGTGTACGAAAAATAAAACAACAGTACAAAAGTCACCCGCTTGTTCGGTTATATTTATTTTGCATTATCATCGAAATGCACATACCCCGAGCGAAGCAACAAAGTTACGTGAGCGGGACCTGCCGCCTTGGGAACGAGATTTGAAATCTCTTAATCCCGCAAAGCAGGCCACCCGCTAGTTCTTTTAGAACTATAGGCCCAATGGAACGTTTGAGCCGTTGAGGTAGCTTTCCTTTCTTCACTGTCATGGACTCGCGTCTAACCGTTTCTTCTAGGGAATGGCAGTGCTGATATAACTCTGAGTAGCTGCTGTTCTGATATTGTTGGCAGCAAACGTTCACATGATTGTGGATGGTAGTCAGATCTGCTGTTAAATTCAAAGAGGTTTCGACCGAGAACTCAAGGTCGGAGTATTTGATGAAAGCGTCTCCCAATATGGATACCCGGAGTGAAAGTTTTGATTTCTAAGGCTTTAGTTGTTGAAGTAGTGAGGGCCAGCCAACATAAAAGTACTCGAGTTAGTAGTGAGGTAGTGCGCGCAAGCTGCCGACTGCTCCGCTGTGTGGCAGGTTCTTCCTGGGCATCTTCTGAGAAAATAGGGACCAAACGATTTGTTGCGTGATGCAAGACCTCCCTTTTGGTTGTCTTGACATAGACTCTCCGAATATGTCCCTAACTGTCAGGATAACATTTAATAATTCGACCCATTTTCCAATCAGCAACAGTAACACTTGGTTCTTGTTGCAATCCCAAATCCCCGATGCCGAGTGTTCGAGCTGGAAATCTCCATTTATTTCTCTTCTGCAGTTGGTGGAGATCCCAAAAAAGTTGTTGCACTTGTTACCAGCGTTTTGTGATAGGGACGGCAGTAAATGGACTTGCATCGATTACAGAGTTCCTGGAGCTCTATTGCGTGATAAAATGGAATTGTGTTAGGGCAGGTGCGTCTTCTGCCTTAGATGACTCTGGTTGCAATGGCCTTCTTCTTCTTCTTATCCTTTTATTAACCCTTTCCTCGTTATACGAACTTATGCCTAACGAGTTTCCCATTTTTACTGCATCGCTGCTGCTCCGCTTATGGGGTTGGCTAATGTCGCAGACCGCAGAACGCGTCTGGATGTAATGGTCGACTATTCAAAATATCTTCGATGCGAATAATAAGGAGTCGAACTTTTCATAGGTCAGATTATTAATATTTGACATTTTCTTCATTAGATGTTTGCATAGACGTAAAGGCGGCCTCCCATTGGTCTTCTATCTTCCCCAATGTAGGAAGTCTGGTTTTACAGGCAGACAAAATCGTCCATTATACCCGTGTGATAGGATCCAAGCCTCGAAGGACTAAATAGGCCATGATCTGTTCTCCATTTACTATATCTTGTTTCTTTTGAGATGGGAGACTTGTCCTTAAGTATAATGCATGTATGTTATTATAGACTCAGCATTCCCAGGATTGTTGGTCATTGAGGTAGAGCTAACATAGCCTCTTGATCTAATTTTACTAGATGCCTTAGATTGTCAAAGGTTCGGTCCAATGTTGACCAGGCAATTGGATAGCCTCCAGTTAAATCTAAGTCATTAATTGTTTCCAATGCTTTCCAAGGTAGCTTCGACTTGAATAGAGTATTTCGCGATATCACCACTATATTCTTATAAGCTGACTTCTGAGATTTTAATACCACTTCCTTCCGCCCACGTCCCTGTGGCATGTGACTCTCGTTCTACCATGAGTTTGGCTATCGCATGTAATAGTGCTTTCCTTTGGGTTTTTGTTGTCCTGTTGAATTAACTGGGGCAGAACCCTGGATAGATGAATGGGCGATGTTGCTCGTGGATACCCCATGGTCAAATCGAGGCACTTGAGGCTTTTTTCTCGGCACCGCCAACTGTGATAAGCTGCTCTGGTGCATTGATCGTATTTTGTTTTTCCGGTTTCACACCTGGAGCCATCGGTGTTTCGTGAACATGATTGGTGTCCTGATCAGGAGGTTTAGATTTAACTTCGGGGTTTCAGCATTCGTTGTATCCTCGTCTAACAGTTTCTGGGCGTTCTTTTTGATGAACTTCTTAATTTTGGAAAAAATTGTTTTTCGTATTTTGGCAGGAATTCGGCTGCTGTTTTTTCGTTTATTTTTTTTCATGGAATTGGAAAAGGTCTCGGTGCAGGTCCATCAATTTTTTTGCCATATCGTACTGTCGAGAAAGTTTTCCTGGGTACTTCTCTCTGTTGGTAGCTTTGTTAAAGTTATCCCTAACTTCTTCTCGCTGGGTAATAACAGCGCCCAAATTGATCCATGTTTTCAGAATGGGTGTTACTTTTAACTCGGATTTTTTGTTGTAAAGTAAGCTATTACTTTTAAATATTTTTGTTGTACTTTGTTAGTATAAAGTGTTGATTGTTGTTAGGTAAACTATTAAGTTTAAATTATAGTAAACTATTACTTTTATATGCTATAGTTTATAACCACCCTAGTGCAGCCTCACACTAGGAAACAAAAGGTAGGCTTGGCAATGGTTATAACTGTTTTGCTCGAAGGACCACTGTTTAATAATATGTTTAATAATTTAATTTCTTAACTCTATTTAAACCTCAAACTACACAAGTTAAATATGCAATGTTTACAATTTTTTAGGTCAAATTATTTCAACAAGCAATTCGATAACATTACGGGAGTTTCTTATTGGGCAGAAAATTGTAAATTAACGAAATAAGCAAACTCACTACAGAAAATCGTAAAAGAACTAAATAAGCAAATCCACAATCACGTCAGTAATTAAAAACAAAAATACTGTGGCGCTGGCAGCACGGTATGGGCAGACGGTATGGGCCGAACAATTCCGTTAAATCTTCATCCCGCCTGTCGAAAAGATATTCGTTTTTCTAAATGTTAACTGCTTTGAAACAACTTTTCTGCGTATATCCAGGCAAGTTGTTTGGCAGGTAGTGAAATACGGGTAGATTCCCACCCACACCTCTCAGATCATTCTGATCTGAAGCTACCTGTCTACGAACTAATGCCATTATACTTATCTTTCCGCGGTCTCGCCATTTACGTGCGAAATGATGTAGCTTACCAAAACTCCACCACAATTTAATCCCTGTTACAACCCGAAATTCAATTTCATGTGGCTAAAATTCCATCTCCGTAAGTACATTATTCACTTCCACTTTATTTTCAGAAGCCCCAAACTGGACAGCAATTCGACCTTTAACGAGTTTGATGCATCTGTCTGACTCCACACAAAGAATTGTATCCTCATTCTGGTTGGTTTTGACATTCTGGAAAGATATGAAGACAGAGGTCTTCGATGCGGAAAATAACTTGACCCAGCTTGTAACTGAGCCCACGCAAATACCAGACATTGATAGTTATACCGCCAACACCCTGGTAAGTACACCGTAGAAATCCTTTCCGCTCCAGTCTCGTCGCACCGGTGTATCATATCATCTACATTTTCGTACATTAACCGGTGTGTGGGGGAGGAATTCCTAAAAGAACGGGATGGCAATACGAGAAAGCCAACACGTTCCTTAGAAATAATAACTAGTCGTTATGTTTCCTCGGTAAAGACATGAATGCCAGTGATTATGTGATCCTTTAAGACCATTCCGACAGAGAAAAACCGAAAAAAATTCAAATAAGCCTGAAATGACTACAATGCCTTTCTTAAGCGTGTGAAATTTTTGTACAACCAAAAAATGAGGCAAAAAATACTATAATATCCCAAAGGTGGTACAAATTTGTGGTTTTTCGTCAAAAATATAAGAAATTCTGCCTCACCCTCTATCCCAACGCTCCTTTATAATGATATCCCAAGTATCAGCTCTTTAGACAGATTGTTCTCTGTGTTCGCCTACACTTGATTGCGTCAAATTTTCAATGGCACGAATCCATTTTCGGGTCGTAGCAAGAGTACTTTAAGATCTTAACATTCACAAATCCGGTCGTTCAGATGGTACATCATCTGAAGAGGTGTTTCTGTACGCTGGTAGAACCCCTGTGTAGCTCTTCCATCAATCCTACTGTTTAGGAATCTTTCCGAGTAGATGAAAAACAGCATTCAGTTCTTCCCTCTTACAGACCCATTTCACTTACGACCCTTCTTTCCAAGGTCATGGAAACGCTTACGAATCGACAACTCATGAAATATCTCGAAACAGGGAGTCTTTTTAATGGCTGGCAGTACAGTTTTCGTAGCAACAGGTTCACTGGTGATTTGATGGAATGTCTTACCGAAAATAAAAATCAAAGATTATATCAAACTGCCGAAAGCAAGGTAGTTGATAGTTGTAAGGCATTTCATAGAGTTTGGGATCCGGCTCTTTTGCTGAAAATACGTGCATTTGGGATCAGCGACGCTCTTCTTCAGTGGGTAAGAAATTACCATCTATACTTTCCATATTCGTTTCCAGACTCATGTCCCTGCTCTTCGGCTGTAGAACGGGGACGGCAGCGTATATTAAGCTCACTATATTCCGATATTAACAGCATAACCAATATCAACTGAGTGGAATTTAAAGCTTCCAAACACAATTCTGACTACTGTCGCTAAAGCGACATTTAATACCTAACCATTTTACATGATGGTCAGGAGAACTAACGTTGGAATGACCTCAAGCGAGGCTTTTTGGGTTTCATCCGCTTAAAATTGGAGTACCATGCTCACATCTAAAAGACACCCCTGAGACTTCTTTGCAGTAACTGAATAGGATTCAATTCAAGCGATATATTGGTGATGCCAATATTATACAGTCGATTGATACCTTCGACCACCGACATAATGTCTCATCACATTGTTCTATTGATATTTTTATCACGAGTGCTCCATGGAAATTTCCAGTTGTATTCTCACCTTTCAAACTTCTAACCGTAACACCCGTCTTGCTATGAATGCTCAACAGTATACCCTCGATGGCACTTTCGGACTTACGCGTAATATCGTGATTCTTTCCTAAGCCGAAAAACTCGCTTAAGGAATGTTTGGCTTAGCTCTTTAATTCCTAGTCAATATAACCATAATAATTATTCAAAATCAACGTGCATAGGAACCTGTTTTTCTACCCTCCCTAATTTTCCACCACCCCCTCTGTGTCCAACCAATTTAATGGTGTTAATAACGCCTTGAGCATGCGCTTATTAAAAAAAAAAACAGCAGTGTCATCAGTAAACTTAGCTGGAAGGGTCCCCTCTTCTTAGAATGTGTCTCTAGTATATACAAGAGATATAGAAGTGGGCTGGGAACCCTTCCCAGTTATACAGCGGCTAAAATATTTTTGTTTCCGAGTCTGGCCCAGAAAAGTCTATTCTCGAGATAAATTGTCATCTCAGTTGCAAAACCTGCCGTAATTTGAATATTTATAGTATAGTTGAAAATAAAATGTCCATTTACTACGTTTTTCTGCTAAAAATGTTTTCTTAGTTTTAAATACAATACAATTGTATAAGAATATTAATAAATACATACTATAAGAAAAGTCGGAAGACATAGTTTAAGTGGAAAGTTCATCTTAGAGTGGCCGCATGGGGCCAGTAATTTAGAATAAGATAATTTTAAAATAAATGTATACATAAACTAATTTTTAAGCGGTTTTTTGTATACCTTTTATAATGCAATTATTGACATTTTATAAAAATCCAATGAAAAGAAAAACTGCCGACATTAAAACTTTAAGATTTCATGTCATCAAAGTCCTGGGAGAAATCAAGCGAAATGCAAATCTTCAAAAGCTTTTTCAATAACTTCGGTAATTCTGTGCAATTGATCAATAGTGGAATCCTTGCTTCTGAACCCAAACTGGTGATTCGGGATAAGATTTTTCCTGTCAGCAAATGGCAGTATAGTACTTGTCAAAATTATCCTCTTAAAGATTTTCAACTAAATGTTATTCTGAAGTTTTCCTGGTTTTGGGACCATTATGACTTTAGCAATATTTCATTCACTCGGAAAGTATTTTATAATTAGTGCTGCGTTGATTATAAATAGAAGTTTAGTTAATCCATTTCCAGGCAGAATTTACACTACACTGGTAATTAAGTCGTTATTTCGGTTTTAATTTCTTTATTTCTGTGCTATGGTCCGAAGTGTTGCATTTGTCATCGTGTAGTTGTTTGACGTTCATTCCAATTCGTTGGTATTATGAATGAGCGCTTGACCGTCGAAGGGTATAAAGGTGTTTTCCAGATGGGAAATTACGATTTGGCCCCCTCTCCTTATCTCACTTCGCCTTTTCCTATTTATTTGGTGTCTTTTGGGCTTCAAGTATTTTAGTATCTTTTAGTGCTATCCATATAGAATTCAAGTATCTACTGCACAGTTTTTGAAGCTCTCACAGGAGGTTACACAGGTTATTCACAAGGTTTTATGGTGTAAAGCACGACTTTGTTGCCATTTCTTACTAACTTCATTAAAGCTTTCCTTTGGCTTTCCCTACATGCTACTTTTGAGTGCTCATTTTGCGGGTTTCGGAATATATCTCGCATTTTTTTGCAATACCCTGATGCCTGATTTACAATGCCGCGAGAGAGCGAGACGAGAGCGATAACGAGTGTAGCGCGAGCTGTCAAATGATTTCCAAACAAAGGAAATGTATAAAGTGAAACGCAATGGAGCTTTAACTCGCAACATTTAAAATACAACCGACACTCGCTGTCAAAAAAATCGCCAACGAATATTGTTCAATTATGAATTGATTGAACGATTTTGTAGCGGGAACAGAGACAGCGTTTCTCGCATCGCTCTCGCCTCGCTCTCTAGCGGCATTGTGAATCAGGCATGATTACTATACTTCGCAACCTTGGTTATTAACTGGATATTCTATTCTCGCAATACATGTTGACTTTGGAGAGGTGGATTCCTGGGCGTTTCATACAACATGCTCCTTTTGGTTTTAGTTTCATGTTGAGAAACGCTTTATTTCATAAATTCTTTGATGGTTCTCGATCATATCAAAGGTTAGGATGAAAAGAACTAGGCAATTTACTGTTATTTAGAATACTTTTCTTCCGATTTTTGCTTCTCTCGTTTTACTATGTCCCTTTAATGCATACTGTTGCATATCTGCATCATACTTTTATATGTGCTTTCATAAGAGAGCAGAAACCGTTATCTATTTTGTTTTTGTCTTGTTCCCTGTTTTTTACTATCATCTTCAATTCCTGGAAATGGTGTGTGTATAAGTTTTAAAGCAAAAAATCAAACTTGACTTCACAAAACCGAGTGCAATAAAAGTGAACACATCTTGCCTGTTTTGTTTATTGAAAATATTTTAATTGAGTGTTTTAGTTCATGTAAGTAAACGTTTTATTGTTTCTTATAAATGAAGTTTGATATCTGCATACAAATTAGGAATAGGTATATAAAATAGGTAAAAATGGATTTTTTTTGTTTTATAAATGATGCATACCTGCAACGCCATGCAATTACGGTATATGAAAAATGGTCTTTGGACATGAGAACTACGTACTTTTTCTGGAGCCTTTTTTTGTTTTCAGCATTCCAAAAATTTTGTCCGATAGAGGAACAAGATTTTAATCGGGAAATTACCGAACTAAAGGAAAAATATAAACGAATTATATGGAAGGGAAAGAAGTTCCAGTTTAATGAAGGACTATATTCATTTCAAGGTATGGCTTCATTACCTGATGACGTTTTGCAACTATCGACACCGTTGAGCTATTTTGAATACTTATTTTCCGGTGAATCGATTGATAATATAGTTGCAGAATCAAATCTAATTTCTATTGAGATTACTCCAGAACGTACTGCGTTATTACAAGCACCCACATAAGAAAGTACCTGGGAATATGCATTCTTATGTTCGTCATTCAAATTTCAAATATTCGGCGATATTGGGCTCCAATTACTGGCAATGACACAATAAAAGGTACTATGACAATCAATGAATTCGAGAGGATTTGCAGGTACTTGCATTGCGACTTGAATAGCGACATGTTGCCCAAAGACAGTCCAGATCACGACAGGCTTCACAAGATACGACATATAGTAAATTATCTTACCAAAATTTTTTTATGTATCCCTTGCAAAGAATGCTTATCTCTTGATGTGCAGATATGTGCAACAAGGGCAAATAGCTACGTGAAACAGTAGCTATGCCAAGCCGCATAAGTGGGGGTATAAATTATTTGTTTTAAGTGGTGTGTCGGAATTTAATTATACGAAATTTCGTTATTTCGAAATTTATATCGGGAAGGAACATGTTGATGTAATTTTAGCAACGGAGTCAAACTTAGGTGCACGTGCTAATGTTGTTATAAGATTGGCTCGATGTTTATCAATAAATGTTGGCCATAAACTTTATTTCGACAACTGCTACACTACCATTCCTTTGGTTGTCGAATTAGCAAAGAAAGGTATATACACTGCTGGAACTATTCGGCGGAACAGATTGACGAATTGTAAGCTTCCGGAAGATAAAAAAATGTCCAAGGAACGTCGCGAAAAATCTTTTGAATTTTTCGCAAACATCGAGAATTGACATTTGCATGCTTTGCTGGAAAGACAATAAGCCTGTAAACTTATTATTTACATTCGTCGGCGCACTGCTTATTGGGACGGTTAAAAGATACGATAGTACCTTTACGCAGATTGTCCAAACATTGTAAAGCAATACAATAAACATATGGGTGACGTTGACCTGATTGACAGTTTAATTGGACGAGATAGAATTAAAATGAAATCCCTCAAATGGTACATGTGAATCTTTTATCATTTGTTCGATATCACTGTCGTAAACGCATGGATATTATACAACAAACATTATGACATTTGCTATGAAGTCCCAATCGGCTTATCAGAATTTCGGATAAATCTCGTTGCCGAAGCGGAACTTCGCTTCATAAAGTAAGAGGAAGGCCTTCGGCTCACCATCAGCTCTTCTTCAAGAACGCAAAAGAAAGTTTCAGAAGTTACACGTTCCATCGACTGATATAAGAAAAGACGAAATATCGCATTGGCCAATGTATATGGAAAAAAAGACTACGATGCAAGCTACCAAATTGATATGGCTACACATATGTGAAATGTGACAGAGGCCTGAGTTTTAACAAAAGCGGTAATTGTTACAAGTATTTTCATTCATAGTTTGCAATGTGCGCTTTTATCACTTTTATCACTATAGTACGAGGGCGGGTCAATAAGTCCGTGACTTTTTGAATTTCTGACCTCTTTACTGAAACAGCAACACTGCTCCTGTCAACAGGCATCTGACAGTTGACTCCTGTCAAAATTTAAACTTGCTGCGTCAGTTAGTTTGTGTTTGACAGCTATTTTTATCAAACTACTCACTAATTTGAGGAGAAAATGGAAAAAAGTGAATTTCGTGTGCTTATTAAGCATTATTTCTTGCGAAAAAAAACCATTACCGAGCTTGATAAATACTATGGGGACTCTGCACCATCGATTTCAATGGTAAAAAAGTGGTTTACTGAATTTCGTTGTGGCCGTACAAGCACTGAAGATGCCGAACGTCCTGGACGTCCAGTTGAGGTCTCTACACCCGAAACAATCGAAAAAATTCACGATATGGTGTTGGCCGACCGAAGATTGAAAGTGCGAGAGATTGTGGAAGCCGTAGGGATCTCGCATGGCTCAGTGGTTTCAATTTTGAATGATCACTTGGGCATGAGAAAGCTTTCCGCAAGATGGGTGCCGCGTTTGTTCACAGTCGACCACAAACGCAATCGTGTAACAACTTCACAGGAAGGTTTGGCGTTGTTTAATCGCAATATGGAGGAGTTTTTGCGCCGTTTTGTAACCGTGGACGAAACATGGATCCATCACAACACACCAGAGAACAAACAACAGTCAAAACAGTGTGAATCGGCGCCAAAGAAGGCCAAGGTGGGTTTGTCAGCCAATAAAGTTATGGCGACTGTTTTTTGGGATGCACGCGGGATAATCCACATTGACTACCTTCAAAAGGGAAGAACAATCAATGGGGAATATTATGCCAACTTATTGGACCGATTCAATGACGATTTGAAAAAAAAAAACGACCTCATTTGGCCAAGAAAAAAGTTCTTTTCCACCAAGACAATGTAAGGGTGCACACATGTGCAGTTGCCATGGCAAAAATCCATGAATTGGGCTATGAATTGCTCCCTCATCCACCCTATTCTCCAGATTTGGCTCCGAGCGACTACTTCTTGTTCCCAAACCTGAAGAAATGGCTTGGTGGAAAAAGATTTGACTCCAATGATGAAGTCATCTCGCAAACAAAGGCCTATTTTGAGGACCTCGGCAAATCATTTTTTTTGGAAGGGATAAAAAAAATGGAGAAGCGTTGGACAAAGTGTATAGAGCTCAAGGGAGACTACGTTGAAAAATAAAATTATTTTTTTATCAAAAAATCTGTGTTTTAATCCAAAAGTCACGGACTTATTGACCCGCCCTCGTACCTATGCATGTGTTTGTTTTAAAAGTACGTATGTACAACTTACAATAACTACAATATATATGTATAAATTACTCATATTATCCGCTTTTTTACATTACATACTCGACTGATGTACATTTGTTATTTTTTTATTAATATGAATTGTTATTTATTTTAATGCGTTTCTTTTAATTTGTTTGTACTGTTTGTTTTATTTTATTAATAAATTTGTCCAATAAAATGATAAAAAACGTTTTAGTTCGTTAAAAAATAATTTAGTTTTCATTTCAATAAATTCATAAACAAAAAAAAAACACTGTGGCCCTGGCAGCGCGGTGTGGGCCATGGCCTAGTTTCTTGACACTCATTTGTGTTGCTTTTTAAAATGCCTATTTTTCAGATCACTGGCGATGTCTTCTTTTTTGCACGATGGATGAAACCCCCTAGATATGACACGTTTTGACCTTTTCGTTTTGCACTAGTACGCATACCATTGAATATTCTCCCTACTTAACTTTCGAGTCGAGTGACGATGTGACGTCTTTAAGATGTTTTGAAATTTGTGGCTTTCCGCAATCCCATTGGTTGCTGGTGGCGGCGATCGACGCTTGTGATTTCATCTTTCTTCGGAATGAGTGTTTACACTGTAATGCAATGTCGTAATGTCGAAGAGCAACTCGCAAAAATTCATTAGAAAATTAAACATTGCAATTTTTGTATCATTTCGACAATTGATTTCCTTGCACGAATTGGCCATTTAATCAGTATTGATTGATGACATGTTGAAAGCACTTCCGTTTGATGTAGCCCACAGTGTCAACTTCCAAATAATTCACTTTCTAAATACATATTTAACTAATATTTTCTATTGAACAAGAGTCGTTTAATATGTTTTGCATAAAATGGCCAATGTGTCATCTTAACCGTTGTTACTGGGGATTGCGTTTAATTTATTTAGTCTACAAAATGCTTATGTTTGTAACATACAATAGATAAGTAAAACATGACACTATTCAACACACAGAGCAAGCCATACGCTTACGATACGTCTTTTCGTCCGCAACGTATAACATTGTCATAACGCAAAACAAAGAGAACTTATCTAAAAATACACAACCACTGCCAACAAGTTACAGTTGATAACTGGGAAAAGAGAGAATAACATCTTAGTATGAGAAGCAAAGCAACAAATCGAGGAGCATTCGCCTCTCAGACGTTGTGACGAATTTGTCGCAACCAGGACACTTCGTAAGCCTCGAATGTGGTAGCAATAAAAAGGCCAAATTTATTGGCTTATGTGGGTGGTTACAAAACCTAGAATTTTATTCAAAACTTTAACATACTCGTATTCTTTATATAGTTTATACAATTTATTTATTACTTACAATGCCTTATGCTATAAAAATGTATTACAATTCTTCAATTAAAAAAAAAACAAAGGGAAACGTGGGTTTGCTGGGTGTATACCGTGCCAGGTGAATAAATGACCCCATGTTGTAAGATGGCTGCTTGGCTCATGTGCATTTTCGCCGTAAGCCCTGTTCGATTTCAGCCATAAGGGAGAAACTTCGTTAAGTTCTTGTTCCCAGCTTACACCTTAGCTGAGACTGTTCGCAACAGACGTGTAATAACAGTTGGCCAGTTTACTGCGTCGGTAATTCAAATTTGTTTTTCAATAATTCAAATTTATCAAAAATCTATGTTTACAACATAATCATGTGAATTGTGACTTTTCGAAGCGACGAGCAAGATTTTTTTTGGAGTCAAACAACTCAGCGTTAATGAATTATTTAATGTCGTTTGTTTTGATGAGTGCATCACACTCCGTACGAAGCTTAAGCAAATGGAGCTACTTTTTCAAGAGCTCAAAAAAGAAGTAGACATACTCCGAGAGGAAAACAAGACTCTGAAAAAAAGTATGTAAATGAAAGCAGTCCACTCCGCTCAACTTGTCGCGAATACCATACGGACGAAGAAGAGCTTACACGAGAAACAAATTGGACCCTAGAGAAAAGACCGTCTAAGAAACGTAAAGCTGGTTCTTCACCCGAAGTCGTTCCAGACAAGAGCAGGAGTCACAAAAAAAGCAACTCCCAACAAAATTATGTCTTCCACCACCAATCAACGTTGTTGGGGTTTCAGACTACAATAAGTTGCATTGCTTTCACAAAGAAACGTTGAAATCTAAGTACAAGGTAACATCACTGCGCAACAATATGTGGAAAGTTAACGTCGACAATTCCGATGACTACCGAGCATTTTTTCAGTGTTCTTACAAAAAGCCAACATTGACATTTGCTTGATTTCTGACAGACATCTGCATGGATACATTCACGCAGTGAGTGCACAACTTGATTAATGGATACTTCTCATTACTCATTGCACAATGGGACCTGTGAATGAGTCTGAGTGAGTGCGGGTATAAAAGTTGTGTTGTGCGTATTTGTGCTGTCGACCGTCGAAATTCATACTCATTCACACTCATCGATGGGCTAACTCACATGCACACTATTCACATGGGCTTAATATGCGTGAATGCTAGTGCGAAAATTCACGTATACCTGATAAATGAAAAAAAAAAACCCAAAATGCACAACAGAATCCCAAAATCGTCTGCGTAATAACTCGAGTAACTCGAATGGTTCGAATGCGCTTTCCACCCTTATACGAGTATAGCATTCACAGGTACCCAAAATAAAGAATTCTATGGGTAGTGAGTTATGATGAGTGTGAATCATAGGTTGTATGAGTCCGGTGAGTTATGAGACCTCGTTGCATCCATCCTCACAAGCATTCAATGAGTGAGGAATCACCGTTTTTTTCCCGGCGAGGGCAGGTGAAAATCTTCCATCAGACACTATGAGGATCAGAAGCGCGTGCTCATAGTAGTGTGAGATTCTTACTCACTAAAAACACCTCCCTTCATTGTTGATTTTAATACCGCAACTAAGTAGAACTTATCAAGCAGTTTTTATTTCATAAGTTAATCACGATTGGTAGGACACTTTCCAATGGAAGACCCTACATATTCCGCTTTCTTAATGCGGTTTCAATTTATCGCGCAAGGTCCAACGGTTTAGTTCGTTGAAGACGGCGTAGTATGTTTCGTTCGTCCAAGACTTCTAGGACTGTATTGTTGATATGGCCGCTTAACCGGACTTTATGTTTTCGTGCGCAGTTCCTGACTTCATCTTCCACGAAAGGAACTCCGAGGTCTCGATGCAGGTCATTATTTCTTATAAACCATGGGGCACGCACAGATTGTCGTAGCACTTTATTTTCAAAAGTTTGTATTATATTTACATTTGATTTCTTAGTACAACCCCAGAGTTGTATACCATAGGTCCACACCGGCTTTAGCACTTGCTTATAAAGAAGCAGCTTGTTTTCTAAGCTTAGCTTGGAATGTTTACCAAGTAGCCAGTACATTTCTCTGTATTTGGCCTCTAGTTCTTTTCGTTTCTTTCTAACATGCGTTTTCCATTTAAGCTTCGCGTCAAGTGTCATTCCCAAATACTTAGCCTCGTTTGCAAAGGGGATACACACCGAGTTTATAGAAATGGGCAAGTGATTTATCTTTCTGTAGGTGAAGTCAACATGTACAGATTTTGTCTCATTAAGGGTAATTCGCCAGATCTTTGTCCACTCGTAGACTTTATTTAAAGCAGTCTGGAGTTTCGCCGTTGAGTCTTCTATTGATTCTCCAACCGCTAAGATAGCGATGTCGTCAGCAAAAGTAGCGAGAACAGTATCCTCGACGTGTGGTATATCTCTTGTATATAGAAGGTACAAAAGTGGGCCCAGTACGCTTCCCTGCGGTACTCCGGCTAGGATATCTTTAAATTTCGAAACATCATTTCCGTATCGAACGCGAAAAATTCTATTTTCAAAATAGCTTGTCAATATATTATAAAGCTTTAAAGGCAAAATTCGTCGCAGTTTGAACTTCAAACCTTCATGCCATACTTTGTCAAAAGCTTGTGAGACGTCAAGCAATACGCTCGAACAAATCTTTTTTTCTTCCAGGGATCTTTCAATTACATCAGTAATTCTATGCACCTGATCAATTGTTGAATGCTTAGTCCGAAATCCAAATTGATGGCTGGGAATAAGATTTTGGTTTTCGATAATTGGGAGAAGACGTTTAAGCAAAACCCTCTCAAAGATTTTCGACAGGATCGGTAGAAGAGAAATGGGTCTGTATGATTTTTTATCGTTTGGAGGTTTTCCTGGTTTTAGTACCATAATGACTTCTGCAACTTTCCACTGGCTTGGCACGTATTCAAGCCTCAGAGCCGCGTTAATAATGTGTAAGAGCTTTATAAGTGCTTTTTGGGGTAGCATTTTCAGAACTTCTCCGGTAATAAGGTCATACCCCGGAGCCTTCTTTGGTTTTAATTTCCTTATTACAGTTTTGATTTCAGCAAGAGTTGCATTTGTCATTACAAAATTACTATATGCTATTTCTAAAGAATTGGTGCCGGGTGCCAGTGTCGGGCCGTCGGAGGGCTTGAAAATTTCTTCAAGATAGTCGGCAAAAACCTCCGCTTTTTCCTTATCCCCCTTAGCCCATTCGTTATTGCCGACCTTGATTGGTGGCGCGGGGATTTTGGGCCTTTTTAAGCATTTTAAAGCTTTCCAAAGCGAGTAATTTGTTTCTTTTCCTGTCGTCAGGTTTTGAACATATGTATTTACTTCGGAATTTCTGTAACTTTTAAGAGTCTCCTTGAGCAGATTACAGAGCCTGTTTAAGCGTGTTTTATCCTGCGGCGCTCGAGTTGTTTGCCATCTTTTGCGAGCTTTTCTTTTTTCTCTTATCATATCTTTTACCTCAGGCGGGTAGTTTAAGTTACGTTTAGCCGTGTTTTTTCGTTGACAAGGTGTATTGTTCCACGCAGCACATTGGACTATTTCAACGAAAGAATCCACTTCGATTTCGAGTTCAAGTGCTGCTTTAAGTGAAACGTCTAGTTCTAGGTTATTATTAATCTCATTTCTGAATCCTTCCCAATTAGTATTTCGTCCAGTTAGTCTTAATGGTCCTTGTTTTTTAATAAACGTGTCGTTCATTGTCAGTATGACTGGAGAATGATCGGAGGAAAGATCGAAGCTTTCATCAACGTTTATATCCGAGTTACGAATTCCTTTAACAACGAAGAAATCGACAAGATCGGGTATTTTCGTTGTGTCTGTTGGCCAATAAGTCGGCTTGCCCGTTGAATAGAAGTCACAATTGTGTTCCATACATGCTTTATAGAGTATTTTACCCTTTCGGGAGACACATCTTGATCCCCAAAAAGTGTGTTTGGCATTGAAATCACCGCCAATCATAAAAGCCGATTCAAGAGAATTGAATATATTTTTAAATATATGTTTTGAAGGCGTAAATCGTGGAGGACAGTAGATGGCTGAAATAGTAAAGGAGTTCCGTACCAATTTTACGCGCACCGCAATTAGTTGTACAGACTCGAGCTCTACTTTTATATCTTCGTTGTGCTCAAGGAATCACCGTGTGTGAATTGAATAAGTATGGGTTGTTAATTTCTGTGGGTGTCTATGGGTCACTATCTCTATTTATGAAATTCACTTGAGGAAAGGACCTCGTGTGGAACAAAAGGGATACTGTGCTTATCATGTATACCAGAGGCGGATCTTCATTGTTCATTAAAGATTGTATTGAGCACTCTATAAATATGAAGATTGAAAGCGATGCAATGCAGTTAATTTCGGTTTGTGTAAAACATTACCATCTGCACCACAACATTGCATCAATTTATTGTCCTCCAAACTAGAAAAGCATGACTTTAAAGGTATCTTTGATTCACTCGGACCGAATTTTATAATTGGTGCTGACTTTAATTTGAAACATACCTTCTGGGGCTCAAGATGTAACACAACGAAAGGCAACAAGTTGAAGGAAGCAATACGAGATTACAAAAATCGGAATATCTCTATATATCTCGAAGGTCTGACTGCCGAAAGAAGTTCAAATTACTCCCTCTGGAAAGCCATGAAGGGAATCAAAAAGCCTCAAATGCAATTTCCTCCCATAAGAATAAATAATGGCGAATGGGCAACAGGAGATAAAGAGAAGGACGACCTATTTGCCGAGCACCTAGAAGAAACGTTTAAGCCTTTTAATGGACAGGTGTTAACAGGAGGTTCTAATTATATAATCACGGCACCGGACAATTTTAGAATAAAAACAGTGCCGCTACGAGAACTAAACCAAGCAATAAAAAAATTGAAAAATAGCAAAGCTCCTGTTTATGATTTAAAAACTTGTCAAATTCTCAAGGATCAGCCCTGATCAAACTGCTCCAGCTTATAAATGCCGCCCTAAGATTATTAAACGTTCCAAGCCATTGGAAAGTTGTCGAAGCTATAATGGTCCCGAAACCAGGCAAATCTCTAAATGAAAAAAAGTCCTACAGACCGATATCGCTTCTGCTGATAATATCTAAAATATTTGAAAAACCCCTATTGAAGCGCTTGCAACCGGTCATTGAAGAGAGACGTCTAATTCCTGAATATCAATTCGGTTTTAGAACTAAGCATTCCACAATTGACCAGGTTTTTAGAATTACGAATGAAATTGAGAAAGCCCTAGAGGGGAAAAAGATTTTTTCTAGCGTGTTTCTTGACGTGTCGCAATCCTTCGATAAGGTATGGCATGAAGGCTTAAATTGTAAGCTAAGTCAGGTTCTTCCGAGAGAGCTGCGTACGATTCTTCGTGTTTAACATGGCACCGAATACTCGGAAATTGAAGAGATCGCTGCTGGAGTTCCGCAAGGAAGTGTACTTGTATTTTTTCTATGTTTTTACTATATCATCGAGACATACCGGAAGAATCAGGTACCATAGTAGCCATGTTCACGGACGACACGGCGATGAAAGCTACAGATACTTCAGTCGAGTTAGCTATTAGAAACCTGCAAACGGCTTTGGATAAAATCTACGAATGGACAAAGATATGGCGAATTGTTAAGAAAAAACGTGATGAACTTGAAAATAAATTCAGACAAATGTACTGGCTACTAGGAAGACATTCCATGTTAAGCAAACATAACAAACTGCTCATCTATAAGCAAGTGCTTAAACCTGTTTGGACGTACGGTATAAAACTTTGGGGTTGTACTAAGCCAAGCAATCGAAATATTCTCCAAGGCTATTAAAACAAAGTTCTAAGGCAAATCGTCTTATGGTATATCAGAAACAGTGATATCCACAGAAAATTAGGAATAGTCACCGTCGAGGACAAAAAAATGAACTTTGCTCGCAAACTCCGTATTCGTCTTCATGGTCATTGTATAAATAAAATACTCCAAATTCTGGACGAGACAAACTTAGTGCGTTAATTACAAAGAATGAGACCATTCGATCTGGCGCGATAAGGACTATCCACATACAATATAATAGCGGTACTAGCAGGTGCTTTTGCTGGAAAGCTACCTGCCCCACGCAAACGTTATTTGAAACGGAAACTACTTGATAAGGTAATTTAGTTGTAGTCGTTAAGAAGGGAGGCGTGTTTTTAGTGAGTAAGAATCCCGCACTACAATGAGCATCGGGTTCATAGTGTCTATGAAGATTTTCACGCCTACCCACCAAAAAAAAAAATTATATATTTTCGCACATATTATATATAAACCCACGTAAGGTTCATGAATACATGGTCGACGTCTTGTGAAAGTAGAAAGGAGAATTAATATCCTTATCACTTTTTCTGAGTTTACGTCATGCTGTAGATATAGCAGACTTCAGCGTTGCTTTCAAGCTGCTTACGTAGTGATTGACATAATGCACCGTCATCTGTTATTCACTAATGAGATAGGAAATTGTTGTCTCCTTACGTTAGCTTGCTGGGCGTTATCAGCTTTTGAATAAAGTATACGTATATTCTAAAATTTTGGCATACATATCTGTGGGTAACAGAGACTGGATAAGATGGTAGACTTATCCTGTATTATAAAGGTAGGTATGAAAGGTTTTTCAACTATTTGATTTGCTCCAGTCGATGTTATTTAAAAAGCGCTTCTGTACGCTTTGATATATTATAAGAAGAAATGTACCTTTTTAGATGCACAGCACAGCTCGTTCGGCAATTTTTTCGATGTCCGTACCTGATTGTAAGTAGATAAATTCGTCTGTCATGCGGTCAATGGCTGTTTTCGAAAACGTCATCTGCAGTGGCGTAGCTACCGGGGGTGTTACAAGTGCCAATCACCGGGGCCCCAAACTTGAGAGTGGGTTAATTCCCAAATGGACAATAAATCAATCCTCTTTTTAAATTAATTCAAATTCAAGTGAAGGGTTGATTCTTGTGATAGCATGTTTGCGCACAACGTGGCAAGTGATGTTTCAAGGATCTCGGCCGCAGGCCGCATTATCACAGTCCGATGTGCATTATGAATGGAAGGATAATCGAATGATATCCACTTCTTCTCTTTGTGCATTCTACTTTGCGCTGTTTCCTTTTTTTCCTGGCGAGGGCAGGTGAAAATCTCCCACCAGATACTATGAGGATCACGAGGGCGTGCTCATAGTAGTGTGTGTTCTTACTCACTAAAAACGCCTCCCTTCAAATTGTGTTTGATACTGAAACTAAGTAAAACTTATCAAGAAGCTTTTTCATTACAATATAAGCTCGTTTGGTAGGTTACTTTCCATTGACAGATCCTACATATTCCGCTTTTTCAACGCGGTTTCAATCTATCGTGCCAGGTCCTGTGGTTTAGTTCTTTAAAGACGGCACAATAATTTTTTTTGCTGCTGTATTTTTCTGGGTTGGCCTGCACAACATATTCGGATTTAGACCAGACTAGGAGTAAAGTAAGTTCTTTTTTTTTGACTCGTTTATTCTTATTTCCTCTCACTTTCGTTTTCCAATTAGCTTTAAAATATGAGTTCAATAAACCTGAAATCTCTTGGAAGTTGGGTAAAGGGACCCCGAAAAAAATTTCCGCCTGGGCCCCGCAAGTTGAAGCTACGCCACTGGTCATCTGCATCAAAACACTTTTTCAAAATGTTCACAAACGCAAGCTGCGAAAGTCATTTGTTTGAAATCGACATTGTAAGTCACGCTGCATTTGCAGCATGTTCGATAATGCAGCATTTGCAGGGCAGATGTTCATAAACGTCATATGTCCTGCAAAAAAACAGCCAACAATTTACGCTACACAATAACATGAATTCAAAAATGACTTAATTGTATTATTAAGAGGAATCTCTTGTGCAGTGGGCACATACGTAAAATCTTATTTCCTTTAAATAAATATTATTTTTACTGAACTCCATCAACTTAACTTAGTGATGGAAATATTTTGCTTTGTTCGAAAACGTCAAATGCGTTTGCAAGTAAAAAATCTTGCAAACGACAAAGATCAACGATAGCAACAAATATTTGCAGTTTGACGATCGGAACCCTAAAGTGCTGCATGACGATCAAGTGAGGTAATTAAAAGGTGTTTGAATATGAAATGCCAATTTAACAAACAGATGGCTTAACTACTACATATGGCTTGTGCTAATAATAAGAAACATCGAAATATTAAATGGGAAAAAGCCATAGTTAACGATGATCAATACTTTTATTGAATTATGTTACTATATGTTGGATTTTAAAGGGGCATGGTAGCTCTTCAGTTATATCAATGTACAGCTAAAATTTTGACACTTTCTGGGTGCCGCGTGGCATGTGACAACAAAAGTATACGCAATGATGTATATAGTAGTTCAGAAAAAAAACTTGCACTTTTAAAGTTAAATAGGAAGCTCAAATTGAATTTAAGCAAAAATTTCGCCATACATATGTGACTCATATTTTACAATCAATGCAGAATGCAGATTTCTCACATTTTCTTGATTGTGCTATCATTTATCTCGATAGTAAACAAATTGAATTCATTTTTAAAGGTTTGAAAACAATTGTAGGACAAAAAGTATGAACTTCACGTGCCTCAGTATGTTACTTCTCTAAAGACAAGGTTAATTAGTTATGTCTCTTATTGTTCCAATTTTATATTTGAAATATACAATACATCAAATGAAAAAAAAATTCAATGAGGCCTTTAAAAGGTTTAAGGTCTTAAAAAAAATATTTTTTTTAAACAAAAACAGAATTCTGGGTTAACCTCGGATAAACCACTTCGATTTTTGCATTGTAAAATATTTGCACAAAATACTCGCACAAAGTACTCGCCGAGATCTTTGATTTTAAAAATGATTTAGACAATCCAATGTACTGTCATGCAATTTCGTGGACTTCATTTTTGAAAGAATAGTGCAGTTTTTCATAAATTTAACTATTGCTCGTATACGCCGATATACGCCGGAAGAAAGCTGTCAAGCAAAAAAGACACCCAACACCAATGTCTCAGACAGAACGTCACCTTCGACAAATATAACTTTTTGGTAATTAGGCTCCCTTCTCAATGCAGGCATCGATACCAGCGCAGAGATAAAACGAAGAATAACACTTCTTTATTATTGCTTCTTTGGGCTTAGAAGGTAATCGACAAGCAAATTCCCCTCTGATCGAAAGCGACTTTTTAGAAGATCTTAATTATCCCAGTACTGCTAGGTTGCGCAGAGGCATAGATTTTATCAAAAATGGATTGTCTTGGCTTATTTGAGAAGAATATTTCTTAGGTGATTTTCGGTCGTTTTTGCATAGATGATGATTGGAGACTTATCCAACGGATGAACATCATTGCTTCGGATGGACCGGACTAGACAAGCTTGTTAGTTGAGGTTCGTTCCCAACTACAGCTTTATCAATAATCAATAATCGCCTTGACTTTTGTAGGATTAATTATGAATTCTATAACTCGATTCGGTCGTTAAAGAATCAACTTATCAACAATCAAACTTATCCATCTTAACTTACATATTTTCTAATATAACATGGATTTAATAATGAGAAAATGATCTCGTTGCATGTTGTGATAGAAAAGTATATCATTTGTATGTACAGGTTTTTGGCACATTAATAGCAGTACAGACTATTTAGCAAAAACCTTACCGCGTTAGCGGTACTGCAACATGAAGTTGCACATATTTTCAAGTGAAGCAGAACATTTTCCACTTCTGTCTTGAAGATTATTTTTAAAATTTTCTTTACTTTTATTAACCAGTGAATTGGTATTGCCGACAGAAACCGCTTATCTTTGTCATTCTTACTCGCATCTTCTTGTACCGCTGTAACATAATTATCCGTTACTGTGTGTGTGCTTTTCTTAGGACATGTTATGATTTATACTACTGGAACTAGCAAAAATCCTATTATGGATTTATGAGTGGAGCTTTCTGCATATCTTATCCACCGGAATAAATTATATCTAGGAACGTACATACATATGAAATTCGAGACCTTTCTGGGGTAAGACAAAGAGGAATTTCGACTTTCCAAAAAACGACCGTTGTTCACTTATGTTAGCCGAATATCATCTACAAAGTATTCGATGTGGTATTCCGTTTCAGAGTAAAAAGATTTCGTAGAATTGCAGAAAATTAAATAAGTTTTCTATTTCGTAATCAAACAAAACAATTGTTTTTACAATAATTCGAGGTCTGAAACATTTTAGGCCATTTCTCGTTTTTTTCTACACATTAATGAGGTTGTAAGACTGATCAAGTAAACTGTCGTGGTACCCGTATTTCGTAACTAAATGCAGGATACACAAAACAAAGCTAAAGATTAAATGATCATAAGGCTGTAAAAGAACTTAGATAAGCCGCAAAGACGCCCTGAAAATTACCAGTAACTTAAAAAATAATAATTTAAGGGTGCGTCTTAATGAAAGAAAACCTAAACACGACTGCTGTAGCGCAAATTTTTTCCATTTCAAATGAGGGTTAGATGGAGACATTTTTGCCATTATTTACTGTGATTCGTATTCATATTAATTTTGGTTAAAGGGAATTCAGGTCTTCATGAGCAAATAGTAAATCGTCTATTCGTATAAATATCGTAGTTAATAATTATATCGCTTACACCAAATAAGCATTGAGCATTGCATAAAGTGTATATGTATGTACTCGCGTGTATATATCCGCTTAGGAGCACTTGAAAAATACTGTATGCGATTTTGATTCTATTTTTCTTTACTTAAAATTACAAGTATCAAAAATAAAATGATACGAGTAAATATATTAAAGTCGCTATTTGCACAATTTTGTAGATGGAAGCATTATATCCCTTGGGAGCAATATAATTTAAATATTATTTCGACACAAAATGAAAATTTGCGTAGAATATATGCACATAAAGGAACGTGTATTTAGAAGTCATAATACAATAACTGCTACTGTTTAAGCTTGATACTACGTGATTAATTTCAAAGAAATATACAGTGGCACATATGAGCATACATAGCCTGGTAAATGAAGGCTTTTCGCCAATTTTGTAACGGAAACTCACACATTTTTGTAGACTAATTTTTTTAATTCCACTTATTATTTATGGGAAAGAAGTGAGTGAGTTTTAATTTAATACAATACAACATCAGTAACAGTGCCATGATTTCTCCTTCTCTAATTGATTCTAAGTAGAATAGATAAAGCCATAGTTTTCCCAACGCTTTTGGAGAAAGATACATTTATTTTATGACATTTTAAAAGCAGATCTATTTTGGAATATTCGACAGTTGTATAAAGCATAGTTTTAAGTCAAAATATGTTTTCTGTTACAACAAACTACGGAGTTCTTGCACAAAACCTATTCTAATTCTTAATTTTAATCGCAATTTCGCTGATCCCTCACAGCTGATCCCATGCTTACATATTTTTCAAATTTGGTGTGACAACTTCTATTCATGAATATACTCGTAGTATTTAAATGAAGTAATGGTTGTGCTAAAAGCCTATTCTGATTCGCAAGCGACGTTTGTTTCAGTGTCCTTTTCATTTAATCGTACGAAATGTGAAATACTCCGCGTTTTTACACTTTCCTCGCATTTTCCTTCAATTGTATGCCATTCTCGGTGATATACTCATAGACGTGTCCCTTAAAATCCTGTCCTTTATACCGACGACAACAAAATAAAAAATATTATAAATAAAGAGCTTCAATTAGACATTATTCAGGTTAAAAAAACGCGATATCAAAAAAAAAGCATATACTTTTCGGTTCAATTTTTATTTTATTTTAGAGATGATCCCTAAATTTAAAAAAAATTTACAATTATTGTAGGATAATGAAACTAAAATTTGGGCAGTGCACTAGTTATTGCTGAAAATTCTATTAAAATAAAATTACTAAATTTTCGGACATACAAAATTCATTAGGACGTTTACTTCTTGAAAGCCTTTTACAAACTGACTTAAAACTAGATTTTTTAATAATATTGCCTTATTTAAAGTGTGGAGAAATATCAGGTTTAAAATAAATGTCAAAAGGTAATAAAGTATGTAAATATGTTACAAATGTAACAAGTTATTTGCAAAATAAACAATTTGGGGACATAGATTAGGTATAACAATAGAGATTTCTTGGATGGGACTGTATAAATTATCTCCCAGGTCTTCAAAGCAGGGTTCGTTGAGTGTTGCCGTAGTAGCGTTAATTACATAGCGAACCATTTTGTAACTAGGCACGTGTTTGGCGACGCTACTTTGAACAGACTATAATGTATATGTTCTACCCTTTTTACAAGTAGGCCCTGTCATTCGGAGTTGAGAGTTCGCGCCTAAAAAAATCAATCCTTTCCGTTCGTCAAGAAGCGTATCCACTCCAAATGGTATTATTGAATAATCACTGCAAACAATTCTTCACAAACACTTGAAATAACAATATAATAGTTCCATACAATATTGAAAGAATAGCTAAACTGAATAAAACATTCTTGTTAGTTCGCTTAAAAATCGCCAACAAATCATATAAATAATTGAAGATTACAAAACGCATATTTGCACTTCTATTGCTGACGAGGAACACTTTGACCTGAACGGTAAGGTCAACAAGCAAAATCATCCAATATGCAGTGTTATAAAATCAGAGAAACTAGATAAGCTGAATCCAGCTAGAGTCACAATGCTGTTAGCAGTTGATTCCAACGCAATTGTTTGGCATTTGCTTTTTTAAGGTAGCGGTCGCACGCTAAGGTTTAGTAGAAACTGTTACTCAAAGCGCTTTTTAAGACATGTTTTAAACAGAATTCAGCTTTCAAGAAATACCGTACTGCATTATGAAGTTTTGATATAATGTACCACTTACGACACCAAGAGTGGAGACATTTCATTTTTATTATTTTTAAAAAAATCTTAACTATTTTACCAATGAACTGAGATATAATAAATAATACGTAATAAAAAAAATATTTTATTTGATTAGTATGTGTAGATGAAACATATCATGTCTGGAGAATATTGTAAAAATAAAGTGAAAAAAAATTTGAGAAATTTGTTTCTAGAAGTACGGTTTTAAAAGTGAATGAAAGCAGTTTGAGTTCTGAAGCAGATCAGATCTATCATACATACACATTTATATATCATTTGAATTAACCAAGCCGTTGACAAGAGCTTTAAACTAGACACTTGAAAAAATTTTGTCGAACTGATAATAGTAAATGGAATAAAATATGCGAATGAAAAGAAGTACATGAAATTCAATTATTTATATCGACTTTTATAAATAGCCAGTGAACGCACTTTATTTAAAATACTTCTTGTTGTTAAAAAGATGATAATGCTATTTTAGTTTATAATTTTATTACTTAAAATGTACTGGTGGTACAATAGACAGTTATTATTCATTAACAAGAAACAAGAATATACGCATATAAATATACATAATGTTTTATGTTATTCTAAATTTTTATTTATAAGTATATTGCACTATAATATAGATGATACCAGTATGTCATCATTTGTATAGACATATGGGTATACATATTAGCATGTACGGAAACATGTGTACAGATATGTGCATATATAAAGAGTTAAGGGTTAAATATAAGAAAATGTCTCTATATGCAAAATGTGGAAACTCAAAGATATTAAATAGACATTTCAATCGGCACGCTTTTATGGCAACTTTTGCGGACAAGATAACATTTATTAGTTTCCTACTCAAATATGACTTCAACTCAATCTATATGCATGACTGTATTACCCACAAGCCAACGAATATACTTTTATAGGTTTACTTATAGGTTTTTTTGGCGATGGAATGGCGCACGAGACAGGCACGTTTCGAATTGTAACGACAGGAAAATAAATTGCTCAAAATATATTTTATAAAATTGAACTGACATGTCACGCGAATTCATCGGAATGGAAGATATACAAATAGGTTTTGTGGTTGTATGCTGGTGTATACAAAGCCGATTGCTCGTCCTATAAATGAAGGTATGTTTGGTTTTTATTGTACATTGGAGGTACATTACTGGGCAAGGGATGTTGATGAAAATGGTTAAATTATTGGATGAGACGCCAATGGGGAAAAGTATATAGGGATAGACACTTGTTGGTCTATTGGGTATTCCGTTGCGACATAATGAATTACCTTTATTGACAAGTTAATGTTTATAGGTGTCGTATCCCCTTTCTAAGGACCTTGTAGCACTTTAACTTTGCCGATTTTTGTATTTGTAGCCGTCTTGTTAAATAAATTGGGCGGAAAAGAATTTCGGGGTTGGCTATTTGAACAGTTAATCAATAATTTTTAATCGACACATACGAAGCCGTGTGCATAACAGTATCAGATAACCAAAGTACATAATTTAATTAAGTTAACTTTTAACGTCACCTTAATTCAAGCCGATTGCTGTGGATATTATAAATTAATTTCAATTTTGGGTAAGTACCTATTCGAAATATACTTTTCAGGTTTATTTAAAACGAAAAAAACAGACTTTGCTAACATAAGGTAATTTGCATTGATCTCCACTAAAGCGTAGTGGATGGTGTTTTATGTCCATACACCGATATCATGAACTTTTTCAGTGTGTGGTTATGTTTCATAGGTCACAGTGTGATGTGTGAAACGAAGAAAAGTCCTGAACACGATGTGAGCTATGTAGAACGCTCACAAGTCGAACTTACTTTTCGTAAGTAACAATAAATTAGGTATGAAAACAAGAATAACGTATTATAATTTAATTTCGCCTATACTTATATATTCGATCAAGCGCCCATTCTCTTATACCAAATTTACACAACTCATATTTGTTAGAACTGGGAACCACACAAAGCACTTTCCTGGGAGCGAGGTGCCCCTGCCGACGTCTGAAAGTCTGAATAATACATTTAGACCTACTATAGTAGGAGCTAGTTTTTGTTAAAACAAAGCTAACACAACATTTTTCCAGCTTGGCTGTATAATCCAATTTTAGCAGTTTTGCAATTATGTTTCATTGCAACGACTTCAAATGATTTGATGTTCAGTTTTGTTTTCGCATTTTGCAATAATGTACCTTTCGATTACATTTTCCACATTCTTGTTGAATTCCGTGAGCTTTATCACATATGATACATGACAATGCACTCATAAAGGTTGTTTCAGTCTCACGGTCTGGTGCGAGCATGCTCATTTTCGAGTTTCCAAAGATTCATATGGTGAGTTGTCTAGCGTAGAATCCATAAATTCTATTCTCTGTTTGTAACCAAGCATGGCTTCGTTTGGGCAAACTGCATCTATTAAATCTACCTGACATAGTGAATTCATATGATTTGATAGAATAGACACAACAACTCATCCTTTCTAAATGATTTGTTTTACCTTGAAATGGTGCACAGAGCGACGAGTAAATGTTAATAGCTGTTCTTGTCATATTGTCATATTTTTAATTTATTTAGGCTAAATAGTATATGTGGCGTACTTAACACGACCACATACCCAAACAACTTCATCATATCGGTGAACAGTTGTTAAACACTAATCACAACGCTTTGTTGCTGTTTTTTTTCGCTCACTAAGCGTGTTCTTGACAAACTGTATATACATACTCGTACATAAGTATTGTATACAGTGTATATTGTATATATAAATATACAATATTTATCTTTGCCTTAACTTAGGAATTTATGAAGAGCTGAAAAGCATCTCAAAGCTGAAAGCAAGTGCTTGTTTTTCAAGTTCTTGTTTTGCTTTATTGTCGATTAGTTAAGCCGACGAGGTAGTCGGTAGTGTTCTACCGGATTAGGTAGTCTTATCTGTATACCGCGGATCTCTGTACACATGGTCCTCTCTTTCTCAGCTACTTGTGGGATCCTTCTTAAAATTAATTAAGGGCAACTGGAATGAGGCAAATCCAAATCATCCAGAAGTTACAAGCCTGTGGCAAACTATGGTCCTACCACTGCCGCTTCGGAAAGTCCCACCCAAGGTGTCTACATCAGACTCAAAAATGATGCACGCATTATCATAGCTATCGAATTCATTCCAGAGTTTCGACAGACTACGGGCATGAGGAGCAAGGCAACATCCTAAAAGAAAAATTCCTCCCTGTTCTCAAAACGCGAAAAGTCTCCTCTAATTGCCAGATATGGTTAGAGGAAACCAAGCTCAAAGGTTTCCAAAAGGCCCATAATTAAATTTAAGTCCCCAGGGCCTTCCAAAATTTGATCTCTAAGGACTTTAAACGAAGTCAAAACTCACAACAACGATCACGGTGATCGAAAACAGCGACGCCGATTAGGCAATTAAACTTAAATGCTGACGGTCAAGTCCAATGTTTCGGTGAGCTACTCGTCTATCATGTGGGGAAACCCTGGACCACCTCCGATCACTCGCGATGCTAGCTGGTACCAAGGTCCCATCAAGTTTATTGTATGTGCCGATTATATTTATAGAAAAGTAAAAGATAGATTAGTAAAGACTGGATGCGAGATATCTCGAGATTGTGGCTAACTATGTCTAGCAAACCCAAAACCCACACATGGATCCCAGCTGGACCCTCCTCCTTGGAAGACGTTTCGGTGATCATAATACTCAGTTACCTAATCTATCCGATTCATTACTGGAATTTTGCGAAACTGGAAGAAATTAGGGGCTTAATAGTATAGACGCGCGTTAATTTCGTTTAGACTCGAGTCTATAACCCTAAAGGTTTATATAAGGAGCTGAATGCATATGCAACCTCCTCTTCATTTAAGTGAACCATCAAATATAGCCTCAGAATAAAGATCGTAAATATCCTTCCCTGAAATGGAATTAAAAAGAAATCTTTAGGTTTATCAGATGATGATGATAGGATTAAATTTTGGGCACATTTTCAGAACCGGAGAATTCGATTAGGGGGATTATATATATATATTCATATAAAGGATCTTTCAAAATATATAAAAAAAAGAGCTGAGTACCGCAAAAAGAACATCCTGTGACAGGATAACCTCTGCACAAATCCTTCAATGCCTAGCTGTTTCTTAAAAAAAAACGGCAGCTCTAGGACGGGCTCAGATGATGAAATACTGAACTTGCTACTGGGTATCCACTTATAGGTAGCTCCCTACTCACCGTCATTGAGAACCTTAACAGAACTTACTGTAGCCACCGCTAAACTTCATGGGTTGGTTAAAAGGGACAAGCTGCTTATAGCCCATAGAAGTCATCTGATATTAATAGTCCATACAGTCATTCGTTGTATCTATTCCTCCACTCACCGTAAATTAATACGGGACCAAAGATGGGTGGCCGTGGCTCAAGTGGTAGTGAACTGGCTTCCAAATCGGAGGGTTCGGTTGTCGAATCCCAGCAGTGCCCGAAAGATTGCATTTTTTCAGTCAACAAAAATCAAGTATGGTGTGTAGTTGACTAGAATACAGCAACAAGCCAACTCTCACTAAGAATTTAGTCTCCTCATTAAATGTTGGTACCGCCAGTGGATCAAAATAACCACTGAGCCAAAAAATCTTTCTTCTTTCTCTGACCAATTTTCCAAAAAAACACATGCTGAGGCATTATAAGCGTATTCATACCCACATAAGTGCTAAGTTCTTTAAAAAAAAAAAAAAAAATTTTCTCTTAAAGCATCCAAGAGCACCCTCATTTATACATTTATAACTGTAATGTTAATATTATCACATATCTAAATCCTTTTCTGACATCAAAGGCCTCCAGGAGATCTTTACCGACCATGATGGAGCAGCGTTGATTGTCCATCGTCATCCTGCATAAGATGCCAAACCTAGACATTGCTTTGTATAGCTTGTCTCTATAGATGCTGTCATACTCGGCCTTAAAATCGACGAATAGATGGTGTGTATCGATCTTATGAGTTTTCTCCACGATCTGCCGTAATGTGAATATTTGATTGATGGTGAACTTTCCCGGCTTGAAACCATACTGAAATGAACCTATTGGGTTGTTGACGTACGGCTTCAGGCGTTTACACAATACGGCAGATAAGATCTTCTTAGCGATGTTAAGAAGACTGATGCCTCTGTAGTTGGTGCAGTTTAGAGGCTCTCCTTTCTTGAGAATCGGACAAACAATGCTGATGTTCCATTCATCGGGAATACTTTCGTCCGATCATATTTTAAAGATGAGTTGGTGTAGTATCCTCTTTACAAAGTCATCGCCTGCTACTGTGAGGAACTCGGAAGTCGGGCCTTCCGCTCCAGCAACTTTGTTGGACTTCAGCTTAGACTGTCCAGGTCAGGTGGACAGAATTGGTGCTCTACATCGTCCAAGTTGAAAGTTCATTCTGCCGGACAGCGATATTTGGTTCGTCATAGCCCTTATACAGTCCACAGAAATGCTCTTTCCTAATCCTAAGCATTGACTGCGACTCTTGGGTTCGGAGTTTGTGTCCGTGGCATGTTTTTTGTTTTCTTTTGAATAAGACTTTCGAATCTCATTCCTGTAGTAGTATATCTTAATTTCGTCTTGCTTAGGTGCATGTACTTGTCGGCGTTCTTCATCAAACCAGGGGTTTCATTGTGGTGTTCGAGTTAAACCCAGCATATCAGTTCCGGCATCTCTGGTGGCTTTTTGGCAGTGTTGCCACTTGTCTTCGATGCATTAATAATGCTGGAGGAGTATCTTGCGTCGATCGCAATGTGGTCAATCTGGTTAACGGTTGATTGATCAGGAGTTCTTGTCCCGCCGAAAAGTCAATTAGCCTGAATCCGTTATCGGAGGTGGTGTCGTGCAGGCTATATCTTCCGACAGGACAAATTTAATGTTATAGCTACAGCATTACTTGGAGGTCTTGTTCAAGAGCTCCTGGAAGATATCTTTTGTGTCGTCATCGCATATAAGGCTAATGTTGGCAAATTTAGCATTGATATGGATTTCTACGAGGCGATTGTTCACATGCAATCTCGTAGTAGATATCGTAGGCTTTGATCCTCTTTTCTCTGGCCCATCTCATCACATTCTTTGGATGGCAGTAATATCTGTTTTGCAGCAGTCCGCTAGTTGTTCGGCTGCACGTGGCCTGTTAAGGGACGTAATAATCCACGTGCATATCCGAAGTTTGTTGTCCTTGATTCGTTTGCATGGATTGTATGCAGTAGAACCATCCGTATCCCAGGCTTGTTTATGTTTTGGAATTACTGTATTTGTTCATCGCTGGGCACTTACCCTAGTGGTACAACCCCCAGTCTAGATGAATATCGACCAGTACCTGACGGTTACTACGTGGAGGTATTTTAAGCACAATTGATGTGGTTAATTTCTCTCAGTGTCTACCCTTTTTTTACATCATCCCATCGATCTTGATTGATTAGTACCAGTATAGGTAAGCGTTGCTGGGTTCTCGTGACAGTTTTCAACTACATCAAAGAGTAGGTGTTTGAAGAGGGTTAGTGGAACTGTCTTACTCTAAGGTGGGATTTTTCGTTTAAAAAGATGTCGCAACGTGCGTTGAGTACAAAATATGTTTCTCTAGAGATTCAAAATTTCGCAATTACATTTTATATTGTATGTCAAAGCATAAAATACCATCTACGGTGACATTACATATCGTGGAGAATTGGGGTCTTAACTAATAGATCTCTCCAGTGAGCGTGGTCTTAACTACTGCCTCCAGTCGCGCACTCCAAGTCGGTTAAGATCCCCTTATACTTATACGCGCCACGTTACGCGTTATTGATTCAATAAGATTCCAATACTCTGCGGGACGAAAAATTGGTGTATATTCGAATTACATGCCACAGCCATCTTAGGCGACTGATGCGCAGTTTTCTCACAGGGTCCAAAGCGCGTTAAGGAAGGACTTTTCTCTCAAAACGACCGAGGATATCTTCATCTGGTTTTGATATTTTTCATTCCTAACACCATAAAGCATGACTGGAATGATCAAGGTTTATATTGAAACCCAAGTAACAGCGCTTTACAAGAGGGATTATACGTTACATTCTATTTTGCTGATAAGCGATAAAAGTATTAAAATGGCATGACAGTTATTTGTGAAACATATTGTCCAGGTTCTGAGCACGTACCTTACTGATATGTTTGCAACGAAATGAGATCGAGCTTGTATACGAGTATATTTAGCAAATATACAACTTCCTCATACATTTTGAGGGGAAATTCACTATTTCCTTATAAAACGGTGGTAAAAATGCTGAAACAAATCATAGATTTAATTTTTGAGTTTGGAAGACTTGGAAAAAATCTATTTCTTTTATATAAACATTGTTGTGTTTATCTTTCATACAATTAGATTATATGATCTATCAAAAGTAGTCCATTGTTTTTATAGACATAGTATTTCATTGTGATATATTTTTGAAGAGCAGTCTGATTTACTGATATTTTAAATTATTAACGGCAAAAACAGTTATTTTCGAGAAAAAACTGTATTTAAATAAATTAACATATAGGTATATGTGTATTATGAATGTGCAGATAAGCAATATTTCAATAATCTGTGAGGAGGTGAAGAAATTTATTTTTCCTTATCTTCACCCTTTCAATTAATAGCCTTGCCACAGATTATGGGGTTAATTTAAGGATTAACGATGGGCGTAAGGTGCCCATATGGTTTCAAAAATCAACCTCAAAGAGAAGTTTAAATAAACGACGATAGTCACATAACTAAAAACACAGAATTGAAAGTATTTTTTTTTTTTTTCATTATTAGGTAATAGTTTAAGGCCTGCAGCCAGATTATCCCATAATTATAGTTATACGTATATAGGAATAGTTAATAGTAAAAAAGCATTTCTTTCTCCCGGCAACAAAATAAACAACCCTTATTTCGTTTGAACTATCATACATGTTACGAAGAATGCATTCGTATACAATTATTCAATGCGGAAC
The DNA here is from genome assembly GCA_928272305.1 of Volucella inflata. Lineage (NCBI taxonomy): Eukaryota > Metazoa > Arthropoda > Insecta > Diptera > Syrphidae > Volucella > Volucella inflata. The sequence continues at coordinate 36,078,521 of OV743717.1, forward strand.
AATTTAAGGGACTTACAGATTTGGAAGCTAGCCGTGTCATTTATTCCTATGTTTTAATAGCTACAAAGAAAATGTGAAATGACATAATAATACTTGTGTGTTGCATTTTAAATAAATGTAATGAAATTGATGATTCACTTGCCTATTCTTACTATTTATCCTAAATTTCTTAATTTTAACCTTTTATAAACAAAACTATTGCATTATTACTGTGCCTTAAGATTTTCTTAACACATTTGTTTTGTCAATGAAGGAGTACGCTGTGCAAAGAAAATTCCTACTTATCTGGTAAAAACACAACTGATGTAGATAATAAGAATAAAAGTAAAAAATATGAGTCAAAGCATTTAACAAGTTCAAAAGAATGGGTTTGATATGAAAGCAACTCAGATTGAATCCGAATATCTTCCACATAACTGTCAACAGTAAAACATTTATCCTCTTTATTTGGTATTTAATCAAAATGAGCTAAAAGACTAAATTTTAAATGTAGCTTAAAAGACTAACTTTTAAATGAAGCTTAAATTAGACAATATTTGGGTATTACCTACTTAATTTTAAATAGTATTTTAAAACTTTACTTTTTCTCACGTTTCATCGATTAATTATATCTATTTGGTAAAAGTGACCCTTTAACTAAAAATGAACAGTAAGACTTAATTTTGCGCCCCGGGGTTGAATTCTACTTCACTTTGTTTAATTACATTGAAAATTAATGGAAAAATTTCGTGCCGAAATTTAATTGGCTATTTTTTAGATTAAACAAAAAAAAAACCTTATTCACAGGCAGATTCGTGATCTTAGTGGTATGTTCTCTTATAAGTGTCGAATTTAAAACATAACATTTGAATATTGCATGATCTTTTAAAATATTGACTTCGAAAATATTATATTATTAAAATAAAATAAGATTTCAGTATCTTCAGTTTATTTTATACACTGAGGTATTAAGAGCCTGCTTAAAGTAAGACGTAATAACAAACTAAAGATTTTCTTTCTAGAAAAGAACGATTAGGATAAGTAGCTATTTTACTCTATTGACGGCATTTAACATTTAATTGGTTGATTAGCAGTTTGGCTCATAAGAAGACATCCAAAAATGGCTTGATTCGTGGATAGCCTTAAAAAATGAACACTTTTACCGTAGCTCATTTGAGCTCTGCCAGAAAGATGGGAAAAAGTTGTAGCTAGCTATGGGAAATACTTTGAATGATTCATTTGTAACCATTTTTTTTACAATAAAGTTTAACTAGCATTTTCATTAAGAAAAAACAGCGAGAACTTAGTTGCGCACATTAAATAATATATCCCAGCAGGTCTTAAGAATCTGTAATCACGTCAAACGAAATCGTTCATTAAGTAGATCTACTGGAATAGTTTTACTTAAAAATAAAAGGCATTCCTCGCTATATATGTAAATTGAAGTTATTCGTCTAGTCGTCTGGTTCATGTTCATACAAGGTTCATTCTTGGCCCAATTTTATATAACATTTTCACTTCAGACCTTACAAATTGTTCAGGTTGTGATTATACTATATTTGCAGACGTATCGCCAATCTTCTCATTTTATAAGTTCCCTATTAATATTGAGCGGAGTAAATATTGCAAAATTATTACAACAAAACTAAGTAAGTAAAAAAATGCAAGCTTTCTTTTTCACACAAAAAAAAAGCTTGTTGTTTTCCTAGTAGAGAGTTGAATTTGAATCAAGTGTGAGCCGGCTCTCAGATACCTTGGTATATACCAATGGACAGTAAGCTCATCTTCAGCAAGTATACTTAATAACCAGCACAGTAAGAAAATTGCTGTTGCTAGTAAGCTGATCTATCCATTTATCAACAGAAATTCGTTGCTTACCAATAAAAACAAATTAAAAATATAATACATAAAGCAATATTTGAATTGTACTATGGATGCCAAGTATTTAGTTACTGTGCAGAATGCCACTTGAAAAAATTTCAGCTATCTTGAAACAAGATCCTAGATTTGCCTAGGCAGATGTTGAATTGACTTTTAGCAGAATTGTAAAACTCAGAGCCACATGTCTTGAACGTTGCTGGGTTCTGGATAACTTATAAACGAATTAAGCGTTCCAGTACTAGTTTCGTTTGCCAGCATTACCCTTTTATGCGTGCTGGTGCCCACAAAGGTGAAGGGTGACAACACATGATTAGCTTCTACGAGCTCTTGTGGACCTACGAGATATGCCATAGCTATGACATTCAAATTGTCCTCGGCGACTTCAATGCAAAGCTATGAAGAGTAGTACTCGTACTTTGGAAGTACTGCAGAAAGGTATTGTCTGCATGAAACCGCCTTTAATAACAATTTTAAGCTCATTGACTTGACGAAACATTTTCACATGTTGCCAGATCTCGATATTCACAGGAAGAATCGGAGAATTCCTTACCAATCAACCGTCATATGGTTGACCACATAGTTTTTATTCGGCGATCCCATCACACTTCTTGGCTGACAGTAGTATCTGCTCTGCAGCTATTAAGTCAGCTGTAGTCTCATGGACTTTTGAATGGCTCCTTAATGCCACCCTTTAACATCGCATTGACAATACGCCGACACTCATCATCATAATATATGTTTCGCAAATGTAATTCATCCTAGATTTTGAAAATACATCTAAAAACTCAGTCATAAGCGCATTTAGCTTTTCACATTCGCGCTTATTCAAATATTTTGAAGACAATTTTAAAGGACGCTATTCTGATTTAAAAAAATATATATAACTGACTTATTCACAAACCTTATCTGATTTAAGCATATATATATGTATGTAACTTATATCATATTAAGAAAAAATAATAAAGAAAATACAGATACAAAAATATAGGGATTTCGGAAAGAATCTGGAAGTTCAAGGGCTTCTGTTAGCAGTACTTCTGCACATCGAAATTTCTTCCACCGAAGGTGGAAACGTCTTTCTTAAGGTATCTTGAGGGACCGTTGCTGATTTAGCAACTAAAATTTCGTTCGGTAAATAACTTCGTGTATTCATGAACAGTATCCCATTCGCTTACGCAGATGACACAGCCATTGTTGTTTTTAATTAATGTTTGCAAGCGGCCACATCGACAAGGCAAACTGGGTTTACTCATGCAGTTAAATGGTGTAATGAAGGTGGACTAGTCATCAACGCATCTAAAACTAAATGATGTACCTTTGTGTTACTCATCAACCAACCACAAGGGATAATATGCTCCACCAAGAGCTTGAAAGTCCGCGTTGGTTAGATCCAATAAGTCTCGAAGTGTAAAGTATATTCAATATGACGATTAGTCATTCATTTCATTTTAAATGCATTTTTATTTCATTACTTCATTGATTCTTACATGCCAGATAAAAAAATACTTCAAAACTAGCTTAAATAACTTAAAACCCATGCGGGCACTCTAGGTTAAACATAATTCTTAGTCTAAATGTCTTTCGACGATCCTTACAACATATTTTAATTTTTACATTAATTAAAGCTAAAACTAAGAAAATTTGTTTTATTTAAAAAAAAAAACTTACGGACTTCTTTTTTGTTAATTAATCTTATTATAAAACTTAAAAATACCTAAATATAAATCTTAATCTAAATAACCTACTTAGCCTACTTAATCTATCTCATTGTATTGTATAAATGTTTTTATTTGTTTAAGAAAAACTACCGCAAGGGTACCCATCTCTAAGTTTTTATTTTTTTTTTGTTTTTTTAATTATTTTCTTATTTTTTTTTTGTTTTTTTTTTGTTTTTATAATTTTTACTCTTAAAACTACAACCCTACCTAAACCTATGTAAACCCATATTAGGTTCGCCCTATTGTACAAGACCTCATTAGGATAGAATTTTATGTACTCAGACTCTGGTGTTCTGTACAAGCGAAGACAAGCCCTAAGGCAAGCCCTCTCAAACACCCGAATCTTTTCAAAAGACTTGCTCTCACGTTGAACCACACGGGACAACCAAATGTAAGCATAGGCCGAATAAGGGCCATGTAGCAGATAACCTTTACCCTCGCATCGAGTTGCCTGCTATAAAACAGTCTCTTTGTAAGGGCAAAAGCACCTTTTGCTCTGGCCAGAGCAACATCTGCATGTTTGTTAAAATATAGATATTGATCTGGCCAGATCCCAAGGTATCTGACTACACTTCGACAAACAAGTGGCTGCCCATGTTGTCCCACGATCTAAAACTTTCGCCAATTCTTTCTGGTATCCGCAGAGGCCCCAGACAAAGGCGTCTTAAACAGAATGTTTTCCGACTTCTGCAAGATGATCTTCAACTTCCAGCCATCGCAATATTGTTTAATTTTATCGAAGTCACGTTGCAAAAGAATGTTTATAACCTCAATCTTTGGACCTGATCTGTACGCGATTAAGTCATCTGCGTACGCTATGGCATGGTGAAGTGAACCTATCAGATCACTTGTGTAAATGTTGAAAAGGATTGGCGAATTGACCGCACCTTGTTGCAGACCGATTTTAATGTTGAATGTACCAGTAGAAGTCACATCGCCATTCTTCACGATGAACTGTCTATCGGTGAGCTTATTGAAAAGAATATACAGCAGTGGTTTACTAATACCTAGCCTGTTTAGCTTATAGAAGAGTCCCTCTAACCATACGGTATCGAAGGCCTTCTCCAAGTCAATCAGGCAGGCACCCGTGCACTGTTTCTTGGCTTTGTTCCATTGGATATCAGAAACCAGTTTAGACGCGGCATGAATAACGTCATGTCCCGCCTTGAAACCGAATTGATTATCCGGAACTATATTTCTGTCCTCAACCTACTTAGTCAGGACTCTGTTGATAACTTTTTCGAAAACCTTACTGATGTTTGGAAGGAGACTGATCGACCGGAGATTCGCCGGATTGGAGGTGTCTTTATCCCTTTTGGGGATGGGATGTACCACCGCAGTTTTCCAATGCGCTGGATAATGCGCATTATTCATTGCATTGTTAAACAGGGTGGTGTAAATGTCCACCGCTTCTAGTGGGAGATGTCGAAGCACAATGTTCGGTATTCCATCGGTTCCCACTGATTTCTTACTTCTTATTGTGTCGAAGATCATTTGAAGCTCTTCCTTCGAAATGAACGAGGGTTGTTCCCTTTCATTGGCGATGACATTATTTGCCATGTTCTCGTCACTGAACTGGGTGAAACCCGAGTTCTCGATTCGCCAATTCACTATTTCATTTCGAAGGTAGAAATTGCGCACAAGGACTCGATTTTCCAGGACGTGGTTCGGGCCAATGGTGTCATTCGCCTTGTACACTTCCTGGAAAGCTGCTCCTATAGCTTCGACCTTCTCCTGCGGATCTTCGATCACAAAGAAGTTGTCATCATCAATATATTTTATTTACTTGTCGGAACATATTCGGGTTGCTGGTGTTTACAGCCCGAATTTTGTTGTTCCAATACAAACTTACAGAAGCCCTGTAATTTTCTTTTATTAATGTTTGGAGGTTTTTTTGTGTCTGTCAATAAACTGTCTGTACAAGGTCTTCAGTCTTGAGAGTAGTCTACTTTTATGTCGGTGAAGTGCGTCAATAGTTGCGTTGCGGAAAAAGTCTTCGTTGTCAGTGTGTTGATACCGAGGTATCATTTTGTCCATAGTCGGTTTAATTGTCTCGTCCATTAGTTTTAGATACCTGTCAATCTCCTCGTTTGACAGATTTCTGTTGAACGGTGGGTAGAGCGAATTCGAGGAGAGTGCTCTAGTCAGCGTCCTGGAGAAGTATGTCCAGCGCACCCTACTGTAATTGTAGGAATGCCTTTGAACAAATTCATCCAATTCCGCATTTTCGTTCGGAACGGTTATTTCGGTACTTAAACCGCAATGGTCACTGTCATACACAAAAGTGCGTAGACAGTTTATAGTATGTTGGGTCGTGCCTGTCAGTTGTATACGTGTGTCAAACAACAGGAGATCCAAATAGGAGCCGTGTCTAGGAAACGTCGGACTGTCCGTCGCCTTTAGGCCGAGTCTATAGATCACACTGTGTTGACCCCACCAATTGAATGGTAGGTTCCCTCTAGTGTTTGATGTATTATTTCCCCAATCTCTATGTTTGGCGTTGAAATCTCCGCCGACAATGAAATATATTTCATCCGATTCCAGTCTCAGAAATCGAATAAGTGTCTCGAGCTCTGAGATGAATAGGGTGAATTGAGTAGCCTTAGGTGCATAAACAGACACCATGTATAATCTTTTTCTACTACGGAGAGGTATGTACATTATGCATGCTTCTAGCACCTGAAACCTATGCACTACACGACTCTATATTCTTTTAAAATGTATACCTTCTCTTCCGAAGATTGCAACGCCTCCCCCTTGCATGGAATTGGGTCGATTTCTTCGCATAATCTTATACCCTCTGTGCCTCATTTTGTGTCTTTTGGTTAGCTTAGTTTCGCTAACCAAAAGCACATCAGGGGCTTGGCCTCCAAGCAACTTGAAAAGTGTGACTCTTTGCTCGATCCTAATCAGTGAATTAACATTCACTGCAAGGACCTCCAGGGTTTGCTCCGCCATGTACATACCCATTACGACTGGTGGTGCGTTAGGCTCGGCAGCAGCGCGTAAATTTGATCTACCCGCGTAGCTTGCTCGGTAATTTGACTTTGAAGCTGAGCCATCTGCCCCTGGATAGAGAGCAAGATAGCTAGCATGTCATTTGCCATTTCCGGTGCTCTAGGCGCTGGGGCCTGAGATGCAACCTTCGCTTGCTGTACCGTCTTTCCGTACCTGCCGCCATTTGGGCGTAGGTAACTTGGGGAGTAACGGCTGGTGTTTGTATTTGAACAGGTGGACGCTTAACTTCCACCTTTTGCTGCCGAGCCATATTTACTGTTTTTATGTACTGGAACTTGGGACAGCCCCGATAGTTTGCGGTGTGTCCCGTATTCCTGCATAAAACACAAGAGAGTTGGCTTTTTTCGGATGATCCGTCCCTACCTAGAACGCATTCTTCTTACCGCACTTAACGCATCTCAAGGCTGCATTTCGCAGTTCGACGCGGCGTGCCCGAACCTTTGACAGCGAACACATTGCGAAATGTTTTCGTGCCTTTTTACTTTTTCCCACTGTACAATCTGGTAGTCTAGGACTTTGATGCTCCTTAGACCATCCAGTTTGCTATCGGGACTTAGCTGAAGAACGGTAGTTTCCGTTTCTCCCTTTTGGCTCTAGCTGTGGTGAATGGCTTGACTCCTACGAATTGGAGTCCGTCGCACTCTTTCTCTGTGAGCAGCTTTAAGAGCTCCTCTGGATCAGTAGACGGTTCTAACCCCCTCAGCAGTATAGTTTGCAGCTTTTCCCCCTTCGGGGTGAAGGAGAAGAACTCCGTCGTAGAATTCCTTAACAAACCTTTAACAGTGTATTGACTGTATTACAGTGGATCGCATGCCTATCTACACTAAGTCTTTTTATAAAGAAATTACAGCCTATGGCCGACTTACACAGTTCAATTGTGACCTTTAGCTACATCTTATATGTATTTATAGGTAGAACTCTTGTTTTTGATATATTTTGTTGTTTCTGCTGCTGCTGTTCCACGTTGTTGTTGTTTTCACTGTTTTTGCTTTTCTTGTGGTTGTGAATATTTTGTCGTTGTTTGTTGCGCTTGTTTCTGTATTATTTGTTGTTTTGTTGACTTTTGTTGTGGTGCCTTTTCACCGACGTTTTGTTGCTGCTGGGTTCCCTGGAGATGTTGTTTTTTCTTCTTTTCACGTCTTGCAACTTGCTTGGCTTTAATTTCCAGTACTTTTTGCTGCAGTTCTTTAATGATGCTGTTTAGAACCTGCACTTCTCCTTCGTCCTCTGACTAGGAAGCCGCCGGAGATGCGAAGGTATTATCATTACCCATGTAGTGGCCTTCCCCACCGTCAGATATGTATGGGTATTCGTCATCTTCCGACTCCTGACGCATAAGGTTTACTGCTGACTTTGTCGAAGTTGTTGGCGCCTCCTCTCTCAATCCACCAGGCAGCTTTTTAATTCACACGCAAACAAAAAAAAAAAAAAATGTCTATGGGTTGGGAATCGAACCCCGAACCTTTGAATTGCGACACCAGTTCTAATTACACTGGGTCAACTGGGTCCCCGCAAAGTGTTGTCAAAATGTCAATGTAATACGATTTCATTACTCGATAGGGAAAAGCCGAAACACATCCGCACTCTACAAAAGTCAGTGAACTACTGATATGACGATTAGTTGGCATATTACGATGGCATATGCTTCATAGCACAAACAGAACACAAGAAGACTGTCTCAGGGATTGCCCGAGATTGTAAGATCTTACAATACCTACAGTAGAAGACAGCTTGCATGAGTTTAAAACTTTATAAAACAATAAGACTTCGTGAGAAACATAACCATACAATTTAGTTAATAAATAAACGAAACCGCCCTACTTTGTTATTTTAAATCATTTCTCGACAATGGAATATTAGATGCATCTGAGATGGGATCTATTTTAAGATCAATCGTATTTCACTTTAACGTGCAAAGAGCATAATAGATCCGAGATCGATAACATATTTTAGAGGGACCAACATATCCGTTCAAATGATTTCATTACCATTCCCTGGCAGGTGGAAATCTAACAACAATATTTTTAGACGAGAATAGATTTCACCTATTTGAAAATACGTGTTCCTTCCCAGTAATATCTGTTTTCCCTAGGAGCTTTTTAATTTTTTTAGATAGCAGAAAGAGATCCGGGAGAATGAGACTTCGGTGTACTTTTGCGAACTTTATTCTTTCTTTAATAACATTAAGTGATATAATAATAGTTTAATACAATTTGATATGTTATCCACAAAGCTACTCTTTATCTGCAGCTGGTTGTTAAAAGTGGTTTATGAAATTATGAAATGGTAAGTATAACAATTTATTGTTAAAAGTTATTTAAAATTAATGGTTAAAAGATTTAGTAACAATGATTCAGAAGAAAAGAATATAACTTGATAGATCCATATCAGTGTGGCTTCAGGGCAGGACCATCGATCCAATATTCATTCTACGGCAGATCCTGGAGAAAAACCCAAGAGCTTCAGATCGATACACATCACCTATATATCGATTTTAAGGCCGCGTATGACAGCATCTATAGAGACGAGCTGTACAGAGCAATGTCTAGCTTTAGCATTCCTGCCTAACTCGTCATCCGCCATCCACCTATCATCCGATTTCTTCAACATTAGATGCACAATTTTTCGCATACGCCGATGATATTGACATAATCAGATGAAAGCAGCATGAAATCGATGGCGCTTTTGCAAGTATTGATACGGAAGCGGCGAAAATGGGTTTAGCGGTCAACGAGTAAGACCAAGTATATGCTGTCAAGCTAAAAGGACACTCAACACCGACATCTCGGGCAGAACCTCACATTCGACAGGTATAGCTTTGAGGTAGTTAAGAACTTTGTCTACCTATGCTCCGCTATAAATTCTGACAATGACACCATGGCTGAGATCAAATGAAGAATAACTCTTGCCAATCGCTGCTTCTTTGGGCTAAGAAAACAATTGACTAGCAAATGCAGGTGTATTTTTACCGCAATTCCTCATGCTATGATACCTTCTCTTGAACGAGATTCAATTAGTGCATAGCATACCAGCTGTTAGATTCTAACATCAGTATATTTTAGCTGATGTTTGACAATTTCCATTTCGATTGAAATAATGGTCACATCCGGTTTGAATAGTGTTTTTTGTTCTTCTTCGTCTTGATCGTGCCACCATTTTGAGGCGTTTTTCTAACATTATGGCTTTATTAAATTCTAAGCACTTATGCCTTACAACTATAGCTGCGTTGTTTGCATAAGCAAATGCCGTACTTTAAAAAAGAAAATAAACGCGGAATAGCTCTTTGGTTAATGGGATTAATAAAAATGGTCCCAATTTTGAATCTTGCGGCATGGCGACAAGCTCAGTTTGTCTTCGTTAAACATATCAGAAACCTTCACCCTCATAGTTCTTTATTGAAAAATAAATGTCCAGCCATTTTGCTTAGACACTTCTTATGCCAATCCTGTTAAGACTTTCTAAGAGGTTTTCATAAACTCTCCACCAGAGGTTACGGTTTACCACAGACATTTACTAGTTTCCCGAATGGTTGAGATTTCAATGATTTTCATCGGTGTCTTAAAATACCTTGTTGTTGTGGGGATTATCTATATTCATCTCTGCTGCAAGTGCTGAGTGCAACAGCTATACGATGCCATGCCTTGGGTGTTCATATCCGAAATGCCATCAGTGAATTGCTAGTAACTTTTTTACCTTATCATTCTCAGGCGACTAGATTTACATTGCTGTATGTGATTTAGCTCATGAGTCTAGTAGCTTTCATTGTTCAGAGTTCTCCTGTGAACTGTTTTGCACCTGTCGCAGCGATGAGAGTTCATTTGACTATTTTACTGTAATACAATCTTGCTTAATATTAAGATCGTGGCGATCTCTTTAAACTCGTCCTTTGTACGAGTATTACTCCTTTTTCACTTCTAAGACCACTGTTACGAATTTAATTTATTTGAAATTATGTAAAGCAAGTAAAACATTCTTATTTTAAGCAATCTTGCCCAGCTGAAACCTGTAGCATTGGGGAATTAAAACGTACGTGTATGACACAGAGCAATATGTAGTAAAGGTAACAGACAATTGGAAATGTTTCGTTAGCCACGAGCTTTCAGGGTTAGAGACCTATTTTTTTGGTCCTACAGACTTATTTGACAGCAAAATTTTTGCGCGACATCGGAATACCGTGGAACCACCAACACTCATTCGAAAAATGCTACAATGTGTAAAAGGCTGGAACAATTTTGAGTTCGTCAGTCGGTTGGACAGTTTAAAACTTCTAGATTGTGCCTTATCTCCGTTAACACCTCAGCGCATCGAATCTTCGACGGGAAGAATTCACTTTCACAAAAGCGTGGTCCAGATGGTATACATATCCCCCTTCTTGAAGAAAGGATATCTTCTACTTCCAACTTAATATATTCCTTTGCTGAAGGGAGTGCTCTCGGTTTTCCATTCCATATTTATTTCCTACTCTTGGACTGGACTGATATTAACAGCAATTGCAATTGGGAAACTGGAATACTTCTAAAGCACAATACAGTCTGTTGTAAATAAAGCAAAATTTAAATACCCAGCATTTGCATTTCCATCGCCGGAAACTATAAATATTTCTTTTTTTTATGGACGTCAATGAAAACTTCGGTAAGCATATCACTTATTCAATGTCGTTGAAAATTCTGCAAAATGTCTACTGGCCTTTACTTGTAATACATTTATCCACCAAACATTAACTAGATTCAAAACCGTTCGATAAAACCTATAGCAAGCGACAACATCATACAGTTTTTTTGACACATTTGAACACTGGCGTAAAGTCTCTTGCCGCACCTTGTTAAATCACTATTTTCATCACCAGTGCATTAGATAGATAGATAGATAATTTTTATTTACTTCTTAAAATCCAGTTACAATTTACCAGTTACATTAACATTAAAAGAAATAATAATGACATAAGTATTTTTGAAAGGAAAATAGAGATAATGCCATTTCAAGGCTATGTAGTTACAGCTTTAATAAAGATAACAAAAAAATGGGTTGGTGGTCCCATAAATTAAATCATACATATTTTGACAACAAAAATTAACAATTTGTTTATACAATTTTTTTATAAAAACCAACTTGATAACTAAACATACACCAAAATATCAAAGAAGAATATTAAACAAAGATTCAACACTCCCAACATCAAGGGAAAAGAACCAATTTTTTGCAAGTTTTACAAAGACAAGTTGAGAATTAATCGCTTGGATAAAAAGTGGAAGTTTGTTAAATAACCGACAGGATGAAACACTATAAAAGTTTCGAATCGCGGTTGTACGAAAAACGGATACAGTGACTTGATTTAATAAATTGCCACGTAAACTGTAATTGGAGATTTGTCTGAAGTTTACATTTCCTGATATTAAATAAAATATCTTTAGAACTTTATAGCAGTAAAATTGACAGACTTGAAGCACCCTCAAATCTCTGAAGAGAGCTAAGTTTCTAAGTGTATCAAAAGAGGCTTTATTTTGCTGAAATACATACCTCCCCAGCAGGCGATCCCGTATTGTAATCTCGAATGAAATATACCATAGTATGTCTTTTTCAACAGTTTAAAAGAGCAAACATTGGCCAGAAAATAAAAATTCCTTAGCGTGCCACGAAACTAATGTCTCAAATACTCTGTGCGGCTATAAAAACTCATCCTAGAATCAATGATAAGTCCCAAGTCTTTAAAATCATTCACAATTTCAATTTGAAAACATTTATCGCTGCAACCGAAACAATTATTAAAAATCTGAGAGGATGAACTGGGCTTGTAAGAGCAATAAGAGAGTTCAAATCTCCGACAGTCGGTTGCATGAAAGTAAACCTCAGTACCAGAATTGTTATGCGCTGACAAATTAAAAAACATACAGCCGAAAGCCTTCGCAGCTAGAGCTCAATTAATGTTAGCATACTAATTTTAATTATATGTTAATAAATTATAATAATAATAATAATAATAAAAAACATAATTTTAGATTTAGAGCTTATAACCAACTTGTGCAAGCCAGATTCTTAATAAAAACAAATCCCAATTTATGTCTGGTTCAAAAGACTATCTGAACCGTAGGCAAAACCCATATCATCTGCAGAAGCTGCCAGCAAGGCCTTAAAATCCAATTTAAAGAAGGAATTGATATACATTTAAAAGAAGATCGGTCCCAAAACAGATCCCTGAGGAACTCCTAGATGCAGATTTTTTTAAATCACTCCTGGTATCACCAATTTTCACTCTTTGTTTTCTATTTTTCAAGTAAGATCTGAACCAATCACATACAAAGCCCCGAAAACCAGCATTTTCAATCTTACATAGCAGTATATCATGGTTCACCATATCAAAGGCTTTTGATATATCAACAAACAACCCAGCGGTACACTTTTTTTTGTCAAGATTGGCAAATATTTGAGAACAAAAGTGTAAGAGGGCATCTTCTGTAGATTTGTTTTTTTGAAAACCAAACTGAACATCACTGAATGAAGTTGTTTTATTTAAATAACTCACTATTCTTCTTTTCATAACTTTTTCGAAAATTTTTCTGACTGAGGGTAGGAGTGAGATCGGTCTATAATTACACATTTCAAAAGTCGATCCATTTTTGAAGAGAGGTAGAACATCCGCACATTTAAGTGCATCCTGAAATATCCCAGAAAAAATGCTTTTATTGAAAATATGCGCCACATAATTTTTTCAGATGGAAAAGCAAGACTAATGCTCAAAAAATACAAGCAATTTGTTTCTCACGGCGTAGGAAACCATGTTTTCTTCCAAACAACACTAAACTTAGTTTATGTTCCCTGCACTTAGACTGGCCAGAAAGTTGAAAATATCAGGGATTAGTCCTAGATAACAAGTTAACCTTTCAAAAACACATATCAACAACCATCGAAACTCAAATCTCAGTGTAGACAACAAAGTAATAATCTTCCGAACTATATTCCAAGCCATTCTCTTGTATGGAGCCCCTGTCTGGCACGATTGAGCGAATTCTCACCACAAATTGAAGCTACAAAGATGTCAAAATAAATTATCAAAAATGATGCTTAATCTGCCACGGCACTATTCGACAACTAAACTTCATGAATAAGCCAATGTAAACTTATTACATTTACTTATTACATACAGTTCGTCGTTGTATCTCCTACTCCACTCACCGCCAATGCAGACGGGACCGAATATAACTCGAAAATTTTCCTCTCAAGCAGTCAGGAGCATCCTCATCTATGCGCCATAGAGCAGGACTGGGATTATTACGATCTTAAATAGAGTGACATTTGTTGTTCGAAAGAGTGCTTTACTAGTCAATTGCCTTCTTAGCCCAAAAAAGCAGCGATTGGCAAAACTTATTCTTCGTTTGATTTCAGAGCTGGTGTCGTTGTCTGAATTCATATGCTTGAAAGAATATACTTAGTCTTGCCCTCACTGACCGATTAACCCATTTTCGCCGCTTTCGTCTCAATACTTGCAAAGACGCCACTGACTGCTGCTGCTGCTTTCTTCCAATTATATCTACATCGTCGACGTATGCGAGTAATGGGACGGACTTTTGAATGTTTGTGCCTCTTGTGTTTACGCGTGAGTCTTGCACTCAATAGCGCATCGCCTTGTCTAAATCCTTTTTTGACATTTAGGGCTTCGGTGAGATGTTTGATGGAGCAAGGTGCATTCTCCATCGTCATTCTGCACAGACGGACGAGATAAGCTTTACATAAGTGTTTTTATTTGTAATTCTCCCTTTCCTATTCTTTATTATAAGTTTTAATTTTATTACATGTTATCAAATCATAATTGTAGAGGATTAAAGAAAGTATCCTAAAACTCTAAAAAAAACTAATTATGTAATATTGAAATGTAATTTTAGATACTTGAAATAAAAATTTAATTGAATTGAAAAAAAAGCATTTGCAATTGGGGAACTATCAACAGAATAGAATGCTTCTAAAACACAATGCAGTCTGTTGTCAATAAAGCAACCGCATTGTATTAAGTTGGATAAACAGTGATTGGCGTTGAGGAAGCTTTTGATTCTCTATGGTACGAGTATAAAGGCATCGTTTAAAATTTATAAAATTAAACGTTTCTACATGGCTTGCACCATTAGTAGTTATATACATATAGTATAAACTACCTGCAAATTCGTGTCATCGTTCTTTTCTACATAATAAGCGCGAGCTCTAGTGGTTATTTATTTATTTAAAATTGTTGCGCACAGCGCGGGCGAACTGAGAGAAGCTTAAATAGGAGAAGAAGAGAGCTCCGGATTTGGCTGTACTTCCTTGCTTGAGTACATACTGATGAGCATTCATAGCGAGATTGGTGTTACGGTTAAGAATTCGAAGGGGCTTAATGCTTCTAACAATTTCATTGAAGCACTGGTGGTTAAAATAGTGGTAAAACAAGGTGCGGCAAGAGACGTTACGTCGGAGTTCAAGTGTGTCAAACAACTGTGTGATGTTGTCGTCTGCTATGGGTTTTATCGGACGGTTTTGAATCTTAACTAGAAAGTTAATGTTCAGTAGATAGATGTATTATATATTGAGGCCAGTAGATATTTCACAGAATTTTCAACGACATCGGATATGTGGTATGCTTACAGACGTTTTCATCGACATCTATTAACAAAATGGACAATTTTTAGGTTCCAGCCATGAAAATGCAAATGCTGAGTATTTCAATTTTGCTTTATTTATAACAGACTGCATTGTGCTTTATGCCAATTGAAAATGCTGTTAATATCGGATTCTAATGAGTTTAAAATACGCTTCCGTTATCGTTCTGCAAACCCAAAGCAGGGACGTGAGTCCGGAAGCAAATATGACAAACAGAGAGTACTGTCTTCAGGAAAGGAATATATAAAGTTAGAAGTAGCAGAGATCTTTTCTTCTTCAAAAAGGGGGATTTTTGTCTATATCGAAGATTCGCGTTCAGGTGCTGACAGAAATAAGGCAGAATCTGGAAGTGTTAAACTGTCCAATTTACTGACGACTTGAAATTTTTACGACCTATTAAACATTGTAGCATTTTTTGAATGAGTGCTGGTGGTGTCACGGTATCCTGGTGTCGCGTAAGCGGCCCTTCAAATTGGATTTTTGGAATCACATTAGATTTTTGCAACAAATTAAATACAGGTGTTATCACCTAAATTTTTTTCAAATATTTTCCATTTATTAGAAAACATATGGAGCGAAACTGTTTGATTCCCTTGGCTGACCTTTTATAGCTACTGGTAAAATTTTTTGTTTTTCAAATTGTCGGAAAATATCCATTGTTGATAAAGTGGCTAAATAAATAGAACAATATTAATTCCAGTGTATGACAAGATTTTGGTAGCATGAAATAAGAAATCTCATTTATGCCCGATGTTAGTTTGTTCAAAAGGGTGGGTTTAAGGATTTTACCAGAAACGGTAAAAGGTGGGAAATTTGGGTTCATCGAACGAATAGATGGTAAAAACGTCTGAACCTATTCCAAATTATACAGGTAACAGCACCTGTGTTACCATAACATATTGTGATTGCTAAGGTTGATATCATACCAAATAAAAATCGATAGTTGAAAAAAAAACAAGGTTCATATTCTCGATAAATTTTCAATCGACATATTTAATTATGAATATTTATCCTGAAAATTTGCAAATTAGTGCTTATAAATACTTTATTTAAAACTTAAGCACGTTATACAATGATCAGTTATTTGTAGATCAAAAACGGAGCTGTGAAGTTTGAGTTTTTCAGAATTGGAAAAACGAACCATGATGAGGTCAATTCAAGTGCCTCCAGAAATGCGAGTAGGTCTATTTATACATAAGAATGGTGTAAAGTTACTGAGATTTACCTAATAGGAAATTTTCATGGTTAGATATTGCAGGGAATGTCAGGCAGGAGTTATTGTAAGACGTATCATTCGGTCAAGATAAAAGCAACAAAAAGTTTAAATAGGAAAATTTACCAGAGTATATTGGGCTGTTTGAGGAAGATTCGAGAAAGGTCCTTTACAAAACCAATCATATATTTTCTTTACATTTATATTTTTAACTCGATCTCCCCAATGTTTAACGTGAGCAGAAATTATCGCATCAAAAGTATTGGCTACAGTATATTACTAGTCCAGTTCATTTATTAAAGGTTACTAGTTGAGTTTTGAGTGGATGGCAACGATTTGTATTAGGCCTCGTAAAAGTAGCATCTTCCGAAATGTGCTAGTTCTTTAAATAACGAGAATGAGCCTCTGCAGCCGAACATCTTGCAGTTCTGCTTATAAACCCTTCTTCACGCCTCCCCGTAGCACCATCTGGGAATCTCACTGGAGATTGCGAAGTGAAGGGGACAAATGGCGAGTTTCTTGCGCTATAAATCAGGATTAGTGTCGAAAAAACAAAACAAGACCTTATTCGGGCTACCCCGACATATTTGGAGCCCAGCCCTGTAAGGATTTCCAAGACTTAGTCAGGGTCTTGGAAAAGAGATGGTGGCAGATGAGCCCTATATGGGCCAACGGCAGCGCTCACGTCCCGGAACGTGTTACTGGCTTCGGTGTAACCGACCCCTCGTCCTAGGGGCATTAAAAAATGGAACTGGCCCTCCAAGTTTGGGGGTTGTGCCCCGGGGTAACAAAATCAAGTTACGAAGTATCAACAAGCCTCGGATATGGACGGATGGACAACCCACGCAAACGATTTAAGGATAATATGCTTCGGATATGTACTTTAAATGTTAGATCCCTAAATAGACCACGTGCAGCCGAGCAACTAGCGGAGGCCCTAGACTGCTGCAAAGCAGACATAGCCGCCATCCAAAAAATGCGATGGGATGGGCTGAACAAAAAGAGGATGAAAAACTGCGACATCTACTACGGCGATTGTTATCGATGGCAAAAGCAGCGCTCAGTTGGATGCGGATTTGTTGTCTGAGGCAGACTAAAACAAGAAGTCCTGAGCTTCCGCCATGTGAGCGAGCGCCTCGTAGCAATCCGCATCAAGGTTAAATTCGGCAACATTAGCCTTATATGCGCGCATGCTCCCACAGAGGAGAAAGATGACGACACTTGATCAATCAACAGTCATCCAGATTGATCACATTGCGATCGACGCAATACACTCCTCCAGTATTATGGATGTCCGTACATTCCGAGAAGCCAAGGTATATTTGCCGATATCCCAATATACGCCAAAACAAACTAACGTTGTGACGTCAGACGGCTACAATCGCAAGAGATCGCCAAGTCCTTTTCCGATCGAGTGTCTTTTAATATCTTAAGAGGTTTAATACCACTAGCATCAAGCATCGAAGACCATTGGAAACACTGGCAAAACGCCATTAGAAATGCCGCCTGTGATGCGCTGGGTTTCACTTGTCCACCATAACGAAATCCCTGGTTCGATGATGAATGCCGGCATGCACATGCAGCTCAGCAAAAAGCACGCAATGCAGCGCTGCAAAACAAGACTAAAGCTGCTCACGAGCTCTATGAGCAGAAGAGGAGACACGAACACCGGCTTCTCAGAAGGAAGAAAAAAGAGCATGAGAAGCGCGCGGTCGAGGAAATTGAGAGATGCTATTCTAGCAATAAGATTCGGAAGTTTTACCAAAAGGTACAAATAACATGCCGCGGAAATAAATCCCGAACCGAAGCCTCAATAGATGATCAAGGGAACATCATGGTAGAATCGTAGTCGATGCTGAGGATTTGGAAAGACCATTTCTCTAGACTGTATAACGGCGATGACGAACCAAATACCGCTGCCAGGCAGAGTCAACCTTTCAACCTGGATGATGATGACCAACAATTCCGTCCACCCGACCTGGATGAAGTGAAGATAGCTATATCTATGACAGCATCTATAGAGACGGGCTATACAGAGCAATGTCTAGTTTCGGTATCCCTGCCAAACTCGTCCGTCTGTGCAGGATGACGATGGAGAATGCACGCTGTTCCATCAATATCGGTAAAGATCTCACCGAGACCTTTGATGTCCAGAAAGTATTTAGACAAGGCAATACGCTGTCATGAGATTTTTTCAACATCGTACTTGCAAGAATAGTGCAAAACTCACGAGCAAACACAAAAGGCACTATCTTTCAAAAGTCCATCCAACTACTCGAATACGCCAACGATATTGACATAATCGGGAGGAAGCAGCGTTATGTCTGTGGAGCGGCGAAAATGGGTTAAGCGGTCAATGAGGGCAAGACCAAGTATATGCTGTCAAGCAAAAAGGATAACCAACACTGACGTCTCGGGCAGAACGTCACCCTCGACAGATATAACTTTGAGGTAGTTAAAGACTTTGTCTACATAGGCTCTGCTATAAATACAGACAACTACACCAGCGCTGAGATCAAACGAAAAATAACTTTTGCCAGCCGCTGTTTCTTTAGGGTAAGAATGCACTTGAGTATTAGAGGCTTTTTCTCGGACAACAAAAGTCACCATTTATAAGACCTTAATAATCCCGGTCCTACTCTATGGCGCAGAGGCATGGACACTATCAAAAATGGATGAGGGTGTTCTTGGTTGCTTCGAGAGAAAAATTCTTCGGGCGATCTTCGGTGCCGTCTGCATTGACGGTGAGTGGAGGAGGAGATACAACAATGCAACAACAACAATATTTCTTCCGTTTGGCCTTCCTTGCATTTTAAAAGCGAAATAAACCCATATTTAGAATGGAAATAAGACCAAATGTAACTAAAATAGTAACTAGAAATTTGCGAAAAGCAATGGAAGAATTGAAGGTTGTAAAACTTTGCTGAGAGAAGTATAACTTATAGGTGCCTGCCTGATAGTTGTGACATACCTATTATACCATGCCTATTAAAGTTCTAGGTAGGTGGGCCTCTTCGCTCGCTTACAGGATTGAACCCTTTTCTCCACAGGGCTTAGTCGCTCCGCTAGGGTACGTCGACAAGTGTAAGACAGGTGCCTATAACTTGGGTTACTCTGAGCAAATTCTTACAATATGCCCTATATCTATATGGATTTAAAAGAAAACTTTGTATGTACCAAGCCTCGCGCATACTCCAAATCCAACTCTGTTCTATCGTATATTGGGCCCCATAAATAATTTTAGTTGCGGTAGAAAGAATAAGGCCACACTTAGTTTAGTGACAAATTTTTGAACTTTACCTATTGTCATATTTCCGCTAAAATCTTTTACTTCGCAAGCGCATAAAGTGAAATAAAGTCAAATCGTAAAAAATAGCTGATTTTGCTTTTTTCGCTTCTAAAGCGAAATTAAGCCAAATTATTTCTTTTTTGGCTTTATTTCGTTGGGCCTTATTTCACGTCATCTTTTCGGTGTACACCGCCATTTCTTATGTACTTCTACATGGATTTAAAAAAAAAACTTTTAATGTACCAAGCCTCGCAGCCAACCCCATAAGCGGAGCAGCAGCGATGCAGTAAAAATGGGAAACTCGTTACGCATAAGTTCGTTTAACGAGGAAAGGGTTAATAAAAGGATAAGAAGAAGAAGAAGAAGTACCAAGCCTCGCACATACTCCAAATCCAACTCTGTTCTATCGTATATTGGGCCCCATAAATAATTTTAGTTGTGGCAGAAAGAATAAGGCCACACTTAGTCTAGTGACAAATTTTTGAACTTTACCTATTGTCATATTTCCGCTAAAATCTTTTGCTTCGCAAGCGCATAAAGTGAAATAAAGTCAAATCGTAAAAAATAGCTGATTTTCCTTTTGCGCTTCTAAAGCGAAATTAAGCCAAATTATTTCTTTTTTGGCTTTATTTCGTTGGGCCTTATTTCACGTCACAGTTTCGGTGTACACCGCCGTTTCTTATGTACTACGGTTCATGGACAATTTTTTTAAGCAAACCCTTGTAAAACATTGGAATTTGTTTGTCATGGTATACCATTAGTCCACTCCGGCCTCTGCACTTGCTTACATAACACAGCAACTTGTAGGTAATACGATTCCCTTGCCCTTTGGTATATCCCAAGTATTGTATATAGGAGATACAGAAAAGTGCCGATCACACTTCCCTATGGCACGCTGGCTAAGATTTCTTTGAATTTCGATATATCTCTATTCTCGAGCTATTTGCTTATTAAATTGTATGAATACTTGAGTAGATAAGATTTACATGTGATAGTTGCTTACATCTCTAGTTGCATGACCTAATATGTATATTTACAATTAATACATTTGGTGGGTGGCCGTGGCTCAAGTGGTAGAATATTGGCTTCCATATCGGACGGTTCGGTTTTCAAGTCATTCTTGTTTTAGGCAAATAAAATTACGTCAGTAGGCAACAAGTTCAATTACACCAATAATTTAGTGTTAATTTAATTTTGGGTGTCACCCATGGGGCGAAAGAGCCTTTGAGCATAAATATCTTCCTTCTTTCTTTGTCCAATTTTCCTGGAAACTCCACACGGGCTTATGCATTTTTAATTTTGAAGTCTTTGATTGGCTTCTTTAAAGTTTTAGTGAGAATGATAATAAGGCAATGCAAGGCTTTTAATCGTGATTTTCCCACAGAAAAGGCCCTTGAGCACGACAGTCTGTCGTATGCCCAAATCATTCGAAGCTAAAACATATAACAACTACCCTGTTTTATTTTTCTTCCCCTCAATTCAATAAGCCTCAATCTTTGATAAACTCTTTACCTCTTAAAGAGAAAATGAATGCGCGCCTGTCTATGGATGGGAGTAATACGTAGTGTTAGATGTAATTAAACGCATTTTATATTTGGTGTTAGTATATGAGGATGCCTTTATGATGATCTGCACTTGACTGATTTAATCTTATTTCTTAAAAAACAGCAAAGAACAAATTGACTTTACCATATGTATTACAAGTTGTTATCAACTTTATTCTCAATTAAGCACTTATACCATTTTAAAACGGTTAGCAAAACTTTTTTCCAAGGAAGTTATTTAATATTTCTAGCCAAAATCAATTCAATCTAAAACAGAAATAAAATGTTTAAAATCCATTTGCGCATAATATATATTGATCCCAAATTTAGTTCGAGTTTGTATTTATGTTTAATATTTCATTTAATTTAAAATTTAAGAAACTCTCAGTTCTGCAGTCGGCAATTGCAATGTTATTAACCATGGTGATCAATTTAAATTAAGAAGATTTTTTAATTGAAAATCTCCCTTCTTTTAATGGCAATTAATTGATCAATGCCATTTGGCTCATAGTGGTTCCGATAAAGAATGAAATCCATTCTTTGAATTAGTAGAGCCGACCAATCTACACAAGAGGGCTTTAATAAGTTGTATGGCACCCAGTCACGCAATACTGCCGGCACTCAAAATGTGAAAAAGAACCCCTCAGATTTCGAAAGTCAGTTGTTTTAATTAAACGAATCAAGCCAACATCCCACGCCTGATACACACACACGCGATTTGGAAACAATCCAACAAGTTTTAATGCTTAAGCAATATTGTGTTTTATTATTTTCCTGCTTAAGAAGCACTTAAAGTAGATCGGACCCAATGCTTTGAACAGTTTGAAATAAAAAAACAATTCTTCTCTGTTAACAGATATTCCGATATTCCGTTTGTTAATTATTATTATGAGTAAGTACGAACTTTTGTTTTTAATGTAGCGGCTGTTATAAATCAGCACGATCTCACCGAGTCGTACACATTTAACAAATACCCTTAAATAATTATTTCACAAATACTTCAATTAAAAGTTTTCAAATTTATCGCGCATCGATTTTTTTAGTTAATTATTCATATATGTTTTAGTGGTTTAGAAAAATTAAACTTTGCACGGTTCTTACAAGTCAGTTGCGGAAGTCCCAAATGAAAAAATCTGCGCCATACTCATATACTACGAATATCGACCGATACCTAAATATTCGTACTTTCATAAATAAAAAGTTATCTATTTGACCTTGTCCTATTTTTCCTAAGAAAATTATGACATATTTTCAAAATTCTTTGCCTTTATTTTTTATGATACGAGTATTATTATCTTTATTTACTGAATTTATACAGGACAAAATACTCATTTAAATTTGTCTGGTGTAGCACCTTGAAAAATAGGCTGCTGTTTTTTTCCCCCTGTAAAAGTAATGGTGATCTATATATGTTTGATCATGTTGCAAAAGAGAACCAGATACCCTATAGTTATTTTGTGGCTTGTGCTAATTTTATCATTTGTTTTTAGAAGCAGTCCGAGTACGTTTGAGTGGTTTTTTAGAGACCTTTACGGAGGTGGGGTGCTTTGTAAGAGAATCAAGACCCCAGCGATTTTCAATTATTCAAGGCTGTACTTGTTAGTGCAGATATATAGTGCTTTGTCAATTAGAGATTTCTACATTTTCCTAAGATATTTTTTTGAGTCCACAATTGCTTTTAAAAGGCTACACACAATTATTATCTTATTAAAACATTATCAAATGTGTCTACTTAAACTCAACAACTAATTAAAATCTGATATGTTGATGTCAAAGCTATCTGTTGAGACGGCTCGCCAGTCGGCATCAGTTCGTAGCAGAAAGAACTCATTTTCAGCTTTCACAAATGATACATTGATGAAGTGCTTGGGTTATGGCATTGTGACAATGGATGAACAAAAATTGTTTCCGTTCATGATTCAGCGTCAGTTGAACGCATCCATGGAGGGCGATGATGCGACTGTGACGTATGATGAGTGAAATAAAATGACTTTTTTTGGCAAGATAATAGGAAACTTTTCTTTGGCTGATAGGAGCGAGTCCCGTAAGCGACCGCCAAGCCGTATTAAAATATGTTCAAATTAAAAAAAGGGTCTAGTGGTTGTAGATTGCCTTTAACAGGTAAAGAACCACTGAAGGCCAGTGCCTTGAGTTCTGACGAAAAACTTTCGAGTTGTGTTAAACGTTCGATGCACAAAACAGCTTGTTGTCCTTCGTATATTATCAGTGACTTAACCTTTCGGACTGATTTTTGCCTAACCTTGCAGTTCGAGATGAAGCGGTGACAATACGCAATAATTCTAGCTATACGAAAAGGACTCGATGTTTTATCTATTGTCTGCATTATGTGATTTCGATCCACCTCGACGATTCTGACAATGTGAGCCCAGATTTTTTCCCTTTTTAACTCTAACATCTCAGCCGATGTGGTTGGAGGTGGAATGATTGGAGAACGAGGCCACTCGGATGTCCTTTGTCTTGAGAATTCTGACCTTTTTCACTAAAGTCGATGATCAGCAGGTTTGCGTTTGACCTTACGTGATGCCATTAATTTGGGCGTGTTTTTTTCAGAATCCTATTGGCGACAAATATCTTATGTTTCTCTGCATCTCCGTTTATCCACCATAGTTCAGTTGTCGAGTCTGAACAGAAATCAGTATCCAAGTCTTTCATCTCTGTTGGAAGAAATCGTTTTATTTTCCCAAACAGCTTAACTGCTAACACGGCTGCAAGGAGCTCTGCACGGGGAATTGTTAACTTGGCGCGTAATGGGATCACCGCTAATTTGGCAAGCAACAAATTACAGTCCTTGACAGTCCATGCGTCACATAATATGTGAAGTTCTAGCGATTTGTGGTCTCTTCTCGTACTTAGCCATCGAGGAATCTGCAGATGCAGCACGTTTTCAGAAGTTAGTTAGTCCAGAAGGACTTAGACTTTGGTGTGCGTCTTGGATGGGTTCATCCCATTTTAACTTAAGCAGATCCTTTGCAATAGGTCCTCTGCGAGGATTGTTACGGGGGACAGCCAACCAACTGGATCAAAAAGCCGAGCATTCGTGGCTGGGTAATTCGCGCAGTCGACGTTGAATCGGTATTGAAAATTATCCTGTTTTGGAATCCAGAAAATTCCCAGAGTCCTTACCGATGTACTACTGTCTAGGCTCAACAAATCCTTGGTCTCATAGTGTTCTTTTGGAATGTTTTCAAGGATAATTGGATGATTGCTCGCCCATTTTCGTAATTCAAATCCACCGCTGCGAAGCATTCCCTCCACCTGTGATCGAATCATTTGCATTTCTCGCACAGTGTGGCTGCCGCCCAGTAAATCGTCAACATACATTTGTAATTTATTAGATCAACTACTAATGGCAAATACTGTGCCTCATCCCCGGCAAGCTGATGGATGGTACGGATAGCGAGGTGCATACTCTTTCAGGCTATAAAGAATACCAAAAAAATACTGCCATTGATTTAATACATTGTATGTGTATAAACAATTAAACATTTGACTTTTAATCAATTGAAAACAAAAACAATAACTGTTGATTTAAAAATAAAGTGTAAGCAAAGAAGGATACACAAATATAAAGAAGAGCCGAACGTATCGGTTGGAGTTTTTCCATTCACTTTCCATATCACTGCCGTTCTATTGTGTATGACCTCGGGTAATACTAATGTCATTGACTTCGTAGTAGTGACAACAATAATTATTGAGTAAGTGTAACTTCCGGCACAGTTAGTTTTGTATGTACATGCATAAGGCAAAAATGATTACACATTTTAATATTTCGAGGTTTTTATTCGCCAAAGCTTCTGTCGTATAAAATGAATTTTGGCTCAATATTTGGCAGTTTCTCTGAATAATTAACTATGTATAAAATGGATTCTTCATAGGAATCAAATAATACAACGAAACACTGCAGTTTCCCAAACGTACCCGTTACCATTACCACGAATAGAAAGGAAGGTGAAGAAGTTTTTTTTAAAAGTTCAACAAGGATTGTAATAAAGTATCAACCTCGCTGATCATGATGTTTGTTCTGTTTTTTACTTCAGCTTTGATTTTAGCATTCCACAAGATTGTTTGCTTCATGTTACATTCAAATATTTGTTGTTTTCTGATATTATTTTCAATTTTGAAATTTAATTTTTTATAATAAGAACAGGAATTTTACGATTGCAGGTTCTGAGTACAATAGATATTAATCTTTTATGATTTTGGTATTTTATTGCGCTTACTCGTATTAATAACAAAATATTTAAACATACTGTTATTTTCTAAAGAAATTAGAACACCAATCAAAGATATTGCTAGATATTTCTCGGCCTTTTGACATAGGAATACTTGGTGGTTCGAAGTATTCACAGGCTTCCTAGATGATATGTCCAGAATCTATTTACGGCAAACGGAGAAAGTTAACCTTCCCACAGCCTGTTTAGTGGGATTTAATTAAAAAATCGACTTGCAAGAAAGTAAACAACAATTAGTTTTTCTTGCAGCTCATACCTCCCACTCAACAAATTTTTATGTTAGAGGCTATGCAATAAAAAAAATGATCTCGAAGTTCAAATTGTGTACAATTTTTCATAAGAAGGTCAAGTTTGAAAGCAAGAGTTCACATTTTTTTTTTTGCTGATTTTAAATGAGAGTTTTATTTTATTTTAATAAAAATAATCTTATTGAGTAGGGTAAGTTGATCTGAGATATTTGGTGCTTTTAATTAAATAAAGGAGGGGAGTTACAAAAGTTAAAGATAAATGTATGCGTTATATGCATTTAGTAATAAAGCAAAAGTATAGTTATTCAGTATTGTTCAAGTTAAAGACCTTATTTTTTTGGAAAGGCACCTATATGTAGGTAACGTAAAGATTTTTCTCATTTTGGGATGGCTACCGAAATTACAAAAAAATGTTTGGATTACTGAAATCAAAATTATGCACTTTAATCCTTTTTTCCTTTGGTTATAGGTTGCTTTTATACGAGTAATATAACGATGAAGATGACCAAAAGTGGTCGCCATAGATCGCTTCGAAAGCCTAAATTGTTCGTCTTAAATGAAAACCTAACTGCAAACACTTTTAGATAAAACCAAACTCAAACACTTTAGAAAAAAGCAAGAAGAGAGAAAGTAAGAACCCTTTAGATTCGTTTAGCGCTAAAGAAACTGCAACTGCGAATGACCTAAACCTTAGAAAGCAGGAAAAAGGAATACTGCTATCGCAATGAAGCAATTGTTAATATGGTCTCCAAAACGAATTTTGTTTTTCCTTTTTTATAAAATTATTGTTTTGTAATTTTTTGATCGTTAATAAGGTTCAATTGTAAAAAAAAACTCTAGAAACTACCACTCCTAGCTTTTTGTCAATGTCTCCAGATGATAGCGTTAGCAATGACAAACCGACTCACAGCTTTATACTGATCAATATGACATAATACGCCAGAAAAAAATAAATTTGTTCCCAAAGGATTTGTGCTGGTGTTCAACAAAAGCCATACATATAAAAATTGTAATCAGGTGATCATTCCGAAAATCTTTTCATCTCGATGGTGTCCATCCAGATGTATTTTTTAAAAGAAGAAACTAAAAAAGTACAGCCCCATAGTGTTTATCTAGAAGTATTTCTTAGAAGAAGAAACTAAAAAAGTACTTGGGCAAAACTCAGCCCGATCATCAACCAGGTATTGCAGGCCTATTTTGTAAAAGATTGGACCGAATTGATCAAACATGAACTAGATTCAATTCAATAGTAAATTAACACCATTTTACCTATTGATATAATTGATGGCGGTTTTCATGTCTTAGTCAAACCAATTTTTTTACTTACCATGATCGACAGCAAAATATTTACTGCTTGGTTATCTTTAACATCCTCATCACAAACCTGTTACATTTGGCTGTAAAACCTTTTGAAATGAACAACCCAGCCAATCTTTCGTGAAAAATTCGGTGGAGCAACTAGCAATGTGGCTCGGATTAAGTCCCGTTCACTCTTGGATCCGTGCACTCTCCATCGCGTGCAGACTGGATGTAAAAGTTTGGCAGATAAGAGACCAAAATATAGTGAAATGAATCCAAGATAGATGCAGAGGTGAAACTGGGTTATTGGTGGATATGTCAACTCCACAATCAGGTTAATGAGTGGAACACATCTAGACGATTCTTCGGAGATGAAGCAAAAACTGCCAAAATTACAGAAATCGACAAGGAAATTATGAAAAAATTTCATACGAGTATCATCTTAGAAGATCTTGGGTCAGGGTTTCCAATTGACTTGAATGCTTTCGAAAGTTTCGCAGCATAAACAAGGGAGGTGTATCTAAAGAATTATGGCTGGTATTATAAACACATGGTCTTATTTTATGGAAAATCAATAATTTCCACTTGTATTCTTCCAATCGGCCAACTCTCGAAGGAAACTCAAGAAGCCAGGAATAAAGAAATTAGAAAATTTAGGGAACTCTTTCCCAGAAAAACATCGCGAGTCGACACGAACACAGACCTTCTGAATAGATTATTAATATTCCCAGATCCATTTTTGCCAAGTATGTATAAGATACATTTAAAAAACAAAAACATTTTAATGGAAAATGAAGTTCCGCAACTGTTAGGCATACCAAACGAGAAAAAAACGTGCAAATTGTCTGTCTTTTAAGTTATTTTTTGTTAAAACTTATAACAATATACGAGTAACTTATTACATTTCTTTCTGTGAACAATTTTCATACAAACAAGTAAAAAAAATTTAACGAAAACATTTATTTTTGAGCGTTATTAATGTAATCCTGCTAAATGAGCGAAATGTCATACTGTGCATCCCTTACATACCGCAACAACACGGTAGTAGAAATAGCGCGTAGTATGATAATCTACTCTCGTCTTTATTGTAATTGAAGGAAGAGGCTCTAATGATTGATATAGTATACAAATGCTCAACAATGATTATTGATAATAAAACTCTGTTCGACTTCTGGTGTGGTAGGCATTGTGTTAAACATTTAACAAATGTGGACATTCGGTTGTATTGGAGTATTGAAAAAACTAAAGGGTTGCAAATTTGATGCAAAGAGTGAAATAAAATTTAAATGATAGAGTACTGTTCAGTATTAAAATCGTATCGACTTTTTACAAACATACAAATACACAAAACGTGGTGGAGCGGCGAGAAGAAAACACTTGGATGAAATAACATTTGACAACAACACAAACAGTAGCAGAAATAAACACGAGTCAGTTGACTATGTGGTTCTCCATTGTGACAAGGGAGCAGAAGTAGAATAGGTACGTTTCATAAAACAAGAAGCTGAGCTATGTTGATACTCGTATATTTATATTTCTAAAACTGTACTGCTTTATGGGTGCCAAGTTTTAAAAAGGTACTGGAGAGATTGTTAGTAATAGCGTATCAGTGCTTAAGAAAGAAAATGATGACCAGTTGAGATAAAAACTTTGGTGCAGTTCAGAGAAGCTCCTTCTTCGAGGATCGGACAAACAATTCTGAGGTTCGTTCCATCGGGCATTTTTTTTAAGAACTTAACACTCAAGTGGGTATGAATACACACAAGTTTTTTGGAAAATTAGACAGAGAGAGAAGAAAGAAATTTGATTTTTGTCTTTCGTCCGACCACAGATCAGTTGGTATATCTGATGAGCTCGGCAGTCAGGCCCTCTGCTCCAGGAGCTTTGTTGGACTTAAGCTTAGATATCCTATCTCCACTACATCCAGAATTAAAGGGATTTGTTTTCTACTTGATTTAAAGGTTCGTTTTGCCTTACAGCTTTGGTTCCCCATCGCCATTATACAGTCTTCAGAAATAATCCTTCCAAATCCTCAGCATCAACTGCGACTCTACTACGATGTTTCCTTATTCGTCTCTACAAGCTTGGGTAAGGAGTTTGTGTCGGTAGCATGTTTTTTTACATTTCGGTGAAATTTTCGATTCTTATTCTCTCATACCCCTCCCTTTTCCTCCTGCGAAGTCGGTGATCGCCTCTCCTCTTCTGCTCATAGAGCTCGTGAGCAGCTCTAGTCTTTCTTTTCCACACCTCTTTGAATCTATGTTGCTTAGCTGCATGTGCTTGCCGGTATTCGACATCAAACCAGAGGTTTGTGGCTGCCGAGAGATCTTTGCACATAAGAAGCGGCATCTCTGATAGCTTTATAGCAGTTTTATCACACTCTTTGATGCTAGCGGCAGAGTTTTTGGGGATCTCTATCTATCCACCTATCGTCGAAATTCTTCACAGCATTTGCTTACCTTTGGTCTGTTCTTGTGCGATTCTTGTGTCAACCGGAATATGGTCAATCTGGTTGACGCTTGATCTATAAGAAGTTCTTCAAGTCCCCTTGTGAATATCGAGATGTGAGAACCGCGTGCTAGCTACGACAATATTTTACCCCGTCGCAAAGTCGATTATCCTGAAATCGTTATCGGAGGTGGAGTGGTGCAGGCTATACCTTTCGACGGTACTACTTGAGATGCCCTCTCTTCCTAGCTTTGTATAAAAATCGACGAGGACAATTTTAATGTCATAGCGAGGGCATTGCCTGCATGTCTTGTGCAAGAGCTCGTATAGATAAGCTATCTTTGAGGTTATCTTCTTTCTCCTTTTCTCCTCTGTGAGGGCATGCCGTATATCAGGCTAATGTTGGTAAATTTAGCCTTTTCACGGATTGCTCCAAGCACAATATTCCTAATAACAAAACTAAAAGATTGACAAGTCATCTGTCAACGGGTAATACAAATTTATACCGCCACATGTTCGCGTATAAAAGGTTTTTTCTTTGTTTGGCTGTACCTACAAACAGACTATTATATTTTAAGTTTTATTAAAAGTGGGTCATTCTTTCATTTCATCCATAAAATACAACAAGTGGCGACGAGGACAATTTTAAGATGGACCCAGATGATGTAAAGAAGATGCTCAATGAATAGCAACAGTAGATGGAGAAAATGTTTAAGTCTAACACAAAAATCATGGAGCAGATAATCAGAGGTTATCAAACAGAACCCACCACAATACCACCGTTCCGTGCTTTCGACGTTGAGAGGGAATCTTGGGATAACTACTTATTCCAATTAAATCAACACTTTTCGGCAAACTTCCTCACAGACGAAAATTTCTTCAAGGCGCATTTTCTCTCAATATGCGGAAATAACATCAATAAACTTCTGCAGAAATTATACCCTATGGAAAACATTCCATCTTAGAAAATCTTACAGATATTTCTGCAAAGCTAACTGGGCATTTCCACTCAAAACTACACGTACTGGCATCGAGGTGCAAGTTCTGGAGACAAAAAATGATTCCAGGTCAGTCATATGCAGAACGGATAGCTGAATTAAAAGGTCTAGCCAGAGACTGTGGTATTGTTTTCACAAAGGAAGGCTGTAACACATCTTACTCCGACAGCATAATAAGAGATATGCTTGTGTTTTATACTCAGCACGATTCGACCCGCAATGCAGTCACACAAAAAAAAAACCGACTGCGTACGAATCAACACAGATGGCTGCAGAAATTTTGAAGGCAACCATGAGCTCCACGAACTAACCAGATAAACCAAAAAGGTTTCCTCTCCAGAAACATCCAAGTAAATCCAATGATCATTTTCTTATTCACCACGACCGAGGATAATGTAGACACTTTGACTCTGTGTGTGACAACTGCAAGCGCTGTGGCCACATTAGTAGTATGTGCACGTCAGTAGGACGATTTGTTACTTCAAATCGAGCGCAAGTTCGCTGAAGATCTAGAAGATGTGGTCGTAGACAGTCAAACAATCAAAGTAAGCAAGATAGTAAGACTGCTAATTGTAATACAGGGAAAAAGGGCCTTGCTAGTCGTCAACAGTATTCGAAGTGATAATATAATGGAACTAGATTGGTTTAAAGCTTTTGACTTTAAAATAAAATTTGTTGCCCTAAAGAGGAATCTGCACTGCGAATTGCTTGACACAAGGGAGTAGTTCGTTTAAGAAGCAGAGTCGCTCTGTAAAAGGCATGCAATAGTTTTTAAGCCTGAACTCGGTTGCAGCAAACTGGTTGTGGGACATCTTTTACTTAAGCCAAATGCACAACCAAAGTATTTCAAATATCGCCCGGTACCGTTTGCCCAAAAAGAAGGCGTACGGAATAAGATCGACCGATTACAAAAGATGGATATCGTGCGCCCTGGAGACGAGTCCGCAGAGACGAGTCAGTGGGCAGCACCCATTGTTGTAATAAGAAAATCCAGCGAAAGCCTGCGAATTTGTGGCGACTTCAGAATCACGACCAATTCACAGCTGGATATTGACCGTCATCATGTCCCTCGTATACAGGAACTATTTCACGAAGGTGAATTTATCAGGTGCATACCGCCAAATTCCACTAGACGAGGAGTCGAGGAATCACTGATCATCAGCCCCTTATTTTCGTTTCAACGCCTCCAACGTTGGGCCATTACTTTGGTAGGGTACACATACACGATTCGTTACCATCCAACAACCCAGCATGGAAACGCGGACTGTCTCTCCCGTTTGCAAATCGGACCCGATGAAAAATATTGCCATCAAATAGATAGAGTTTAATCATCGATCTTGGATGATTTTCCTGTGAACGCAGAGCAATCGCTGAAGGATGTAAACGGGATCTGGTTATTAATAAGTTTATTCAGTATGTACATAACGGTTGGCCGAACCAGCTGCTCCCGCCCGATGAAAATGTCTTGCCCTATTTCCGTAGGAGATTTTGTCTAAGTATGTGTGCTAACATTCTTCAATTTTACAATGAAACTCCGAGAGTGGTGATACCCACACAACTGCAAAAGAAGGTGTTGAATCTGTTGCACCAAGGCCATTGGGGAATGACTCGCATAGAGCAAATATCTCGTCATTTCTGTTGGTGGCCCGGGATTGAGGATCATATCACCAATACGCAAGCAGTTCGCCTAAAGAGTATTCCATCTGGCCATCCACTGAGGAAGAGAGAGAGCGTGTGCACGTTGATGTTCTCTTTCCACCCGCTCCTTATAAAGCAGATCATTGCTATCATAATGACGTAGCTCTTAGTTTAAAAAAAAATGTAGATTTGTTAAACTATAATAAAAGTTTTCATTCGTAATATAGTAATGGCAGCGGCAGATCTAAGATCTGTTCTTGAATATTACATTCCTTTTGTGGCTTCTGGCTAATAATTCGTTTACACCGACCCGAAATTCAACATTTCAGCCAAAATGCTCCATACAATTTTCAGCATTTCGAAATGTTGAATTTCAGCGAAATGCTGCATTTCGTCTCTGCATTTAGAAGGTTATCAAATCGAACAAACTTTTTAATTATTCCTCACGTCATTCAGCGCACGTAATAGCGCTTACAAAAATAACTTTGAAAGAAGTCAGCTGCTCCAATATTTACAATCAGTAACGACTATGGGTCGCCCTATTCAACTGGAAGTGGGTGAGGGGGATTCGTCAGGGCATATAGGACTGAGTCAGATGTGTTACAAAAAGTTTTTAAACAGCCTAAACAATCCGTTTGGAAACAAATGTGACTGATCTTTTTCTCTTGCCGCCATCAAAATTCACTTCCATCATTAATCGTATGCCAATTTATAACTTATCGCAATGTTCCATAAAACAATTAAACTACCTATGTTGTTTTTCATTTTCTAAATTTGAAAGTTGCTTCCTTCAATATTGCTATCCTCTCAGATCATAACTCAGCAGTAACTATAATGCAAAAACAGTAATTTGATGATTATGAGCACAAGTAATACCAAAACATTTGCAATAGTTGTAACATTCCTGACTTCTCACAATCTCTCCACACTCTAGGGCTGCGGCCATCTTCACTCAACTGAGAGAATGACAGCTAATATGAACGGAAACTTGAGAAGAACTTTTGTGTTTTCTTTACATTCGCGATCTTCTGTCATGCAGTAACGGGACGGAAAAACAAGAATTTGTTGTTGTGTTATTACAATCAATCAATATAATAAATTTGTTTGTAATTTTGGAAAAAAAATTCACAGATATGATTTAATTTAGTCGTTTTACAATTATGAACACGAACACTAAACAACTGCAGTACTTTTGCAGTAATAAACTCACCCTATGCCGTGTTTTGTACGTATACTAAATATGGAAAGCCCTCTATATAGGGATGAAACAGAAAGAATTGGAATGTTGAAGACTAATCTGATAAAATTACAAACATAAATACGCATTTTCTTTTTCCGAATGGTTGAACAACAAGCCTCGGATATGGACGGATCTACTGTTGACAACCCACGTAAACGATTTAAGGACAATGAGCTTCGGATATGCACGTGGAATGTTAGATCCCTTAATAGACCACGTGCAGCCGAGCAACTAGCGGAGGTCTTAGACTGCTGCAAAGCAGACATAACTGCCATTCAGAAATGCGATGGGATGGGCCGGACAAACAGAAGATGAAAAACTGCGATATCTATTACGGCAATTGCTATCGACGGCAAAAGCAGCGCTTATTTGGATGCGGATTTGTTGTCGGAGGCAGACTAAGACAAGAAGTCCTCAGCTTCTGGCATGTGAGCGAACGCCTCGTAGCAATCCGCATCAAGGCTAAATTCGCCAACATTAGCCTTATATGCGTGCATGCCCCCACAGAAGAGATAGATGACGACACCAAGGATGCCTTCTATGAGCTCCTTAACAAGACCTACGAGCAATGCCCAGCTATGACATTAAAATTGTCCACGGTGATTTAATGCAAAGCTAGGAAGAGAGGGTATCTTTGGTGGAACAATCGGAAAATATAGCCTGCACAACACCACCTCCGATAACGGATTCAGGCTAATCGACTTGTCGTGGCTAGCACGCGGTTCCCACATCTCGACATACACAAGGGGACTTGTAGAACTCCTGATCAATCAACAGTCAACCAGATTGATCACATTGCGATCGACGCAAGACACTCCTCCAGTATTATGGATGTCCGTATGTTCCGAGGAGCCAACATCGACTCGGACCATTATCTTGTTGTAGCCAAGGTACTGTTGCGGATATCCCAAACTACGCCAAGACAAATTAATGCTGTGAGAAAATTCGACGTCAGACGGCTACAATTGCAAGAGATCACCAAGTCCTTTTCCGATCGAGTGTCTCTTAATCTCTTAAGAGGTCCAATGCCGTCAGCATCAAGCATCGAAGACCACTGAAAACACTGCCAAAACGCCATCAGAGATGCCGCTTCTGATGTGCTGGGTTTCACTCGTCAACCACAACGAAACCCCTGGTTCGATGATGAATGCCGGCAAGCACATGCAGCTAAGCAAAAAGCACGCAATGCGGCGCTGCTTAGAAAGACCATAGCTGCTCATGAGCTCTATGAGCGGAAGAGGAGAGACGAACACCGGCTTCTCAGGAGGAAGAAGAAAGAGCATGAGAAGGGCGCGATCGAGGAAATTGAGAGATGATACTCCAGGAATGAGGCTCGGAAGTTTTACCAAAATGTAAAAATAACATGTCACGGAAACAAACCCCGAACCGAAGCCTGTAGAGATGAGCAAGGGAACATCGTAGTAGAATCGCAGTCAATGCTGAGGATTTGGAAATAACATTTCTGCAGACTGTATAACGGCGATGACGGACCAAATACCGCTGTCAGGCAGAATCAACCTTTCAACTTGGGCGATGATGACCAACAATTCCGTCCACCCGACCTGGATGAAGTGAAGATAGCTATATCGAAGCTTAAGTCCAACAAAGCTGCTGGAGCGGATGGCCTGACTGCCAAGCTCTTCAAAGCGGCAGGCGATGACTTGATAAGGAGCATACACCAACTCATCTGTAAAATATGGTCGGACGAAAGTATGCCCGATGAATGGAACCTCAGCATTGTTTGTCCGATTCTCAAGAAAGGAGACCCTCTGAACTGCACCAACTACAGAGGCATCAGTCTCCTTTACATCGCATATAAGATCTTATCCGCCGTATTGTGTGAACGCCTGAAGCCGTTCGTCAACAACCTGATAGGTCCATATCAGTGTGGCTTCAGGCCATGAAAGTCCACCATCGACCAGATATTCACATTACGGCAGATCTTGGAGAAGACTCATGAGCTTCAGATCAATACCCACCACCTATTCATCGATTTTAAGGCCGCGTATGACAGCATATATAGAGACGAGCTATACAGAGCAATGTCTAGTTTTGGCATCCCTGCAAAACTCGTCCATCTGTGCAGGATGAAGATGGAGAATGCACGCTGCTCCATCAAGGTCGGTAAAGATCTCACCAAGACCTTTGATGTCCAGAAAGGATTTAGACAAGACGATGCGCTGTTATGTGATTTTTTCAACATCGTACACAAGAGGCACTGT
This sequence comes from Volucella inflata, assembly GCA_928272305.1. Taxonomy (NCBI): domain Eukaryota; kingdom Metazoa; phylum Arthropoda; class Insecta; order Diptera; family Syrphidae; genus Volucella; species Volucella inflata. Next base: position 36,114,134 of record OV743717.1, read on the forward strand.
CTTTCAAAAGTTCGTCTAACTACTCGCATACGCCGACGATATTGACACAATATCGGGAGAAAGCAAAGTGATGTCAGTGGAGCTTCCGGGAGTATTGAGACGGAAGCGGCGAAAATGGGTTTAGCGGTCAATGAGGGCAAGACCAACACTGATGTATCGGGCAGAACGTCATCCTCGACAGATATAACTTTTAGGTAGTTAAGGACTTTGTCTACTTAGGCTCTGCTATAAATACAGACAGCGACACCAGCGAAGAATAACTCATGCCAACCGCTGTTTCTTTGGGTTAAGAAGGCAATTGAGTAGCAAAGCCCTCTCTCGGACAGCAAAAGTCATCCTTTAGAAGACCTTAATAATCCCGGTGCTGCTCAATGGCGTAGAGGCATGGGCATTATCAAAAATGGATGAGGGTGTTCTTGGTTTCTTCGAGAAGAAAATTCTTTGGGTGATCTTCGGTCCCGTCTGCGTTGAAGGAGAATGGAAAAGGAGATACAACAACGAACTCTACGGACTTTACAGCGACATCAACCTAACCAGAAGAGTGAAGATCCAAAGACTGAGATATCTGGGTCATGGCGTATGGCGCATGGACACCAATGCTCCGGTCCGAAAAGTCTTCGAATCCGCCCCCGAGGGACAGCGTAGTTGAGGAAGGCCAAGACTCAGGTGGCGCACGCAAGTGGAAGAGGACCTCAGCCAACTTAGCTTGCGAAACTGGAGGCAGCTAGCCAGGGATCGAGCTGGCTGGAGAAGCTTGTTGACTGAGGCCCAGGTCCACCCCGGACTGAAGCGCCACCAAAAGTAAGTAAGTAAGAATGGTTGAACTTTTCATCTTATGTTATGATACGTACACCCAATACTTTTAAATGTACACATTAACAATGCAATATAAAAATGGCTTACAAAATTTTCTCACAATTTTTGATAAACAATTTTTTTATAATAACTCATTTTTTATTGCATTTCTTCTAGGTTAATAACACCAACGCACCCTTTTACTTTTTTATGATTTGTCAATTTGAAAGCATCGGTCAATGTTTTCATTTTTTAGCATGAAAGTCAAGAAATGAGCGACGCTTGGAAATTTTTAAAACTACTATCGAAAATTTGAGTCGGTGGCCGCAACAGGATACATTTGAGGCAACATATTCATTATTGAATATTTCTTTTCCAGTGAGAAAACGCGCCGGTGGAAGTACCGAAAGTATCAGTCGATTCTACTCCGTTCAGCGGAACTGATAATCTCTCAGTCCACATAGTGGCAAATTGATGAACTTGACATCAGCGATATGTGGTTAGAAATAAATAATTGATCTATTAAAGGGGAAGTTCCATAGTTCTAGTTCCAACATTGACAATTGCCATTTCCAAATTGATTTTTTGATTTATTTTACAATGTGCTTTGGATAATTTCTAAAGACTTTGACATGTTTTAAGAAAAACAAAACGATACTTTGACATCTTTCAAGTTTATGCGTTTATTACGTGCATTAAAATAAGGACATTGTTCGGAAAATATCTTATTTATGCTCACATTTTGTAACTTTCAAACATATTCCTAGTATTTGAAAAAAAAACAAAGAGAATGGTTTGATCATCACATATCGAGTTTTCAAAATACGACCTAACTTACTGAAACAAGTAAAGGTTAACATAAACTGAATTTTTTTTTTAATTTTTCTTTAAATAAAAAATAAAATAATTGAACTAATTTTTCTTTAAACCTTGTATAATACCATTGCTTTGAATGTACTTCAAAGTACGTTGGCGATCTACAATTCGGGGAATAATAAACAAAAACTAAAAAAAGGTGAAAAATAGAATAGAAAGGAAATAAATACTCGTATACGTTTTAAAAGCTACCAAGATGATGCAATTCATTAACGATATAGTTACATCATTAAGTGCAGACACTGAAAGTGGTCCCAAATGTGTCGCTCTAACATAGAAATGAATAACAAAGCTAGGGCAAGCAACTTTAAGACAGAACAAACGTAATAATTTTTATAAATCAAATTTAGAACAGCGACATTTTTCTGATACCATTAATTCAAAAGTCAATTCAAAGGCAACTTAATTTAACTAAACAGATCACAAAATCACAGCGAATACGTAAGAATATCAGTAACGAATGAAAAATTTAATTGAAATTAAAAAAAAAAACAATAAATAAAAGTAAATAACATTTTGTTATTAAAGTAGTTATAAAGTCGACATACACGTGTAACATTTACATGATGGGTATAAGTAAAGAGTGTTCAATTTAAAATAATAGCCGGTAGACAGAATTTAATAGTTTTCCTATCTTAATAATAATATTTCCTAAATTCTGATTAAATACTTGTCAAAACTAATTCAATTAGGAAGTTCAAAGTCGAAGAAAATTAATAGTATGAGATTTCCACCGGCGTACTTTACAGGAGAAATTTAGGAAAAAAAACGCGTACAGACAGATACAAGAGGATCTGTTCTTGAGTTCTTGAGGAGTGGAACAAGAGATAGAACTGTCTTCTTGAAATAAACGAAAGGTTACGTCGCTTTTGAACTCTTACTGAAGACAGTAAAGTTCTTACTAGAGTGCAGTGCCGTTTATTTTTATTGAGTAAACAAAAAACAAATACCGAAAAGCAGAAAGGTTTTGGAAACAGGTCAGGTGATAATTCCGGTTCCCAAGGAACTATTGGAAAAGTACATTACAAGTACACATGAAATCCAGCAACAACTAACAACAACAAGAACATTAGCTAGTGAAGTGTAATCCACCTTAGTCCAGGTCGTGAAAGGTCATCGAAAGTTTAAGACCAAGCTTGCAGCAAAAAGTTTGAGGCTGAGGACTCCTTTATGCCTATGAGGCGATATATTAGAGAGTGGCACACCTTTTCAATTTCTTCGTGAAATGATAATGACTCTTCATCCGAGGATGAATTGGCAAAGCAGCCCGATGATACTGCAAGGGATCTAGTTGAGAAAAGGGAAAAGTGGCGATAAAAAAAGCAACAAGAATAAAGAGATAAGCTACTCGTAGAAAAAACAACAGGAATTACTTCAGCAACAAAAACTATTTACAAAGACCCGACAAAGGGAAGTTAGCTAGGAGTACAATCTACTCCCTGGTAATTAAAAGAGAGAAAAGTGTGTTCAAAATTTTTCTGTTGAAATTCATGTATACTTTATTACAAAATATATTAAAATTAATTAGTTAAATGGAAATTTACAGCGGTTTTGGCAAATTTTTATTTGCGAAAGTGCAGTCATAATGCTTTATGCTTTTCCGGAAACAAGCTGTTTTTGTTAATAATGGGAGAAAATTTACGTAGGTTAGCTTTCTAAGGTTAAGATTCTTGACGCCGCGCCGCCAATATTATAAAGAAAGAAAAGTGACAAAGATTCCGTAGTAAAATCCTGACTTTATATTTTCATGCTTACTTTCGATTAAAACGAGAAAATCGATGATATTTATAAAATCAAATCTTTCCTAGGTATCAAAGTCAAAATGGTGCCCATGCGCAAGGACAAGCGAACGATAACTCATTGCAAACGTCGCAAAGGTTTAAACCAAACAAAGGTGTATTGTCAAAAAGATCCAAGATATGTTAAATATCCTGGCAAAAACTTCCCAGAAGAGTGCAATACGAACAAGCAGACCCCAGCAGTTTGCGTCAATTGCACTGGAAAGCATTCAGTGAATTACCGGTGTTGCAAAATTGCCAAAGAACTTCAAAAGAGGTTCAAAACTCTCGTAAAACCCGCTTATGAATTATGAATTAGTTGCTAAAATTATAACATGGAACGCAAACGGCCTGAAAAAAATCGACGAACTAGAAACTTTCCCATCGAAAAACGTATTGGCAAAGGTATGCTTGATTTCGGAAACCTATTTACAGATGGGAGCTAGACTAAAAATAAGAGGTAACTCCGATTGTCAAGCTTACGATCTTTCGCAAAACGTGAGAGGCGGGTCCTCTCTTTATATCAAAGATTGCATTAAGTATGCCGAGAACATTATAAAAGGCCTTGACTCTTCCGATATTGGAGCAGCAGGGTCGCTTCTATACCTCTCCCCTCTTGTAGTAGGGTCATCAACCCGGAAAGCTTCTTTTATTGCCATAAAGCGGCGACAAGACATGGTAGCTCGAAAATAGGGCGCCCTTTATACCCGGCGGATAGAGAGAGTGCAGACTCATGGTTGGATTTCTATATTGAAGTCAGTAGCAATAGCCTAAAAACGCATTTAATTCCTTCTTTGATATATCATAGTAGTTCCGTATGTTAGGAGAACTGACTCGTGATTTGGTTTAATTTATGTGGTGTGTTGTGAATCTTAAGATCTGTTCTATCATCTCAGCATCAATGAACTGTTTCCACACTTCCAACTCAGAAGGTTCATCATTGCAATGCGTACCTACTAATACCTGGTAACATACATCTCAAAACGTTATGTGCAGGAGGCCTGCTCCTCTTTTGTGGTTCTGTGGCTTTCCATTGCATTCCACTTTTAGCCACGTAGATTTTGTTATGAACCACATTTCCATCAGCATCTGATTTCGTCTGATTGCTCATCTGATTCGTCGGTTTCAACTTCACTACAATCTGGAGAATCTGAGCCCTCATCAGTATTGTCCAAGTCCGAATATTCAATTGCAGCAGGAGGGAATGGTCTCTCCTGATTCTCCTCAGTTCCTTCGTCCCCATCAGAATTATCCAGGGGCTCAGCGAGTATTGCCAAAATGTGTTCGCCAAAATCTGGTTCATCAATTCTGAGTATTTTCCTAGCTGGAACGTTTTTTGATGTACTTGGTTGTTAATCCATCTGCGTAAAATAAGTCAATAGCCTGGGTGACACTCGAGCCGAAATGGCCCACAGTACATAAAAGATTTACCTTACCTTGAAAGAGCTGAGGCTGACACAACCACACCCGTCACTCAACAGCTAACTGAAAGGAATTTACGAAAGTACTCATGGCTCTCATGAGCTACAGTTTTGCCAACACAACCCATTTCATTTCCCTCATGGGTCAAAAAGGCCTACGTGTAATGCAAAGGGCTAGACTCATCCGTAAATTTATTTCACGCCACTTGATACTTGAGAATCATGACAGCCTATATAGTAGTTAATACTTCAACTATTTTTCGGGCAATCGGGAGCGCTCATCGCTCATCGTTGCTTGCTTACCGGCTTAAAGTACTGATTTAACATAGCCTCATATTATATTGAAGAAACTACATCAAAAACACAGTATAATTATAAGATACCTACCTCATGGGTAGAATAAAGCAGTTTTCTATGCATTTTTTACAATAAAAAAGCGGTTTCCCGCAATCTCCTTTGTGTGGTAAAAATGACCAGGCAAACAACTCAGATAGTGCATGAAGATCCACAGTTGATCGCTTTTTCATCTATCTATCTACCTATGTACGTACCTCTGGTCTATATATTTGGTTTCAAAAGATATGGATATTGGAACTTTCCACCCATAGCGGACAAAAGAAATTTACAAAACTAGTGCTTAAAAGGTTTTAAACACTAACTTATTTTTCCAATTTCGTAAATCTGTTTGAGTGGTCTTAAATCAACCATAGCCAGATAACATCTTCACGCAATTATTTTTCCTCATATTCACAATAAGTGCCCTTATAACGTCAACGAAACTAGTAAACAATATTGAATTTGCGCTTCGCAGCCTCGCTTAGCAATGTTGATGTTTATGGGTTTTCTGTTTGTTATTACAAATAATAATCTCTACATAAGTCACCGTTTGTAAGTACAGGCCAGCTGTTCTTGCACATTGTAGGACACGAATCACTTTGATCTGAAATAACCTGAACACAAACTAGTTGACGACGTGTGGTCAAAATCCCTTCTCCCTAAAAAAAAGTATCCACTAATGTTTTATTTACAAAAGCCTGATTATAAAGAGCAATGTAGATACTGATCTACAGGAGTCAACATTAACGAAGACTGATTTTGGAGGTAGACGAGGTCTAAAAATTGACTCCTATTAATTAACACAAGTTCTTATTTGAAGCGCTCATGATACTGTATGGACCAACTTTACCACGGGGTTAAACCGGTGTATCTTTTACTTCAATCGCAAACGGGATGAACATTTCGGGGTAAAATTGTGTATACATATTAGTAGTAGTAGTATTTCTGATAATTTTCTTATACTTAAAATTGACAAATTATGTGTGTATGTATAGGTTTTACCCCGATGTTCAACCGCTTCATCTCTGGGTTTTCTCTTCACACTTCATCTCCCTCTTCTATAGAACCAGTTTTGCCCCGTGGTAATTAGTCCAGTATGCACTGGCCCTATAAGTTGTGTTACGTGAACCAACTTGTTATCATATCATATATGCGATTGAACACGAGCAAAATCATGATCAAGTGCAAGTCCAAACATACTCCTGATATTTTACTATATAACAAGCTTGCACTTAAGTTGAAAGTCCATATGCGTTTTGAAATTCATTGGAACTTGAATATCAATGATAATACACTCATCTACTAATTTATTTCAAGAGATAACAAAGTGTTTACATATGTAGTTAAATAAAGTGATTGAAAAAAAATTTACAAAATACCTAATTAGTTACCTACGAGCCAAAAAAAAGTTTTAATATTTTTCTAAGTTTTTTTTTGAAATTACTTAAGAAAAGTTGTTACCTAAAATTATAAATGTTCAGTCCAGACAATACAGTTTGGACTACTCGAAGTTTAGATTTATTTTATTTCTAACAAATCAACACTTGCCGATGTGTCTCATATGTGAAAGTATATTCAGTAACGATGCCATGAAGCCTTCAAAAATGGAGGACCCTTATTAAGAGTTCATCCTGACAAAAAAGTAGGCCATTGTCCTTCTTTCAAGCGCTTAAAGAAAAAGTAGAGAAAATGCCATCCAAAAGATAGATATTTGCGTCATCATTTATACAAGACGTCGATGGTTTACGAGCGTGCTATAATAATCGTATGTCTTTACTATTAGCGAAGTCGGGGAAACCCCATACAATTGGAGAGCAACTTGTTTTACCAACAATTCGGGAGGTCCTTAACAATGTATTGCCCAAACGCGCACAAAATATTATTAAGAGAATTCCTTTGAGCAATAACACCGTTTGGAGACGAATACAGACCAACAGATTCTCTCTCCAGTTGGACGAGTCTACATTACCCGGCAATGAAAATCCGTTGTTGGGATATGTTCGATATATATGCCAAGAACTGCTTTTGGCTACATATTTAGAGACTGTTACCAGATGAAAATCGATTTTACAGGCCATGAAACGTTTTTTTTTATAGACAAAGCTATTTCATTGAAGAACATTGTTTCTGTTGCGACTGATGGTGCACCATATTTCGTTCGTCGTCATCGTGGTTTTATAGCCCATTTAAAGCGTCAACTTCCTAAGGTACTAGTCATTCACTGCTTGATTCGCAAACAGCATTTAGTAGCAAAAAATCGAAGTCCTAGATTGCATGAGTCTTTACAACATGTTTTAAATGATGTCAACAAGATTCGAAGCAGTTCTACTCTCGGTTATTTGTTCAGATAAGTGGGAAAACACGATTCTTTACTCGATTACTTCTGCACGCTTAAGTTCGCGTGCTAACAAGAGGCTCTAGCTTAGCAAGATTTGCAGCTATTTTTAAATCTGTGTTAGAGTTTTTGCAAGAAAAAGATCCGAATTTGAAACAAAATCGGAACAATTGTAAAACTGTAATACATTGTATCCGGACACTTGATACATTTGTTATCTTTGAATTTGATTCGTCGACTTACTATGAAAGCTTCGAAATATTGTAATACTGCATTTGAAAGCTTGGTAAATTTTTGATAGCACAAAATAAACAAATTTTGCAAATTTAACATAATAATTATTTAAAAAATAAAAATCTAAATAAAGTCGATTTGCACTAGTATCCGGACAGTAAAATTTAGTTTCCGAACAATTTTATTCTAATATCCGGACACGACAATTTTGTACGAATTTAAAGTTTTTTTTCGTCTTTATGAAATGAGACATGGTTATTTTTTGAAAAAATATAATTCTAATATTTTTTCCTTTTTTTTTAAAGTGTACAAGAAAAAAAAATAAGCATAAGCAGAAAATAAGGACAAACAGCTAGCTAAAAAAAATCACAGAATAAAAAACATAAATAATCTCTTTATCTTATTTCTTATAGGTATTTTAATATTAATCAATGTTTTTCGCCTTTTGATGGATGTGGAGCTTCAGCAATCAGCAAATTTTCGGAGTTGTTCCTGACTCATTTTGAGAAGTCCACAGCTTCAGCGTTCAATGGGTATAACCCCACTCTCTAAAACCGTTTTGTATCGTTGTCATCATATCCTTTCTCACTATTTTCATTTTTCATCATTCACTTTGTAATCAAGCAAGCTTTTGTGTACGCAGTTTGCGACATACTCAAAAAAGGTTTCGCTCCTCATCCATCATTTCTACCTAAAACCCAAGATTTTGGCATTACCCTATATAAGAATGGGTTGTGTATTTGTGAACGCACCCCGTAACAGTGGGGTGTTAAATATGTAAAGTAGGCAACTTAACGCTGGGGGTTCTTGTTTTATTATTATTACTTCTGCTGCCAAAAAAACACGCGTATCTCGAACTTTAAAAATAAAATTGTGATTAATCCAAAAAATACTGTGACACCTATCAATTTATTATAAAACAGACATTATTACTTGACTGATATCTTTGGTATAAGCCCCCCACTGGAAGGTGGCGATGGCGCGATGGTTAACTCATTGGACTATCCCCGGCATCACCAACAACTAATCGAATCGTCAATCCCCCTTCGGCGGGCAATGGCAAGCTCCTGAAAGTAAAATTGCCAATAAAAAAGCTTATAAGGAGTGCCGTTCGGATTCGGCGATAAACCGTAGGCCCCGCTCAGATGTGACAAATGAGTGTCAAGAAGCTAAGCTAGACCATGGCCCACACCGGGCTGCCAGCGCCACAGTGTTTTTTTTTATATCTTTCGTATGCAAGCTGCAAGGTGACGATCCCAACTTTATTAAAGCAAAATTACACAAGGATTTTACTAAAGGGTTTGAGGATCTTTTAAATTTACAAATTTCTTAATGGATAATAAATCCGTACAATATCACAGCCATGGAAGAAGCCAATGTGATAATCCAAGAAGAGTTAATGACAGACGAGGAGTTTAAGCAGAATTTCAACCAAGGCTATCGGAAGTTCTGGTTGCGACGCAACATTGAAACACAGTATCCTGTATTGTGGAACATTGCTGAAGAATACCTTATTGCTTTCCATCATCATATCTAGTCAAAAAAGGCTTCAGTGTGGTTGCAAACATTTTGACAAAACAAACAAGCCGTTTGAAAATCAACGAACGCGGAGATTTAAGGCTGCTACTCACCAATATTGAACACTGAATTTTTTATATATTCATTTTTTTTTTTTAAATAATTACTTTTTTAAGTATTTTTACTTAATTCGTATTAATAATTATTAATTACACTTGATACATACTGAATTTTATGTCTATTTATTTTGTTTAATTTTGATGACAAAATTATGTAAGTATTTTGTATCAATAGGAAAAAAACTAGAGATAGGATTTTTAAAGTAAATTGGCCGTTGGGGTCTGAGGTTTCATTTCATTTTGGAAAAAGGGTCTATTGTCCAAAATAGGAAAAGATCTTCAGTGCAGAAAACAACGTTGCAGAGCTTTAATGCTTTTTTCTCTAGCCTCGTCATATAAGCTTACGAGTATTTCTCGTATATAAACCACACTGAGAATTAGAAAAGCGTTGCGTAAAAGAATCGCCAACAGACTCAACGTTTTCAGCCGCAACTTACATATATGATCACAAGCATTTGTCTCCTTATGATGAGATTCTTAATCCCTCATCAAATGAACATTACGAAAACAAGTAATAATACTTAGTATGACCCGATATTGAAAAAGGCTCTTTAAAATAAGAAAAAATTGTATTGACCGCAACCCGTTCTTAAACATCCGAAGTTGCAACAATATTAAATGAGGCTAGAACTACATACCTACTATTGTGATAGAGACTATTTGTCCTTTTTTACAAATTTAAGGAAGTACTATCTCACTTAGCTGTTAGGACAATTTGCTTGCTGCAGACTTTGTAGCTAAACGCTTCTAGATTTTGCGATTTTCTCCTAATGCAGATTGCCCTGCAGGGAAAAAAACTGGCTTAGAATTTGATGTTTTATATTTGTTTCCTTCTCCTCTAACACAACCAGGATGAAAACCGCGCTAAAAGATATTCCGCTTAAAACGACAAAATATGGAGACGTCCGCCTTCTCTATCGTCCATGGTTCTCGGACATAAAACAGAACTGGGATGATAAGAATTTATTTTTAGAGTTTCATCAGTGTTTCTTTTTCCAAGCCGCCAATTTTTTTCCATAAGTCAGGCAATCTACACAGCAGTGAAGTGGTATAGGTTAAGACCGACAACATTCGAAAGACAGTATAACTTTTCTGACTAAATGTAAGACCATATATCTGGTCAAAGGATATTAGAGCTATTGAAAATAACTCAACGATCTTCGAATTTATTAGAAAAATGAATTTGTTTTTCTAAAATCTAGTGCATTTGATCTGTGACTTATACGATACGCAGGTCGTGCGATGGGTTTGTGAATGTTTGCTTGCAGCTGACTCTTTACATACTTCTGACAAAAGAGAAAAGGGCCTATTAAAAAATTCCGAGAGATTAATTTTCTTCTATATTGTTGTATTTTTTTTTTCGAATATTCATGCTGAGAATTTAAGTTTATATTTTAGAAAGATCTTCCGTGCATTCTCATAACAATGTCAAATAATTTAATTTTAATAAGAATTAATTATACGGAGCCAACTGCACATAAAGAACAAAGTATACCGAGGAGCGATGGTACGAGTATCATAGGTGTATTGACTTGAAATTATGCTTTTTACAAATATAAATAAATCAAGATATTATTATTGTCTATTTAAAAGATATGAGGCTTGCTTTTCTCGGCATTAGGCTGCAGGAAAATCGCGCAATCTCAAGTGACAGACAATCATAATGACTGGCATCTCAGACAGAAGGCGGAATCTTGTAACCCGGTAACATTGAGCACTTTCGACAATGAAACGGGCTCATAATAGGTTTAATCCAATTCCAATCTGCGGCACTGATAGGTATAATATCATTAATGTGTATATTTATAAGCAACTATTACAGAATGCGCTGTACCTGCCTGCACGCAATGAACCGCTTTCCCATATTGTTAAATTGATATTCTTTTAATCCTACATTGTTAAATATGTATGAATTCCTATGTTTAGGTAGGTACATCTGCGAAGAAATAAATATTTACAAATCAGTTTTGATCTACATACATAAGTTCATGTGTACCTACATATACACATATGTATGTATGTAAGCATAGGATTTCTCATCTAGTATGTTCCCTGTTCGGTAATTTTGACTTTAAATAAAGAAGAATAGGTAGGTATTGTACTTATTCACATCTCCGAGTATTTCCATAAGTAAATTGCTTACATATTCAATATGTACATATGCATATGAAAATGTATGCTTATTGTCAAATAATTTGAATTAAATAAAATACTTCAGTTTTGCAAACACTGCGTTGCATAAAATATTTGTATAAATCCCAACTAATCAGCCTCTGGTATTCACTAATGAATAATATATACATACATATATGCATATGTGGATTTAATAAATTTACACATATCTACATCCCCAAACGCACGTGTTTGGTGCATTTCAATAATACCTACTCAATTGAGTAGCTAAAAAATCATGACATCAACAAAATAAAATTAAAAACAACGTTTGTTATCAATCAAAACACATTCCCTTTTAAACCCATGCGCATTAACAAAGTAATGCCATTGGCGCAATGATTAAGACAAGGGAGGAGCTATGTAGGAGAACCGAGGAATATTTGCTGTAGCGGAACCTCGGTCTCAAATATAGGAATTCCAACAAAACACAGTTCACTTTTATCTACAAGCTTTATATCTCAAGTAGAGAATCGTTGGTTATATTTTAAAAATACAAATACATCCACAGACTGGAAAACATCATACGTACGAATAGCTAATAGGTGCCTATGGAAATATTTTAGCTTTCGCAAATGCGTGTACTAAGAGCTGTTTTCGCATCCACAGTCTCCTATGAAGCATTTATTTTATCATGAAAAATATTTGAATTAATGGGAAGAAGGTGGGGCTTAAGCTAATCAAAGACTATGAATAGGGAAAGATGACTTTTTGCTAACCATTTCATGCCCGGGTGAACAATCTGTTGAATTGATACATTTTTCAATTTTCCAAGTTTATGTACCTTTGCTTAACTAAAAGAGGTAAACAAAATACATATGTTTGTATGGATGTGTTATGTACAAGAAAAATGTACAATTTTCATTGGCTTTTATAAAGGCGTGGTTTTATAAAAATTTGAAAGAAATAGTATACAATTAGATTCAGTAGCACAAGCCAACATCACTAAAGGTACGGGATATACAGGTAGCTTAACCTATACAACAGGTAGGTGTCGTACTAAAGTTAATGTCAAAATAAATGTTATCAACAATTCACACCAAAGGTAAATGGCATATTATAAATTAAGCAGGGTGTTTCAGGATAAGTTACAAAGCCACAGGAGAAGTAATTTCTGGGTTCATTATTTGCAAAAATTGTATGGTTGTTTAATTTTTAACCTTTGACCTGATGCTTGCACTAAATGCCTTCGACCTAAATGTGCATTTCATGCTTTTATTTCCAAATATGGCATTGTAATAAATAGCATATTGTTTTACATTACAATTTCTTCATATTTCAAAAGCCCAAATAGTACTAAACACTAATCTTACTCACGGTACCTACGACCATAGTTTTGATAATAGTAAAATATGTTTAAATTTACTTTATTTCCTGTATTGTATACAGATGTATGAACAATTCATTCATAAAAGACGAAAGCTGTGAAAGATATTATGAAAATTATTTTATGGAAAATGAAAATAACAAATAAAATTTCATATTAGGTAAAAGCATTCCGACTAATCTTTATCGATGTATATGTATTAACCACCCTTCAAGACGAAGCTCACAAAATTTTCAAATCACTTTAATTAAAATACACATACCTACTTATGTTAAGGCAAATCGATAAATGACCCAAATCCAGTGATAATCAACATCCAGTCGAAGCTCCAGATATTTTAATATTCCTTTTTAAAATTTCTTTCTTTATGTTTATTTGAGGCAATATGCATCTGCTTCCTCTACCTACTCTCTAATATGGTATATATGCACTTGAGAATTTTAAGTTAAAGTGTTGCATTGCATTAGTTCTAAATCCCAGAACCGTATATCGAAGAAGAGAATAGATGCATCCGATTACCCCGACTACAAAGGCATAATCATGGCTATTGTCATTTACAAGATTCTCTACGATGATCTAAAGTTAGACGTAATTGGTCTTTATTAGTGTGGTAGGTATTGGACTACGAAGCTTTTTATCGTGCAAATATTCACCGCCCCATAATTTTGAGAGAGATCCAAAGATTTTATATTTGACATGAACTGGCGTCTATAGATTTTTAAGGCCTAAGTCGTTTCTATTGAATTGAACTGGATCAAACTATGTCAGGTTCTGGCTTAACTCTTTTGGCTGCGTATAAATTTAATTGGATAATCTGCCTCTACTTAAAGAGCACTAGGTTCTGATGTCTTCGATGTTAGAAAAAGCTTAAGATACATACATAGGTACTGCTGCTCAGATAGATTTAGTTTCATGACGAAATTCAGAGCAATCTGGAGTTTTTATAGCATTTTTATTCGCGGTACAAATGATCACACAGAGCATTGCATTAATTAAAGTTTAATTGTCATCACAAATGAAAATTCTTCTTTCCTTATAATCATCAGAATAAAATACCTGGTTAAAGTAGGTAAATCTGTGATTGGAAGCTGGACGCGTAGATTCAAAAAGATGTTATCTTTTCTCAAAAAGCGTTAGATTCGGTTTGCTTACTTAATCCCTTATTTAGATGTTGCCAATCCTCTCTAGTGAGAGCGGTCTTCCGGATAAGCCTATCAATTCAAATTGCCTTATAATCGAAAAAATCCAGAGCATAAAGGAAAAGCTATGAAGAGCATCAAATGGTCGCTGACTTCGTCGAGACGGTAAGGAGATATCGGACGATCAAATGTAAGGACCGATTATTCAAAGATTTCCTTAGTTACGTTGCTAAGCTTATTGACGCTTAGAATGGCTTACAGCCCAAGCTTATCCCATTTAATGTCATCCCAAGGAGACCCAGGGCCCACATTCGGTTGTCCAATAAGAAGATAATGGACAAAACGGATCATAAACATAAGCTTGGTATCAGGCACGCCAAGTTTAAGATTTTCCTAGCACTGGGCTTTAAGAACGATGTGAAAGTCGCCGAAACCGACAAGTCGTTGAAAACCTGATGATCGCTAGAAAACGGATAATACTAAAAGTCATTTAAACTAATCTAATCAACTTTGGCTGGGCATCCAATAATCTGAATTTTTTTTCTAAGGGAGGAACGGAAAATATTGACCATGGCATTGTTCAGGAGCCCTGGGTGAGAGAGCTTAATTTAGTAATTCAACTTACAGCATTTGGGTGCTGAGTGTGTTAGATACATAGAATTAAAAGTGTTTCTTTCTGTTGGAATGTGAATATCCAGTGATTCGATTTATGTAACCTTTTTCCTGGATTAGTAGTCTTGACCAATAATGCAATAACTATTTTCAGTGGCAGAGGATATTAGAATCCATCTTCTGAATTTTCCTAGAATAAGTGTTAAAAATCTGGTGTCATTATTGTTTTAGTAATTTTTATTTATTCATATAGCATACGCATTAAGATACAAAATTTTAGACATCTTTGTGATACTGAAAAATATTTGTCTCTATATGCAATAAATAGTGCAGATGGCTTTATAAATATGAATCACTGTCTGGTTAAAGTTATCGATAACTTGTTTGTTGTCGATTGGCTTGTTTCAGCTAATGCCTTATTACATTGAAATGTACCTTTATTGATGTTATAGATTTGTTGAGAATATTGGCTGTTGATTCAACAAAAGATATTTGTTGTTTGTTCAATTCTATGAGGTGTTCTTCCTTATTGGTTGTTTTTTCGATGTCGCGCATAGTCGTGATACCAAACAGCTTATTTACGCTTGTGCCAATGAAATCGAAAAGTGATCGCCTTAAAACTATCAGTTTTCTGCAACTGTTGCTCTAATTATATTATAATTGGGGTACATATGTTGGATGGATGAAGCTGTCTCGTGTTGTATTTTTTGTTTCAATTTTTTAACACCCCCTTTTAGGCCTTGATATTGCTGTCAATATTTAGCGTGTTGAAATAAACGATGAGATTGCAGTCATTATCACCAAGTTATTTAAAGTATATCCCAGTGTTGTCTGTAAATTTCTGCTGCACATAGTGTTTTGTCGATTCGACCACTTCCTTCTCAATTCGTAATGAAAAAAACGTTTTGCTTTGGAGAGGTTTCTGGGTGTTTTTATTTGAGGGTTGCAGTGTCAGAGTTTATGTAATGGAACAAACCGGCCTTTCAGGGGATGAGTTATTTCCTTCTTTATCGATCGTTTCCTTTTTGGTAAATCTTACTGAATTTTGTATTTTATATTTTTCCAGGTGGTATCTTTTTGTCGAGTACTTGAGTCAGAGTTTTAACTCTTTCTATTATCCATTTTAGTAGAGGTTGAATATCCCTATTTATAAGACCAAGTTTTGAACTGGTTCAACATCTCTCAAAATCCAATAATTTTGCCTCAATGCTTCGAGTAATGCTGGTGAACCAGCAGGCAGATTATCGAGTGTCTAAATAATTTCGTGAAAGCATGCGCGCTTGGTGGAATCATTTGATGTTTGACTTCATAACAAATTTCAATGTTTGATGCACTCAAAAAAATGGTAGCTTACGTGCTCCGCTGCTAAGACATCTTCTCATCCGTAGATTTTGTTGTATCGACTAGAGAGATCAACATTTTTGTCATTATGCCTATTAGGTTGGAAATATGAGTGGGCATTGGCCAATATGGATCGCTGGTAACCTTGTCCTTGACGGCTGCCTGTTAAAAATCTTATTGTTACTGCTAGTGGATACTCTTTATTTGTTATTATGAACACATCTAATTGCTAGATAAAACGAAGAAAACAATGTGAATCTGCGTCTGCGTCTGCAGCCGAAGCGGAGAACTGTCACACTGAATGCCAACAATGGGCATCTGCTGGTCAAGTTGAATCGATTTCAACTTTTTGAAGCGATTCAAATTGGACGTTTCCTGAATCTTCACGTGTTTAAAGAACTTAATAATTAAGCATTAAGAAAACTTGAAGGCTTTTTTTTCATCGTTTTTTATATATTGTATTGTTTTATGTACTTTTAAAGGGATAATAAACTGAATGTTTGTTTGTACCTACATATTTGTACAAGGTGAGGAAATGTAATGAATGGGGAATAATTTTTGCAAAATTAAAAAAAAAGTGGATTAGCAAATCTTTTTCGATATTCATGTTGTGTGGCATTGAAGTAAACATATTTTTTGCGTAGCCATTCACATTTCACAGTGAGATAAAGAAATAATGTGTAGTTTTTCAATGCCATGGAAAAACTAGATGGCAAGACAATATCGTCAGCTTTCCACAACAAACTCACCTCAAATCTTCCATTAGTCCTCTTCTTCGTTGATTCAAGGATACTTCTGGCACGAACATCTTCTTTAGATTCAACGGGTGGGGATGCTCGTAGCCCAAAGCTATCTCTTCGAAAATAGTCCTCTACCAGATCTTGCAGTGAAATATCGGCGGAATTGGTGTAGGTCAAGACACACGAAGGTGTGTGTGTCGGCATTGAAGTTCATTCGAAGTTCCGTCGTCAGGCCCAAGGCCGATCAGCAGTCGAGGAACGGCGTTCGAATATAATTTCATCGGAAACTCCAGTATTTGAGTTGAAATCGAACTCAATTCAGAATCCATGAGATTTTGAGTCGGCAGATTGAGATCCGAGATACCATATACATGTTGAAGAGGTTATTTTTTCTTCATACCTGCTCCGCTTACCTGAAAGTCCACAACCAACGATAACTCCTGTACTTGTTTTGCAGAAATCTATTGCATATTGAGTTGTCGTGGCTCAGGCCCATCTTGCTAATAAGACCGGCATCAAGGAGAGAAATCGAAGATCCCTCAACAAAAAGCGCGTAAGTAGTTATAGCTTTATTCGGCGCATGCAGGTAACTGGAAGGACTCGAAACAGTGGCTTTTGACTATTGTTGGTGATTTCCTTAGTAGCTAGCACACTACCGGCGTTGGAACATCCAGGAACTTGTTGACTGGCTGCAAAAACTTTAGGTTTTTCGTAAAAAGGCTTATGATGTCTATGTTGACATCCGTTAGTGGCACAAACATTTCTTACACTTCTTTCTTCAGACAAGTGAGGCAAAGACCATGGTTTTTGACATTCGACCATCTTTCCTGCTTTGATGAACTTACTGCATGCGTCGACGTTGTGTACCCATGAACATAAAAAGCATCTTGGAGATGTCGATTCCTGGAACTCCAGAGTGTGCAACACCGGCTGGCGTCGCTTCGGCTCCTTGTCGTCGTTGTCCTGCACGGAACAAACTAACATGGCTACTTCAGAGAGCCAGTCGCTAAAGTTGCTAATCGCTGGATAGGGCTGAATCATTGTTGCGCATTTTGCCCATTGCATTCGCTTACTCATAGGCAGATTGCAAACTAGCTCTTAAGTGGAAAATGTAGTACACAAAGCAGGCGTTGGATCCACAAGACTTTCGCCAATGGCAGCTTCATTGTAGTTGGAGGCGCAATGTACCCCATCGATGGCGATGATGCTGACGCCGGTTGAATAGGAGCAAGAGTTGCTGTTGCTGCAGTGGTTGGTGCAGCTGTTTTGGAAATTCCTGTGTCGGCGATACTTACAACAGCTGAACAAGTAGTTGAAAAGATGGATTCCCTGGTTGCGTGGGCTACAGCTAGGAGGCTGTGCACGATTCAGCATGTCATGTGCAGATTATAGCTCCGCGAAATAAAGTTATTCTTGGACGTGAAAATGAGAAAGGCGCACACTCGAACTCCGTTTCAATTCAAAAAGTTGATTTCTATAAAACAAAAAGATTAAATTATATTTTTCTGATTTACGAGGGCGGGTCAATAAGTCCGTGACTTTTGGATTAAAACACAGATTTTTTGATAAAAAAATAATTTTATTTTTCAACGTAGTCTCCCTTGAGCTCTATACACTTTGTCCAACGCTTCTCCAATTTTTTTATCCCTTCCAAAAAAAATGATTTGTCGAGGTCCTCAAAACAGGCCTTTGTTTGCGAGATGACTTCATCATTGGAGTCAAATCTTTTTCCACCAAGCCATTTCTTCAGGTTTGGGAACAAGAAGTAGTCCCTCGGAGCCAAATCTGGAGAATAGGGTGGATGAGGGAGCAATTCATAGCCCAATTCATGGATTTTTGCCATGGCAACTGCACATGCGTTTGTGGTCGACTGTGAGACTGTGACTGCCCAAGTGATCATTCAAAATTGAAACCACTGAGCCATGCGAGATCCCTACGGCTTCCACAATCTCTCGCACTTTCAATCTTCGGTCGGCCAACACCATATCGTGAATTTGTTCGATTGTTTCGGGTGTAGAGACCTCAACTGGGCGTCCAGGACGTTCGGCATCTTCAGTGCTTGTACGGCCACAACGAAATTCAGTAAACCACTTTTTTACCATTGAAATCGATGGTGCAGAGTCCCCATAGTATTTATCAAGCTTGGTCTCGGTAATGGTTTTTTTTCGCAAGAAATAATGCTTAATAAGCACACGAAATTCACTTTTTTCCTCAAATTTTTTTCTCCTCAAATTAGTGAGTAGTCTGATAAAAATAGCTGTCAAACACAAACTAACTGACGCAGCAAGTTTAAATTTTGACAGGAGTCAACTGACAGATGCCTGTTGACAGGAGCAGTGTTGCTGTTTCAGTAAAGAGGTCAGAAATTCAAAAAGTCACGGACTTATTGACCCGCCCTCGTATATTAACATGCACTTACCGCGGTTTGTACCTCTTCACATGGCTTTAAGAATAGAAAGAAAGAGATTTAATCAGCCGGAAATTAACATGGCTGATTATGGCCGACCATGGAAAGGGATACCAACCGTAGCTAAAGGCATGCCGCCAAATAATTTACTAGCAGAAATATAACTTTCTCAATAATAATGTCTGTAAGGTACGTAAGGTAATGTCGTAAATGTATGGCTGTGAAGAAAATTTGCAAATTTATTCCCCAGCTGATGTTTAACAATCAATCGTATTGTGTTTGCTTGAGCCGCATGAGTCGCTTCAAAATCGATGACAGCGGCAGCAGACGCAAACGCAGATTCAAATTTTGTTTTTCGCTTAAGGTGCGGATTTAGTTCCTTACGTTACTGTGTTGAGTTGATATACTTTTAATGGTTAATCATGTCGTAAGGTTGTGGTTTAGACTCTAAAACACAAAAGATAGAGACAAGATAATTTTTTAGCGCTGATTTTCTATGAAAAATTTCGCTGAGTGAGTTAATTGCTTACGTTTTTGAAGATCCGTCCACTACTCAGAACATAGTTGAGCTGCTTTCCCGATGAAGACAAAATTATATAGTGAAAATAAAATTGCTGTTGTACTTGATGTTGACTTGTTACTAATCTTTTTCATGAGGCGTAAATTCATGTATTCTTTTATGAACTCAACGTTCCGATAACGAACCACCGTAAATTTTTGGA
Source organism: Volucella inflata (assembly GCA_928272305.1). Taxonomy (NCBI): domain Eukaryota; kingdom Metazoa; phylum Arthropoda; class Insecta; order Diptera; family Syrphidae; genus Volucella; species Volucella inflata. Next base: position 36,134,006 of record OV743717.1, read on the forward strand.
GATATTTGTCCAAGATCAGGATTTTAGACACTGAGACATATCAACCTGGCGATATCCAGTGTTGCAACTGTTTTTTAAAAATCAATTGTGCTGAAAAGCGACTTGCTAAAGTTATAAACGCGAGTTCTGACCAGCAGACAAAAATAGCAGCACTTTTCACAGGACAACGGATAAATTTCTCAGATGGAATCAACGGTGAAGTAAAATACCGGAACGAATGAGACCTTATCCGGGCTTCTCTGACATATTCGAGGTTCAGCTCTATATGGACCAACGCCAGCGCTGGCATCCCCGATGGGGTTACTTGTGATCTGACAGATCACCCGCGAATATTTTTTATTCCCTCTCACTATGAGTTGGCAACAATGCGTTCTTTTTCTTTAGTGTCTTTCCTTATAGTGTTATTGTGGCCAATTCGTTCTGACAGATCGTCGTGATAGAAATCGTAATCTAAAATTTCAACAAAAATACAAGTAAGCATTAAAGGGATCTGTTATATCGCCGCGACCAATATGACACGTTATATAGCCGCGACTGGCGGAGAGTTAAGTCCATCAAAGCGGACTGCCTGGCTGCTGAGCTCTCCAAGGCAGCAGGCGATAACTTGATAAGGAGCATACACCAACTCATCCGTGGTCGGACGAAAGTATACGCTCAAACAACAAAAGTACCCTATGTAGGACCTCAACATTGGATGAGGGTGCTCTTGGCTGCCTGAGAGGAAAATTCTTCGAGTGATTTTCGGTCCCGTTTTCATAGACTGTGAGTGGAGGAGGAGATACAACGTATGGACTGTACAGCGGCCTACCCAGAAGAGTGAAGATCCAACGACTGAGATGGCTGGGTCATGTAGAGTCGATGGACACCAACTCTCCGGTCCGAAAAGTCTTCGAATCTGCTCCGAGGGACAGCGAAGTAGGGGAAAACCGCTGCTCAGGCTCAGGCTCAGAGATCTTGTCACATTACTCGTTATCTTAAGTCAAATGTCAGGTGGAGCTTCTCAAAGCCCCAAAATAACTGGATATTATTGTCTAGGGTGGAAGTGTTCACCTCGGTACTGCAAAATAGTGTTGAAGTTTTTATTAGGTTGTTGATAATGTGGTTAGTTTTTCAATTAGTGTACCTTGATGTTGCATCTTCTATGTGTTTGTATGTGGAGCAAGGTGTGGTGAATTTTCTCGCATTTACTGGAGTGTCTGGAAGTACAGTTTGAACTATGAGACAAGCAATTTGTGCATTTATTTAAATTCTTGGGACATTTAAAATGGGATGACTTTGTTTATCATACTTGACCCATTTTTGTGCTTCTTTACACCTGTAATCACTACCGGATTTGATGGTTTTGTATCATTTGTAGTTCATTCAAAAGCTTTAACACCCGTGCCTTCAAAAATTTAAGGTAGTCAGGTAAACTGGTTATTGCTTTTTGTTGCTTGAGGGATCCAGTGCACTTTTGTCTAACTTTTTAATCAGAATGTTTATAAAAAGTGGATCCCAATTTGTTTTGTTTTCAAACTCAGAAGTCATTCTTGAAAATCAGCCATATGGGCATAGTGCCCCGGCTTTATATTCTGGACGATATAAATTTATTTGCTTTTGTATAAAAATAAAAATAAATAATTTATTTTTATAAAGTTTCATGAAATGCCTGATTTGCGCCAGTAGCTTACTTACCAACGCTGTCACCGAAAGTCAGCTATTTTCGAACCGGTTCGATATTACCTTCCATGTAGCGTTATAATTTGCATCAGACTTGATAAAATTACAAATAAGTTTTACTCTATATTGCTTCCATTTCAAGTAGCTTCCGTCGAATTTCGTGTGGTCTTGGGCAAATTTTGTGCTGAAGTGATCCCAACAAAGGTGGTTATTTGGGTGTATGGTGTATTTTATTAAAAAAATACGTTTTTGACATCTTCAAAATTATTCATATACTCCACCAAAGGCTTTTAATGATCTAAAGCCTCTTTTTTTGTATGCGCTCTTTTTCCTGGCGGGACCATCCTAACTACAGCTTTAAGCTGGCAATAATACAGTACACTAACGTCCCATTCAGGATGAACGCTTGAAGCCCTGGGAACGCGTGTGTCAATTTCAGTTTCAATGCAAGTGATTTACCTCTTACCACCTCACGATGTAACACCTTAAGGCAGTTCAACCGAGAAAGTGTATGACGAGTACCGCGGTGTCGTTTAGGCGCATCGTAACCGGCGAAACGTTCTTATTTACTACCTCAAACCATAAAAAACAAATACATACCACTACATACATATTTTCGAGCTCAAGTACACACGCCACGTATTCCATAAATAGACAGAACAATCTAAGACGATTCAATATTCGTTGTACCTGGAATGATCCCAATCGATATCCTCGATACCGAATGATACGAGTTTAAGGTCAATTCACCGATGTTTTGAAAACAATCATCGATGCCAAATCAAATCAAATCAACAGAAAACTATCCACACGATCGTCATAAAATTAATCGCAAAAATGTCAATTATCTAAAAACTCATCTTGAAAAAGAGAACTATAATCACATAATTTCCTACATCTTATCGCCGATAAGAATGTGTAGTTTTTCTTTTCTTCTTTAAGCCACCCAAAATACTCGTATGAATTTAATTCAAAACATGCTCCAAAGTTCATTCCCACGATCGACACATGTCATGCATTTGTCGCATGCATCCGTTCCCATGACATATGAGCGCACCAAGTCCAAAAACCTGCACATCAGCAATAGCACTAAATTATATGGAATCAACCCGCAAACCGCCAAGCCACATTGTCAGGACATTTGCCCGTTCAATTTGAAGGTATAAATAATTGCATTTCATTCTAAGTTGTTAGTTGTGATTGCAGATTTAAATAAAGTGAACAACTGTCCTTTTGGAAAAAAAACATGTTTCTTTTTAAAACTTCCCCGTGTATCAGTACCCGAGAAATAGGTAAATATCGCTAAAAGTCCGTGCGGCATCGGATAAAGAATAGTGCCGCAGTGCGTCCCAGCTTGTCGTAAGAGGCGACTAAATGGGACACCAATCATATACAGGCAACTATGACACCAAAAATGAGCCTGTGACACTTTAACACCTTAAAACTTTCCCACAAGTTTGTATGCAATCAGTGGGTTCCCACGTCTGGAGACTACCGGTGTGGTAAAAGAACAGTCAATCAATTCGAAATGAGCATACAAGTGTCAAACCACTCAAACTTTAAACTTCATGGAAATGATCGCAATTAAGAAGAAGAGGTAAATATCGCTAAAAGTATCACCATAAGAAGAGTAATCGCACACTTACCAATAAAATAAGTTAAAATCGCTAAAAGTATTTCAGTCGAACCCGTTTAAATGAAATCTTAATTAAACTTCAATTAACCGGACTCCGGATAAGTGGAAAAAAAAATCATTTAAACGGAGTTTGGATAACAGAAAAAACATAGACTTGCTTGCCAATAAATACGTACATATAAGTAGAATCAGTCATCAAAGAAAATCATACGAGTACAAAATTGCATATAATGGGTTTTCCAATAAGGACTTGACAACTTTTTTTTGTAAATAAAACGCAAACCATTTGAGATATTTCAAAAACTATTATCGGCTTGAAATACAATCAAAACATTTATGAATGGAACTCGACTTCGTTCATATGGCCACCGCCGGCACGTTTGCAGCGGTCGATTCGTTCGACCAGATTTTCAACGACTCGGCCACACATTTCTTCCAACGTCGTCGGCTTGTTGGCATTAGCCAATAACTTAACGTAGTCCCACACAAAAAAAGCGGCGTTAAATTGCACGAACGAGGCGGCCGATCGACTGGCCCATTTCTTGAGATTGTTACGTGTGCTGTATGGCTTGCTGCGCCATCCTGTTGAAACCACATGTCATCCAAGTCCATATCTTCCAATTCGGGCCAAAAATAATCGGTGATCAATGAACGCCTTGGAATTGACTGATTTGGATCGTTTGCTACGGACGCCTGAACGGCAGCGATATTCTCGACACTTCGACCAACCCGTTGTCTCACTGACACGGCAGCATCACACAACGAATAAGTACTTGTTATTGCCTGTCTACTAGGGCGAGAATTACGACCGAAAATTGGAATTAACGCTCTTAAAGTTGCATTCACCGGCTCCGAATTTCGGTAGAAAATTTTTATAATTTGCAGACGTTGCTCGTTCGTGTACTTTACCATGATGAAAATGTTGAGTTTACTGAATAAATTACAAAGTTGTCAAGTCCCTATTGGCAGACCCGATTGTTCCATAATAAACTAGTCAGTCCAATTTTGACTTAAAAAAGTCTTGAATTTTTTTCTGGGACAAAGTTTGAACTAATAGTTTGTCATTTTATATTAAATGTGATTAAGTTTGTTTGAAATTTACGAAAAAGTACGCGGTGACAATTACACAGGCGGGCTTTCAATTAAACGAGCTTCAAATAAGCGGGTCCGACTGTACCATAAGAAGTGAGTGCGCGATTACCGAAAAAATAAATAAATACCGCTAAAAGTATCACCATAAGAACTGAGTGCGCGATTACAGAGAAAAATAAATTCGAAATCGTTAATAGATCACCATAGACAGTGAGTGCGCGATTTAAGGAAAAAACTACAACAAAGCATTGAATTTCCGTACCCGAGGAAAAAAAGTGTACGATAACATTGGGTGAAGAGAACTGTGATCCAACTCAAGACCGTCCGAAGAAATCAGGTCCCCCAGTAACTGCTAAACTGCAGGCGAAAAGGAGACAGTGAACGCTGCCAGCCGCTCCGGATATGAATTATTAATTATTATATTACGTATATAATCCTAGATAATTTTTTAAAATTTGTAACAAATAGTTAAGTTATAAGAAAAATAGTAATACAAGATAAACAAGTGATTAAAATTGAAGAAATATAATTGCTAAGAATAAAAAAAAAAGATAAAAATGTAGTGTTTAGTATTCAAAGTCAAATTATTTGTAGAACATAGTTTCTAAATACGATTTTAGATCTAAGAAAATTAAATTTATAAATTTAGTTCGTAAGCATCAATTCTCACCAACCAAAAATTATAATGTTGTGACATCAGAAAGCTATTCTCTTATCAAATTAACCAGGAAAAAATCTAGCTTGTCCTGAATTCAATATAAAATGGCAAATCTCAAAGACCTGATGTCTCTATTGGTCAAGACCAACCTTTATAACCCCGAACACGGGGACCTCGCTGACTTAGATAAAATACCCGACATCGTGAGATGTTTACGCGAATTTTTAGAGAAACAATGTGAATTTAGCTCTTGGAGGAAGAGTGTGGACAGATTTCTGCAAGTGTACGATCGTCAAAAGGACCACCAAATTATTATGGCATCCTCACAGTTATCAGAAGCAAATTAACTGGTAATGCCGACGCTATTTCGAAGTCCTACAATACTCCTCTTGACTGGGAAGCAATAAATGAATGCTTATTGTTGCTCCACGCGGATCAGAGAAACCTTGGTACTTTAGAGTACCAAATTTCTCTAGTGCAAGGGAGAAACTCTGTACAACAGTTCTATAAAACTGTATACACACACCTATCACACATCTTAGATAAAATCTCTTGTATGGAGATAGGACACGAGTCCCTTTGCTTGCTTACCCATACCTACAGAACTAAGGACCTAGATACTTTCATACGAGGCCTAAACGGACCTTTCAAGACTCCTCGGCATTCGTGAGCCCGCCGATTTTCCCACAGCGGTAAACCTTTGTCTCAAATTAGAGAACCAAAGATCTAGGACTGATTACACAAGCAATAGACAGAACATCGCTTCAACTTTCAATCCCATACCCCTACCTCCGCCACATAGAAACATTCGTCCGCAACAAATTTTGACCCAAAGAGAACATTTCTACCCCCAGGTAGCCTACTTACCAAAAAATAATCACTCTCCCCAGAATTTATATTATCCCCAACCAGCTGCTCCACCTCGACTAACTGCTCCCGAACCGCAGCCGAGACCAGAGCGCATGGAAACTTCGACCGTTAACACATCAGCGGTCAACTACCAAAACAGACTCCCACACTTCAAATACGCAGGAAAACGAGCCCCAAATCCTTCACTTCAAGCTAACGTCCCTACAAAACTCCAGAGGAACTACTACTTCTGCTAATCTACCACCAAGTGCAGAGCCAGACCAAGCCGGACACATGTTGCCAAACGACATGTCCAAACCGAATTATCATATAGACTTCAAGACTTCAAGACTTTTTTATTGTGACTTTTTTTTTTTACAAATTGGATTATTAAATAAGTTTTACATAACATAGTTGAGATAAGTAACCGACTGTTAACATTATGTCTGGCTAGGTCTATTTGCATAATTACATATGTACATACATGTAAGTGTTCAACACTAAACTAATCAACTTATGATGTTACGCTTGCTCTCGGCGTACCAAAGATTGAGACCTAAACTATTGACTAGAACATAGTAAGAACATGAAAATAAACAAACACGATAATAGATATAATATTCTTAACGTTTCACTCACTAATTATTATACATAGATATATAATATAATAGTCAGTGGCCGCATACAATTGCCCTTTAGAATTATGCACAGTTATTTTAATATACATACTTTATTCTTATGAATCTACATAGTATCAAAATAATGTGAATGCTTATTCTGTATACCAGATATTAATATTGCTAACCCCTTAGGTTGTTAAAAGAGGCTTTTTCATAAAAGGGAATAAGTACGTTTCCTCCTTCGACAGGTAGGGTCAAGGGATTAGATCTATTGTTGAGTAAGTTAAAAGGAGAGAGGAAGTAGTTATCTTTAATTGCATTAAGCCTGTGGGAGTCAATTAAGGATCTCACAAGGCTGTTCGGATGAGTTTCCATTCGCTAGAGTCTTTTGAGAGTAAGGCTTATAATGTAGGGCATTAAAGATATTGTTTTGCATTCCTCGTATAGCACTTTGTTGGAAAACCATTTTTTGTTCGCCTTTCTGTACTTTCCGCAACAGAATCTCAACATTTTTCTCTCGATAGTCTCAAGTTCTTTGGCCACTGTAGGAGAAATAGTGAACCAAGCGCAGAATCCGTATGCGAGGACGGGTCTGATGAGCATCTTGTAGGTAAGAATTTTCGTTTTTTTTGATAAAGCTTTCGATTGCAATAAAGGTTTCAAAGTTGCTGTTATAGCTTTTGCTTTGAATAACATCTTTCTTGCGTGTTTGTTAAATAAGATTCTGTTTTGAAATTGAATATCTAAGTATTTTAATTCGTCACGAAGAGATAATATAACATTGTTAGCAATTGGTAATGTTAGTTTCTTACTCTCCTTCACCACTAGTCGATGTCTTTTTCCACTTGCGTTTCTAAAGCAGGTGATGCCACATTTATTTGCGTTTATAGTAAGACCCCATTTTTTGAAGTATCCTTCTAGCAGAGGAATTTTATCTTTTATTTTATTTAGTGCATTTGTATCACTCGTAAGATAATCGCATCATCTGCATATAGAATAGCGCCTGGTTCAGAGTTCATGGGATACTGAAATGGGAAATCCGAGAAAAAAATATTGAACAGCTTTGGGCAAATTATTGATCCTTGTGGAATTCCTGATTTGACGGGAAACATACTTGATTCCCCTGCCTTAATAGACACAGACGAAAAACGATTTTTTAGAAAGTCTTGAATAAATTTCTTCAGCTAGACCGGAAAATTTAAATTAATTAATTTGAATATGAGACCACTGTGCCAGAGCGAATCGAATGCTTTTTCTAAGTCAATATCAAGACTGACAGTGCATTTTTTAGCTCTTAAGTTTTGGATTATGTTGTCGGATAGAAGAAGTATCGCATGCTCTGTGGAGTGTTCTTTTCGAAAACCGAATTGTATATTTGGGATTACGTTTCTTTCTTCACAGAATGTGTCTATATTTTCTGCCAAAACTTTTTCAAAAAGTTTTTCAATATTCAATAATACAGAAATGGAACGAAATTGATTTAGTTCATTACCTGCTCTTTTTTTTGACACTGGTATAATTCTTGCCTTTTTCCAGATAGCGGGAAAGTAACCATTGTTTATACAGTGGTTAAAGATGTAGTTGTAATTGTATTTGGACTGTTTGTGTTCGATAACAGTGGAGTTAGAGTTTATAGTCAAAGTCATTTTCGAATTCAATTCATTTATGAGTAAGTCTATTTCATTGTTTGAGATGTTTCTACAATCAGGTAAATTGATTGTTGAGATTTTTGAAAGTGGGTGGAGGTAATAAAATTGGTAAGAAATTAAGAAGCCTTAATTTTATTGAGATTCCAAAATGATCTGAAGGGGTAGCAAAAGTATGACAAGGTGTAGACGAGCTGTTAAAACTAGCAAAGACAATGAAATAATCTATTATGGATGAAGGTAGGACTATTAGGGGTGATTAAGTCAAAGCTTAAGAAAGCGTTGCTATGAAACCAGTTATAAAATGAATTTCCGTTGCTGTTTTGAGTTCTGTCTCCCCAATGAGGATGTCTCGCATTAAAATCTCCCCCATGAACAGTTCCATCGAATGAGCTGAAAAGGGAAAAAGTCTGTCTAGTTCTCTTCGTAAATTTCTCCCAGAGTTGGAGGGAATATAGATGCTGCCAAGCAATAAGCGAAAAGATGATCCATCGGTGTTGTGAGAAGAGATTGAAGCTAGACTAACTGAGAAAAGACTACAAATGAATGGCACTTCCTTGTATTCATACTTATTGTCTAATACTATTGCTGTTCCCCCTCCTGAGTCATTTCTAATGATATTGTAGCCTTCAAATTTAGGCTTGTGCCTTTTTTGTAATATCGTCTCGGAGACAAAGCATATTTGTGGTTTTTTATTTTTAAGGATGCTTAGAAGTGCTAATCTCCTTTCATGCGAAATAATTGAATTAAAATTCATTGATATAATATTCATATTTGAAAAAACCATTATACAACAATAAAAGCTACAAACTCTAGATATGTGAACATTTTGTCTTCTGTGGATTGAATTTGGTTGTATTTTGGCCAGAATTCTCTAATTTTTTTAAGAGATCTTGGAATGGAATATTGAACAAAGTCTGAGATTCCTTAAGGAAGTCAATAAGATATCCTGTTGCCTTTTTATCACTCTCTGTTACAATATTAGGTGATTTCAATATGGACGCATATGATCTGCTTGGATTAGTGTTAAATGTGTTAAAGACAACTTGCTTGTTATTGCTTACAACTGTTCTTTCTCTGCGGTGCAATGTCTCTCTTTTTTCTTTGTATTCAAAATACGCTGGACAATCTATGGAGTTCGCTGCGTGACCTACTTTGTTGCAACTTATGCATTTGGGTATGGGAAGCTCAGCATTTTTTTCTTTAAGACTCTTGAACGATTCAATCTTAGATTCTTAGTCTTAGAAGCGTGATTGCCCCCACAGCGGCTACCGTAAGAACAACAGTCACCCGTATGGCTAAATCGTTGGCACCTCTGGCACCTAATTATAGGCGAATTGTGCTTTCTCTCCCAAAAACCCCTTTGATAAAGTAAACTCCTGACGCTTGCCAGATCCTTAATGGACTCCCCTACATCGAGTTGAACAAGAAATATGTTTAATTTAATTTGTTGTTGCTTTGTTCTTGCTGTGAAGAAAGGCTTTATTTTGCTTATTTTAATATTTGGGCATGCCTCTTTCAATGCATGATGAATGGTATCTATAGGTGTGTCACTATCTAATCCCTTAAGAATTACAGATTGCTTTTTGGTATCTTTAGGAGGAAATGAATAAGCCCCTACACCTGTATCGCGCAGTTTATCTATAATCATTCACATCATTTGTGTACACTTTTGTTTTAAGATATCCTAGGTTTACAAATTTATAATTTATTTCACTAGTACTGCATTCTGATGCAGATAACTTAATTAATTCTGAAATGGTATTGCAATTAGCACCAAAAATAAATATAGGTGGACAGAATATGTTAGTACTTTTGCTAATGTTCTTAACTGGGTTGAGATTGGATTTTTCCCTTATAGAATGTGTTATGTTAGGCTGTTACTTGCATTTCTGTGTCACGACCTGTCAGTGGGAAGAAAGGATTGTTTTCCAGGGAAGGCTGTTTGTGCTGATTATGGTCATCCTCTTCTGCTGATGGTTGTCTCTTTCTATTTCTAATAGACTCATTGTAGTTGTTAGCTGAATTTCGTAGATTGCTGATAACTAGAGTCCATTCAGCTGAATTGGGAGCTTGTCGGCTCTCTGTGTTTGCAGAGAGAGAGTCTCTATCTCACTAATAAATCGAATTGATTTTTTGGTATACTTGCTGTAGGCAAACCACTTTATATATTTATGTCTCTGCAAGTGCACTCTAATCACGTCTGAACACTTCGGCTTTTAGAGTCGAACTCTCAATTATCATATAGATGCCATCAATTTTCAACAAGACTCAACAACAGGCCCATACGGATTTATTTCCCCTAACGACATGTATGCGTTTTACCAGCAGACAAGCGTCGAAGAAGCAAAACATGACCCAGTTCTCAACAGTTATATGCTCCAACAAGCCGAAGATCAACAGTTTGACCAAAACCAGTCTACCATCTTTGAAATACAGCGATGTTCATTCTTTAGGTTGAGTGACTTCGTTACACTACTTTGAATGTAGAACAAAGAGTGGCGAGATTCTAAAATCTTTACTTGACACCGGTTCAAGTAAAAACTATATTCAACCCCATCTAGCAGTTAAACCCCTACCAAAAGAACAACTTTTCCTAGCAAAATCTATAGCAGGTGATATCAAAGTCACTCACCATACCTGTCTTAACCTATTCAGTCTAAACGACATTAAACTAAAATTCTAGTTACTACCCACCCTAAAATTTTGTCATGGTATACTCGGGATCGATAGTTTAAAAGAACTATCCGCCGTTATCCATGCCAAGGAAAATTTCATCATATTCCTTAACAAAGTTAATATCGAAATTAAACAAATACAGTCTCAATCAGTAAACCTGTTAGAAAATAAAACCATCCATATGACACGTTCGCAAAAGGAAGCCATAGATTCTCTCGTCAATAAATACCCATCCCTTTTTTCTGAACCGAACGAAAAACTGACATTCACGGCTACAGGTGAGATCAGAACAAGTACAGATTCAGCTGTGTACTCCCCAAGCCCTTTCCAGCTTCCTTGAAAGATGAGGTAGAAAATAGAGTAAAAAAGCTTTAAAATTATAAGGACCTCTCGATCACCGTACAATTCACCAGTGTGGGTTGTACCCAAAAAAGCAGACTCAATGGGCAATAAACAATACAGACTCGTCATTGATTACCGTAAACTTAATAGCGTCACCGTCTCGGATCGCTATTCTATTCCCGAGGTCAATGAGGTATTCTCCCAACTAGGAAAGAGGAACTATTACACTGTTCTGGACTTGAAAAGTGGTTTTCACCAGATTCCCCTTAAGGAATCGTATATAGAAAGAACTGTCTTTTCAATAAATAAAGCAAAGTACGAACCTACCAGATTACATTTTGGTCTAAAAAATGCGCCGTTCATCTTCCAACGCGCTCTGGAAGCCATCCTGCGCTCTTACATGGGGAAGTCCTGCTACGTCTATATATACGATATCATCGTTTTCAGCCCAACCGAGAATGACCATGTTAAACCTGTAGACACGATATTTCAAACTCTCTACGAAGCCAATATGAAAATACAATTGGAGAAGTGCAAATTTTTTAAACGAGAAGTTGAATTCCTTGGCTTTATTGTAACTTCAAAAGGAATATCAACAAGCCCCAAAAAGGTAGAACCAATAGTAATCTTTCCTGCTCCCAAAACCCTCAAACAATTACGCTCTTTTCTTGGACTTTCTGGATACTACCGACGTTTTGTAAAGGATTATGCAAAACTGACTAAGCCCCTTACTTCTCCATTGAGAGGTGAAGACGGGAACGTCTCAAAAAATCGTTCAAACAAAATCCCAATTTCACTATCTGCAGACGCTATCGAAGCTTTCAATAAGACAAAAAATTCCTTAGTCTCTCGAGACTTGTTACTCACCTATGCTGATTTCAAAATTTCATTTTAGCTCACAACTATGCGATGCTTCCAACTATGCGATCGGCGCCATACTTTCTCAGAAAAATAAGCCCATTATGTTTAACTCCAGATCACTCAGCGCAACCGAAGAAAATTATGCAGCTAATGAAAAGGAGATGTAAGCCATAATTTGGGCTTTAAACACCCTTAGGGATTATCTATACGACACAGCTCAGGTCAAAATTTTCACCGATCATCAGCCGTTGACGTACGCGTTCAGCAATAAAAACAAAAGCCCTAAGATGAAACGCTGGAAAGCGATTCTCGAAGAGTATGATCATGAACTCCATTACAAACCAGGGAAAGCGAATGTAGTCGCAGATGCACTCTAACGTCCCCCGCTAAATTCTCAGGCTAACTTAAACACTGTTTCTACATCACAGTGCCCAAAGATCAGCACAGGGTCTCATTATTACGGTTGAAACTGCTATTAATGCTTTTAATGATCAAATCATGCTTTTGATTGGAAATGAACCAACTTATTTTTTCAAGATACCCTTTCAACTTATCATAGGCATACCTACGAGTATATCCAACCTATTCCAATGCAGAATTTACGTCAATACTTAAACGCTTTCTCAACCCAAGTGTAATAAACATAATTCAGACCACCGAAACAGTAATGGGGAAAATACAAAGCATTTTTCAACATCACTTTTCCTCATATGAAATACGAAATACTTTGGTCAAAGATCCAAAGTACGAGTACCAACGGAATAAAATACAATTGCTTCAAAGAGTCTATTTTCCTAGGATGATGTCTCGTATACATGACAAAGTAAGACAATGTTGAGTGTACAAAGAGTAAAAGTACGAGCCGCATCCTTGCAAACCCGAAAACTAGGAAACTCCTATCCCACAATACCCCGGTCACATAGTACATTTGCATATCTATTCGACTGACAAAAATTTAGTCTTAACAGCAATAGATAAATTTTCGAAATACGCTCAAGTCAGAACTATAAAATCCAAAGCTATCGAAGATATTCGAAAACCGCTAAGACAATTGATTTTCGCTTTCGGCGTTCCTAAATTAGTCGTATTTGATAACGAGAATTCTTTTAATTCTGCCACTATTTGTTTTATGTTTCGGGATCAACTTGGAATACAAATTTATAAAACACCTCCATATAGCGGTTCGGTTAACAGACAAATAGAAAAGAAGAAAAGCGAGATCCCTGAACTTTATTGAAAGCGCTTGGAAATGGGTTGCTGGAAACCCAGGCCATGATGAGTTTTAAATTGTAAAATCACACATCCATTAGTTACTTAAAAACAATAATAAACAGGTTATAAAAAACAAATCGCACACAGAGAGAAAAAAAACTAGCTTACTAACACTACAAACGAGGTTATACATCTAATTAGAACCGAAAATAATTTAGAAAACCATATAAGTATAAGTATGAGTTAAATATAATTAAAGATGAAATAATTAATATAGAGTATGCCTTGTTATGGGCAAAATGCAAAATTGTAAACTCATTAATTCTGTCAAATTCCGAATTAGAAATTGTAAAAGAAAACATAATGGAAGTAACATTCCATTTATCAATTTAGAGGAAGCACTTGAATCTGCGAGCATAAAAATAGCTTCAAACTTAGAAACACTCCTTTACATTATTAGTATGTATACATTCAACAGAAATTTTTTTATGTGAAAGGCAACTTGTCAAGCTAGTAAAATATAATAATAAAATTGTAGAACTATAAGTATAAGGATGAGTTAGATATAATTAAAGAAGAAATAATTAATATAGAGTATGCCTTGTTATGGGCGAAATGCAAAATTGTATTAATTCTGTCAAATTCCGAATTAGAAATTGTAAAAGAAAACATAATGGAAGTAACATTCCATTTATCAATTTAGAAGAAGCACTTGAATTTGCGAGCATAAAAATAGCTTCAAACTTAGAAATACTCCTTTACATTATTAGTATGTATACATTCAACAGAAATTTTTTTATGTGAAAGGTAACTTTTCAAGCTTGTAAAATATAATAATAAAATTGTAAAACTAATTTTTAAAAAAATATTGTATTGTAACCATGATCTATATGGCATTAAGGCCGATCGTACATCATTTAATAATTTAACTGTTTGTAATTGTAAATTTTAAAAACGGTGATTGTATTTCAAATTTGCTAAAAAGCAAACCTTCATATTGCGACGAGGCCAACAATCAACACATACAACCATTGAAGAAATCCATTCTGGAAGCATATTTCTCAACCAATTCAATGGATCTATCATAGCCGATAACAACATTGCAATTTAACCGGAACTCTCATTCTTCAATATCATACTGCATCCCTATATATAAAAGGACAAAACTATAGCTCCACAGAGGTACCCTCTTCAAAATCGTTACCAGAAATCCTCCAGCCAAGCTTATGGGGCAAACATATGAGGAACGTCTTACCCTCGAAATGGTAAAAGAGCTGCACATCAACAACACAGCTCAGCTAACCGAGCTTGAAGAAAAGGGACAAGTATACGCTATTACCAACTACAGCCTAACAGCCCTCCTCATATTAATTGCTGCAATCGTCATAATCAGGCAAGTCTTTACCAAAAAGGGAAACGTCACCATCCGTGACATGACGAGCATCGCCCCCAGGGTCCAGAAATTATTGAAAAAAAATTTGTTATTCTTAAAACTTCCCAGTGTACCATGAGAGAGTGCGTTAGTCAATTCTTTTTAACGTTGCATATACACACATCATGCATGAGTCTTCAATCATTCAATTTTGCTTCAATCTTTAGGTGAAAGCACGTGCGGTGTTTCTGCGAATTCAATTTGACCAGTTAATATGCCGCTTTATGCATATTAATTCAACGATCGATGCTGAAGTTGACCTTCATCATATTATGTACAAACCACCACAACCGAGTCCCAGCAGACTAGAGCAGAAGAAGAAGACCCGAATGCCTTGAGTCGCAGTCTTCCTTTACCACGCTTTCCCTCAGGGGTGGATTTGAATTTTCCTCTCGATGCAGCCAAGAGCACCCGCATGTATTTTTGATAAAGTCCATTCCACTACTCCATATAGCAGGACTGGGACTATAAAGGTCTTATACAGAGTCACTTTTGTTGTTCGCAAATGCGGTTCACTAGTCAAGAATCACCTATTGGAAAGAATTATTCTTCGTTTGATCTCAGCCTTGGTGTCGTTCTCTAAATTGATAGCGAAGACTAGGTGGACAAAGTCCCTAACTATCTCACAGTTATTTATATTGTCTAAAGCCATACTGGCGTTGACCAATGAGGTTGTTAACAAGCGGCTACAGGTTTTCACACGAAATAGCAGATTGGATCTTGTAGGCCATTGTAGAAAGACTGATGCCAACAGTTGGTTCAGTTCAGAGGATCTCCTATTTTAAGGATCGAACAAAGTATGGTGAGGTTTCATTCATCGTACACACTTTTGTCCGACCATATTTTACAGCGGAATTGATGTATGCTCCTTACCAAGTCGTCGCCTGCCGCTTAGCAGTCAAGCTGTCCGCTCCAGCAGCTTTGTTAGACCTCATTTTAGATATGGCTATCTTCACTTCACTCAGGTGACTTTGGCGGAATTAGTCGGTTAATTCTGGCTGATAGCGGTATTCGGTTCGTCATAGCCGTTATATAGTCTAAAGAAATGTTTTTTTACTATTATGATCTTTAATTCATCTTTCAAGGCTTCAGTTCGGGGTTTGTGTCCGTGCCAATTTATGTTATTTTTACCTTTCAAATAAACCTACTCCTGGAATACTCGTAGTATCGTAGGTCCAAATTTCCTTGACCTCGCGCTTCTCATGCTCCGTGACTTTTCCGTTCTTCTGCGAGTAGAACTCGTGAACAACTCTAGTCCTTCTAAACAGAGCCGTTTTGTATGCATCTTGCTCTGCTGGATTGGCTTGCCGACACTCGTAATCAAACCAAAGGTTTCTCTGTGTTGGCCGAGTGAAATCGAGCACGTCAAAGGGTAGGTTCGATCAGTAAGAGATTTGGCGGTCTTTTGCGATTGTAACCGTTCGAATTCAAACTTCCTCACGATATTAGCTTAGCTTTCCAATTTTCCGATAGCCGCAATCGTATCTCGACTACAATAAGGTAATGATCTGAATTAAAGTTGGATACCCGAAATGTTTAGACATCCATAATACTGGAGAAATGCCTTGCTCCGATCGCAATGTGGTCAATCTGGTTGACGGTTGATTGATCTGGAGTTCTCCAAGTCTTCTTGTGGAACCCACCCCAAAGAGGTTTCGTTCAGGCTCTACCATCAATGGTGTATTCAAAAATGCCCTCTCCTTCTGGCTTTGCAAAGAAAATATTAGTTTCATAGCTAAAGCATTACTTGTTGGTCTTGTTTAAGAGTTCGTAGAAGCCATCATTGTCGTCGTCTCTCTAAGGTCTCATTTGAGTTAATCCGGGATTTTACTTCAGCGCTGATTTCATCTTGAAAATTCATCTGTCGTCCCATTTATAGAGCTGCTATTTTTGTCTGCTTGGTCACCAGAAGCGCTTATAAGTTTGGCCAGTCGAGTCCGGATTGACGTCGACCAATACCCGATGGTAAGCACCTGGAGGTGAAACAAGTATAATGGATTTGAAATGAAAATTTCAACCCTGGGTACCACCTCTCCGCGCCTACCCTATTGCTACAAAAAACAGTTTTTTAAGTTTTTATGGGGGCTATTTATTTAGCTTAATATAAGCTAAATCCAACTTAAGAACTAGCAAAAGGACTAAAGAGCTAGTCCTTTTCTTCCAAGGAAGTGGTGAAGAACATCTATTTTGGGACGAGAGGTGCTAAGGCTAAAGTCAAAAATGGGAGAGGAGAGGAAATTGTTTTTGGAAAACTTGGTCTGAAGCGAACGCTATAACAACGGCTTTCCAGATAAGAACATATACATTTTAATAATATGGGGTCAATGCCGAGGGAAGACAATTTGAACAAGATCAATTGATTAGATAGTTTATCAAAGTTTTCAGCGAAATCTGTAGCAAAAACATCGATT
Organism: Volucella inflata; assembly: GCA_928272305.1. Classification (NCBI taxonomy): domain Eukaryota; kingdom Metazoa; phylum Arthropoda; class Insecta; order Diptera; family Syrphidae; genus Volucella; species Volucella inflata. The sequence continues at coordinate 36,151,103 of OV743717.1, forward strand.
TTGTTGTCATTTTCTAGGGCTGAAAGCGCAAATGAAACGAATTCAATAAAATTTGTAGTAGTTGGTGTACAATACCTTTCATATATCCATGCTGACTGGGGGATATAAGGGACTTGCACTGAAAGCTTAGAACGTCATATCAAATATTTTAGGTAGGTAAGAAAGTTTCGCAATTACTTCATTCTTTGATCCCTTTCAATAAACTGAGTTATGTAGTACTCGTAAAAGAGGTCTTCCAAACTTGAGTATCCCTTGTAAGAGGGATAGACAAAATAGGAAAGAAAGTGGGAAAAAGGATTGGAGGCACACTTTTTAAGATATATTGTGGAGAGCCCGCCGGGTAACAATTCATCATTAAGAGATTGAGGGGCCAATGGAGAAATTGGGAAAAATACATGGGGTCCGGTACGAAGAAATTGTCTGCATATGATTGTTTAAAAAAGGTTGTGTAGTAGTTGGCAAAGGTACGAGTATATGGGTCATTAGATGATATATTATTGTACGACAGATTTTCTCTTGTTTTGATTTATGTATAAAAAAACTAAGAATCGTTGATAAGGTTGGTCTATGCAGTGTCAAGAAAACGCTGATAGAGGGAGTTATACAGCTGGGCGAATTGGAAATAGGTCCCAAGGTAGTTGGAATAGTCGGAATAAGAATTATTATAAAGAAACACCTACTATAATTTCTTTCTTATGTTATACCAGGGAGGAGAAGTGGATGATATTTTATAGCGAGACAATCGGAAAATGGAATTGATAATTTCACTGTAGAAAAATAGAAAGATCATCTATTAAAGGTAGATTGGTAAAATCGAAAGAAGACTTGCTGGGGAAGTTATTAATGTTACGAAAATTAGCCTTATGGAAGTTGTAAGAAGAGTGAGTAGGGGAAGAAGTAGTCTGAAGTGGAGAATTATGGAAAAATGAGAAAAGAAGAGTGGGGTGAAAGTTATCGATAGTTGATAGAGTTAAGGGAAAATACGTTACTGTAGAATTAACGGGATCCCTAGTGAAAATAAGGTCTAGCTGAATACCGATGGAGTTTGAGACTCCACTTATCTGAAATAGGTTTGAATCTGTTAACCGATCAATAAGTAGACATTCCTTTTATCATGGCCGGCTCGGATAAGCTGAAGGTGCGATACTCTTTAAGAGTGCACAAAGTTTCGGAAAGAGCAAAGTCATCGGCAACTGTTTGGAGAGATTTATAGACTCCTAAGACTAGCTATATCAGTAGGGAGGCCTTCTTGTTGGATGGATACCATGACGCTTGTTTTAGTTTTACCTTTAAAGAAAACAGAATTGGATGTGTCGTCTAGATAAGCAAGAAAGAGACGTACATATATTTCCGTATATCTTTTTGTCCCGAAGTCAAGAGAGGGAATAACGGAATTTCGTGGTATCGAAAATAGCAACCGAAGGACGCGTAACCGTCGGAAGGGGGATTTAAGGTATGCGAGCTAATAAAGTTTGGGTATTTGGTTCCAGTTGTCAGAGGTAGGTAAGGTAAAAGAAATGCATTTTTGTGGGGTCTTAGGTGGAGGAGACGCAATTGATGTATTTGTGGAAGAAGTTAAGAAGGTTGCTTAGTTATATAAATAGGAGTGGAAAAAGTGGAAATTATTTTGGTTTTAAAACTGTGGCTGGAGTTTGGTTTGAGACGCGACTAGGAAATAGATCTAGATGAGTTAGTAGCTGAGACAGACTTTTGTTTTTTAATTATTTTTATCTTCGACGAAAAAATATGGCAAAATAACGCCGCTGGCACGCAAACCAACCCAAACAGTTATTTTTTGTGGGTGAAGTGGTGATTCATGAAGCACATGTGGATTTTCACCCGACCAATAACGCATATTTTGTTTATTGACGAACCCATTGAGCCAAAAATGAGCTTCGTCACTGAAGATGATTTTGCGATGAAGTTCACCATCTTGGCGCATCTTCTCCAGAACCCAATCGGAGAACGTACGTCGCTTCAAATGGTCCATCGGCTTCAATTCTTGAGTCAGCTTGATCTTGTATGGGTGTAAACCAAGATCCTTACGAAAAATACGCCATAATGTGGTCTGAGCGATGCCCAATTCATGAGAACGCCGTGGAATTGACTGATTTTTATAATTTGCAGACGTTGCTCGTTCGTGTACTTTACCATGATGAAAATGTTGAGTTTGCTGAATAAATTGACAGTGACAGTTTGATGATTAGTGAAAGAGTGCGTTCACAAATCAAATTCAAAGTTGTCAAGTCCCTATTCGAAAACCCGATATTTTCAAATACATAGAGTATATAATTTGTCAGTCCATATTGCCATTTTTGAGGTTGGCGTTGGATGGATTTTTAAATAACCATTCGTATCTAGTCGGTAAGTTAATCTTTAAATTTCGCTTATTTTTGTGGTGGGATATTGGAAATGCGGTACATTGGCTGATGGTTATATCATACTTTTTTTTTTAAATTTATGAGCTCCAATCGACATCTGTGTAATTAGGGGCACCTTTGACATCTGGTTCGTCGTACGAAGTCTGTCTAGCCTGCTTTGCCACTCTGTGGTGTTAAATTTTATGACGTATATCCGTGGGGCGACAACTGGAGGAGTTGGCATTGAAATAGCTATACGAGCATACGATTTTTGAAACGAAGGGCTAGTGCGTGGGTTTGCTAGTGGAGTTGTCGGCGCAGGGTGTGGCAATGATTCGTCTTCGGTTTGCAATAACTCAGTCAAAATTGACGTATCGTACAGGTCCATTGGACGGCAGGGGATAGGAGGGAAAACCATCGTGTTTGCTGCATACTATTTCAATGAGGTTTTCCATATCAAGAAATACTATTCTGTTGGCAGTCACTAAGATCATTGATTTTGTCCAATATAAATGATTGTGTATTGCAGATTTAACTGAGCAATTTGCTTTTCGATATTACAGAGTTTTGGTTTATTGAAATCGATGATATTCTGACCAAAGTCTTCCTTACATCTTACGTTTTGCTCAAACATTGAAAGTTTGTCCGTTATTAGTTAAAGGAATGGGCTTTGGTTCGAATCATTGGCACTCACTTAGGCACTTATTTGCCAGGAGCACATATGAAAAAAATAATCGATTTTTCGAAAACTGTGTTTATTTATTGAGACCGACAAAGATTGAATGGAATGTTTTGCCGTAGATCCCCTTAAAAACAACAAGGTCAGCATTAGGGGCGTTCATATTATACGACAAATCCTTCGGCGGGTCTGAAGAACAAAAACTGCCTTGCGTTCAAATTGTACTGCGGTCGCCAGACTTCATTCGTGGGGGTAATTTCGAAGCATGAACATGGAAGGGCGCGCTCTTCTTGCAGTATTGATCATAGATAAAATATTGTAGAATGAAAAGAAACGGAAGTTGAACTTCCACACGACTGATCTGAATCACCGTCGTAAGAGTGTGAACGCCGCTATCGTTGTCGTTAATAGGGCATTCGGTTATTCCACAAGACATGACGTATACCAGCAGTGAAAAATAAAAAAAATATAAAAAAATATAGTTATCATACTGTGGCAAAACTAGCTAAACAATAAAGAGAGAGCGTCAGCGATAACAATTTTTTGAGCGAAACCAATCCAACAATTGACCGGGATAGAGGTTTTCGTAGCAAGTCCATTGTTGATATGATAACATGTTTCACCGAAAATTTAAAGAAAAAAAATTGAATAAAGGAAGATAGTTGTGCTTGATATTACAACGTTAATTAACAGCATTGCTTTTTGTAAAGACAAAAAAGTCAAATTATTTTAAACAATTTGAAGTCTGATATTGTCGAAATAAATGCTATGTTTCCCAGGACTCAATCTTACTTCAACACTCTTTTTTATTATTTCCAGAACTGTGAATTGAACTTCTCATTTTTGATGTCGCAATGTGTGTCTATGACAACCTACGTTGGAATAAGCCCACATTCGATGCCGCTAAGAATGCTGTGAAATGTCTTAGTTCCCTTTAGCGATGTAACAAATACTTTTCTTATTCCAGTTCCATCGCGACCATTTAAACCTTCGACCGTAACACACCTTATGCTATAAATGATCATCGCTTTACCAAAGTCTACTTTCGCACGTTCTATAAAATATGGTGATTTTTTCCCCCTAGCCTAACTGCTCAGTTGTGGAATTCTCTACAGAGTTCTTCATATTCTAGTTATTGTACAAGTAATCTGCAGACTTTAGAAATCAACGTATGTATCTTCATTGGTATCTTTCTTTTTTCCTCCCTAATTTTTCCTCTCCCGCTCTGCGTGCAAGCATTTAAATATATATGCTTCCTACATTTATAATTACATGTATCAAAGATAGAAGAATTATTACAATGTTTTTCTTTTCGTAATAAAACTGGTTTTAAATGAAGCTTACATTTGAAACACGAAGTATTTTAGGTAATATTCCCGTTACGTAAAGCCAAACAGATGTCGAAAGGTAAAATCTTAACTTTTGAAATAAAATTGATTGCTTTTTGAAGACAGCTTAAATGTATTTAAAGCAACTATTCTAAAAGCTCTTTTGATTTCCAAGGCAATATAAATACTTATTACTTTTTTCTATCCAACATTTTCATCAAATTGTAAAATATATGTACAATTTAGATATTTTTTTATCTATGCATGTACATTGGTGACTTGTTTAGTTGTATAGTAGTAATTGCGCTGCCTTTGAAAAATTAAATGCAATCGTTAAAGGAAAACAGTTTTACAAGAGGTTTTCATTTAAATGAAATTTTTTTGTCATATAAACGATTAGATTAATAAGTTTCTTTGAAGGTACGAAAAAAAAAAAAATACATGAGGATAATTTTACCACTTAATATTTGCTGACCTACCAGTTTACCAACTAATTTCCTCACCGCATATTAGTTCCTATTTCTTTTTTGTACAATGCCGGCAATCTAATTGCACTGCTGATTTTCAGATTGGAAGCTATGCGTATTGGTAAATTAATATTGTGATAAGAACTCATCATAAAACCCGTACGATTAGATAAGCCGTCCAAAGAGAGTTCCATTTTGATAATGAGGTAAGAGTTGTAAATAATATTTTTATAGTCTTGCGCTATCAAATTGTATACTTTGATATCCATGTTATTATTTGTGCTATTAAAATTCTGATTGAAAATTCATGTCAAAAATATATTTATTGCCATAATAAATGGTACCAAATACTTTGTCGTAGATATAATATTTACTTGTTACTAAAAAAATCTTACATTTTACTTTTATCTATATTCGTATTTTTGTAGATATGTATGCATAATACTTAAGTACTCACAGGTTTATATATGGGTATAATTTTAACCGGTCGGACATAATAAAGAAAGACCTGTTTTTATCATTCTTATAAGGATACTTAACTAATAAAGTAGTAAACTTGCTGTGATAAAGGTTTGGTCATTTGGAATTTGGTACCTAGTCATAAAATGAGCGCTCTGTTCATATTAACGTTTATTAAGTCATGTAAATAAATAGAAATATGTATACATCCAATGAATTTATGTTCAACTAAAACAATAAATTAATTTTGCAAATGAGATAGTGTTAACGTCAAAGCTTCCAAATTTGAGCTTTAAATTTAGATATATTCTATGTTTACAATTTTACGAAATATCCAAACTTTGTTTTAAGTAGAGCAAACATATACACAAAATACTCACAAAATACTCACAAAATATGCTTTGAAAATACTATATGCCGATGGGACAGTTCCATTTAACTCTCGTAGCCAATTTTCTCAATTTAATTTTACCCTGAATTTTAAAATGGTTTAAGGGCACATTATTTGTATTCATGTATAACTTAATCAATATTATTGGATATCAGAATCCGAACAAATCTTCAACGATAGCGAACAAAAATAAGGAAAGAAAAAGAAATATTACTCGTATTTAAGCCAAGTGGAAACTAGACTAAAGCAAACTGCTATTGATTATTAAGTGTGTATAATTTAGTTACTATTCCTAAATCTGGTATTTGCTTGAACACAACTCTTTTCTGGAATTTTTTTCATGGAACATTTACTTCTTTTCAGACTTTAATCGTATCGTACACTAGCGATTAGCCGTCGGCATACTAGCTTGTTTTTGGTGTAAGATTCTCTATTAATAAACTAAATATTTACAAATGCTCATTCACTTTTTCTGAGACAGTGGTTTGTTTCGAAACAATACATATTCTAAGTGTTTTATTAACCGTTTAAATATAATATACGAGTATAAGAAATGCGTACAAGCCCATATCAGATAACATTTTAAGTTTCAGGTCGATTTTGTTTGTCTATTATTTTGGTTTAGTTTTTCTGGAGAAGTGCCCTGAGTCAATTGCGAAATGATAAACTGTTTTATTGATCATATGGTTTTATAAGCATATTGTGCCATTGTGAATATTGATGCGGAAAAACCATGTGCTAACTAAAGTAATATTCCGCGATACAGAAAAGTTAAGACCAAAGTTTTGTATCCAGACGTAGTGTCTTAAGAGACAGGATATGCTATGCAGTTGGAATTACATATGTCCCATTTATCTACGATAATAGAAGGTAAGAAATAAATAAGGAAATAATTTTACCTAAATGTTATATTGCTTCTAAAATCATACCTTGGTATTAACTGTAACTATTTCTGAGCTGCGTGAAATGCATATCAAGCTAATGTTTGCGCCTTCGCTCTATGCCGGGAGCTAAAGCCTCTTTACTTAGTCTGCTACCCGTTTTTTTGCAATCAAACATTTCTTGCTTGATTAGATAGTATACCCCATGCACAATTCCCAACCTGGAGGAATACTAAAGTCACTACAGCTGGAAGAAATAAACCTCTATATATGGCGAAGCGACCATTCTGACGTTTGCCAGATGAGACAACACGTAAAGCTTAACATTACATCTAACGCTCCAGTAACATGAAGTCAATCGACTCTTCTCAGCACCAAAAACCAACGTAATGTCTCTTGAGTTACCCTAACACTATTTCTAGTGATCTAACACAATTTCCAGTAAAATTCCATTCCTTCGAATTTTAAACCCCGGCTTTCGTTTCAAACCCACTTTCGTTCATATTCTGAAAGTACAATTCTTTATTTCCCAGTTATAATTACCTGTAAACGTTTAAGGGGGGCTTATAATTACGTCAGCTAAGTGTAAAAAAAAACAAAGCGAAATACTCATCATGGCGATTTTTAGATTTCTAAAGAGAAGGCAACAAATTCACAAAGCTAACTTTAGTGTAATCAATTCTTGTTGAAAATTGATCCTCGTAAAATGAAGGTTAAGACTTTTACTTTAGTTAATAGTATATTTTAATTAAAGCAAATAAAAATATATGTAAATATTTTGTGAAAATGATATGCAAGCAATTAACAAAAAGAAGGAGTAAAATCTGTGGCCACAAGCAAAAACGACTTAAGTCACTTTTTGCTATTTTTTTTTATGAGAGCAGTTGAATGTTCACTGTCCGATCGCCAAATAGGATAGAACAAATCCAATAAGTGTGTATTCAAACTGAATAAGAAATGACTTATGTTTTGTTTTTTTTTGTTATATAATTCAAAAACCATAAAAGATAAAAATAAGAAAAAAATGGCAAATAGACTCGAATATTGTGCATCCGGTTGTGTAAAAAACTCAATTTAGACATAACTCAACTTATAGTGTTTTTGATTGTGGCTGGACAAATAATTTTACTGGATTTAACAACCAGCAGATCTTCATTTATAAGGAAGGAGAATAGAAAGAGCGGTACGCACGATGTACGTTGGTTTTTAATGTTTGAGGGATATAAAACCACAGGTGCATGTTGTACCAAAGATCATTTTTTTTAAAGAAAGAAAACTTTAAGAGTTTAATATTTAATATTTAAAACATTTCCTCAACACGATGATTCTTGTCAATCAATTTTCCACTACATTCGTTTGCATCATATATAGTATATATATGTTACGTTAAGGAAGTTTGCCTCATATTTTCTCCCCTCTTCATCTGCTGGTTTCCAGAAGAACTTCGGTGGGAGATAAGTCTCATTTGAAGTCACTTCATCAAAATGTTGGGTCTTATGTCCCACCTAACATATTTTTAGTTGTTTTGTAGTTATAGATACCTACCTGACAGTCGTTGACTAGAACTAAAAATAAGTTGGATTTCTCTGAGTGTGGAAAAGAGAGTTTTCGATAACTAATGGAAATACACAATGTTTGTTTTTAAATAAATATTAACTCAACGAAAATATGAGACTTATGTCCCATTTTGGGAAGCAAAATTTTTGACATAGGTCTCGATAGGGGAGAACATAAGTCCCTAGTTCAATTTGGGTCTAATGTCCCAATTAAGTGAGGCATAAGTCCAAAAAGAAAAAAATGGGACTTATGTCCTGGAGACATATGTCTCAGCGCCTATAACTTAACCTTCCGTCAATGCCCTTTTTTAGTGGGGTCGATGCTAAGCCATTGACTGGAGTGATGAGTTTTGAAAGACTTGTTTCAATAAACACAGGTAGAAATCAAGTGATGGGTACGACCAAACCTCCTATATTGCGTACGAGGAACCTTCCTTTATTACAATGAAAATGATGAAAGTAAATAAAGTAATGTCATGATTTAGTTATAACCGCGCTATTGAAGCGATCAATCTGTTTACCTATCTAGCTATTTCAATAAAAATATGCCTGGTGGGTGGAATTCCAGCATTAGTACCATTTACGACAAAGGAGATATTTGGAACTTAGCTCCACTTGCTGAGGTCTTACGCCAGATATGTTACCAACTTATGAAGCACCATATCTACACTGTGATAAATCCCAGAGATAGCTCCACAAGTCCAAGTCGGCACTCTCTGTCTCCTTGTTTATTTAAGGGCCGTATTAGGCAACAACAATACAAATGAGGCATGGGTTCCCGGTCAGAATCATAAGATAATACCAGGGGCTCGAGATCCACGAAAGTCTGTGTAATAACTTGTATATACTGACAACATTAAAAAATTCTCAAAATACAGCAAGCTGTAATTGGTGAGTACTAAAATATAAGTGGCAAGAAGGTAGATTCAAGTATATTGTTATATGTGTACCAACGAAAAATAATGTTATAATATATAATATATCTAATATAATATAATAGTATAAATATAATATATATATATATTATATATGTATATATATGTAGTAATAGTGACTCATCACTATCGATTAATTACAACAATTTTGAGCTAGTTAGGGTCGTGTATTAAAACTGCTGATGACACCTTTTCAGTACCAAACGAAGGCATAAACTTGATAATCGTTGTTTTTTCTGATCCAAGCACGCAGTTATGTGATAAGAGATTTTTAAAAAAGAGTAGGTAGAATCAACGCTTCGGGCGAAGAGAATTTGTATCTTATCCTTTGGAAGTAAAAGGAAGTCGGTCATTTCATAAAATATTAGTCTGTAGTGGTACACTAAAGTTATAATTTAGCTGTCGTTGATTTATACAAAGTTAGAAAATATGCCAAGATTAAAAATGTAATGTGATATCGTTGACAGAAAGATGATTTTTTACCCTACAAGAGTCAAACTCGAACTCAAACCAAGATAGTTATAATGTTGGATGAATTAATTTTCGTCAAGCGCTAGTTAACTCCACGGAACTAAAAGAGTCGAGTAGAAATCGACGTTTATATTGGTGTACAGTTTGAATGTTTTGTATTCACTATGACTCGCATTTATCTGCTTATGTACGTATACAGAATTCACTCAGATGTCAACTTAACTCAGTAGTTCACATGGAAACAACGGTGATCTAAGGTTAACACAGGCGAGTTAAGCTAGCAAGATTTGATCATGGTAATAGTTTTTTCGTATGTGCTAATCGATTGGCTTTCTAACAAGCCTAGCTTGGTTGCTCTAGGTTTATTACACTACCGATTATAATTTAGTAATTGTTATACCTACTTCACTAAAAGAACTTTCTTAAACACCATTTTACTGAGTGGGTATTGAAGATAAACCCCCCTCCTATTTGATTTTTTTTTTTCATAATATGAACCATGAATCAGTTCTCAAAATATCCAACTAGGACCATCCTGACTAAAGTTTTCTTAGTGTTTCTTGATAATTCCTCAATCGTATTTGCAGGACAAGAAAAAAGCGAAAAGAAGGCATAAACCTTTATTTAGTTTTCGATAATGTGAGGATTGGGAACATGTCATAATGAGAGTTAGGACTGATTAGCCCAAACACTATATAAAATTCAGTATTTCCCTTTACAACTGACGTTATTAAGTATTTTACGTATTTGCTTAAGGTCTTCTTCGACAACATTATACTTGATATTTGCGAGAATCAAAACATAGTCGTGGTCAATATAAACATTAAGAACTAAACGGCAGGCACTGATTTATCAATTTAAATAAAACTTGTATACACTTTCGTAATTTTCCTGTTTTAAAAACCAAACGCTCATAAGATCTCCAATTATAACTTCTTGGAGAGTAGCGTTGTGAGCAGATTATATATAAATACATACATATATGTAAATACATATAAATACAAAAAAAATCCACAAGATAGGATATGTGGTGTTAATGTGACTATTTCATAAACTTAACCTTATATACTCGTGCACATACATACGTACATACTCGTATAAATAGACATGTAAAATTACGAAAAGCTAATTCATATAGAAATATTACAGTTAGAGATTTACATAGGGATATGTGCACGTAGTTCAAACTTTTGTAAGCTAAACATATACCTACATACAGCGTTTTATATATTTACATATGCATATTCAAAGTGTACCATACTCACTCTTAAGTGAGCGATGATGACAGATCTAAAATTGATGTTTTTTTGCAATCCACCCTCTATGAAATGCAGTTGTGAATGTTGTGTCACATATGCGAAATATTTATATCCATTTGTATCAATAGAAAATATTTTGAAATGTACGCATATAAATATCTTCAATATTAAAAGAAAGCTTTAAAAACAGTCAGGACATTCTCTTCTTTCATTTGGTATACCTACTTCTTCTGATTGGTTGGGTCAAGAAGAGCTAAAAGGGAACATGGCACTAAAAACTTGAAAATTACCTCCTGTTTAATTTGGTTTTCTCAATATTTTGTTCTATTCGACATCAACACCAACAACAAACTGTGGCGCTGGCAGCCCGGTATGGGCCATGGCCTAGCTTCTTGACACTCATTTGTGTTGCTCATGTTGTCATTTTTGTCACTTCTGAGCGGGGCCTACGGTTTATCGCTGAGTCCGAACGGCACTCCTTAGAAGCTTTTTCGTAGGTAGTTTTACTTTCGGGAATTTCCCAATGCCCGCCGAAAGGGTGATGGCGATTTGAAAAATTGTTGGTGACCCAGCCAGGAATCGAACCCAGACTTTCTTCGTGATAGTCCAATGAGCTAACTTACACGCCATATCCATCGCCTCTATTCGACATCAGATTTTCTTTTTCCCCTTTCATCAAATTTTAGTCTGAAATCTCCCACGAAATGAGGAATTCCGCAAAATATGGTAACTTTTAATCTCAGTGCCTTCATGTTCTTTAACGCTGATCCTCTTTATCATTTTACTCAGTGTCGATCAGACTGTTATCCTCTGTTATAATTTTGCGACTTAATAAAATTTCTTCAGTTCTTTTTTACGTTTTATATGTGTGAGTAGTTGGTTAGCTCAAGTTTTATAGGGCGTGTGTTCAAGTGTTATGATTGATTATGGGGCTTGGTAGGAAAACAAAGCGTACAGTGAAAGTGTATGAGAAGCGAAAGAAAGTGTATGAGAAATCAGTGACCATTTTGGAGACGTGTGGTCCTTTAACTACCAAGAAGAGACGATTTCCTGCGAATGAGGATTATGAAATGACTCTCTACTGTGGGTATGGTATGGGTATGAAGATTTTAAGGTTATTTCAATTATTGGTGATGGGAATTATTTAATCCGGGCAATTTCTCATTGTTAATATGGAAATGAAGATAGGCATACTGAGATACCCTTAGTTCCTGTTGATAATATTGTAAAGAAATATGGACAACGTATTTGTAGCGGTAGTGATTATAAGCGTGAGATAGTTATTAATGGGCAGAAACGGTGGAATTGCTGAACTTTAAAGTGCAAGTGAACACATGTTTCGAGTTCATAAGGAAAATTATGATACAATTATTGACTGTGGTTTTGGCCACTTTATTCATGATTTTCTCTTTGTAGGATAAGACCCAGGGTAGAATTTCTAAGTAATTAGAACGGTCTACGTTGAAACACAAGACTTTCTAGGATGTTTGAGAAAGATCTGACGGACTACTCATGGAAGAAATACATTCTGTTTACAGGTCTGGAGTCTGGAGCAAAGGGTGCAACGTTAGAACTTTTGCCTACGAAGAAGGAGGGTACTCCATGTAAACTTATTTTTTAATAACCGAGAAAATAAAGAAAAAATTCAAAAGTACTAAATTATCTATCAATTCTAATATATCAAGTAATTCTTCGGAGCAGAACTGGGTTATCTAGTATATTTATAAATTTAAGAAATATGTATCGGTTTCAGCTTGTTAAGTTGTTGACTCTCAAATGCATTTTATTCGTACTAGTGGAGGTTTGGTTTGGAGGTACATATATAGTAAATGTACAAAAATATTTTATAAATAGGCCAGCGAAGTTATAAGTAACTCGATGTAGAAAATGTGGGAATATATTAGTCGCGGATTTTCATTCAGTAAATTTATTTTAATATCAATTTTGAATTTTATTTTATTTTGTTTTTTGTTTCAACAACCAAACCGATACTTCTTTGATTATTCGGATTCTTTTCTGTAACTGCATTCTTATCACGGTAAACTTTTGTCTTTCGTGATAAATACTTTGTTTTCAACTCTTCTGGTGGGCTCCGAGAAGCAGGCAAAACGTACAACACTCAAACTTCTTTATCTAGGGTACCCTAGTGTGGCCTATTTTTGAGATTTAAGGTCTGATCAATTATTAAATACTACTGACTTAAGATGAAATGGCTTGACTCTTTTTGTTAAAAATACAAGGTAAAGAACAAAAACAAACTCAAAATTAAAGATAGAAACAAAAAAAAAACGATTTATCTAAAACACTAAAAATGGACGTTGAAAGAAAAACAGTTCACGAAAACAAACGGTTTTGTGGGATAAAATGTACGAGTATGTACACATAATTTTAGAATTTTTTGTAAATTTTTTTTTAATTTATTGTTAAAGACAAATAACGACTTTGTGATGCCAATCGAAATTCGAAAAAAACGGTCTAAAATCATTTGCAACTTGCTATTTGTATGTTTTGTAATTATCTTTAAAAAATCTTTTTCTATTTTTATTTATACTAGGCTCTCCCGTCGCCGAAATTCGACGATTCACAAAAGCAACAGTTGTTGTGTACACAACAAAAGTGTCGTCACTCGTCACTATGTTTCTCTTTTTTTAATTTTGTTTAGTCTCTATCCCACTTAGAGTAGGGAAACTCTTTTGCAATCGTAGTAGTGACTTTCATAGTCACAAACTTACATAAAAAACAAAAAAATACATTTCATAAGTCAAGGCAGTCAAACAAATTCCTTATGTACTCATAGAACCACATGCACAAAAACGATTCGACTGTACGCTTATCCCTATCATCTTTCCTGTTCTTTACTATTGACTTTCAAAAGCAAGTAGACTTGAAAATGTTTTTTTTTTCTCTCAGTAAAGCTGAGACGAACATGTTCGTGCGATCTGTTCGTGTTCATGGTCTTGTTCGAAGTTGGTGGTGCTCTTGACGAACCGATCCAATGTTTATGAAAAATTGCAAAATTTGTGGATTTGTTCGCGAGCATGTTCGCCGTTTGTGGCGTTGTTCGAAAACATTTTCTTTTTTAAATAAATTTTGTTGCATGCATATCAGCGGAAGATAAAAATGACAAGTTCTAGCAAAACGTTTCCTTTGGAACTTATCGAAATTCTTAAAAATATTAAAACTTTAGTTCCTCGAAACTTTGTCCAGTTGCGAGGAATCTTAAAGTTGCTGACAGTCTCTCGTTTGCTGTAATTGCTTCTCGCATTCCTGTATTTTGTTTTCCAACACATTTACAGACCAAACTCAGCAATTCAATATAAGTTTCTGAATCTATTCTGAGAAATTTTTAAAAATCTTCTGGTGCAGACATTTCTAATTTTCTCAACAATTTAGTATGAGTGCGATCGTTTCTACCATACAGCCACACTTTCATCTCCTCTCGACTTTTTTGTTTATTAATTTTTTCTTACTTTCGCTTTTTCCATATATACATTTGTTAATAATGCAATTGCATCATCCGCGTGTGCGTTGTTCATATTTTCTTGTTGAAAGTTAAAGCAAAAGTGATGTTCCGCAAATCGGTTCGTCATGTGTGGCTAAATGTCAACGAACAAATCGCACGAACATATTCGTCTTGAATAGCCAGCTTAAGCTACGTAAAATTGTAAATATTGTAAAATTTTGGCTAGGGTTCAAAATTATAAAACATTATTCTACTTCAAAACACTTAATTTATTATTATTTAAAATAACTTCCAAGTAATTTACAACCGATTTTACTACTATCTCACAATTCAAATCTCTTATCGTCCACTATTAAGACTTAATGTGAATTTGTATCTGTATCTCGAAGTTGGGTGGTTCTTGTTCTTTTATTAATAGTTCGGGTTCGTGATAATTGTTTAGATATCTTTGAAGGTTCCATTGAAAGACTTTAAGGAAGGACTTACTGGATGGAGTGAACTTTTGTGTAGTATAATCAAGGTTATACTGCGGAAAATCAGTTAATGGCGTGCGCGATTCATCCCCTCCTTTGAAATCCGAGTCTGTATTCAAGGTCTTGACAGTTACCTTAGAAGTCTTAGTCACCATCGTTTACGGAGATCTTGTCGTAGTATGCGCCAAGTGTATCAAAATCAGTGGTCATTGAGAGAGGCATTGTATTTATGTTCGTTTGATTTTCTATTGGGAGCAAATTATGTAAGATTAATGTATGTAAGTTTGGATTGGATGTTTAGCGTAGGTGAGCAAGTTTTAATGCTGGTGTGATTAACATTGTGTTAGATATGAACCGTGATTCAGTCGCGTTTGATGTTGGTATTTGTGTGTTTGAGTGAGGTGCTAAGTGGGATTATCAACGAGGTATGATTCGACAGGAGCGAGTGGACTATGCGATTTTTAAGTTTTTAGACGATGGTGTGTGGATGGCAACGATTAGTATAAGGCCTCGTAGAAGTAGCATCTTCCGGCAGCTGCTTGTTCTCTAAATGACGAGAATGAGCCTCTGCAGCCGAACATCTTGCAGCTCTGCTAATAAGCCCTACTTCACGCCTCCCCGTTGCGCCATCTGGGAATCTCACTAGAGATTGCGAAGTGAAGGGGGCAAATGTCGAGTTTCCTGCGTTATAAATCAGGGTTAGTGTCGGAAAATAAAAACAAGACCTTATCCGGGCTACTCCGACATATTTGGAGCTCAGGCCTGTAAGGATTTCCAGGACTTAGTCAGGGTCTTGGAAAAGAGATGGTGGCGGACGAGCCCTATATGGGCCAACGGCAGCGCCCACATCCCGGAATGGGTTTCTGTCTTCGGTGTAACCGACCCCTAGTCCTAGGGGCATTTAGCCCGGCCATTTAAAAAAAACATTAGTTACGAAGCATCAACAAGCCTCGGATATGGACGGTTGACAACCCACTCAAACGATTTAAGGACAATGTGCTTCGGATATGCACGTGGAATGTTAGATCCCTTAATAGACCACGTACATCAGAGCAACTTGCGGAGACCCTAGACTGCTGCAAAGCAGACATAACCGCCATTCAAAAAATTCGATGCGATGGGCCAGATAAAAAGAAGATGAAAAACTGCGATATCTACAACGGCAAAAGCAACGCTTATTTGGATGCGGTTTTGTTGTCGGAGGCAGACTAAGACAAGAAGTCCTTAGCTTCCGGCATGTGAGCGAGCGCCTCGTAGCAATCCGCATCAAGGCTAAATTTGCCAACATTAGCCTTATATGCGCACACACCCAGAGGAGAAAGATGACGCCACCAAGGATGCCTTCTACGAGCTCCTTAATAAGACCTACCAGCAATGCCCTAGCTATGACATTAAAATTGTCCTCGGTGATTTTAGTGCAAAGCTAGGAAAAGAGGGTATCTTTGGTGGAACAATCGGAAAATATAGCCTGCACAACACCACCTCCGATAACGGATTCAGGCTAATCGACTTTGCGACGGGGCGAAACATTGTCGTGGCTAGCACGCGGTTCCCACATCTCGACATACACAAGGGGACTTGGAGAACTCCTGATCAATCAACAGTCAACCAGATTGATCACATTACGATCGACGCAAGACACTCCTCCAGTATTATGGATGTCCGTACGTTCCGAGGAGCCAACATCGACTCGGACCATTACCTTGTTGTAGCTAAAGTACTGGATATCGGATATCCCAAACTACGCCAAGACAAACTAATGCTGTGAAAAAATTCGACGTCAGACGGCTACAATTGCAAGAGATCGCCAAATCCTTTTCCGATCGAGTGTCTCTTAATCTCCTAAGAGGTCTAATGCCGCCAGCATCAAGCATCGAAGACCATTGGAAACACTGCCAAAACGCCATCGGAGATGCCGCTTCTGATGTGCTGGGTTTCACTCGTCCACCACAACGAAACCCCTGGTTCGATGATGAATGCCGTCAAGCACATGCAGCTAAGCAAGATGCATATATCGCGGCGCTGCTTAGAAAGACCAGAGTTGCTCATGAGTTCTATGAGCGGAAGAAGAGCGACGAACACCGGCTTCTCAGGAGGAAGAAGAAAGAGCATGAGAAGCGCGCGATCGAGGAAATTGAGAGATGCTACTCCAGGAATGATGTTCGGAAGTTTTACCAAAAGGTAAAAATAACATGCCACGGAAACAAACCCCGAACCGAAGCCTATAGAGATGAACAAGGGAACATCGTAGCAGAGTCGCAGTCAATGCTGAGGATTTGGAAAGACCATTTCTGCAGACTGTATAACGGGGATGACGGACCAAATACCGCTGTCAGGCAGAATCAACCTTTCAACTTGGACGATAATGACCAACAATTCCGTCCACCCAACCTGGATGAAGTGAAGACAGCTATATCGAAGCTTAAGTCCAACAATGCTGCTGGAGCGGATGGCCTGACTGCCGAGCTCTTCAAAGCGGCAGGCGATGACTTGGTAAGGAGCATACATCAACTCATCTGTAAAATATGGTCAGATGAAAGTATGCCCGATGAATGGAACCTCAGCTTTGTTTGTCCGATTCTCAAGAAAGGAGACCCTTTAAACTGCGCCAAATACGGAGGCATCAGTCTCCTTAACATCGCATATAAAATCTTATCCGCCGTATTGTGTGAACGCCTGAAGCCGTTCGTCAACAGCCTGATAAGTCCAATATCAGTGTGGCTTCAGGCCAGGAAAGTCCACCATCAACCAGATATTCACATTACGGTAGATCTTGGAGAAGACCCATAAGCTTCAGATCGATACACACCACCTATTCATCGATTTTAAGGCCGCGTATGACAGCATCTATAGAGACGAGCTATATAGAGCAATGTCTAGTTTTGGCATCCCTGCCAAACTCGTCCGTCTGTGCAAGATGACGGTGGAGAATGCACGCTGCTCCTTCAAGGTCGGTAAAGATCTCACCGAGACCTTTGATGTCCAGAAAGGATTTCGACAAGGCGATGCGCTGCCATGCGATTTTTTCAACATCGTACTTGAAAGAATAGTGCAAAACTCACGAGCAAACACAAGAGGCACTATCTTTCAAAAGTCATAATCGGGAGAAAGCAGCGTGATGTCAGTGGCGCTTTCGCGAGTATTGAGACGGAAGCGGCGGAAATTAGTTTAGCGGTCAATGAGGGCAAGACCAAGTAAATGCTGTCAAACAAAAAGGACAACCAACACCGATGTATCAGGCAGAACGTCACCCTTGACAGATATAACTTTGAGGTAGTTAAGGACTTCGTCTACCTAGGCTCCGCTATAAATACAGACAACGACACCAGCGCTGAGAACAAGCGAGAATAACTCTTGCCAGCCGGTGTTTCTTTGGGTTAAGAAGATTTCAATTGAGTAGCAAAGCCCTCTCTCGTACAACAAAAGTCCCCTTTATAAGACCTTAACAATCCCGGTCCTGCTCTATGGCGCAGAGGCATGGACATTATCAAAAATGGATGAGGGTGTTCTTGGATGCTTCGAGAGAAAAATTCTTCGGCGATCTTCGGTCCCGTCTGCATTGACGGTGAGTGGAGGAGGAGATACAACGACGAACTGTATGGACTGTACAGCGACATGGACCTAGCCAGAAGAGTGAAGATCCAAAGACTGAGATGACTGGGTCATGTAGAGCGCATGGACACCAATGCTCCGGTCCGAAAAATCTTCGAATCTGTTCCCAAGGGACAGCGCAGTAGAGGAAGGCCAAGACTAAGGTAGCGCACGCAAGTGGAAGAGGACCCAGCCAACTAAGCATGCGAAACTGGAGGCAGCTAGCCAGGGATCAAGCTAGCTGGAGAAGCTTTTTGACTAAGGCCCAGGTCCACCCCGGACTGTAGCGCCACAAAAAGTAAGTAAGTAAGTAATTTTGGATTTTTTTCATTGTAGCTGGCGACTCCAATATATAGAATTCTTAATGGCTTCGACTTTCTACCGAGAACACTATTTTTAACCTCTTACCCTAAAACTTTTTGTTATTTTACCAGGTAATTATTAATTCAAAATGATTTTTCGTCTTCAGTCCTTGCAAAATTTTATTGTTATTTCGAACCTTAAGTGTTTCTTGATCTCGATTTGGATGTAGCTATATTTCCTTTATTTTTACTACTTGTTTGATTGCAAACAATATATTCATATAACACTTATTAGGATTCATGCGCTTATATTCGATCATCTTTTACCAATTAAATAATAAACCATAAGGTCGCTTAGGGATACGACGTTATAACGCTAGATGGATCACAATTTGCGTTTCGTGTTATTAGTATAATTTGGCTTCTTGTAGAAGTATTTTAAGAAACTTTTTACACAAAAATCTTTCAAACCCCAAACATTAAGCAAACAAACGGCTCTTGATTTGGAATGAATTTTTGTTAAACAAGCTTGGAAATTATTGTAGCTTTACTAATTTATTTAATATAGTTGAAAAAAAAAAGTAAAAATAAATAAAAAAATTAATTAGCCTTAGACTCTATTTCAAATAAATAAATACGTATAACTAAAACTTTACTAGGAAATACCTTACCATATATCAGAAAGAGGAACCGAACGAGTATATTTGAGACTCAGAATTATAAGCATGGTCTGCATACTACATGGCATGGAGAAGTTCGCCTTTGTAGTGGCCAAGCTTCTCAATTGGGCCAAGCTTCTCTATTTTCCACAATATTTTCCCAACCAATCAAGCAGGCAGTCTCCCAAGCAAGATAAGAGTCGGAGCATATTAGATGTCATATCATGTTTTTAAACTGAAATTATTATTCGAAATTAAATTCATTTTTGATCGCAACCCATTTGACCAGGGTTATTTTGATCACCTTTTGCCAAACAAAATTAATTGACAAAGACTCGTCGAATTGGACGTTTTTATCCTCTTAGTATAAGGATGCATTGTGCCTGAAATCCTCAACACAATTCCGCAAGAACTAAAAAACGCTAGAAATTTTAAAACTAGAAAAAAAAACATAAAGAACTTTCTTTTAAATCAAAATTCGAATAACTGAATGTTTTTAATTTCAATACAATGTTAAAAAAGTTAAGTTGTTAAAATGTTAAAATGTTTTAATCTTAAAGTAAATCTAAATCCAAAGCGATCAAAATTACTTATGTCGAATAATTTTTTCATGTAAATCTTTTATTGAATGTTTATTGAACTAAGCTTACTTAATTTCAATCACTAATGTTACAAAAACAACATTCTGCAGAAAAGCCCCTAAGGCTTCGCGGAAACGCATAACCAATGTAGATTTTATTGAAAATAAAAATTATTTGAATTGAAATTGAATTGAAATTGAAATTACATATGGATTAAGGGCATTAATCAGCGCTTTATTAGAGGTCATGTATATGCTAACTATTCTTAATTCAATATAGGTATGTCGCTACTCATTGATTCCTACTAATATATCACGGCTCAGCGGATTGAAGATTGCCCGGTGCCTTTTATTGGAAATGACTGAAGGTTACTCTTTTCTCGACGATGAAATTATTTGACATCTTCCAAACACAAAAAACTCTAATCACCAATTGTCCATTTCATATCAAAACTAATAATAAAATGACTTCATTTTCCAGGTCGCGGTTTGAAGTAATGACATAATTCGCCTTGTGCGCTTCCTCGAAAGTAGTGCCTATGGCTTAAACCATTTCCTGTGGATTTTTGATTACGAAGGAGCTCATTCTCAGTTTCATCTTGAACTATAACTTTCACAACTTATTCGTTGTTCAGGCGACTAGTATTGTTCATCTTTTTTAATAATATCCATTTGCTGCATATCATATCATATATGATATCCTTTTCTCACTTCGTGTTTTCATGCACTTTTTAACAGTAAATTTCTAATCATTAAGTGAATATTGTCGCAAAGACACTAACTTTTTTTACAGCGAGAGTAGGCTGATGTTTTTGGTCGCAGAATTCACTATAAACCGAAAAGTGTGAAGAATGAAATTTTGTGTTTTTATTCTCTTGTAAACAATTTTGTTTTGCGCTAATAATTAATAAATAAACGGGATAAGTACTTGGTTTTTTTTTAGTATTATTTGATTTTTACAAAGTTTTGAGTTTAAATATTACAAATTCACAAAAAAACACAAACATAAAGTCATAAATATCTTATATGATATTTCATGCAACAACGAAGTCCAAAATGCACTTATCATATAAGATATATATCTCAGATATGATAGTCTATGCAGTAAAGGTAATTCAAAACAAATGTTTTGTTTAGATTACAATGGGCTCAAAGATGATCTCAGAAGAAAAAGAGTGAGGATGAATGTGAAGGTTTGAATGATGTGGATGATGTTGATTTCGATGTAGAGTTGAAAAGTTTAACTAAAGCTAGGAATGAGGAACCAAAGGAAAACTCTGCTGAAGACATAGAGGTCCAGGAGGAAACTCCTATTGATAATGAGCTTTTTGATATTGCGTCTTTACCTGTTATCAATGCGGATAATATAATGGTCTTGATTATGCGACCGTCACCAGCTGAAGAACTAAAGACCATTAACCATTAAGGCCTTTTATTTAAAAATGATATGGAAGAAAGCTGAATTTCGTGGCGAAAATTTCGAATTCCGGAAAAGTTCAGAATTGCCTTACAATATTATGGAACTAGGCACACCCCATGCTTTCATAATTTCAATAATTGCATCAATCGTGACTGAATCTAATTTGTATGCTTGTCAATGTGATCCAGGCAAACAGTTCGGTGTAACTGAAGTTGAGATTCAGTCAGAGATACATTGGTATATTCATGCTTATGTCAATTTTGCAAACTCCTGACATTCGACGTTTTTGGAAACCAATGGTAGGCAATAAACTGATAAGAAATACAATGCCTGTAAATAGATTAGAAAAAATTCGTCAGTATCTGCAATGATAATTAATGATGACGCCAAAATGGTTCCGAAGTCGGATGATCGCATCCATAAAATTCGTCCTATCCTAAATAAATTGATGCAAAACTTTCAAAAAGTTCCCTTTGAAGAGTTTTTATGTGTGGACGAGCAAATGTGCTCAACAAAAGCGAGAAATTATATGAAGCAATATTTTTGCAGCGAAATCTCACAAATGGGGCTTCAAGTTTTTTGTTTTATGTTGTGCACCCGGGGTCTGTACTAGTCAGGAAAATGATTATCGCTTTCGAGTGACCACTGAAATTAACTTAGGTGCTGGTTCAAATGTTGTGATCTGATTGATTCAAAATGTTCCACATGAAATGTATTTCAATATATATTTCGACAACTACAAGACTTCGATACCATTAATTTCAGGGCTTCACGAAAAAGCTATGTACCTAGAAAGTATCTATTCATAAAAGTATTTGTATGTACTTTTATCTTTATATTGAAGGAATGCTATGTCTAGGAACCATCCGAGGAAATCGCTTACCAAACTGCAAGCTTTCGGACGACAATTACTGGAAAAGTTAAGAACGTGGCACTTCTCATTAATTAGTATAGTAGGCAGCATTGATGATATGAATTTGGCTGTAGTTGCTTGGAAGGACACCAAAGTGGTTACGATCACTTCTAATTTCATTGGGGAGAAGTTCTTTCTATTGGTCATGGTTTTTGGACACTTTTTTTTAAGTACATTTATTATTCTCTATATATTATACACAATTAATGACACATTTCGAATTAAAAAATAGAAGATAGGTTCAAGTTATTGTCACATTAGAGACGCTTATTTAAGTGGTTGAAACCATGTGTATTTGTCGCTAAATCTTAACTGAAAACAGCATTTACTTTGTCAGCTCTGCACTAATGGCCATACACATGAAGTTCCATTAAGCACTACTTCTTCTATTGATTCAGCGCGTACGTTAGTGAAGTTATGCAGTCACCATTCGGAGTACAAGATGCTATAGATAGTATTTCTGACAGATTTGGTCCCAATTTCCATATCTTGCCCTCCTTTCGATATATATTTTGTGAATACTTTGCAGCTGTACCTATAATCTAAAGTAGCTTAGGTTTGCAATTTTTAGGAAATTTGCCCATTACTTCTTAACTTGTCTTTAGAGTTTTCCGGAGCAGGTCGAAGATGTATTAGGAATTACCAATATTTTGTATTCTTTTATACCGTTTGTTATTTTGATAAGTTAAATACAATGTTGCACTTTATCGTTTTTGTAGGTTTACCAATTTTTAAATAAAACTGACTATGCTAAGGTGTGCCGTTTGGATTTGGCGATAGACTGTAGGCAATACTAATGAGTGTCAAGAAGCTAGGCCATGGCCCATACCGGGCTGTCAGCACCACAGTGTGTCAGTCGTTCATAGACCACCGTGGAGTTTAGACGTGTTCGGCTTTGGTTTGAGTAGTATTCAATACAAATAAAAAACTATACAAACAATATCTAACATATTGTTCACAGGGCTCCAATTAGCCCAAGTGTTTGAGTGCGCGATTGACAAGCCAAGGTTGTGGGTTCGAATCCGGGCCCACAGCTAGTGTTCTTTTTTTCTTTTTTTTTGTTTTGTTGTGCATTTTTAAAATAAAATAATTAAAAGTGAGTAAACATCACGTGGTGGATTGTGGAAAGCGGTCCGCTAGGCCTATAGCGGGATCGGCTGAAAAATCAGGTGATGCATCGAGTGGTTCTAGCCAAACAGTAGCATTGGCAGAACCAAAGACGAAGAGAAGGAGAAAGCTACGGCCAAATTCTGGCAATCCCAACAGCAACAGCACACGCAGCTAGCTCAAAAGCAGACCCAACAACAACACCAAACAAATACAATTACACAAGTTCTTAAACAACACCAACAAAAACTTAAGAACCACCTGCAAAAACAATAAGAGCAGCCACAACAACGGCTACAGCAAAAGCAGCAGCAGCCACAACAAAAAAAGCAGCAGCAGAAACAACAACTGCAGCAAAAAAAGCAGCAGCAGCAGAAACAGCGACAGCAGCAAAAACAACAGCAGCAGCAGCAACAACAGCAGCAACAACAACAACAACAGCATCAGCAGCAGCAGCAGCAGAAGAAGAAGGAGAAGGTGCCCCCTATCAACACCTACAAACTTGAGGTAAATGCAACCAAGGACCTGTGTAAGTTGGTCATTGGTAAAAATTGTAACATTAAGAGATTGAGGAACGATCGCCATGCCATCCACTGTAATACAGTGGAGGGCTATGCGAAAGTGAAAGAGCTCCTAAAAGAAACGACGACGGAGCACTTCTCATTCACACCGAAGTGTGAAAAGCGGCAATCGATGCTGTTGAAGGGGTTGGAACCGTCTTCTGATCCTGAGGAGATCCTGGCACTGCTCAAAGAGAAGGAAGGCGAAGGACTCAAATTTGTGGGGGTAAAGCCATTTACCACAGCTGGAGCCAGACGGGAGAAACGGGGTCTGCCGTTCTTCCTGGTGCAGCTCAGTCCCGAAAGCCGTCTGGATAGTCTAAGGAGTATCAATGTCCTAGACTACCAAGTGGTTCACTGGGAAAAATTAAAAAGCAGCGAAGGCGTTATACAATGCGTTCGCTGCCAGAGGTTCGGGCACGCCGCGTCGAACTGCCAAATGCAGCCTCGATGCGTGAAGTGCGCAAAGAACCGCAATTCCGAGGAGTGTGCTTTGGGTAGGGACGGAGCATCCGATAGGACGCAGCTCTCGTGCATGTTATGTGGGAACGTGGGACACACCGCAAACTATCGGGGTTGTCCTAAGTTCGCCGACATTAAAAAAGCAAAACTGGCTCGGCAACAGAAGGTGGAGGTCAAACGTTCACCTGTTAGGTTTCAAACACCAGCCGTCACGTCCCAAATTTCCTACGCCCAAATGGTGTCAGGCAGGGGGGCTACGGCACAGCAAGCGACTGTTGCTTCTCCGGTGCCAATGCCGAGAACAACAGAAGCTGCACCTAACATGCTGGCCATCTTGCTCGCAATCCAAGGGCAGATGGCTCAGCTGCAACAGCAGGTGCAAGAACAGGCCAAGCGGGTGGACCAGATCTACGCACTGCTGCCGGGCCTAACGCAACACATGTCGTAATGGGTACGCACATGGTGGAGCCAACTTTGAAGGTCCTTGCGGTGAATGTTAATTCACTGATCAGGATCGAACGAAGAGCCGCGATGTTTAAATTGTTACAAGACCAAACTCCTGATGTACTTTTCGCTAGCGAAACGAAGCTAACCGATAAGCACGAACTGGAGTACAATAATTATATTGTTAGTAGAAGAAACCGGCCCAAATCCATACGTGGAGGCGGTGTCGCGATCTTCATTAAAGAAGGTATAAAATTTCACAGAGTGTACAAAAGAGTGTTGCGCAGGTTCCGGGTGTTGGTGGCAGTCGTCATTTACATCCCGCTCCGCAGTGGAAAGCGGCTGTACTTGGCCTCTGTTTATGCATCTGGGGCTTCACAATCCACCTTATTCACAACAGAGCTCGACACACTTTTTCGACTTCTGAGGCTGGAATCGGGGGAGAATTATTTTATAATCGGCGGGGACTTCAACGCTAGACACAGAGATTGGGGAAATAATTTGCCAAATACTAGAGGGAACCTACTACTCGATTGGTGGGGTCAGCACGATGCCATGTATAGACTCGGTCTTAAAGCGACGGACAATCCGTCGTTTCCCAGAGGCGGGTCTTATTTGGATCTATTACTGTACGACGAACGTATACGACTGACAGGTACGAATTTACAAACACTTAACTGTCTGCGCACATTCGTGTATGACAGCGACCATTGCGGTTTTAGCACCGAAATCACAGTTCCCAACGAAATTGCGGAATTGGAGAAGTTTGTCCAAAGATACTCTTACAACTACAGTAAGACTCGATGGACACGCTTCTCCGCAACCTTGACAAGAGCACTCTCCTCGAACACGCTCGATAAGTACCTTAAACGAATGGACCAGACAATAAAACAAACTATGGACACTACAATACCGCGGTATAAACAAACGACTAACGAAGATCTGTTCCGCAATCCTACTATTGACGCACTGCACCGACAGAAAAGTAGACTTCTGACAAGACTTAAAAACTTATACAGACAGACAAGACCCAGAGATTGGGACACTGAAGTCGTCAAATAAATATATTCAAACATTAATCAAAGAGAATTACAGAATTGCTGTAAGTTTGTATTGGAACAACAAGGTACGGGCTGTAAACACCAGCAACACGAATATGTTCCCGCAAATAAATAAACTATTTCGGAGAAAAAAATCAAAACGACCTTCAGTGTCTTAAAATAGCCCGGACAACAGACAACGATCGGTTACTAACAATTGCAGGCATTGATACAAATGAGGCCGCTGATGATGACGACTTCTTTGTGATCGAGGATCCACAGGAGAAGGTTGAGGCCATAGGGGCGACTTTCCAGGAAGTATACAATCGCGTCTTGGTGCACAACTTCTATATTCGAAATGAAGTAGAGAACG
Organism: Volucella inflata; assembly: GCA_928272305.1. Lineage (NCBI taxonomy): Eukaryota > Metazoa > Arthropoda > Insecta > Diptera > Syrphidae > Volucella > Volucella inflata. Next base: position 36,177,276 of record OV743717.1, read on the forward strand.
GGCGATCCGAGGGCTCTGGTTTCACCCGGTTCAGCGATGAAAATATGGGAAATAATGTCATTGCCAGAGAAGGTGACCTACCCCCGTTCATTTCGAAGGAAGAACTCCATGAGATCTTCGACACAATCAGAAGTAAGAAATCAGTGGGGAGCGATGGAATTCCGAACATCGTGCTTCGACATCTTCCCCAAAAAGGGAAAGTACGAGTATATATCCAATCTGACGAATCTCCGGTCGATAAGTCTCCTTCCGAATATCAGTAAGGTGTTCGAAAAAGTAATCAATAGAGCTCTGACTGGGTGGGTTGAGGACAAACATATAGTTCCGGATAATCAATTCGGTTTTAAGGCAGGACATGCTATCTCACATGCCGCGTCTAAGCTGATGTCCGATATCCAATGGAATAAAGGAAAAAACAGTGTACTGGTGCCTGCCTAGTTGACTTGGAGAAGGCTTTCGACACTGTATGGTTAGAAGGTCTTTTCTACAAGCTGGCTAGTCTGGGGATCAGTAAACCACTCTTGTACATTCTTTATAATATGCTATCCAACAGACAGTTCATCGTGAAAAATGGTGATGTGATTTCTGTTGGAATATTTCAAACTAAAAATGGTCTTCAGCAAGGCGCGGTCAATTCGCCGATCCTACTCAACATTTATACAAGCGACTTCATAGGTTCACTTCCCCATATTATTGCGTACGCAGATGACTTGATAGCGTACAGAACAGGTCCAAAAATCGAGGTCATTAATACTCTCTTACAGCGTGACTTCGATTCGATAAGACGATTTTGCGATGACTGGAAGTTGAAAATCAACTTTCAGAAGTCGGAAACCATTCTTTTTAGGACGCCGTTGTCTTGAGCCTCTAGGGATACCAGAAAAAATTGGCGAAAGTTCTCGATCACTGGACAACACGGACAACCTCTTGCCTGTCGAAATGTAGTCAGATACCTTGGGATTTGGCTAGATCAGTTTCTGTATTTTAACAAAAATGTAGATGCTGCTCTAGCCAGAGCTTAAGGCGCTTTTGCCCTCACAAAGAGACTGTTTTATAGCAGCCAACTCGATGCGAGGGTAAAGATAATCTGCAACATGGCCCTTATCAGGTCCATGCTGGTATTTGGGTGTCCCGTGTGGTTCAATGTACGAGCAAGCTTAATGGAAAAGATTATGGTGTTTGAGAGGGCTTGCCTTAGGGCTTGTCTTCGCTTGTACAGAACGGAAGCATTCCTCTACCTTGATCAGATAGGGTTGATCCAGGATAGATCAGCGGTCCCGTTAATCTTCCATGTCGCTCGGACAGCTGGGGTCAGGCGACTCAACTACAACAGAGACGTCGCACACGGCAGGGTGGATCGTCTCAGGTTCAGTAGGGCGGTGGGGAATCGCGATAAGAGGGATGTCGTTCAGCAGCACCAGCATTTCTGGTGGTTGAATGATGGGGAAGACGTTTTGTCGTCGTTTCCGTCAATTACGGACCAGCCTCACTAATGAGGCGGAGCTGACCAATCTATTTGCTCTGTAAATAGCGATGGACAGCTTACATAGGTTTAGGTTAGCATTTAAGTAATATACTCGTATATATATATTAGTATATACACGGTATATACTAATGTATATATATAATTGTGTATAGTGTCTATGTGTGTGTATGTACGTATTGTATGTAGGTTAGGTAGATTAAGGTTTATTTAAAGTTAGATATTAAGTTTTTATAAGAATAAAAAAATATGTCCGTACGCTAAGTTTTTTATCAAAAAAATTTTTTTCTTAGCCTTAAGTTTAGAAAATAAGAAATCCTAAATAAAATGTAAATAAAGTCGAAAGACATAGATAGAATTTAGAGTAGCTTAGAGTGCCTGTGTAGGGCCAGTAAGTTAGTATAAGATTGTTAAGTAATTTTAGGCTAGCATTTAAGCATTTTTTGTTAGTATGTAAGAATTCATGATTAAGAAAATAAAATGCATTTAAAACTAAACTAAACTAGCACCACAGTGTGTTTTTGTTTCTGTTAATTCAGCTAAAAACAAGCATTTAAAGTTAAATACCAATGGATAATCGAACAAATTTTAATCGGCCCAAGCCGTTTTAAAAATATTTTATTAAGAAATCGAATAACCAAATGTTTTTTCAATATTACGAGTATCTTCATAACTATGTGGATTCCTAAGCTTCACTAAGAAAAGTGACGGTGTTTTATCCAGATAATCCTTTAAAATATATTATTAAAGATTCCCAAGTGGGTCTTGAGAGTCTTGAAAATATATAATAATAAAATGGAAAAATTTTTTTAAAAAAAAAAGCAGCTGCAAAATGTTTTTGTTTAGTCACATTTCTTCGAAACCAAATCATACTTTAGGTAATTTTTGTGAAAAGTAGCTTGTGCTGTTGAAACCAAGTCTTATTTGTTTGTTTGCTTATTAAAAGTTAAATAATACGCCTCGTGGGTAGATTTTTATTTATTACTATTATTTATTTATTTAGGAAATAAGTCATTCAAATTGTTATATAAGGTGGCGCAAAATCATCCTATCGGAAGATGTAATTATTTTTGCCAATGGCGTAATACGTCAATCATATTTGGCATTCGTGAACTAACAGACACAAGAGGCCATGTAGGGCGCGTGTGATTCACGAAGAGCCATTACATCCATTTTGAGGACGCCATCGGCAAAACCGTCACCGTTACTGGCGAATGCTACGACTTCTTACTGCTGATTGGATGCGCAAGCCTTGGTAACCATGTGGTTTCAACAAGATCGTGCAACCACATACACAGCACGAACCACAATGGACATTGTGAAGGAAGCGTTTCGTGGTCGCGTAATCTTCCCTTTTGTCGAGTTGGCATGGCCAGCAAGATCGTCTTATTTAACCATCCCAGATGTAATTTTATACCGTATTTTCTTGTTGTCTATACAATAAACTACCTCTGTCATTAAGACAACTAAGGTCACCGAACATGTTTTTGACACTGTTAAGAGATTGGTTATTTAATATTAATTACAATGATTTAGAAACTCTTTTAAATACTCGTATATAGGTGTAGATAAACGCACAATGAATACATATCAAACACTTGGGTGAACTTCAAATTGTTTTTCTTTTTTTTTAACTTGAATTAATTGAATAACTTGCCCGACTTATTGTTTTCTTCGCTTCAAATATATTTAATTTAATAATCTGCTCTTGTTTCTTTTTTGAATTGTTAATTGAATTAATTGAACTTATTCATCAACTTATTTTTGCTGCTATTTTCTGTTTGATTCAATTTGAATTCTTAGTTAAATTTTATTGAAGTGGCATTTAACACTATTTGCCTCTAATTTTTCCTCATTAATATAATAAAAAAAATGTATATGTTTATATAAATTAAATATTTTTAAATTAAAATATTTAAAAAAAATTATTTTATTACGATTAGTTGAAGACTGACGGCAATTCGTTATTGTCAAAACCAAACTTAAAACTAGTTCTCTACATCTATTTATAATATTCTATTTAAGTCATTGCTCAGGTGCAGACGCATTGTCAGCAGTTTCGTATTGAAATGTTTCCCATGGATCTGGTACCGGCATGTGTAAGGTGTTGGGTGACGACAATCTGATTACGTGCACTTGTTAACGTGGGAAAATGATGATAGTGCAGAATTTGATTAATTGGAGTGTTTCAATGTTTACAACGGTAACTCTTCCCTCCTTAAATTCGAGTGTTCTCACTCGTTATTTTGTAAAATGGTGGTAATTGGCTTATACCAATTTTTAAGATTGATGGTGCTTGCTCTGAACTTCCTACAAGAAATTCTACTGCTGATGGCTTTTCTTGGTTTAGTACGGCACGCTTAAACTGAATACCACCGTCGACTATCATCGTAGTGTTCACAGGATTTTGTTGGTAGGTTGCAAATGCTTTTACGGTCATCATAACTATAAGTAGAACAATTACTTTGGTTGTAAGGCCAAAGTTCGTAATAATGCTCGTTCGACTCTCCGCTTCGATTAATTTTATCTGGTTTGTATTATTGAGATGCAATTCTTTCATGGCTTGAAGTGTTACCACTTCTCCATAGGTTCTAAAAGCTGAATCTGGTTGTACGATTGGAGGAAGTGGTTTTGCGCTGTATAAGTGGTAAGTTTGCCTGTTAACTGTTATCGTTGCATTGTAGTATTTGATGATGAAAGTACCCAATAGGTTAATCATGTCACTATTAATCAGGATGGTACCATTGAACTGGTTCAGCAGTAAAGTTCCGGGAAAAATTTCTTCTGCAGTCGGGATATGTTGATTGGAGATTTCTGTGCAGTTTGAGGGTTTGCTCCTGAGCAAATTAGGAATACATTGTGTGTCTTTTAAATATGGTTTTTATTACATATTTTTAGCTTACTACTAGAAGTACATTTTTCTCTTATTGCATAAACTCTATTTTGACATTGCAATAGGTTTTCAAATAATATCTTGGTTACAAATTTTCCTCTTTTTACGGGTTTCATTACTATTGTTTTACATGATTCAAACTCTGAATTTGGTATAATTTAACATAAAGTAGTGTGGTATCACTTGAGGTAATTTTTGTATTAGCAAATTTTATTGCTTCTTCTACATTTAAGTATGGAACATTATTTTTCTCAAAAAGTTCTTTAATCAAATTTATTTCGTTACTAGATAATATAAAAGAGTTTATTACACCGGCTTTTGTCTAGTGTATGGCATATTCAATATTAACCTCTTCGTTAATTGAATCTAATTTATACTTAATGTTAGTTATTATTCCATCTTTTAATTCTTCGTTTGTTTTATACATTTTCAAAATTCTATTCGTGACATTTGTTATTTCATTAATTCTATCGATTGTTGACTTATTATTTACGATTTGTTTATTGTTATTTTCTAGAATTCCATTAATATTTGACTTAAATATAAGGAAGTCTTTATGGTCGGGAGAACCCGCTATCTATTTCCATGTGCTTCCGAGGAAATTTAATGATCTTTTAACTTTTGTTCTGGGTTTTAAACGATTTAACATAGCTATGATTTTGGTGGATTCGTGGGAAAGGAAAGGATACATAGGATGATGTTTGTCAACATCGCTTTCGACCTTGTGTACTAAATCATGAAGGGCTTGTTCGTAGGATTTCGAATCGATAGTGTGAATTAGCTTCAACGTCCCAGTTTGCAGTATGGAGGTTCCGGTAGTCAGGGTGATAACCTTGGAATTGGAGTAGTCCAGGATTTGTATCTCCGCATAGTTCGTATTGAACAATTTTACCTAATTGTGTTAGGATAGTTGTAGATTTATCTTTTTTTACTATTTCTTTCCGATATCTCGAGAATAATTTTGTCCCTAAACGCTTATTGATTCTAACGTAAACAACTTCACCTGGGTTGTAGGTTTTTATCGGATGCTTTTTTTTATTATGCCTTTAAATATCCTCGCTTTGTTTGGGTTTAAATTTCTCAATGTTCTCACGCCTTACCTGATCGTATTTCTCAGGGTCTGTGGAAACAGTTCTACCGAAGAATACTTCGATTGGCCTTTTGTTAATGGATGAATGTATAGAATAATTATATTCGTAAAATGAGCGACCTAGCAATTCCCTGAAGGATCTGTGAATATGATCTGTCTTTAAGCATCGCATTATTTCAGATAACGTAGAATGAAACCTTTCTACTTGGCCGTTTACTGAACTGTATGGTGGAGTTTGTAAATTTCTATGCCCAACTGGTCCGGTAACATGTGACAGATAGAAGCCGAATTAAATGACTTCTCATTGTCAAAAACAATAATTTTGGGGACACCAAAAGCAAACAAGAGCTGTCTTAGTGGTCCCCTTATATCCTCTATAGCCTTTGATTTTAAAATTCGTACTTGAACGTACTTAGAAAATTGTAAGGATCAACTTTTTGTGCGTTGAATATATATCTACGTGTAGTATTTGACCTGGGTACTGAGGTATGGGAGTTGCTTGTAGTTCTGGCCTGTTGGGATGCCGGTCGTACTTTTGCTCTCTGCAAACTCTGCATAGTTTGACTAACTTTTGTACCCGCGCCTTCATGCGTGGAAAGTAAAATCGTTGGAACAATTGTATCCCGTTCTCTTTGCTATTACGATGAGCTCTTTTGTGTTCTTTGAGGATCTCTTCCTCCTGCTTATTTTCATTAACTAGATCTGTAACTTGGGACTGGGTGAACCTTATTTTGTATGTTTCAAAATGTTGGATGAATATCTCCTGAATCCGTCCCATGATCGCTTCTGAGGTGTAAAGACCATTTATTACACTCGGGTTCAAGCATTTCTTAAGAATGGCTGATAAATCTGTGGTAACAGTGGTAAGTTCAAAATCCCTTTTAAAATTTGGATAGGCGAGAATAAGGTCTTTGGATGTTTGGGGTTTCTTTTTTTTGTCAAAAGCTTCAGTCGCATCGGATGGCAGAGAAATTAGTTTCTTTCTTGACTCGATCTAGGACAGTCGTCCTTCCTCCCCTCTCAAAAGGGATGTCAGGGGCTTAGCGAGCCTTGCATAATCTTTCACATAGCTACGATAATACCCTCAGAGACCAAGGAATGATCGAAGATCCTTGAGGGTTTTCGGGATTGGGAAGTTGACAATCGCTTCGACTTTCGCAGGGTTGTTGTTTATTCCCTCGGATGATACAAAAAAGCCAAGAAACTCGACTTGTTGCTTAAAACAATGGCACTTGTCTAATTGCACCTTCATGTTTGCTTCATTAAGCGTTTAAAATACTTCTTCTACATGCTTGACATGATCGGCCTCAGTTTTACTGAAGACAATAATGTTATCAATATAAACCCAACAGATGATGCCAATCTTATCTCGAAGTATATCGTCGAGTGCGCGTTGGAAAATAGACGGTGCGTTCTTCAGACCGAAAGGTAGCCTGGTAAACTCATACTTCCCGTTGTTAATTGAGAACGCAGTCGTCTCTATGTCAGATTCCTTTAAAGGGAACTGATGGAAGCCGCTTTTTAAGTTCAGCACCGTAAAGTACTTATTTTCCCCTAGTTGGGCGAGTACTTCATTGATTTCCGGGATCGGGTAACGATCCGCGATTGTGACTGTATTGAGTTTTCTAAAATCTATTACCATTCTATATTGTTTATTACCGGCAGAATCGGGTTTTTTGCTAACACCCCATACCGGGGAGTTATACGGTGATCTGGATGGCCTGATTATACCATCCTCGAGCAGGGACGCAGGATAGGGATAGTATCTGGTGTAAACCGGGAAATACGTGCTGGTGCGTATTTCACCGACAACTTTCGTTGTATAAGTCAATTTTTCATCCGGATCGGCAAACAAGGAAAGGAATTTTTGGATAATTCAACCTATTGCAATTTTTTGTGTGGCTGACATATGTTCTAATTTTACGCCTAGTGAGTTTACTGAGGGGGATTTTAATTGTGTGACTTTTATTTTTACGCCATTGAGAATACTATAAAACTATCCTTAGTTTGAATGACCGCCGACAATTCTTTAAGGCTGTCATTCCCAAGGATCCCATGAAACGACTTCAGCGTTGGAAGGAGGAAGAATTTCAGTTTCACGTCTTGGCCGAATAGGGTTAATAAAGTATATTGGGAAATCTTTACATCACCTGCTACAGACTTAGCAAAAAAGGGTTGATTATTTGGGAGTGGTTTTTCTACTAAGTGGGGTTGTATGTAATTGTTATTTGAGCCAGTATCGATTAAAAAATTTCGAATTTCTCCACTCTTCAGAGGGCAGAGAAGAGTCGGTTAACCTAAAAAATGTAAATCGGTATGTTCTAGACATTGTTCCTGATCATTTATTGTACTTTCTTGGTCTTGAGCGTATTCATCCCAGGATTGGCTTTGAGCGTATTCGTCTAAGGTCTGAGCGTGGACTGAGTTTTCTGCTAATGCTTGTTGATTGTAGTTTTCGAGGTTTTCTTCAGGGGCACTGATATTGACGGCCTCTATATGGTAATACCTTTGTGTTTTATTCGGGATGGGTGCTTGTCCCGAGGGACCTGGCTGTCTCTTTTCCGCATACTTGAACGGTGGAGGTTTGTTCTGATAATTAACAGCTGATGTTCCAATTGTCGAAGTTTCCATAGGCTCCGGCCTTGGACGTGGCTTTGGCGCGGAGGGCCTCGGTGGTCCCTGATGTGGTTGAGTATGTACTTGTTGATTGTGAGTATTGCCATGTGGAGGTTGTTGGTAGTAGGAGTTGTTTTGCGTGGGTTGCAAATTCTGACCATGTGGCCCTGGAGGTCAATACGCTTTTTGTGGATGGAAGGTTCCCTGTGTGTTATTGGCTGATGGTTAGGGTTAGCCCTGCGAGGTGGTTGGTGAGGAGGTATGGGGTTGCTTACCCTTTTCATGAAACTCTGATTATTGTTGGCATAGTGGGAGCGGAAGTTCTGGTTCTCTAACTTGAGACATAAATTGAGGGCCTGAGGTAAATCGGCTGGTTCCCGAATGCCGAGGAGCCTTGGCAAGTCCCCTCTGAGACCACGGATAAAACTGTCTAGAGCCATATCCCTGTACGTTTTCGTGAGTAAAGACAATGATTCAGAACTAATTTCCATGCTCGAGATTTTGTTTAAGATGAGCGATAAGTGGGTATAAACTGATTGATGGAACTGTTGTATTGCGCCATTGCCTTGAATGAGAGGTCATCTGGTACGCTAAGGTACTAATGTCCCTTTTGTCTGCGTAATGCAGTGTATGGCACCTTGAAATTGCCTTCCAGTCTAACGGTGTGTTGGAAGATTCTAACGCATTATCTGCCTTTTCCACTATTTTATTTCTTATTACATTAAGGATACCGTAGTATCTAGGTGACCCTTTAAGCAGTTCATATATTTGAATAATCCGATCGACGCTCTTTCCCCAAGAGCTAAATTCTCCCGGATTTCCTGAAAAATCCCGCAAGCATCTCACCACGCCTGGAATTTTATCCATATCTGAGATGTTCGCTCTGAATTCTGGGTATATCGTTTGGTCACGGCCGAACCAAAGTTCGGAACTGGAGTTGAGAATGGCATTAATCATGCTACGACCTTGAACGTTTAATACCTGGCAGACAATACCGGTTATTAAGGATACCAATTCGGGGGTACCGACTACAGAATGCAATTGAGGTTGGGGATCAGGATTGGGTTGTGTTTGAGGATGGTTATCATTGGCTTCAGCTGCTAATAGCACAGCAGATCGGATAAGAGGATTTTGGTTAGCCATGTTTTGTGTGTATGAATTTATTTAATTTAAATAAAATGTTGTGTTTAAACTTTGGTATTTAAAACCCTACTTTGTGGCTTAAATTTTACAGTATTTGATTAATATTTAACTAATTTAAAATTTCTTTCACTTTCATATAATAATAGTTTTTTTTAACTTTTGTTTTCTTTCCTATAATTATGTAATTTATGCAATGTGTGATTATTTTCAATTTCAATTTCTTTTCGGATACTTTAAAATCTTTTTAAATTTCCTTAAAACTAATTTATAATTAGTTTCTTTTCACTGAATAAAACCATTCAATAAAATTACTTTTACTTACAATACAAGAAAAGGACGTAAACCTTGTTGAAGTTTGGCTGACATCCCGCGAAGAGTAGCTGCTAATTCTCTTAGCTCCTTTTCCTCCGTTTCCGGCTACAAGGGGGCCTTATTTCCTCTTTGCGGTATGGACACGGGTATTTGGCACTTCTTGAGGGCCTTATTTTTTAGTTCACAGCGGTACTACTTGAGGACATTTCGCTTGGTTCAGTCTACTAGTCACTTGCGATTCTACGGTACTACTTAAGGACCTTTGTTTAGCCTAGTTCACTAATCACACGCGGTTCAGCGGTACTACTTGACCCTTGCTGATTATTTTCACACAGAATATTCGCGACTTTATTTTTTTCTAGATCGGTCCCTGCTCGGGCACCAATTAAATGTTTTTAAATTAAAAATATTTTATTACGATCAGTGGAAGACTGACCGCAATTCTTTATTTTCAAAACCAAACTTAAAACATTTCTAGTTCTCTACATCTATTTATAATATTCTATTTAAGTCATTGCTCAGGTGCAGACGTATTGTCAGCAGTTTCGTATTGAAATGTTTCCCATGGATCTGGTACCGGCATGTGTAAGGTGTTGGGTGACGACAGTATGATTACGTGCACTTGTTAACGTGGGAAAATGATGATAATGCAGAATTTGATTATTTGGAGTGTTTCAATGTTTGCAACGTTATATAAGTTTAAAGGCAATGTGTAGCATTGTGATCCCTGCAATATATGTACATATAAAATTATCATCATTTTTCGTTTGAGAAAAACAAGCATTGTAAAACTTTAACTGAAAATTATTTTGTAATTTATAAAAAAAAGTATTCTATATTATTTCGGGTGGTATGGCAACCCTTAAATGCACCACTCGTAGCTGTAAACTACTTTAATAGAAAATTCCCACGATCAAGTGGAGAGTATAAAGGGAGCCGCCTAAGCAATGGACAGGCACTCAAGTTTGGTATTTCGCCTTGCGAAGTTTCACGAGCGTCCATGGAAAAATATCACACTTGTGGCTTGAGAATAAATTTTTGATTGGCTTTTAATATGTTAATACAGTGTTTGTGAAAATTTGAAAACTTTCCTTTTATTTTTTTTTTTAAATTTCCATGCTTTCTATTTGATTTAACGTTTTGCCCTTGCTTAGCTGCCTATTAAGCGTGTGCTGCGGTTCTAGGACAGCATATGCGCGGTATAGAGAAAGGCAAAGTGGCGTATAGAGGGAGTTCTAGGAAGGAGAGTGGAGACCGAACGAGAGAGCGACACCGGAGCTCTACTAATGAAAATAAACTTAAACTTAATATAAACTTCTTTCTTTGGGGCTACATGAAGTCCCGGGTTTGTGCCAACAAGCCTCAGGCAATTGCAGCCCTTAAGGAGAGTCTTCGACAGGAATGCGAACAGTTATCACCGGAAATCTTACCGAAAGTCATGGAAAATGGGATAAAAAGGGCCCAAATGTGTATCAACACTGGCGGCAGCCACTTGCCGTATATCATCCTTCCCACTTATCAGGAAAAAATTTTAAATAAAGATTTCTATCACTCAAAATCTTTTGTTTTTTTATTTAGTAAGAAAGTAATTCAAAAACAAAATTGGATGATTAATTTTGCGCAACCTTGTATTATATACAGGGTGAGTTTTTTAACTTGAGACATCCAAATTACAATTACAACATCCATATGTTTTACTTTTACCTATAAACTGTTAACTATCTAGTTTAATATTACTAGCTGACCCGGCAAACGTTGTTCTGCCACACAAATTATTTCTAGTGAATATTTTCGCAGTTAAATAAAAAATAACGGATATATTGTAACTGTAAATATGTTTGAATATTTTTATGATTGATAAAATTGATGGAATGTGATCGATAAAATATAACGATCGATTATCGATAAAATAGAACAAAAGTGTCGACCTGAGCCCGAGTATGATGACGGTCCATTCTTTGATGAAGATCAAATGGATATTTGGGGATGGGATCTATGAGAGAAAGAGGACCAGAGCGCTGTAGACGATGACGGCCGATAAAAAAAAACACCAACTATTTATTTTCTGAATTCAATGATTTTCATAATTGTAACTGATATATTCATTATTTGTTTCCAAGATCTGCCGTAGTGTGAATATTTGGTCGATGGTGGAATTTCCTGGCCTGAAACCGCCCTCTTATGAACCTATCAGGTTGTTGACGAACGGCTTTAGACGTTCACACAATACCGCAGATAAGATCTTGTATGCAATGTTGATGACACTGTAGTTGACGCAGTTCAGAGGGTCTCCTTTCTTGAGAATCGGACAAACAATGCTGAGATTCCATTCATCGGGCATACTTTCGTCTGACCATATTTTACAGATGAGCTGGTGTATGCTCCTTACCAAGTCATCGCCTGCCGCATTGAAGAGCTCGGCAGTCAGGCTGTCTGCTCCAGCAGCTTTGTTGGACTTAAGCTTAGATACAGCTATCTTCACTTCATCCAGGTCGGGTGGACGGTATTGTTGGTCATCATCGTCAAGGTTGAAAGGTTGATTCGGCTGATTCGGTTGATTCTGCCTGACAGCGGTATTTTTCTCGTCATCACCGTTATACAGTCTGCAGAAATGGTCTTTCCAAATCCTCACCATCGACTGTAGAATACTACGATGTTCCCTTTTTTATCTCTACAGGCTTCGGTTCGGGCTTTGTTTCCGTGGCATGTTATTTCACATTTTGGTAAAACTTCTGAACCTCATTCCTGGAGTAGCATCCCTCAATTTCCTCGACCGCACGCTTTTCATGTTCTTTCTTCTTCCTCCTGAGAAGCCGGTGTTCGTCTCTCCTCTTCCGCTCATAGAGCTCATGAGCATCTTGCTTTGCTGCATGTGCTTGCCGGCATTCATCATCGAACCAGGGGTTTCGTTGTGGTGGAGGAGTGAAGCCCAGCACATCAGAAGCGGCATCTCTGATGGCGTTTCTGCAGTGTTTCCAGTGGTCTTCGATGCTTGATGCTGGCGGTATTGGACCTCTTAAGAGATAAAGAGACTCTCGATCGGAAAAGGACTGCGATTTCTTGCGATTGTAGCTATCTGACGTCGAATTTCCTCACAGCATTAGTTTGTCTTGGCGTAGTTTGGAATATCCGCAACCGTACCTTGGCTACAACAAGGTAATGGTCCGAGTCGATGTTAGCTCCTCGGAACGTACGGACATTCATAATACTGGAGGAGTGTATTGCGTCGATCGCAATGTGATCAATCTGATTGACTGTTGATTGATCGGGAGTTCTCCAAGTCCCCTTGTGTATATCGAGATGTGGAAACCGCATGCTAGCTACGACAATGTGAATCCGTTATCGGAGGTGGTGTCTTGAAGGCTATAATTTCCGATCGTTCCGCCAAAGATACCCTCTCTTGCTAGCTTGCTGATTAAAAACACCGGGGACAATTTTTATGTCGTAGCTAGGACATTGCTCGTAGGTCTTGTTAAGGAGCTCATAGAAGGCATCCTTGGTGTCGTCATCTGTCTCCTCTGTGGGGCTAATGTTGGCTCGCTTACATGCCGAAAGCTCAGGACTTATTGTCTTATTCTGCCTGACAACAAATCCGCATCCAAATAAGCGCTGCTTTTGCCGTCGATAACAATTGCCGTAGTAGATGTCACAGTTTCAGCAGTCTTGGGCCTCCGCTAGTTGTTCGGCTGCACGTGGTCTATTAAGGGACCTAACATTCCACGTCCATATTTGAAGCTCATTTTCCTTTAATGCTTTTGGTTGATTTGTCTACAGTATATCCGTCCATATCCGAGGGTATGTTGATGCTTCGAACTTCTTTTTTGTTTTACCGGCAGTTACAGTTTCAACTATCTACCTATAATCCCTGCCTATCACAACAAGCAAACAATGTACCCAAAACCTACGAAAAAATAGTTTAATGGCTCGTCTCGTGGAATGAAACCTTCCATCGCAGAGAATACAAAACAAAACATGAAGCAAGAAAAGATTGGAGTTCAATTCTTAAGAGCTGTGTTACATATGTACATATTTTCTTTACTTATTTTAAAATAAATAATTTTTTCTTTTTCTATATGTATGAGTACCTTTACTTTTATTTGTTTTTTAAGAAAGACGAACAGAGCATTATTCAAAAACAAAACGTAAGTATTAAATACACGGAAAACAAACTAAAATGTTCTGGATTTTTTTAAAAGTAAGTAAAATTTCACGAAAATTGTCTAAGATATTATATTCTTGATGTCCACCAAAATTCGACAGAAATCATGTCATTTGGTAATATAGTTAATTTAATGATGGTGCATGTTTGATTTGGGATCTATATAACATCTTTCAAGTTAGTAATATTTTAAAGGACGGAAAGGAAAATCAAGCAGTAATGAAACTAAAATCAAAATAATCGAAATGAGTCTTGGCTGATGACGTCGTGCTCCTTTTGTTAATGTAAAATAAGCATGGTTGATGTTTACATACATACATGGCTAGGCTTTGGGGCTCTATCATATAGACTAACAGTTTGCTTAGGTTCAACTTGTACATTACGCTAAAACTATCTTATTTCACCAAAATATACCAGTCAAATTTAGCAATATATATACATAAGTAAGATATGTCGCATGGATCGAAAGTTAAATGCCACGACAGAACTTTGCTATCGTTAAGTGCAACTTCAAAGTTGTAATAGATTTGTCCCATTTGATAGCAAAAATGAACTACACAATTACGAAAATCCTGGGGAGGATTATCATAGACAACCATTGATACTTCAAGAAGTCCTGAATCTCTGCCTGAAAAATGTAGAAGACTGCATTTTGACTTGCCAAATTGTCTTTAATATTACCTACTTTAACGTGAGATGGCAATATAAAAAACAGATTTTTTGGAAATGCAGCAGTAGTTGTTCGACACAGATAACAACGATCTTTAAGATTAAAATTGTTTAAAACAGCTTAAAAAAGTCCGTTCTTCCTTCACACTTTAAATAAAATCATTGATCGCCAGTCGAAATAAAACCGGAGTTCTACACCCTCACATGCAGGCTGCCAGAATAAAACTGGTGAAGTGGTATTCAATTTTTTTCAGATACTGGTACACACACCCCTTCTTCCAGTCTTTTCCAATAGTATATACACATTTCACCCAAACTCAATGGATAGTATCTGGAACTACACTTAACCCTCCCTTTTCTTTGTTTTCATAAACAAAGGGCGTGCCTTTGATCACGCACCTAAAACACAATTTAACTTGATTTTACTCGTTACGAGTTCCAACCCTATATTCCAGTCAATTTTGTAAGTCAATAGTGGGATGTTACGTTTTTCTCTTGCCTTCCAGCACAACCACCACTGTCACAACATTATAAGTGTGACCGACGCATACTCTCCTATCAGAGTTCTAGTTATGTATTGGAAAAATGTTATTCTCTTAAGGGGTGTCTAAAGTTTCGATTCGGCTTTCAGCAGTGCGAATAGAACAGCAATTCTTTCTCCTCAAATCAGTGGGTTGTATTTGAATATAAGCGACTGTACAATTTAAAGGTTATAACGGGACACTAGAATATAATATCGAGAGCGAACTTTCAGTCTGCTTTAGACCCGATGAGGAAAACATAATTTCCGAGTTCGAGTTAGATTTGTAAATTTAATTTAAGCTTTTGGACTTAAGCACTATTACTTTGGTTTATTGTCTTATATATTTAAAAATACATATTAGTGTTTCTCACATGAATTATTTTAGAAAAGCGGTTTTTAATACATTTCTGTTGCAACTTAAAACGCGAAGTGGCTATTTTATCTGTTATAAACCGTGGGAAATTGAATAAAAGCTAGAGTTCAAATGTGGAAAATGTACATGCCGTTGCGGGTCCATAAATTTCTACCTATGTAAAGTTGTATAAAATGCAGTGATTTATAAAATGTAAATAGGTAATTTGGGAGTATTTACATACACATATATTAGTTCGATGTGCGTATTAAACAATACGGTGATGGTTTTAAGTTCTTTCTGTGATATTTCGGATTGATTCAAAAAATAAATAAACTGTACGTGGAATATTTTCCAGCACTTGGAAAAAATGGATGTAGCTAATGCAAATCAATTGCCTTTGGACTACAGTCTAGGCTTTAAAAACGAATTTAAATCAAACGAGTTCCCGCCCAGCGTTAATTTTGCTAGTAATTTTGTTAACAATCATCACCAACAGTTGGATTTAAGAAACGTTGCGGCTTTGCCTGGGTCTATTTTATCTTCAACTAGAATACAAATGGATCAAACATATTGTCAGCCATTATCTGCGTTTAAGGCCGTATTACCAAAAAAGAAGACCGACGGTAAGTTATGTAATAATAATATGTAGTTGGAAAATAACGAAAAACAGTTGACATCGCTGTAAGATCTAGTTCAAATGTCCACCAATTAGGTATTAATATACCAAAAATCTATTTTTTTATATTAATTATTATCTATTAATTTAACTCGTTCCCGGTCTCGCATATAAAATAATAAAAATGTAAAAAATATTTTTAAAATAAAGGTGATGAGGTAATGATGGTGATGATAATGGAAATAGAATAACGTTGGTGTTTGTGTATTAAATAGTTTATAATTTAATTTGTGTACATACTCTTTTTATATATGTAACAAAAAAAGCAAATATTAATATGTTATATATATGCCTATAATATACTATACATACATACCTACATAGGTAGGTATACCTATGCTGTTGGAAAAAGTTACTTATTCGACATTTAGGAATACATAAATAAGTTTTGCATGGTTTGTTTGTTTTCGATATTGATATGCCTATATACATACGTACATACATATGTGTATCTATGTATGTATGTACATACGTAAATTAAACATCGATTAGGATGTTATTTTACTTGTTGCTGATTGAAGATTTTCCAAATCGGTATTGCAAAATTTTTTTTTTTTAAATATTTATGGATAGTTATTTCATTCAAATTTAGAAAAGGAATGATTTATAAATTATATATGTATGTATGTACATATATACATATGTACCTATACGAATTTGTAACACGTTTAAACCAAGTTTGCTATCTAGTAATATGACATTAGGCAATAATATTCTTTTTTTTTAAATTTAATGCCTTTTTTGTACAATGGAAAGTTTTTTGTCTGAATAAAGGCAAAATCATTGATTCATTTATTTTTATATGGAAATTCTACGAAATTATGTTTTTTTTTTGTAATCAGAGGAACATATGGTATTTTCCATGATTAGAGGCTTTTGAAGAAACACACATTATTTAATCTTATATTCTGGGCGAACCACTTCTTACTTCAATTAAAGTATTTAGTTTGATACCAAGAGATATATTAAGTAGGTATTTTTAACAAAGTTTTACATCAAACTATGTGTATTTGAAGACGGATCATACTCCATAAATCTACGTATCTATATTTCAAAAATTGACAAAGAATTTCAATTAACATTGAGTAGAAACAACAGACCTCTACATAAAAACGGTGAGTTTAATTCAGTCAGTTTTATGTATACTGAGAATGAGAAAAGAGTTTCACTTCAAAAGGCAGTCTTGTTTTGGAATTATAAAAGATTTGTTGGTACTATTAAATTGTAATTTGCAAGTTTAATGTTAACAGTATTGATAGATAGAAAGATAGATCTTTATTTCGTACTAAAATAATCGCATTGGTTTATTACCACACATTTTACAAAGAAATGATATTAATTTCATATTTCTACTGAAACATTATTTTGTTGTTGTAATGGTAGTGATTAGATTTCAAAATAAGATTTATAATTTGGAGGAAAAAACGAAAAAAAACCTCCGTTCAAAGAAAAAAAACAAAACAAAAGAACATTAATTGTAATTATCAGTATTGAAACAACATAATAATAATAATATATAATTTTACTCATTTTCATTCATCAAAAGTCGTTACTCATATTTTTATTAAACGCATAAACATTAGTTGGTTATAGTATGATATATATTAAAAATTATTTTATAATTCCAAGAATAACTTAATAAGAACGTAATCGAATGTTTTACAGATATGTATGACATAAGGCTCAACTATAAAAAATAAGTATTTTCGAAGAATTACTTACTTACTAGAAACTAATCAAATATTGTTCAGCGGATTTGTCAAATAGATTCATAGGCCAATTTAAGAATATGGACTTAACTTACTTTAAATCCACTAGAATAAAGTAAGCTGGTTCTCATTATGCTTTAAAATAAGTTATTACAACAAACGCCGAGTTGTATTTAGACCAATTAAAGAATCGACATTTAATCACCAAAATTGGGGAAAAAAATCTGACAATTTTTTATTAGATGCTTCTGATTTGGTTTTTTAATAAAAAGCAGTGTCTTTGATGAAATTTTCCTATAACTTTTCTGCATAATTCAAACGATTTTCGATCAAATCATTTCTGGTTGATTGACTTCAATCAGAGATTTAATATGCAGTCAAAAATTGAAATCGCACAGAGATGACTCCGATATTAATTGTGGCAACTGACATGTCAATTGCTGACTATAAAACAATCCGCAAGTCAATTGTAACACGGGCTGTGTGGTAAGTGACAAAGTGATACTATCTTCTTGAAACCCTATATCTTTCAAGCCTTGTAATTATAATTAACCAAAAACAAAAAGATAAGATGTTGTGATAGCGCTCTGCGTTGACTGTAATCAACCAATGATACCTCCGGCAGACAATTTATATCAAACATTCAATTTGTTCGTATAAAGTTGCTTATAATGGGACACTTCCGACTGTTTTCTTGACAAATTTTGGTAAGTTTACTTATTAATTAAACCAATGAAAAAAAAATGCAACTGGTCACATTTTTTCGCTAAAATCCGAATGTTTTTCTTCCTTCAATAATTAAAGACAATTATAAATAAGTCGATAATTTTTTTTAAATACTTTTTAATAGAAATAAGAAAACGAATATATAGTTACATAAAATCTTACAGCGAGGGGTATATATTGCCTTTTGATATTACAACCTTCTCATGTCGGCAGTATTGCACATATCACATAATTCATTGACAATATGAATAACTTTCACGTTTCGGTAGTCAAAACGGCCTAAAATATCTTGTTAAAAAAACACTTACTCCACGTAGAAATGAACATATCATATCTTAATGCTATTGAAATTAACCTTTCAGGTAACTAAAGTTCATATTCAAAATCAAATATTCGTAACATTGAACGAACGAGTATGTATTAGTGCGTTTAAGTTAATTCGTATCGCAATAAGTCTTTAAAATTTATTTTCAAATTTTATTTCAAAGAGAAAACGTTCCTGCGTAACTCATAATACATACATCTGCGCAAACGACTTTTATTTAAATTGGTATACAGATTTTTAGTTTCAATTTTATAATTATTTAAAAAAGTTTGCTACTTTTGAAATATTGATATATAGTATTTTGCTTGACAAAGACTTATGATCAATTTATTTCTCAGACTTCATTGGCATTGCACTTACATAAGAAAGCATATAGAAATAACATTGGAATAAGTAGAAAGAGCATATTCCTACTGATTAAAATAAGTATTTGTTTTATTTTAACTATCGTACAATATCAGAATATTGGGGAAAAGTTTTCAAGAGTATAATTCTTATTCAGAGAACCAAATTTTTACATGTTTTGTAAATATTCCAGATTGACAGTGGAGGCAGCATCAATAGTAACATCAAACAATTATGTTTTGCGCATCATGTCTGTTACAAATATTAATAATGGTTTAGTCCCTTATAGAAATGATTGTTCAAATATTATTTATCTTCTAAAGATTAAATGAGATTTTGGAAAGTCACAATGAATGAAAACCAGATTAAAAAATAAAAAAAATTAAAAAAAGTGGCGTTCAGAAGCAACAAAAGATTTATGACTAGCAATAGAAAAACTAACTTAATGCAATAGGTAAAAGCGCTTTTTACAATATGTCATGCCTGTCACATATAAATGAGTGCATCGTTTATAAAAAAAAAAACAAATATATGAAATTTAGTAAGGAATTTAATCAGTTTTGTAAGTGTGCTGTGAAGGTGTTACAATAAGTTTTATATTGCAGAGGAACAAACGTTTATACATAGAAATATATGTATTGCTATTTATTAAAAGCTATTTTTGCTAGTAAAAACATTTATAATAATTTTCTTCATTTATTATGAAAAGTTTAGAGCATATTTAAAAGAGAAATACATTGTTCCGATAAGTTTCTGATTGACAAAAACGTTTGATGCAATAACAACTCACAGTTTTTGAACTTAAAGGTAAAATAAGACATCTGGCCCAAGAGTTTGGATGACAAACTGAGAACAACAAAGCCTTATTTAGTTTTTATAAATAGAGAGAGAAAGATATACTCGTATGTTTACGTGTATGTCCAGCTTTTCGGGAAATTGTTACTGGCATGGTAATCGACAAGGTTGGCCGCTGAGCGATAGATTTGTTTACCATAAGTTAGATATATGTAGATTAGTTTTCTTGTGTTGATTATACAACTCGATTTCCCTCTAGTCATTCTTGACTATACGTTTTTTCTTTCTATGATGCAATTTTATGTCACATCGACCAGCGAAACAACTACATCATGAACGCTGCTAAGCTTTCTATTAGAACAAACCTTCTGCTTATATATTCCGGAAATATAATTTACCTTCGCTATACAGTCAGTCTTACCTCAAAATATCTTTGTTCTTTGTAGCAGAAGCTGCTTGAAAATTTTCAATGAGAAAATTCAATGTGTTTTAACAATTTTTTCCTCAAAATCCAACGCCTTTCGTTTTGGCGGCGCCACAAAAACAAGAACATAATTATATTCGAGCATTCTTACGACTTCCACAAACTACGAGTAAATTACCTAATAACAATATAAAATTGTATGCTTAGGTTTAAGGTGTATGTCTTAAAGAATCGCATTTGGAAAGCTTATTGTTACACTTGCAAATTCATGTATATCTTTTGTTTTATTTTAATTTAATTTACTTTGTACATTTACACATCTTCTCTTCACTCGAATAAGTATACTCGTTTTTGTCAATATGTTGACTACAATTTTTCATACTTCATTCAATTTTTAAAAGAAAAGTTTTCCCAAAACATCTTGTGAATGATTTTGAAAATGCGAATATGTGTATGTTCTGAGAATGTATAACTGTGTATTAAGAATTCTATGTTGTATTTTGTTCCAAATACTCTAAATAAGTCTAAATGAAATATTGCTTATTTATAAATAAGACAATGAATTCATTATTGAATCAACATTTATTTTATCGCCTTAAAAACACATGTTACACATGCTTTTCGATTAAACCCCGTTAAAGCAGGTACCACGAAGCTTATGAAAAGAAATCACACAGGGCCCGATCTGGTTAAAACAGTAGTCGATCGACGCTGACGACGCCTGAATTCGGTTCCATTTGACTGGTTTTTTCTCTCACACGGTTCAATTAAGTCAAATAGTATTCTTAATTATCCCTTTTTTATATTTCAAATTCCATGTACTGTTTTGACAGAATGTATTATGTAAACATATAAAATGCGATTTGACGAATTTTAGGCTTGCTCCGTCCCGACTTTGTGATTTTTATGTCGCCTTTGCTTCTAATCTTTCATCAGAGCAACCTGTTCGCCGAATACAACATAGGCTTCTAAATAGCGATGTTTTAAATAAAAGTTTGGAACTTAATTCCATACAAATCTTGTTTTACGTCGTATTCATATAGTAAATGTAAAGCCAAATTTAATAAAAATGTTTAAATAATTAGAAAAAGTTCTTCGCTTAACTTTTTATATCCGACTTTTTACTTTTTATCTCGCAGAACATTCTTCCTTTACTTTTTAAAAATTCCTAGGTGAAACTGTTTACTTTTAAACAATTAACATAATTGTTGCCCTACAATGGACATTAGGAAGAAATTTTCGTTTCAAAATGAAAAATTATAATTCTTTGCACCCAGTTATATTAAACCATAGCGGTGACGATAATACGAGTACATTGGCAAATCAAATATTGAGTAAGGGTTAGTGTGAAAACAGGAGCAAAACCTTCACAGTCCTTAGCTTCCTTGAATTCCATACAATGATAATGGCAGGATGATATCAACAAATATTCAACGAGGACGAAATCAATACAGATTTCAGATTTGTGATTTTGACATAAATTATTTGTTTAATCTAATGTAAAACAAATCAACTACTTCTCTGTGCCAATTCCGATAAGTATAAAAGGTAAAAACCAAGTTGGTCAACCGAGCAGTATGGAAAAACAATACAGAAATAAATAAATAAATTAACCATATTTTTAGGTAGTACTTTGGGATATAAATTGTTGGTTTATGTTATAAAAGAAATGGTATGAAGGGATTTATCTTTAACACCCACTGAATTACAGGGCGCTTAAAAAAGTTCCTTTAGGGACTTATATTTTAAGAATATTACCAGCCATGCTTTAGTTTTTGAGATATTGGTCTTCAAAAACAAACAAAATTGGCTGTCAAATGCGCCCACCTTTTTGTTTTATTAATTTAACTATTATTTTATTATGATTACTTTTATTTTGTCTCTTTTTACTAGTGATATTTTATAGGAATCTAACTTCTTTTAAAACCAGCACATTTACTAAATTTATACCACACCTACTATTTCATCCCTTAATCCGAACATCAACAATTTACAAAATCTACGCCAAAGCTGAACATTATAACAATTTAGCTAAGTAATTTCACCCACAATTCCGAACTTAGAGACTGTCATCATATTGCCCTTCTTCTTTGCTGCTTTAACGGTAATAATATTTGAGGATGTTTTAAATACCAGTACTCATCCTAACTCGCTTTTCACTAATGTTCATATGGAACTCACTTACTAAATTACGGCAATGTTTATAGAGAGAGAGTTTCGTTTGTTGTACACAAATAATCATCTTTACATTGTTACTAGCTATTTGCACGATAGACCTATCTTCCCATGCATAGATAACTCACCAGAATCAACAAAATCGAAAATTTAATATACAATATACACTTGTCTAGTCATACGAGCTTATATATTTATACCTGTATTTGTTAGTTACTGTGGGACAAAAGCACTGTCTTACATGTTCTACTCAGGGTAAATTTATTAAATACTTTTTGGACAACCTCCAAAAATAGGAAAACTATAATAGCAAGCAATTATGGTTTCAAATTTATCTCTTTTTTACCTTTTTCCTGAAACACCCAACTTTATACTGAATAAAGGTATTTTGTGATATCACTCCCTCAAAGCACTGCCTTTAGATACTAAGTATGTTTTGGCATTCTCCCCTACAGATAATGGATTATTGTTAGTTGAGTGCCTAATTTTGTTAAGTCTTGAATGCCTAAGCATCTTGTATAGATAGTTTAAAGTTGTCTTTACGTCCGACATTACGCCTGCTGCATTGTTACTTACAATGATAATTACTTTTTTCTAATAATTTCACATAATATATATATACGAATACTATGCTGATTTGAAAATTTAAAACAAACAAAGCTGATTTAAGTAAACTTAATAATCTTATCAGAAAAATCGATTTTGACTTTAGTTCTGATAATCTTGTTCTTCACACAGATTGCACAGTCGGTTACGTATTCCCTCCAAAAGTATCATATGCTATGTCTTAATAATATGAGTACATACTGTATAATAAAATCTGAAATTACTATCTCCAGCACTTTTTTTTTATGTAAATTGGTTGGGGACACTTAAGGTACGCCAAGTCGCAAACGCAAATCTGAAATTAAGTCCCAGTTATTTCTGTATACGAGTACTTCAAAATGATTTTTACTCAAGTCCTGAAGGCTTTTCGGGTGTTAGGACTAAAAATATATAAGAATTTATTGACATCTTTCATCTGTATATTTTAACCATAAAGAATATACAACTAGTGTTGTATGCATATAATACAATATAAGGATCTCAATTTTATTGAAAATATTTTTTTTTTAAATTTGGTGACAAAAATAAAACCAACAAAGTTTTATTACTAAAACAAAACATTTAAAAAAATAGCCTTGATTTTTAATGTTATTTATTTCTTATGGGCATGAAGCCGACAAGTTGTTTCCACATTTTTACTGTTAACGGGCTTCAACCGATTGATAAAATATGTTGTTCAACGCCTTCTTAAATTTAGTTCAGCTATTGAAAAGTATCTAATAATTGAATGTCAGCATGCGCAGACGCTTCTTCTTGAATCACAATAATTGGCAATATATTATCAATTGTTAATTAATAATTATTCCTGGCGATTGAAGCATAGTGCGTTGCAAAGTACCCATATACTCTTTTTCGTTAAATGTTTTCTTTGTTTACGATAAGGACCGATAAAGGAAATGAACCAAAATTGTTATGTTGTCCCTTCTACTTTAACATTTGGAATGTTTTCCTTGAATTTTACAATATGTATTTTTTTTTATATTGGCCACATATGTATATTCTTTTCGATATCCGTCATTGATATATTTTTAGTAAGGCACGATTAGAGTTTTGAAAAAATAATCCATAAAAAAAGTGGCATATACGAGTAGAAAGAAAAAGCAAAACAGATTCCTGAGCTATTCCCAAGAGCAGCACGACACGTGTTAGTGCACTTTCTATGAATTTTTTTTACTACTTTTTCATCCAGCTCGATTTCTCATAACGAACATTAACATGAAATGCACGTTCATACAAATGTATATGTATGTACAAATTTATGTATTATAAATATTGTAATTGGCCGCTGGTTGACTATTTACACTCATGCACACTTAAACAAAGTGCCTCAATGTAACTGATAAAAATAAAAACTCGTGAACATAGGAGTTTTAACCATTTTCCAAATTAATTTTTCAATTTATGGCCGTTAAAAAACATGGTCGAAAATATGTATGATTAACCAGGTTATCTTACAAACAAAGTAATGAATATCCAAATCTCACGATTGTGTACCCACATCCCTATATTCTTCATACATATGCTTTGGCTACGAGTTGTGTTTAGTGGTATTTCGCAAGCATGTAAATATGTATGTACATACGAGTATATACGAGTATACTCCATGAGACCGTATTTATTTACCTATTTTTCATTTGTACTAAATGTCTTAAACATATAAATTGTTTTTCGTATGCAGTTGAGTTTTAAATATCCGTACGAAATTAAATCATATATACATATAATATAAAACTGTACTAAATTATATGTACATATGTACATATAAAAAAAATAGCAAGGGATTTTTGTACATGAAATCTTAAAAAAAAGTCTTAATTCTTATATGTTAAAACGTGTAGGATTATCCTTACAGTTACAGTAAAATTTTTTCTCGCGATGGAATAGGTATATTATAGGTACTCGTATATAAAATATTTTCATTGGACCAACATAATTGTTTGAAGGTTGCAAAAAATTTAATCATGCATACAATTAGTTTTTAAAAGCTTTTGTTTTGAAGCAGCTTTTAAAAAGAGCTTTTATTTTTGGTATTTAAATATCATGTATATACATGATAACACACATGTGTTTACATATCCATTATCCATGTAAACAAATCTTAAAAAACAGATATGTTTTGATTTAATAATTAGGAATTTTGCTAACCTGAAAAGTGTACAGCTGATTCGGTATTACTTTAACACATACAAAATATGTAGTTTTTCTTTTTACCACTAAAGTAAATATTTATGTTATCATTAAACTACAATACATTAACTACATAAACTAAAATTTTTAATATTAACCATACCATCATAGGTACACGAGTAAATATAGTATATTATCAATATTTTGTTGCATTAAAAGTAGGCTCGATTTGATGCAAAACTCTTTTAATGCGCGCTTTTCGGTGAGGTTTCAATCGGGTCAAAACGAGTATTACAGACCCGTAGTTTTAGTTCAGGAATAAGAATAGGTCACACGGGGTCAGATCTAATGAACTTGTTTATAAACCGATAGTATTTATTTACTCTTTGGCTTTCAATTCGGTCAATTGTAAAAATGGCGATCATGTTTGATTTCTTTACCTTTTTCGATATTTTCGTCGGCTGAAAAATGTTGTTCCGAACGAGGTATGTCTTCTCTTGGCCCACTTTGAGTGCTTTGTACTACTCATAAAGACGTGTTTTTAATATTACTGATTCTTGATAAAGTTTTTCATACATTTTTAGCGAGTCAGTAACTGAACACTTTTTTGAATAATTTAATCCATAATTATAATCGTGAAACTGTAGGAGACTAACTAAATCAGCTACTGTTAATGAACTAATTGACATATCGGCCTCTTGTTTGACGAAGTTGTTAAACACAGTTCTACGAGTACTAGCGTTAGAAAAATTAAAATAAAATTAATTATAAATTTCAGTTGCATGCTCAAACTTTTTTTTGATGGTATTTACATGATCAGGGATCAGTATAGAAATTTTCAAGATATTTTAACTTACTAAAAGATATTTGCTCTCGTGATATTGAAAAAATAAGTGAACAAATGGGCGCAGGGAAGTAATCCCCATTCCCCATAATATCCCACCCCATCGGGACATATGTAAGTCAAAGGTTTTTTGCTGAAAATGGAACATATGTTAAGTCCTAATTTCTCTTAGAGTTAATACGTATACATTAAGTATCGAAAGTCATTCTTATTACGCTCAGAGAAATCCAAGTTATAGGCGCCTGTCTGACAGTTGTCGATATACCCTTAGGAGAGCGACTAGCCACTGCGGAGAAAAGGGTGAAATAGTGTAAGCAAGAGAACCGTATAGGTGACATGCCTCAATATTGAATTGAACTAAATTTCTGACCCGATGTGGTAGGGCATAAGTCCCTAATTAGATTTTGGACTTATGTCCCTGCACGGAGCAAATAGTATCTTTTTCTTAGCATAATGTAACAATTCTTAGTTCTGGTTTGGTTGCGATGGTGCACTGAAATAATCTCACGGGCTCTTATTTCATATACAACAGATAGAATGCGATATGTTTTTAATATCTATTAATTTAAAAAAAAAAGACGAAAGTATAGTACTAACATCAATTCTTTTTATGATTCATGTAAATGGCGTTGCATATATCACGAAATACTGTTCAATGAGATGACCGTTTCGTTTTAGACATACAATTCCTCGATAAAAAAAATGTGCGGTAGGGTTTAGTATTATGATCACACTGCCCTTTATTTCGGGTTTCTTTAAAATTAAACTTTTATCTTGCTCAGGTATTGCTTAGGCTTTCGGTCTTGAGAAGCAACTTTGCCATATTGAACCGTGCCCAGAGCAAGGGTTAATAGTCGGCTCTTGGAATCTAAGCCCAAAATGCATTTTTCGAGCTTGAAGTTCCTTTTACACTTTACACTTAACCCATACAGCTATTTTAGTTGCATAACTCAAACTACTGAGCGCTTCTACCTTCTCTTCAGTGTCTTCAAACTTCGATGTTACCACAGATGCAGGCTGCTATCTGCTTCCATCTAGTGGCTATTGGCACTGTGGGATATGTATGGGTATTACTCGTAATTGTATTCCTGCAATATTAGTCGATGTAGTCTATGTCTCCTTCTTCAGTTTGCCGGGCAACTTTTAAGACGATTGTTACCGAAAAGGTGTTGTACTCATAAAACATTGCGTTAGCTCAGTATCTTGCTTGCCAGAAGTCACAGTTAATTAACAAGTTTTATATAACAGTTTTATTTACTTTTTTTGCATGCTTTACATGAACATTTGACCCAAAGCAAAGGACCAGACGGGATACAATCAAACTGTACTAACTTACGTACAGCTTCCGCTGAGTAGTGTTCACAATTATGAGGAACGCTGGTGTATTTTATTTTATACCTCAAATCTTGTTACAATTTGGTTCGTATTGCAATTTTCTATCACAATAGCAGGCACGCATTTGATTTATCTCAATGACTGACGATTTCTACGTTTGTTTTTGTTTAACGTTCATGTAAATGATGCTGAAGTTCGACAATGTTGTTATAAACTTGGAACATTATTAAATATGGAGTTTAGTACCATTGGAAGCGCCAAGGATTTGCAGAAAGTGCTACTCTAAGATGGAAAAAAAAAAACAAATGGCATTGAAAGACTGATTGTCTAAGTATTCAAAACTATCTAGTAAATCTGTCTGTATCTCGGAATAAACATATAAATGCTCCTTCGACTCAATGAGAAAAAACACTCATTCACAATTTGGAATTTCTTGCAAATTTTCTCGTACACCAATTATAATATTTTAAAATTACCTCCAATGGATAATAACAAAACCATTGATTTTTTTTAATATTACATTTAACGTGCGTATTTTAAGTACCCGAATGCAAGATTTATTATCTTGTATGCCCATATAAAATTACGCAATATTAAAAATACATAGAATTCATATTTTCAACTTCCAAAATATAATAGTTATCTATCTCCATTTTAACTAAACATGTCATTTAGTTTTGTATACCTATAAAAAAATGAATTCAGCTGGCGGATCTTGTTTAAATGAATTTGTCAAATTTGATAGATTGAGTCTAAGTAGACAAAGCCCCTAAATACCTAAAACTTTTTTTTTATGTTTGAAATGCTGCTTTATCCAGAACGTTAATGGGAAATGTATTTTCCTTTGTCTACATGTGCTTGCTAGTATTCTTTGTTGGATCATAAAAATCGTTGAGGTAGATTCAGCATATCTGTAGCGACATATTTGATAGATTTTCGACATGACTGTCATATATTCCCAGTACCTGACAGGGCTACATAGAAACTCTTGTGAAATTAAATTAAGTAAAATTCTGAAAATCTATATTGGTTTGAAATCTAAATGCTAATTAGGTTCTTGTCTTTGTAGATATTTGAAACAGAGATCCCGAAACACTCGGATATTTATCATGCAGAGGCAGCGCTCAACGTTGATCACAATATGGTCAATCAGGTGGATAGTTCTAAATCCCCTTCCGAATATAAATATGCTGGATATGAATATTTCTGAGAATGTCTCACTTTGTCTCAAAGCCTATTGGCCTAAATCCGTTGTCACCCAAGGTGATTCCACTGTAATCCCTGGTTCACTGCGTGTATATTTTTCACTAGCTGTCTGTTCATACACCCGTCTCCTCTGTGAATAATGCGCATGTAAATATTAGTCTAATATTGGCTAATCTAAGCTTAAGATGAATTATTATGAGAAGCTCGCTTACCTGTCAAATGTTCAGGAGTTCTTGAAAAAGTTTGCCTCCACTGTTTTTTCCAGCCTCTGACTAATACTGAATAATCTTTTCGACCTCAGCTCCAAACGTCATATAACGTATACGTTTATTTACAAAGCCCTTACTATTAGAGACTATACTATTTATTTTTAAAGTTGTCTAGGGCGACGCATGTTCAACTTACATACAATACTAATTTTGAGTAATACAAAATAGGTACATGAAAGTACAGATTCATATATGTATGTGCATACATTTGTAGACAGACTTACACATGGATGGCGGTAATAAATTATACTTGTCTTTATCTTATATTTAAGAAACTGAAAGTATTTTACTTGTGAATGTTAATAATTCATTTTCTTGTCGAACCTGTGTACAGTACTCGACTTGCACCTTGTATCATATGATTGCCTTATAAATTTTATTCCATAGTATATGGGTAGAAGCAATCCTAATATTTGTAACAATTATAAATGAATTCGTTCTACTGTGAACTACGTTGAGAATATATGACTTCCTACTTCCGTATGAAAACCTTTGAGTGACAACCGACATAATAATTAAAGCAATCAATCAATAAATGTCTTCGTAGGATAAACAACCAATGCTAAGTATTATTTATAGCCGTGTATTTGTAAAAAGAATGATATTTTTATATATAAATAATTTTTTATTTGTTAAATTGGTTTACTCATTAATTTTTAAAAAGAGGCAAATCTTAATATAGATGTATTTAGATTAAGGCATTCACACATTATAAATTTTAAATTGTCCATAGATAAGAATATTGTGGTTGTTGCATCTAAGAATCGATTATTAATAAGTATCCATCGCCGGTTTTAAAGACAAAATACTGTAGTTGCTCAATAGATAGATATCTCTGAAAGGCCGTCGACATCATAGAATCTTTTGTTTCATTCATTGTGCTACTTGATATTTAAAATTAATTTTTAATATCAAAGCTAAGATTGCCTTCATTAAGTCAGAACTGACGTATAGTAAGACCGTAAAATAAAGCTTTATTGAGAGGGCTTACGCCTGAATTACTGACATTAGTTTCCTTAAAATTGGCATTGGTCCATTTGGATGCAAATCTGGGGGGAATAGTGACAACGATCGATGAGGAAGTCATATAAGAACTTGTCGTAATTATTTTTTTATTTAATATATTCTTTGGACCTTAATGCCCTTGGATGGGAAGGTTAATTACAATCAACTTAAGGCATAAATAAATACCTTTAGCATTCTAGCTTTAAATTGGAATGAATCCAATTCCATAACCGGATTTAAAGATAGTTACATGGAACTGAACAAGAAAAACAGCAAATAGCAAACATATACGGCAAATGCTACACTAGATAACAATCATCTAGAATATTGAAAATATGAAGAGCAAAATGATGTTTCGAAAATTTTGTGTGTGAAGAAATACTTGAATCGAAACTTGGCATCACTAGCTGAATGATATATGTGTATATAAGACTGTAGGTGGATTGAAGAAAGATAAATGGCGATTGAACCAATCTGACCTAAAAAACTAAAAATCTGAATTTCGAAAACTTGGGATTTTATTGAAAGAAATTACTTCAACAGCATACTCGTCAACCGCATAGTATCCCGATTAGGGTTTCATTCCCAGTGTCCTCGATCATCTTCTCTATACTAGTAGAATATTATTGTTTCATTACGTTTATGCATTTTTTTCGATCTGTGCTGGTAAGAAAAAGCACATATGCCTATATTTACGTAAGTTATAAGTTTAAGTTCCCTTCTAGAGAGTTACTCTTGATTATAACAGTTCATGAACTTGATGTTGGACTATCACGCAAAGAGCCTGGGTTCGATTCCTGGCTGGGTCATCAACAATTTTTCAAATCGCCATCATCCTTTCTGCAGATAATAGCAAATTCCCGTAAGTAAAAAATTGCCTACGAAAAAGCTTCTGAGGAGTGCCGTTCGGACTCGGCGATTAACCGTAGGCCCCGCTCAGATGTGCCAAAAATGAAATCATGAGCAACACAAATGAGTTTCAAGAAGCTAGGCCATGGCCCATACCGGGCTGCCAGCGCCACAGTGTTTTTTTTTTTTTTGAACTTGATGTTTTAAGTTAAATATAATATTTATTATATTAATATTTAATAATATACATAATATTTTTGTCCTTGTAACTGAGAAAGTTATTAAAATTTCTTATATGTATTTATAACGTACGATACCGCAGAGCTTATAATTACGAGTATTACCATCGGCCGCACAACTTTAAGATAAATGTCTATGATAAGAGTTTTCATGCAATTTTAAGCACTTCATATCAACTCGATATGCGAGGTCGGCATTATCAGGGATGATATTTCCTCTAAAATAGATATTAGGAATTAAACTTGCAAATACTTGATCTCTATACAACAAACTGGAATTAGTGGTGCATTTAGAATCAATACAGCATGTTAAATTCTTGCTAAACTCATAACATATCTAAGATGGAAATGTGGCAAGCATAAAATAGGTTACCTGTAATTTCGATTGTAACAGTTGAAAAACTGACAGACTGCATCACTGAATAGACTGTTTTCGATTTTATTCCTTGGATTTCGAGTTAAGCTCTCATCCCTGATGCATGCTGTTTAGTCCATTAACTATGGGTCAGGTATTAAAGGGCTTGACATTTTTATCGACTCCTTTTCTTTTAGCTAATTTGTTCTGGTCTGGAGTGTAGGCTGCATTCTTTCATATATAGTATTGCAGTATCCGATTTCTTTACCAGATTGTTGCGCTTAAATTTGTTGACCATTAAATGGTCTCATTATTACCGTATTTAAAGAAAATCGTTAAAAATCGTTTTATACTGCAAAGCGACAAGATACAATAGAATTTTTTTTACACAAGCTATTTTATACGATGCCAATCATCTATCTTTAGTATTTGCTTCGGTATTCAAACTGTGCAGCAAAAGTGAACATTTCTTTTTAGATTTTAAAATAAGTCCATGGTTTAGGCACAACCTCTTGTTTAATCAGATATGAAGAACTATCAGTATTTAAATATTGCAGGATTCCATGCAATTGGTTGAAATTATTAGATTAATAACCACCGCGATCTTGGTTTATTCGTATATGAGTTTTTGTATTTTTATATCTTTGGAAAGTGTTTCTTTACCTCACTGGCGATGTGGGTGTAAATTTCTAAATAAGATTGTAATTGCATAATAAAATGGATGCGTCAGCAGACAAAGAAAATTGCGATGGGCATAAGAAGGCAAACGAAAAAGGAAACCAAATAAATTGTTTCTTTTTTCCCTTGGATTTAAGGGCGAACATGCAAATTTTTAGCTTTTGGTTAAACAAATTGAGGTTGCAAATAATATTCTCAAAACCCTTAATGAGGAGTTTGAGTTGTTAATAATTGGAGCTTGTGCTTATGAATCTACTGCCAAAGAATAGTATATAAGTTTTATTCAATGATTTCTGTGGAAGGTTTTGAGATAGAAAATATAACAAATTTGTGTCATTGCGTCATCTGAAGATAAAGAAAATAGATTTAACTCATCATTGATGATAAGAGCGCTGAATCGATATATGACTAGGGCTAACGCTTAAAAATCAATTTAACTTAATAACGACGAGACATACTCGTATATACATGTACCAAGTTGTGATATCTGCTTCTGACAAGGGCTATCGAACTTGTAACTACGGTAGTCTCCCTAAATCTCTAAAAAAAAATATGCTATAAGTATACATACAATAATCTAATAAATATATAAATATTGACTTACATACATAAAATTTTGAAAATTTCAGCATATCCTCAATTTTCAACAATTTCTTTCAGGACATACTGTTCATATTTATATCCAGAACGTGTCGGTTGATTTTACAAACACTCTAATAAAGTAATATAATTTGTTTAGGTAACCAAATGCAAATATACTCGTAGCATTTACCATAGTTTGAGATTGTATTTCAAACATATGTAGAATCAAATATGCAGGTATGTGTTAAAAAGAACTTTTTTATCTATATAAACAACTCCATGGAGTCGTGGAAATTTTTTTTTTTATAGCAGGCAGACTGTTCGATTTATTGGTTCTTTTTTTTTCTACTAATATAAACAAACAAATAAATGTTGATAATGATGAATGATGCATATGGATCTCAATATTTTTGTTTTTTTCTATTGTACATTGATAAACATATGCCGACGTTCAAAACAAATCTTATTTCATTCTTGAGGGCTTGTCATATAATTTATTGTAACTCTAAATACATGTGTATACGTATGTATGTGCATATCCATATGCATATCCACCTGCCTACAAAATAATATAAAAATTATATATAACAAAAAAAAAAACAAAAACAATATAATTTTCTGTATTAACACTTATATAAACAAGAGAAACCGAAAAAGTAAGTTTCAAAGAAATTACATGTACATAAAACAATTTCAGCCTGAAATTTTTTCACATGACTTTACGTTTGTTAGCACTACGGCATTAATAAAACAAAATCTATCGGTTTTTTTTCTTCAAAGACTATTTCATTTGATATGCAGTAAAAATTATATGTAGCTATTGCTACATTTTTGAAAACAAAAAAACATTTTAAATCTAATTTTTAGCATGAAACTTGCAACTTTTGTAAAGCTTAAGCACTTCGGGTGTAAAAAAAAATGTATGGAATCCTCAGTGGACAACATTTCAACCTGGTATAATACAGTATTTAATTTAATGCAAATACGCAGTTATTGCTATTAATGTTCTTACTTACTTACTTTAAGTGGCGCTACAGTCCGAGGTGGACCTGAGCCTCAGTCGACAAGCTTCTCCAGGAAGCTCGATCCCTGGCTAGCTGCTTTCAGTTTCGCACGAGAAGTTGGCTGGGGTCCCCTCCATCTTGCGTGCGCCACAAGAGTCTTGGCCTTCCTCTACTGCGCTGTCCCTCGTGAGCGGATTCGAAGACTTTTCGGACCGGAGCATTGTTATCCACACGTCATACGCCATGACCCAGATATCTCAGTCTTTGGATCTTCACTCTAGTGGTTAGGTTGATGTCGCTGTAAAGTCCGTAGAGTTCAATGTTGTATCTCCTTTTCCATTCTCCTTCAACGCAGACGGGACCGAAGATCACCCAAAGAATTTTTCTCTCGAGGCAACCAAGAACACCCTCATCCATTTTTGATAATGTCAATGTCTGCGCCATAACCTTTGTTGTCCGAGAGGGAGCTTTGCTACTAAATTGCCTTCTCAGCCCAAAGAAAAAGCGGTTGGCAAGAGTTATCCTTCGCTTGATCTCAGCGCTGGTGTCGTTGTCTGTATTTATAGTAGAGCCTAGGTAGACAAAGTCCTTAACTACCTCAAAGTTATATCTGTCGAGGGTGACGTTCTGCCCGAGACGTCGGTTTTGATTTTCCTTTTTGCTTGACAGCATATACTTTGTCTTGCCCTCATTAACCGCTAAATCCATTTTCGCCGCTTCCGTATCAATACTCGAGAAAGCGCCACTGACATCACGCTGCTTACTCCCGATTATGTCAGTACCGTCGGCGTATGCGAGTAGTTTGACGGAGTTTGGAAAGATAGTGCCCCTTGTGTTTGCTCGTGAGTTTTGCACTATTCTTTCAAGTACGGTGTTGAAAAAATCGCATGACAGCGCATGGCCTTGTCTAAATCCTTTCTGGACATCAGAGGTCTCGGGAAGATCTTTAAGGAGAATGATGCCTCCGTAGTTGGCGCAGTTCAAAGGGTCTCCTTTCTTGAGAATCGGACAAACAATGCTGAGGTTCCATTCATCGGGCATACTTTCGTCCGACCATATTTTACAGATGAGTTCAACAGTTTTGTTGGACTAAAGCTTAGATATAGCCATCTTTGCATCCAGGTCGGGTGGACGGAATTATTGGTCATCATCGTCCATGTTGAAAGGTTGGTTCGGTTGATTCTGCCTGACAGCGGTATTTGGTTCGTCATTGCCGTTATACAGTCTGCAGAAATGTTCTTTCCAAATCCTCAGTATCGACTGCGTTTCTACTACGATGCTCCTTTTTTTATCTCTACAGGCTTCGGTTTGGGCTTTGTTTCCGTGGCATGTTATTTTTACCTTGTGGGTAAACTTCCGAACCTCATTCCTGGAGTAGCATCTCTCAATTTCCTCGACCGCGCGCTTCTCATGCTCTTTCTTCTTCCTCCTGAGAGGCCAGTGTTCGTCTATCGTCTTCCGCTCATAGAGCCCATGCTAGGGCATTGCCCGGAAGTCTTGTTAAGGAGCTCGTAGAAGGCATCCTTGGTGTCGTCATCTTTCTCCACTGTGGGGGCATGCGCGCATATAAGGTTTATGTTAGCGAAATTTGCCTTGATGCAGATTGCTACGAGGTGCTCGTTCACATGCCGGAAGCTCAGGACTTCTTGCCTTAGTCTGTCTCCGATAACAAATCCGCATCCAAATAAGCGCTGCTTTTGCCGTCGATAGCAATTGCCGTAGTAGATGGCGCAGTTTTTCATCTTCTTTTTGTCCGGCCCATCCCATCGCATTTCTTGAATGGCGCTTATATGTGCTTTGCAGCAGTCCAGGGCTTCCGCTAGTTACTCGGCTGCACGTGGTCTATTAAGGGATCTAACATTCCACGTGCATATCCGAAGCTCATTGTCTTTAAATCGTTTGTGTGGGTTGTCAACAGTAGATCCGTCCATATCCGAGGGTTGTTGATGCTTCGTAACTTCTTGTTTTTTTAACTGGCCGCGCAGTTACCC
Source organism: Volucella inflata (assembly GCA_928272305.1). Classification (NCBI taxonomy): domain Eukaryota; kingdom Metazoa; phylum Arthropoda; class Insecta; order Diptera; family Syrphidae; genus Volucella; species Volucella inflata. The sequence continues at coordinate 36,212,784 of OV743717.1, forward strand.
CTTACCTGGAGGACCAGTTCAATTTTTAATGCCCCTAGAACGAGGGGTCGGTTACACCGAAGCCAGTAACCCGATGTGAGCGCTGCCGTTGGCCCATATAGGGCTCGTCCGCCACCATCTCTTTTCCAAGACTAAGTCCTGGAAATCCTTACCGGCCTGAGCTCCAAATATATCGAAGCTATTAATGTTCAGAAAGAGCAAATTCAACTAAATATCAGTGTATCCGCCAGTGTTAATGAGGACGGTGATTTGTCCATTCGTCGCCGCTCGCAGCAATTGGGATTGTGTGACTCGACTACATGGAAGGTATTTTGATCTAGAACCTTACAAAATATAGCTTGTGCAAGAACCCGTTTTTTTAGCAAATTGTTTTCAGGGGATAAGCTCATTACCGGTTGAATGGTCCGATGAGCAACCTCAGGTAATACAAAAGCTGCCAATGCGCCGGAAAAATGCACTGTTCGGTATAATTTATGGTCTGGCGGTATATCATATCTCGTTGACATGGAGCTACAAGCATGTCTTGCTTGCATGCGAATCGATGAACTAAATAAGAAATAATTACGGTGAGCAATTTATCTCTCGTTTTGGAAGACTGAATTGGCCAGCTAAATCGTGCAATTTGACATCTTTAGACTATTTCTTTCAATATTTACATGAAATAATTCTTAAACAGTAAATGGCATTGATTTATCAACTCACATAAACATTGTGTGCACCTTTGCAAATTTCCTAGTTTTTTTTTCACAATTTACAACCAAACTCTTAAAAATCACCCATTATAACAATATATTTACCGGTTCACAATAAATAATGTTGATCAAACTCAAACTGGACCTCTGTTAACAAGCGTCTCCAGACAGCTCGAACCCTTGCTAGATGCCTCCAGCTTCGCACGCTAAGCACCTGAGTCTCAGTCTTCCTCTACTGCGCTGTCCTTCTGGGGCGAATTCGAAGATGGGTCATCCGCTCTACATAACCCAGCCATCATAGTCGTTGCATCTTCACTCTACTGGCTAAGTCGATGTCGCTGTGCAGTCAATACAGTTCGTCGTCGTATCTCCTCCTCCACTTACTGTCAATGCAGACGGGGCCGAAAATCACTCGACGAATTATCCTCCAAAGCAGCAAAAAGCACCTTAATACATTTTTAATAATGTCCATGCCTCGGTGCCATAGAGCAGGACTGAGATTACTAAGGTCTTACCTTTTCTTGTTCGAAAGAGGGCTTGCCTTCTTAGCCCAAAGAAGCAGCGATTGGCAAGAGTTTATCTTAGTTTGATCTCAGCGCTGTTGTCGTTGTCTGAATTTATAGCAGAGGCTAGGTAGACAAAGTCCTTAAATACCTGAAGGTTATACCTGTCGAAAATGTGTTCTGTCCGAACGAAGAGATGCGCCGATTCTCTCTTTATTCACGACCCTTCTCAACTTTATCTTGCCTAACACTAACTCTCGTAATCTACGTACCCCTCGTCTCTTCTATTTACCAACCCGCCATCTCCTATAGCGCGAATAAACCAATCTCCCGTATGCTACGAAAGATCAATTCAAACCTCATCGTCTTTGACTTTAATTGCACCACTCCCTGCCTCAAACCCGATCTCCTTTACCATTCCAACCAACCTCAGCTCTAAGTTTAAGTTTAAGTTTCAAGCAGGATTCAGAAAGAACTATTCCACGGTGGATAATATTTTTACTCTGATCAGTTTGGCTAGGACTTATCTCGACAAGGGCAAACAATTTTTCGCATTCTTCGTGGACTTCAAAACAGCTTTTGATCTAATTCATAGAAAATCGCTTTTCTATAAACTAAGTAATCTGGAAATATCAACGAAAGTACTTAACGTCATACAAAGTCTCTATGAAGAGAACAGAACTGCAGTATGGGACGGTAACAATGTGTCAAATTGATTTAACTCGCGGACAGGAGTTAAACAGGGAAGCCTCATGAGCGCCCTACATTTTTTTATGGGATAGACGTAGAACTCCTTATGTACGCTAATGACATAGTCATTTCATCGGAAACGCCATCCATGATGCAAATCATGATACATAAATTAGAGCAGTACTGCAGTTTATGGAACTTGCAAGTAAACACCAGTAAGTCCAAAATGATGGTATTCCGAAATGGTTTTGGGAGATTAACAAGGGATGAAAGATGGACTTGGCAAAGTGAAGAACTAGAGAAGGTAAAGGAGTACAAGTATCTAGGGGTCATAATAACACCGCGAGTGAGTTTTAAAAACACATGCAAGAAAAACTAAAAGAACCAAAAAGAGGAATAAATTGTAGTTGGAGAGGCGTACTTAGTAAAAAATATATTGACTTAAGGACAAAATACAAAATCTACGAAGCAGTAGCGAGGTCGATCATGTGCTATGCAGCTCAAGGGTGGGGTATCAATACGAAGGAGTTGAAAAGTTGTTGAAAAGTTGTTGAGATATTTCATTGAAAAACTATTTAGACTGCCTGAAAATACACCAAATTATATGATCCACCTGGAAACGCGTCTATATACCTATATATTTAGACTGCATTTCTTATAAACTTTAAAAGTAATGTCACTCTCGAAACAACGTCTACCGCATATCGTCGCAACGCATAAACGCCATAAACTTTAATTTTTCAACGAATGGTCAAGATTATGCAACGAAAATGACGTACATAACATAATAGCCTACAATACAACAACATGGAAGGAAACTTTGCAAGTCTTGTTCAAAAAGATTGATTGATTGACACCCGTGCCGCGTATAGAGTAAAAGCACAGCAGAGCCTAATTATACACTTAGGGCTTAAGTCTTCCCTGGATGAGATATTGTATTATCTAAATAAATATGGAAATTTCACTTCATCTCTGTGTATATAAGATTTGTACACAAATAAGTTCGAAATTTGTCATGTGTTAAAAGTTTATTTTTGTTTTATTTATAAATGTTAAATTTGCTAAATTTCAAAATATAAGAGTATCAATATTATTTTGGGTGATACAAGTACACAAGTTCAAGTACAAGGATAAGATTAAAGTGCCCGCGCAGGGCTAAAAAAGGCTCCAATATAAACATACTATATGTACTCGTATAAAAAGTGTGAAAACTCTTTCCAAATCTGCTATTGCGTAAAAATTTGGCCTGTTGTAAACTTACCTTGTTTGGAAGGGAAGATGTTGACAGAATGTTTCAGCCATTCACATATAATGGCAAAATTTAAATGACGCCTCGGTAGCTGTCAAAAAATTGTAATGTTACAATTATTTGGCACACATTCCGATTCATCTCCAGCCACTTTTAAGTGGTGCCAGACCCAATTTGCGCCCAAAATGCGTCAATTTACATTATTAATATTAGTTTTCCCATTATATGTTGGATGCCACCCATGGAAAGATCTTTTTCTCTCCCTCTATCCCATTTTCCGAAAAAACTTAACACGTGCTCCGGTATTTTAAGAGTAATCGTATCCTCTTGAGTATTCAGTTCTTTTCTAAAAACAAAAAAAAAATTCTGCCTAACAGCGACATGGTTTTATTTCAATCCCTCAGGAGTAATTAAGTTTTGATAAAATTTCCGATCTCTCTTGTTCTACATATGTTAGTCGGTGGAAAAAGCCTTCTTCTTTTTATAAAAGTATGCGACTATGGCAGCTTTCTAACATTTTTGCTATAAGGTACAAACATTTTAGTGATAATAGTTTCAATAAGTAGGGGTTCACAGGCTGTTTAGTTTCTTTCACCAAACTTAGTAATGTCAAAATACATTAGCTTGAATTAAAGTTAGTTTGTCTCACTACAACTGGATCCGATGAATGCCATACGAGAACAAAGCCAAAGCGTAGCGCCATGCTGCTATAACCACATCCATTCCACAGGGCAGAATGAAAAATTCAGTCCAATAGCGTATATAGTACTTTTAATCGTTATATACTGATAAACTTCATTTTTGAAAAAAATATGGTCCGATGGTCAACCAGCTCACAGACTGCACTAATCTGTGTATTTTTTAGAACATATTGGCGTTTCGATAATCTCATGTGGATTATTTTCACGCCAAATTTGATAATTGAGATCTACATTAAGCCAGAAATGAGATTCATTGTTGTACCTAATTTCTCAATAAAGCAGTGGATGCAATGGCAGTGGATTTTAACCCCATTCACCGAAATTTACCTAGAAGGCAGTTTAAAGTGATGAAACCTATGATGGCGCTAAGATGTTTTCAATTTAGAAGGATTAAACTTTTGGAGCAATTCAGATCTAGTTTTGGCCAGATAACCATTCGGCATCAATTTTCGCACCAGCTGGATCTTGTAAGCCTTCAAGCCAAGGACCTTGCGTTAAATTTTAAATTTTCCATTAAGGTGACGAAAAAAGACCAAGCTGTTGAGAATGATGTCGAATAGACATATTTGGATCTTCCTCAACACTCTGATAGAAGATTATATCGGTTTGGATATGTTGCCAGTGCTCTGTAAGTTTGGCGCATAATCATAATTTTTAAACAATGGTAACATTTTTGAAACTTGAATGAAGTATATACCTCATGTTGTTTCGATAATATTGCAAAGAATACTGAATACATATGACACTGACAGTTTGCTTTTGACAATTGGTTTGAGATTTATAAATGTCGGAAGTTAGTACTAGATTACAAAACAGCATTTAGTTGTCATACCTTTCCTCTAAATGACTTCCTCTATTGCAGTTGGCATGAAAAACGCTAGGTGCTTGAACACATTGAAGAAAACTAAAATTTTAATTTGTATTGTTTTGTATTGTATTGTTCTCTATTTATTTTTTTTCAATTTTGAATTTTACCTTTACTAACAAAAATGAAATGTAATTCGATCAAATATAATTTGAAATTGCTAGTGCGAACTCTGTGAAAAATTACTCTAACCGAAGCTAAATTGCTGGGAAACGATGTAAGCTTTAATCCATGCGAATACATATTCGAGTGTAGTTTTTCAACAATTTTGAAAACCCGCTCATTACATGATGTTTCCGGCCTTTTCTGAAATGAGATTGCAATTCTATGAAGGATATAACTTTTAAAATTCTTATAAAAAACGTCACACGCAGCTGAAAGCTTAAGTGGCGCCGAACTTGCACTGTATATAAAAAGCTCTAATATGCTCTAGAATAACTCGCTACACAATCATGAGCTTAAATACATTAAAAAATAGATATATGCTTGACTTGACATGACATTTTTGCTTTGAAAAATTTTCTTTTCAAGCAGCTTATTAACAAGTCTATAATAAGTTCTGTTCTTTTCGTTAACCATAGCTACGAGTATTCTACATAAGTTATGACTTTATAACGCTGTCGATCAGCACTTCTATTCAGGAGAAGTAATCTTAAAGATATTTACCAAATCACAGAACTTAGGACCTGTTGTAAAGAATCATTTAAACGTTAGTTTTTGACAAAATGACAAAAAGTGATCTTATTACACGAGTAAGTAATCTTGTCCAAAAAAAGTTTTCAAAAGAACAACTTAAGTGAAAAACCTTTAAAATTATCTGGGTTCGCCATATTTAACAAAAATAGTCAGTCTATCCTTTGAATCCGAAGATAACTCAGTTTTTTGGCTTGGTGCAAATTTAAGCAATCAAGCTAAAATGCTTTATTTTGCTTTTAGTGATAGGCATGTGGGTAATGTTTTTTTCCATGTTTAACGTACCCTTATATACATGCAGGTATAAATTTGAAAAAACTATATGGCTTTGGTAAACAAACGTATATGTTTGTACAAATATGTGTGCTAAACTATGAACTTTCTATCAGTTGAAAGTCAGAACAATTTGTTCAATAAAGCTATAAAGTAAAAGCATCTAAAATCTATTTTAATTTTTTGTATGTTGTAGGAGTTAATTATGCATATATAAACGAATGAAAACTATAACAAATTTGTTAGATTTTTTTAAACAAAAATTCATTTGTAACAGTTATAATCAAGTTTCTCCTATATTTCTTTTATTTATATAAGGTTTTATATAAAAATAATAATAATAATAAATCAACACAAAATAAAAGGTAATTATACATTTTCGCGGTCATCTGGTGTTTCAAAAATCAATCGATTTCTGAAATTTTTATAACTAAACAGAAAATTAATAAAAAGAAAATTCTCTCATTTCATTGTGAATAAAAGTGATACGCAGTTTACGGCGTATCAACAGGGAGGTTGACAGTACAACCAAATCGATTTATTTTTTTTATTATCTACACATAAAAACGAACAAATTAAAACAAAAAAAATTAAGGATTTTTTTTTAATATGTTGGTTTTTTTAAGTAGATCTCGAAAAAAAAATAAGACGTTGATTATGTAACGTCAAAAAACCATTCAAGGCTGGACAAATATTCACTATTATTTATTAAACTTTTTTTATCAAATATCCGCTGTAAAAACAGTTTAAAAAAAAACATAAAAACCGGTCTTGCTTTGAATTTTTAATAGCTTAGAAAAGTATCAAATTATGAGTACCAAACAAATATTAGTTTTTGTTTTTAAAATTTACAAAAACTATTTTCAATGTTAGGTACGAAGATTGTATAATATTTCGGAAATATTTTACTAATTTCATTGTTTTTTTTTATTAATTTTATAATAAGTCCTATTTATTTACATTAACTTCCTGTCTACATACACGTTATTAAATATTTTTGAAGCACTTCTTTCTTCAGTTTTAAAATGAACCACTTAATAAAAATATAAGCGACACCCGAATTTAGCTCATTATATTCCCTTGACCAAAGGAGCTAAATAAAACATATTTCGGTAACTTATCTAAAAAAAATGTAAGCATCATGCACCTGTATAATCCATATCAAATGATTCAAAACCTACAATCAACACCCCTTTGTTATTAAGCTTGCGTACATGACCATTAATTCACCCCTAATCAACAGCCTTTAGCAGATCTAAATTCCAAATAAAATAAATTCGCGTTTAAATAAAACATCTGTTCTACTACACCCAGATAAATGGAGCATGACAGGACAAAAAGGGTACGGGATTCGTATCGAATGCCGAACGAAATTACAATTTGACAAAATTTCAATTCGTTCCGCATATAAAAGAGTGGAGAATTTTCGTACAAAAATTCACCCGAATAGGATTGAACAAGTGCAGGAAAAAGAACAAGTATTTTGTGAAGCTTCGCCCGATGCGTATTAAATTGGAATGGGAACTGCAAATAAACTAAAATAAAAGCAAATGCGGTGTAGTTAAGTTGAAGGGATGTGAAAATAAGGGGTAGTTAGGATTAGGAAACCCTGCTACTGAATAATGTATCATCCTCATCATGGTTCTCATCATCATCACCAGTAGTATGTAGGCAGAAAAATGAAAGCATATTGATAAATGATAAAAGTGCATGCGCAATTTCTTCTCATAATTTTGGGGGTGGACCTTTGCTTATTCACAGATTAACATATAAATTTACTCAAAATAAATCATTAATTTGCGTTCAGAAAGGGCTAGTAGGGTGACATAATAGGTGGTTGAGAGTTGTGATAATATGATTATATCAATATTTAATTATATATCCCACAGATGAATTACCTTTTGGAATTGATCGACTGGTGAAAGCTGAATCAAGACTGGTATCGGTAAATGATGAAGATAATAATAATTCAATTACCTTGTTGGGGAAGAACGTTATACAATGCAATGTTCTTCTGGACAATATTGAGGGAGATTCACTTTCACGCTCACGAAGTCATTCTAGATCGTCACACGTAGATATTTCTCATACGAGATCGAGATCAAGTTCTCTAGAATTGGAAGTTGATTCGCCACCACCACTGTCAACAAATTTCACCACACCACCAATTTGCTCCTCTTCAGCAAGCGAAACTTTTTTGTCTGCAGCAAGTCCTAAGAAATCGGAAATGTTTTCCGTTTCAGCCTTACTTAGAAGGGATGAGCCAAAACCTTCAAAATCGCCTCTACAAACGAATCCTTTCGATGTGTTTCGGCCAGGATATAACAGCACAAGCTACGATTCAAGCATATTTCCTCGACCTATTTTGTCACCATTTCCTCTTCTAGCAGCATTTGCGTTCCATCAAGGGCAACAGCAGCCAAATCTTGGCTCAAGGTAAGTGAGAAAAAAAAAATTGGAATAACAATTGCATAAGATATTAGTGTTCTGCAAAAGGGTATTTAATAATATAGAAATTTATTGTTTTAAAATTATATGGTATGATTTTACACCTTGACCGTATTTCATCATAGACCTAATTTCTCTTTGTTTTTTTTTTGTGCGATTAGTTATCATCCACCATCAAGGCAAGAAGAATTTTTTCGTTTGAGCAGTTTGATGACACCAACAATTCAAAACCAAACTGGAGGAAATCCTAATGTTCATTTAGGCTTACCGCACCCGCCACATTTGCATTTCCATCACATGCCGAAATGGCCAGGATTGCCGCAATTTAGTGACCTTTATTCCTGCATGAAATGTGAAAAAATGTTCTCCACGCCACATGGGTTAGAAGTTCATTCCCGGCGGACTCATCATGGTAAAAAACCATATGCTTGTGAGTTGTGCAATAAAACTTTTGGCCATGAGGTTAGCTTAAGTCAGCATAGGTAAGTAATTCCAATTCTTAATATAATATCAATCAAGTAATGAAAAGAGAACAATTATAAAAGGAATAAAAAAGTGACCCAATAATGATTATTGTTATTTAAATTTATAGGGCTGTACATAATGTTGAAAAGGTATTTGAGTGCAAACAGTGTGGAAAACGATTTAAACGGTCTAGTACACTCTCAACACATTTGCTCATTCACAGCGATACACGACCGTACCCGTGTAGTTATTGCGGCAAACGGTTTCACCAAAAAAGTGATATGAAGAAACACACATATATTCATACAGGTGAAATTTGTTGATTTAAAATATTTATTTTGTTGGTTCCTAATTAATTGTATACAAGTAATTTTATTTCATGTTAATTTATTCGTATTGCAAACAATATTAATATTCATATAACGTGACCGCTTTGTACTACAAAACTTTGTTTAATATAATATACTGTGAAACTTAAATAAAGCCCATTAGAACATGTATTGAACACCCTCTAGTTAATTGTGAAAGGAAAACAGATCTCAATCATTTAGTATAAAATCTTTTTCCCATCTCGCATAATCCTCGGACCTTGGCCTCAGTCAACAAGCTTCTCCAGCTAGCTCGATCCCTGGCTAGCTGCCCCCAGTTTCGCACGCTAAGTTGGCTGAGGTCCTCTTCCACTTGCGTGCGCCACCTGAGACTTGGCCTTCCTCTACTGCGCTATCCCTCGGGAGCGGATTCGAAGACAGTTGATTTCAGGATTGTTAAATAAAAAATGGCATCTTCAAAAGAAAGGTCCCTTACGTTACGATTCACAACAATTTGCCAAAAATCCTAAAAAAAAAATTGCGGATGTTTGCAATAAAGCTGAAAAACACCGCTGCTTTTCACTTATCTTTGCTTAAAGAAAAGCAATTTTTTTTTTTTTGCTAAATGTGGTGAATTGGCAAACAAAACATCTTTACGAACAAAACAAGATCAAAATCATTTAGATCGGCCGAGTTGTTTCGGAGATTAACTGTCCGTCATTTGAAAAAAAGCAGTTTCGAGAAAAACGCGTTTAAAGTTTTTACTCGTTGAGTTGTCAAGTATGGACTGCTGGAAGCGCGCCTGCACTTACATAATTCGAAATTAAAAAAAAAAACGTTTTTCGAGGTGATTTTTAAAAATATAAGCATACAATATCCATTTTTTGAAATGTATAAGGTGGTTAAGTATCTTAAGCCCAGGAATATTTTTTTATAATATTCAGACTTACTTACAAAATCGTTTTCCCAACATGTCAACTATTTGTCGTAAAGTAAGTAAATTTTAAAAAATATATAAAATTTTGAACTTTACGCACTTTGTTTTATAAAAAAATGCTCAAATAGAAAATATTTATTTTTTCTGTTATGTATTATTAAGATACTAGAGCCTAATATAAAACTGGGCTTCAACTTACTGAACTTTCCATATATCGCTGATCGCGAGAATCAAGTTGGTTAATTACCTTAGGATTTCAATACACTATTGTTTTTATTTTTGTTAATTCTGAATAGTAAGGACAGTGTCACTTATATTGAGAGGATTGTTTCGATTCAACTAATGTCCACAACTTTCTTCTCAAAAAGAGAATCAGATATACATATATAGATTGCGTCGCATGTCGACCAGTATCCTTACTCTATTCTCGGATAGAAATTACTCTATAAGTCGATTCTGGAAAATTGACAGGTTTTTTACTTCACTTATTGAGGGCGAAGCTGCTTTCTTTTTGCACCGGTAACTTTCAGCACTAATAATATTTATTTTTAGTAACAATCAATAATTTTAATTTAATAATTAATCATCATTAGAGAACAAAAGTTGTTAAACATTTATATTTATGAAAGTGTTACATGTTTCAAATTATTATACTTTGTTATTACTATAAATCAAGCATCTGTGAAGCTATCTTCAGACTGTCTAGGCTGTTGTTGTCCTTGATAACTAATCCTATTGTAAAACGTTGTAACACAGTCTGCAGATAGGTATTTCGTTACCAGCTCTTTTACATACAGATATTTAGGAGCTGCCTCGTTCTTGCATCGAATGGATGAAGGGGATATAAATATGTTGCGTATGGCATCCAAACAAATTAGTGGACCAATTGATAGAGCATCGTTTTGCTAATGTTTTCCACTATAAAAGTGAAATTCGCCCATAAGTGGAGCTGCCTCCTTTTTGCACCTGTGTTTCCAATTATTTATGCAAATTATAAATTGATTTCTGCCGTTCTCTGGTCAGAATTTTAGAAATAAATTACTTTATTTGCTTTAGTTTTAATTGCACTTTATCCATTGTCATTCAATACTTTTAATTATATCTAAATAATTTTATACAGCGAACTCGTTATTTTCTGTGCGTCAAATTTCTAGTCGCAATCTTTTTACTAGAGACACATCGTAAAATTAGAAATTGAATATCAGGTTTGCACGTGTTATGCGGCATATACATTGGTCAAATTCTCATGAAGCATGTGAGAGTGTATTAGTAAATTCTGTTTGACGTTGCATATACACACATCAAGCATGAGTCTTTAAGCATTCATTTTTACTTCAATTTTGAGGACGTGCGGTTTCTTGTGCGATTTTAACATAAATTGGATTTTTTTTAAAAAGAAAATATGAGTGACACGGACGATTGTTGCATCGCTTTGGGACTAGCGCTAGCTTTGAAGAAGAAAGGTTAAAAGATTCGGAAGAAACGGGTGTGGATGAAAGAATGGCTGAAAAATGAAACCATTTTTCACACAAAGATCTCCTAAATGAGCTAAAATTAAGTTCACCGGATGATTTTGTAAATTTCCTCCGCATGGACGAGGAGGCAAGCATATGATCAACTTCTTCAAATGATAACAACCAAAATTATACAAATTTTTAAATTGTTTTGATTTTACGTTACACAACGCAGGTTAAGAACGATAGACTTCTAGAAATTCAAAAAAAAAATATTTATCCTCCATCTTCACACATATTAAACCCTTTAAAAAAAAACTTCTGCTGATGTTGTCTCGTCGCTGTCCAGGCGAAAATGAGCAATTGCATGATGATCAATCAGTCAATCACGCATATACACTTTACCAAGCATGGCTACCTGTTTCACAGTATATAGATCAGACAGTACGTTCACTGCGCAATATTTTCCTTATTTTTGTCTGACCTTGGTACAGTTATTCTTTGTGTGTATTGGAATTATGTTAGAAGTTGATAGCAACAAACGCCAATAGGTGAGAAAAGGATACAAAACAGGGTAAAACACATCTTGGAATCTGAAACATTGCAACAGGGTGTAAGCAAATACAATACGATAACAATCATTTACACGCATTTACTCATAGTAAAAAGTGTTGGGGTTAGCCAATAACGAACGCATAAACAAAAGGAGAAAAACCAGTCTGTTTCCTCTTTGTCCGTATGCATTACACAGCGTTTTGCAGTCTGGGGAGGGAGAAAAAGTAATCACAAAAATGTTTCAGGGTGTAATTAAATGTACGAGTACATGAGGAAAAAATGACGGGCAGACTACCGTATGCATTCTTACTCAAGCAAATTTAAATGAGATTTGGAATTTGAAACGAAGCAATAGATCTGCGCTATTTGATCTAACGAAACGTTGTTGTTAGTTTTTTGTACGACGGGTGGATTTTTTCAGCCTCAGGGGGAGTGATCCTTCTTGTTATACTTTAGATATTCTTTGACCTGTTTGACGAGAAATCCAAACATTTTGATTTTGCTCCAAGCAGACACACAACGTATACGTGTCTCGTTATCACTAATACACTCTCACATGCTTGATGAGAATTTGACCAATGTATATGCCGCTTTAAACTTTGATTTAAGATATTAGCTGGAGTATTTTTACCTCAATTTATTATTGATGTATGTGTGTATAAAAAAAAGCCATATGTGTGCATGATTGAACATAGATGACCAATATGATAAACGTACTTCGCGACTGATTCGCAACCAAAGCTAGACTTTTTGGGACATACTCGTATATTTAACGTGTCATGAAAAGTGAATATTTTACTATAACCGACATCGCTCTCCACGGTGCAGGGAAATAACTTCATGGGCAATTACTTCACGTGGGAAATAACTTCACAAATAAAGTGAAATTATTTCCCCACCAATAACTTGATAACTTCCTTCGGTTATGAGGATTTTAATATAATTTTATTAACATTATGAATAAAAAAAAAGAACAGTAGATTATGTATGCTTGAGGTCGCTGTTGGATTTCGAGTAAGCGCGAAGTTGGGTATATGCAAAGTGTCTCTGTTATATGTAAAAGTAAATCACCTACATATCATGACGGTTTCTGAATTATCACAAAATATAGATGTGAAATTATTTCACACAAAAAAAAATGAAATTTTTTACCACTCAAGGTGAAGTTATTTCCCATGTGAAGTTATTGCCCGTGAAGTAATTTCCCTGCATTGATCTCCACAGTGGCTAGAAGCTGAGCAAGTTCCACGACATATCCCACCTACAAGGAAAAATTATGGTGATTGTTTGGTGGTTTATGAATGTTATAACTCACTATTTCTTCCAGGGCCAGTGAATAGTTTTATTGCAAAGCTTAACCGGTTAGAGCTACAACAAAATAGTAAGCTGCTATAAAAAGAGTCAGCATTAGTTAACACAAAAATTGTTATCCCTTTGCCTGACGACAAAAACTACACTATTTGAAGTATAAAGTTTTGCCTCTTCTTCTTCTTATCCTTTTATAAACCCTTTCCTCGTTATACGAACTTATGCGTAACGGGTTTCCCATTTTGACTGCATCGCTGCTGCTCGGCTTATGGGGTTGGCTAATGTCACAGACCGCAGAACGCGTCTACATAATGCTCGGTCCTGGATCGCTTCAGTGGTTAGCCCCAGGCATTGTTGCGCATTTGCCATCTGAGAAATCCAGGAATTCTTTCTACGACCTCGTTTTCTTCCAGTTGGAGTGACCGTAGTGGATAGTGCCTTTTTAACCGGATTTTCTGCAGATCTTCTTTGAACGTGACAATACCAGCTTATTCTATACATTTCAAGCTGTTCGGTTACCGAATTCTTTACATGTAGACTTCCTCTTATACGCGTAGATCTAATGCAATCGCATTTAGTGACTCTACTAGACATCCATAACAATTTCATTTCCGCTGCCGTCATTTTGTTTTTAAACGCTTCGTACATTGTCCAGCACTGTGAACCGTATATAAGAGCTGGTCTAACAACCGTAGGGGGAAACTCCCCTTTAATTTAAGTGGAAATTTTCGGTCGCAAAAGTTTCCGGAATTTACCCGCCATTTCATCCATCCCACACTCACTCTGCGATTTTCGTCGTCGTCACATTTCGATTCCATCTTAACGATTGATCGTAAGTACTTAAAGATAGTGCTTTTCGGAAAAACTATTCCGTCTAACATTATATCCGGAATCGGTCGCAATGGATGCGCAAATGGGTACGTCAAATGCTCCATCTTTGAACGACTTATTTTAAACCCGTTTCTCTCTAGCGCATTTTTCCATGAATCTAAGGGGTACTGTAAATCTTCGACATTATCGCTAAGTATAACTGCGTCGTTAGCGAAAAGAATTGGCGTTACATTTGCTTGGTGCATGCAGTCTTTTAAAAGATAGTCGAATACTACGTTAAAGAGGAAAGGGCTAAGTACGCTTCCTTGATGCACTCCGACATTAACTGGAAATTCTCTCGTTAGTCCAGCAGGGCTTTTAACCGCAGTTTTTACGTTTCTGTACATGTCTTGTATTATTCTACGTACGTTTCCGGTACGTTTTGAGACCTCAGCGCGGCCCATATGAGATCCCTAGGCACTCGATCGAGTACTTTCTCGAGGTCGATAAATACCATGTGTAAATCCTTAGACGAATCTCGGTGCTTTTCCATTATTATTCGTAGGCTTTGTCCACCATCGTTCTGCCTCATCCCTCGTATTGTTAAGATTTTTCTCCAACTGATAATTAGTCCTTTGAACATTCATATCTGAAAAAATATTTAATTCTGAGGAAGATTCTAAGTCTGGGTTTGAGGAGTTCTATTAAAATGGGATAACAGTAATTGTTACCCGTTGGTAAAATGGTATTGACTCCAACGGACGCAATTTTGTTAAAAAACAAATTTATTGAACAACCTAATATATTCAACACATCTAATCCATTGTACTTCAATATTGCTCCAATATGAGAAGTGCTTTGGATCAAGATACAAGAAATGCGATATTCAACTTATATTAAAGTCATATGAACGTAATCTCTGCATTTAAAAATAAACACGTATTTTTCTAAGTACTCGTATTTACAAAAATAACAAATACTGTAAGTAGAAAATATCCTTAAGTATTTAATAAGTATTACACATCACACAAATCTTAGTATTAGTTTCGGCAGTCAAATGTTCAATATTGCTTTGAAAATCTAAGAAATATCAGATAAATTGAAAAAAAGGAGAAGTTACTGAAATTAAGGTACGCTCTTTTTAAAGCGGTGAGGACTAAAACAATAAAAATGTCTGGGACTGCGCCATATTGAAACATATAGTTTATATATCTCTTAGCACATATTATACAAACGACTATATAAACCTGTATAGTAGTTAACATTGTGTTTGCTTGGATTGCGGTATTTTCTGCGAAACGGAAAATAGGGGTTGTTAGGTGATGTGCCAGCAAAAGCTTTTGAAATACCAGAAAGAGAGTGCTTTTATTTGAGCTTAAAACGTACATATTCTTATGTACAATAGAAATAATGCCTAAGGAAGCCTAGATTTTTGTATGTATTGTTCGTCAGAGGTAATCAGAATCTTTTGACTAAATCTTTCATTGGTCGGTCGTGATTTCTCAATGCTTACATATGTATGTATGCTGCCGTATTTTCATGGTTTCCATGACAATGCATCATCACTTTGTAGTGCTTTTATATTTTTGAAATAATTAAGAATATATAACAGTGTAAATGTAAACGTAGGTATATATATTTGTACACGACTAGGTAGAGTAGTGTTTGAACAATTTATATATACATACACAGTGATTTGTAACACTATACATACACTTATGTATGTACATGCGCATTTATTGTTTTCATTAATGCGTTTACATATCTACTCGCATACATATGGATACGTGAATTAATATACCTAAATAAATAAAAATTATATAAATACAAACATACATGTATAATAGATATTCAGAAAAGTTATTTTCAATTTATGCATTAATGTGAAAATATATAAATTTGTACCTACACATGAAAAAAAAAAAAATGTAAATGCTTATTTAAATGTAACAAAAGCTTCCACTTTTAAAAATAATATGTATACAGATACAACCCAAACATATATACATATATATGTGCATAAGTATCCGTTTACATCTGTATATTAACGTCCCATGGGATATTCTGACTCAATTTTTTATGGGAAGGGCTATGGGTCTGGTCAAAGGTTTGTTGCATAATCGTTATAGTCATTTTTTTAAAATATGCAATAGAAATACTCGTAGACATGTCTCGGCATCTGTTATTATGAACATTAAAATGAATGTTTTCGGTACATTCAAGAGTATATATGTAAGTTCACATGGATGTATGCATAAGTTTTCTGTCGACACTATCTCTGGTATGTATATTCTAGATGATGATTTTCCAGGGTAAAATATATATCTATACATACTCGTATCTATGTACGTTTGCAAATGTGTATGTGTATTTATATATATACATATATATATAAGCACTTATTTATTCTTTTTTTTTCTTCAAAAAGAACAAAAAACAGAACAATCCTTTAACTTTAAGAATCAGAGCATTAAAGGTCAAGTGAAAACTACTACATAAATGTGTTAAATCCTGTATATAGGAATATAGAGATACCATTATGAATGTATATTCGTAGTACATATGTACATATAAACATACATATATGTTTATCAAATTAAATTATATATTTTTTAAGGTTTTGTAAACCACTTAAAACACTCCTAACTGTTGCATGTACATATGGGTATGTACACGTGTTAAGATCTACAATTTTTATAGGTTTAAATTTCCTTAACCTATGTGTATAAAGAATAATGCATTTATGCATACAGAAATTTACAAAAATTATTTTTAATGGAGTATATTTTTGAATTGAATTTCCCATGTTGGGTTGCTGCACGATATTAGTACTTACAGCTTGGTAGGTTGGCTTTTGTATCTCAACTATGTTTCCATTTTTATTTTTTTATCACAATATATGGATTTAGATGGGAAATCTACCTATCTTAAGCTTGAATAAGGTAGCCCAATCCTTATTTCGAAAAGGTCGTGTCTAATCCATTTTTTCCTGTCGACGAGGTCTTCGTCAACTGCAACTGCGTTAACCTCCCTCATTAGATTCAAAAAACAAGCCAGGCAGCGAAGAAAAATCATCCATTTGCTCAGCATATCTTAGCCATATCAGACGACTGATTTCTAACTAGATCGATTTCGCTGTATAGTTCGTTCGGCCGAATTTTGTACGAAGAATTTTTCTCTCTAAATGGCAGCGGATAACTTCATCTGTTTTCGATTGAGTCCACGTTGAGCCTATTTTGCCCACTTCAGTTTGAAAACCAGAATGCACCCGTGACAGCTCATTGAATTCTGCCAATATCATTGGCGTAAAAAAACATTTATTGACATTTAAATATGTTAAGCTATGATAGCATCTATAGAGACAAGCTATACAGAGCAATGTCTAGTTTCGGCATCCCTGCCAAACTCGTCCGTCTGTGCAGAATGACGATGGAGAATGCACGCTGCTCCATCAAGGTCGGTAAAGATCTCACCGAGGCCTTTGATGTCCAGAAAGGATTTAGACAAGGCGATGCGAGGTCATGCGATTTTTTCAACATCTTACTTGAAAGAATAGTGCAACATTCACGAGCAAACATAAGAGGCACTATCTTTCAAAACTCCGTCCAACTACTCGCATACGCCGACGATATTGGCATAATCTGGAGAAAGCAGCGGCATGTCAGTGGAGTGTTCGCGAGTTTTGAGACGAAAGCGGCGAAAATGGGCTTAGTGGTCAATGAGGGCAAGACCAAGTATGTGCTGTCAAGCAAAAAGGACAACCAACACCTCACCCTCGACAGATACAACTTTGAGGTAGTTAAGGACTTTGTCTACCTAGGCTCCGCTATAAACACAGACAACGACACCAGCGCTGAGATCAAGCGAAGAATAACTCTTGCCAACCGCTGTTGTCTGGGCTAACAAGGCAATTGAGTAGCAGAGCCCTCTCTCGGACAACAAAAGTCACCCTTTATAAGACCTTAATAATCCCGGTCCTGCTCTATGGCGCAGACGCATGGACATTATAAAAAATAGACGAGCGTGTTCTTGGTTGCTTCGAGAGATAAATTCTTGGGGCGATCTTCGGTCCTATATGCATTGAAGGAGAATGTAGGAGGAGATACAACAATGAACTCTAAGGACTGTACAGCGACATCGACCTAACCAGAAGAGTGAAGATTCAAAAACTGAGATGGCTGGGTCATGTAGAGCATATGGACACCAATGCTCCGGTCCGAAAAGTCTTCGAATCCACTCCCGAGTGACAGCGTAGTAGAGGAAGGCCAAGACTCAGGTGGCGCACGTAAGTGAAAGGGACCTCAGCCAACTTAGCGTGCGAGACTGGAGGCAGCTAGCCAAAGATCGAGCTGGCTGGAGACGCTTGTTGACTGAGGCCCAGGTCCACCCCGGACTGTGGCGCCACTTGAAGTAAGTAAGTAAAGCTATGAGAACGCAATATTGTATTTCTGTTGTAATTAAAAAAAATATAGTGACAACAAATTGATTGTTAGATATTAATAACTTACACCATCGATATATCTACTATATATACAATTTCTAGCATATTTCTTATATGTCAGTTCTATTTGGAAGTCTCGTCTTATATTAAATATTGAAGTTTTAAAGGAGAATAATTGCTCTTATGTTGCGTCTTTTTTTTCACTTCAAGTGGCTATTATTGCCCTGAACTTCTTCTGCATATACTCGTATCATGTCGTGTTCAGAGGTATTTATAAAATTGCTTAGCTATCTTTTTATCGGTTTTGGATTAAAAGAAAATAGAGAATGATGCCCATACCTTTCGAAGCTAAATAATATCCTTACATTTCACACACATGCCATCCCTTAGCCTCAGCCTCAGGATGAAGTCCAGTAAATTCTATATAGAGGTTTCCTGGAGTCTTGAGTATTACACTTATCGCCAGCACTAAAAGCAGGAGGAATATAATTTTCCTCTGAAGGTTTTATCAAGCAAACGCATCGTTCTGCTTTCAGTTTAACTTTATATACATATTTATGATACTAGTATGTAAGTCAATTGTTTGATCTAGCCTTATAGCGCGCGTGTTGAATAGTTGTATGTTATTGTCTTGGATGGCGATTTCGGATGATCGATTTATTGTCATACACTTTTTCATCGGGGTCATCCCATAGAAGTGAAGTGAAGAAGAATCTGAGTGATTTTTATAAAAGAAAACTTCTCAATTCATATTTATTATACATGAAAATATCTTTTTGAGATCTCCATTTGTTGATATCGAAACTTAGTTTTTGTTTTATGTGTCCAGGTTGAAAACATGTTCATCGAGGCATGCCGTGATATGGTAATCTCTTAAAGCTCTGAAAGCGAGAGACTAAAAAAAACTCCTTTACATACGAGTATATGCCTAAGATGATTATCCAGCAAAGAATTGCCCTTTTTTAGCAGGAATATTTATATAATGATGGCGATGGCGCGGTAGTTAGCTCATTGGACTATCACGCAAAGAGTCTGGGTTCGATTCCAGGCTGTGTCACCAAGAATTTTTCCGAAAGTAAAATTGCCTACAAAAGAGCTTCTAAGGAGTGCCGCTCGGACTCGGCGATAAACTGTAGGCCCCACTCAGATGTGACATAAAAAACAACATGAGCAACACAAATGAGTGCCAAGAAGCTAGGCCATGGCCCATACCGGCCTGCCAGCGCCACAGTGTTTTTTTTTTTTCTGTATATAGTATATCCAATTTTTATACGAGTTGATAAATCAATGATTGCCATATACTTTTTAAAGATTATTTCATATGAATGTTAACCACGACTACGTTTTAAGTGGTCCGTATGGAGATTTCAATTTTGAGTAGCTTTGGCTAGTATCTCGCTAATAAAACGTGTAATGTTGTCTTTCAAGGCTGCAATTGACGACATAGACAAGTTGTCTGATGTATCCTTATAAAAATAGTCTAAAAAGGTCAAACCGCATGATCTAGCCAGGAAATTCATCGGTCCAAAATGAGAGATAAATTGCTAACCGAAATCATTTCTTAATGAATTGGTCCATCGATTCTCCCGCTGTGCGGCATGCAGAACCGTTTTGTTAGAATCACAGGTCGACCAAGACTAGGTCGTGCATTTTAGGATAAAAAAGATTTCAAAATCATCGAACGATAGCGTTGGTCATCTTTGAAAAAATACCGGCTAAGGATTCCGCTGGACCGGACAGTACATCTGGGTGCATTGGCAGCTCTTGTATTGCTAGATGTTGGTAATCGGACCAAATACGGCAGTTTTATTTATTATTATACTCATTTGATTCGACTCACTCACCAAAGATTCGACGCTGTGGCAGGTCGCTCGGCTTCAGTTCTTGCCCGAACTGTATTTTGTAAGGTTTTCGACCAAGAGCCTTGCGTAAACTCCTTCACGTAGGCGAGGGCGAACGGCGACGAGTGGACAAATCACGGTCTTTATTAACAAAGCTCGAAGTGAGCGAAAAATATGTTTCAGAGAGCACAGAGAATTTTTATTTTCAAATTCAGTAGTTTGTTAGCGTTGTTCGTGTGTAAGTCTTTCCATGATGAAATTCTTATTTAAACTGAGCATGTTTGAGTTTGAGATCTGTCACGAATCACGCGTGGGCTGTCAAAAATAGACCGTTGAAAAACCGGACAGCAAGTAGCTCTTTTTTTTTGCACGGAATCCAACAGGTTTTCTATTGAGCAGGCTTATTGCATGCAAGGACATCTAGGGAGTAAATTGACTTAAAAATACATATATATCCGATAAACTTAAGGACAAAAAGATTTTAGACCTATATATATGTATATTTATGGTGTTTAATTAAGACCAAGGCAAGTGGGCAGACTATATACATATGTATGCCTGTAAAAGTGTGTAGACCGACCCCAATACCTCCATACTTTTGCAAAAAAACATAATACATATAATACATTTCACTACTGCGCATCTAATCCTCGTACATTTGATTGTCTACACTGCGCATAATATATATTGATCCCAAATTTAGTTTTAGTTTGTATTTGAAAAAAAAAAAAAAAAAAAAAACACTGTGACGCTGGCAGCCCGGTATGGGCCATGGCCTAGCTTCTTGACACTCATTTGTGTTGCTCATGTTGTTATTTTTGTCACATCTGAGCGGGGCCTACAGTTTATCACCGAGTCCGAACGGCACTCTTTAGAAGCTTTTTCGTAGGCAATTTTACTATCGGGAGTTTGCCATTGCCCGCCGAAAGGGGATGGCGATTTTGAAAAATTGTTGGTGACCCAGCCAGGAATCGAACCTAGACTCTCTGCGTGATAGTCCAATGAGCTAACTATCGCGCCATCGCCATCGTAGTTTGTATTTATGTTAAATATTAATTCATCTTAAGGCAATTTCCCAGTAGATAAGTTTCCGAATAGGTGAACTAATTTCGGAAAGGCAGTTTTTCAATATATGTACATACTGTGTACATGCATTGATAGTTTTTTGGATAGTGACTTGGCTCATTTATCGTTAAAGGTTAAATGTCTTATCCGTAATAGTACATATTACCTTTTCCGCTAATAAGATATGACTTTCGATTATTAGGCGAATTAGGCAACAAATTTACGTTTTTTTTTTTCAGAAGAGCAGTTTATATTTTTGAAGTATGTCTTTAAATCAATTGAAAATGATGTTAGTCGAAAAGCTTTTTAAGCCTCATGGCTCCCAGATTTGATATGAGTTATATTGGTATGAAAATGATTTAAATCGTTTCTTTAACTCATCTTCATGTTTATGTACATCACTTTAACTTCACAACAACTGATAAAGATCGCTTTTTAAAACTTTAACTAATCGGAGATGAAACAGAACTACAGATTCGGACCGAAAAGGTATTACTATAATTACATCTTCGTACATGACACAAATACATTAGTGCGCGGTGAAACATGGAGCTGAATTTTCGCCGGCATCACTTTTGCATAATCATAACGAGAAAAATTTCGCTCACACATTTGTAAATCTGAATGAAATAACTTTGTACATATGTTTTTGTTTGACTACATATATTTTTTTAAACATAGCTTTGTTCATTTGACAAAGGGGTTGCATCAACACGTCATGCGCACACTGCAAACACTAGATTTAATGTGCGTCAAGGAAGCGAGGCAGGAGCGAGTAAAGCGCGAGATATCAAATCAAACTTCACACTAGGACAATCTGTGTATGAATGCATGGATATTCTTATATGAACCAAATCGAAAATATGCGAGACTCGACTCCTTATCACGTTCCGAATTGGAAAAATGGAAAGTTCTTCCGACGAGAGGATGTGATGTTTATTATACATATATGTAATGGTTGATTGAATTGCTGATATCTACCTGTACTACATTAATTAAAAATTTTCAACAACACTTCAGTGGTTAAATTCAATAGCTAAGTACATTTGCTTTTAATTTCGGTCCATGCAACCCAAAATCATGATCTTTTTTTTCTTAACTGCCATGAACTACGTTATTTTAATATAATTTACAGTACTATAGGTACTTTATTCAACATCAGTCAATGATGTTTGGATAAAGAAAAAAACATATGTCTGCAGGTCATACATACTCGTAGAAAGGAATAACGGTATCTTAGTATTCATATGTGGGAAGATGTACATGGAAGAAACCTGATAAGCATTCCTGACGAAAGTAGTATTAAAGAGTTTTAAGAGATTGTATGACATTGCACTCTAATCCAAGGTATCATCAATCAGGCACTGTTTGGAAAAAGGAAAAAACAAAATCCGTTAAATTCATGATTTAATTATACTTGGTAGTGAAACTTTTCGACAGTATAAAATAAAAAGAAGAAATGTTCCTGTTTTCTTGTAAAGCTCTTTAATGACTGATTCATCTTCAAATCCAGTTACATTGAAGTTAACATTTTAACAACCGAAAAATACTTTGACCTAATCTGCTTTTATTCTGTTTGATGATTCGAACAGTGCCTCGGTAATTAAGGTACATACATATATATTTATGTAATCACATTATTCTTTGTACTAACGTATCTGTCGTTAGTCAAAACTTTCTCTATTTCATATGGCCGCCGATATTTGGCAGAGTCCAAGCTTTGCAGCACTATTACTCCATGGGAAGTTCAGGGATTGAGAAGTTAGTGCAAGCGCTTGGCATTCTGTCACGATTTTAATTGGTAATGCAATGAGATATATTTTGAATTATCGTGGAGCTTGAATTATAGATAGTCTTTCCAGCTTGTAACTAAAATATATAATTTCAACATCTTTTGCATGTTTGGAAAGTAGAAAACCGGTTGGAATTTGTTATATTTTTGTTTTTGAAAGTTGTTTAACTTTTAACACAAAAATTGTGTCTTTTTCTCAAAAGATCATATAAAGACTTTCCAAAATTTGCTTTGTATAAATTTTTTAACAAGGAATAAAGTTTTATAAACTTATAAGCCTGCTTTTTAAAGGTCGGTACTCGATAATTTTCAGTTGCTTTGATACTAGTATCATTTGGTCTTATATCTTCTACAGTTATTTTGTAGCCAATGTAAATGATTTCGGTCTGTAAAAATAGGCATTTTTCTTATCTTAAAAACATTAAATTCTGTTCAAAAATCTGATTTATAAATCTTTCAAAAGTATGGAGGCCATTCCGAAATCCGAGTGGCATCCTTACATATTCAAATTGGCTTAAAGATGTTATTAAAGGAGTGTACTTTATGAACTCTTCAGCTATTTCGACATGATGGACACCATCCCTTATGTCTAAAATTGTAAAAGATTTTTTGTCTATAAGACAATAACCTAACAGCTTATTTCTAATCAGTTTGTATCCCGCTTCCGTCAATATTTATAATCTGATGAATGATGTCCTCGATGCGTCTGACTTTACTTCATTGATAATTTTCAACTGGAATGTATATTGAGTTGACCCAACCGAACATTTTGATCTTCTTTTAAGTAGTATCAAACCAATTCTCTTCAAAAAATCTCTACATATAATCACAAGATAAATCATTGAAAATTTCCTTACGCCTAAAAGTTTTAAATTTATACCAGAAATATATAATTAATAACACTACTAATACTTTCCAAGACATCTAGAGGACTAATTACTCCCCAATACCGATGGCTTGCGCCAAATTAAATATTACAAACAGTCATCTTAAAAAAAAAATGATGAGATTCCCAGAGTCTAATGGCCACAACAATATAATTACGGTTTCCGTTTGCCTCCTGATGAACGGATAGTTGCA
Organism: Volucella inflata; assembly: GCA_928272305.1. Taxonomy (NCBI): domain Eukaryota; kingdom Metazoa; phylum Arthropoda; class Insecta; order Diptera; family Syrphidae; genus Volucella; species Volucella inflata. Next base: position 36,236,954 of record OV743717.1, read on the forward strand.
GTTTAGTTTAAAATTTCTGTTACTTGGCGAATGAGATTCATTGGTGTTCGCTAGAAAAGCCATTTCTTGTATGTTGACTCTGCAATGTTGTGAAATATGACATTGCCTATAAGTGCATAGCATGTTGGTTCTTTTTCAGTTTCAAATTTTGGGCTCTACGGTTTGCAAATCCGGTCACCAGGGTGATGGGGAAATATTGTTCACTTTTGAACTATGTAAATTTCGATAACAAACTTCCGATAATATGACCGTATGAAAAAAAAGAACAAATGTAGGTTTCTTTAATGACTGATTCGTCTTTAAATCTTATTACATTAGAGTTAACATATAAACTTCAGAGAAACAATTCCATCTGTAATATTGTATAAAAGTTGGTTATACAAGGTGGCGCAAAATTGTTCATCCAATTTGAAATACTTTTTTAGTAAATAAAAAAAAATTAAATGATTTTGAGTAATGGAAATCTTTATTTGGACCTTTACAATTTTTTCTGTAAAGTGGAAAAGATGATATCCGCCAAGTGGCTGCCGCTAGTGTTGATACACATTTGTGACATTCCGCAAGATTGCCGGTGATATTTGTTCGCATTCCTCTTAAGGGCTGCGATTGTCTGAGGTCTGTTGGCATAAACCCGCAACTTCAAGAAGTCCCATAAAAATAAGTCTGGGATGGGTAAATCGGGCGATCCAGCGATTGTGGCTCGTACTGTGTGCGGTTGCACCGTCGTGTTGAAACCAAATGTTCAAAAAGCCCCGCTCATCCAATTCCGGCAGTAAGAAGTCGTTTATCACGGCCCTGTAGCATTCACCAGTAACAGTGACCGTATTGTCGATGGCGTCCTCAAACATATACGGCCCAATCACTCCTCCTGCGTGAACGCCGCACCACACAGTGGCCTTGAGTGGATGTAATGGCTCTTTGTGCATCACACGCGGATTTTCAGTGCCCCAGAAACAAAGATTTTGCTTATTAACCTAACCGCTTAAGTGGAAATGCGCCTTGTCGCTCATGATGATTTTCGACGCAACACTCTTCGTTGTTGAGATTGAGGATGGCTCGACATGCGCTTCATTGCTTATCTGTTTGTATACCGCAGCTGTCTAGTTCACAAATGTCAAATATGAGTGACGTACGACGCCATTTGCAAAAATTATAACATCTTCCGATAAGATGATTCATTTTGCGCCACCATGTTTAATAAAAGGTAATAGTAATAAAAGGTTTGATATGTACATACCATATCTACGCATTTCTTATAAATGGATTTAGTTGCCTTGTTTCCCTAAAAATGTTGTAAAATATATACAATATTATCAATAATACATTCATAGGTACGTCTTAAATCTATTTTTTTTACCCCAGTTTCACAGTGAAAGTTTAAACTTGAGTTCAGTTCTTCAGTTAAACCATAAAATTTTTTCAAATGTGACGTAATGTTTCCGGACGTAATTTTGTCTCAAAGTACAGTTTTAATTCTCATTGTGACCAGTGAAAAAAAAAAATTAAATGGAAGCATAATAAAAATGCTTATTATGGATGCAGAAATGTAAAAAATCAAAAAATAAATTACAAGAATGAAGTGAATGACACATCCTACCTAACATTTTTATTATTATTCACATTATTTAAAGTTCCTATTCATATTAGATATATTAATCATGTTCCTTTTTTAATTTGTATTCAAATAATGAACTCCATTTCTTTGTTTTATTTATTTTTATTATTCAATAAAGTATATTTTTGTTAGGACAAACAAATGCTATCTTCTTACCTTTAGACTTCTGAAATAATCATTTACAAGAGCATTTTGCACTGATGTATTTTCACTTTGAGAGTTTAAAGTTCATTGCCATTATTTATTGGTTCGTTCATCAAATGCTCCTCTGCTGGAGTAGCAGCATCGTTGTTTATACAGCAAATGTTGTGAAGGACAGCTTTTGCAACAATAATGCTCTGAACTGCAGTTATAGGAAAAATTACCTTTCCGGTTTCGAAATATTTCACAATTTGATCCTCCTAATAAATTTTATGATACATGTGTATGTGAGAACATTTTTTATAAATTTGGTTATTATTTATATTACCTGGGGACTAAATCCATACATGGGTACAATCTAAAGTAGCAATAACTCGAGGAAATTTTCCAATTTGGTAATATCCGTTTACAACTTCCAACTTTTTCTCATCTGTCGTCGGGAAGTTAATGTATTTTTCTAGAAGTAGAGCAATGTAATGAGAGACTATTTTACAAACTCTACTGGCGGACGATCTCGATACACCACAAAAGTCTCCCGCAGTTATGAGCAAGGTCCACTGGCATAGAAGCGCGTTAACCTTGCGTTTGGTTTCGGCAGAATGTTTGAATGGTTCCTGAAGAGTATTGTTTTGTATCACTACATAGATTGATATATATTATGTTTTATCAGTTAGTTGCATTTTCAATTTTGAGATAGAATTTGCTCTAAAATAATGTAGGCCGAGTCCTTTGACATTTGAAAACTTTCGACGAATCCCAGATCGTCCCAATAATTGAAGTGATCTGTTCTCCATTGAATGGGCTTTTCTCTAATATTCACAATAAATATAAAATTTTTCTCGTCGCTAATATCTTCAAAGTCACCTTCATAAATTGATACCATTTTAAAAACAATTTTTCTTTAGTATTTGGTCTTATGTCATTGTAAAAGTGTAAAAGTGTATCATTTTCTTACAATACAACAACAAAATACGCTGGCTGCTATTTTGTTATACGAGTACTTTTACACTTAAACAATGCTCCAACACTATTGTTACGGAGAGTGTAAAAGTGGAACATTGTATTGAAAATATTTTTTTTGACAGATGGTTGTTGTCGTTTGGTTTTCTCAATTTATAAAATGTCTGAATGAAAGGAATTGGCAAAAATATAGAAGAGGAAAATATGGTAGTAAACAAAAAGCGCCAAAGGGAAAAGCCTGTTAAAAAACGGAATGATGAAGACATTTATCTAGGTAGAAGGAAATTTAGGCCTTAAAGTCACAATTATTCTATAAACGAAATCAGCTGATTTTGACTTAAGACTCGATTTTGCTACAAATATGCCAAAGTGCGTTCACTCTTTGTTGTAAAAAAAATACACTTTTACAAGACCAAATACAACATAGCGTGAATATCACTAATATTTTCAGGGGTATGGACGGCAGAAAACGGCCGTTTAACTGAAACTGCAAATTAAAATCATTGTTTCTCTATTTAGCAGTGTATTTGTTTTTCTATATCATCAGCAGATGTTACTGTTGAAATTTTCTGGTCATTTTTACAGCTTTCTGCTCAAATGTTATGATTTATCATACAATTAATTTTCGTCAAACATTCGGAACGCTGTTTCTTAAGTTTTTTCTTTAATTTCGATGAAGCCAGTGATTTCCCTCCTCTTTAACTCGTTGAATACGCAAGCCTGTCGTGTCCTTCTATTCAAAGCTGCTTCATAGACAAGTGGCTTGGTTTCATGTGCTTGTATCGACCCTGCATAAATCCAAGGTTTTCGCACTAACTGTCAGTTAGAACTCATCGCAGATGTTATGGGAATAGATACCACTGATATTTAAGCCTAAATGCATTTATATTTTTCACTATATATCATTTCACTAATGATCTTTCATAATTTTGTAGGGTTATCAGCAGTACGTCCATCCTTAACTCGGGGCAAGATTTTGACGTACCCCGGTAGTTAATACTAAACAAAACTGAATATATATTGTATTTGTCCCTTTTACTTTGTCTTTAAAATTCCTTTGTATTTAAAATCTGATTCATTGAAGTCGCATATGCCATATAATATTTTTAATGAAGAATTCCTGTGAATATAACTTCTCAGACATTTCTTTACTTCTTCCGTAGATATTATTTTGATATAAACACATTTATTTTTTTAGTTATGAATTTAACAGAGGAATTTAAATTGTTATCAGTTTAATTTTTAAGCTTGCACAATTCTTAAATACTCGTATTTCTTAAAACTTTTTAATATATTATGCTTTGATTAATGTGATAGTAATGTTTTTTTTTTAATTATTTTTACAGGAGAAAAGCCACATAAATGTCAAGTATGTGGAAAAGCATTTAGTCAAAGCTCAAACCTAATAACACATTCTCGAAAGCACACCGGTTATAAGCCGTTTTCTTGTAAGCTGTGTCACAAATCTTTTCAAAGAAAAGTGGACTTAAGAAGACATAAGGAAACTCAACATACAGACTTAAGGCCTTTAATAGAAAGAAGTCTTACCAAGCAAAATTTTACAAGTCCTGAAAATGAATCATCAACTCTGAACTCTTCAATGTCTCCTATTAATTGTCAGAAGGTGTCTTTAATAGTATAACAGAAATGTGCAATAATTTAGTGTATATCTTTGTGAAAATCTTTGTTAATTTATTTATTAGAATATGAGCGTACTGCAATAAAAAAGATCCCATAAATGAATCGCCGTTTATTGTACCTATTACAAAAATTTACTCATATTGAGGGTACCAAACAATTTAAACTTGACAAAAATTATGTAATTATAATAATCAAGATTTATTAATTCATTGATGCCAAATGATTGAATTATTTTGCTTCACTCAATCAAAATTTGTTGTATAAAGGTTTATCATTTATAAAAACAATCAATTACTTTTTTAATATTAGTTTACTTTTAGCTACAAGGGTTGCCAATGAAATTTGATATTACATTCCAAAGATTTATGTCTAATTTATTTAATGTTAATTTGTAGAAAAATGAGGTATTTTATGTTAAAATAAATTGAAAATTTGCCCTTACTATAGCATTTCAATTTTTTTATTTATTGAAATAAAGGTAAAAATATAATCCTACCATTTTGGCACCGTCTTATTAAAAGAAAATACACTATAACGAAAAGTTCATCTTTAGAGAATCGGTACGACCACCGTTTCGTGTGAGTTTTGAAAACTTATCATAAATCATATGGATTTTAGTTTTTAAAAAAGAAAAAAGAGTTTTGTTATTGATTTATTAATCAGTATTATCTTTCTAATTCAGAAAAACTGATTAAGGCAAGTATATTTTACAAATAAACAGTGTTGTGAAAAATTATCAATGCAAAATATTAACGTTATATCCTTGATCAACAGATGGTATAACAATGTACTGCAGCCTATATTCTACATAAAAACTAAAATTTTTAAAATTCTAATTGAAGTATGTTGCACACATCTGTCCACGTTAAAGTTGCCAGTTTAGTATTTAAAGTTAGAGTCCAATATCAATTTCTTTATTAAATTGTAATAACATACCGTATAGAACTCGAATATAATGTTAATGTTTTACCTGTTGTAACAATTTTTTGGCAAAGGTTTCAAGTCATAAAAAATTGGGAAGAAGGTGTTTGACCGCTGTCAAATTTTTTTCTGTTTAAATATTTTAAGTTAATCTAAAGAGCCCCCGAGGACATTCTACTTAGTCGTTTGAGTTGCTCTTTCCATTTTGGTAGATAGTTTTCAAATACTTCCAATTAACCCTTACAACTACTTCTGAAGAAAAATGTGATATATTCATGATAAGATAGTGGTTGACCGTGGCTCAAGTGGTAGTAAATTAGCTTCCAAATCGGAAGGTTCGGTGTTTGATTCCCAGCCGTGGCCGAAAGACATTCATTTTTTCAGTCAACAAAAATTAAGTAAGATTGTGTAGCTGACAAGAAAGCAACAACAAGCCAGCTCTCACTAATAATTAAGTTGCCCCATTAAATGTGGTATGTCGTATATGGAGCAAAAACCAACTGCGCCCAAACACCTTTCTTTTTTCTCTGTTCAATTTTCCAAAAAAAATAACACCGGCTTATGCATTATAAGCGTTTTCATGCCCACTTGAGTTTTGACAACGACCATATTCAGAGTTGAGTATGTGGTTAGATTTATTGCCAACCCTCGGACGTACCTATTGCGTATTATTTATGTGTCCTCTAGTCTATAGGAAGGTGTTGCAAGAATCTTTTCTCTGCACTTGGTCTAATAGCTTCTGATACTGGATTGCTGCTGGTTCTGATGGTAAAGCTTAAAAATATAGGGCGATTCTTTTTAAGGTCACAAATAAAGTAAAACCAACCAAAAAATTATATATTTTTTAAATATTATTCTTTTTCTAATTTTGGACGTCACTGTTTTAATTTTCGATGACGCATTTCGACGAGCATTTCGAATTGTATTTGACCAATGACTAAATGACAATGACAATGTTGGCCTCCAATACCTCAATCCTACTCTGCTTATCAATGTAGACTTTTGAGGCGTAATTCGCTGTTACATTTTGGGCGTCCTCAGTTTTGTAGAAATTTAAGCAACACAAAACTGTTGTATCTTCAATTCTATCTAATTAATGAACCAAATTTTGGTCGAAAACAGCGGATCTGGTTGAAGCTTCGGTAGATCGGCCGATTTTAGTTCTTGTACGAATTGAATTTTGTGTGCCTAACGTAAAATATGTCAAGTTGTTGGTTATGACAAGCTAATTTGAGCACAGCGTTAAATCTACTCATGCGGTCACGCTATGCCAGCTGCATTTTTCTCACTACGTTCTAAATGTTATCTATTTGGTTGTATAATACCCAATAATGAAAATTGTATTTCAAACTTATTGCTAGTATAGGGGATTGTGCGTTTGGTAGGCCTATTATGTGGACCAATAGTACACAAACCAAATTCCTCGTGGAACACTGATTTTGGTGGTACAGCTGAATAATTTATATATGCTGTGTCGGGTTAGATTTTTTCTAGATCACAAACACCAATGAACAAAAATACCATAGCATTGTCACACAACGAATGCATCTCTCATGAAATCCACACTGCTCTTTCAAAAAATCAACCTTTTATAGGTTCGACGCTTGACTTTCTAATCATGCATTATCATTCGAGTTGGTCTACTAAAACCGACTTATTTAAAAGAAATGTTTTGTGAAGTAATGTTCCTATGCAATTTCAAGTTTAAATATTATAGATATTTACAATGTTTTAAGCAAAGGTAATACAGCAGCCTTAGCAATTTTGCATATTTATAGTTAGATCTGAGAATACTTATTTACTCCAATAGCATGTGAAATAAAGTTTCAGTATTTGTGGTTGGTAGACCAAATTGGGTATGAAAAAATTTCTTCGATTATAAAAGTTAAATTTACACAAGAACCATTTTCCTTGATTTGTAATTTGCGAAATTGCGAAATCCCGATTCACTTGTTAACTCAGCTTTAAAATATCCTCCTTAATCTTTCATCTGTAGTAGAACGCACTCTTACGGTTGTTATAAGTACTAACAAATACATGTTTTTCAACACTTCAGTATTTATTGCTATAAATGTGAAGACAATTTTCTACTCAAGTTTTTTTTTGTTAGCTGTGCAGTTTTCTAGTTCTTAATTTTTAAAATACGCATTGCGGTCATTTAGTCGGCTTCTGATAGGATCCATCGACGTCTTCTCTGGTAGTTTTAGGGTATCACCAGGTGTATCTTTGTGAAGGTTTTTACTTAATTTGTCTATCGTTTCTTATGTGGTAAATCGCACTTCATTATAATGACAATAACTGCCGAGTTTTGTAATATTCGCTTATACACAACATTTATTTCATCAACTTTCGCAAATCATCTGGTTTCAGATTTATTATAATAACATTGACAATTAATTTTATAATTTAAATTTATTCAATATCTTCTTAATAGCAAAGCAAACATTTTCCTTAACATTAATTTTATTATCTCATTCTTACTTACTGGGTCCGATGCGAGTGTTCTTAGCCAAGACGAAAGCTTAGTATATGTAATTCGACTTTATACAACGTATTTATTTCATTTAAGTCCTTATAAGCAACACTTAAAAACAAGAGCCTTAAAAACTAACTTGAAGTAACCTTTACCTGCTTTAAAATTCTATTTATAATATTGTATAAGATTTTGATTAGAATTGGTATACTATTTTATTATTTATGGCCTTAAGACCACATTGATCCTACCTAAATAATGAGAGCCGATCTTGCTTGATTACTTACTAAGTGGCGCTAGAGTCAGGGGTGGACCTGGGCCTCAGTCAACAAGCGTCTCCAGCCAGTTCGATCGTTTGCTAGCTGCTTCAAGTTTCAGTGTTCGTCCACTCTATATAACTCAGCAATCTCAGTCGTTAGATTTCACTCTTCTGGCTAGGGCGATGTCGCTGTATCTCCTCCTCAACTCACTGACAATGCAAACGGGACCGAAAATCACTCGAAGAGTTTTCTTCTCAAAGCAGCCAAGAGCACCCTAATCCATTTTTTATTACGGACGAGTTTGGCTGGGATGCCAAAACTAGACATTGCTCTGTCAAACGCGGCCATAAAACCGATAAATAGAGAGTGTGTATCGATCTGAAGCTCATGGGTTTTCTTCACGATCCGCAGTAGTGCGAATATTTGATCGATGGTCGTCTTTCCTGGCCTACAGACAAGATCTTGTAAGCGATGTTTACAAGACTGATCTTAATGTAGTCGGCGCAGCCCATAGGGTCTCCTTTCTTCAGAATCAGTGAAACTAAGGTTCTATTCAAGAGGCATAATTTCGTCCGACCATACTATAGATATGAGCTGGTCCATGCTCTTAAGCAGGTCATCGCTTGCCACTTTGGAGAGTCAGGCTGTCCGCTCCAGCAGCTTTGTTGGCCTTTAGCTTAAATATTGCTATCTTTATTTCAACCAGGTCGGTTGGACGGAACTGTTGCCCTAAATCGTCCAAGTTAAATGGTTCATTCTGCCTGACAGTGGTATTTGGTTCGACATCGCCGTTATACAGCCAGAGAAAAGATCTTTCCAGATCCTCAGCATTTATTGCGACTTCGACGATGTTCCCTTGTTCGTCTCTACAGGCTTGGGTCAGTGGCATGTTTTTTTTACCTTTGGTACAACTTCCCGATTTCTGGGACTAAGACAGGGTCTTGAAAGAGCTCTTAATGGACCAACGGCAGCACTAAAATCCCAGAACGAGTTACTGGCTTTCGCTCCAACCGGCCCCTCGTCCTAGGGGTGCCGAAAAAAAGTAACTGGTCCTCTAGGTTGGACCGTAGCATAGAAAAAATACAAAAGCTACGAAGCAGCAACAAGCCTCGTATTCGGACGGATCTACAGATCTAAAATCAGCGCCTTTTTGGATACGGATTTGTCGTTGAAGGCAGGCATAGACAAGAAGTCTTGAGTTTCCGGCATATGCACGAGCGAGTTATGAATATGGTTTCAATAAAAAAAGAAACACGTGCTATTCAACTAAAAACATTTAGTTTTTATTAAATTGTTTTCCTTTCGGGGTTTAACTTGGCCTGACGTCACTGATAGCCACAAATCTTCTGAGCTCAACTTATTAAATTTGTGATCATCATCTTAAAGGGACAACGGTTTCTTATCACAAGTATTCTTCTTAACATTTTGAAGTGTTATTGGAATGTATGCACAATACATTCACAGGTGCTTGGATGCAGTGCGTGTTAGATTTATGTTTGTGTTTATGTAATAAATATAAATGGTGTATACGTATAGATGAATATATGTCAATGGATGTAATAGACGTTATTGTATATTTAGACTAATTGTAAATACATGAGTGTTGAACATATTTAGGTACATACATTCAATAGTGATATTTTATTATTACGAATATATTATAATTACAATATGTATACTTAAAGCACTGAAGTATTAGATATACTAGCATAAGTCTATATATGCATACATATGGTATGTACATGTTCGAAATGAGTACGTTACGCGTACGTAACTCCTCCGCCGCTAAATACAGGTGTCATCCTCAGTGTGAAATGATGTTTTTTTTTTTTTCTTTTTTTGAATTGTTGATTATTTTGTCAAAATATTTCCATGTTATTATACATAATTGTTGATAGATTAATTTAGATGATTGTTGATTCCCAAAAGTTTCATATGAATTTTGAACACTGCCAGTTTTCGGTAGTGTCTTTTCAAACCAATTGCGTAAATTTAAAGATTGACATGTTCCATTGAGAAATTAGTATACAATTAGTCACTCATTAAGGTATAAGGATAGACATTTTTGGAACATATTGTGTTAAGTATACATACAAGTTTGTGTGATTGGCTGTGTAAACGTAGACGGTTTCTATTAGGTGGACTCCAACTGAAATTGTTCTTTAAAGTTCTAGTTGCGACGAACTGCATATCCGCTTGTTAACCCAATCAATTGCAGATAATCATCTGCCATTGGAACGGGTCTTATATGGAATGGACTAAATAACATGATTTGTTTCATTTCTAACCTTTTGTAGAAACACAGATCACATCATATTTTTCTGTCTATTTGCCTTCGTTCTTTGAATTTCCGTTTCCTTTTAATCTTGTTTTTATGCGATTTCCTATTGTTTGTTGCTAGAATAACTACCTTTCTATCTTACCTTTTTTTTAGCTTCTTAGCCCTAGGTGCCAATTTGTTGCGTGTATTATTGAATTCGAAAATTGTTTCGTTCTGGCCAAATTTCGGTGGCGTTTCCCTATCTGTATTTACTTCATCAATTATTGCTTGGTTATGTTTTTCTATTTTCCTACTAATTTGCTCATACAACTTGCTTTGGAATGTCTTTAATTTGTTAAGATAATCGTGTTTGGACTCATATTCTATACTTCGGTTAAACTTGGGCGTTCTACCTGTGAGTAGTTCTATGGGTATTAAGTTAGTCACAGAATGGATACTGGTGTTATAGGTAGTGATGGCTTCATTTATTATATCCTTGCATATTTGTTTCCTATCTTTGTCGTATATTATTCTATAAATTTTGGTCAGGGTGGAGTGAAATCGTTCCACTTGCGAATTACCAGTGGAATTTTGTGGCGTGGTAATGTGTAACCTAATTTCGTACCAGTTACAAAATTCTTTAAACAAATTTGACTGAAACTCCGATGCAGAATCATATACTAACCTTTTGGGAGCACCATGATGGGAAAAAAAATCTCTCAAGGATTAAAGCTGTTTCGAGCAGTTAAAATATAAGCCGATGCAAATTTGGAAAATTTGTCAATAATTGTAAGAGTCTGTTGATTATGAATTGGATAAACATCTATGTGGACAGTATCTAGGGGTTTAAGTGGCATTTCCCTTTTTTCAAATTTAACTTTTGGTGGATGCCTATCATATTTTAGAAGCTGGCAATTTTCGCAATTGTTTATGATTTTTGATATCTTGGTTTTCATGTTAGGGAAGTAATAGTTTCAACGTAGGTATTGCAATGTTCGATTTATACCACGATGATTGCTCTTTAGATGGTATTCGTTAATTATCTCGTCCTGCTTGTCATTATCTAATAAGTCAACTAGTTTGTCTTTGCACCGAATCCTGAGAAGAATTTTGAATAAACTTTTTGAACTATTTTAAATGTCTCATCTTCCGTAAATATTGCTGAAAGTTTCTTGGGATTAAGATGCTGTTTTAATATAGATGTAATTATTCGATCATTGTGTAAGTCAGGATGCCTAAAAATAATACGATGCTTTGTTTTAAATAAGACATTGAAAGTCGTTTATGGTTTAACTGTAGGAGTAGTCTTGGAAAGGATAATTTGATTGCTGAATTCGTTTAGGGGCGTTCTGAAATGAATATTCCATCATCAAGATTTTCCGAAGCAGAGTGAATAGTCGACAAGTTGGAACTTTCCTCCAAGTCAGCTACAATGTTTTGAAGAGATTCATTTATATTCATTTCTATTCGACTCAATGCATCGGCATTAGTGTTTGCCTCTCCCTTTTTATAATGAATGTCATATTCAAATTCCTCCAGCTTCAATTGCCATCTTACTAACTTTGAGTTGGTATCTTTTAAAGAAAATAGCCAAGTGAGCGGTTTTTGGTCTGTAACAATGTGAAATTTTCGACCGTATAGGTAAGGCCGAAAATATTTACTCGCCCAAACAATGGCAAGAAGCTCCTTTTCTATGGTATTATACTTGGTTTCGGTGTCTGATAGTGTACGCGAAGCATAAGAAACAGGTTTGTCGGATCCGATTGGGCCCTGACTCAAAACAGCTGCTTTGTTATTGCCAAATGTATTACTGTGTTGTCTGTTGACTGTAGATGTGTTTCTAAAATTCGACTGTTAAGTTCTAGTATTACGGGTATTGCCACTGGATAAGTCCATTGGGGTGGGAGAAGTTTGAGGATTAATCATTAAACTTTGACTCTGACTCGTAGGTAAATAATTTGGAAGAATAAAATTTCGATTTTGTTGTTAAGGGAAGGTATTAGGTACTTGCTTAAATTCGTTGCGATTTGGAACAACTGACCGAAAATCATGTCTTTGAGTAAATGCGTTTTGTTTTGGAACAAAATATCTACTATTTGAACGACATTTGTATTTGGAAAGGCTGTTGAATTAAAATATGGTCTAAAGGATGTAGCTCTTGTATTTGATAAAGCATATTTCATATAGTACGAGTATGAGTTCTGCTCCTTGATGCAAAAGTCAAATGCTTCCGAGAGAGTGCTTGGTCTCATTGCTTGAATAGTCGAACCAAGTGGTTCTCTCGAGCCAATAAGAAATATATTCCAGCACATCTCCGAATATAGATAACATTTGGCTAGAACCACATTTGAATTTTTTTCATGTATGTGCACATGATTGTTAAGAGTAGACAGTATTTCTACTATTTTCGAATAATAATTTTGTAAAGTGTCATTGTATTGCTGAAGGTTATGGAGGTCTCTCACGAGCGAAGTTTCATTTCTTTTATCTGAATAATAAAGAATATTTATTTTATTTTATTCCATTTTAAAGGTATCCCAAATATATTGAGCACCTCATTTGCTTGACCTGTTATTTTGTTTCTTATAGCTCTCAAAATTATACGGGCATAAAGTGTATTGCTAACCGTACTCGTAAGGCTTAAGATCTCTTCAACGTTATTAAGAAATTTTGAGAGTGTTAAGAATATTATTAATCTCAGATAAATTCACATTATTTGTTTGCTTACTAAAATTACACGTGTTATCACCTAAATTGTTGCTTAAACTACTACTACCTACAGCTCCGTTTGTATCGGTGCTATCTTTTCCTATATTATTAGCACAAATACCTCCAAGATCCATTCCAGAAAATCCGTTATTTAAACGGTTGTTGCCTTCCATATTTGGTAAGCAAGTATAACAGTTCTCTTCACCAGTACTATCTACTGAACGATACTCGTAAGGTTTGTACAAATACGATATATTTTTTATCACGTTTACTTGAAATAAAGTATGTATATTTAACAAATAACAAGGATGAGAAAGTAAGGATTGAGCTACTAGTAACAAAATTCACAGCTTACATGTGTGTAGATCGATGTTAGATTCACGTTGATTTTGGTTGAAAGTGTTGATGGTTCCGTCCTGGGCCAACGAATTAATATTCTACACGTTCTGTTGTGTGCCCTGGTCCTTTTTTTGCATAAGTTCAAAATTCACCAATATGCTCTTCATGTAGGATTCACGTAAGTATACACTATCGAAGGAATTTGTGGATTGTACCGATTTATCAATATGCTTCCGCACAGATTTTGATATGCGATCGTATCCCTTCAATTAACTACACAAACGCAACCTCGGAATTTATATTGTACAAAACTCGACTGCGCCGGTTTCAATAAAAAAAAAGAAACACGTGTTATTCAATTAAAGATATTTAGTTTTTATTAAAAATTTTTTCCTTTCGGGTTTTAACTTGGTCTGATGCCACTGATAGCCACAAATCTTCTGAGCTCAACTTAAAACTAATAACATTTCTTATGATCATCTTAAAGAGACTACAGTTTCTTATCACAAGTATTCTTCTTAACATTTTGAAGTGTTATTGTAATGTATGCGCAATACATGTACAAGTGCTTGGATGCAGTGCGTGTTAGATTTATGTTTGTGTTTATGTTATGCATGTAATAAATATAAATGGTGTATACGTATAGATGAATATATGTCAACGGATGTAATAAACGTTATTGTATATATAGACTAACTGTAAATAGATGAGTATTGAACATATATAGGTACATACATTCAATATTGATATTTTGTTATTACGAATATATTATAATTACAATATGTATACCTAAAGTATTGAAGTATTAGATATAGTAGCATGAGTCTATATATACATACATATGGTATGTACATGTACGAAATGAGTACATCAAGAGTAAATTTACCAACAATAGCTTAATATGCTCGCACCCTCCACAAAGGAGAAAGATGACGACACCAAAGATGCTTTCGATGAACTCTTGAACAAGAAATATGAGCAATGCCCTACCTGTGGCATAAAAATTGTCCTCGGCGATTTTGATGCAAAGCTAGGAGCAGGGGGAATATATGGTAGTACACGCGGTTCCTCTGTGTCGATATTCACAAGGGCACTTGAAGAACTCCTAATCAATCAACAGTCAACCAGATTGAACACAATGCGATCGACGCACCCCTCCAGTATTATGGATACCGAAACGTTCCGAAGAGCCAGCATCGACTTGGACCATTACCTTATTATAGCGAAGATACGGCAGCATACGAAACAATCCCAATAGATAGCCAAATTCTTTGCCGATCTCTTAATCTCTTAAGAGGTCACTTGCTGCCAGAATCAAAATTCGAAGACCAGGGGCAACACTGCTATAAAGCCATCAGATGTGTCGCTGCTGGGTGCTGGGTTTCCCACGACCACCACAACGGTTTGATGACGAATGTTGGAAAGCACATGCAGCTAAACAAGGTGCATACAAAGCGGCGCTGCAAAGAAAGACTATAACTACTCACGAGATCTACGAGTAGAAGAAGAGAGACGAACACCGGCTTCTCAGGAGGAAAAAGAAAGAGCTTGAGAAGTGCTGTTACGTCACAGACTTCACTTCCGTTTTCCTCTTAATAACATTCTCTTAGCATGCCAAGCTACCAATCACGTGTAGAATGCATGACCAATAATGCGCGGATCATTTTTACAAACGTTTCACTTTTGCGCTACACGCGCTGGCAAATATGACACCTTCGCCAAAGCGCATTCCTTTCCCACAGGTAAACCTGTGTTCATCGGAATAGCTGCGTCAGCATATTTGTCATATAAAACATGCAGATGAGTTTAGTTCGGTTGGCTCTCCTTCGCTATCTTCCATAGAGTTAAGAGTTGTGATAAATAAAGTGTTTTTTTTATTAAACTGTTGGTGGAACAACAAAAAAAAGAACAAAAGAAAAAGAACAAAATTAATACGCGGTTAATTTTAATTATTTAACTCATGTGATCGTCTCGTTACGATAAAGTGACAATACAATTATAATAAACTAAAGCGATTAAGTTCAGTGAAGTACAAGAGAAACTAAAACGTTAGCTCTTTAGTGAAGTATAGTTGAAAAGTAGTCCACACAGGGGAGAGTGTCTAAAAGAAAACAAAAGAAGTTTTTTAGAAAAAAAGAAAACATCCTTTCTGGAAAGATCAACGAAAAAAAACAAAAACGCTTAGACTAATTAGTAACTGTAGTGCATTGTATATCAAATAATTTACATTTTGTATAAACAACAAGAAAACCAACCTAAGCAACAACCACAAGCATTCTCAATTAGAGAGAAAAGTTTAAAAACAAAATTTAGCAACAATTGTTGCAAAAGTGAAGAAAAAATTAAAGCTTGTTTCTAATTCAAAAAAAAAAACACAAACCCAAAAGTGCATCAAATCAAGAAAATAGAAAAACTAACCTGGATAACATAAGACGAAGGAAACGAAGAACGGAGGGAATCGACAATCATCGACAACTGGAACCAATCAGTATGATGACATCAGAAAGAGCTTCCGCAAGCGTGAGTCAATTAACATTAAGTATAGACCCTTTAAAAGACTTAAATAATCTCCCAAATTATGATGGGAATAGGGATAATTTATACAATTTCATTGACTTGGTTGATAGAATCTATCCGACCCTTGCTAGGTAGACAGTGCAAATGTTTTTTTTCGATATCATTAAAAATAAACTGGTAGGCAAAGCTAGGGAAGCTATAGAAATAAATAATAGTGTTAGTAATTGGGAAGACGTAAAAAAAGTTATTTTTTCAATATTTTGGCGATAGGAAAACTACCGAACAGCTGTATGACGATCTTAGAAGAATACCCTTTAGAAATCACTGTCACGATTATTACAACAATATCAAGGTAATTCTTAGACGACTAAATAATAAAGCCAAAATAGTTAGAGCTCATAACCCTAGTGAAATAGAACAGAATTGCAAAGCAGCTCTTCGAATTTTTATAAGTAAAATTCCAGAGCCAATGAAGGGACTTCTACACTTCTACACAGAAGCAATGCAGATCTTATCAGAGACAGGATATGCATATTCGGGAGGTATTTCTAACTCCAATCAGGGACGAAATTCTGACAAATCTCGTAAATCAGACAACAGACACAACCGACAACAATTCAACGAAAATATCGCAAATAGGAATAACCAGGGTAGGACAAATAGAAGTACTCAGTCTAGAGCAAACATAAATAACCCCTCTAGAAGTAATCACAATCCCAATGATATAGTAGAACCAATGGATACATTATCAGCAGTAACAAGGCAAGTGAATAACCTAGAAAGAAAAGAGGATTTTCGGGAAAAAAGCCCAATAGCCGATTACCCTATATAATTGTTGAAACGAAAAACAAGTACAAGCTAAGAATACTGATCGACACTGGATCAGAGACCAGTATTCTTAACCCAGGCATATGCCATCCCAAATGGCAAACAAAACAACAAAACCCATTTAAAATTTTAACAACAAGCACACCCATATATGTAGATAGGAAAGTTAAAATTCCATTGTTTAAAGAGTTAGGGAAAATAGGTAAAACTGCGGAATTTTTAGAGTTCAAGTTCCATGAAAATTTTGACGGATTGATAGGCAACAACATCCTACTGTCAATAGAAGCAATCCTTGATTTCAAAAGGAAAATTCTAATGGTAGGTGAAAAGGAGATTCAAATATTCTTTAACAAAGACGAGGAAGAAGTAACGTACGAAAAGTACAAATCACAAATCCCCACCTTAGAAATCTACAGTACAGAACTGAGCATAAAACCAATTTTGAAGCAAATTCGAACACAACACCTAAATAAGGAAGAAGAAGACGCCATTATAAAATTGATTAAGCAATATGCAACAATATTTTTTCAAGAAGGAACCGATCTCACCTTTACAAGTGCGATTAAGCACGAAATAAAGACAAAAAACGAAATCCCAATTTATACCCGTAATTATAGATAGAAGTGCATAGGAATGAGGTTGAATCTCAGATAAATGAGATGCTACGGCAAAAGATAATTCGTCCTAGCAATTCACCTTATTCAGCCCCGGTTTTGGTCGTCCCAAAAAAAGCAGACGCATCGGGCCTGAAAAAATGGAGAATTGT
The DNA here is from genome assembly GCA_928272305.1 of Volucella inflata. Classification (NCBI taxonomy): domain Eukaryota; kingdom Metazoa; phylum Arthropoda; class Insecta; order Diptera; family Syrphidae; genus Volucella; species Volucella inflata. The sequence continues at coordinate 36,254,384 of OV743717.1, forward strand.
AATCGACTATAGAAAGCTCAACGAGGTTTCTATCGATGACAAATTCCCAATCCCTAATATCGATGAGATTTTTGACAAATTAGGGGAAGCCCAATACTTCACGACGCTTGACTTGGCGAAAGGTTTTCACCAAATCGAGATAGCCAGCAATGATGTCAAAAAAAACTGCCTTTTCAACCAATAACGGGCATTACGAATTCCTCAGAATGCCCTTTGGATTAAAGAATGCCCCGGCAACATTCCAAAGGATGATGAATTCTGTACTGGCCGAATATATTGGAAAAATCTGTCTGGTATATATTGATGATGAAATAATATTTTCAACTAGTTTGCAGGAACACATAAATTCGATTAAGAAAGTATTCCAAAAGCTCAAAGAAGTGAATTTCAAAGTACAACTCGACAAGAGCGAATTCTTGAAAAAAGAGACAGAATTTTTAGGACATATTATCACGACAGAAGGTCTCAAACCTAACCCCCAGAAAATTGAAGCCATATTAAATTATAAACTATCTAAAACTCAGAAGCAGATAAAAGCATTCCTCGGTATAACGGGTTATTATCGAAAATTTATAAAAGACTACTCGAAAGTAGCAAAGCCTATGACTATTTGCTTAAAAAAAGGAGCTAAAATTGATATGAATGACCCAGATTATAATCAAAGTTTTGAAAATTTGAAAGCTTTGATTACATCTGAACCAATACTAAGACATCCTGACTTTACTAAAAAGTTTACGTTAACGACAGATGCTTCACATTATGCAATCGGTGCTGTCTTATCTCAAGATAGTCTACCGACTTGCTATGCCAGTCGTACTCTAAACAATCATGAGATCAATTACTCGACCGTTGAAAAAGAGTTACTCGCCATAGTATGGGCAACCAAAAATTTCAGGCCCTATTTATACGGAAGAAAATTCACCATCCGGACAGATCATCGTCCATTAGTTTGGTTGAATTCACTAAAGGAACCCAACTCTAAGTTACAAAGGTGGAAGATAAAGCTTGAAGAATTCAACTTCGAGATAGAATACGTAAAAGGTAAGGATAACCAGGTAGCAGACGGGCGGAAATTTATCTCAATGAAAATACGGATCAACAGAGTAATGAAAATGCGGAAAATATGGACACCCAATCAATAGTCGCAACCATCCACAGTGCAAATGAGGATAGTAGTGACCATATTCCAATAATAGACTCACCAGTAAATATATATAAAACCCAGTTGGTCTTGAATACAACAGACAAATTAAATAATCACAAAATATATAATACATTCAAAAAGAGATACATGATCACATATTCGCAAGGTTTCAAGATGTGTATCTAAAATATTTCAGTCAAAATAAACTCCTTAAAGTAATTAAATGCACTAAGTTCTTAGGTGATTTAGATAATGAAGAAAAAGAAGCAGAAGTGATAGTTAAAACTCATAAACTACTTAATCATCGCGGCATAAATGAAACATTCGAAGAAATTAAAGACATCTACTATACCCCGAAGCTTAAAGAAAAAATTAGAAAATATATAAATAATTGTGAAGTATGCAACAAATCAAAATACGAACGCCAGCCTCTTAAAATCCCATATTCAATAACTGAGACGCCAGAAAAACCAAATCAAGTTATCCACATCGACATTTGGTATGCAAACATTAATCTCATGTTTGTTACGAGTACTATGATAGATAAATTTTCCAAGCATGTGACAGTCCAAGAAATAAAACATAGAACTTGGATATCTCTTTTGAATACCCTAAAATATAGATTTGCTAACTTTGGCATTCCAAAAAAAATAATAACCGATGGCGAATCCGGTTTCTCATCTATTAATATTAAAGAATTTGTTAAAGAGAACAATGTAGAATTGCATATTACAACTCCTTACAATAAAAAAGGAAACTCAGATGTAGAAAGTTTTCATTCGACGTTAAACGAACATATTAGAACTTTTGCAGCAGATAAAGACAATAAAGATACACTCCGAAATAGAATCTTAGAAGCAGTTAAAATTTATAACAATACTATTCACTCTACAACCAAACAGAGACCAAACAATTTCCTTAACGGAACTCTGACCCAGGAAAATTTTCCCAAAATCATAGAATTTATAAACAAAAATAAAGAAAAGTACACAAATAAACTCAATAGAGATAGGAAAGACATAGACTTTACTAAAGAAAAACAAACATTTTTGAAGAATAGAGGTTACAATAAGCTCAAACCAATTTATAAACATGAAAACCCTGACATAGTTGATAAAAATTATAGTTATGTTGTTCCACCAACAGTTTAATAAAAAAAACACTTTATTTATCACAACTCTTAACTCTATGGAAGATAGCGAAAGTGAGCCAACCGAACTAAACTCATCTGCATGTTTTACGAGTATATGGCAAATATGCTGACGCAGCTTTTCCGATGAACACAGGTTTACCTGTAGGAAAGGAATGCGCTTTGGCGAAGGTGTCATATTTGCCAGCGCGTGTAGCGCAAAAGTGAAAAGTTTGTAAAACTGATCCGCGCATTGTTGGTCATGCATTCTACACGTGATTGGTAGCTTGGCATGCAACACAATAAGCGAATTTTATTAAGAGGAAAACGGAAGTAAAGTCTGTGACGTAACATTATATAAGAGGTAGTAAAGGCAAATATTACAAAAATCAGGTAAAACGCAAATACAAACACGAAAACTCATAAAATTCCAGATATTGATACTACTCACAACAATGACTATGAAGACACAAGGTCAAAAGATTGACATACTTAACTTAGACAACGGACAAGGATACATTACGATAAGAGATCAACAACTTCAAATTACAGTAGGCTATACAAAATTACTTCAATGTGTAAATCTGACCACATGGACCGAAAACTTAGACATTATTCAACATAATATTAACAAACTGAATTACAAAAACGAATACCCAACCATGATACATAGTTTCAACACATTAACTCAGGAAATCGAAAGTCTAGTGAAAAAACACCATCACAAAGTAAGAAGAGGTTTAGTAAACATTGTAGGGAAAGGTTTAAAATATCTAACAGGAGTTATGGATCATGATGACGAACAGGAAATAATGAAAACCCTAGAAATGGATGAGAAGAATAACCAAAATATTATTGACGGACTAAACGACCAAATTCGAATAAATTACCACTTTGATGAACGCATAAACAATATAACAAGACATATAAACGGACAACAGTCAAAAATAAAAAAACAGCTACATAATCTAGGTAACGCTATTAACAGGGAATTTTTAGAAATCACTCGTATGCAGCATGCATTCCAAGTACAGTATGACATACAACTACTCGCAGAGCAAGTTAGAAAAGTTAAGGACAATCTTTTAGCAAGCCAACTTTGAATCTTGAGAAGGGATTTTCTATCACCAAAAGAAATAGAAATGTTTAACGTAACAATAAGTGACTTCTCTAATATTAAAAGTAAAAATAATTTTTGTGCTTATGTTACCAAATTATTCAAATGATAAATACTTTAAGATACTAATGGAACCTGTACCAAATAAAAATCACCTAGAATTAGCTACCTTTTATAGAGAATTTATTAGCGATGGAAAACATAACTATTGTAATGTAAATGGGACAATTGAAATTAAAGATTTAGAATTAATAAAAGATACTTGTATTTCTAACATTTTTACTAAAAATCCCATATGTAATTTTAAGAATAATTCGAATATTGAAATTAAACAAAATAAAAATAAATAAATTAAATAAGACTAATGTTAAAATCGAAGTTAAGAATATAGATTCTCCGGAGCAGAATCCTAAGGAGGGGCGTGTTACGTCACAGACTTCACTTCCGTTTTCTTCTTAATAACATTCGCTTATTGTGCTGCATGCCAAGCTACCAATCACGTGTAGAATGCATGACCAACAATGCGCGGATCATTTTTACAAACGTTTCACTTTTGCGCTACATGCGCTGGCAAATATGACACCTCCGCCAAAGCGCATTCCTTTCCCAAAGGTAAACCTGTGCTCATCGGAATAGCTGCGTCAGCATATTTGCCATATAAAACATGCAGATGAGTTTAGTTCGGTTGGCTCTCTTTCGCTATCTTCCATAGAGTTAAGAGTTGTGATAAATAAAGTGTTTTTTTATTAAACTGTAGGTGGAACAACATAACTGTGCGCAGTCGAGGAAATTGAGGGACGCTACTCCAGTTATGGGATTCGGAAGTTTTACTTACTTACTTACCTTAGGTTGTGCACCAGTCCGGGGTGGACCTGGGCCTCAATCAACAAGCGTCTCCAGCTTGATCCTCTACTTGCAGCCTGCAGCCTCGCACGCCAAGTTCGCAGAGGTTCGTTTCCACCTGAGTCTCTACTGCGCTGTCCCTCGGGGGCGGATTCGAAGAGGATCCAGAACATTGGTGTTCACTCGAACTACATGACCCAGCCATCCTAGGCGTTAGATTTTTACTCTTCTGGCTAGAATGAGGAGGATATTGAGGATAGTATGTAAGGTAACTGTCCTTTTTCTTAGATTGAAATTTACATTTACATAATTTGTTTTACGTATAAAAAGAATTTGAAAAATACACGTAACATAAAAAACCTACGCAAATAAGCTTTTTCCTTGAAGCTTACAATTTTGTAAATGCATTTTAACGTAGGTATTGTCCACACATTAGAAGAAATGCAATAGATCAAAACAAGATCTCCAAGGTAACACTCATCATTAAGAACTTTTTCAAAGCTCTAAAAGCAAAAGTTCTTCAACAGAAACCCAAGGAAAAAAAACTGAACGAGTTACCAAACGGACACTGGTAACTCTGAATAGGGGTTGAATAGCCACAGCCAATTAATGCACACATAAGACGTGTACTGCCAATTTATATTGGACAGAGTATAGAAAAAATCAAAAAACGGCGAATACGCATGCATGCACAAGTAAAAATCGATCAAAAAGCAGACCACCAGCAATGGCAAATAAGAATCAGGATTATTCGCAAAGAAGGCGAAGAGCATACATAAAATGTTATTCTTGTGGTAAAACGGGCCACATTGCAAGTGAATGTTGAATGAAGAACAACACAAAAAGAATAAACGACAAACATGAAAATGTAATGGCAGTATTGAGTGCAGGCGTCGATGACGATATAGCTGGTTGGTGTGTTGATAGCAGTGCAAGTGCACACATGTGTTATGCTAAAAATAAACTCTTAGAGTGGGATAGCTTCGACGCAATGCAAATTAAAACAGCTGGAAAGGAGGCAAGTGCAGGAGTAGGAGTAGGCACTGTGTTGATCGTGGTAAGATCAAAATTTGGAAAAACTATTGAGGTTAAACTCCGCGACGTGATGTTCGTACCAAATTTTAGACATAATTTGTTTTCCCTTTTACAAGCAACAAATAACGGATTTTCGTTTACTTTTCAAGAGTATTCCTGTATTACTCGTATCTCAAATAAGGCACTCCCCTGCTGGTAGAGTTATTAACTTCAGTCGGAAGGTAAAAAACCCTACTAGCCTAATTTTCTTTCTGACTCTCAATTGATACTAGCGAACATTGAACTACATATTTCTATTACTCTATATTATATTCTCTCTGTCATTCTTAATTAAATCGCCGTAAAGTGCTCTTTTAATATCGAGGTCGTCTTTTATTTTTGATAAAACCTAACAGTGCTGCCGTTGGTCCATTAAGAGCCCTATTCCGCCACCATCTCTTTTCCAAGACCATGACTTAGTCCTCATCGGCCTGAGTTCCAAAAATGTCGGAGTAGCCCCGAAAAGGTCTTATTTGTTCCGGAATTTTTTTTCCCTGTTGATTCCCTCTGGGGAATTAATCTGCTGTCCTGTTTATAGTGCTGTTATTTTTATCTGCTGGTCAGCAGTCGCGTTTATAAGTTTAGCAGGTCCACTCCGGATGGACATTGACCAGTACCCGGCAGTTATAACGTGAAGGTATTATAAGCACAATTGATATGTAGAGGACAGTTGCAACACTGGATATCGCCAGGTTGACATACCCTGTTTCTACAGCACCCAATTGTCAGAAGCCGATCAGTATTTGGCTTGCCTCCAAACTCAAAATAAAAAAATGATTAAGGAGGTTTTTTTCCACTTCATTAAGCCACCAAAACGCATGAAGTTCCTTTGCAACATTACTCATATCGCAATTCCTCACCACTTTATTGAACCAGTTATGCACTGTCATAGTTTAGTCATATGTTCTCAACTGCTCGAGCTATGTAGTAAATTGGCGGGTCCACTAAATTTTCCACTTTTTTAACGTCCGCTGTAATAAGTTTGTTATTCATTGTCATTTTATAGCCAAATGTTAACATTATTTTATTTAGCACAGCTTGCGCATGTATGATATATAGGTACATTTTAGTACTGAAATATTGCCATATATACTAAGAGTTAGAAGAAAAAATATAAATTAAACAATTATTAAACAAAAGACTAACGGATTGATACCTTTTCCACAAAATTATAATATTTCTCACAGAAAAAGCTTATGGGTGAATTAGTCACTAAATGTTCGCCCTATTCAACTTATTATAATGGAATTTTATATAGATAGATTCTGATGTTCAATACGAACAGTGCCAAACCCTTTTAAGCACAATAATCTTTCCAAGTAAACATTCTCACAACGTTTCCGTAAAAGCATTAATAGCATGAAAATTAATCGTTTGTGCTGTATGAAAATATTTTAAGAGTACGATAAATCCCTTGAGATTTGGATTGTTATTAAAATGTTTTTTTTTGTAAGCACCTATGGTTGTGCTTTTATATCCAACAACATTTGGTCAAGCAAGTGTTGTCGTACGATCGATAATAATTTTTACCATCCCCAGACAAAGCCGTCATAAAAAAACAGTTTTCAACCCTAAAAGTTAATCTTCAACTTCCAGTCAACGCAATCTTATCGAAGTCATCCTACATGAGATCTAGTGTGTAGGTGTTACATGGGATCGGCGAATTAATCGTGCTTTATTCCAGACTGTCCTTTACATTAAATTTTCTAGCAAAATTTTCTTTCCATCCTTCACAATGAAGTGCCTGTCCTTTTTCCAAATAAAAAAAAAAATAACAATTTAAATATCTTTAAAATAGTTTCCATGTAGACATGCGGTTCCGAAGTACATCTGCAAATCTATTCCACTTCTTTTCTCTTTTTCAATTATATTGATTTTAATGTCTTTATTTTAATTATCTTTATCTAATTCTTTGACAGAATTAAAGATTTTTATATTACGATCGAAAAAAGGCATTTTCATTTTCATTTTTAATGCATTTTTATTTCAAATATTCAATGACTCTTACATGCTAGACAAAAAAATGCTTAAAAATTAGCTTAAATAACTTAAAATAAAACAATCTTATTCTAACTTACTGGTCCCATGCGGGCACTCTAAGTTCAACATTACACTTAATCTATGTCTTTCAACGTAACGTACAGAAGTTTGCTTACTAAAAAATGCAGCGCTTACTTGGATGCGGATTTGTTGTCGGGAGCAGAATAAGACAAGAAATCCTGAGCCTCCGACATGGGAGAGAGCACCCCGTAGCATCCGCATCAAAACTAAGTTCCCCAACATTAGCCTTATATGCGCGCATGCCTCCACAGAGGAGAAAGATGACGACACCAGGCGTGCCTTCTTTGAGCTCCTTAACAAGACCTACGAGCAATGCCCAGCAAAGCTAGGAAGGGAAGGTATATTTGGTGGAACGATCGGAAAATATAGCCTACACGACACCACCTCCGATAACGGATTCAGGCTAATCGACTTTGCAGCGGGACAAAACATTGTCGTAGCTAGCACGCGGTTCCATCATCTCGATATTCACAAGAGGACTTGAAGAACTCTTGATCAATCAACCATCAACCAGATTTACCACATTGCGATCGACGCAAGACACTCCTTCAGTATAAGATATGGATGTCCGAACGTTCCGAGGAGCTAATATCGACTCGAACTATTACCTTGCTGTCAACAACAACGACGTCAGATAGCTACAATCACTAGAGATCGCCAAATCCTTTCCCGATCGAGTCTCTCTTAATCTCTAAAGAGGTCCCTTACAGCCAGCATCAATCACTGAAGACCAATGGCAACACTGCCAAAACGCCATTGGAGATGCCACAACTGATGTGCTGGGTTTCACTGGATCACCACAACGAAACCCCTAGTTTGATGACGAATGCCGGCAAGCAAATGCAGCTAAGCAAGATGTATACAAATCGGAGCTCCATAGGAGAGCAATGTATAGTTTTGGCATCCCTGCCAAACTCGTCCGTCTGTGCAGGATGACGATGAAGAATCCACCCTGCTCCTCAAGGTGGGTAAAGATCTCACCGAGACCTATGACGTCAAAAAAGGATTTAGCATAATCGGAAGAAAGCAGCGTGATGTCAGTGGCGCTTTCGCGAGTATTGAGATGAAAGCGGCGAAAATTGGTTTAGCGGTCAATGAGGGCAAGACCAAGTATATGCTGTCAAGCAAAATGGACAACCAACGCCGATGTCTCAGGCAGAACGTCACCCTCAACACATAAAACTTTGAGGTAGTTAACGACTTTGTATACCTAGGCTCCGCTATAAATACAGACAACGACACCAGCGCTGAGATCAAACGAAGAATAACTCTTGCTAACCGCTGAGTGCCTTCTTTGGGCTAACAAGGCAACCCTCCCACGGACAACAAAATTCACCCGTAATAATCTCGATCCTGGTCTATGGCGCAGAGGCATGGACATTGTCAAAAATGCGTTAGGGTGTTCTTGGTTGCCTCGAGCGATCTTCGGTCCCGTCCGCCTTGACGGTGAGTGGAGCAGGAGATACAACAATGAACTCTACGGACTGTGCAGCGACATCGACCTAGCCAGAAGAGTGAAGATTCAAAGGCTGAGATGGCTAGAACATACGGGAGCGTATGGACACCAATGCTCCGGTCCGAATCTTCGAATCCGCTCCCGAAGGACAGCGCAGTAGAGGAAGGCCAAGACTCAGGTGGCGCACGCAAATGGAAGGGGACCTTAACCAACCTAGCGTGCAAAACTGGAGGCAGCTAGCCAGGGATCGAGCTGGCTGGATACTCTTGACCCGGGATTGTAGCGCCACTTAAAGTAAACACGTAAGTAAATCATATCGACGCTACAAATCGAGAAGACTATAATTCCTTACTTATACAATATTTTTATATATATACAATATTACTTAACCAATATCCGTCTCCAATTCGCGTGGTTTCTTAAAAGCTGCTCCCAGTTACATACCCCAAGTCAGTTGAGACTTTTTCTTCTCTGCGTTATCCCTCTGGGCTAAGTAAGGGTCTTATATAGAGTCTTCTTAATATTCTAGAGGAGAGAAGACGTCTTCTACCAAAGAAAGCGAATGAACAATACAAAGTTCCACACTACCTCAGACTATGGGACTAACGTGTTTTTATTATTATCATTTTAAAGAGATGTTTGCAGATATAAGTTATTCAACCTATCTGTCGCCTGAGAATTTTCTCCCCTTAAAACAACAATACCCTTGCTACGCTTGATTTTTTATTTTTACTCCATAGAACTTAGCAAATTTTAAGATTTTTAATTTTTGACTAAAGATGTTAAGTTTTCGGTTGTATTAACTAAATTATTAGGGTTGTCAAGGAATCAAAAGTCTAGGAGTTAGCGCCTATAATATTGAATAATATCCAATTAAATGATGTTGTTTTGTTCCCTCTAATAATTAAATCTTACTAGGCTTTAGAAATTTTGGGAAAATATTTTATCTGATCTGCAAATTAACTCTGGCCTTTGACAAGCCTGGTATGTCAAAATTTGTACTACTGATGCAACGAAGGATTCAGTGTTTCAGATCGTTTTTTTTTTTTATCCTTCAAGGATTGTTAATGTCAATCTAACGGTACCTTTATCTGACACCCATACTTCTCCATCATGATGCTAGAAACATGATCAACTACGCAAGTCATGGTCAATCTACCCAAACCTTCGAGAATGGGGTTACAATAATTTTCCTCAGCATTAGCAGACAAAAAGAAAATCAAAACAGGCGACTTTAAAATACCGAAAATGTTAAACCCTTTGTTTTAACAGCGGACGGAAGCAATCACTCCACTGGTTCCCATCTACGAGTATCACAAAATGAACATGAAATTTTCTTTGTTTTAAGAACTCTATATTACCTATTAAGTATTTACATAGTTCATGTAACACAGTAAGGTTTTAGATTTCCTAAAAGCAATTAAAGGGAATCAAACATACATTCAGTCAAGAAAAATATCTAGATCACATGGATATTAAAGAAGAAAGCGGTAACAAGTAGAACGGAACATATATTTACATATAATGCTAACAAAGAAATAGATATATTACATAAAAAAACAATAATATCCTTATACCCACTTGAAGGAGTCAATAATATGAAAGACATATTAGTTGGACTTAAAGAAAAAACTATGACAGGAATATGCTAAGATTAGTAACTACACTACAATATACTCCATAAAGCTATCATACAGCTTTCTCATTTCGAAACAAAACCGGAAAAAATGTATATCTACCATACAAAGAATTCAATGCACATCGGCATTGACGAAACGTACACAATTACACAATTAAAAACAAAATATACTGTGCTAAACTTCATGAACAAATGCAATTAATCATTGAAAATTTTAAAAACTGTCAGAATATAAAATTAAATAGGAGGAAAATAAAACCTAAGTTTTATATCACAGAAACCCCATCTCACAAAAACAAATATATATTAGATATATAACAATTATATATATAACAATTACATATATAACAATTATTGACAAAGTTATTGTCAGCAATTGGACCTTAAGAAATCTGCCGGTCCCATACCCGAATAAAGGAGGAGGGATATCCCAGTGGCGATAGAGGAGTGAACCTCGAAAATAAGCCCCTAGATCCAAGGTGGAACAGAAACGCCGAGGAATGCATGACTAATATAGTAGGGTGCTTAGTCGCTATTTTGCGAACTTCGGATACCTGGCGACCTCCGATTCCAAACCAGCCTTCCTGTGGTCATACGGGTAGGCCACGGGTGACCTACTATCCCGTTTACTCGTGGAGCCAAAAGCCGAAAATAAATTTAACAATAGAGAATGCTGCCTCTATAAATGTAGCATCAACAAAGGATGTTTCAAAACAACACATCGACATGACCTCTGGCACTCGGGCAAGGTCACTTAGCCTGGACTCTGATATACCCAGAAATCTCAGCAGAACCAACAGTTTATCTGGTAAACTTTTTAGCCCGGATAAGGTTAGATGGGCCATTAACTCATTCAAACCATACAAGGCACCGGGTACGGGCGGCATATTCCCAGCTTTGCTTCAAAAAGGAGTAGACTTTCTGATACCTACCCTAATAGCTTTATTTAGGTTCAGCTTCAACTGGGGCTACATACTACGTACTTGGAGGGAGGTAAACGTAGTATCTATCCCCAAACCAGGTAACAAACCTAGTGAGCTTCTTAAATCATACCGTCCTATAAGCTTGACATCGTTTTATCTGAAAACAATGGAAAAAATTATTGACATACACATTAGAGCAAGTATGGAAAACAGCTTGCCTCTGCACCCATATCAATACGCTTATCAAAAAGTCAAATCAACAAAAGGAGCTCTGCTAAAACTGACAGCAGAAATAAAAAGCTCCTTCCGGGATAAAGAAATTGCACTCTGTGCGTTTCTAGACATAGAAGGTGCTTTTGATAACTCTGAATATAACTCCATATCAAAAGCTTTATTCCATAGAAAGATCGGGCAAGCGACCGTAAATAACCACATCATTCGGAGAGATCTCAGCATCAGTATCAGCCCTAAGAGGCTGCCAGCAGGGGGGTGTACTCTCACCCCTTCTATGGTCCCTGGTCATAGATGACCTGCCTTATAAACTAAGCAACAAAGGCTACACCAGAATGGGCTACGCCGATGACCTGGTCATCATTATTAGAGGCAGGGATGCAGAAGAGCTGACTGCACGCATGCAAACTGCCCTTAAGACTGGCCTGGGTATAACCGGAGCCTTTCGAACCTGCCCAACAGCGGCTATAGAAGCAATAATAGGACTAACACCCCTACACTTGCACATCAGCAAAGTGGCTCTACGCAGCTTAACTAGTCTGGCAAAAGCCAAAGAGCTGGATGTCCATGTACAGGACCTAAAGATCCTACTCTTTGACGTACCAGAACTAGACATGACCTGCGCGGTCACAGACCGCCTTCAAAAGACTTTATGCTTCAACAAAGGTTTCTCCACGGAGATTCCCAGCAAAGAAGCATGGGTTGGTAAACACCCACCAAATAGCGAAAGTGGCATACTCGTACAGTGATATGCGGATGGTGGAGCTGGAATACATGGACCGAACACAAACATATCAATTGCCAGTGTATTCCAAGCTGAAATACACGCCATTCAAGAATGCGCCAATCTGATACTCAACTCTTGTATCAAAGGTGCAAACATCCATATATTCACGCACAGTCAAGAAGCTATAAATATATAGCTATAAAATTAGTTTGCACGTAATTGACTCTAAATCAGTCATGCACTGCTTCAATACTTTCCAAGAAATTAAGCTCAAGAAACAAGATCAAAATATGGTGGGTTCCTGGGCATGAGGGCATTGACAGAAACGAAAAGGCATACAAACTCTCCAGGAAAGGTTCAGAAACCCCCTTGAATGGACCTGAACCCTTCTGCTGCACATCTTAAACTGCAGTAAATTTAGCCATTAAGCGCTGGGAGCAGAGAAAACATATCTCATACTGGGAGGAGACTCCAGGGCTAAGGCAGCCCAAACGAGCCATCCTACCCTTTTATAAAAATGCCGACAGATGTCTGAATCTAAATCGGCATGATATCAGAAACCTAGTACGATACCTTACACTACACAATGGTTTAAGATATCACCTCAGCAAAATAGGACTTTGCTGAATCGTTTGGCCATGTGCGTATGTAGAACCGGCACTATGTTGGAGGCAATGTGGACTTCACAGTTATCATTCCATTGAATGAGTACAACTGTTCCATTTTCGATTGCAGCGTAATCATAGAAGCCCCTTTTAGTTTTTGTATTAATTTTTTAGAAGCGATTATTTCTAATCCTATTCTTTACTATGGTTCTAATGGCCCCAATATTTCTCAATTTTAAATCATCCAAAAGTTTCGTTAGATGTAAAAAGTTGTCGAAAGAAATTCGACAGCTGGGATTGGATGGTCTATCTTTCCACAGACGGTCACAGAAATTCAGAACTACCTTAGAGCCAAGTGTTAACCATTGCAAAAATCATTCATAATGAACTGCTTTCCTTGATAGGGATTAAACCAAACAATAAAGCCATTTACAGTTGCACCTACCCAACATTTCTAGAGTCATCTTATAGATTGCTTCTGCATAATCTATTTTGTACTAGGGCGGCCAATGTAAGTCACCATGGCTTCGTCGACACTATATGCAGTTTTTAGAGGGGCAATCTTAAGGAAGTTATTATTCAGTACTTCAAATAAAGGTGTTACTTTGGCAAACTTATCACTGCTTTCAAGATTATTGTTATCGCAAGCAATGCTGATATGATAAAGTTAAATCGATTACGGGACAAAGTTTTGCAGCTCCTTTTGAATAAGTATCCAAACCTTTCTCCCAATACGTTGATCCCCTGGGCTCTCATCGCGTAAGACGACGTCGTTTCGACGATTGTATTGCTTCGTGTAACACTAAATAATTCAATCGTCCGGACGACGTCGTTTTTGACGATTCACTATTGCTTCGTATAACTCATTGAACTGTCAAATAACAACGATTGAACGATTGCTATTTTACAATCGTTTCATACTTCATGGTTAATTGTTGTTTAGTTTTGTTTGTTAAATTTTTAATAAAAATGCGTCGGCATTACTATGTGTTGTTTCTCGATGACGAAGAAAGTGAAAAGTCTGTCGGACTATTGCGGTAAACCTAAGGAGCGACTCGCGGTTAACATTTATTCCCCCAATTTTAAGACTTAATGCTCCTAGCTGGTGGTGGCTACCAATGGTTGACTGGTAACGACTTTGGAATTCTGTTGGCCAAAGTACCCTTTTAGAGATAGTTTGCGAGACCATAAAAGCGTTAGAACTAAAGCTGTGTCCAATCAATTGTTTTATTTAAGATTTGCGATCATAAAATGCGTATAACTGCAATAAATTCTAGATATGCAATTATTTGTATCCTTGTGTAATCCCCACATATAACATTGTAGGCGACAGTGGATACCCTCTTGACCCTTTGTCGCTGACACCCTATAGAGCATCTACTCATATTGACCCAGCTAAGATACACTTCAATCAAATTCATTCCAAGGCAAGAAACTTAGATCGATGGAGAATCTTAATGAAGGAAAGGAAGAGCAGGTACCACCCTAGAAAAGTTGGTATTTCTGCTAATGTTTGCGCCGCATTGCATAACATATGTATCTTCCACAATATGGACAACAATATTGCAGATACCGAAACCCAGCAAGGACAATTCGACGGAGAAAGAATTCGAAATTCAATAAAAGAATCGCAGTTAGATAAGAGATAATTGTTATTATTGTGCATTATACATAAAAAATAAATCGGAACAAAACAACTAATTTCAACAGTGACAGCATAAATGCCATTTTCTATACATTTAACCTGTTTAGTAGCTCTCAAACTGTCTACAGTTTGATACGACGGGACGATGCGATTGTAGTGTTACACGAAGCGAAGTTTTGACGACGTCGTTTAATACAATCGTTTAAACGATGATCGTCTTAAAAGTTACGCGATGCGAGCCCTGGAGATTCCATTGTAACCGCTAAGCAAAAGAATCCCAACAAAGCTCTTCATTTCCGCAAGAAATTTCCAATTAAATTCTTCTGCGCAGCGTAAACATTGGTATTATGGGTTATAAGATGCCATACTTCCGTGTCAAAGAGTTGCGAAAATTAGTCAATTGGAAGTAGTTGTTGTTGCCAAAGTCATACTCCACTCTTGAAGTCAATTTGTGTACTCCATTTGGAAGTTTGCTTCTGATAGGGCTTCTGGATTCTTGGAATGGACGTCTTGAGAGTAGCTAGGGGAATTTCATCTTCGGACTCCCATTCACTCTCACTGTTATCATCTTTCATCTGTACATATAGACCAGAACCTCGAGGTCTTGTCTTGACAAGTTATTAACAGTCACATTATCGTCATCACCGGTGTCTTCATCTGTTATGCATCATTTACATTATTGGGCGGCAAAATGTACAATTTTTCGTTTTCTAATTTATTGTCCTCTTCTAGAACATCCTGAATTTCGTGAACTTTTAAAAATCTTAAAATATATAATATATAAAATACTCCGACTGATACATTGTGGCACAGTAATTTTCCAAGCGCAATAACATAAGAAACATTAACTGCATTGAAAAAAATACTTTTGGAATTTAAAGCTGCATTTTTCGTTAAAATAAATAATGCAAGAAATTATCTGCACATCAATAAGTAGATAATACTCGTATATTACTTAATTCTTACTGCATATTCTCAACTTTTTAAAAATTTAAAATTTCTTAAACTTGCACGAAAAAGACAGCAAAGTTTAAAAAAAAAAAAACAAAGCCTTCTATGGTAATTTGCGATTTTATTTATTTTGATGTTACATAATGTATGTATCTGTAGGAAAATATGGGTTTTAACTATTTCAGTCACATAATATGTGTTCTGCTGTTTCCGCGTCCTCGCTGCACAATCTGCATATGTTGTTTTGTGCTAAGCCCATAATCTCAGGTGTTTTTTCAGACGACAATGCCCCGTGAGATAACCTGTGATTAGTTCAATCTAACTTCTAATTACTTAGTTGAAGTAGTTGTTACGTTTTTTTGTAGCATAAAGTGTTTGGCTTATCTGTTTCTTTCGGGTTCCCCCAGAAATGCAGCTTCTTTTCCTCCAAGTTTTAATATACCCTTCTATGGTTTTATTGAAAGCCCACTGAATGGTCTTGGCATCATGAATTGAGATACTGATCCTATTCTGGCAAGTTCATCTGCTTTTTGATTGCACTATGTCCTGGCACCCAAATCAGATGGACTTTATTTATTTGTTGTGGCCATGAGTAGTAGGAAGTGAAGGCAGTAGGCATTGTAAGTAGGGCTGCTTTGCTACTCGTATCAGAGAGAATGTAAATGTTGTTGTTTTTTTAAATTCTGTTTAGATTCTTGCGGATACAGAGCTCTATTGCGTGAATTCCTGCCTGAAATATGATGTTGCTTGTATCCATACTGGCGTGTATGGATGTTTTTGTGCGAGGACCATTTACCCCGGCTCCAACTCATTCATCTTAACAGGGTAGAGGATATGAATACTCTTGAAATGCCGGAACACGTGTCAAGTTTTTCGGAAAATGGGATAGAGAGAGAGAGAAAGATCTTTTGGTTCAGTGGTTATTTCGCTCCTTGGCTCTGAAATTGTGCAGAAAGTTGTAGCGTGGCAAACATTTGTCTATTAAATATATTCCAAGTAGCTCATTTTTCCTGAACTCATGTAGGATTGCAGGATGAACTAGCTTGGAGTTTGTTTCATCTTCTGTAATGAGCATGTATGTAGGGATGTTTAGGATAACCTCCAGCGTAGCTGTTGGTGGAGAGATGAGTGTTCCACTAAGATTTTCATCCAGTGTTATTCCTGGATATTTGACTTCCGTTGAGAACTATATTGCTTCACCAAAAAGTGTGGCATTTCTTTCTTCTCTTAGCGACGAACTATGGTGCCTTTCTTGGAGTTGACTTTGAGGCGAATTGGCACCATTCAGCAACTAGGTTCAGAGCCCTCTGGAGGCGATCAGAGATTGTATCTTTGAATTTACCACTTATTAGGATATCAATGTCATCAGCATATCCTTGAACATAGAAACCATCATTACTGAGAATAATCAGTAGTTCATTAACTACGATGGACCACAGTAGGCGTGAGAGCTCCTCCCTGGGGCATCCTTTCGTAGCTATCACATTGAACTCATTCCTGCCTAATGACGGTTTTATTGTTTTATCCCCTAACATGCATTTTATTCATACATGTAGTGCAAAACTGGCAAGAGCGGAATTACTCTCAAAATAAATTCAATGATGGATAAAAAAAAACACTGTGGCGCTGGCAACCCAGCCCGGTATGGGCTAGGCCTAGCTTCTTGACACTCATTTGTGTTGCTCATGTTGTCATTCTAGTCACATCTGAGCGGGGCCTACGGTTTATCGCCGAGTCCGAACGGCACTCTTTAGGAGCTTTTTCGTAGGCAATTTTACTTTCGAGAGTTTGCCATTGCCCGCCGAAAGGGTGATGGCGATTTGAAAAATTGTTGGTGACCCAGCCAGGAATCGAACCCAGACTGTCTGCGTGATAGTCCAATGAGCTAACTTTTGCGCAATCGCCATCGCCTGATGGATAGTGAGATAAAAAAAAAAATAAAGTTACGGTGCAGGGAGTCGAATCCCCAGTATTGGCGGGGAAGAGAGCTTGAGCAGGCTCAAAGTCGTCGAGAAGTTAACTCGAATGGGAAGTGCAAATCATCAATCTTCGTCTTAAGGAACGCCGGGTACCAGTGGCATCGTTGCCAGAAAACAACTCAGCGCATAGAGTTGACAATTCGCTTAGCCCAACAATTTAACGTGACCATCCAGACGAACCGCGCGCTCAAAAACGCGTTCAAAAAAGTGACCGCATAAATCCACAGATGACTCCCTCTAAGCCGGACCCTCTTAGAGAGAGAAATGTTGCCAAAGTGAAAACGAACGGGTGGACGAAGGTCGAAAGAGGTGCTCGGAAAAACCATACATCAAAGGCGAAACGCCTCGACGCAGTTATATAAAAAAAATGGGCGAACTAACGTACGAATCCGGAAAACTGCAGGTGGAGACCTCTTTTTAGCCCTAAAAAATTCTCCCGAGATACCTACTACGAGCCTAAAAGAAAAAATAGGAGATTTGTTAGGTGCTAGCGTTCGTTCTATCACGCGCGAGATATTCCTCGAATGCAAGGACATAGACGAGGTAACGTCGAAGGAAGAAGTTTGCGCGGCTATTACCGAGTATTTTTAAGATTATGAAGTTAGACGGCCGGCAGTAAAGACAATGAGGAAAACTTTTGGTAGGAATCAGGCTGCCAACCTACGATTGCCTGCAGACAACGGTAACAGATTACTTACCGCCGGAAAAGTACGTGTTTGTTGGATCTATCGCAGGCTCAGAGAAAAAAATTCATTCGAGCAAAGTGTAACGATATACAGCTGTTATGTCACTCCAAGCTTTACTATTGAACAATACGAACAAGTCGTCGAAAGCATAGTGCTTGATGCTAAGGATCATACGCCAACTATTATAGCCGATGATTTTAATGCATGAGAAGTAGAATGGGTAAGCGTGCTAACGGATAAAAGGGGAACCATTCTACTAGAAGCGCTCACCAGTTCGGACGTCGTCGTAGCTAATGTGGGAAATGCGAACATGTTTACTAGAGTGGGTGCAGGCTCGATTGTTGATATTTCGTTCGTTAGCAGTAGTTACCTAGGTATACGACTTGGTGCGTCAGCAATAACTACACCCACAGTGACCATAATGCAATTAGATTCGATCTCCATAGTTTTACACGATCTCGAAATACTCGGTCTCAAACTAGCAAGATGAAATGGAACGTGAACACCTTAGATGAGGAGCTCTAAGAGTAAGCAATTGCTGAAGCTAGATTTGAAGGAAGAAAAGCGAACGAGATCTTACGTCAAGTAACGCTACATCTGCATGCTGCCTGCGATATATCAATGGCTCGAACGGGGACATAAAACCACCGGCGTCCAACGTATTGGTGAAGCGACGATGTTAAGGAACTTCGCTCAGCCTGTGTTAAGGCACGAAGAAAATACCAACAATCTAGATGCGATACGGAGAGACATTTCATAATAAGGACAGCGTACAGCCATTAACTCAAGCAAAAGACATAGCTTTAAGGATCTTTGTACGCAATTGAACGAACATGTATGGGGTAAAGCGTACAAAATTATAACCGCGAAGTTCGAAGCGCTTCAGAGACCGGCACCAACTTGCCCGCTATTACTCAGCAGAATCGTTGAAACTCGGTTCCCCTCTCAACATGACGGAGTTCTACCTACACTTAGCGAGATCGGAGAACTACGCGAACACATTCCTGCCGTAATAGCCGATGAACTCATCGCGGCCGTCGAAAGGGTAGAAGATCGAAAAGCTCCTGGTCCCGACAGCATACCAAATAGGGCTTTAAAAATAGCGATGAAGGCCCGCCCAGACATTTTCGCATTATACATGCATGCATGCTTAAGGGGGGGGAATATATACTCGTATATATAATTTTATTTACATATTTTTTTATTATTATTATTTCAATTTCTTAAATGCTAGTGGCTAAAAATTATTATAAATATAATTCACAATAAAGATACTTTGTATAAAATACAATAGAATAAAATAATTATACTACGATTTCTTAAGAAACAGAATAGTGATCCTTCTGTAGTACATAAGTGACCAGAGGCGAATGATTCCTCAATTCAATATAATTTTTTGGATTTCATGTGGTGTAAATTCAAGAATACTCGTAAGATAAATAAAACAAGAATAATAATGAAAAACAGGTAATATTACTTTACAAACATTATAGATATACTACATAGTAAACAAATTAAGCGGCTGTATTTACAAATCTTTTGACTGTAGAACTATCCATACTAAAAATAATTTTTTTTACTTCGCTAAAAAATAATGTGGGTTCTACTCTAAATCTAACTTCGATTGGTAAGCCTTGGTGCTGTCGCAGTGTAAAATTTCAAGCAATGAGTTTTATTGGAGATTGGAATGCTAACGATTACTATATGATTTACTTTTAGTCTGTATATATTCGAGGTTCTTTGTGTAGCCCTGTAGCCGTTTCGTATGAAAAAAACTTTAAGGACCTTAAAGATGTATAGATGCTTTATTGGAAGTATGCGTAGGCTAGAAAACAATGGCCAAGTATGGGCTACACGATACAATATTGAAGTTGAGAGTGTACAAGTCCATAATAAAACATTAGTAGAATTTTTCTTGAACAATGTTCTCTTAAGAGATACATTTTGCGAGTGACAGATAGCATGTAATTTTTTAAGTTCTTCGACATGTGTCTTCCAAGACAGGTTGTTGTCTATTAGGACACCAAGATACTTATAACTCTTAACACCTTAAGTTGCATATCATAAGTTTTGTTCTATTGCTTATAAGTAACTTATGTTTCGCGAACCATTGCCGCAGGATACTTAAATCTCTATGTAGTTTAGCAACTGAGTAAAAAAAACACTTTTATTATCATATGTCAATGCCATATCATCAGCAAATGCAGTGATACGACTACTGAAGTTTTGGTAAAACATTGAATTGACATACGAGTATATTAAAAACAAGATTGGTCCCAAAACGGAACCTTGCGGTGCACCAACTGTGGTTTTCAACTGACTACTAAAGATTCCTTCTATTTTTACTCGTTGAGTTCTCTCTGATAGATACATTGAAAACCACTTATGAATCGCACCTCTTAGTCCAGCCCTATAAAATTTATCCAAAAGCATATCGTGATTCACCATATCAAATGCTTTTGTCAAATCGATGAAGAGTACTAGAATGGTGTCATTTTAATTAAAGCTCTCATAAATTTCACTACACAACTTTAGAATAGCATCTTCAGTAGATCTCCCATCGCGAAAACCAAATTTGTTTTTGCTTAAAAATGATACTATGCGTATTTTTATCAGTTTTTCAAAAAGTTTACAAAACGTTGGGAGTATAGAGATGGACCTATATTGAGTCATTGAACCTCGATTTCCGTTTTGAAATAGAGGAATGGCTTGAACACATTTTACCTATAAAGGCGCAGGGAAAGTACCACAATGAACACTAAAGTTGAACAAGTGACTTAAGACATCAACAATAAATAAAGGAATACGTTTTAAAAGACAGTGTTAATCCATCGGATGTGCAAGACTTTTTTTTATCAAAAGACATTTTACATTTGTGGATTTCTATTGGTGTGATTTCTAAAGGTTGAAAAACAAAACTGTTGTTTTGAGAAGTGTCTTCGAATATATCTGAATACATATTACAATTGCAAGTGTATTGCGGCAGATATGGGTTCGATTCTGTTGCGATAGTAGCAACAAATTTATTAAATTGATTGGCAATATCTACTGGGTCTGATATTTCTATACCATCCACATTGATCTCAACATTTTTTTCTTTTTCCTTTCTATTGTTAAGGATGTTATTGACCACTCTCCACTCATATTTCACATTACCCTTAGAGTTTTGTAGTTTATTTGCATAATATTTATCCCGACTTTA
Source organism: Volucella inflata (assembly GCA_928272305.1). Classification (NCBI taxonomy): domain Eukaryota; kingdom Metazoa; phylum Arthropoda; class Insecta; order Diptera; family Syrphidae; genus Volucella; species Volucella inflata. Next base: position 36,275,796 of record OV743717.1, read on the forward strand.
TTTCACTTACTTCTTAAGCTCTTCACTTAGTTTAAGATACTCGTAGTATTTTTTCAAATTTTGGTTACAAGGATGGCGCTTGCATCTTTTGCTTATATTGTTTTTTTTTTGTTTATTTTTTTAAGCGAACCTCTCTCAATCCATGGCCTAATGCGTTTTTAATGTGAATTTTCTAGTTTTTTAATATTGATGCAATTTACAATATGAGCCTTAAGAGTGTTCAAAAATATATCGTAAGCTACTGAGGGATTACTCATTAAGCACTCAACTAGTTTATTATAATCGTACTTCACCCGTTAATTTATGTGTAAATTGCGAATTTAATCTTACAAAAATATGATCAATGCATGTTTGTTTTTTCCGTGATTCGCGTGGGCTCCATAATAAGACATTTCAAGCCAAATGATGACATTAGATCCAGGTAATTATCCGAGTCATTACTAATTTTTAATATATCAATATATATATCTCCTACAACCAATAAGTTTCGTGTCTTTACATCTATAAGTAGGTTACTTAATTGTTCTATGAAAACGTTTTTATTTAAGTTATTTTTATGCAGACGGTATATATATAAAATAGTAAAATGTTCGTTAAAAATACGGCAATTAATTTTTAAAATATCAGCGCTCATCAGACTTATTTTTTCCACTTTACAATCGCTTTCGTATTCTTTTTTAATATTACTATGAAACCACCTGCACTATATTAGTTATTGCAATTGGGATAGGGTTATAACCGGGAATACTGTTATTGGATATTTCATAGTCGTACAACCAAATTTCAGTAAGTGTAATAAAAACTGCATTAAAATTATAAGCGTTTAAATGAGCTAAAAATAAATTGAATTTTTTTTCTTTTACTACGAATATACTGATGGATTATTAGTTTGTTCATGGAAAGAGCAGCATATTTTCTTGCGATCTGTGAGCTATTTTGTTTCATTTGATTTTAAGCTGTTATTATAATTGATTGAGGTCTTCGAAGTACCTCACTTTAAAAACAATATCTCCCCCATCCTTGCGCATCCATATATCATCCATATATTTTTAAATTTCTTCTCTATTTGAATTTTTTTTGTTGCATTTAATAATGTTCTCATGTGGGAATTTAAGCTTTCGCTGATGTAGATCTGTGAACCATCATGATTTTCGCCTAGCAGCTTCGTTGTTAGTTTTTGTTTCTTCTTTCCCTTCGTTACGTGGCGAGTTAGTTTAAGAGACAGAACATTAGTGGGAGTAGCATAATTTTTCTTTGTTTTTAATATCAATATCTTGAATTTCCGAAACAATACCAACGGTTGGTATTATTACCGTAAGGAAATAAACCACCGGAGGAGCCCTCATCTTATCGGCCGCTCTGTATGCTCGACACTATGGACAAAATATTAGAGCGAATTATATGCAACAGCCTATTATTGAAGCCACTCGCGGAATGTCAGTACGGCTTTACGATTAAAGTCGTAATAGACAAAGCCCAATCGGCCATAGACGGTAGGCGATGGAAAGGAGGCAGTAAAAAGTACTGCGCCGAGGTTACACTTGACGTGAAAAATGCTTTTAACTCGGCGAACTGGTCAAGTGTTTTACGATGCCTGGAAAGATTAAATATACCGAAGTACTTATTCAGATTGATCAGAAGCTACTATACTTTACCGATAGGTTACTCCCTTACGACTCCGACGACGGGACGAAATTGCATAAAATTACAGGGGCGTGCCCCAAGGATCAGTGTTAGGTCCCTTACTGTGGATCGTGATGTGTGACGACATTCTACGACTACCAGTCCCCAGGGAAGCTTCCATTATAGGTTTCGCGGACGATATTGCTATTGTAGTCGTGGCAAAAGGACTTGAAGAAGCAATAGGACTTATAAAGAACTGACTCTGCGATATGAGATTAGACCTCATGGAACATAAAACGGAATCCGTTTTCATTACGAGCAGAAAGGTGTTAGAGACGATAACGATAAAAGTCGGAGAGCACACAATTATTTCAAGCCCATTTATAAAATACCTAAGAGTGATGATTGAAGCTCAGCTTAATTTGAAGCATCACCTCGCATACGCTTGCAAGAAATCGTCGAAAGCTACAAACGCCCTTTCGGGACTCATGTCGAATATCGGCGGCCCGAAGTAATGCAAACGATTAATGCTTGCGAGAGTTGTAGCCTCCATACAGCTATACGGGACACAAACATTGTCTGACGTCGCGAGTGAAAAGACACACATGAAGGGACTCAAATCTGTTTGCACGTTTTCTTCGAATGTGCTCGGTATGCAAACGAAAGAGCTATATTGTGTGCAGAATTTGGTGAACAGCCAACACCAGAAAACATAGTTCAATATATGTTGAAATCCGAAGATCTTTGGGCTGCTGTGAACCATGCAGCAGTACGAATAATGTGCGATCTAAGGAATTTAGAACAGCAGCGGAACATGAATTCGATAAGCACCCCGTGACGAAGCAAAAAGCTCAAATCCATCCCTCGCGAAGTAATACTTAGCGGTAGTTCCGCGGAGGGATAAGAGAAACGATTCCCCGGGAAATGGTTTTAGTCAGTAAGAATCTGACCTTACCAATGGACGTCGGACCATTGGTGCCTATGCGAGGTTTATACCTTCCCACGTAAAAAAAAAAAAATGAAAATAGTCTCAAGGAACAGGAAGTGAGCTTAATGGATCTATACTATTTAAAAAGTTCAGGCGATCAGCGTCCTTAGGTATGTATTGGACAGCAAACTCGTTCCTATTTTTTGCCAGGTAGAGGTTGTGGGATGCCCTTTTGTGGTACAGCTGGGAATATTCCATCTTCACCAGGGGCCTTGAAGGGTTGAAAGGAGTTGATTGTCCAAGTTTTTTTGCCTTCATGAAAGATTTCCTTTGCTCTGCTGTCTCCCTGAGCGGTCTGCTTATCTTTTTCTGGGGAGGGTTTTTGGGCTTCTGGAATGATAAAAGATTCTGGGAAATGGGTTTCGGCTAAGAGCTGAAGCGTCTGTAGTCCGTTTTCGGCATATGTGCCATCTGGTTTTTCTTAGGAACCAATAGGATTAGTCCGCTGTTAAGAGAGTATTTTATGAATGCGGGCACAACTTCTGGTGTCATCGATTGCGTGCAAGAAGTTTTTCCACGATTCTCCCTTGGCTTTTCTAATTTCTTGGTTGTACATTGTGAGTGTATTTCTGTATATTTCCCATTCACCATTGCGTTAAGCCCGGTTGAAGAGCTTTCGTGTTTCTGTGCTTAGATTGGCTAGTTGACGGTATACGTCCCAGTATGTGGATTTTGGTTGTCTGTATTTTCACAGATGGTAGTACATAATTCAAGATCAAAAAGGATATGGCGATGGTCCGACATGGAAGATTCGGAAGATACATACCAGTTCCTAAAAAAGTTTTTTATAGAAATTCATAAGGTGAGATCCAAGTCTTTATAAATTCTAAATGAGACTCACCCCGTTTGTTTATATTTGAGCTGCTCAAGATCGTATGATGGGCGTTAGCATCGCAACCTACAAAGAGTTGCAGTTTCTTCTTGCCTGAGTAGTCCATCAGTACCTTCAGTGGCAGGAAGTTAAAGTCGCTGGAGTCACCAAGCAGATCAGCTGAGCTTCTGTCCTTGTCCTTGTCCCTTGGTTTGCAGGTCAGCTTTGCGGCTACCAGATCTTTGTTGATGAATTCTGAAATTGGAAAGAGTTTTGTATTGTTATTGATAAGGATACATGCTCTGGGTTTTCCAGGGTTAGTGGAATCATATAGTAACTCACTTGAGTGTTTCTTTACCTGGTTCTTAAGGACATATGGTTACTGGATGAAGGTGACATCAATGTGATCCAGATTAAGTCTATGGCTGAGGACTGCCGAGGCAGCCTTAGCATGATGTAGATTAACTTGGATACATCTTAGTCTTATGTTAGTTAGTTGTTAGTTGTTATGTGATAATAATGACGTCTAATGGTCATCTTTGGGTCGTTTCTTAGAACCCGGGCGAGGTTTAATTTGAGAGGCGTGTTTCCCACCTTCCCTCGGTGCATTTTGTTTATCTGGCTTCCCTTTTGTCTTAGCCCCATCAGTGCGTTTTTGATACTCTGGATGAGATCTTTGTTCTTTGGGCTATTGATCTCCTGGGAAGTTATCGGCAGAACGGCATCTTTTGGAGGTGCAATGTTTATCGCTATCATTAGCTTGAGTCTGTGCTCTTTTACGCATGATCCTAGCTCCTGCATTGATCTTCTAGCTTCTTCCGGCATGATGCCGTCGTTTATCCGGTCTCCAATTCTTCCTCTTTGGGGGACCGGTAAAGTATAGTAGAAGTGCTTCTTGTCTATATCTTCTGGTTTCTTGCGCCTGTCAAATTTTGCATCGGTTGGTATGGTGTACACTTTGGCGAGCTGTTTTTCCATCAATGTGGATGTGTTGCCTCGCTTGACTGCAGATGAGACAGTGTCTTCAATCTCCATCTCTAAGTATGTTACAGGTGAACGGAGCAGAGTTTCTTCATCGGTCACCGTTACTATGTTTTTCATTATGTTTTGCTTTGTTTTTACTTGTCCATATGAATCCCACGAGTAAAGCGAGAAAAGTAAATCCGCACCCGCAGAGCTCCTATACGAGTGTTAAGCTATTTAGTACCAGAGGGCACCCGGTATCTGAACCCACCGTTAATGACCGAGCTATTTATGGGCCCTCAGCCAGGTTGATTATTGGCATGGTACGGATAACACTGTAATCCAGCCCTTGATTGAATCTTAGTTTTCGAGTGGCATTTGGCTCTACCAGGGGAGTTTTGACCAATTCCCTTTTTAAGCCTCCTGGTTCTCTACTTAAGCCGCCCCACCGCGGTTGGTGTTCAATCACCGGGACCTTGTGTTGGATCTATCTCCTACACATCAATTGCGCTTATAATAACTCCACATAGTAACCGCCGGGAACTGGTCAATGTCAATTCGGACTAGACCTGCTAATCTTAAAATTGCGAGTGCTGACCATCAGACAAAAATAGCAGCACTATGAATGTGAAAGCGAATGAATTCCCCAGATGGAGTGAACGGTGGAAAATACTCCCGGAACAAATGAGACCTTATTTGGGCTACCCCGACATATTTTGAGCTCAGACCGGTAAAGAGTTCCGAGACTAAGTCACGGTCTTAGAAAAGAGATGGTGTCGGATGAGCAGTTCATGGGCCAACGGCAGCACTCACACCCCAGAAGGGGTTACTGGCTTTCGGTTCAACCGACCTCTCGTTCTTGGGGTACCAAAAACTGGAACTGGCCTCCCAGGTTGGGGGATGTGCTGCCGGGGTTACTGCCCGGCTATGACAAAAAAAAAAGTTACAATGCAACAACAAGCCACGGTTGACAACCCATGCAAGCGAAATAAGAACAATGAACTTCAGATATGCACGTGTAATGTTAGGTCCGATAACTGACCACAAGCAACCGAACAACTAGCGGAGGTCCTAGACTGCTGCAAAAGCAGACATAATTGCCATCCAAGAAATGTGATGGGATGGGCCGAACACCTCCGATAACGGATTCAGGCTTATCGACTATGCGGCGGGACAAACCATTGTCGTAGCTAGCACGCAGATCCATCATCTCGATATTCACAACAGGACTTGGAGAACTCTTGATCAATCAAACATCAACCAAATTGATCATATTGCGATCGACGCAAGACACTCCAAGATCGCCAAATCCTTTCCCGACCGAGTCTCTCTTAATCTCTTAAGAGGTCTCTTACCGCCAGCATCAAGCATTGAAGACCAATGGCAACACTGCCAAAAAGCCATCGGAGATACGAGTACCACAACTGATGTGTTGGGTTTCACTCGACTGATGTGCTCACATCACTAGATCACCACAACGAAACCCCTAGTTTGATGACGAGTGCCGGCAAGCACATGCAGCTAAGCAAGATGTATACAAATCGGCGCTCAATAAAAGAGCAATGTATAGTTTTGGCATCCCTGCTAAACTTGTCCGTCTGTGCAGGATGACGATGGAGAATACACGCTGCTCCATTAAGGTCGATAAAGATCTCACCGATACCTTTGATGTCAAAAAAGGATTGAGACAAGGCGATGCCCTGCCATGCGATTTTCTTAACACCATACTTGAAAGAATAGTGCAAAACTCACGAGCAAGCACAAGAGGCACACTCTTTCAAAAATCCGTCCAATTACTCGCGTACGCCGACCATATTAACATAATCGGAAGAAAGCAGGGTGATGTCAGTGGCGATTCGCGAGTATTGAGACGGAAGCGGCAAATATGAGGGCAAGCCCAAGTATATGCTGTCAAGCAAAATGGACACTCTACACCGACGTTTTGAACAGAACGTCACCTTTGACAGATATAACTTTGAGGTAGTTAATGACTTTTTCTGCCTAGACTTCGCTTTAAATTCAGACAACGACGCCAGCGCTAAGATCCCCCACCCCCGGGGGACAGCGCAGTAGAGGAAGACCGAGACTCAGCTGGCGTACGCAAGTGGAGGGGGACCTCAGCCAACCTAGCGTGTGAAACTGGAGGCAGCAAACAAAAGATCTTGTTTATGGAGGCCCAGGTCGACTCGGACTGTAGCCCCACCTTAAGCAAGTAAAATAATTATACTACTATCTATATAATAAACAAACGGTCGAGTTATTATATTTGTGTTAGTTGAACTGAAAAAAAGATATAATTGTCTGGCTCTAAAAGTATATAGATGTATATATATATTATATATATTATAATGTAAACACAATTTTTTCTTACAGTTATATTTATAATATAATACTAAAATGTGGGAAACAGCATTAATACACAAGATATCTGAATATAATGCATATGCTGCATATTCCTACAAATTGAAGGAGATTTTTGGTGCATGTGTTGATAAAGCACTTTACCGTGTAATACGAGTAACTATTCTCTTTGACTTTACAAAGAATGAAAGATTATTTTCTTATTTCACGGTCCAAAGTGAAATTTAACTTGCGATGGAGATCCTTGATCAATCACAGTTTCGATAAGTTTATTTTGTAATCCAATGAAGACGTTAGCTTGCATACCATATCGACTCCTATTGTCGTTGATGTTTCTAGCTGATCTTCCTGTTACTGAGACGATTGAACTTCTATTTTTAGTATTCTTTACCAATACCAATTGTAAAGAAGAAGTTGATAACTCAATATTTTTCAGGGCAGTGATTTTAAAACTTGCAGTAACCAGTAGTTGCAGTCGTGTAGTTAATTTATCTGTTTCAAAATAGTCTCGTTTCCATAGGCTCGTTAGTTGAATTGAGCTGCCGATTTTTTTTCATAAACGATAGACACTAAGCTACCTTATAGTCAAAAAAAAGGCCATTTTCATGATAGCTCGACTTTTCAACTTATTCAAGGTTGGTAAGGATATAACACTACACTGTTTTTGGGTATTTAACATCCACTTTTCGTAGGACACTCCTGATCGGATCTTATTCCTAAGTTTTAAATAACTTTTGCACTAAAATATGTAATACACGACAATAGATGGGCAGCTTTAAGCATACAAATTTGCATTTTGTACAAATGTATGTCAATTCAATTGTCAAATCAGACAATTTAATCATGCCAATATCGCCATATATGCTACACCGTTGGGAATTATCGTGTGCAGCGGATTTTTTCTAATACGGTACATTTTTTCCTTTTGGTCTCAAGCTTTGCCATCGACGATCGTGCAGTTCAATTTCTCTTTCGCTTGTTGTCAGTCAAACCAAATACATTAATATTATAAAGTTCTTGAACAATTGACTTTTACTTTTCATTGTTCTACAGGGCCAAACAACTCCTTGGTTCTCAAATCACTGGTGCCGAAAACCGGGAACTTTATAGTAGATATTTTTATTTCATAATCACACGTGTGTATTCATCTTTAGATATTAATTAAAGAAAATTTCATTGTCGTAAATACACCCCGTATACGACAGTTCACAGTGCGGGCTGCGCTTTTAGCCAACAAGACTGCTCCGTTAAACGTGTTCGAATTGGAGACCAAATTGAGTGTTTTTGAAAATTATTTTGCGAATTTCAATACTATCCAATCGCAGTTTGAGGAGGTGGACGAAAAAGAAGGATTAGAGCGTGATTTGTTTGAAGACGTCAAACTGCTTGCTTCCATCAGCATATTGACACGTATACAATCCATTCCAGTTGACAATTCCACGTTCTTGGGAGAAAAAGGTGGTTCACATGATCTTCCTAAATACTAGCTAAAAACGTTCGCCATTAAGTCGTTGGAGACCACTGCGGAAAAAGCGCTAGACATTCTCAAACGCCCATACGACAATAAAAGCTATTTGTATCGCTTTGATATAAGTTAAATAATTGATTTACAAACCTTTTTCTTTTTCTTCTGCTGAAGATCTTATTTGAGTGAACAACATTATCAGCGCAAACATGAAAGCACTGTAGTCACTATCTTCAAACTTAATACTTCTACTTCGGCATTATGGGAGGAACATGCAACCTTACTGGCGGAGAAGAACAAAAGGACCCTTTACAACTCCAGAGATACGACATATTTATCAACCTGGGAGGGTTTCTCGGAATTCGTCCAAAAAAGATGCAGGACTTTAGAGTTTATAGAGTTCACTAATAAGCAACAATCAAGTAACAACCAACAGCATCCCCAGGGATCTCATCGTTCACAGCGAAGACTCAAAGCATTCTCTGTGACCCAAACAGCCAAATGCCCATTATATTCGAATCAATGTCAAGCCGCTTTCAAGTGCTCACAGTTCCTGGCCAAGTCATCCAGTGAGCGATTTAGGCTGGGCAAATCACTCAATTTGACCATAAATTGTCTGAAGGAGTGACACACTAGCTACTAGCTACTACGACACTAGCTGTCGCGATTGCTTCTCTAGCAAGTGCCGGACTTGTCACCGAAACCATCATACGCTTCTGCATAAGGACAACTCAACTTCTGAAGGTTCATTTGTCTCAGCCGAAAATACATCGCAGTCGTCTTCTTATCAAGTAGCCAAGAAACCAATAAACGGATCAGAAAGGGATGTATGCAAAGGTTAGATAATTGGTAATTGAAGTTAAGTCCTCAAACAACTCCTTCATTGTATGTGGAGCACTTTTCGACAGTGGCTCACAGCTGCATTTCATCACACATCGTTTGTCGCTACTACTAGGGTAAAAGCGTATTCCATCCAACACCTCCATAGTTGGCATCGGATCCTCTAACACAAATTCAGGCCATAAAACACAAATAATTCTAAAATCAAGGGTAAATGGTTTCACTGCATCATTGGAAGCACATAAGCATCACTGACAGCATACCAGTAAGCCGTTTTGACGTAAGCGATTTAAATGTGCCTAACAGACAACCGCAGCGAATCGACATATGGTATTCTTTCAGTGGGACAAATACGAATCAAATAATCATCAGCAAAAGTCACGATACGAAGAAGATGCTAATCTAAATCAGCTGGCATCGAGGTTCTGGGAATTGGAAACCTGTTCCCAGCAACGACTACTGATGCCTTTGGAGGAAGAAGAGTGTGAGATGCAGTTTCGCGAATCCCCTCGTCGTTTGCCCAATGGAAGGTTTATTGTACGCCTACCTTTTCAAAAGGACTCGGCAGATATCGGTGAGTCTTACGATATAGCATACAAAAGATAATTACGTTTAGAAGGAGAGCTTTTGTAAAAATTCTAAAATGAGAGAACAATATACCAGATTTATCACCGAGTATCGTCACTTGGAACATTTAGAGGAAGTTGCTATAAAGGAATTGCGCACTCCTAACTTTTTTCTTTCTCATCACCCAGTAATGAAATCGGAAAGTACCACTACTTAACTGCGGGTAGTGTTCGATGGTTCCTGGAAGACCTCACTTAATGACTTTTTAATGGTTGGACAAAAAATCCAGGATGACATTTTCGAAATTCTGCTGTGAGTTAGACTTCGTGACAGGAATATGTAATGCATTCTTTGGCGCGACAAACCCAACGTACGGCACATCCTCAGCATCATTTTTGGCGATAAGGAGCATGAGGCAATTGGCAGTCAACGAGGCGCGCAAGTATCCCACTGGATCCTATCATGTCCTTCACAATTTCTATGTCGACAACCGGATTACGGGAGCCAATACGATACAGGAACTTACTAACATAAAGCAAGAGTTTAGCAAATTTCTCTTATAGGGACATTTTTCACTAAGGAAATGGTGTTCACATGCAGATGACGTTATGGCAGATCTGTGTGTGAGGTAGAACCTCTGTTTAGAGTCAACGATGGGGATGTTATTCGACTACTTGGTTTATTGTGGAATCTATTTTCAGATACGTTTTCGTTTAGCTGCTTTGATAAGACTATGAAGCACAAGTTCATTACTTAACGCATAGTACTTCCACAGATCGCTAGTTTGTATAATCCACTTGGGTTAATTAGTATAGTCATCGTTAGCGGCAAACTATTTCTTCGTCATTTGTGGACAAAGGGAGTAGACTGGGTCGAAAGTCTGCCTCGAGAATTGGATTGGCGATGGAAAGAATTTCTTCATCAGTTACAAGGTCTTCAGACACTTAAGATACCCAGGCTGAGCGAGATGCCTGGATTCAAAATACAATTGTACAGTTTTTCAGACGCTAGTATGAGGGGCTATGGTGCTTGCATATATTAACGCTGCGAGTGTCCCAGTGCTGATATTACGCTAAGTCACGCATTGCACCAATTCTATGTGAATCTTTAGCTCGACTAGAACTTTGTGGAACTTTACTTTTAGTGGAGCTGGTTCAACGCGTTGAATCTGCTGTAAATATCAACTTTGACTGAATGTATCTCTGGAGTAATTCTACTATTGTGCTTTCGTGGATAAAGTCAGTCGACAATCAAAAGAGTTTTTTTGTGTCAAACTGAATATCCAAAATTCAAAAATTGTCGTCGAAGTAGTCATGCCATCATGTTCTCCCTCAAGAAAATACGGCCGACATCATCTCACGTGGATCTTTGCCCAAAGAATTCCTTTAAAATCAACGCCAGTTTGCAGGCCCGCCTTTTTAAAGCTGGAACCTTCGCGGTGGCCAAGGCTTCATCTTACTTCTACAGTAGAGTGTCCCGAAAAGAAATGGCTGTCATTTTCGTTCGTATCTGAAAAGGAGGTGGATATATGCGATTTAACAACCAGCTGCAAATTTTCAAATTCATTTTATCGTTTAACCATAGTTTTTTTGCTATATTCGCAGATGGCTGTGGAAAAAAGAAGATCGGATTTGACGAATTACAACGTCTCGGTGACATCAATAGTGAGGAATATTCAAGCGGTGCACTTTTAAGGAGAGATAGATACACTTGTTTTTTCATTCGTCTGAGCATATTTTTGCACTATTCAAATATTCTATGTGTTGGCGGACGTTTTCGTAACTAAACCCAGGCGTATGATTCAAGACACCAAATGGCGTAGCCTTCATCATATCCAGTGGTGAATACTATGATTACGTACTATCATCTAACGTATCTTCATACTGGTAATCAAACTGTCTTGAACATCTAAAGAAGACATTTCTGGTGGATTGTTTATGGTCCCCATACTGTAAGTTCAACTTTAAGAAAATGTTTAATATGCTTCCGCTTTAAACCACTGCTAGCGACTCAAGTGATGGGCGATCTACCCCCCGAGCGACTTACTCCCGCCAGGCCATTTGCCATTACAGGAATCGACTATTGTGGACCAGTCTTTCTGACTCAGAGGATTCGAGGACAATCTCCAACCAAGGCATACATTGCTGTATTTGTTTGCTTTGTAGTCAAGGCAGTCCATCATGAGCTGGCTCCAAACCTATGTATCTATTGAAACCTTTTTAACGGCATTACTGCGATTTTTATCACGCAGGGGTAATTGTTTAAAAATCTTTTCTGACAATAGTTCTTATTTTATAGGTGACAAGAATAACCTAGAGAAAATATGTCAAAGCGCTTTGAAGGGTGTGGAGTTCGACGCTGTCCAACATTTTGCCACAAATCTTGAATATCCTGGTCTATCTTACCACCTAAAGCTCCCGATTTTGCTGGTCTGTGTGAAGCCGCAGTCAAGGTGGCCAAGAAGCATGTGCAGATAATCATTGCAAGTACGGGAAACATCGCGTATACATATGATGAGATGACGACTCTGCTACGTCAGGTGGAATGGGTGATGAATTCGCGAGATAGCAAGGCGATTAGCGAAGAAAAAAACATAAAAACTGCTAACCTAAGGTGGTCGAATCTTGAAGGACATATGGTATGCATGCTTTATAGCCACTTCTTGACGGTAAAAGATCCAGGGACCTAAAAAAATTAAACAGGGATAAGCTCAGGACAATAATAGGAATCCTGTCAGATTGTCAAATAATAAGAACATTTGCAGATTCTGCGGCGATCTGCATGTGGTTAAGGACATAATACACATACTGGGTGAATGTGAGGCAATATCGAGTAGTCAAAGGAAATTGGATGTTTTACCAGGGAAATTGCTTAGGATTTTGCCCTTTGAGAATGATTTCAACTGATTTTACACGAATCGCGATGGCCCGTTTTGGTGTCTAGTGTTTCTGTGTTGACTCGCCCCTGTTTTAACCTAACCTAGCCTATCTAAGAGGACATTAAATAGGAACGAACGGAACTCTTTAACCAAGGAAAAAGATGATTGGCTGTTCTGCAGACAGTGGTTACGACCATATATCCAGGAGGTTGGATTAACCGTTTAACTGATTACTATTTTCTGGTATGCCTGAAAGATGGCTCAAAGATCCGTGTGGTAGGGTAACTAGGAGTAGCCGCCCACCTGCATTAATTCGATTTCAAAATTTTCTATTACAAAGGGAAAGATCAAGTGGTTTCGGATATGCTCTCAAAAGTTTCGCGAAAGCCACAGAACTAGGAAAGCAGAGTACAGACCCATGGATTGCCCTAAGGTCAACAGTTTTAGGTCGGCAACTGCTAGGCGTCTTTGTAAGGATTTGGAAGAGAACGTTTTCCCTCTGTTCAGCATGCCGCAATGGATAGTCTTCGACAACGATCCCTAGTACCTTGTATGAAACTGAGGGTCACAAATTAAATTTACAGCTCACTATCACCCTCCGGTGTATCTTGCAGAAAACATTAACCAAATCATCAAACTTATCCGTCGGACCTACGTGTAGGAAAACCATAGATCTTCGGAAATTCAAGTAGAAAGAGTTGCGTGCTATATCCGAACACTCCAACAAGACGTCTTAGGAGTCTCTCTGTACCTCGCAAACTTCGGTAGAGACATGAAAACCCACGCGGCTGGTAGATCTTATACGGATGCGGATACCTTCGCGAATAAATCTCGAAAAGTTAGTGTAGAGAGGGAAAATAAAGCTAGGGAAGATAGGGAAAGCTGAAGGCAATTAGGGCAAATACATATAAATGAAACGTTCGAGCTAGAGCGTAGTTTATACAGATTAGTAAGATATTAAATAAAACCTAGTGGCCATGACTTTTAAGACTTCTTAGTCATATAACTTGCGGCGGAGAGATGCCCCATATCTTTGTAATGAGGTTGTATGGCGAAGGAACTTCGTTGTTTCCGCCACTGTCAGTTACGGTGAAATTGGTGCCAAATTACGTTTGTACTTTGTGCTACAGGGTAATACAGACAAGGAAATAATGAATAGGATAAAATAATGGTCAAGGATGAAAAACCATACCGTGACGACACCGAGGACCCCAAACATACTATTAGTTTCGTAACGAACTGAGACCTTTACCCAAAGAAGAACAGAGAGCATTAAGTCCCTATATGACGTAACCTAGCCATCACTAGGGCCCGTAGTTAAGATGTTATTCTCCTTATTTAGGCTTTTACCTTTTTCTCTTTTACTGGGCTTGGGATATTTCTATTCTGTTAGTTAAGGCCGTAAGCACATTTCGCAAGAGGTAAGGATAGGGTTTGTTGCGTGCAAATCACACCCCACAAATACTCGCCGGATGGACGGTCCGGCATTCCAAGATAACCAAGACAAGGAACAACAACATTGGCCGAGAGCCCAACCTACACACTTATGGGGCGTGCATGAGCTGGAAACAAAGAATTTTTTCAATGTAAATTTTTTAAGAGAAGTCTATCATATCTTAATAATTCGTTCAGCATTTGACAAGGGGAGCATTCAAAATAGATCGAATATACACCATTAATTCCCCATTAGGTTCGATCTTATCGTAACCAAAAAGACTAGACGAAAGTTTTCGATCTGAGATAATAATCGCAGCAGTTGGCTAGATCAATAACTGTATTTTTACAATTATATAGATATTGCTCTGGTCAGAGCCAAAGTGGCTTTCGATCTCGCAAAGAGACTGTTTTATATCAGCTAAATCGATACGAGCTAAATTTGAAGAGCTTGCCTTCGCTGGCACAGAACAGTAGATATAGTACAGTCAGAGTGCATAGAATTATATCCTGATAAATTTGTATACAATAAAACGATTCTAATAAGGATCATTAGGATTCATTAAGTTGATTCAAAGGCATATTACCCGAGATTTGATCTCTAATTATATTCATTAAGAAAATGTGCGCTTCAATAGATCCGTTCCCCTAGAGCCGTTCCTGTATATTATTTATAAAAATAGCTTACTCAAGACAAATTGGCTGTGCCACTTATCTTTTACGTCTTTCAAATAGCTGTGGACAGGCGCCCCAACTAAGCCAGAGACGTCTCACACGGCCGTGCGTAGCGTGTTTGGCTCAGTAGGACAGTCGGAAGTCGCGATAAGAGTGATGTTGATCGGGGATACCACCACCCCAATAACATAGTTTTAGAAGAATTATGGAAGTTTATAGCTTATTAAAAAAAATAATACGAACTTGGAGCTTGGGTAACCATTTCGCAAAAAAAAAATTCGTTGAATAAATACAGTTAAAATGGGTTAAGATAATCTTTCAGATAATTTGTAAGTTTTCTTTAAATGTAACAAAAAAAACCTTTCACTAAGTTTTTGAAAAAAATCATTTGCTTACATTTTCATTACATTGCCCGATTACGTCAAAAGATATACATATACACATTGATTAAGCGTTGGTGGCGGCTTAAGTGAAAAATTGTGTTGAGCAATGAGGCCCATTTTAAACTCAATGTGTGCTTCCCATTTGGAGCGAAGATAATCTGTATGAGATTATTGAAATGCCGTTACAAACCGAAAAATACACAATTTGGTGCCGTCTGTGGCTGGTGATATCATCAGACCATATTTTTCAAAAATTAAGCTAATCAGCGGCCAAGATAGAATAGGAACAATGTTGAAATAAGGCTTCACGCAGGATGGCGCTCCGTGCCATGAAGCAAACGAAACAATTAACTTATTGAAGCAAATATTCAATAAACGCATAATTGTGCGTAATGGAGCTGTAAATTGGCCTGATAATTTTCTTTGGGCGAACGTAAAGCCGGTAGTATACGCTGACAAAATAACAAAAATCGAGGGATTAGAAGCCACGATTAATCATACTATTGAGGATATACAACCACAAATGCTTGAAAAAATGGCCTTAAACTTTGACTCTCGGATGACATGTATCAGGTCTAGCCGTAGTAAGTATATGCCCAAAATTGTATTGTGAATTTATTGCAGAATGTTTTCTCTCGATTGAACACAAATAAATATCTATTTAATGAAATTGTATGTGTTATGTTAAAAATCAAAGATAGTACTGGCTTAAAAACACCATTTAAAAAAGCTAAATGAATGCGACAACTGAATTTGCAAAAGATAGAATCAAGAAAATATATATTAAAAAGTGAGTAAGTTATTCCCCAGTACAAAAAGTACACTATTTTCCCAAAATAAAAATCGTTTTGTTGTTTTTTATTCCAATCGCGGAGAGGAATCTAAATTACTCGAAAGTATAGATTCTGTGAAATACAGTCATTTTTAGCGAATCCGTAATATGTCTGATGACATGGGGAGATTACTGAAAATAATACGAGTATTTGCATAAATTCAACGTACCATTTTATCTAATTTAAGTACATTCTACAAAAACTTTACTTCCTTCATTTTCTCCTGGTACTGCTTTTTCTATTGCCGGTGATGCTATTGCTCCTGTTGTTGACGCCGATTCTGCTGCGAATATTCTTTTCTAGCCTTCCTTGAAAGTTGTTGCTGTAAACTAAAATATCTCATTACACATATTGTACCAAATGCTGCTGCTACTGAACTTGAAGGAAACAACAACAGCAGGACTTGAATGCAACAAGATGGAGCAACATCCCACACGTCAAATGCGACTTTACCGGGGGTCAAAGAAATGTTTCTTTGCTTCACCTCTCGCAGAGGTGATATCCAATGGCCTCCGCGAAGCCCTGACCTTACACCTTGCAATTTTTTTCTTGTGGGGATACCTGAAAAGTTGAGTGTACCTAAATAAACTGACGACCATATCCCAATTACAGGAAAACATCCAGGAGGAGATAGCCGCGATGCCTCGCAGCAAGTGTCAGCGAGTTTTCAAAAGTTTGCGTAGTCGATTGTAGAAGGGCCAACGACGAGACGGTTCACATCTCGACAATGTCATTTTTAAAAAATTAATTTCAATAAACTTTTATAACGTTAAATAAATGATCAACGAAATAACATATGAAATTAAATTAATATATGTACATGTTTCAAATGTGCAAAAATTTATGGCCCACCCTGTATTATGAATAAAAAAATAAAGTAATTCTTGGGACTGATTCAGATGTAACAAAAATCTCTTGGAATCGATCCGTTAACAAATTATTGAAAAAATGGAAATCATAGATTTCTATCAATTCCTTGAATTTCATTATATAATTTGTGTTCCGGTCTAAATATCAAAGGGTTAATGTTCTCATATTTCGCCCAGGTGCAGCACGCAAGTGCAAGGGGACCTCAACCATCTTTGCGTGCAAAACTTGAGGAAGTTGTAGTTTCGAAACTATTTAACTGATTTAAATTCAATTTAATTTTTGATAAAGTTTTTGAATTAGCAAACATTTTTATGTATAATTGTAACTATAGAAATTAAACGTATTATTTTACCTTCTATAATCCATTCTTCAATAAGGATTTCAAAAGTACCTACCAACTGAAAAACAGAGAATCCTTAAATGAGGAACATCTGTAATAGTACAGTTGATTACTAGTTTGGATTGTTCCATAGACTTCTGACGTTTTTCTTAGGTTTATTAAATTGTTTTTTTCCAACAGTTTTGTTTTTGTAATCCATACTCGAAGAAAACATAATTTTCCAATAAATTACTTTTCGCACTCATGTCTTTAGATTTAACTGGGAACATTGAGCTATCGAAAGTTGAAAGGAATACAAAAGTGAAAGCAGTCTATCTCATTATCTGCTAAAAGTTGCAGATTATATCGGTCGATTAAAGTCCTTTGAAGTCCATTGTCTACCTAGGCTTCGCTATCAATTCAGTATTCATCAAAAATGTTCTCCGTCGAGAATATTTTAGTATGTTATGGTCCACATTATACTTTAAATTAACTGTTTTGTAAGTGCTATAAAAAAAATTACTAAGAAATATTGATGAGAAAATAAAATCACAATCCAACTTTTATTTTGTATCAATATGTAATGGAACGTCATTTAGAATTTCGGAGGTAAATTTAAATACTGTTACTCGTTTCCATGATTTTGGTTTGATATACTCGCACATGAAACATGTGCATTTTTGGGTGAATTATTTCTTTTATAAATTGTATCCATTTTGAAACCTTACAGATTATGGTAAGATATCATTGTTTTTTAAGCATCTTTTGCCGCCTCGAAAATCCTCAAAATTTGACACACATACACATTTCCCTCGCTCCGGGATCAGTGCTAAAAATGCGATATAATGAATTCATTTAATGGTATAATCATTACTTCAGTTGTAAAGTCTCCTTCAAGCATGCGCATTAATATATTTTAAGACTGCGGTGCTCTTCACATGTTAAAACCCAGCCACACATACAGATTGTCTTGCGTGCTAAGTTATCTGAATATGAATATATTTCTATTTAGTTTACTATAACGATAAGCAGAAAATACTGCTGTAATTTTCTAGTTGCCACGTCTTACAGGCGACCCATTAATTCGCATAACTGTAAATTAACCCAAGTCATAAAATTCTCAGCACTTCTTTTTCGCTCGAAAGCTTTTATGATATTAAATCTATACAATATTAAAGTGAGCATGCATATATAATACGAAACTTATGTTTGGAGTTGTCATTAAATTTGAAGAAGGGTGTTTTTCATTTCAAATGCGTCGAAACATGTGTCCCAGCGGACACATCTTTATAAGTTCAACATTCATGTTATTTCGAAACTCTTTTATAAGAGTGTTTTCCCCTGGTACAAACAATGTAACGTATTTTGCAGAAAGGTGACCCCTTTCAACTTAACTGTCACAGGTCAAATTTTCATATTATGTATTATACTTACTTTGGGGGCGGATAAGATACGTAACATCTCTCAAAAGCTTCATTCTTAAAATTTGATTTTGAAAGTATCGCTGTATTTAAAAAAAAACAATATTATATACTCGAATATGTGTAAATACAAGATGTGTGTTAATTTAACCGTCATCTTAAAACAGTTTTTATATTTACTATTCCTAACATAGAATCTAACGTGGCAACAACGCGACGTAGATACATATAAGTATTATTCATATTTACTAACAAAGGTAGTTTTTTAGTTGATGGATTACTTTGTTGGCAAACAAACAAATATTTAATTGCTCAATATGGTCTCTCTTAAGTTTAATGCCCCAATTTTTCACACAATTCTCCAATTTATTTCATTTCCATAAGGTCCTTCGAGCCCTATAAAATAAGGTTTGCGTGTGCAATTATTTTATGGTTCAAAACAAATTCCTTTCCGTAAAGTCATTTCGTCATGAAATTTCCATGGCCCTTATACACCATAATCCGTGCAATACCTTGAGGGAACACGTTGTTTGTTCAAATTTTGTCATTTTTCCTTAAAATTTCGCTGAACCAGTGTATCAAGATTGCATGCCGGAATCAAATTTTGCTATGAAATTACTAGTAATTGGGTGTTGTAGATATAGGGTAGGCATTGAGAGATGTCAGCCTGGCGATATCCAGTGTTGCAGCAATCTTCTACACATCAATTATGCTTACAATACGTCCAGGTGGTAACCGCCGGGTGCTGGTCAATGTCCATCCGGAATGGACCCGCCAAACTTGTAAGTGCGAGTGCTGACCAGCAGACAAAAATAGCAGCACTATAAACGGGACAGTGGATGAATTCCCCAGATGGAATCAACGGTGGAAACAATCCCGAAAAAAATGAGACCTTATCCGGGCTACTCCGACACATTTGGAAGTCAGGCCGGTAAGAATTTCCGAGACTAAGTCAGGGTCGCGTCAAGAGATGGTGGCGGAAGAGCACTTAATGGGCCAACGGCAGCACTCACATCCCAGAAGGGGTTACTGGCTTTCGTTTCAACCGACCCCTCGTCCTACGGCAATCAAAATATGGAACTGGCCCTTCAGGTTGAGGGTTGTGTTGCCGGGGTAGCTGCCCGGCCATGGAAAACACTCAAAAGCTACGAAGCAGCTACATGCCTCGGATATGGACTGATCTACTCTTGACAAGTCATGCAAACGATTTAAGGACAACGAACTTCGGTTATCCGAACCAGCCGAACAACTAGCGGAGGCCCTAGACTGCTGCAAAGCAGACCTAACCGCCATCCAAAAAATACTATGGAATGGCGATTGTTATCGACGGCAAAGCTACCACTACCTTGTTGTAGCCAAGGTACGGTCGCGAATATCCCGAACAACGCCAAGACAAGCTGATTTCGACGTCAGACGGCTACAATCGCAAGAGATCGCCAAGTCCTTCTCAGATCGAGTCTCCCTTAATTTCTTAAGATATCCCTTGCCGCCAGCGTCAAGCATCGAAGACCAGTGACAACACTGCCAGAAGGTCTTCAGAGCTACCGCCTCTGATGCGCTGGGTTTCACTCGACTACCAAAACGAAACCTCTGGTTTGATGACGAATGCCGGCTAGCATATGTAACTAAGCAAAAAGCACGCAATGCGACACTGCAAATTAGAGCTGCTATGAGCCGAAGAGGAGAGACGAACACCGGCTTCTCAGGAGAAAAAAGAGAGAGCTTTAGAAGTGCGCAGTCGAGGAAATTGAGGGATGCTACTCCAGGAATGAGACTCGGAAGCTTTGCCAAGGGGTAAAAATGACATGCCACGGACACAAGCCCCGAACCGAAGCTTGTAGAAACGAACAAGGGAACATCGTAGTAGAGTCGCAGTAGATGCTGGGAATCAGGAAAGATTACTTCTGTAGACTGTATAATGGCGACGACGAAACAAATAACGCTGGCAGGCAGAATGAGCCTTTCAACCTGGACGACGATGACCAACAATTCCGTCGACCCGACCTGGATGACGTGAAGACAGCAATATCTAAGCTGAAGTCCAACAAAGCTGTTGGAGCGGACGGCCTGAATGCTGAACTCTTCAAAGCGGCAGGCGATGACTTGGTGCCAACATACACCAACTCATCTTTAAAATATGGTCGGACGAAAGTATGCCCGATGGATGGCACCTCAGCATTGTTTGTCCGATCCTCCAGAAAGGAGATATCGCGTTAGAGATCTTATATGCCGTATTGTGAGAACACCTGACACCATTCGTCAAAAACCTGATAGGTTCATGTCAGTGTGGCTTCAGACCGTGAAAGTTTACTTTACTTACTAACTTTAAGTTGTACTACAGTCCGTGATGGACCTGGGCCTCAGTCAGCAAGCGTCTCCAGACAGCTCGATCCCTGGCTAGCTGGCTCAAGTTTCACACGCTAAGTTGACTGAGGTTCCGTTCCACTTGCGTGCGCCACCTGAGACTTGGCCTTCCTCCACTGTGCTGTCCCGCGGGAGCGGATTCGAAGACTTTTCGGACTGGAGCATTGGTGTTCATATGCTCTACATGACCCAGCCATCTCAGTCTTTGGATCTTAACTCTTCTGTTTAGGTCGATGTTGCTGTACAGTCTGTAGAGTTCATTGTTGTATCTCTTCCTCCATTCTCCTTCAATGCAGATGGGACCGAAAATCGCCCGAAGAATTTTTCTCTCGCATTTTTGATAATGTCCATGCCTCTGCGCCATAGAGCAGGACCGGGATTATTAAGGTCTTATAAAGGGTGACTTTTGTTGTCCGAGAGAGAGCTTTGCTCCCCAATTGCCTACTTTGCCCAAAGAAACAGCGGTTGGCAAAATTTATTCTTCGTTTGATCTCAGCGCTGGTGGCGTCGTCTGTACTTATAGCGGAGCCTGTGTAAACTAAGTCCTTAACTTAACATACACAGTCTTAAAATCGATGAATATGTGGTGTATATCGATCTGAAGCTCATGGATTTTCTCAAAGTTCTGCCGTAGTGTGAATAATTAGTCGATGGTAGACTTTCCTGGCCTGAAGTCACACTGATATGGACCTAGCAGGTTGTTGACGAACGGCTTCAGGCGTTCACACAATACGGCAGATAAGATCTTGTATGCGATGTTAGAGACTTAGATGATGGAGACTGATACCTCTGTAGTTGGCGCAGTTCTGAGGGTCTCCTTTCTTGAGAATCGGACAATCAATGCTGAGGTTCCATTCATCGGGCATACTTTCATCCGACCATATTTTACGGATCAGTTGGTGTATACTCCTTACCAACTCATCGCCTGCCGTTTAGAAGAGTTCCGCACTCAGGCCGTCCGCTTGAAAAGTTTTGTTGGACTTAAGCTTAGATATAGCTATCTTCACTTCATCCAGGTCGAGTGGACGGAATTGTTGGTCTTCATCGTCCAGGTTGAGAGGTTGATTCTGCCTCTGACAGCGGTATTTGACCTGACAGCGGTATTTGGTCCCTCGTCGCCGTTATACAGCCTACAGAAATGATTTTTCCAAATCCGCAGCATCGACTGCGATTCTACTACGATGTTCCCTTGGTCATCTCTACAGGCTTCGGTTCGGGGTTTTTTTCCGTGGCATGTTATTTTTATTTTTTAGCAGTAGCATCTCTCAATTTCCTCGACCGCGCGCTTCTCATGCTCTTTCTTCTTCCTTCTGAGAAGTCGGTGTTCGTATCTTCTCTTCCGCTCATAGAGCTCATGGGCAACTCTGGTCCTTCTAAGGATGACCTTCTAGTCATCTTGCTTAGCTGCATGTGCTTGCCGGCATTCATCATCAAACCAGGTGTTTTGTTGTGGTGGACGAGTGAAACCCAGCAAGCGGCATCTCTGATGGCGTTTTGGCAGTGTTTACAGTGGTCTTCGATGCTTGATGCTGCCGGAATCTGATCAATCTGGTTGACTGTTGATTGATCAAGAGTGTATATTATATTGTATATTGTGAATATCGATATATCTGTCGGGGCATGCGCGCATATAAGGCTAATGTTGGCGAATTAAGCCTTGATGCGGATTGCTACGAGGCGCCCGCTCACATGCCGGAGGCTCAGGACTTCTTCTCTTAGCCTGCCTCCGACAACAAATCCGCATCCAACAAATCCGCATGCAGTAGTAGATGTCGCTGTTTTTCATCTTCCTTTTGTCCGGCCCATCCCATCGCATTTCTTGAATGGCGGTTATGTCTGCTTTTCAGCAGTCTAGTTGCTCGGCTGCACGTGGTCTATAAATGGATCTAAGATTCCACGTAAATATCTGAAACTCATTGTCCTTTAACCGTTTGAGTGGGTTGTCAACAGTAGATCCGGCCATATCCGAGGCTAGTTGATGCTTCGTAAATTCCTTTTTTTTAAATGCCCTGCAGTCACCCCGGCGGCACAACCCCCACGCTGAGGACCAGTTTCATTTTTAATAGCCCTGGGACGAGGGGTCGGTTACACCGAAGTCGGTAACCCATTTCGGGATGTGAACGCTGCCGTTGGCCCATATAAGACTCGTCCGCCACCATCCTTTTCCAAGACCCTGATTAAGTCCTGGAAATCCTTACCGGCCTGAGCTCCAAATATGTCGGAGTAGCCCGGATAAGGTCTTGTTTTGATTTTCCGAAACTAACCTTGATTTATAGCGCAGGAAACTCGGCATTTGCCCACTTCACTTCGCAATCTCTAGTGAGATTCCCAGATGGCGCCACGGGGAGGCGTGAAGTAGGGCTTATTAGCAGAGCTGCAAGACGTTCGGCTGCAGAGGCTCATTCTCGTCATTTAGAAAGCCAGCAGCTGCCGGAAGATACTACTTCTGCGAGGCCTTATACTAATCGTTGCCAAGGTGGAAAGTCCACCATTGACCAAATATTCACACCACGGCAGATCTTGAAGAAAACTCATTAGCTTCAGATTGATACACACAATCTATTTATCGATTTGAAGATCGCCTATGACAGCATCTGTAGAAACGAGCTACACAGAGCAATGTCTAGTTGTTGCATCCTTTTCCAAGCTCGTCCGTCTATGCAGAATGACGATGGGAATGCACGCTGCTCCATCAAGTTCGGTAAACATCTTACCGAGACCCTCGATGTTAAAAAAGGGTTTAGACAAGGCGATTTATTTAACATCATACTTTAAAGAATAGTTCACAACTCAAGCACAAACACATGAGGCACAATCTTTCAAAACTCTGTCCAATTACACGCATATGCCGACGATATTGACATAATTGGAAGAGAATAGCGTGATGTAAGTGGCACCTTTGCAGGTATTGAGATGGAAGTGACAAAAATGGGCTTAGCGGTCAATGAGATCAAGACTAAGTATATCAAAAAGGGCACTGAACACCGACGTTTCGGACAGAACGTCACCCTTGACAGGTATAACTTTGAAGTAGTTAAGGACTTTGTCTTGGAAATTTGGAAAGTTTTTAATGATAATGTTAATATTTAAATTTCACCCTTTTGATAGATCAAAAATAATCAACAGGGAAGACCAGAGGAGATTATTGATAATAAAAAAAATGCAGCAAATGTTGAAAAAATCTAGTTAGGTCTGTTCTTAGTACTTTTGGAAAGTTTATATTCTTTCGTGCAGCAACAATCCGTCACCTTTTAGGCATATGAAAAGTAAGAAAATAAATACCCCATCTCTTAAACCAGCGATAACCCTACGATATTTGGAACTTGCAATACATTTGACCAAGTAACAACCTGTGAATCCTGTAACTGTGAAGGAAAGTGGAACAGGGATGATACTACCAAAAGTTCAGGGAATGATAAGACATGAGTAAGTGCCCAAGGAAGACGATTGAGGAAATTTCAGATTAGCCGTGTCTCAACCGCAGGGAAACAACCAAAGCGGAGTCATATTATAGAGAAATTGCCATATTGCATAGAAAATTGCTTTCATTTGCAAAAGATCTGCTTTTATTTTGCTACAGGACAGTGATAGACCACATGATAGGATAGGAACTTTTATCTCAACATGAAAATAGGAAGTACCCATTTAATTACGGTATCTTCATCACTATCCGTTTGTTGCTTCTCTTTCTTTATAATATTGACGGCGGCGTTAAGAACCTTGAAGTCTTGTTCTTGCACATCTTCTATTACGACAGGTGAAGTCTCTTAGAGAACCCTTACATCAGTTTTTCGAACTTATTTTCGTAAGTATATTATTGGATTTGCTCGGTGTTAAGCTTTAAAAACATTTCACGGTAATCGTCGAAAATATCGAGATTCATTTTTCACACGGTGTTCCGAAGGGAAACAATTTTGTGCTTCCTATCCAGTGTATTTTGAAGAACGTTGTGTAATATTCCGTAGTCTGCGAGTGCAAGGCGAGGTTGCTCTTGGACTTTTGCCTTGTTTGTTACCGTGGACTTATCTTCATCTCTTGGTTGTAGCGCAGGTACGGATTGGTTTCGCGTGAGGTATTCAACTGGACCGTTTGGCATTTCCTTGCATTCTATTGTTATTCGAGGGCTTTTGAGAGCCTTCTTTTCTTATCAATGGAATTCGTCTTCATTTTGAAGCTCGTGATAGAGTCGCCCCATATCATTAAGTCCAGCTTAGAGTTGTTGTATTTCGAGGCCTTTATCTTTCGCTGAGTTCTGCTTAACCTGCGGACTTCCTTTCCTGTAGACATTCGATCTGGAGGATGGAGATTGGGGTACCCTTAAAGAGTATTGATAGAGATTTGATGGCAATAAATGCATCTCTTCAGAATCCGTAGAGCAAAGAGCTTGGATTTGCCAATAAAACAGATTGCCACCTGGGGTATGACTTTCATTTGTTTCCTTCACTGCATTTTTGCATGCACCACGCTCGGGTATATTCTACTATCCCTATCCGAAGAGTATTTTTGCGAAAGAGTAAAAAAATATTCAAAGACCGAGCATGCTGTACCACGCAGAAGATTTTATTGGGCATTCCGATTCCGGCACAAATTTCGTTTAGAATTTGACAAGCTTTGAGTTTTATCCTATTTTATATGGCATATTTCATATGTTAGCCTTAGGGTCGCGTGAATAGGCTTTTATATTCGTTACTTTATATATTATATCAAAACTGAAAATTGTAAGCTGACTTAATAATATTTAATTTATTACTGAATACGTGTATATCAACGTAACGTTTCTGTTATAATCCTCCTGGACTAGCTTGCCGAACAGCTATTTGAATTGAAGCATCTTTACGGAATGCTTGATGAATTTTCCGAATGCTTGATGAAATTCCCCAGGGTATAACAATGTTTGAGTCCCTTCGAGTGTCCCAGCAATCTTATCTCATCTTAACTTATCAATTTTAAACGAATTTCTTTTACAGATTGATTTCTTCCTCGTCTTTATCGATAATATTTTGGCCTTCCTCCAACGCAAGTTAAATTTCAGAGAAATGATAACACAATTAGTTTCTTGTAGTAATAATCTTGGGCATTATGTCTGATTTCCGCGATCGACTACTCTCCCTTGCATTTTCGCCGCGCTATAGAAAGGTTGTGAAGTGTATTTTAAGTCCTTTGAATATGGGCAAATTATTATTTCATAGCCCAAAAAATACTCGCATTTATAAAGATTGGGTCCTTAGGAGACTATTAAACCCATAACATACATATAAACATACAAATAAAATGTAAATAGTCCCATTCCGAACGGGAATCACGATTGCCGAAGATCGCCAAAAATTTAGCCAAAGCGGCAGTGGAGAAGTTTAAATAGCAAATCTGCTATCAAATAAATCTCACAGCAGACGATCATTTATTGCATATTTATGTACCTAAGTATTAATAAAATCAAGTGCCAACGTTAAGGCTTCGCTATACATTCATATTTAGAGAACGCAGCAGCACCTACCATGAGGAGCATAGAGTCATAAGCGTTATCATTGATTACAATCTTTTGATTTGTGTTGATTAAAACTTTCTTCTACCCTAAAATATTTGTGTAAATATCACAGTTAATACGATTATCACAATAAATTCATTATCATAGATCGCATATACGAGGGCGGGTCAATAAGTCCGTGACTTTTTGAATTTCTGACCTCTTTACTGAAACAGCAACACTGCTCCTGTCAACAGGCATCTGTCAGTTGACTCCTGTCAAAATTTAAACTTGCTGCGTCAGTTAGTTTGTGTTTGACAGCTATTTTTATCAGACTACTCACTAATTTGAGGAGAAAATGGAAAAAGGGAATTTCGTGTGCCTATTAAGCATTATTTCTTGCGAAAAAAAACCATTACCGAGACCAAGGCTAAGCTTGATAAATACTATGGGGACTCTGCACCATCGATTTCAATGGTAAAAAAGTGGTTTACTGAATTTTGTTGTGGCCGTACAAGCACTGAAGATGCCGAACGTCCTGGACGCCCAGTTGAGGTCTCTACACCCGAAACAATGGAAAAAATTCACGATATGGTGTTGGCCGACCGAAGATTGAAAGTGCGAGAGATTGTGGAAGCCGTAGGGATCTCGCATGGCTCAGTGGTTTCAATTTTGAATGATCACTTGGGCATGAGAAAGCTTTCCGCAAGATGGGTGCCGCGTTTGCTCACAGTCGACCACAAACGCATGTGCAGTTGCCATGGCAAAAATCCATGAATTGGGCTATGAATTGCTCCCTCATCCACCCTATTCTCCAGATTTGGCTCCGAGCGACTACTTCTTGTTCCCAAACCTGAAGAAATGGCTTGGTGGAAAAAGATTTGACTCCAATGATGAAGTCATCTCGCAAACAAAGGCCTATTTTGAGGACCTCGACAAATCATTTTTTTTGGAAGGGATAAAAAAATTGGAGAAGCGTTGGACAAAGTGTATAGAGCTCAAGGGAGACTACGTTGAAAAATAAAATTATTTTTTTATCAAAAAATCTGTGTTTTAATCCAAAAGTCACGGACTTATTGATCCGCCCTCGTATATACAAATATATCTATGTATGTACAACCACATGTATATTAATATTAGATTTTTTCATGCATTAAGTTCTTTTGAATGTAATTTGATTAATTTTATAAAAGCTCTATAAAAGTTCCGGATTTCGTGCGCTCAACAACTGCTTAGGAGAAGGTTATCAAGTTATGTTTAACTCTTATTTATTACTACATATTTTCAAGTACTTCATACGTATTTTATGTAATCAAGTTTTTCCCTATACATATTTTGCTTAATGTTTAATTAAGTTCTGAATGAGAAAATATTAATTTCGATTTGTCGGAATCAATAAATATTGTATGATAATGTGATATTTGGATATGATAAAATTAAGAACTAGAGATATGTGACAAGCACATGGGTGGGCAGCTTGATTTTAATGTAGGTTAAACAAGCGTAGAAAAGATATTTAAAATCAGAGAGTTATTCCTAAGAAACCTGGACAAAGGAATAAGCATGGTGAGCAGCTCTTTAATTAGATGCGACTATCATAGGCAGTTGTAACGTC
Source organism: Volucella inflata (assembly GCA_928272305.1). Taxonomy (NCBI): domain Eukaryota; kingdom Metazoa; phylum Arthropoda; class Insecta; order Diptera; family Syrphidae; genus Volucella; species Volucella inflata. The sequence goes on from OV743717.1 coordinate 36,303,670, forward strand.
TAATTCTATCATTATTTGAGAAATGCGGTAAGAAAGAAACCCACGTTAATTAATTTTTTTGTGCGGTTACGAGTATCTGTGCCCAAACTTCCTTCATTGCAAGAGACTACAAGTTCTTGTCCCCGCCACACTTTACTATTATGTACGTCAGCACATTTTTGGATAAATTCTTGATGCTTCATATTCGCATGAATATGATATTGCTAAATGATTTTAATATTTTGACCGAGTCAATCTAGGAAACTAATTTTTGATCGACGTTTACTTCATTGGTTTTTAAATTGCTTTTGAATTAACCAACTGACCTTCTTGCTATGGCCACATTTTGTTGTGACATTCTTTTCTATTCCATTGCCTGTATAAATTGTCCTTATCTGTTCACAAGTGCGGGAAATCGCATGTGGAGGAGTTAAAAAAATATATGTTATCTGTTACGCGTAAAATGTTTCTTTTGAAACCACATTACTCAAAGAAGATATACTACCGACTTGTTCATTCCTAATTACATTATGGTATTGCAAGTTGGGTTGGAACTTACAATTGCACAACCCAAGTACTAAACATTGCCCAAAAACACCTAATAAAAATTATCTGCAAAGTTAACAGATGGATAAATAACTTGCATCTCTTTCATTGTCTCCGAGTATTACCAATCAATCATCTTCATATATTTAAGGTTCTAAAGGTGTTTTTCATGCGAAGCGGTTAAAGCATTACTCTCAGAAGTTTAAGTGCCTGCGTTTCAAGAGTTAATATTTAATATGACAATCCCAAGCATTCCGGTAGTTAGAAAAACACATTTATTATACTGCGGCGGCACCTTAACTCTTTAACAAATTTTCACTTGAAATAAGAACAACAGTACAACCCAATTTATTCTTTAGTAAAGTTAAAAAATGGCTTTTTAATATGGATAGCTCTGCAGTCAAAACATAGTTGAACTTAGCTTGAAATCTGTAAACTATTTTACTTTTGTATGAAGTATACGCATTTAACTTATACTTCTTTTGAAAATATCGTATCTTTTGAGTATTTTAACCGATGGATCATTCGCCTCTAGTCACTCAATGCTACAGAATGATACCTATTTCTAAAAATTGTTAGTACTTTATTATTAATTTGTATTATTATTTTAAGTAAAATACTCGTAATAAAAAAAAAACATCTTAAAAATATAATTTTGACCAACTCCAGCACTATTCAATGACTGCCTAACTAAAAAGATGGCGCCGAAGAGGACAAAAACCCCACAATGCTTCAGCGAATCAAGCAAGACGCCAATCACCACGACAAAGTCAGGATTTCGATTGCTCCAGCTGTAGCAAACCACATTCCGCCGGAAATCTGCCTGTAAACACTTCGTGTGTGCTGGGGTTCACAGCTTTGTTCAACATGAACCATTTTTATGCAAGACATGCGCAGGTAATAGAAATTGTTCATTTACCTTTTTAGGAGCGGATACCGCATTTGAGCAACAAATACTGCTGCCTTCGCTCGAAGTGCTGTCACGGTTTCTGCGCAGAATGAGGCCAAAGTTGCTGCTGCTGTTAGGAACGTAATTGCCGCTGCAGCTTCAAATTATCATGCTAGTTTGCAACCAGTGTCAGCTGGTTCTGCGAAGTGGCGACTCTTTATTGCAAGCTTCAACAGAAGCTATTGATGAGGAAAACCTTATACGGTTACAAAAGTGGTCTATGGAAATTAAAACGACAGAGTGTCGACAGTAAAAGCAATAAAAAACTATTAGCTTTTTTTATTTTTTAAAAAGCGATAAAAAATTATTACTTATTTTTCGTTGTAAAAAAAAGAACTTTACACTCAATGGGATACGACTACTCTTTAAATGGTGAAGCACTTGTTAAATTTTCAAAAAATGGGGGAGACAGAAAGATCTTTGGGCTCTGTTGTTATTTCGCTCCGTGGGTGACATCCAACTTCTAAAGAGGAGACAGATTATTAGTGCAAATTGACTAATTGTCTTAAATAAGGCAAACTATTATTGTACATGATTTTAGTTGCCAGAAAAAAAGTCTTTCGGGTGCGGTTATGATTGAACGCTGAACCCTCCGATTGGGAAGTCAATACACTACCACTTGAGCCACGGCCATCCAGCTCACGTTCGACAATGCAGCGGCTCAGATTTACAAAAATTAGTGAAGGATTTCATTTGCGATGACAAATTCGGATCGTTAAGTTCACAAACTATCATAATGGTTAAGGACGATGTTTGAGCTTCAGATCTGCTTAACACCCACACAGTTCGTAAAAATTGATGATTCGGTACGATACTCCTCGAAGAGTTGATAAAATCCAAATCTCAGATAGCTATCCCCTGACAAGGAAATGACTAATGTGCCTCAAAAATGGTAAGAACAAGACCAAGACCTAACTGAAACGCTCAATGAGAAAATTAACGAGTACATTGTACAAGGTTACGCTGAAAAGCTCACCCCGTAGTAATTTATTGAAAACCGTAGCCGGTCATGGTATCTACCGATCTTTCTCGTGGAAAATCCATACAAACCGGGGAAAATCAGAATCGATTGGGGCGCTGCAGCTACAATTCATGTAACCTAACTTAACTTGGTGGTTCTAAAAGAGCCTGGCCAACTACACCTCTAACGTCTGTTATCCGAAGAAATGATCCACATTACCAGCCAAAAAAATGCCCAACTAAGCGCGAGGTTTTGAAAACACTGATGATAATTTTCAATCCATTGCATTGGGACTAATAGCTTATATTCTGATGTATATGAAGATTCTTCTTCAAGAGATTTGGTGTTACGGAATTAAGTGGGATGAAAAAATTAAAGATGACAAATACGACAAATTGCCTAAATGGGAACATCACCTTCCCAAAGGGGAGACAGTGAGAACCTGAAGATCCTTTATGACTTCGACCTGGGTCTCAGGTCTGACAACAGACCCATGTATATTTTGTTTTCGAAATTTTATGGCACGCGTGGCACTCCCATTAAGCTTCACAACGACATTACAACAAATTTTCATGATACTGAGCGGGAATTACGAAACACATCAAAGGCGACATAGCTCTGCATATGGGCGGCAGTGGAGAAAGACTAGTACGCTCAATAAAAACCGGCTTTTGCTATTGCTATTGCAATAGGAAGAAATCCGAATGATGAACTGCTACAAAATATGCTTATAGAACTTACACGGGGTGGCCGTGGCGTAGTTTTACTAGCCATCGCTTCTCACTCGGACGGTCAAGGTTCGAATCCTACTCATGATAAGTTTTTCATTTGTGTAATTGGAACTCAGTCAGAAAAATCTGGTTGTGTAGGCATAACACTGGCATGTAGATTGGGCTGTTGTAGAGTTTCAAGCACAAAACAACCGTTAAAATTTACAACCTGAATCATTCCGAGTGAAGAGAAACAATCCGTCCTATTCGGACTCCCATCCCTGAGAGTCAATATGGAATCCAAACATACCTGAGTTTTCAAACCACTTCATCACAACAATGCTTTCCTTTCTCCTCCTTTTATCATTCCGCCCGCGCCCTGGCGATAGTAAAAGGGTATCATAAAACCCCTTAAGGCGCGCGAAAAAAAAAAATTTTAAGAACCCAGCAACTTTTACGCCTAACCCCTTTTTACTGGGATCAGGTAATGGAATGAAACTTCTGGTAAAATTCAATGATGACATTATAGTGCAAAAGAAATTGACTTATCTCGCAGCAGTTTGCGGACAACATAAGATAAAAGTTCGCAATAAAACATACAAATTTTTTCATACTCGCCAGCTAACAAAAAGTCTACGTTGCAGCGTAACTTCCTCCGACACATGCATTAATCGCTTGCAATAGGTATTGAAATCGTTCTTCGATTGATCGAACGGTTCGATATTTTCTATTAGTGCACAAATAGACGTAATAAGCAAATACATAACAGGTTAGCTTGTGGCCTTATTTTAAGCTTATATCATTTGAGTGTTGAAAGTATTAATCCATTAACAGAAAAAGGAAAGAACTTTTTAAGATGTAATATTGTGTGGGTATTCATAAGGAATAAAATCATATTGATATTACCCTTATTTTAACGTCGGAAGTAATGCATCTCAATGCTCATTTATAATGACATTCCAGTTATCAGCTTTTTGGACAAAGCCAATCTGCTTGCTGTACACTTTGCTTCCAGATTGTGCTTTGTCTCCACCTCCTCCTCCTTGTGCGCATCGAATCTTCAATGGGACGAATCTCCTTTCGCAATCGTGAAGGAGCAAGAGTACTGAAAGATCTGAACATTCACAAATCCGCTGGTTTAGATGGTATATCTCCCCCTCCTCTGAAGAGATGCTCTTCCACACTGGCCAAACAGCGTAAGCTTTTCTATCAATTATACTCCTTAGGACTCTTTCCGAGCAGATGGAAAACAGCATTTTTCCAACCCGTCCCTAAAAACGATGAATCTTTTTCTCACATATAATATCTCGAAACTCGAAAACTTCTTAATGCCCGACAGCACGGTTTTCGTATCAGCAGGTCCACTGGTGATTTTATGGCTTGTCTTACCGAAAAGAACCAAGGCTTACATCAATCTGACGACAGCAAGATAGTTGCACTTGATATTTCTAAGGCATTTGACAGAGTTTGGCATCAGGCTCTTTTGTCCAAAGTGCGCGCATTTGGGATCGACGACTCTCTTCTTCAATGGACTAGAAATTACCTTTCGGAACGTTCAATTCGAATAGTCTTGGATGGTTTCAAGTCTGATATTTACAAAATAAATGCTGGTGTTCCCCAGGGCACCATTCTTGCCTCTTGCCTGCTACTTCTAATCCAGTGACGACATTTCGCTCTGCTTTTCATATTCGTTCTTGGAATATTTTAAGGTACTAATAACCCCTGAAGCGCGCGCTAATTATAAAAAAATAATAATTTGTAGAACATTGAGTGGAAATAATTTGCATTTTGGCGCTATACCATGCTGGTACAACGTAAATAGAATGGTGTGAATTATATATAGGTTTGAGCCAAAAAATTGTATTTTGAATAACAAAATGTAGACCGTTAACCCTTCCCGTTGGACTTAACAATTTTAAGATTTTTTCTATGTAATTAGAAATGTTCACGCTCTTATGACACTTCATGTATGTCACAACATATTAGTTTTAGAACCTGAGTATTTCGGGTATATACCGCTGTTCTTGCAGAAGCATTTTGTTTTGTTTCCATCTAACATGGAAAGATATGGAACTCAAAGCCTATTGATCATCAATGTTGATAAGCGCTATGAATCTAAAAAATAATAAAGTTATTTATATTAAATATTCGATCCAGTGCCCTCTTAGCCCAAAGAAACAGCTGTTGGCAAGAGTTATTCTTCGTTTCGTTTGATCTTAGCGCTGGTGGCGTCGTCTGTACTTATAGCGGAGCCTATGAAAACAAAGCTTTCCTGGCCTGAAGCCACACTGATATGGACTTAACAGGTTGTTGACGAACGGCTTCAGGCGTTCATACAATACGGCAGATAAGGTCTTGTATGCGATGTTAAGGAGACTGATACCTCTGTAGTTGGCGCAGTTCAGAGGGTCTCCTTTCTTGAGAATCGGACAATCAATGCTGAGGTTCCATTCATCGGGCGTACTTTCGTCCGACCATATTTTACAGATGAGATTGTGTATGCTCCTCACCAAATCATTGCCTGCCGCTTTGAAGAACTCCACTCCAGCAGCTTTGTTGGACTTAGGCTTAGATAAACCTATCTTCACTTCATCCAGGTCGGGTGGACGGAATTATTGGTCATCATCGTCCAGGTTGAAAGGTTGATTCTGCCTGACAGCGCTATTTGGTTCGTAATTGTCATTATACAGATTGCAGAAATTGTCTTTCCAAATCTTCAGCATCGACTGCGATTCTACCACGATGTTCCCTTTTCACCTCTACAGGATTCGGTTTGGGGTTTGTTTCTGTGGCATGTTATTTTTACATCTTGGTAAAACTTCCAAACCTCATTCCTGGAATAGCATCTCTAATTTCCTCGACTGCGCGCTTCTCATGAGAAGCCGGTGTTCGTCTCTCCTCTTCTGCTCAAAGAGCTCGTTAGCAGCTCTGGTCTTATTTTGCAGTGCCGCATTGCGTGCTTTTTGCTTATCTGCATGTGCTTGCGGTATCTCTGATGGCGTTTCGGCAGTGTTTTCTTCGATGCTTGCAGTATTGGACTTCTTAAGAGATTAAGAGACACTCAATCGGAAAAGGACTTGGCGATCTCTTGCGATTGTCGAATTTCCTCACAGCATTAGTTTGTCTTGTCGTAGTTTGGGATATCCGCAACCCTACCATGGCTATAACAAGGTAATGGTCCGAGTCGATATGATTTATATTCTATAAATTAGAGGATTCATTACTAGAGCTCTTTTTTGTTATAGATTGGAAATCCAGTGAACGTCTTAGTTGAATATTTCCTAAAAACTAACAGAGCCCCGAACATGGATTTGGGTAAATAAGTTTTGTGGATGACTCATAAATTCCCTTTGAAATCACTTTTTGTCACTAATGTAGAATATAGCTATTAATTAAATGAGTTAAACTGGAAAGTAAGTTTAACTTCTGGCAAAACTTTATATGAGATATACAATATAAAACGTTGTGAATTTCGATATCTTCAAGCAACACATGATAATTTCTTTATCTGCTAACTACAATAGTAGAATTTTCTTTCTGCCTAGGATTCTATCAATCTTCATTCTTTTGGGTTATTATTTTTCCTGAGCTTATCATTTCATGTCGGAGTACTTAAAATAAAAACTTTCTATGATTTTCGCGATATAGACCATGCTGCAGCATATTTTATGACTTAACGTAGACATTTGTTTTTTCAAATGCCTAAACTTACATGAAATGCTGAGGTGCTTTTCGTTGGTTGCAGTTATTTGAGTTGGTTGACTTAGCATTGAAGGCTTAGTTTACAGTATTAAGTGTAAATTCCTGAAAATTATTATGATTATCCCAAGCTAGGTAGTCTGTATCCTAGAGTTTACCGTCAAAATCTTAAACGAGAGGTGTATTTTAATATTGGAATAATATACTGTATGGCACAGGAGTAATCGTTAGTTTAATCCGCAATTGGATAAAGCAAAATCTGAATTTCTTATCAAATACATACTTTTAAAACATATACGCCTAAGTGTTACCCAATCATCTCGCAAATTGTTAATAACTATTATTTATTTTGGATATACTACAGTTTGTAAAAATATGCTTGTCGTGAAATGATAATAAAAGCAAAATAAAAATCTGTTTTTTAATAATGCCTTTTCTGTATTTAATTTGTACAAAGTAATATATTTGACACACTCCATATCATCGATTAAAGAATATATATTAGTTCTTCGCGAATTATCAATTGCAAAAACTGTCATTATTCCAGTATACAACATGAACACATAAAAAACGATTTGTATTTTTGTATAAACCAGTACCAGGACCCAGTGGGGTCCAGTACTTTTAAATTGTATACATACAATACATTACTTCTTAGGCACAAAACTTTTTACATACATTTCATGTCAAACCAGCAAGGGGTTATATAAATGCCGTTAATTTTTTAGGGCGACCATATCCCTATTAATTAATAAAGATCACCGACTACAGCACAAATATGACTATAGGGAAAACAACGGATACAATATCTTAATAGAAAACAATCCCACCGTCGATTCATTCCTTCCGGGGACTTTATTAAAACAATTGATATCCGTTGTAGTTTATACCAATAATAATCGAATAATTGATATGTACATTACAATCGAGATGCTAAGATTATATGAAATTGATTACATGTTAGTATCCTTCGAACGAAATTATCTTTTCCTGTGTTTAAATTAAGCAAGGAAATGTTCATGCGGGCTGTAGCATACCCAGCAGATATCCAATGGAAAATCCAAACTTATATTCATTAAGATATATACTCGTATGTTTATATCTATACGCACTAATAAAGAAGTCAAAAGAATCATAAATACATCAGTTTAATTTTAAAATAGGTAAACCTCCCGTATTCTTCAGCTGAAATACATTGACTTCCTCGAATTATAATACAACAATATCTGTTTGAACAATATGAATTAACATAGAGCTATTATTTCTGTGAATATATCGGGAAAAAAGAGTTCATTGGGTATTTTCAGAAAAAAATTGAATTTTCGTTCTCGTATTCTATGGGAAGTAATTTTTATTATTGCTCCCTGTCTACAGCTACATAGGTACCTAATCAAATTCAAAATCGTCTAGTTATGAGTGTTTTCGCATTGTTAATGTCAAAAAGTTGAAATTTGTACAATCAAATTAAATCAAATTTTTGATTCAATATTGTATTGTACTAGTATTTATCAACTCATTAGGTGTAATTAAAAGGGTAGGCCAATTATTGTTTGTTTTTTTTAAATCGTAGGAGATACTGCAAAGTTACTTCCGAAGTGGATGCTATGCTGCCGAAACATTGCGAATTTAGAAAAGTATTTTAACTAAGGTTGAAATAATACACCAACTGCAACTGGTGCACGCTAGTTTGTAAACCTAATTCATGACACTGGTTTGCTGACGGCTAGCCGCACATATTTCCGGATTCAAGGGAGAATATTGCAGCTGTTATCTAAAGTGTGTGACTAAACTGGAAAGAGAAAGAGACCTAACATGCCACTATTTACTGAAAATATGAAAATTTACAAATTTCGAAGGACATTGCATTCGGCTGACAGTGTAAAACGTTCAAATAACAAGTATAAAAGCCACAAAGTCTAAGCATTCATGAACGGTTGATACCTTTTAAGGGTTAATTATATAAAGGGTATTTTTTTACCCAGTACTAACTTCAAACACATTTATCTGTCAAACTAACTGTCAAATTGAAAACTTTTCATATAATTTTTTATTCAGAAGTCTGATTTTTATCGTGATTACATACCCGTTAAAACTTATACAGCACTTACATGATATTACTCACGAAATAATTGAACATCTGAGACCGTTTTTGATCATTTTCGCATAACATTTTCTTTGGAAGATGTCCTTACATTTTATGGACAATTTTACGCAAAGATCTTGGCTCTCAAGATCCGGCTCATGCAAACAATTGAAGCCGATTTCAAAAATTTGTGATTTCTATGATACTCGTATTCATTTGATATTCATATGATATTTATCAGAACCAGCCATGACGGGTATAGGTATGCCCGAAATTTATTTTAACTATTAATGGAACAAATTATTCTCTCGATTGTACACAAGAAAAATAAAAATAATTTAATGAAAATTCCTGTTTTATGTTTTTAAATGATAGTCAGTAATGGCTTAATAAACACCCTTTATATTAGGTTAGGTTAGACAGGCTATGTCATAAAACACATCACTAGGCACCAAAACAGGCCCATCGCGATCCCTATTGTTGAATTTAACTTCAAGTGGCAAAAATCTAAACAATCTCTCTGGTAAAACACCCAAATTCTTTACAAAGCCATGAAGGCTTTTGAAAATCATTCCGTCTTTTTCGTCGAAGTTGTCAAAAAAGTATTTTCCTAAGAATTTCCTTCGGCTACGCGATATTGCCTCACATTCACACAGTATGTGTGTTATGTCCATAACCGCTTACAAAATCTACAAATGTTCGTATCTGACAGTTTGAGACCCTTAACGTGTTTCAGCAGGAGACAGGGTTCTGTCAGCTTATCCCTGTTCAGTTTAATAAACTCCCTAGATCTTTTACCGTTGAAAAGTGGCCATAGAGCCTTGAACACCCTATATCCTTCAAGATTCGACCACCTTATATTGGCAGTCTTTATGGTCTTTTCAGCGATAGTGTCCCTGTGCAGAGGGGTGGTCTATTATCGAGTAGCCCTCCTGTTCTTACAAGGTCGTCCGCTTGTTCATTTCCTTCTACCGCAGTGTCCTAGCTTCCAGCACAATCTAACCCGGTTCTGAATGCATAACGCTTTGAGCATTGCGCGATAGCCTCTGACTGTATCCGAGATAATATCGGTTGATTCCATTGCGTTAAGAGCGGCCTGAAGAGATGCAATCTGCATAAGCTTAGCCGCCCTGAGGACAGCCAGAACAACTGATTGGAAGACACTACTTGTGTCCGATAGTTTTATGGACACTCTTAGTTCTGGGTCTTTTGAGAAGATACCGGAACCTGTTCCTTCCTCTGTTTTCGAGTCATTTGTGAAAATTGCAATTTTATTGGGCCTGAGTACTGCCTTTTCTTGCCAGTCATTTCCTCTCCGGATATACATATAATATCATATGGAATGACGAAGTCGATCAAGGAAGGAATTTCATCCGTTAAAATTGGGTTGTCCGGCAGTAGCTCCGCTAGGATCGTGCCCTGTCCCAAGTTACAACCCTTTGTATTATATAACATATGGATACAAATTCCACTTTCCTAATTTGTAACATAATAATAGTATGTGATTAATAAGCAGACGAAGTGTCATTCTTACTTAATAATTTGATAAAAAAAACATGCATATGCATGCATGTGTTGAAAGCGAATTTTAAGATAATGATAAAGTAACATACACGTATCTTAATATTCCAAGATGAGAAGTATTCAAGATATATTTATATATATATATATATATATATATATATATTATAAGCGGACTTGATATTCTGAATGAGCTTGTTTTATACTATCCCATTTTTTTGAAGTCAAAAATGATAGGAAGGAATTCAATTTAAAGAACAGGTAGACCTCATTCACTTCTAGATGGAAGTCGGAATGCACTGATCGTTAGGGAAAAATCTATATTCAAAAGAGTTAGGCGTCCTACAAATAGTCCATTTTCAGATCACCAGAAGAAAGACGAACTGCTCTTTATAGCACCGGTTAAAAACCTTAGGATGGGTGGATCTGGCCTCAATCCACATTTTATTAACGCGACTTTCCAAGAAGGTTGCAAATTGAGAGCTATAATAGTACAAAAACAAGTTACATAAAATGCACAAAATATAATGCACACTTATGTGTTCAACGTGGAAGAAATTGTTATCTCACTTTTCATACAAAAATTTTCGCTAAAAAAAAATTCGAAATCAAATAACGGAAATACTCAGTTGGTTTAATTTCACATTTCATAGGACAATAAATGATAAAAAGATGTTTTACTATAATCCTTGGCTACCAATTTGTGCAAATTACACTAATATTCCTCAGTTATATGTGCTCGTGGCTACCTGAGTATTTTGATTATTTTTGAATAGTGGAAAATTGCACTGAGGTACGTGCAAAGAAAATATTGATTCTACTGTAACTTCTCCGCCTTTCATTTCTTACGTTGTGCTTAAACCTTGAGTGGATGGGGAAAGTCTTTGAGCCCAATTGGGGTGTTGGATTGATGATTTATGTCAGTGGAAGATTAATCTCGGTTTCTTAATCTTTTCCTCTGTAGTTTTAGGTGTGCAACTAGGGCAATAACTGAATTTATATTGTGCTTAGTTTCCAACAAGTTGACTTTCTTTGATCTGTTGACATATAGGTTTTTAATCACTTCCAAAGATATGACTTCTTCTATTTGACCTTGTTTTTGCAGTGGTTGAAGAATTGAAGGAAGAGGTTGAAGTTCTGTAATCTCGCGTGTTCTGATTCCGTTACTTCTATGGTATGGTTAACATGTTTTATGATCAAGGTACCATTGAGCATCGCCGTTTCGTTATTGATAATGACGGGTCCACTGAATTGGTTTAATTGAAATACTTCAGGGAAAACTTCATCTACTTCGGGGATATGTTCATCGATTATGATGGTACAACTCGCCTCGTGACTTGGTAAGAGCTTCGGTATGCAATAGTTGTTATTTAAACTTATAATATTTTCTTTATTATAAATAGTTAATGCCACATATATTTTTCAATCTTTTTTGACAGTGTATATTTTCATCATAATATTTTAATATTTTTTCATAATCTTTTCTATTGATTATTGTTTTTTTTTATAATTGGTTTTAGTATGAAAGTTTATTTTTCCAAAGTTGGGATACTTATGATATAAAAAAAAAATCTTAAAATTAGAAGTTCTTTTAATTTGGGCAAATTCGAATGCCTTGTCGAAGTTAACATGGGGTATATTAGTGCATTTAAGGATTTCGTTATATTAATTTCGGTACTTAATAATATGAAACAGTTAATAACGTTGGCCTTAGCCGAATGTAAAGCATAAGCTTTATTCGTTATTTCGTCTTTAATTACATCTTATTTATATCTCATTTCTGATATAATGTTATTATTGTTGTTTCATTCTTCTCCTTTAGCTTATATTATATTTTGAAGTACATTGTCCATCTTGTCTACTAATATCATAATCGAGGTGGTCGGGATTTCCCTCAATCCATTTCCACATAGTTCCTAAAAATGTCTAATGATCGTCTTCCTAATTTTTAATCTACATACTTAAATTAGTTTTAATGATCTCGATTTCAAAACGAATGATAAGAAATAAAGGGTTGCTGGGTTGAAAGTGTTTTATGACTTTATCCTCAATATTGTTGACTAGATTCTCATACGAATTTATATCGACAACGTGAATTATTTTAAATCATCCATCCTGAATAACTGCATTGCCTGCATATGTCCTTATAAGTTTCGAATTTAAGTAATCAATTATCTATAGATTTGCATTTGCAGCACTAACAAGAGGCTAGTAAGGTGAAAGAGAAATCAATTTTGTACGAGTATTACGATTTTATGTTTGATTTTACCTGAATGTGTAATAACTGTGGAGTTTATGTTTTCTAAAACTGTTTCGTCTCTTAATTTTGATGTACTATTAATTTAGTATTAATTTTATATGCTCAATTTTATCTGAAAGGCTATTAAAAGAAAGATTTCGTGGGGCCTATGCCACAAAGAGCGCCAAACAATTTTGATATAATTTTGCGTAGGTGAAAATTCGCAAATTCGATGATAGTTTCTGATTGTAAAGAGGTCATCACTTCCCTTTAGGTAAGTGTCAGAATATATCCGTGGTAATAGACAACGTAAATCCACTCTTTATAAACGCGTAGAGTATAAAAACCATGCAAATGACACTAAAAAAAGTATTATCACCCAAGGTTGTAGACCAGCTTTGCTGGAAAATACACGCTCTTCAAAGGTCTGTTCTATGGATTCTGAGAGCCATTTATTGCATTTATTAAACGCGTTTGGAAAAAGTTCACTAGTATCGAGATCTCCACCACATAGATCTCATATAATTACGTGGGAAACAAGAAATCCGACGACACCAAAAATGTCGGGGCACGAACAACAGACTTCAGCGAAAACCAAAAGCTTCAATGGGGAAAGTAACGACCAGGTTCCCTAGAATGGAAAAGCTCTGCGAAGAGCTAAGGAAAGTACTTGGACTATTTACAGCCAAACACGAAACTAATAAGGGAATACCTAAATTAAAAATGTGTCTGCAGTAAGTTGTAACACGTCAGGCAAAGCAACCTATGGAACGAACGAAGAGAACTTAAGTCGTGAAAGGAACTGTATACTACAGAAACTACCAGGAAAAAAAGGGGAAGCTATTTCCTTGCCCAAAATCATTACAGAAAGTAAGAGAAATGAGCCGGGAAAATATATCATAATAAATACTCAGTCTGATAAAAAGCGGAGTCCTAAGCACCAACCACAGCCGCTAATTAACATGATCAGGATTGCAGACTACAACAAACTTAAAACAATCTTGAAGATATTGTTGCGAACTGATTACACCGTCGTCAACGTCGTCAGTAGCTTAAAAAATAAACATTTTAAGATTGTAGATGCCATTACACTGAGTCTCCACTAGAACTATTTATTTCAGACCTATTGTCAAACTTAATGTCAGACAGTTTTATTTTCAGACATTTTATTTTATCGAAAGGTTGCCAAATTGTTCATTCATTTCTTGAAGAAAGACAGTTGCATGATTTAGAAACCAATTTTCCGCACGTATTGCTCATATTGTTTAAAACAATTAAATAATTCCAGAGTGTCTCTTTGCGAAATTCTCCATTCAGCAATTTTTTTTTCGTAATAAATCTCAAATTGACAATCACTGCCAAAATTATTTCAGGGTTTATTTCCACAAAGATGTGCAAAAATAAATGCAGAAATTGATATCATGAAATAAATTATTTCAAGAATTTTGCGGTCTCCATTGGAAAACTCAATTGCATGAAACATTTTTTCCAAAGACTTATTGCCAGTGGAGATCAAGGGTTAAGATCGAGAACGAGCACTTTTACGCACGGACACAAGTGTCGGCCGATACTTCGTTATTTCCTTTGCAACGTGTGCTAAGAGTAGTAATTTGCTGTGTTCAATGCTGGTTGCAGTATCAATACAGAAAATTGAATTTAAAATGTTGAAGTCTCCAATGATTTTATTAATTGTGCTTACCCGCCTAATTCTATTAATATAATCTGAATGAGCCAAATTATTAATATTTTCATTCATTTGAACATTTAAAATCTATTATTCAACCAACTCATCCTTTTTTAAAACTTTTCATATTTTAAAACACAATAAACACACTGACTACAAAAATTCTTCCGACGATAAGAACTCTACGATGAGAAAAAAAGAATAAAGCAAATAAATAGAATAACGAACAAGGCAAAGCAGAAGACACAAAAATTCTAAAAAAAAAACATTCTTCCCGCCTGACACAGCCTGCTGACTCACTTCTCACCCTCCTTTTCATCACAATCGAGTGTTGAAGTGCTCAAACAAGAAAAAAGAAATCTTGCATGCGATGTTGTGAGGTTCCATTCACCGGGCATACTTTCGTCTGACCATATTTTAGAGATGAATTTGTGTATGCTCCTTACCAGGTAATCGCCTGCCGCTTTTAAGACCTCGGCAGTCAGGGCGTCCGCTCCAGCAGCTTTGTTGGACTTCAGCTAAATCGTCTAGGATGAAAGGTTCATTCTACCTGACAGCGGTATTTGATTCGTTATCGCTGTTATACAGTCTACAGAAATGATGGTTACAAATCCTCAGCACCGACTACGACTCTACTAAGATTTTCCCTTGTCCGTCTCTACAGGCTTCAGTTCAGGGGTTGTTTCTATGCCATGTTTCTGGCACCTTTTGGTGACTTCCGGATCTCATTCTAGGAGTATCATCTCACAATTTCATCTCGAATTCGTCATCAAACCAGGGGTTTCGTTGTGGTAGTCAAGTGATACCCAGCACATCCGTAGCGACATCTCTGATGGCTTTTTGGTAGTCTTGCTACAGGTCTTCGATGCTTGATGCTGTCAGTAAGGCACCTCTTAAGAGATTAAGACTTAAGATGATGTTGGCTCCTCGGAACGTTCGAGCATCCGTTATACTTATTGACGGTTGATTGATAAGGAGCTCTGCAAGTCCGCTTGTGAATATCGAGATGGGGGAGTCACGTCCTAGCTACGACAATGTTTAGACCCGCCGCAAAGTCGATTAGCCTGAATCCGGTATGGGAGGTGGTGTCGTGCAGGTTCTTTCTTCCAACAGTCCTTCTAAAGATGCCCTCTCTTATTAGCTTTGCATTAAAGTCTTGTTCAGGAGCTCATGGAAGGCATCTTTGGTGTCTTCATTTTTCTCCTCTGTGGCGCCTAATGCACCCGTGTCAGTCTTATGTTTTCAAATTTAGCTTTGATGCGGATCGCTACGAGGATTGCTCGTTCACATGCCGAAATTTCAAGACTTCTTGCCTAAGTCTGCCTTCAACAACAAATCCGAATCCAAATAGGTGCTATTTTTGCCGTCGATAACAATCACCGTAGTAGATGTCGCAGTTATTCATCATCTTTTTGTCCGGCCTATCCCATCGCATTTCCTGGATAGCAGTTATGTCTATTTTGCAGGCGGTATATTCGGCTGCTCGTGGCCTTTTAAGGGACCTAACATTCTACGTGTATATTTGAAATTCGTTTGCATGGGTTGTCAACAGGAGATACGTCAGTATCCGAAGCATGTTTTTCTTCGTATCTTTTGTATATTTTCCATATCTGGGCAGTTATTCCGGCGGCACAACCGCTAACCTGGAGAGCCAATTCCATTACTGATACCACTAGGACGAGTTGTCGGTTGCCAGTAACCTAAAGCCAGTAACCCACTCTGCGATGTGAGTGCTGCCGTTGGCCCATTAAAGTCTCTTCCGCCACCATCACTTTTCCAAGATCCTGTCTTAGTCTCGGACACTACCTCCTGTCAATTTAAAAACAACTGCTTGAGAACTGTTTTTACTAAAATTGTTCACGAAAAGAAGGGAACAATTCGATTCATTTACATATCACTTCCGATATCATTTCTTATATTTTAAAGTCTTAATAAACATGAGTTTATTTGATTACTGTATATTCTCTAACTTGCAGAAAGAATTTGTATTTTCACTTCATATTATGGAAAACAATTGTTTTAACTCGTTCGCATCTAAAGAATAAAGAATTAATTTTTTTTTTCCGGCGAGGGCCGGAGCGCTTTGCAGTTTTGCCGTTATTTTTTTTATTTCTATTCTATTTTTCTTCCGAGAGCTAAAATGGCAGTGTCGTCTTCAAAGATGGCAAGAACAGTTCCCTCGACTTGTGGTATATCTCTTGTATATAAGAGATACAGGAGTGGACCGAGGACACTTCCCTGCGTCAATATGTTGCAAAGTTTCTATGGCAAAAAGATTAAGCAAAAAGGCTTGAAAGACGTCAAGAAATACGCTTGAGCAAATCTTTTTCTCTTACAGAGCTTTTTCGTTACGTCGGTAAGTCTATGCACCTGCTCAATAGTCGAATGTTTAATCCGAAATCTAAACGGATGGTTGGGGATACGATTTTTGTCTTCAATAATTGCCATTAAACGTTTGAGCAGGATCCTCTCAAAATTTATTGACAGGATTGGAAGGAGAGAAATCGGTCTATACGATTTTTTATCAATCGGAAGTTTACCTAGTTTTAGCACCATAATTACTTCCGAAACTTTCTATTGGCACGGAACGTATTCTAGCCTAAAAACCGCGTTAATAATATGTAAAAGCTTAGTGAGTGCTTTTAAGGGCAGCTTTTAAAGGACTTCCCCGGTTACCAGGTCGTATCCGGGAGCTTTTTTCGGTTTTAATTCAGCAAGGGTTGCGTTGTTGTGTTGTTGCATTGAGTTGCATTTGGTATTGTAACGTCGACGGCCTCAAGTAATCCAAAGCTGTTATGTTCATGTTTACCGAATTACCTTGTACATAAAGGGCTGAACCTAATAATCAAGTAATCCAAAGCTGTTATGTTCATGTTTACCGAATTACCTTGTACATAAAGGGCTGAACTGAATAAGAATCTGAAGCTTGAATCTGTATCTGTATCTCGAAGTTGGGTGTTATTTAAGTTCGAGATACAGATTCAAGATACAGATTATACATGCATTGAACTTTTGAAAGCTCGATATCAGATACAGATTCAAGCTTCAGATTGACATTCTGTTCAGCCCTTTATTCTTATTGGACCCCAGAAAGCTGATCTACGTAAATTTTACTCCCATGGTGAACAAAGAAAGCTTTTTTCCGGAAAAGCATAAACCACTATAGCTGCACTTTCGCAAGCGCTTGCGTACTCTACTTAGGCATCAGTATAGTGAAGGTGTTTGACAGAAGTGCATCTCGTTTTATTTATTCAAGTGCTTTTTTGAAGTCTAAGGAGTAAAATTTACTTAGAGTTAGTCTTACCGTATGTATTGTTTCAACTCAAAATTTTATTTGTGTTTTCGTTAAAGTTTTTTTTTTTTTTTTATTATCATTGGCAGTTTCAGTAATGGCGTACATAACGGATAACATTTTGGAAAATTTATTAGAAAATGTTGACAGTGAATTGGAGAACAATATTGATATAGAGGATTCGGATTCAGATTCCCATTATTTAAATGAACCCAATAAAAGATTTTGAAGACGATATCCACAATATCATTTTATTATCTTTTGCGAACAAGACTGTAAGCAAAAAACGAAAGCTAACCTACTCTACCCCGCCCTATGCGACTTCAGAATTAGCAGCAACTTCGTCTTTAGTTACTGGGGGAGTGCAATTGGAAGGTCATCATCGACAAAAAAACGAGGTAAGGTACGATAAAATGAAAGGTAAGGGACAAAAAGACCAATTTATTTGGAATACTTAACAATTTTTTTCCCATGTATAAGCCAAGTTCTTACTGCACAATAGATGAGCAGCTTGTTGGTTTTAGAGGGAGATGTCAATTCCAGATGCTTTGCCTAATAAACCAAATATGTATGACATAAAATTTATCATGATATGTGATTCGGCTAGCAAACACATGATTGATGCTGCACCTTATTTATGAAAGAATATGGATGTTGGTGGCACGCCTTTAGCTGAATATTATTTTCTTAAGCTGGTAGAATCTATTAAAGGATCAGACAGAAACCTGAAAATGGATAATTGGTTCACTAGCGTGCTTTTGACAAAAAAAAAACTACTAGGACCAGATTATAAGTTGACATGCATTGGAACTATTGGAAAGAATAAGCACAAGCTGCCTAAGGAGTTCTGTAGTGTAGAATTTCTTGATCGAGAATAAACACATTTTTTTTTTACAGTCAGGAAGTTACTGCGGTGTGATACAAGCCCAAACTGAAAAGAAATTGTTTCGTTGTTGTCCTCAAGGCATAC
Organism: Volucella inflata; assembly: GCA_928272305.1. Lineage (NCBI taxonomy): Eukaryota > Metazoa > Arthropoda > Insecta > Diptera > Syrphidae > Volucella > Volucella inflata. The sequence continues at coordinate 36,322,303 of OV743717.1, forward strand.
ACAACCGAACATATATGAAGAAACACACAAGCCTGACATTATTCACGTTTATAACTCTACAAAAGATGCTGTAGATACCTATGACCAAATGTATCAAAATATGAATTGCGAACAGAAGACAAACAGATGGGCATTATGCATCTTTTATAATATGAAAAACATAGCATATATCAATGCTTATATAAATTATGTTTCTAATTTTATAAGGAACAGTAAAAAGGAAATCTTAAGCAACTCGTTAAATAATTTTTTAAAACAAAGTCATCAAATACTGCTACCTTGATGTTAAGCAACATATATGTATTTCGTTTTAGTGTTAATTATGTCTTTATTCCGTTGGAACCACCTTGACATCATAATTGACATCTAATAACAGATTAAAAGATTCTCATCACGCAAGAGTAATATTGTCATCAAAAGCAATGTCTTTGAATAAACAATGAAATGGTATGCAATAAAAACAGATGGGATCCAAACCAAAGCCCTGAGGTAAACTAAAACAGTTTTTGAATTATACAATTCGTTTTCGATTTTTTAAATACGTGGCAAACCATTCGAAGATAAAACCCTAAGACCCGCTTAACAAAGCTTATCTAACAACAAAATGTGGTTCACCATTTCGCACGCTCTGGTTGTATCTCTAAACAACGCAGCAGAAGTCTACGACGCATTTATATTTATTTTACCTGTAAATCTAAGCAGAGCACTTCCTGTAAACTTTCTACTTCTAAAACCGTTTTCACGTTCACTAAAAAAAATCGTTCTATCTAAAAAGCAGACCATTTCTATCTAAAAGCAGACCAAAGATAATCGTGTAAACACTCTTAACGTCTGTGATGTGAAAAGTTATTCGTTTCAGAATTAAGCTGGATATCTGGTCTGAACAAGAAGATTAAGTCATTATTATGTGACATTTTTATCTCGTGGATTTCGAGTGCCGTAAATTCTATAAAGAAACACCTTTCCGGTTGGGAACCCACTTGTTCGATGTTGGATAAAATCGTTAAGTAAATAAGCAACTTGTTTGAAGTTATATCTTTATTTTTCATACATCTTTTTACAAAAAAAAATACGAAACGAAATTACAAATTCTCTATAATATCAACAGTTGAGCATCTCTTTAGATTATTACGAAGCTAGTGGCTGCTTCTGTTGATTACTCCTACCTTCACCTTCATTTGATGAGATAAGCAATCGTAACCATTTTGAATTGTAAAAAAGTTTTCCCATAGTCTCAAAAAAATATTGCTATTGGAGACTACCCCTCATAAAGAACCACAGAAAAAATTAAAAAGAAACAGATAATTTAAAAATACCCAATTATTTAAATTAATAGATTAAGTAATGTCAAAAATTACTTTATTTTTAAACACTTTTCCCGTATTTTAGTTTGTCACTAAATGAATGTTCTTTTAAAAAATTGTTCGTATTTTGTAAAACAAGAATCAGAGTTATCTTAATCTTAGTTCTTATCTTTGCCTCTTAGCGATTGAAATTCCAAAATGCAATATCAACGCATTTCATAAGAAATTATTGCACATAAGTATTATGGATGTATGTATATTTATTCTGCGTCGCATAAAGCAAAATGGATTGAAAGCAAGTTTCTACTTAAGTGCTTGCGTTGCATGCAACATTTAAGTCGTTGAAACAATTAAGGCCAAGATAATTTTCACAAAGTTAGTGCAAAACACCTGCTGACAAATTCAAGTATGTATTTCCCTATCTATAATAAACAGAATACTCATTATCGATATTAAATTCATCCCTTATTTATATGTTAGCATCTGCAATTGCCCTTCTAAAAAGGATGGTTTGTTGTACTTGCAAAACACACCCCACTAGTTTATAAATGTACAAAGTGATTCTTCCACGAAAAGGCAAGCATCTAATCAATGTGTACTCGTATGTTCACGACTATGACTCAATTGAATTAAATCCCCTTGATTTTTCAGTTATTCCTTACAACACCATCACTGTTATATCAATGAAAACATCTCAGCATTTTGCTCAAGTGCTTCCTGAGTGTAACAACACAGCACCAGCTACCGAGGGAAGTGTGCATTAGCCTTCTCAATCCCACAGGGGTGATAGAGCAAGCAAAAAAACTGAGGGGTAGTACGAATAGCGGCGATACTTACATTTGGTGTCATAAGTCGTAAATATTTCCAGCAATTATTTACTTTTCTCATTCAAGCCCTTATTGATGTTTATTTCACGGTGGCTTGGTAGGCTATCTAAACTGTTAAAGAATTGAAATATTTCCCACAAGTGATTCTCTGATACGGAGGGTAGAAAATTCTTGGTTTCCTGATATTTAAAAAAATATATATCTTTCTAACGTCGAAAATATATTTTACATGAAATTCATATGAATGTAGGTATATTTATCTATATTTTGGAATAAGATATTATTTGTACCCTTTTATAATAATAATAATATATAATAATAAAAAACTCGTTACCAGTAAAACACTTTAATTAAAAATTTCATCTGACATTTATGATGTTTGTTTGCGAAATTATTTCTTTTTTTAAGAATTTACAATTTGGATTATTTAAATTCATTTGAAAATATTCCATTTAGGTATTGTTGGACAATTTTCCAAAACAAAATATAAAATTATGATGTCTCTAATCTTGCATTTCTTACCGTATATATGTTAGTCTTATTTAGTGTATATATACGTTTTTAATATAAGCCTTCCGAGGTATTTCGTATCTCTCCTACACTTTTATTTATTTTCTCAGATCTCAAATTTTTCATTATATTTTTTTACTAAACGAGCTCGTAGCAGCTATATTTGGTCGCTGTTGTCATCTTTCTGCTCTATGACGTGAGGGCATATACTATAAAGCCAATATTGGTTATATTTAGTCTTGGTGGGAATGTTTACGAAGCGCTCGTTCATATGCTGAAAACTCTAGCCTACTTGCCAGTTTCTACGTCCAACGACAAATACGGTTTTGCCATTGATGACGTTTGCTTTAGTAAATGTCGCACTTTTTCGTCCTCTTTTTGTCCGGCCCATACCATCGCATTTCTTGGATGACAGTAATGTATGCTTTGCAGAACGTCTGGAGCCTCCGCGAGTTGTTCGGATATACGTGGCCAATTAAGGGACCTAGCATCCCACATGCATATCTGAAGTTTGTTGTCCTTTACTTGTTTGCAGCGATTTTCAACAATTCATACGTTTGTACCCGAGCTTGTTGTGTTTCGTTATCTTTGCCTTTTTTCCATGGTCAGGCGGTTACCAGGGCGGCACAACAACCAACGGGGTCAGGCAAAATGGCCTAGCTTCTTGACACTCATTTGCGTTGCTCATGTTTCATTTTTATCACATATGAGCGGGGCCTAAAGTTTATCGCCGAGTCCGAACGGCACTCCTTAGAAGCTTTTTCGTAGGCAATTTTTACTTTCGAGAGCTTGTCATTGCTCGCCGAAAGGGTGATGGCGATTTGAAAAATTGTTGGTGGCCCAGCCTCTCTGCGTGAAAGTCCAATGAGCTAACTATCGAGCCATCGCCACCTGATACAAGAAACTTCATGTTTTTGAAACACATGAAGTAATAAAAAACAAATAAATTGGTTTACATTTCAATTCAAATCGCTTTCTCCAGCGGAAATTATTTTACTTACATATATTTGTTAAAGTTACAAAACATAGCTGTTATGAGTAAATTGTCTAGTTTAGTCTTTTTTTTTTAAAAAAAAAGAAGAAGAAAGGAGATGATGTGTTAGTAGTTTGAACGCATTCAATTGATGGACTCAGGTTCTCACTGATATGGATAATGTTGTACTCGTAAGCACAAATTTTCATGCAATTGCGTATTACCTAGCGTCGTCTGTGTAATTTGCCCTTAAATATTGTATCTAGTGATCCGTTTCTAAATTTATTGTTGTTGCAACAGTGCTATAATTTTTTATATCTGAGAATAATGTTCATGTATCAAAATTTCCATGGAATTTTCACTTCCTTCAGATTTATAAAGGTATATATACGAGTAGCTTTAATTTCATTTTTTGGGTCAATAACTCTCACTTCTTGCTCACATTGTCGAATATAACATCCTACAAGTCATAACACAGTTATTATTTATACCATCTGTGTCAGCCGCATTCTCTTTAGAAATATTATTATGTTAGATACTTGAATCGACATTTCGTACTTACGAGTATATGTATACCGTTTTTATCAATCAATTTTAATGTTTATTTAAAGCAACCAAGTGATTAACTTGAAGTCATATCATGAAACTATCTCTAAGTTTAATGTCTAAGTTTAATAAGAAGCCGTATAAAACAACTATTCACAAATGTCTACTGTCGAATTTTATCTAAGCTGGACGTCAAAGCCAGACAGGTACACTTTTTATGAAATACCTATAGAATTTTTGTGGAAATAAAATGCACTACCTTAAGTCTGCTAAGGCAATTGACTGGCCGGAACACTAATTTTGTCGAACGAAAGTTGGACGGAAGTTTAAACAAGCCTGTGTGTGGTGTGCATTTGTTAAAAAAAAACCAAGGCACCCTCATGACTGGGGTGGTACACTAGGAGTAATAAAATGTCACTGCGTTTGTTAAATAACAAAGGCGTAGGCACTATGCCATTTCCTGAGGTTTTGTTATAATATTCGGATAGTACCAACAAATACGGTTCCACTTAAGCTGATGCGATTAGCCACATACGGTTTGATATGTGATGGCGATGGTGAATCACTCAACATCATGTATGGAACTTCGGTAAGTTCTAGTGCGTAATAATTGTCATCACTACAGTGAGAAAACATGTTCCACACAACTCCAAGCGGGGAATGATGGTACACTTGGTATGTGCCTCTTTCCACTTAGTTGTATCGAACTATGGTGGCCATTTTTCTCTCCGGAATTTTAGACATTTATTAAGCAATTCTGTTAGAGTTAGGGCATTCCTTGTCGAACGTGCCATACTGAATAAGACAATTGCCACAATAATGACAGGCGTAATCGTGCTAATGGGAAGTACAGAAAACAAGGAGAGTTTACGCGGTGTACGCGGTGAATGTGATGATTAATTCGTATAAAAACTGAAGCCGGGACACCTTCCGAACCGTCAGTCGGTGAGCTCTTGAAAAGCTTCAAGGAGATCCATTGTTTTCGACCAAAATTAAAAATTATGTTTTGTGTGCTTTACATTTATCCAAAACTGAGGACACCCGGACGTCAATTGGGCTTGTTATCGTGTTATGATAATGGGCTATTTGCTATCTGAAATTGAATTCTGTGGTCTCGACGAAATGTAATTGAAACAGAACGACACCACTTGCCACGCAACCCATAAAACCACGTCTTTTTTGCTAGAACGATTCGAAGAACAGTTAATTTATAACTTTGGACTGCTGAATTAGCCGCCTTTTTGCTTTGAGGTTACGTAACATATATTTCAAAATTTACAGGTAAGCCGGCTAATATTGAGGTTACGTCACTCGTAATGCTCGAACACGTCATCGAATATTCAATATCAATTTAAGCAAAGTGTTAATCATTAAGTGAGAGTGTACCGTTGCAGGTCCGGATACTACACAACTAAGTTTTGTTGATTGAGCAATTGGCTCGCCATTATTACTACGCTATTATTTTACATCATACAGCGCCACCAATTAAAGCATCGATTAGTCTAATTATGCCAAATGTGAGACCTGCGAATTCCAAATGAAAACCCAGCAATTTAAGCCACGGGTGTATTTTTTTTTTCAAGAGGAGTTAATGCTCCTTAAATGTCAGAATACGTGATACTTTTTTTTAGATAAAGATTGAGTACTTTACTAGTGAAACAATAGCTTAACATTTTTTTTCCAATATCCAGTATAAGTTCGTAAGTTTAGGTTTTCATACGACTAAGGTAAGGTAAGTAGTGCTAATTAGTGCTAATTATTAATCAACTTCGCGAGACTAGTATAGGCGCATATTCGTTCTCTTCCAAAGAGACAAAAAAAAAATCCAATACTTCTAAAAGGTATTGATGGAGATACACCTATTGAAAGCATCCGCAAAGCTTTGAAGAAATCTGCACCAAATGTGAACGTAAGTAAAATAAGCCAATTCTTCACAGCTAGAATAAAAGCACATAATGCTAATTCAAATATATTTGTTATACAATTACAGGCTGGAGAGTCCATCAAAGATTTAATAAATATTAGAAACCTATTGCACCAAAAGGTGTACTAGGAAAGGAAAAACAAAAAAAATAAATGCATTAACTGCAATAAATTAAGCCATGCAGCTAGTGATATAAGCTGTCCATCATACATAAAATATATATAAAGGAGGGAATCTTGTCTCATACTGCATCCAATGAAGTGCACCCAAAAGGACCCAGGCAGGCAAACAAGCAATCTGAGCGACTTTTTAAGTGAATCAATAAACTTATTTAATCTTTCATTAAAAGATCTTTTGAAAAAAATCAGACAATTTGGCCGAATTATCAACAACTTCAGCCTAAAAAAGAAAACATGTTTACTTACTTAGAGTTCGTCGCTTCTATTGTAGTATATATATATATAATATATAGTAAATATAATGTACACAACAAATCTTAATATTATATCGATGAATTTTAATAGTTTCCCATGACTACCACCCTACTGAACCGGAGAAGTTCCGTACTGTTGTGTGCGACGTTTCTCTCGTAGTAATTTAATCGCACTGTTAGTAGTTGTTCGAGCGACTTATCGAGAGCAATCTCTCGTGATATGCCCACGCTGTCGCGTGTTCAGACATTTTTTCTGAAAGTGAATCTTTAACTAATCGAACGGAAATAATATGGGATGTGCTCCTGCAGTTTTCCAATGCCCTAAGTAATGAGCGTTGCTTTATTAATCAAAGTGGTATAAACGATGTTAGGTATTCCATCGTTTTCCAATGAATTCTTACTTCTGTTTGTGAACGTTTGGTATTCTTTTAAAGTTAATGGAGAATATGACACTGAAATTGGTGAAACCCGAGCTCTATATCCACTTTAATATACTCGTATATATCAATTTGAAATAGTGCACAAGGACTCGATTTTCTGGGCCCTTATACACTAGTTACGGTTAGGAGAAGCGTGTTAAACACATTCTACTAGGGATGAAGAAATACTTTTAACAACAATAACGCTGGGCTACCAAATCACTCGCAAAAATCAATTTCAAGAACTTTGTTCTGAAGTTTAAAATAAGCCGAGACATTTACGTTCTCCATGTCGATACACCACTACTTAAGCTATGGCCACCCATGGTAAGTGTTATAAAAACTCAAGCTTAATCACGAGTTAACATAGACGTAGAATTCCCCACACTTTATACTACTAATTCGCATTTATTTGTGCGAAGAGACAAATTAATTAAAAAGTGTAAATTCACAAAACCGACTTGTGAGCCTGGATCGCCAAGTGGTCGTAATTGATGTCTTTCGCCAAGTAATCGCTTATTCGAAGTCCTCAAGCTTTGGCGTATGGATCGAGGTTAGGTTCATGCATTTCATTTCATCTGTTTATTTGCATACATTGAGGTAACATCTTGTTTTTACTTAGAAAAAAAATATCACATGCTTGTTGCGTCAACGGATATAACAATTGAAACCGCTAAAGCACCCCATTTATCCAGGGCTTACATGAACCTCTGCCAATTGTTTCGAGGTATCGTATTGCATCTTTAGTGCATTTTATACCGACCAGTATTATCGTACATGCTAGCAATAGCACTGCATCAACTTGAACTCCTTCACATAGTTAACCAAGCTTGTATGCATCAGGAAAGTCTGGAAAAATTTGCCTTGAATACAAGACATTTCTGCAATGTGACATCGAATTAGGGAACTGACAATGGATCTTAACTTAAATTCATTTAAACATTTTACTTATGTTGAATTAGCAAGCTGGTCAGTGGGCCAAATTTGTCTGGCTGGAATGATGATAGCTAGAAGAATTTGCATGTAGAGACTCCCAGTCTCATGCTGAAAACTCACTTCACAGATAAACAGATCAAAAGCATCTATTATCACTGAAACTGCAAGTCAGCTTATTATTAGAACCAGCATGCCTGAATTTCTTATCGGCTAAGTAACTTTGAGTCTTTTGGTGGCTTCAAATACCGTGGCACCGATGACACATTTCTTAATTTTTCACAAACGATATAGATCAACTTCTGACAACTTTGATTAAATTCTATACTAACCACTATGAAGAATAGGCAAAGATGACTTTACATTTGCTTTCAGATAATTGAACTTCATGTGCATTTAACCGCCTCTGGTAACGAGTATAATGAAGCGTTTATGCCACTATGGTTAAACTTATTTATTTTGTCTACAAGCCATGCTTATAGCTGTGTATATTATATATAAACATAATTAAATAATAGAACATTAAAGTTATATAATGAGTTTAAACTATATTATAACACAAACTGAAAAGGATACTTTTAAAGCATTCCCTTGGAATGTGAAAATCTATCTAGATATCAGTTTACTGCCAGCATAATTTGCTCGGTACCTGTATTAAAAGAACAAGGGTGTCTTTAAACTCTCCCGGGAGCAAATATAGGAAACATGGATAAAAGAATAGGGCTATTTACATGGAACAAAAAATGTCTCTAACAAACGAAATGTCATGAGCATGTCTTTTAGCTTGAAGTGTCATAATACGTAGAAGCTCTAGTCTTGCAGTGTAAGAAGGGTCGAAATTCCATTGCGTTCTGAAAAAGATATACTTTGTAAAGCGCCTCTGTACTTTTTCAATACGAACTGAGTGGACCAAATACTGCGGGTTTCAAACAACACTTTAGAATCGACCTTACCAAAGAGATGAAAAGTGGCAGAAAAATGTAAGGGTCAAAAAAGTCTTTGGTGTTACGTTTAATAAGCCCAACAAGCGAACTGGCCTTTGTCACGATATACTCAATATGATTAACAAAAGTGAGATCCGAATCCATATACACCCTTAGTTCTTTAATTTAATTAATAAAACCTTTAACAATAAACTATTCTGCAGACACCAAGTTCATGAATTATCTAGATCCGACTGTTATTTAAGGCAATTTGCCTCACAATGAATTTTTAAAAAGACTTTTGGATAATCAGCATTCAAGTTTATTAGGTAATGTCTTTAATAAACGCAATAATAGGAAGCGGTCCAAGATGTCTTCCTTGTGGAAGCCAATAGTGCAAGCAATAGACTTAGACAGGAGGTAATTTATACATACTTTCTGTGATCTGCCAATTAAAAAGGATGAATTCTAGTTTAGCATGGCTGATTTAGATTAAAATATTGGTATGGTATCAAATAGGAAACCTTCCAAACATCGAGGAAAACACCCGTTTCGAGTGAAAGGTAAAATATCTTAAGTAGACGTTTGCAGATAGAAATACAACAGTTTTTAAAACTACGACTGGGAGTTAACCGCAGCCCAGAATGTACATACGCAGCTTTTAAATTTTAGAATGCGGATTGAATGGGTGAAATTTCAAGGATTTAGGTAATTTTTAAACAACAGATGGTGAAAGTATGCCCTCAAAAAACTTGGCAAACAGATCGACAGTACTTCATAATCATTAGACAAAGAGTTATTATACACTATTTGTCTGGGAAAACCATTAATGCACCTTTTATGGTTAATATAAGACCAACAACACCTAGAGTCAACCTACAACTGTTTTTCTAAATTCAAAAAGTAATTATTATATAAGAAATTAAAATTATTCAAAATCATAAAATTTTTTAGAGAACTTTTCTCTATTTTCGACATAACCCACTTTTTAATAATGTTTGTATGCTTTATTCTTTAAGTTTTTTTGGTGTAAGAGACGTTTATTCTGCCACGCCGGATAAGACTTTAATTTTTTAGAGAACAACGAACAAACATGGGAAAACCAGTTTTTATTACTGCAGAATGTTCTTCTTCTTCTTATCCTTTTATTAGCCCTTTCCTCGTTATACGAACTTATGCGTAACGAGTTTCCCATTTTTACTGCATTGCTGCTGCTCCGCTTATGGGGTTGGCTAATGTCGCAGACCGCAATACGCGTCTACATAATGCTCGGTCCTGGATCGCTTCAGTGGTTAGCCCCAGGCGTTGTTGCGCATTTGCCATCTGAGAAATCCAGGAATTCTTTTTCCGACCTCGTTTTCTTACAGTTGGAGTGATCGTAGTTGCTAGTGCCCTTTTAACCGGATTTTCCGCAGATCTTCTTTGAACGTGGCAATACCAGCTTATTCTATTCGCCTCAAGCTGTTCGGTTACCGATTTCTTTATATGTAGACTTCCTCTTACACGCATAGATCTAATGCAATCGCGTTTAGTGACTCCACTAGAAATTCTTAACATTTTCATTTCCGCTGCCGTCATTTTGTTTTTAAACGCTTCGTACATTGTCCAGCACTGTGAACCGTATATAAGAGCTGGTCTAACAACCGTGGTATAGAGTCTCCCCTTTAATTTAAGTGGAAATTTTCGGTCGCAAAATATTCCCGAATTTTCCCGCCATTTCATCCATCCCACACTAACTCTGTGGTTTACGTCGTCGTCACATTTTGCTTCCATGTTAACTATACTGCCATGTTAGTTATACTTATCATATATGAATATAGATAAATTTCAATCAACATTTAAATTAAAAATCACCAAGAGCACAAAATATAATTGTTTTAAGAAATAAGTGACTCAGAAACTCATCATTTTCAAATGGTATTTATGTAACAATAAAAACACTTATTATATTTTATAAAAAATCCAAAATCAATTGAGAAACAAACTTAGTCAGCATTTACTATAAATTAGGCAGCGGGATAGACTTCGCGGAAAGCGAGAGCAAAACAGCTGCAAAGACTCCACCACATCGTTGAGCAGCAGTTTTGGAGCAATCATTATAAAAAACATCATAGGTGTTGTAGTTGAGGTTCGATAACATTAGCAATAACAGACTTTAGTTTTTTGAAGATGTCGGTGATTGAACAAAAGGGCGAATCTTCACACCATTGGGAATGAAATTCACATCATATATTTTCATCTTTCATCTTTATTTGACAGTTTCACAATTTCTTAGTAACTCCCATCACCCTAAAGAATATTTATGAAACATGAACACAGTTGCCCTCAACAGATATTATCATACATTCGTTGATCCTTAAAAACGAATTCTCAAGTATTAATAAAATAACTGCCCAGACAAAGTGGAAATAGTATAAGGAAAAGCGATAACAAGAGTTGTGATAAATTAATTATCGAGGAGTTGCGATCGTTCAGGAAAGAATGTAGGAAGTAAGAATCAAAAGAATAAAAAACTTTGGCGCAGTGTACTGGTAGGTGCCGGTGCTTGTCCCACTTATTTTGAGAAGACTCGAAACTGTAAAGTGCCTGTTTAATGAGACAGATTATTCTACAAAATGAACAGGGTCGGAAAATAAACGCTTATTTTGTAAAACAGTCATCAGTAGATGACTTCCGTTGCAATATTTAAAATATTTAATAGCAGACAGCAGTTGATTCGCTGACCTGTTTCAATATCGATGCAAATCATCCTGTGAATTCAAAGACAGTTTGATAGCCATCATATCAAACCCGAAATTCGAGGTTATTAATATACAATGTGAATGAGATTAAACAGTATTTGTGACGAATGGATGTTTAACAACGATTGTCGGAAAACTTCTTATTTCAGGACGATTTGATTACCTACAACAAGTTAACTTTTTTATTTCATTGCATTATCTCTGCGACTTCACAAATATTCGTGGCATTTTCTTCAAATACCAATAATCCTATATGTTTATATCAATGATCCGTTACCTTGTTTCGCAAGGGTAAAGGGATACACATTTATAAAGCAAGAGAAAAGGGGAAACAACAAAAGTACAATATTTGAATACATTAGATGGGCTAAGAATATGGAGGTAGGATACGATATATTGAAATATAACATTCTTATACGTTTATAGCTTTTGGTCATATTTAACTTAAATACAAATATAATCAATTAAGTTGTATTACGTAGATGGTTTTATGTATAGAATAAAACTTAACTTAAGCATAAAGAATCAAAAAGCGTTTAAATTGAAAACAAAAGATTAATTAAACTTAAGTTGTTTGATTGACTGAGACTAAGTACCAAATCATTTTAATCAGAAAAGCTCTAATTAGAAACAATTAAGAAAATAAATTGTCAACGTTTATTTTAGTAATTCAAAAAAAAATTCTACTTTCTCTTTAATCCATAAAAATACAGTACAAAATTGAAAAAAATGTGTGAAATGATTTGAACATCAATTGAGCTGGTAGTTTATAAGGAATTAGCCAAAATAATCTGAAAAGGTGTGAAGAGATAGAAAAGGTTATACAATAGTTTATATAACGGCTTTTTTTTTATGTTGAAAAAACAAGTAGGTATTTATATCATGATCAAGAATATAAATAAAAATATTAGGGGTTTTGAAATTATTCATTTCAATTAAGCAAGTAAAGCACAGACCATCGTTTTAGACACTCACCCTGCTTCAATAAATGTGCGACAAGTACACACAAGTAAACAATAAGAGAAATCCAAAAAAATAATTGTCCGGGGTGGAAACATTATATATTCCGCTGGGAATTGTAGTTTACAGATGATTTTAGCTGAGATCCTTCATCCACTTAGCACACTCTATGGATTGCATGAATGCCGTATTGTATTTCTATTTCTGAGAGTATCAACTTACAGTCATGAACGTGGAAATTTTCATTCCAAATCCCAATAGAGTCAGACAATTTACTGATTTTTCTGCATTCATAGTAACATGATTTTGAATACATATATATGCATATACATGTATTTATGGTCATAACTCCCTTGTCATTAATAATCTTAAATATATTTTCGCCAAATATATAGTATGTGTGCATATTGGGTATGATATATATGAGTTGGTGTGTTATGCTGAAATCAGTAAGATAATATGTCAAAATCTTCATTTCTTCTCTTAAAGCCAGTTTTTAAGTTTAAGAACTCACCCTAAAGCCTTGAACCTCCTCAAAAATTGTACACATATTAGGTAAGGTTAAACAGGGTGTGTCATAAGACACACCACTAGGCACCATCTTGATCCCTATGGGAGCAGTTAAATTTAACTTCAAGTGGAAAAAACCTAAACAATCTCCCTAATTTCTTTACAAAATTAAAAAAGGCCCTTGAAATCCTTCCTGTCTAACAAATATGTTTCTAAGCATTTCCTTTGACTACGCAATATTGCCTCACATTCACACAGTATGTGTGTTATGCTCTCGACCGCTTGTAGATCGCCACGGAATCTACTAATGTCTGTATCTGTCTCTTTGCGTGTTTCAGCAGGGTTTCAGCAGGGTTCTGTCAGCTTATCCCTGTTCAGTTTAATCAGCTTTCTAGATCTTTTACCATCGAAAAGTGGCCATAGAGCCTTGGATACCCTGTTTCTTTCCAGATTGTCGAATCTTTTAATATTGGCAGTCTTTATTGTCTTTTCCTCGATAGTGCCTCTTACTGTGCATAGGGGTGGTTCTGGGTCTTCCGAGAAGATACCAGAACCTGTTCCTTCCTCTGATTTCGAGCCATCTGTGAAAATTGCAATTTCATTCGACCTCCAGATATATTGTATCATACGGAATGACGAAGTCGATTAAGGCAGGGATTCCATCCGTTAAAATAGGATTGCCTAGCAGTAGCTACGCTAGGATCGTTCGGTGTCCGAAGTTACTGCTCTTAATGTGATAAGCTAGCCAATACACCATATCAGGTTTTTAGCCTCAACTTTTTCCTACAGTTCCTTTGCATATATAATGAGCATTACATGCCATTTTGATTCTTTCTGCTACGTTGAGATTCCAGTTCAGTGATTCGTCAGAATTACACCCAGATACTTCGCGCTGTCCGAGAGGGACAGATCTACTCCGTTGAGTTTTGGTAGTGTGACTTGCGGTATCTTGTACTTTCTGGTAAGAAGAACTAGTTCCGTTTTGGAGGGGTTGACATTGAGACCACAGCTGCTTGCCCAAGTGCTGATCGTCTTCAAGGCAGGCCCCATAATCTCATTTAAAGTGTTGAATTATTTTCCCTGCACTATTATGACCACGTCATCCGCCTATTCCGTGACAGTAATACCCATTGAGTTAAGCTTTTTAAGTATATCGTTGATGACCAGTACCCACAAGAGTGGAGACATGAATTCCCCTTGAGGTGTTCCTCTGGTCTCTGACACTTAGCCCAGCTTTGTTCAATGGGATAGTTTATTACCATACTTGCAAGCATGTTGCAAACCCAATTTGATATCCCTTGTTCTAAATTTGCATCTACTAAAGTACTTTTAATGGCGCTGAGCCTCAGGTTATTGAAGTCTCCTTCTATATCGGGGAAGGCTTCCGAAGTGTAGACTACTTTCATTTTTCCCCACCACCTCATGTAGGGCGGTTTCTACAGATTTGCCTTTCATATAATCATGCTGTGATTCGGTCAACAAACCGTAGCTGCACCTGTTCCCGATATGAATTTCCAATAAACGCTCTACTGTCTTAAGCATAAATGATGACAGACTTATTGGTACGAAATCCTTTTTGCTACATGCCCCTGTTTGCCAGCTTTAGGTATCTTCAGTTAACCCGGAGCTTTCATCTGTGTATAACGTCTCTATCCCACATTCGTAAGGGATCGATCACATAATTCTGAGTACAATCCACTGTCCTCGGGCAAAAAGATTCGTGTTAGTATGTCCGGTAAAAACATTCATAGGAAGGACTCTAGATTTAATTACTGGAGTCCCCTTCAGTGTCAACCGGACGATGGTAATTTACATAATTAGAATATGGACGAAATTGTTTCGCCAGTGTATTTTCCACCCATAAAATTGATACAAAGGTCGAGTGAATTTGTGCACCAATTAATGCGACTACTTAAAAAAGTGATTATTTTATCAAAAAAATCTCAATCAGAATAAAGATAGTCTGTGATCCAATTGAATAGCACACGAGTATGCTCGGTAAGCTAAGAGACAATAATTGCCAATTTTTTTCACATGATCTTCAAAGTGCAAAGGCATTTAAAGTTGTTCTCTACGGCATGAATGTCGTTGATGTTGCTGTTCTTAAAAGTGAACTAATCGGAATGGGTTTAACGTGCATCGACATATAAAGCCAGAGGCCAGACTCAAACAAGTTCGGTCGTAACATACACCAACGAGATGCGAGCAGGTAGCAACTCCACACTTTTCACTTTTGAATATATAAAATTATCTGTATGTAGAACAAAAGTTGATCAATTTGAAGTTATCACACATTTAGCTACTAGTTTTGTCTTTTAATTGTAAATAATATGGTAGATAGTAATATAAAAATAACAACATGGAATGCTAAAAGTATACGTAACAAACAGACTATATTCCTAAACTTTTTAAACAATAACAATATTGATATAGCTCAAGTAACTGAAACTTGGCTTAAGCATGATGATAATTTGTCCACCTTTGAATTTAAGTGCTATCGAGTAAATAAAATTGATAGAAGAAGTGGGCGTGTTGCAATACTTAAACGAAGAACAATTCAAAATTCGCTCTTACGATACCGTGCAATTATTTGGAGAAGATTTCAACAAAACTATGCGAACATTTTAAATATATCTACTAAAGAAGAAGTATATGCTGTAGTAAGTGACTTCAATGATTTGATCCTTGAAGCCGTAGCTGACTCTATACCTAAAATTGAAATAAATAAATTTTGTAAAAAAATGTCCCCTCATTTAGCAAAATGAATAAAACTTAAAAATATGTAAAGAAGGAATTGATAGATATCGAAGATATCGGCAGTTCGTATAACAAGATAATGTGCAGCACATTAACCAGTTAATCTCGAAACATTTAGCTCGATTCTCTAGATAAGAACGCTTAACCTTTTTGGAATGTAGGTAGAATAATTAAAAATAAAAACAAAAACTACCTGGACTTCAAAATGAATCTAATTTCTATTACAAGGATGATGAAAAAGCAGACGCCCTAGCGACTACTTTTATAAGAAATAACAAATGCATAGTGAAACAATGCAGAATTTCAACACCCTAATTCCTGTCACCCCATTAACTGCACTTCGCGATTGCAATTTTGTCAAAAAAAAAAAACCGCCAACAAGGAAAATCAACAGGGATGATGCTTTTGAACATCGAAAAAGCATTCGATTCCGTTCGGCATGATGGTTTTTTAAATAAAATGACTATATACAACATTCCTCCGTTTCTCTGAAAGATAATCCAAAGTTTTTTGTCAGGTCGTTCTTTTAAAGTGCAAATCAATGGTTTTGTTCTTGGTATAATTTTGTACAATTTGTTTACGTCTGATTTTCCAAATTTAACCAACTGTGAAGTTGCAATGTTTGCGGATGATGTTGCATTACTCTCATAACACGAATTTACTCTCACTATTAAGATGTGAGTATTAGAACACTATTACGATAGGTGGAAAATTAAGCTGAACAGTGTAAAAATGCAAGCTTTATTTTTTACCCCAAAAAGAAAACCTTGCTATCTTCCGAACAGCCAACTGCAATTGCATGGATCGACAACAAACTGGATCAATTGTGTAAAATACTGTAAAATCTTGAAAGCAAACTTACATTTCATGAGCATATTGCGAGGACCGTACAAAAGGTCAATATAGCAATAAAGATATTATATCCTTCTATAAACAGAAAATCCGCCCTGTCTATGGAAAATAAAGTGATCATACACAAAGTAATTTTCCAATCGTTACTTTTTTATGGGTCCCTAGTGTGGGGAAATTATGCACAAAAAACTGCAAGTGGCACAAAATAAGCTACTCCAGGTGATGCTTAACCTTCCATGGCACCATCCTACTTCAAATCTCCATAGAAGAGCAAATGTTGAATTTTTATCGGTAAGAATTAAAAAACTTACGTGCAATTTAAAAAAAAGTAGTGGGCTTACGCTAAGAATCAGTTACTTAAAGATTTATCTATTGTACAATACATAAGATTTTCTTGTATAATTTGTTCAAAATATATGGAAATGAATATTCCTATTGTAGTTTGTCCATATATCTATTCATATATATTTATGTATTAATTGTTATATATATATTTTTTTAAATTATCTATTTATTGATTAATTCTTCATCTTATTTATTAATTTATTTTTTTTTGTTTGCTTAAGTTATTTACTATTTACTCATTTGTTGAGTCAGTATTTATTATTGTTAACTACATATTTTTATTTTATTTATTTTATTTTTTTCATTTTATATACTCGTACATATTTAGCTTCTTATGTAACTGTATACTTATTTATATAAATAAATAAGTAAATATTTATTTACTATTATTATAATTATTTATTTATATTCTTAATATTATCTTTATTTTAATTTATTTATTTTTGTTTTTTTTTTGTGCTAAGATTGGAGGTTCCTCCTCATTCTTGCCTTTGGTCTATGGCATGACCATCAACCTACCCATACTATGCCTTACCATACCTTTAGATTTTTTAAGGTATTGTAGGCAATCTCTGTTCAGGGACAGCAGAAAATGCTGGCCATACTGCAGTCTAGGCCCCGTCTTCAGGACTCTCCGTGCATCAGCTTTTAGCTCCCGATTGTGCACATGGAGTGGTCCTAGGCGCTTTTCGGGGTACGTGTAGGGAAACGGAATCCATACCCAAACCGTCGGCAGAGTGGACCAACTCTGCCACCTACCTGCATTAAAGTTTGATGCCGTCCCAGGCATCGCAGGTCTCCTCGATATAGCGCATTACGAAGTCGACAGAAGGCTTCTCTCCACAAGCTCCAACCTTGCGTCTGCCCTCCCAATCAGCGCCATCGAATTGAAGTTCGCCTATCACTGTGGTGGATAACTCCTTGAATAGGGCGTCTTGGAACCTCTCCTCGAAGTTTTTCTACTGGTCGATTGTCAGACGACAGCATGGTTCCAGCTCGATTATGACAGCAGCGAAAAGCTCGTCCTTCGGTTCACTTTGCTTACGACGCAATGCGGGCAAAGTACCAGTGTTCATCTTTTTCGCGTCGTTCGGCTCCGCGGTATCGTCGGATCTGCTTCTCTTGCTACCAAGGTTTCCCTTCTGTCCAAAGGCGCTAGCCCCTTCTTTTAATTTTGCCGCATAGGGGGTACAGGGCGCCTGACCGGTTTCCTCTCCCACCTTTGCGGCGACAACTCCCTTGCCAGTCACCTATCGAGTGAGTAATTATTTGGCCAGGATGACTTTTGCTCTCTCGAAGGCGGCTTTTTTCCACTCACTTAGGTTGTTGGGATCACAAGCGTCATACTTTGCTACCTTATGCCTATCGTTACGTAGCATAGCCCTTGCCTTTAGTGCGCAGCAGCTGAGCCAGCTGTTCCTACCTTTTCCATCCCTGACACATTGCCCTGTTTTTTTTTCAGATATATATTTAGTATTAGATGATTGTAAACAAAATTTAACCCCGATTTGAAAATGAATTGCAATTTGTAAAATTTGTATGAAATTTGTTAGACAAATATGTAGTTAATATCGCTGTTTGGAATTGTTTCTTGAAATCGACAAACTCTTCGATTCCATTTTTTTAAGAAGAGCTGGGAAGCATTTCAAGTATATCTGCGCAGAACCTACATATCCATTAAATAACAAACTGATATTAACTGATGAACAAAATCAATAACATATTTCAACGATGAGATAAATGAAGCTGCTTTTCAAACAACACCAACAAATACCCCAAAAAATTAAAAAGAAACAATATATCGTTAAAAAATATATGGTTACCATGGTACGAAAACCGGAACAAAGCTGAAACTATAGCACAACATTTCTGGAACACTTTCTCCAAGTATTTGAACTACGTTCCCATAGGACATTTTTTAACGGATCGACATTTTTATGTTGAGTGTAAGAACAAATCGTGAAAACTATTATTTTTAAATTTCTTATAGTACTTTACAATATTTACACCAGCAACATCCCTCTACCTATGTCTACAACATCAATGATCGCTACTTTTCTGAATCCACTATACTACTACGAGTATATTCAAATAAAGGTTTTACATACAGCAAGCGTGAAACGCCAAAAATATTGGACAATATTGTGAAATGGTTTAATGACTGGCATATACAAATAAACGAGAACAAAACAATTCAGTTTATATTTCTGGCAAAGTCAAATTACATACTCGAAAGAATAATAATAAATATCAATAACGAAAATCTCCCTATTTGCAAAGTTACGAAATACTGGAAATGTGTCTGGACAGCACACTTATTTGAAAGCAGACTTCTCCATTGGCTGCTACGGAAAAACTTATCATTATGAATGAACAACAAAATGATCATATATAAAACTATTATCAAACCAATATGGACTTACGGGGCAAAGCTAAAATATCGAGTATACATATGTATTTAAAAAAAATAATACAAAATTCTACGAAAGTTAATAAATGCTGATTGGTACGTGATAAACTACGACATCCACAAGGACTTTAAATTAATACTGTTCTTATGTTACAATACTCGTATATCTGAACAAAGTTATTATGCTAAAATTATAAGTAAGTAAGTTTTTTTAGTCATTGAAACTATGCTTATCAGCGCGTCAGTGTGTTTAAAATGGTAGAGAACGAAAGGTCCGATTTAATTTTTGGATGTGAGGGTAACTATCATTATACACATAGGGGGTAACGTGCACACAATGATGGCAGGTTCAGATATCACCCTGTTGAGACCTATTGAGCAAGAAATCTTTAAACGAATTGTTTTCTGCTAATTGAATGATCAAATTCAATATCAAAGACATACCCATACCTCTTCACACGAACCATACAAAAATCCCAAAAATACTAAATGGGAAAACTTTACTGCAGAGAAAAATCGAAAATTAAATATCCTCAACGGACTTAAGACAAACTCCGGCGAGTAAAAAAAATAGTGATTCAGTTTTCCTCTTAAAGATAATTAGTTGCGATTTCGTTAATTGACTCGGTAACCAGCGATTAGCGGCGTATGAAGACGACTTAATCACATAAAGATCAGGTTAAAAGATTGAAGTTGCATTCTTTTGCAACGTGACTTCGATAAAATTAAACAATAGACGTCGGAAACCATTCTGTTTAGGATGCCTCTGTCTGGGGCCTTAATGGATACCAGGAAAAATTGGAGAAAGTATCAGATCGTTGGACAACACGGGCAGCCACTTGCTTGTCGAAATGTAGTCAGATACCTTGGGATCTGGCTAGATCAATATCTGTATTTTAACAAACATATAGATGTTGCTCTGGCCAGAGCCAAAGTTGCTTTTGCCCTTACAAAGAGACGCTTTTGTAGCAGACAAATCAATGCGAGGGTAAAGGTGATCTGCTACATGGCTCTTATTCCGGCTATGCTCACATTTGATTATCCCGCGTGATTCAACATGAGAGCAAGTCTTTTGGAAAAGATTCGGGTGTTTGAGAGGGCTTGCCTTAGGGCTTATCTTCGCTTATACAGAACACCAGAGTATGAATACATAAAATTTTATCCTAATGAAGTTTTGTACAACAGAGCGAACCTAATAAGAGTGGAC
This sequence comes from Volucella inflata, assembly GCA_928272305.1. Taxonomy (NCBI): domain Eukaryota; kingdom Metazoa; phylum Arthropoda; class Insecta; order Diptera; family Syrphidae; genus Volucella; species Volucella inflata. Next base: position 36,342,877 of record OV743717.1, read on the forward strand.
AATTAGGTATTAAGTTGATTCGAAGGCACATTGCAAGAAGAATGACATCTTCGAACAACCTGATCTCCGGAGCCTACTATCGCAATTATATGTATCACGAGAGAATTCACTTTGAAGGCTTTATTCCTCCAGAAGCGTTAATCTACCTAGATAAAAAAAGGTCTGATCCAGGACAGATTAGCGGTGCCGTTAATCTTCCACGTCGCTCGAACAGCTGCAGACAGGCGACTCAACTACGACAGAGACGTCGCACACGGCATTGCGGAGCGTCTCCTGGCCGTAGGGTCACAACTTTAGGGATGTTGCTCGGCAGCACCAACAATTTTGGTGGCTTGCAGAAAAAGGTGAAGCTCCATTGTCGAATTCCTCCATACTAGATAGCTTCGTTACAGCAGGTCTGCCTATTATCAAGTCATGGCCGGCTTACATAGATTTATGTAGGTTAAGAACAATAATTGTAGAAACAAAAAAATAAAAGAGAAACAAAATACAAGAAAAGAAATAATAAAAAATAAAAAAAAATTAATATAAAAAAATATGAAAAACTTTCTCAAACAAAAAAAAAATATACCTATACAATACAATAGAATAATAGATTAAGTAGGTTAAGTAGTCTAAGTAGGTTACTTAGATTAAGATACTTATTTAGATATTTCTAATATTTTATAATAAGATTAAGAAAAAAAGACAAGTCCGTTATTAAGTTTTTTTCAAATAAAATTAATTTTCTTAGTTTTAGCTTTAATTAATGTAAAAATTAAAATTGAAAGACGTGCCCGAATGGGGCCGGCAAGTAACAATACGATAGTTTTAAGTTATTTAAGCTAATTCTTAAGCTTTTTTTTGTCTAGTTAGTAAGAATTCCTGAATTTAATTTAGTAAAAATGCATTGAAAATGAAAAATGAAAATGAGTGGCGTCGTTAAATCAAATCGTGGGACAAGGGTTCGATCCCGGACCAAACTTGGGACTTTTACTTGTTTTTTTCTTTCTTCAAATTGTGCTGAAACAACAAAAGCAACGCAAGAAAACAACGCAGAAACACCAACAGAACAGAAACAAACAACAACAGCAGCAGAAGAAGAAGGACAAGGCTTCTCCTATCAACACCTATAAATTAGAGGTAAATGCAACCAAGGACCTGTGTAAGTTGGTCATTTTTAATAATTTTAGCATTATTACAGCGGAGGGCTACACGAAAGTGAAAGAGCTCCTTAAAGAAACGGCGACGGAGGACTATTCATTCACACCGAGAAGTGTGAAAAGCGGCAATCGATGCTGCTGAAGGGGTTGGAACCGTCTTCTGATTCTGGGGAGATCCTGGCACTGCTCAAAGAGAAGGAGTGCGAAGGACTCAAATTTTTGGGGGAAGAGCCATTTACCACAGCCGAGCCAGGTGGGGGGGAAAGGAGTTTGCCGTTCTTCCTGGTGCAGATTAGTCCCGAAAGCCGTCTGAATAGTCTAAGGAGTATCAATGTCCTAGACTAGCTGGTTCACTGGGAAAAATTAAAAAGGAGCGAATGCGTTATACAATGGGTTCGCTACCAAAGGTTCGGGCACGCGGCGTCGAACTGCCAAATGCAGCCTCAATGCGTGAGGTGCGTAAAGAACCACAGTTCCGAGGAGTGTGCTCTGGGTAGGGATGGAGCATCCGATAGTATGCAGCTCTCGTGCGTGTTATGTGGGAACGTGGTACACACCGCAAACTATCGGGGTTGTCCTAAGTTAAAAAAGCAAAACTATCTCGGCAGCAGAAAGGGCAGGTAAAACGTTCACCTGTTAGATTTCAAACACCATCCGTCACGTCCCGAATTTCCTACGCCCACCTGGCGTCAGGAAGGGGGGCTACGGTACAGCAAGCGGTGCCAATGCCGAGAATAACGGAAGCTTCACCTAACATGCTGGCCATCTTGCTCGCAATAAAAGGGGAGATGGCTCAGCTGCAACAGCAGGTACAAGAACAGGGTAAGCGTGTGGACCAAATCTACGCGCTGCTGCAAGGCCTAACGCAACAAATGTGGTAATGGGTACGCACATGGTGGGGGAAGCTTTGAAAGTCCTTGCGGTGAATGTTAATTCACTGATTAAGATCGAATGAAGAGCCGCGATGTTCTAATTACTACAAGACCAAACTATACCTCATTCTTTTTGTACCTGAGGCTTCACAATCCACATTATTTATTGCAGAGCTCGACACCCTTTTTAGACTTCTGAGACTGGAATCGAGTGAAAATTATTTTATAATCTGTGGGGATTTCAACGCTAAACGAAGAGATTGGGGAAATAGTTTGCCAAATACTAGAGGGAACCTACTACTTGATTGGTGGGGTCAGCACGATTTCATGTACAGAAGAGGTCTTAAAGCGACGGATAACCCGTCGTTTCCCAGAGGTGGGTCTTATTTGCATCTACTGCCTTACGACGAACGTATACGACTGCCAGGTACGAATTTATAAACGCTAAACTGTCTGCGTACATTCATGTATGACAGCGACCATTGCGGTTTTAGTATCGAAATTACAGTTCCCAACGAAATTGCGGAATTGAAAGAGTCAAAGATATTCTTATAACTACAATAAGACTCGATGGACACGCTTCTTCACAACCTTGACAAGAGAACTCTCCTCGAACACGCTTCACCCGCCGTCCACCGTTTGTCAAACGAGGAGATCGACAAGTCCCTGAAACGAATGGACGAGACAATTAAACAAACTATGGACACTACAATACCGCGGTATAAACAAACGACTAACGAAGATCTGTTCCGCAATCCTATTATTGACGCACTGCACCGGCAGAAAAAGACTTCTGTCAGGACTTAAAAACTTGTACAGACAGTTAACTGACAGACAAGACCCGGAGATTAGGACACTTAAGTCATCGATTAAAAATCTTCAAACTTAAACAAAAGAGAATTACAGAATTTCTGTAAGTTTGTATTGGAGCAAGGTTCGGGCTATTAACACAAGCAACCCAAATTTGTTCTCGCAAATAAATAAACTATTTCGGAGCAAAAATCAAAACGACCTATAGTGTCTTAAAATATCCCGGACTACAGACAATGAGTGGTTACTGACAATAGCAGGTATTGATACAAATGAGGTCGCTGATGATGACGACTTCTTTGTGACCGAGGATTTCCAGGAGAAGGTTGATGCCACAGGGGCGACTGTCTAGGAAGTGTACAAGGTCACTGCTACGATTGGTCCTGATTATGACCTGGACAATCGCGTCTTGGTGCACAACTGCTACATTCGAAATGAAGTAGAGAACTGGCGATTCGAGGGCTCTGGTTTTACCCGGTTCAGCGACGAAAATATGGCAAATAATGTCATTGCTAAAGAGGGTGACCTACCCCCGGTTATTTCGAAGGAAGAACTCCATAAGATAATCAACACATTCAGGGGTAAGAAAGTAAAGTGGGGACCGATGGTAGTCCGAACATCGTGCTTCGACATCTTCATCTAGAAGCGGTGGACATTTACACCACCCTGTTTAATAATGCAATGAATAATGCACATTATCCAGTGCATTGGAAAACGGCGGTGCTTCAACCTATCCCCAAAATGGGAAAGGATATATCCAATCCGGCGAATCTCCAGTCGATAATTCTCCTTCCAAATATCAGTAAGGTGTTTGAAAAAGTATCCAATAGAGCTCTGACTAGGTGGGTTGATGACAAACATATAGTTCCGGATAATCAATTCAGTTTTAAGGAAAGACATGCTATCTCACATGCCGCGTCTAAACTGGCCGCCGATATCCAATGGAATAAAGGCAAAAACCAATGTACTGGTGCCCGCCTTGTTGACTTGAAGAAGGCGTTTGACACCGTATGGTTAGAGGGTCCTTTCTATAAGCTGACTAGGCTGGCGATCAGTAAACCACTCTTGAACATTATTTATAATATGCTAACCAACAGACAGTTCATCGTGAAAAATGGTTGGAGTTCTGTTGGAATATTTCAAATTAAAAATGGTTTCAGCAAGACGAGGTCAATTCGCCGATTCTATACAACATTTATACAAGCGACTAGATAGGTTCACTTTCCCATACAATCGCGTATTGCGTACGCAGACGATTTTATAGCGTCGGAACAGGTCCTAAAATCGAGGTCATTAATACTCTCTTACAGCGTCACTTCCATAAGATAAGACTATTTTGCGATGACTTGAAGTTGAGGATCAACTCTTAGAAGTCGGAAACCATTCTCTTTAGGACGACGTTATCTAGAGCCTCTAGGGATACGAAATTTCTCGATTATTTGACACGGATAGTCAGATATCTTGGGATCTGGCTAGATCAGTTTCTGTATTTTGACAAAAATGTAGATGCTGCTCTGGGCAGAGCTAAAGGCGCTTTTGCCCTCAAAAAGAAACTGTTTTATGAAACGCCCTTATCAGGCCCATGCTGGTATTTGGCTGTCCCATGTGGTTCAATGTACAAGCAAGCTTATCGGAAAAAATTCGGGTGTTTAAGTGGGCTTGCAGTAATGCTTGCCTTCGCTTGTACAGAACACCAGAGTTGAAGTACAAAAATGTTTATACTAATAAGGCCTTTACAACAGGGCGAACCTAATACGAGTGGACAACTTCGTAATTAAGCTGACTCAAAGGCACATCTCGGAGAAGACGCATGAGCTCGATACACACCACCTATTCATCAATTTTAAGGCCACGTATGACAGCATCTATAGAGCCGAGCTATACAGAGCAATGTCTAGTCTCGGCATCCCTGTCAAACTCGTCCGTCTGTGCAGGATGACGATGGGGAATACACGCTGCTCCATCAAGGTCAGTAAGGATCTCACTGAGACCTTTGATGTCCAGAAAGGATTTGGAAAAGGCGATACGTTGTCATGCGATTTTTTTTTTTCAGGAATAGTGCAAAACTCATCCAACAACTCGTATACGCCGACGATATTGACATAATCGAGAGAAAGCAGCGTGATGTGACGGAAGCGGCGAAAATGGGTTTAGCGGTCAATGAGGGCAAGACTAAATATATGCTGTCAAGCCAAAACGACAACCAACACCGACGTCTTGGTCAGAACGTCACCCTCCACAGATATAACTTTGTCTACCTAGGCTTCGCTATAAATACAGACAACGACACTAGCGCTGAGATCAAACGAAGAATAATTCTTGCCAACCGCTGTTTCTTTGGGCTAAGAAGGCACTTGAGTAGCATAGCCCTCTCTGGAACAACAAAAGTCACCCTTTATAAGACCTTAATAATCCCGGTACTGCTCTTTGGCGCAGAGGCATAGACATTATTAAAAATGGATGAGGGTGTTCTTGGTTGCTTCGAGAGAAAATTCTTCGGGCGAACTTCGGTCCCGTTTGCATTGACGGTGAGTAGAGGAGGAGATACAACAATGAACTCTACGGACTGTACAGCAATATCGACCTAACCAGAAGAGTGAAGATCCAACGCCTGAGATTGCTGGGTCATGTAGAGCGCATGGACACCAATGCTCAGATCCGAAAAGTCTTCGAGTCCGCTCCCGAGGGACAGTGCAGTAGAAGAAGATCAACACTCAGGTAGCGCACGCAAGTGGAAGGGGACCTCAGCCAACATAGTGTGTGAAACTGGAGGCAGCTGGACAGGGTTGAGGCTGGCTGGAGACGCTTGTTGACTGAGGCCCAGGTCCACCCCGGACTGTAGCGACACCCAAAGTAAGTAAGTAAGTAAGTAAGTAAGTAAGTAAGTAAGTAAGTAAGTAAGTAAGTAAGTAAGTAAGTAAGTAAGTAAGTAACTAAGTAAGTAAGTAAGCAATAAATTTGTATAAATAAATGATTAGCTTTGAAGCAATAAAGCACTGATTTTTTAACAATAAGAAGAAGAAGTCGTATTTAGTTATTCCCCCACCCGAGGTACAAGCACTTAATATATGTACTTACTACAAGATCAAGGTACATGCACCCTGATCATACCGCCGGAATAAAAGGGTTCTGACGTTAACACCTTTTGTCTTCATGTTTTTTAGCGTGACTTCCAAAGATTAGTTTACTATTTCAGGCAATTCATTAGGTTCCAATATACTCTTTACAATAGCAGTGCTTCTTCACCTGGCACTGTCAGTAGGATGGAGAGAGTGGTAGCAAAATTAGAAGGGGTTCTAAAGGATCAAAACTTGGGCCCGTCCTGAGCCCTGGAGATAGGACACTAAAGAACTACATATATCACCAATACATATATAAAAAAAATTATTGAAAGTAAACGGAAAAAAAATGTTAGAGCTTTAAGATTTAACTGATATAATAAAGACTTTTTTAAGTGTACTGACAATTTCATACAGGGCCGTTTCTAAACCGTTTCATCTAGTATGCCCTCTGGGATTGGCCAGAGAAAAAAAATATATTTATATGGGATATCCGCAACCGTACCTTGGGTACAACAAGGTAATGGTCCGAGTCGATGTTGGATCCTCGGAACATACGGACATCCACAATGCTGGAGGAGTATCTTGCGTCGATCGCAATGTGATCAATCTGGTTAACTGTTGATTGATCAGGAGTTCTCCAAGTCCCCTTGTGTATGTCGAGATGTGGGAACCGCGTGCTAGCCACGACAATGTTTCTCGTAGGTCTTGTTAAGGAGCTCGTAGAAGGCATCCTTGGTGTCGTCATCTTTCTCCTCTGTGGGGGCATGCGCGCATATGAGGCTTATGTTGGCGAATTTAGCCTTGATGCGGATTGCTATGAGGCGCTCGCTCACATGCCGGAAGCTGAGGACTTCTCGTCTTAGTCCGCCTCCGACAACAAATCCGCATCCAAATAAGCGCTGCTTTTGCCGTCGATAGCAATTGCCGTAGATGTCGCAGTTTTTCATCTTCCTCTCCGGCTCATCCCATCGCATTTCTTGAATGACGGTTATGTCTGCTTTGCAGCAGTCTAGGGCCCCCGCTAGTTGCTCGGCTGCACGTGGTCTATTAAGGGATCTGACATTCCACGTGTATATCCGAAGCTCATTGTCCTTAAATCGTTTGCGTGGGTTGTCAACAGTAGATCCGTCCATATCCGAGGCTTGTTGATGCTTCGAAGCCAGTAACCCGTTCCGTGATGTGAGCGCTGCCGTTGGCCCTTATAAGGCTCGTCCGCCACCATCTCTTTTCCAAGACCCTGACTTAGTCCTGGAAATCCTTTCCGGCCTGAGCTCCAATTATGTCGGAGTAGCCCGGATAAGGTCTTATTTTGTTTTTCCGACACTAATCCTGGTTAATGGCGCAGGAAACTCGCCATTTGCCCTCTTCACTTCGCAACCTCTGGTGAGATTCCCAGATGGCGCCACGGGGAGGCGTGAAGTAGGACTTATTAGCAGAGCTGCAAGATGTTTGGCAGCAGAGGCTCATTCTCGTCATTTAAGGAACCAGCACCTGTCGGAAGATGCTAGTTCTACGAGGCTATATACTAATCGTTGCCATCTTACTCGTAGCATAACTTAAATTACGACTAACAGTTACATACAATTTGCTTATTGGACAATAAATCAATTCTCATACATTTTTCTTATTTGACACAATTTTCATATCGTACAATTGTGTTTATTAAGCAAAAATAAGTGCAACAACATAATTATGTTATGTATATTATGACCATACGAGTATGGCTCGAATTTCCTCCAAACAACCTTGCAGTGAATGCACCTGGTATTTGTTTTGCATCTGTGGGTTCAATTGTAAATTGTTTCGGCGACATAATTCGTGAAATATTCTTCATGTTCAAAACATCTTCCCCCCGATGAATCATAACATTCAAAAGTCTTCCGTAGAAGGTAAACTTAAGCTCCTGTGTCTTCTTGGTGCTAGTTCTGGTGGATGGTTGTCATCAACGTTCGTTTGCTTATTTGAGGTTTTTCGTCTATATGCCCAAAGGTAAATGGCAGATATAGCCATATGCAACAGAATATTGATGAATATTGTGATTTTTAATATTGTTTTGGAGCTAAGCTTGAACTAGATTCATCGAGTTCTTCTGATAGAGGAGCCGTATACTTGAAATCTGCTTGCCTGGGGTTGATATGTTTATCGGATTGCCTAGTTTGGTGTCAATAGATCGTGTTTGATAACACGGTTAGAATCAATTTTTAAGCGTCCTGAACCTTCAAGCTTCATTGATGAAATGTTACTGTCACAAACTGCGTGATGGTGGTCTTAGTTTTAACTGCATAAATCCGTTCGTTGGAATTTCATCCAGGGTCTCTGTCTTGAATTGCTTGGATAGTAGCATGTTGTTTAATAAATTTACCTCACATGCGCTTACAGTTGCTCCCTTGTGGTACAAAGGCCTTGTTTGTTCAGACAGAAATGTAGCAGGTTCAGTTACTAGGTCTTACTCTGTTTAGGGGTAGTATTTCGTACGCTGTTGTAGTTCATTGGGGTATTCTCTTAACCACCTCCGACAGAACACGTTTTTGAGATGCGTGACTAATTTCCGCCGGTTCACCAATTAAAAAATGTCCAGGTGTTAGTGCCGTAAGATCGTTTGGGTCAGATGACAGCCCTGTCAATGGCCTGGAATTAAATATTGCCTCTATCTCAATCTCAATGTTTCGAATTCTTTGTAAGTAAGGGTTGCCGATGAAATGCTATGCCGTAATAAGTTATTTGCTGACTTAATTGCAGCCTCCCACAATCCATCGGAATGCGGGGATCTGGGAGATAGAAGTGGAAATCTATCCCCTTTGCACTTACCCACTGCACATTGTGATGATGGGATTCCTTCCTTGAGTGGTATATATTGTGTTGGTCAATTCCCGAAGTTGATTCTTGGCTCCTACGAAATTAGTTGCATTATCGCAGCACAGGTTTTGGACATGACCACGGCGTCCCATGAACTGCCTTGGTAGCAAAACAACAAAATATTGCCAGGGACCCTTTCTGCGGTCAACTTCATCTGCCTCGGTAGTGTATCCAAATTGGTCCGCAGAAATCCACGCCGGAATTAATAAATGGCCGAGCTGGTTGTACCCTTGTATTTGGCAGGTTTCCCATTAATTAGGAAGTCAATTTTGGCTCCCTCCCACGCATAAAATACCCTTAACGTGCAAAAAGAGAGTCAAACTCCTTAAAGTGTTGTTGTTGCTGCATTCTCCATTTTGTTGTATGTGAGAAATGTTATTTTTGAGTGATTCTGCTTGCATATGACTAACTATTACTTTACTTTATTTTATTTATTGTGGCATAATGTTTGCAATATTTTTAGTCATAACGCTCGTATTAAAGATATTTGGTTAAAGCACCTTACTACTAAAATATTATTACAAATGTTTAAAATAATACCACAGAATTTCATAAATTTGAAGGAAAATCCACTTAAATAAGTTCTATGCGCGATATCGTTGGAGGGAAAAGAGAAGTGGTTGTAAAACTGGGTTTGAAAGTACAATAGTAATAAATAAATAAAAAATAAATAATAAATAAATAAAAAACAAAATAAATAGAGCAAAAAAACAAGAAGAAAAAAACAGAATAATAAATGAATAAATAAACAAGTAAATAAATAAATACTCGTACAAAAAAAAAAACACTGTGGCAGCTGGGCCATGGCATAGCTTCTTGACACTCATTTGTGTTGCTCATGTTGTTTTTTTTGTCACATCTGAGCCTACGGTTTATCGCCAAGTCCGAACGGCACTCCTTAGAAGCTTTTTCGTAGGCATTTTTATTTCAGGGAGTTTGCCATTGCCCGCCGAAAGGGTGATGGCGATTTGAAAAATTGTTGGTGACCCAGCCAGGAATCGAACCCAGACTGTCTGCGTGATAGTCCAATGAGCTAACTATCGCGCCATCGCCATCGCCGATACAATAAATACAAGAAATAAATATATGATAAGTTGAATTAAAGCAAGAAACAGAAAAGGTGTTGCATTCACTATGATGCTAAGTTTATGATTAAGTCATTGTCAGAGGATAAACACTTTATATTATATTATTGCAAAAGCTTTTCAATTCTATTTTCTACCATTTCCATATTAGCGATTTCTTGTAGTTCTTTTGTAGAGAAAAACCAAGGCTGACTTAGGATCATTTTCAATAATTTGTTTTGGAGCCTTAAAAATCACTAATTTATTTGGGTCATTCAATTTCGAATTTCTGCATATGAAGGGGTAAAGAATTCTAAAGGTTGTAACTATTTCTTGCACATGAAGATTAAAGGTTAAATGTTTGTCTAAATATATACCAAGATACTAAAATACCGGATAAAAAATTTAAAAACTCTTTTCAATTACGTAGTGTATATCGATCTTTTTATTTTATTTCTCCCACTATATCTATGCTCGTCCACACGTCAAAACAAAAGAGCGATCGCCTCCTTCTTTTCTTTCATAATTGTACTACAGTCATGCCAAATATCGATTTGTATTTAACTTCTGCGAGGAAACAACAAAGGGCGTCAGCAAACACGAAATGATTCTATTACAACTCGGCCAACCTGCTTCGGGTGGCTCATAACAATTGGTGGCCGCAACACTTTAAGATTCCCTCGGTACTAACCATTTTCAAATATTTAAAGCCTCAATAATCCCATCATACAGTAACTGACTCAACTGACAACTCATAACGTCTCTTATCACATAACGGTCGTTTGGAAAAATCTTATGTATCACATACGGACCGCGGTATTTTAGTACAAACTTTTTATTTGTTCCGACTACTGTGTCAACATGTCTTACAACAATGAAATCGCCAATAGAGTACATCTCTGCCGGTCGACTATGCTTCAGGAAATATTGCAAATTATACCCTTGTGAATTTTCTATGGCATTTGAAGCCCTATACCTAATACCATTCAGATCGCGATGTCCACCAATACAAAACTTTTGTCCTAATTGCTCTGTCAATTCGTCAACAACACTACCACGTTGGTTAATGCCAAACAATAGCTGACTAGGCGTTTGTTTTGTAGTACTGTGAATAGTGTTGTTAATACCATATTCGACCTCCGATAACATCAACGACCAATCTGCATGTTGTATGAGTTCAGACAGTTTGCTTAGCATTGCTTTCATTACACGATTTAAGCGCTCTGCTTGACCATTGGCTTGTGGTGAAGCTACAGCTACTTTAACATTATCTACGTTATGCATTCTAAGAAAATTGTGGAATTCCTCTGATGTGAAACATGTACCTCGGTCAGAAACAATGCGCCTAAGTCAGTATAGTAATTAAAATATTTTTCTAATGCACAGCATACTTCTTTGATACTAGTCGAATTTACTGTATGAGCCAGAACAAATTTTTTAAACACGTCAATCACCAGAATATGATTACGCTTAGATGCGATGGTAGAGGACCAAAGTGATCAATGTGAATGGTATCAGGGATCGGTTCATTCAGTATGTTATACAGATTATGCTCATGCGAGCAGGCTGGGGCTGAGTACATAATACGAGTACACTTTATGCAATTTTGTATGAAGGGACCCTATTTTATGTTTCATGTTTGCGAACCAATAGCTTTTTCGGATTTTGTGGTAACACTTATCGATACCCAAATAACCCACCCTTTCGAGAACCATTCGAATTACATTATATATCATTTCACTCGGAATACAAAGGAGTAAATTACCGGAATCTTCTTTGAAGACCAAACCGTCATGTAATTCAAATCCATTCACGGTACCCTTTTCCAATTTATCCCGCAGTTCTACAATTCTTTCATCATGACTCTGTGTCGCCTGGATTCGGAAGCCTAAGTCATCGTCGTCATCAACAGCAGCGAGTAATAGTTGATGTTTGTCTATCATCTGAGCATAATCAACAATGTTATCGATATTGGCTTCCTTTGGGAAGCATCTGCTCAACGCATCAACATACCCCATTGATATCCCCTTTCGATGCTGGATAGAATAATTATAATTTTTCAAAGCCCATTGTGCTATCCTTGTGTTTACATGCTTTTTATTTAGTGTCATAGTGAGCGAATTGCAATCGGTGATGATTTTGAATAGAATTTCCTCCAAGTATACCCTAAATAAATAATAGCAAGTGTTTCTAACTCAAAGCTGTGATATTTCGATTCAGCAACAGAAGTTGATTTTAAAATATATGAAACCGAATAAAATTTCCCATCATCTTGGGGCTGTAGCAACACTGAACCAAAGCTTTGGCTACTGGCGTCACAATGAAGTTCCGTTCCGCGATTTGGACTATAAACTGCTAAAAAACTTTAGAGCGACGCTGCTCATAGCGATCATGCGACGGAGTGTGATGTTATTGCTATCATCCAGGATGATGTCGACAAGTTCCTGCTACATGCTCAGACATGACTCTTACCGTGTTATTGTTCGTTTGAACATGTTTGTAAGATGAGATGTCATGACGTCATACTCAACCAACCCCAAGTTGAGCACGTACCTATAAGCCGTCCCTTCCAAACAACGACGAACACCCAAACACTTATCTTTGTTTGTGTAGTTGTACGTGAGAGCATAGTCATCGAACTGCGCGAACCATTTGGTAACATCATAGTGGTCATCTCCACTAAATTCAAGCATAGCGGCATCGAGCCCTTCAAAGTTTACCCGTCGAGTTTGCCCATCGTTCCTCTCCATTGCTGGGATCAGCAGTGTCAGCAGTGGCGGATATGCCAATTTCATCGGTAGCAGCGGGCATTACAACAGCGTCAATTAGCGCATACACAATTGCCTGGCGATTCACTCGTTGCGGCATCACGACTGAGTTAAACTTTTATTAATAACAATTTTTTTAAAAATATAATTTTAGACACGTGGTTACTCCATACCTGAGTTAAAACACCGGATAAAAAATTTTAAAACTCTTTTCAATTACGTTATGTATATCGATCTTTTTATTTTATTTCTCCCTCGAGGTCTATTCTCGTCCACACGTCAAAACAAAAGAGCGATCGCTTCCTTCCGGAAAAGGACGTCTCCTTTCCTTTTCTTTTCTTTCATAATTGTAAAACAGTCGTGCCAAATTTCGATTTTTATTTAACTACTGCGAGGAAACAACAGAGGGCGCCAGTAAGCACGAAATGATTCTATTACAATACTTTCCATTCGATTTCCACTCAATCTAAACTCCGTTCAATAGAAGTCTGTTGCTTGGTAGTAAACAAGCTTTCCTTTTGCGAGTGAAAAAGATATCTTGAGTCTAAGAAGGATTAATTTTTATTTTTCAGTTAACTCAGTATGATGCGAAAGCATGTATATAGGTAGTTGATTGCAGGTTCGTTTCAACATGGAAACCAATTGCATCAGATGAGTAAATGCAAGTATCACCAGCGAACAGGGCGATACTACAGTTAGTCAGATTGGGAAAATGGGAGGTGTATACGTTATATAAGACTAGAGCCAGAACAGACCCTTGTGGAACACCAGCATTAATAAATTTGTTGTCTGAAAAGTAACGATTAATGGACACTTTAAAACTTCGGGATGTTAGGAAAAACTGGATAATTTTGACAAGATACAACGGGAGGTCGATACTGGCAAGGTTATGTATTAAGCCATCATGCCATACGGTGTCGAAAGCTTATTCAAATTATCATACCGGCACTTTTCTCATCTGAAATATTGTTTTTAATGTCCTTTGTGATACGATGTACTTGGTGAGTAGTACTGTGAAAAGCTCTAAAACCAAATTGTTCAGAAAATAGAATAGAGTTGTTCTCTAAGAAGAAAATGATTCTGTTTTTAATGATTTTTTCTAGGCATTTACTCAGAGAACTAAGGAAGCTAATTGGTCTAGTTACAGGCTTCAAAATGGGAATTTTCTTGGCAGTTTTCCAATGTATTGCGAAATATCCGAATCTAAGGCAGCAGTCAAATAGTTCTGTTAATTTCGTAACTTATAAGATCATTTAGTTCTTTAATAGGTATGCGATTAAAACCATTAGCTAATGTGTCTGAGAATTAACGAAATTTACGAACTGTTTGAAGGAAGCTTCAATGTGCATAGATGGGATAATATTTTTGGCAATCGCATGATTAAGTGAAAAATTGTTTTTTAGCACATTATCAGCACATGAAACATTACAGAATTCCCTGTTCTAAGGGGACGAATTATGTTTTTTCTTAATTTCCATGATTATATTCCAGAATGGCTTGATACCATTGTCTAAGCTTTGGAGCTTTTCGTTCCACGGTTGGTTTTTGAAACTAGCAATAGCGAATTTGACTAAAGAATTCATTTTCATGACCCAGACCCACTGGAACCGGAGAATGTAATGCAGTAAAACATTTGAGGCATGTCTTAAGGCCTTTTTCTTAGGTACTGAGAGATCAAAGCTCTCAAGAATGGCATTGGTAAAGATATTTACATTTTGATCAATTTGAGTTAGACTGTTATTTTGAACCCAAGCATTTTCTAGTTTTGATCGCATTAACCTTTTAAGTAACTTCCAATTGGCGTTTTTGACGTCGTGCATATATACGATTGGAGCATTTAACTGGAGAAATAATAACAGTACACTTAACAGGGAAATGATCAGAGCTGAGTTCATTAAGTACTATGGGAGGAGTGAAAAGGTCAGGCATATTAGTTAAAAATAGATAGGTTCTTGTTCCTATTTTCTGGAATATCGGAAGGATTTGCTGGATAAAGAATATCAAAGGTCAGCAAGAATGTTACCCCAAGCGTTTGCTCTGGGACGACCACAGCGTCTATGCATGCAGGTTAAGTCACCATCAATAACGAATAAATCATTTATATTAAGTAATTTATAAAATCATTGCGGAGATCTCTTCGTTTTTGTGGTGAAGTTGACCCACCTGGGAAATATGCACTATTAGTTTTCAAAAATAGACCATTAGTAAAAGGGACTTCAATACCTATGGTTTTAAGTAATTTTGTACTTATGATGCGAAGTACTTTGTGTTCAATCAAACGTTTTATAACTAAGGTAATATAGTTATACCGCCACCACTTCTCCCTTCCCTATCCAAACGATAGCATTTATAAATAGTATTAGACAAACAATCGGTTGAATTTAGCCAAGTTTCTGATACTAATGCTACATCAATATTACATGTACTAAAAAGAGAAAAAAAAATTTAATTGAGGGAATGCTTCTAGTATTCCAACAAATTATATTTAAGCTACAAGAGTTCATTATTTGGATTTATATAAGTATTTAATTGCAAGTTGCGCAAAAGTATTAAATTGTTCCGGTTTTGTAGTACAATTACCAAGCAAGGTGATCATCTCAGAAGTGAGTGCATTTATTTCCTCCAGCGTAAAAAGCTCTTGATTGTTCTGCACGCACATTAATGTTGTTAGTAGACTTGGGCCACACATTCCATGTTTTGTGGAAGTTGGTGTTTGCAGTTGGTGATGTATTTCGTTGGGATGGTAGTGATGGAAAATCCATGATGTTAGGTACAAAGGATTGCTGTGCTCTTCTAATAGGTATGGTTTTATTTTTGGACGAAAGCTTTTGCCTTATTTCAAGGAAGCTTGGGCAATTTTTCTCACCATGACCGTACATCTGGCAGTTATAACACTGCGTGGTACGATTATGTTGTCGTCTTACAAAATCCCATTTGACCTGTGATTTAAATACAGATTTGAATTTTTTCTTAAGCTCGGCGAGTGGTACAGTTCCGATCTCAAGAAACACTAAGTAAAATATTTCGACGAAACGACGACGAAAATGTTTTTTTAATTTATTTGACGTTTTGGCATTTTAGGCCAAGTGATATTAATTCATTTTTAAGTTCATCGGCAGACAACTCATCTAAACCGTACAGTATGACTTTAAGTGACCTTGATGTTGGTAGGTCATGAGTAAAGAACTGTATGTTTTGTTTTTAAGTAGAGGGCATAGCTCTTAGTGGGAATCGAAACTTTCACAGATTATTTTAATGCTAATACTCATTTTCTTTAATGTGAAATTGTCAATTTTTAATTCGCGAAGCAAAGCATGGACTACACTCAAAGTTTTCTGTAACACACACACTGATGGAATTTTCGCTTTTGCAAATTGTGAACCTTAATCGCAGTCTATATCTCCGTTTTCCGAGTCCGGTAGACGTGATAAAGGTTCGAAATAATTGGTTCTGTTTCCAGAATCCATTTGATAGGTAAATGACTTTTTGATTGAAGCCCTATAGTCTTCAATATTACGCAACCAATCACGTTTGGGAGTTTGTGTTGTGTACGTACGCCTGAGGAGAGAAAAACTCTCTCGGTTAAAGCTCCGAACAGAACTGGTAACTGACTATTATGTGCATGGCGTTAGTCAGCTCTTGACTAGAGAGAGACCCATCATCAAGGTGTTTGGTGTTATGTTCGCGACTGAAGTTAATGAACCGAATTATGTAAGCTGTAATTCGCTATGTGCTTCTTGCGCATGTAGGAACAAAGGACCGTAGAACCAGAGTGTTGATTCTTTTAACCTTTCTAGAGGAACTCCGGGTGTGAGCAAGTCGGCCGGGTTCTCCTTGGACTTAACGTACCGCCATTGCCTCGGTTCTGTGGTAGCTTGGATGGCTGATACTCTGTTAGGAATGGATGAGGGAAAGGACCCTGCAGCTGGGTTTATCCATCCCTCTAAAAGTATGATGGAACCTCATATTCGATATTCTCCCTTATCCTTTTTTTAAGGTTTGCCGCTTGGCGGCGCACAATGCTAGTCGTGGGATAGTTGTTTTTTTCTACTTCTCCACAATAGACGTCCTAAACGGTTCCCTCACTAGTTCTGCATCGAACGTACATGGGGACTCCGTAGCCCTTTTCATTCTTTTGCGATCATGTTCCTTGGAATTGAAATATGATGGCGGAATTTCTACCATCTGCAACGTAATTCCTGTGGTGAAGCTGCTTCCCAATCAAATTTAAGTTGCCATAATTATTCAAGAAATATTTTTGCTGTAATAAGCACTGGCGCCACAATACAAAGTGGATCAAATAACTGGGATATTTCTGAAGAAACAATTGTTTTCGTCACCCTGTGTTCATCATTTAGGTCCACTTTGATGCGAAACTCGTCCGTCTTTGATAACCAAAGTAGGCCTAGCGTCTTTATCTCCTCTTCTGCAACTACCTTGAAGTCCGATTGCACCTCCTTTTCGTCAAGTGTGAACATTTGGAGCAGTTGTGGATGGTTGGCGAACCATTTTCGAAGTTTAAAGCCAGTTTTATTTAGGACTTCAATCAGCTGTCTTTTCATCTCTAGTGCCGTGGTTAAACTATCAGAATGTATCATTACGTCATCCACATGAAAATTCCGCCTGTATATTCGGGCCTGTATGCAATATACTCGTATCATTCAACGATACCATACACCCGATGATTTGGTTCTTGGTTCTTGAAGGTCTTGTGTATGTGTTACTTTCGCTGCTGGCGTGTCGAAGTGAACAAACGTATTATGTGTTTTCGGGCATCAAGGTCTATCCTCGCCGAGAACATTTTACCGCTTTATGGCCTGGTTTGAGGTAGTTTGTGCATCGATCATTATCCTTTAAGATGTTTAAACGCTGATTAAGCTTCATTTGCAGAAAACCTTTGCATGCATATAAAGTACTGGGCACGCTGTACCTAAACTGGCGATTGCTAAATATTAAGCTGTATTTGATCGCCTTGGTCACATAATTTGCGTCTGACTTATTAGCATTATTATTATCTCCCACTAGATTTGTCTTGAGGAATCACATCTTCTGACAATCCGCCATCGGTTGCTGATGCACTATTTGTACGAAGAGGTCGTGGAACTGTTGCGACTTCAATTAATCGTAGTTAAACTCCGGCACAGTCAACTTAGGTAGCGATACCATGCTATTTGTTCCCACCATTGGTCTTGAAAATCTTGTAATCTGGTTATTATATCGATAAGAAGTTGCTCGATTAGAACATCTAAATTAAAGTATTGCTTTTCGTTATATCCGTTGGCAACTGGGTTGTCGCTCAGTTCATAAACATCGAGATGAGATTGTTGAAGTTGGGACGCGCCATTTAGATTAGATTTAAGATTAGATTTCATTTCTATTTCGTAAAAGAATTTTTACATAAGGTTTGTTACCGCACTTTTAATAATACAGGGATTTGATAATACAAAGTATCTTGCCACTAAAATAGTTGTTGAAACATTTGAATACAGAAATTTATTAACAAAAAAAAATCAATAGAAGGAAAATACGACAAAAACCTTCCATAAGAAAAAAAATAAATAAATAAATAAATAAATACGTAAACAAGTAAACAAGAAAATAATTTAATAAATAAATAAATAAATAAATAAATAAATAAATAAATAAATAAATAAATAAATAAATAAATAAATAAATAAATAAATAAATAAATACGTAAACAAGTAAACAAGTAAATTATTTAATAAACAAATAAATAAATAATATATAAATTAATGAATAAATAAATAAGTAGATAGAAATAAATAAACAAATTAACAAAAATTGTAGCTAATTAAAGAAACAAATATAAACAAATAAAGTCGCATTTAGCTATCAAACAATTCGTTAATTAGCGGGTTATCGGGGAAGCTACATCTGATCACAAAATTTGACTTAATTTTGCGATTCTTTCACAAATCAATTCAACATTCGCTTTATTGTGTAGGTCTACTGTTGAACGATGCCAGGGTAAGCTGAGCATCATTTTTAGGACTTTATTATGACATTTCTGCAGTTTTTTTATGTGGCATTTTGCGCAATCCCCCCAAACTTGGCATCCATACAAAAGAATAGCCTGAAAAATAACTTTGAAAATTATGATCTTATTTTCTGTTGAGAGCGCTGATTTTCTATTGATAAAAGGGTATAACATTTTAATTGTCACCCCTACTTTCTTGACCGTTCTAATTATGTGTTCGTTAAATAACAACTTTGATATCTAGCTGGATACCTAGATATCTAACATGGGGCTCCCAAGGGATATTTACTCCATTAATTTGTAGCCGGTTAGAAGGAAGAAAGCAATGTTTTCTTTTTCTAGTGATAAAGATAGCTTGCATTTTCGCTTCATTCCATTTTATTTTCCATTTTGTGTAATACCTTTTTAATACTTCCATCGCATTATTGTGACGAAAATACTGCAGTATCATCAGCAAAAATGGCTACATGGCAATCGTGCAAAACAGGAAAATCTGACGTGTAGATATTATACAAAATTGGGCCTAACACAGAACCTTGAGGAACACCAAAATCAAAAGTTATTATGTTTGAGACACCACTATTAACAAAAACCTTAAAACAACGACTAGATAAGAAACTTTGAACTAACTTACAAATGTAGTAAGGAAAATTAAATTGTATCATTTTGTAAATACGACCATCGTGCCAGACAATATCAAATGCTTTTTCGGTATCTAGTAAATGCATTCCAGTTGATTTACCTGCGGAGCGATTTGCTTTCACAAAGTTGCAAATTCTAACTACTTGATGTGAAGTGTTATGATGTCGCCTGAAGCCAAATTGTTCTTTAGGATAAATATTATTATCACAGATATGTTTTAGTAACTTTTCCTTAATAACTTTTTCTAATATTTTGCTTAGACTACAAAGCAAACTTATTGGCCTATAACTTTCTACACTTTCAGGTGGCTTACCAGCTTACCGGGACAATTTTGGCTAATTTCCAGGCCTCGGAAAATACCCTATCTTCAGGCAGGCATTTATGAGGAAAGTTAAATATTTTATTCCAGATTTGGGCAGCTGCTTTATATAGATATTGAGTATGCAGTCAATACCGCCTGCTTTTCTTGCTTTTAAATTATTGACTATAAACTGAATATCTTTCTCTGATGCGTAATTTACAGAAGATATTGGTGCGCTTCTAATTAAGAAATACTCTTGAACTGTCCAATAAATCTGGAGACGTTGTTGTTTCTCGCAAAGTTCAGTGCAAGGGCACTTGCTTTGTCCACATCCGAAATATAGGTGCTAACATTATCTTTTAAAAATGGTAACTGCCTTTTTCTATTTTTTATTACCTTCATAATGTTCCATAAAGGTCTAGCATTTTTTTCTAATGAGTGCAGCTTCCTGTTCCAGTTTTTACAGCGAGCCTGTGATATTCTTAGGGCAATGATCTTATTGATATTTGATACCGCATGTCTGTAAAAAGGGTCCCGATATCTCCGCCATTTTTTTCGGTAAACGTTCCTTATTTTTATTAGATATAAAATATAGGGGGGAAGTTTTATGTGAACTTCACTTATAGATTTCTTTGGAATACTATTTTCAGCAGCATTTATCATATATCATCGACATTTTCTTTACTGGAAATAGCTTCTACGTTGTCAATTCTCCCTCGAAATCTATTATTGATCTCAGATCTGAAACGTGCCCAGTTTGCATTTTTCAAATCTTGGATAAACTTAATTTATTTAACCGCTGCGCAATAAACCTTGCAAAAGGCAGGAGTGTGATCAGAACTAAGGACGTTAACAACAGTTGGCTGTGATATTAAGCTAGGAACATTAGTAATGAACAAGTCTAGAATGGATGGCCGGCCACGGGAACTACAAGGGAAATAGGTGGGACTAGAGGGAAACATTATAGAAACTGGTAGGTTAACACATAAATCAGACAGAATATTTCCCCAGGAGTTAGCTCTTGAACAACCCCAGTCCCTATGTCTGCAGATAAAGTCTCCTCCAAAAAGTACTTTTCCGTTCAAGGAGAATAACCTGTTAAAATCATTTTTGACGGCAATTCTTTTGTCATTAGAAACGCGGCCGCCAGGGAAATATACACAAAATACTTTTAACTGCTGCTGGTTACTTAAATTTATTTCAATACCAATGTTTTCTACGTAGCGCGTTCTCACTACAGGTAAAAGCGAATGTTGGATTGATCTCTTAATTATTCTATCGTATCGATAGCATTTATAGTTAGGTATGGATAGTTGGAGATCATTTTGTAACATTGTTTCAGTGACCAAGGCAATATCAATGTTGCTACTGTTTAAAAAAAAAATAAATTCGATATTTTCCCTCGTATACCTCTTGCATTCCAATTTATAATTCTTAGATTTCTAGTTGACATATTATTTATCATTAGAGTATAAAAACTTAGTCGCTAAATGTGCGATAACATTAAATTGGTCAATTTTATTTTTGCATACTGATAATTTCGTTATCATCTCCATACAAAGGGAATTTATCTCGTCTGCCGTAAACAATATATTGGAATTATTGTCTAAAGTTTTGCCACAGATGTTGCTGGGAAGGTTGCTAGGTATATCGGTATGACCACGGTATATGTTTTTGCATGCGCTCGCGTAGCTTTCCCTCGTACTTGTTCGTTGGTATTCAGCCTGAATTTCGCTTTTGTTGCTGTTGTTGTTACTTCGCCGCGAGAGTGCAGGAAAATCTGTCATAGACGCGAATGAGACTTGTGTTGGTGCGGGTTGTGCAGAAACACGTGATGCATGAAAAGCTTTTGGTTGCAAAGAGCTTTTAAGCTTCGTGGATTTTTTTTAGCTTCTTTTAGCTCCAAATATTTAGTTCTGCTACCACATGTTGGATCCGTAGATTTGTGAGATCCTCCGCAATTTGCGCATTTATGTGGGGCAGTATCGTCACATTCAGCAGTCTTATGTAAACCGGCGCAGATGGCACAGTAAGTCATAATGTGGCAATTTCTCACCCCATGGCCAAACATTTGGCAGTTACGGCACTGAGTAAGCTTACCTTTTAATTTTTTCTGGTAACTCCAATTAACCTGTGTACGAAATATAGCACGATAGCGTTTTTTTAAATCAGCCAACTTTACCGAGCCATTTTCAAACGAAACTATGTAAATAGTATCACAGTATTGTTCGAAATTTCTTTTTACTTTTTTTATATCAGTACATTTAAGACAAAGTTTTATAAGTTCGTCTTTAAGTAATTCTGTTTCCATATCGTCCATGCCGTGGAGAATTTCCTTAAAAACACTTGTACCTTTAATGTCATGTGAAAAAAATTTACATTTTTCCTCCTTCAATTGGCAGATTATTGCATTATATGTCTCTATGGAGTCACACACGATTTTAACACCGATTGATATTTTTTTAATATAATAATCAGTGATCTTCAAGGCCTTAAACATATTATGCACGTAATCACTTGATTTCTGCAATAGTTTGATAGAGGGAATAAACACTTTTTTGGATGACACACTGGACACGATTACATCATCCATATCATCAATATCACTGTCCGGATGGCATTGTAGTGGACTCCAGTAATTCGTTCTGGAGTCCTTACGAGCACTTGCAGTTTTCATTGCGACACGATATCTTTTATCCGAGGAAAAAGGAATGTCCCCTTTATCAGGGGATCTTACGGGTTTGGGAATTTTTTTTTTCTTTTTTTTTTAATTTTTTGTTTTTTTAATTTATTTATTTATCTACTTTTGTTTTGTTTTGTTTTTTTTTTGTTCTATACACTTTATTTTAAGTCAAGATACACCAGGGCGAGAGATAAGTTAAATGACCTACTTAGGCGAAAGCTCCAGGATGACTGAAACAACTGGGTTAGTTTCTAGAATGAGGACGCGCCATGTTTTACAGCTTTCAGCTTGTACCCCCAGTACTGTATTGATTGATGCATTTCCGCTTTGGTTGCCTCGTTTGTATCATGTAACAGATTACGCACTGGGACAACTATACCTTGATGGCGTCTCAATATTCTGCTCCACTCTTTAGAAACATTGTTGAGACTTGCTGCTTGTTTGTCCTCTGTGGACATTTTGGCTCCGTTGTTTCAGGTTTCAGTTTGGGTTGCGCCTCAATCTTCCCCTCTAAACGGGTCCTGAACTACTCGTAGTTCTCACAAACCGTATCGTATAAGCGTTGGTTGAAAAACTGATGATCATGGGGCAGGTTCGCACTGATCTTGGTATCCGTTTTTTCCATGATATCCCAGGCTGCCTCTAATAGTAATCTTCCTTAGTCTTTCTTGAAGCGGAATCTTTCTTATAGTTCTCAATGAGTCGATAGAGCTCATTGATGTTGAGATTTTGTTTCTCAGTCAGCTGGTCGATATCCATTGTTTTGTTAATCCACGATATTCCGACTCGGAGACTGTTTCGCTGGTATAGCTTCGTTGGTACACGATTGTTCGGAGTCAAAACGCGACGGACTTTGCCAGAGTCTGAAGCCCTGATATAGGCTTCTGTATAGTAGCGGTCGCTCAAAATTTGTTCTCTTACTCGAGAAAATAAATGTGAGGATCACGTCGGGGTCACCAACGTTAACGTCAGAACTAACGGATGGTATGTGCATGTACCTTGATCTTGTAGTGGATTTATAAGGTGCTTGTACCAATATATCAATATATTTAGGAACGATATTTAGTTATCTTACCTTGATGGGGGAGTAACATAATATGACCTCTTCTTCTTAGTGTTAAAAAATCAGTACTTTATTGCTTCAAAGTTACAGATTTATTGCTTACTTGCTCGTAACATAACTTAAATTATGACTAAGATTTACATACATATAATTTGCTTACTGGACAATAAATCAATTCTCATACATTTTCCTTATTTGACACCTTATTTGTTTATTTAGCAAAATTAAATACATAAAAAAATTATATAATTATTTACGACTATACGAGTACGGCTCGAATTTTGTCCAAACAAGCTTGCAGTGAATGCACCTGTCATTTGTTTTGGCTCTGTGTGTTCAAGGTGAATTGTTTCGGCGACGTTGTTCGTGACGTATTCTTTATGTTCTAAGCAAAAGGAAAATATATATATATACAATATATTGTCGGCCAAGGTAATCGGCTACAGTTGAAGGTCTCAAAAAGAGCATCAGTGATCTCGATAAATATCTTTGCAATTTAATGGCTGATAAAACTGGCTTACGGTTAGCGATGGTTAGCTCATTGAACTATCACTCCGTGGTTCGATCCCCGGCATCACCAACAATTTTTCGAATCGTCATCACCCTTTCGACGGTCAATGGCAAATTCGCGAAAGCAAAATTGCCTATGAAAAAGCTTGTAAGGAGTGCCGTTCGGATTCGGCAACAAACCGTAGGCCCCGTTCAGATGTGACAAAAATGGCAACATGAGCAACACAAATGAGTGTCAAGAAGCTAGGCTATGGCCCATTCCGGGCTGCCAGCGCCACATTGTGGGTGTGTGTAAGTCTTATATACCAATATCTTCTTTGGAGTTATGTACTTATTATATACTAGTTATTTTCCATAATGATCCCCAGATGAAATCAACGGTAAGAAAAAATATCCGAGAACAAATAAGACCTTATTCGGGCTACTCCGACATATTTGGAGCTCAGGCTGGTAAGCGCTTTCGAGTCTAGGTGAGGGTCTTGAAAAAGAGATAATGGCAGAGGAGCGACTAATGCACCAACGGCAGCACTCACATCACAGGAAGGGTAACTAGCTTTTATTCCAATAGTATTATGGACGTCTGAACGTTTCGAGAAGCCAACATCGATTCGGACCATTACCTTGTTGTAGCCCAGGTACGGCTACGGATATCCCGAACAACACCGAGGCAAGCTAGTAATGTGAGGAATTTCGACGTCAGACAGCTACAATCGTTAGAAATCGCAAAATCCTTTACCGATCGAATCTCCCATGAGAGATGCCGCGTGCGATATGCTGGGTTTCACTCGACCACAACAGTGACACTCTTGGTTTGATAACGAATGCCGGTAAGCATATGTACCCAAGCAAGATGCAAACAAATTGACGCTGCATAGAAGGACTAGAGCTACTCGCGAGCTCTATGAGCAGAATAGGAGAGACGAACACAGCTTCTTCAGGAGGAAAAGTATTGAGTGGGGAAGATAGGGATGTTTGTCTTTCATTCGCACTCCTTTGTTTTCCGTAAGGTGCTATCCAACAAAAGCTCTTACAGGTTTTCCGTAGTTACATGATTTGTTTTATTTTTTATAATTAAAAACACATTTATAAAAAATAAAACAAACGCCACCAAGACGTAAGATAAAAGGCGCGTTTTGAAGGATATCTCCAGTAGGCAGTTAACATAAAAACAGTCAACTTCCCATTAATCCAGATTTGTAAAAATACATGTAACATTAAAAAACTGACCGCACGCTACGAAAACCTACGCAATAAACTTTATCCTTATAGAAACCAGCTTAAAATTTTGTAACTTCCTTTTAACGTATTTTCTACACAGTAAAACAAATGTAAAAGATTAAAACAAGATGCCCTCACTCATCATAAAGAACTTTTATCAAAGCTCTAAAATCAAAAGCTCTTACAATTGAAATCAGTCAGAAAATGGAGTAGGACTTACCAGTCAAATCTAAAGAAAATTAAAAAAGTGTCGTTAAAAAAATTTAACAAAATTATTATAATTTGTATATGTTTTTTTATAATAATTTAATAAGCCATGGGTGAATTTTAGTGAATTGAGTCTTTCTGCCGCGATTCTGCAGAAAGACGCATCATACAACAAAAATTCAAGTCGATTGGAAAATTCGTTCGCGATTTCTCGTGCGCCAAACGGGCAAACATACACACACAGAAAGACTTTTTTCGATTAGTATAAGGCTTCGTAGAAGAAGCATCTGCCGACAGGTGCTGGTTCAACAAATAACGATAAAGAGCCTCTGCAGCCGAACACCTTGTAGCTCTGCTAATAAGATCTACTTCACGCCTCCCTGTGGCGTCATCTGGGAATCTCTCCGGAGATGGCGAAGCGAAGGGGATAAATGGTGTGCTTCCTGCGCCATAAATCAGGGGGAGTGTCGGATTAACGAAGACCGAGCCCAGTAAGGTCTTAATTACGGATTACTGAACAACTATTTTGAAATGGCAACTATTATGGTTGACTCTTGTGGTATTCTGTTACCTGATTAAGCAGGAGTGAAATTTAGCTGATTCAGGCTAATGCTGTAAGCGCCCCCCGTCCTGTTAAAACCATGGCAGACTCAAAGAACGCTCGATGTCTCGTCGCCATTTAGTTGGTGGTTTAGGTCAAAATGTAACCTTCCTTGTTAAAACCGATCTGACTCTGGTTCAGCATCACTGTCACCTGTGGGACAACCAGCTGGTCCATAACGGATTGCAGAAGCTGGAGCATTTCCGGTGGCATTGCAGGCGATGGTCGAAAGAATCCTCGATCGGCCTAACTTCCACAAAAGGGGCATCCAGATTAGGGAATTCGCCGACATGCTCAAAGACGGAAAGTGGCGCTCAATATATCAACCAATGAGGGACACCATCGAATGCATCCGAGCGCTGTATGAACTCTCGTAATAAGGAAAAATATTTCTTCCCAGACCTCCCCCTGGCTTATCTGTTCAGGATGGAAAAAAGAAGAGACTACTATCGAAGAACAACACGCCGGACCCGAAACATAAAATCAAACTGATGGACTCCTCAGGCGGGGAAAAGAAGTAGGAAGAGGTACAAAAAGTCGCAGAAATGCCTATGTCAAAGGCTATACCTGGAAACAAGGAGAACGCTATGCAAGGAGTAGACAAATGCTGGGCAGTCGTTAACAAAAAGGCAATCGAAGCAAAAGAGGGGGTTTCCTATGCTCAGATACTCCGCAACGTAAAACCAGACCCAAAGCTGTAAGCTGATCAAGGTGGTATCCAGAATTAAGAGAACCAAGAAAGGAGATCTGCTGTTACAACTGAAAGATGCAGCAGGCAAAACGATGGGTTACAAAAACGTCATTGCCTAGGAGAATAGAAGAAAGTCAGAACGCTTACTCAACGCAGCACGATCGAGGTCAGAGATATCGACAAGGTCACTACCAAAGAGGACGTATGTACGGCGATCAGAGCCCATTTCGATTTGGACAGGGTCTCGACTGCCGACATAGTTTTTTTTTTTTCGGAAGACGTACGGCGATAATAATTAATCTCCCTACTGAAAGCACGAAGAAACTGCCACAACAATTGTGAGGCAGCTGAGGATATCCTGATGAAAACTATAAAGGACGAACAAACAGATGTAGTTTTAGTCAGCGAACCATATACAGTTCTCAACAACAGCAATATTTGGCTCACCGATACATCGAAGCGGGTTGCAATATGGCCATGTGGAAAACATACGTTCCAGAATGCCAGTGAATAGTCGGGGGGTTTGGTTCGGGCAAAAATTAATGGTATACACTTTTATATTTGCTACGCTCGGCCAAGCTGGACTATAATTAAATACATTGAGATGCCGCAACCTTGTGGCCGATGCTCGGGATAGAACCCCAGTGGTAACTAGCGAAAATTTCATTGCTTGGGCGATGGAATTGGGCAATAGATTTACAAGAGGTCATGCCTTCCAGGAAACATTTGCAACTCTCGACTTACGCATCGCAAACGTAGGTGGGGCCAATACCTTCGGCAGACAAGACATGGGCTCAGTAACTGACATCACTGTAGCGAGTAACTCCATCCTGCGGAAAATTAAATGGAAGGTCAGTGAAGGTTATACCCACCTTGACCACCACTGACACCGACAATGCCAGAAGCACTCACCGCCGGAAATCCACTGGTCCGAAATGTCAAGATTAGCTCTTCGACAAAGATACATCCGGAGAAATGGTTGATACCTTCATGCTAGTCCAAGGATCCGCAGAAAATTCAGCTCGACACCTCACCCAGTGCATCAACATTGCGTGCAATGCACCAATCCCCAGAAGGACTTGAAGTAGAAGACACATCCTTGCTACTGGTGGAAGGACGAGATCAGGGTATCTAAGAACAGAATGTCTACGAGTAAGACGCAAAGTATAGAGATCTTATTCCCAACTTTCAGGAGTTCCTATAGTTCTGAGGAGCTGGTGAGAAGACAATTAACTAGAGCTATCAAGATCAAGGAGAGCAAGGCAAGATGCTTCAAACAGATCTATGATGAATCAAAGGAACCCCCTTGGGACACGGCGTATAGGATGGTGATGACGAAATTAAAGAGTCGGTAAGTCCCCACAGACAACATCCCCGAAAGTGCTGGGGTCAATAGGAGAGCATCTTTTCCCAAAGAGACCATCTACTATGTGCGCTATTACCAAAGCAAACTTCATTCAAATAATTCCAGAGATGATTTCAACAGAGGAATTAAAAATCGCTTGTAGAAAGATAGGAGACAACAAGACGTCCTGACCTGATGACATCCCAAATAAAGCAGTGAAAGCCGCTTTTTTTTTGAATGATTAGACATTTCTATTGCAATAATGCAAAAGTGCCTAGAAGAAGGAATTTTCCCTAAGCAATGGAAAATGCAACATCATGTTCTATTACCTTAAGGAAAAAAACCCCCCAGGAGACCCATCGTCATATCGCCCAATATGAACTATGGTTCGGATTCCGAAAGTGGCGCTCTAAAACTGACGCCCTGTGGCAATCAAAAAAAAGCTTTTTGGATCCGGCACATTAGCTTGGCGGAATTAGCTGACAACAAAATTGAAGATGTTCTAATAACCAGTCGGAAATCAGTGGAATATGAATGAATGAATGCACAAGTTGGAACCCAAACCATCAGATCCAAAGGAACCGTTAAATACGAGTACCTGGGTGTAATGATCGACAACAGACTGCAGTTTAGTAATATGCTGATTCCTCGAGCAAAAAAGCGTCGAGACTTCAGGGTGCACTCTCCAGGATAGTGCCAAACATTGGAGGACCTGAATATGCTACTATCCAGAGTTATCGGCTCAGTCCTTTATGCGGCCCCAGTTTGCCCGGAGCCCTCGCGACTAAAGAAACAAGGAGGAAATTGACATCAGCCTATAGACTCTGCGCTGTAAGGACCATTAGTGATTATAGAACTATTTCTGATGAGGAAGCTTTCGTTATAGCAAGAATAGTTCCGATTGACATTCTCAGGAACGAGATGCAGAGAAATTACGATAGAATAGGTTGGAGGCATCCAGACGTAAAAGAAGACGAATTAAAGAAGAAGAGTAAGCAAGTTCAATCGCAGTGTGACAAGCTCGATGGGATAATTCGGTTAAAGGCAGGACCAACAAACCAAACTCTACCATCGAAAATTGGTTAAACCGAGCACATGGGAACTGCACCTACCAGAATGCCCAGACCGGAAGGAAGCTATGGAGCACGCAGTCCTCTACTCTAGGCGGTTTCAAAATTGGAGAAAAGTCCTTCGATGCCCCCATTCCTCATAGACCATATGCTTCAATCTGAGGAAACGAACGAAAGAGCTTCGAATTCAGGAAAGAATACGACGGCAAGCAGAAAGTGAAGCATAAATTGCTAACCAACCCCGCGAAGTAATATCCAACGGCAGTCTCGCTGGGAGTGTGGTATGTGGCAACAATTATCCGGGTCTGGGAATAGTGCATTCTAGTAGCCCGGTCTTTTAATATCTTTGGAAGATCGCCAGATCCCTTGGCATAAAAAAAAATGTAAAGATATCACAACAAGATATAATTTTCGATTTCCGATTTCCGAGGTGAATGCAAGAACTTCACTATCACGAAGTTTAAAATACTTTCTTGTAAACGTAACTAAAAATAACAGCGTCCTTAC
Organism: Volucella inflata; assembly: GCA_928272305.1. NCBI lineage: Eukaryota > Metazoa > Arthropoda > Insecta > Diptera > Syrphidae > Volucella > Volucella inflata. The sequence continues at coordinate 36,372,287 of OV743717.1, forward strand.
ATACATACATATGAATTTTATAATGAATAGTATAGGTAGTATATCTCTAGAAGGAATTAAAAGAATAACTGCAACTTTTGACTGCAACTATGTATGTAATACGAATATGCATTTTGCTTGAATTTCAATTCTGTTGTCATTTTTTTTTACATTATTAATAGATACACACATGTACCTATACATATATAGTATAGTTCCCTTATGCTTTTCTGTTTATTGTTGCTTTATTATTTTTTGTTTTTTTACCTCATTAACTATTCCCCCTGCATTATGGTATGTTTGAATCCTATATAATAGTTTAATTTTTACATTTGTTGACTAAGTTGGTAAAATTACCATAAACACACTACCAACTAGCAGCTATATCGTGTATCGCATTTGATTTGTATTTATTCAACTTTGTTCTACTAGGATTATAGTCGTAGGACATAACATATGTCCTTGTAAGTTTCAAATATTTGAACTATAGCATCATCAGTGGTCAACTTAGTAATATAATTCGGTTTTGTTTATTGTGTACAAACAAGGGTTGTTTTTACTCTTATTTGCACTTTTTGATACTGTTATTGCCCCAAATAGAAATATCTAGCTGTTGGTTTGAACGTCATGTGCAACGTTGTATTGTGTAAATGTAAGCATGCATATATATATGTAGGTATATACCTAATGAGTTGAAATGGTGCTTACATTTTTTTTGTTTTATTAATTCATTATTCTTAGACTTATATACATAAGTTTTAATTCAAGTACTCGTATAAACTAAACAAACTATTTTAGCTAAGAATAGTTAGTGACATTTATATTAATAATTATAAAAAATAGTGTTAATGTCACTTCAAAATTTATAAATTTTTATGTGGGGTAAACAATTATTTTAATTCATTCATTAGATAGTAAAATTAAACATTAAAAAATTTTTGCAAAAGAAAATTTTACACACAATAGGGCAAGAGAACTTCAATTTGTTTATAATCATATCCAAGAAGCCAAGTTTTTAGTTTTTTTAAAAAGTTCGACTGGGTTCGTATGAGTCTAATATTTACCGGAAGGCTGTTATAAAGTTTGCAGGAAACAATTGAGTAGAAGTTTCTGTAATGAGTTGTACGGAAAGAAGGGATTTTAATTAACAAACTGCTGTTACTGCGCAAATTAAGTGAATCGGATATTGAAACTTGAAACTTTAAAATAATATGTATGTCTAACCGGAAGAATTTTCAACCTTCTGAACAATGGCATGGAATTCGTTACACAATTTTTACCACATATTTTCCTTATGGCACACCTTTGTAATATAATAAGTGGTTGTAGCTTAGACAAAATGTGTGCCTCCCCAGGAGCTAATTACATATTCTAATCTAGAGTGAAAAAGGGCAAGTAAACAGTCGAATAAAGGCTCTAAGCTTTTCCTTTAAAAAAAATCGTGTGCGCATCCAGCTCATATTATGATCGAAGAAAACCCCTAGGTATTTAAATTCCTTTACTATTTCAATTTTAAAACAGCCTGCACAACATTTTTAGTCGTCATTAAAAGTAAACTCTGTATTGATTTTAATGCAGTTGCATACATTAAGACAAAAACGGGGACAATCAAAGGAGTGAAAGAATACACTCACATTGGGATACTCCATTGAGTTTAAGTTAAAAAACATTAATTTAGTTTTGTTACTAACAACTAATTTGTGTAAGTGAACCAATTTCTAAGTAAGTTGATATCATTGTTTATGTCAGCATCTATATCCAAAAGGTTAGATGAAGTATAAGCAATGCCTAGATCATCTGCAAAAGCCGTGATTTTTCCTTTGAATGGTAGGGAAAACATGGAGTTAATGTAAATAAGAAATAGTAGCGAGCCGAGGACTGATCCTTGAGGAACCTCAAGATTCACTTTTTTCGTGTCACTTAAATATTGTGCTACTTTTACTCATTGTTCTATTTTTGAGATAGGAAGTCAGCCAGCTAGACATAAAACTACGAAAGCCTGCAGTATGCAATTTTTTCAAAGGAATGGTGTGGTTAACCATATCGAACTCTTTGGTAATATCGAAAAAAATACCAGCGCAATATTTCTTTTCACCCAAACCTTTGTTAATAAAGGAAAAAAAAAAGTAAAAGAGCATCTTCTGTCGAAAGTCCCTTTTGCTGCTGTTTAAAAAAAATAATTTTTTTGAGAAAATTTAACATCCTTTTTTTAATAAGTTTTTCAAAAATCTTAGAAAAAGAATACAATAATGAAATTGGTCTATAGTTATTTTTGTCATGTTGGCTGCCCTTTTTGAACAAGGGCAATATAATGGCATATTTAAGTGAGTTAATAAAGTTTCCAGTTTTAGCGCTAAGATTAAATAAATGGGCTAAAACGTCAACTATAGGGCTGTTTTTTTTTTAGAGTGATGTTGGAGACTTTATCATTCCCAGGCGAGGATTTATTTTTCAAGGAATTTATAAGAACGTAAAGTTCATGTCCATTTATATCTTCAAAGTAAAAACTGGGGTTGGAACTGTGATTGTTTACAAGATATAAGTTCGAACAGTGGTTACAGATATTCTCATATGCACTAAAGGAAGAAGGTTGACTAATCGAAGTAAAAAAATTTTCAAATATGGGTCATCTATAACATACCCTTCATCATTAAGTGAAATTGAAGAAGATGAATTATTGGTATTTCTATTGATAATGTTATTAATGACCCTCCACTCTTTCTTAGGGTTTCCCAAGGAACTTTGAATAATTTGAGCCTTGTAATAATAAACTTTATTTCTTTATTTAAACTCAAACATATTTTTTCAAGACGTCTTCTTAAACTAAGATTAAGGGGATGTGTACGACATTTGTTTGCTAAATTATTATTAAGACGTATTTTTTTTAATAAGTGGCCACTGATCCAAGGTTTTAACCTAAAAGTTGAATTATTTTTAATATAGGTATGAGAGTATTGTTCGGTATAATATTTTAAAATGGTTAGGAATGAGTCAAAAGCTATTTCTATATTTTCTTCTGAGTATACAGCGGACCAATCTTCTTGCAAAAGTGCATTATTTAATTGGTCATACTCTATTTTGCAAATTTTTGGCATATTTACAAATCGATTTTGTTTTAAATTTTTTGCATTACAAAACAAAAGGCCTGTCAAACAGTGATCCGTAATGCCTATATCAAAGTTTATGCCTACACAATTCTGAAAGGTGCTTTTCGAAAACCTGCCAAAAACATGATCAAGGCATGTAGCTGCGGTAGGCCTAGTAGCCGTATATATAAACAAAAAGAAGCCATGTTCAGCAATAGTATTTAAGTAAGAATCAGATATATAGTTTGAATTTTTTGAATATTTTTTGAAAAATATTTATATTAAAATCACCTAACATGACGATATTAGCTCTCTCATAATATAAAAGGTTAGAAAATTCTTCCAAAAAAAGATTTGTTTCAAAAGTATGCAATCGGTAAATACAAATAAAACTAAACATTTGATTGCCTATCTTACAACAAAGCTTAAGAGTATCCGCACTTGAAAATTGTAAATAGCTCAAATTAATTTCCAACAAGTTACGCACAAGAACTCCTACTCCGCCAGCAGAATAGTTGTCATTTGGATATGGAAAAAAATTATAGCCCGGAATTGAGTACTCATCTTTTTCGGAAGTAAATATTCAGATCTCTGTAACAAAAATAAGATCCGGTAAAGTAACAAGAACTTCAAGGTTACAGACCAGCACATCAAAATTTTGTCGCATACTATGAATATTCTGGTCAACAACATAAAAGGTATCATTTATAGTACTACAACGGAATATATCAACGTTTGTATCGTAAATTGTTGAAAAGAGATGATTGTTGCTTATTTAATCGAGGCTATTTAAATTACTTAACATAAAATGAATATTTTTAATTAAAAAAAATAACTAGACACAAGTATTAAAGAGCCTCCAAATCGGCAAACGATCTTAAAGCAACAATCCTTCCCTTATCAAGTTTTCTCAATAAAATTTGTGAGTTCTGATACCATTAGTATTTATAGTTTTTTCGCTTTCATAAATAGCGCCCTAGTGAAGCCGGTAAAACTATCATTAATAAAAAGTTTGTTTTGGGTTCCAGACATAAACAAAGACGAATTGAGCTTGTTCTTTGCAGATCTCTTACTCTTCATTACTCTCTGTTTAATTTCAGCGGAGGAAAACTATGTACATATTACATTGTTGTTGCTATTATTTGGATTACCATCTGTTGGGTTACAGCTTGCATTTACCGGTGCGTTTTACAAAACATTGTTTGACATCTTCGGCGGACACACTTTTAAAACGTCATCAAGTAGAATTTTTGCACATCCAGCTGCATTTTCGATATTGACACCAGGTATGCCAGCAATTTCAACGATATTCTCCTTTTCCAAATTGTTTTGTTCCCTCCAATTCAGTTTTGCTTCAAGAGATGTCACTCTCGCATTAAGTATTTTGTTTTCTTTTTCTAGAAGCTGAATAGTGCTAAGAGAATCATGGTACATTTTTTTATGTTAAGTATTTCGTTGTATAGCGTTTCCAGGGTTATTGACCTGTCCACCTGTTGTAGGTGTTGTTCGTGGACAGCTGACTTGGCGCAAGTTTTTTTTGTTTTTTTTTTATTTTTAAATTCATTTTTATTATTTCTTACATTATTACTTACATTCTAGACAAAAATGCTTAAATCTAGTTTGACAATGACAATCACTTATTCTAGCTTACTGGCTCTTACCGAGCGCTCTAAACTTAACAATTTCATTAAACGTTGCCTTTCGGCCTTACAACTATCTTACGACTAATCTTATATATCAATAAATGTAACATTTCTACTTAACCTAACTTAACTATAATCAAGATGGTAAGCACTCGTGGCTTCTCGCAACGGGTGGTCACCATCCCAATTGCGATTTTGGAAGCCTATCATTCGCTAACATTGTGCACACACACCACCGAGACTTAACCAATGCCATGATGCGGAGGTTACTTCTCAGTGGCCCCGCCTCATATCAGCGAATGCGGCCTTTCAGCAAAACCCACCTAACTATCCTAAATCTAACTAACAACTAGGAGAGCATATCAACCCCCTCCCCTTCCTTAAGCCACCAGAATTCAGCGTACTGTTTTTCGGCATCAATCCGCTTGATGAGCCGCTTGTCCCTCGCACCCCGGTGGCGGTGGTATATAACCGGGATACCATCCCTGCTTTGAACTAAACCTTTGGCATCAATATGGAGAAAAGCCTCTGGTGGGATAAAGCCCGATAGAATTGAGCTCTCGTGGTACATTTCATTGGGGTAATAAGCCCCAAAGATCAGGCTGTTGTCGCTGGTCATTGCCCTTGCAACGTGCCTTCGAATCACCTTAATCAGGAAATTATCAATCCTATTCAGATGAGCCCCATCGTAAAGGGCTTTGTTGGGATAGTATTTCTTGTTCTCTGATTCTGGTGTTCTATACAAACCGAGACAAGTCCTAGGACACTGCCTTTCAAACACCCGAATCTTTTCCACCTGAGACGGCGCTACATTAAACCACACAGGACAACCATACGCGATGACTGGTCTGATTAGGGCCACATAGCATATGACCTTCACCCTGGGAACAAGTTGACTGCTGTGAAACAGTCTTCTTGTCAGGGCTAAGGCGTTCTTGGCTCCAGCGAGACAAACATCTATATGTTTGTCAAAATACAGATATTTATCGAGCCAGATACCAAGGTATCTAACTACGCTTCTCACCGCTAATGGCATCCCGTGTTGTCCAATGATGGCCAAATTTCGCCAGTTATGTCTGGTATCCCTAGAAGCCCATCGCAATGGAGTCCTAAACAAGATTGTTTCTGACTTTTGGAAATTGATTTTTAATTTCCAATCATCGCAATACTCCTTAATATGATCGAAATCACGCTGCAGAAGAGCATTGATGACTTCGATTTTTGGGCCTGATCTGTACGCCACTAAATCGTCTGCATACGCTATAGAGTGATTGAGGGAACCTACTAGATCACTTGTGTAAATGTTAAACAGGATCGGAGAAATCACCGCCCCCTGTTGTAAGCCGTTTTTAATATCAACGACTTTGCTCGAAGTGACGTTGCCACATTTGACAACGAACTTCTTTCGTATAAGCATGTTATAAATCATATACAGCAGAGGTTTCGGCATACCCCTCCTAGTTAACTTATAGAAAAGCCCCTCTAGCCATACGGTGTCGACGGCCTTTTCAAAGTCAACCAAGCAGGCACCCGTACACTGGTTCTTACACTTATTCCATTCTATGTCGGAGATCAGCTTTGACGCAGCATGAATAGTGTCATGCTTCGCCCTAAAACTAAACTGATTTTCCGGAATTATATTATTTTCCTCAACTCACCTTAACAGCGCTCTATTAACCACTTTCTCAAATACCTTGCTTATATTCGGAAGTAAACTGATTGACCGAAGATTAGCAGGGTTGGTTCTAACTTTATCCCTTTTCGGGACCGGATGTACCACTGCTATTTTCCAATGCGTCGGATAATATGCATTATTCAACGCATTGTTAAATAGCGTAGTAAAAATATCCACTGCTTCCAAGGGTAGGTGTCTTAATACGACGTTTGGAATACCGTCTACTCCCGACGACTTTTTGTTTTTTAGAGACTCGAAGATGCACAGGAGTTCATCTTTTCGCACGAACAAATTCGAGGAAGCTCGCTCATTGGCGACGATGACATTTGCAGCGTCACTGAATACGGTAAAACCGTGATTCTCAGATCGCCAATTTTGGAGTTCGTTGCGTAAATAATAGTGACTTACGTAGGCCCTGTTATCAATGTCGTGATTACGGTGAACCGGATTGTTCACCGTATACACGGCTTCGAAAAAAGCGCCCAGCAAATCCACTTTCTCCTGTGGGTCTTCGACCACGAAAAAACCATCGCCTGAGTCGGCCCTTTCTGGATTTATACCAACCGCTAGTAGTGTCTGTCTGTTCTCTGTTGTCTGTGGAATTCGAACACATTGAATGTTGTTGTGATCTTTCCGCCTGAACAATTTATTTATCTGCGGGAACATATTCGGACTTCTGGATTTTATAGCCCGAATCTTATTGCCCCAATACAGACTTACAGCTTTACTGTAATTTTGTTTTATTAATTGTTTAAGGTTTTTGATCACTGACTTCAATGTTCTTATTTCCGGGTCTTCTCTGTCTGTAAACTGTCTGTACAGTTCCTTTAGTCTCGTGAGCAGTCTACTTTTGTATGCGTACAGTGCGTTTATTGTTGGAGTTCTGTACTTTTTGATTTGGTCTCCGTCGGAGCATTCTACCCGAGGAATAGTCTGCTCCATTGTTTTTTTGATAACGTCTTGTAGCGTCAGTAAATCACAATCGATTTCATCGTTGGTCAAGTTTCTGTTGATCAATTCCTACGATAGTCGTGTAAGTACACTTGATCGTACTGCTCTAGCAGCGTTTGCTCATTCGGGATTCGTATTGCGGCGGCGAGTCCGTAGTGATCACTATCGTACTCGAACGCACGCAAACAGTTCCGTGTGTTTAGATCCACGTCTGTCAGTTCTAGTCTATTGTCTATAAGAGCCAGGTCCAGAAAGGAACCAGCTGATGGGAAAGACGGAATATTCGTCGCGTACAACTCCAGTTTGTACTCAATCATATTTTGACACCACCAGTAGTATAACTGGTTGCCCCTAGTATTCGGCGGATTATTTCCCCATGCCGCATGTCTAGCGTTGAGATCTCCGGCCAGAAAGTAAAAATTTTCTTCCGATTGAAGCTGCAGGCAACGAAAAAGTATTTCGAGCTCTGTGATAAATTGAATGGGATTAAGTGCTTCAGGTGCGTAAAGTGACACCACATACGATCGCCTTCGACTATGAAGAGGAATGCATATGATGCAGGCTTCCAACACCCGGAACCTCAGTAAATCTCCGCTATATATGACCTTATGGCGTATGCCTTTTCGTAATAAGATTCCAACTCCACCCCCACGTAAGGAGTGAGGCCGGTCCCTTCTGTTATCATTATAACCACTGTAGCCAATTTTGTGGTTCTGATTAAGCTTAGTTTCGCTTACCAAAAGCACATCTGGGCTTTCACTCGATAACAGATTTTGAAGGTTGATCCTTCTTTCGATCCAGATTAATGAGTTAACATTTAACGCAAGGATCTTCAAGTTAACCTCGTTCAACGTTATATCGGCGTGCCAGACTTGTCAAACAGCGTCGAATAGATGACGTCAATTCGAGCCGCTTGTTCATTTAATTGTTTCTGGAAGTGACCAATCTTTCCGTGTTGAGACAGAAGGATCGCTTTCAAATCCAGGTCCGCTTCCGGCGCTTTTTCGACTACCTTTGGCGTATTTTTTGCTGTCATTGTGGCCTTACCTGATCCAAATACCATTTGGGCAAAGGATACACTGGGTGCCACGAAATTAGAAAAAGCACGACTCTTCTGACGTTTCTCTTCTTCGATCAACTGTTTTCGAGCCTGGACTTTCTTTTTCAGCTCCTGGAACCTAGGACACCCTCTGAAATTGGCGGGATGCCCTGAGTTCCTGCAGAGTACACAAAAGAGCTGGTCCCTATCACTACTGTATCGTTCGTTACCCAAGGGATATTCCCCATATTTCTGGTCCTTGTCAAACTTAACGCACCTGAATTGCATATTGCAATTAGCTGCGGCGTGTCCGAACCTCTGGCAGCGTATACATTGCAGTACATTATCTGCCCTCTTTAATTTTTCCCAACTTACAGCATGATAGTACAGGAATTTGATTTTTCGCGGACTATCGATTTTGCTGTTGGGTTTTAGTTGAACTAAGAAGAATGGTAATTTACGGTTACCATCCCTTGCCGCGGCCGTGGCTTGACCCCCACGAACTTAAGGTCGTCGCTTTCTAACCTTTTGAGCTCTTCTTCGAGCTCCTCCGTTTTTATTGCTGGATCAATACCTTTTAACAGCCCCGACTGGAGTTTTTCACCCTTAGGGGTATATGTATCAGCTTTTCCTAGAGCGGTACGCACTTTTCTGTATTCCTCCATATTGCTACACATAATAATGTGCTTATTAACGCTTAATCTCTTAACATAAAAGCTCTTAGTGACTAACTTACATAACTTAATGCTATCATTGATTTCAAGATTACTCACATTGATTGGAGGCACTCTTTCCCTCCCCTTATTTTCAAGCTGCTGTTTTTGTTGCTGATGTTGTTGTTTCTGCTGTTGTTGTTGCTGATGTGATGGTTGCTGTTGTATTTGAAATTTCTGCTGTACGAGTACTTGCTGCTGTTGTTGTTGTTTTTGTGGTTTACCTAGTTGCTTTTTCTGTTGCGGTCGATGTTCTTGTTATTGTTGTTGCTTTTGGTTTAAAGGTTGTTTTTGCTGTAGCGGCAACTCTTTCAAAGTTTGTGCCTGCTGCTGTTGTTGTTGTTTTTGTAGTTGCTTTTGCTGTCGCAACTTATCTCTCTTCTGTAGAAGCTGTTTTATAAGCTTGTCGAGCTTAGCCTCATCATCTTCTTCCTCAACTTCCGAGAAATCAGTGCCTGACAGTTCTATAAATGAGTTCCCCTCTCCAACGTAGCGGCACTCACCCCCTTCAGACTCATAAGAGTACTCCTCCGCTTTAACATCATCTTCTTCTTTAATTTTTTTTTTCGTGCATAATTTCGATTCCGTATTTTTTTTTCTCCGCCTCTTTTCCACTTTCGTGTCATCATGTGACTTTTGCATTGCTGCTGCTGCGTGAGATGTTGTTGCTTGCTGCTGCTGCATTTCGGCCGCTCTCGTAATTATTCGAGTAGATACCGGTTCTACCTGCGGGACCTCCGCCTGCCCGGTATCCATTTATAATCGGTTCCAATACTACCACTATTTTTAGTTATTTCGCTTTAATATGGAAAACTAAAAAAAGACCACTCAAATTTCCACTGTGACTCGAACCCAGATCTTCCAAGTCCCGAGTCAACCACTGTTCCACTGAACCACACTGTTAATTGCAAATTTCTTGCTTATTTTATTGTTTTATTTTATTTTATTATTTAATAGTCTTTTCGCTTTTCTATGCTCTACCTAACGCCGACGTTTCTCAATGCAAGATGAGAGACGACTGACTTGGCGCAAGTTAATGACCGTAGGTGATCGTCGGCTTGTGCTTTTCCATCATTTGTAGCTACTGTTGTTTTTGTTGTTGCTTTGACAGGTTGATTAACTTTGGCCGTTTTTGTTGCTTTTATTTTTGCCACTGATGAAGAAGGTGGAACACTTTGTAATTGCAATGAAGTGCGACGGAGAACACTGCATTTATTGCATCGAAACGGCATGCCTTGCGAGGTCATGTATTCAATATCGTCTGAATTTAAATTTACGCAAGAACAATGAAAAAATAAATTGCAAGCCCCGCATGAAATTTTTGGAAAACCATTGCGGTCAATTTTTTTATTGCAAACTACGCAAAGCATTTTAAATAAAAAAGAAAACACACCAAAAGTATGTAATTAGACGAATTCAACGATAAGCGTACCCCACTACACGTCTGTCTTCTATCACGATTCACTAATGTATTATTACACATTATTGTGTAAGGAGGCGTACATACACATACATATTCTTTTATTAGGATTATTTAAATTTATATCATTTTATTAAAAAGAAATGAACAAGTACTATCTTAGTATTCTTTCTTCGTCTACTTATCTCCAGTTATGAATAAAACAGTACATCAAATCGTATTTTTTTTTTTCCTTTTTAGTTAAAATATCATAGTAGCTGCAATATGGATCTAAAGATGAATTCTGATACCCCTGGGTTACGCAGAACTTCTTAAAAATCAGGATGTGTATCTGTACACGGGAGACCGAGTTACCTAACGTTAACACACGCAATTTAAACTAGAAATATTTACATACGTTGAGTACGGTCTACTGGCAGCCGAAATTTTTCCCGCAATTTACGAAGATTCTAAAATTGGAGAAATTTTGTGTGTTGCTTTCTTCTTCAGATTTTCTTCTGTCTCATTTTAGGTTTCCCTTTTTTTAAACGATTTCATTTCACTTTTAGGGTGAAAATTTTGAAATTCTCAGTGCAGGTGGATTTTGTTGTGCATTCAGGGTTTTTTTTGTTCAATTAAAAGCGCGTACACACAGGCTAATTTACCAGTCCAATCAAGGATTTCCTAGTAGGTACCTATTCATGTCGCTGCTATCGAAAAACAAACATGTAAATAACATGTAATCAAATTTTCTTTTCATTTTCAAACATATAATTCTACCTGCAACAAATCTTTATTCAATAAATGTTGAGGGTGAAGATACCCAATACCCCATCTTATAGCAGATTGCTCAAAATATTGTTTTACGCTTCAAATCTCGATGAGGTTAATAAAAATGAATTTGTCCACATGTGTACCAATATCTCTTTTTTTTGTCTGTTTGCTTTCACAGCATCTTCTTAAGATTTTTTCCGCTTTAGCTCCGTCGCTGATGACGTTCAATTACAGAATAAACCGTCTGGTTGTCGACAAAATGATTTTCTAAAAACACACATATTGAAAAAAAAACTAACCCAATGATAAATCCAGATTTTTTAAGAAATCCTGTGTAACCCTGGGAATAATAGTCACATTATGCAATTTATTGACATACATATGAGTATGTACCTTTCGTCACATGCGGATAGTCTGTCTCACGTATACTCTTCAACTAGGAAAGTACTATACGAAAAAGATGGGCATTATTCAACTAAAAAATTATTCAAATAAAAATGTAAGCAAATACTTTTCCAAATAATTTTCTGGACTAATAACTTTTCAAATTACGTTTTTGTTAATTTGAAAATATATTAATTGTAAATATATCGTTTCTTTGTTATGAATTAAATCAATTGAATGAATTACGAGTACAAAATACTGTGGATATTGCTCTGTAATACGAGTACATGTATATTACTAGCTGACCCGGCTAACGTTGTTCTGCCATATAAATAATTTTTAGTGAATATTTTGGTTGTTAAATAAAAAATAACGAATGTTTTGTAATTGTGTTTAAATGTTTTAACGATCGATAAAATTGATCAAATGTGATCAATATCAATCGTTTATCGTTAAAATGACAACGCAAGGATCCTCGATTGCAATCAATGCGTCATTGTAGCCTGTACGAATTCGACGCAATATATCGTCAGCCATTGAATTTTTGTGTTCATCTCACAGAGTGTCTGCTCGCCCCGGGAAACATGTAGTCAACACTATACCGAATAGTAGATAAATTTGTGTCACTCTAAAGCCTAATGGTGTTTCAGCAAGCATATCGACCCAGTGATTGTGGTCTTCGAGCAAGCCGAGTGTAAGGCATGCATCTTTACACGCTTGCGTATAAATATATTTTGCGTTTATCTTGAAATCACAATGGGCCGGTGACATTAACCAACATCAGTCGCAGATAGAAGCACTCAGTCTGCCTTGGATTTACTGTATATACTCGGCCTAAGTCTTTGACTTGAATAGGCCGGGGCATGCATCAATTAGTGTGCCTTGCTTAAGAGGTATCAATTTGTTGGATTCCATGAGAAATAGCGTGGCATTTCGAAATAGAACAGTTTTCGTGCAGAGGCACCGAAAGTATCCGCACGACTACAGAATTCGAAAAATTGGGTGAGTGTAGTTTTTAGTAAATTCACAGCACGCTCAATCGCTGCACCGCTACTGAAAAATACGCGCTCACCTTCTTATCCCTTTATTAGCCCTTTCCTCGTTATACGAACTTATGCGTAACGAGTTTCCCATTTTTACTGCATCGCTGCTGCTCCGCTTATGGGGTTGGCTAATGTCGCAAGCTGTTCGGTTACCGAATTCTTTATATGTAGACCTCCTCTTATACGCGTAGATCTAATGCAATCGCGTTAAGTGACTCCACTAGACATTCTTAACATTTTCATTTCCGCTGCCGTCATTTCGTTTTTAAACGCTTCGTACATTGTCCAGCACTGTGAACCGTATATAAGAACTGGTCTAACAACAATGGTTTAGAGTTTCCCCTTTAATTTAAGTGGAAATTTTCGGTAGCAAAATATTCCCGAATTTTCCCGCCATTTCATCCATCCCACACTAACTCTGTGGTTTACGTCGTCGTCACATTTCGCTTCCATGTTAACGATTGATCCTAAGTACTTAAAGATAGTGCTTTTCGGAAGAACTATTCCGTCTAACATTATATCCGGAACAGGTCGCAACGGATGCGCAAATGGGCACGTCAAATGCTCCGTCTTTGAACGACTTATTTTAAGCCCGTTTCTCTCTAGCGCATTTCTCCATGAATCTAAGGCGTTCTGTAAATCTTCGACGTTATCGCTAAATATAACTGCGTCGTCAGCGAAGAGAATTGGCGTTACATTTGCCTCGCGCACGCAGTCTTTTAAAAGATAGTCGTATACTACGTTAAATAGGAAAGGGCTAAGTACGCTTCCTTATTTATTCCTTATTTATGTCCTTACTTATTCGATAACGGTAGCGCAATTAACCTAATCTTGCATTCTTTTGTCCCTCCTGGTATCAAGATAGATACGGTATTGAAACAAACCGTATATTTATATTTATACTTATATTTATATTTATTTATATTTATATTTATATTTATATTTATATTTATATTTATATTTATATTTATATTTATATTTATATTTATATTTATATTTATATTTATATTTATATTTATATTTATATTTATATTTATATTTATATTTATATTTATATTTATATTTATATTTATATTTATATTTATATTTATATTTATATTTATATTTATATTTATATTTATATTTATATTTATATTTATATTTATATTTATATTTATATTTATATTTATATTTATATTTATATTTATATTTATATTTATATTTATATTTATATTTATATTTATATTTTATATTTATATTTATATTTATATTATATTTATATTTATATTTATATTTATATTTATATTTATATTTATATTTATATTTATATTTATATTTATATTTATATTTATATTTATATTTATATTTATATTTATATTTATATTTATATTTATATTTATATTTATATTTATATTTATATTTATATTTATATTTATATTTATATTTATATTTATATTTATATTTATATTTATATTTATATTTATATTTATATTTATATTTATATTTATATTTATATTTATATTTATATTTATATTTATATTTATATTTATATTTATATTTATTTATATTTATATTTATATTTATATTTATATTTATATTTATATTTATATTTATATTTATATTTATTTTATATTTATATTTATATTTATATTTATATTTATATTTATATTTATATTTATATTTATATTTATATTTATATTTATATTTATATTTATATTTATATTTATATTTATATTTATATTTATATTTATATTTATATTTATATTTATATTTATATTTATATTTATATTTATATTTATATTTATATTTATATTTATATTTATATTTATATTTATATTTATATTTATATTTATATTTATATTTATATTTATATTTATATTTATATTTATATTTATATTTATATTTATATTTATATTTATATTTATATTTATATTTATATTTATATTTATATTTATATTTATATTTATATTTATATTTATATTTATATTTATATTTATATTTATATTTATATTTATATTTATATTTATATTTATATTTATATTTATATTTATATTTATATTTATATTTATATTTATATTTATATTTATATTTATATTTATATTTATATTTATATTTATATTTATATTTATATTTATATTTATATTTATATTTATATTTATATTTATATTTATATTTATATTTATATTTATATTTATATTTATATTTATATTTATATTTATATTTATATTTATATTTATATTTATATTTATATTTATATTTATATTTATATTTATATTTATATTTATATTTATATTTATATTTATATTTTTGTATTTATATTTTGTGTTCGAGATATATATGTTTGCATATATGTTTCTCGCGATTACCTATTTTTCCCTCAAGATCTGGCTGGCCAATTTACAATACCAAATCGAAAAACCACACGGCGTGGAAATTGTTTATTCAAAATCTCCATTGTTGCCGCATCCTGCTGTTTCGGTCACGGAAGTGCCCTCGATGTCGTCAAAAAAATAAGGGCCAATCAGTTTGTCTCTGCCATTTCCGTACCAAAAAGTCATTTTGAAGGGATTCGGTGTTTATTCGTGCACTTCATGTTGATTCTCCTTGCTACAAACATGGAAATATTGTTTATTACCATAATCATTCAAGCGGAAATAGGCTTCGTCACTTACTATGATTTTGGTTACAAAATCATCCTCTCGTTGCACTAGGCATGGGATTAAGTTAACCTCACTGTAGGGCTGCAATTGGTGAACGGTTTCTACTTTATAAGGGAACATCTTCAGGGCTGAAACCAAAATTCGACCCAAGGACAGTCTCCTGATGGAAAATTGCGGACATCGTTGTCTCGTCGATGCTTGTGGACTCTCTCGGACGTCCTCGCCCACAGCAGTGATGATATTGGTGAAAATTCCACGTTCTTCAACTGTGTAATGCTCCATTGCTTGTTGTCCAATAATTTTGTACTTTTTTGCAACGTTAATGTCAAAGCACATCACTCCAATTTTGACCTATGACCAATCACCTAAAGTAGAAGACTGCGTGTTCCGTATCTTCCTCCAGGTCTGGGCATTCTAGTAGGTGCAGTTCCCATGGGCTCGGTTTAATCAATTTTCGAAGGTATGGATAAGTTTGTGGATCCACCTGCATTTTACCGTATTATCCCATCGAGCTTGCCACACTGCTATCGAAATTGCTTTATCTTCTTAATTCGTCTTCTTTTACTTTCCTCTGGATGTCCCAAACCTGTCTTATCGTAGGTTCTCTCATCTCGTTCATATCAATGTCAATCGGAACCATTACTCCTATAACGTAAGCTTCCTCATCAAAAATAGTTCTGTAACCACTAATGGTCCTTACAGCGCAGAGTCTATAGGCTGATGTCAATTTTCTCCTAGTTTCTTTGGTCGCTAGGGCCCCGGGGTAAACTGGGAGAATCGGGCTGACAACTATGATGAGTAGGATCCTCCCAGCATATCCAGGTTCTCCGATGTTTGGCATTATCCTGGAGAGTGCTGGCTGAAGAGTAGAGTAATCAGCATGTTACTAAGCTGCAGTCTGTTGTCGATCATTGCACTCATTTACTTGACGGTTTCTTTGGATCTGATGGTTGGGTTCCGACTTGTACATTCATATATTCCACTGATTCCCGATTAGTTATTAGAACATCTTCAATTTTGTGGTCAGCTAATTCTAGACCGGCGGATCCAACAAGCTTTTGATTTAGTTGATTGCATATTTGTAGCAGATTCTACTTGGGGGGCCCACGCAGCCGTGACATTGTAATGCTTCACACCTTCGTCAGTATCATGCCCTAGTTTCCTGTTGATAAAGTAGTTCGCCACTGTCTACAATAAGTAGTTTGGCATATCCATCCTGCGCATTGTTCTTTGGTGCCGTATTGCAATCTTTCCCCTACAATCGCTTCCGATGCCATATCAACCACCGTTTTAATGGCGTCAGTTGTAGAGTGCGACCTTCGGAATCCGAACTGGTGGTTGGACAGTGTTACTTTCTTCTCCGCTATCGTGAGCAATCTAGGATTTTTCACAGAGTGCCCAGTAGGCATATTTTGCGATATGATGACGGGTCTCCTGGGGGGTTTTTTCCCTTAGGTAGTAGAACAAAATGCTGCAATTTCCATTGCTTAGGGAAAATTCCTTCTTCTCGGTATGACCTCTTCCGTTAGTAAGTCTTCTGCCCCATTCCGTCGTCCAAGCATTGAAGTTTCCGCAAATTAGCACTGGGGTTCTATCCCCAGTATCGGCAACGAGGTTGTCTAGCATCTCCTGATATTCAATGTCAGTCCAGCTGGGCCGAGAATAACAACTATAAAAGTGTATACCATTGATTTTTTCCCGAACAAAGCCCTCCGACTGTTCATTGGCATCTTGAAATGTATGTTTTTTTCATATGACCATATAGCGGCAAGCTTCGATCTATCACTAAGACAAATATTGCTGTTGTCGAGAACATTATATGGTTCACTGATCAAGACTACATCTGCTTTTTCGTTCTTGATAGTTTGTGTCAGGATATTCTGAGCTGCTTCACAATGGTTGAGATTGATTTAGATAACCTTCTTGTCCTTGTTTCTTGTTACAGATCGCTTTCCTGAGGACAGGGTATTTGCTGCTTTGCATTTTCCGGGTTGCCTTTCCTGAAGAACATGCAGAAAGGTTCTGTACTGCAATCTATTGGGATATGACTTATTTTACCGCATCTCCAACAGAGTTTGGAGAGGTCTTCTTCACTTTTGCAATGTCTGGCTAGATGTCCGAATTCGGGACACTTACGACATTCCTACAGTAATGTCCGCTTACGAATGCGATAGACTAGCCAGCCAATCTTAATGCATTCTGTTTTTAACAGTTTCTTCGTGGTTTCAGCAGGCAGAATAATTATCGCCGTTTGAGTTTCGCCATACGCCTCCCGCAAAGAAACTATGTCGGTAGTAGTGACCATGTCCAAACCGAATTGGGCTCTGATCGCCGTGTATGCGTCCTCTTTGGTAGTGACCTCGTCGATATCTCTGACCTCGATCATGCTGCGGTGAGTAAGCGTTCTGGCTTCCGCTTGTTATCCTAAGCAATGATGTTTTGTTTTGCCTCCTGCATCTTTCAGTTGTATCAGCAGATCTCCATTCCTCGTTCTCTTGATTCTGGATACCGCCTTGCCCGCAGCTTTCAGTTTAGGGTCTGCTTTTATGTTGCGGAGTATTTTAGCATAGGAAACCCTCTCTTTTGCTTCGATGATGATTGCCTCATCTCTCTATGTGTATGTGAGAGAGGTATGTTTGTCCGTATGTGCTCGTTTTTTTTTGCGCACGATAACCCGCGAACGAATGGTCCTATCGACTTGAATTTTCTTCTTTCGAAATTATTGCCATACTGATCGAAATCTAAAATTTGAATCAATTGGGGCCAAAATTATTTGAGCTATTCAAAGAACAGCAACAATTTTTGAACTGAAATCACTCTAAGTTTGAATTCAACTCTTTATTTCTCTGCAGAAAGGGAAATAAAACACCCAACTACACTTTTTTAATTTTCATCATATTTACTAGTCAGGTTTCATCTCTCTTTCGACCAATTTCGTATCATCTTGTCCTATATTCTAGTAGGATATATATGTATATTGGACGATAGCATTACAAGTTCTTGGTGTGGCTCATCGGTCGCATACATTTCGGCTAGTGTGTATAAGGTAAAGTGGTACGTGCGGTTGAAGTGTGACCTTCTGAAGCAACTACAGTAATTTTTATTCCAGAAATTACTTGTCATGCTGTCGACTGCTAAAACTCGGACCCTCTTCCTTATGAATTTAAGCTGGGACATAATTCGTCTTATGTGGCAAAACAAATTAATGGCTTCGAAAACGAACCACTTGAAAAAAAGAAACGGTAATTAACGGCAATGTTAGATGCAAGCCCAACAAAATTGATGCGGGACATTGTAGAGAATATGGAAGTATCTCCGGTGACAATAAGTCGGAAAACTCGAAAAACCCATACATCACACTTAACGGTGAAAAACTGCTACAGTCGAGATTTGAAATTCTTCCGCATCCACAGTACTCTCCTAATCTGTTTTCAACGGCTTATATTGACGCATCCTGGAGTCATTTTGTCGACAGAAGGTATTCCGCGGAGTGTTGATGTAACTACAATCGGGCGTTGGCTGCGATAGAAATCGAATCCTCTTTTAGTTTGTGGCGCAAATTAATGGCCCATCTTAATTTAATGTCATTGGAGCAATTGCAATCGAACACAAGAGTTGGTGATGGGTTTGCCGCCCGAGTTAAGTTCCGATGATCCTGATTATTCTTCATGTATTTGTGCGAAACAATCGGTCAAACCATTTGTTGTGCGTCGTAAAAAGGGGACAGTTAGGAGATTGGAACTGGTTCATTCAGACGTATACGGACCCATGCGTATGGAGTCGTTAGGTAAGTAAATCAATATATTTTATAACATTTATCGACGATTATGGAATTGACCACGACTCCTCGCCATCATAAACCAGAATGGGATAGCCGAACGTGCTAATAGCACTTCATTGAAAATGGCGAGGTGTAAAAAATTAGAGGTTGATTTACCGGACATTCTATGGGCTGAATTGATATGTACTGCGGCGTTTATTAAAAATAAATTTCCCAAAAACGGCAAATCCTGAAGCCACTCCAAAAGAGCTATGAACAAGTAAGAAAACGGACGTGTCAAATTTTAAATGCATGGGAACGATCGCATACCTCCTGGAAAAAATAGCATAATCTAGGAAAATTCGAGGCAAAGAGCACGATATTAACGTGAGCATGGAACGTATCGGCTTTAGGGGCCCATTTTATTGTGAAAAGTAGAAATTTGCGGTTCTTGAATGACAATTCGAGGAAGCATGGGAATATTAAAACAGACCATGGTAACTATTACGTTTTTGATTCTTAATCTTAGGATCGCATCCGAAACACTCAAGAGCCTTAAGGTTACACTAGCTGCGGAACCCACCAAAGATGAACAAATAAACCTAACACCTGGAGAGAACAACAACCAAAGCTTACCAAACCAAACTGAAATAGCCTACACTACTAACGCCGAATAGTGACCCTGAAACAGCTCAAAGGCACGAAGAACAATAATAAATGGCGCCAAGCCATGCTAGAAGAACATGACTCCCTTACGCCGAATGAAACCTGAAAATTAGTGGATACACTGATAGGCCAGTAACTCAATCAAATGAAAAATTTTGCAAAAGGTACCATTGATTGGAGAAAGGCGAGATTGGTGGCGAAAGGATACGATCAAATTCATGGACTTAACTGTACCGACACTTATTCACCCGTGGCCAACATTCATTCTGACTAGATCTGCACAACACGATCTACAAGTACAGCATCTCGATGTCTCGGCAGCATACCTAAACGCTGCTAGAGCGGGAGCTAGACACCGTCATTTATATGGAAATAACGTCCGCAAACTCGAAAAGGCCGTTTATGGCCTAAAACCATCTGGTTGACAATGGAACTTGAGACTGGATAAAACGTTGAAGGAACTCGAATTTACATCATCAGCCTACGACAAATGTATGTACTATAAGACAAGTGGTAAAAGTATTACGCTTATAACCATGTATGTCGGCGACCTGTTATTAGCAAAGAACGATACCAAGGAACAGTCTTCAATCTGCGCAAAGCTGTCAGACGAATTTAAAATTCGAAACCAGAATGAACCAAAACCATGCGTAGGTCTTGAAGTTTCCAGAAAGAATGGAGTTTGGTCAAATCGTATAATTTAGACAAAGCAAAGCCATCATGTTTACCTCCGCAAGATGGAGTAAAACATTCTCTTTTTGGTATCTGAAAAAATTAGTACAAAACCAATTTAAAAAAATAAAAATTATTTGTTTTAGCCTTTTTTTATAATTTTCAGTAACAGTATCTCTTATGATAGACCAACAATAGCCACACAATATATTTGGATTCCAATACCCCTGATACGAGTAATTACGTTTGAATCCTTTTAAATTCTTGGGAAGACGCTTACTACAATCATCACTTACCTTTCTAAGGTTTGCAGGGAAGATCGAGGTGCAAATGTAAAAATAAATCGTTAGGGATATCATCTAAAAAAAAAATGCAATAATTCAGTCGCTTATTGTTGGTAATTATCACTTTTTTTATTGCTTAGAAACTCTCGAAAGAATTCCAAGCAGTTTTTTCTATATTTGAAAGACAATTTTTAAACTTCTCACCCTTTATAATTTTTTCAATTTGAGGCCCGATAAAAATACCTGTTTTAAATTTTGACTTATAGAGACTAAAAAAGTACCACGTTAATATTGAAAGGCAGCACAAGATTTATCTAAAGCATTGACAAAATGTTTGAATGACCCTAATTTTATATGAATCAGCGGTAAAATAACTTTATTTCTATCAGTAAAACTTGATATTTTATATTCATGTTACCAGTGATATATTCATTTTTAACCAGTCAATCATTATTGATATAATGGTCGTTCAGCTTACACAGGTTTTAATCTCTTACTGAATCATTTAGCTCATCTGAACTGTGACTTTGTACATCTCAGTCCGTCATTAAACTGGAATGACCAGGAGGCCCAGGAATTAGTTGTTTATCTGAATAGTTTATGAGTTTGATAACCGAAAAACATTAGGATATATGTAATTTTTATTTTATTATTTTTATTTTATTTATTTATTATAAAACAATTATTTTTTGAAATCAAATGTCTTAGTGAAAGAGGAACAACAATCAGTTTTAAGGTTGATTGGTTCGCTCCATATCATTGGGATACCAAATTTCATAACTATTTCTCACCTGCAATCAAAGGACAAAAAATAATAACATCCGTCATGCAAGAAAAAAATTGAATTCATGTACACGAGTTACATCATCAACCTACCTCTCCTAAGAACCACTAAGTGGTTC
This sequence comes from Volucella inflata, assembly GCA_928272305.1. Lineage (NCBI taxonomy): Eukaryota > Metazoa > Arthropoda > Insecta > Diptera > Syrphidae > Volucella > Volucella inflata. Next base: position 36,393,896 of record OV743717.1, read on the forward strand.
TTATCAAAGAATATCAGTCCCTGAGACTGAAAAAATTCACCCATCGTACAAAAAACCAACAACAAAGTCTCATTAGATCAAATAGCGCAGATATATTGCTTTGTTTCAAATTTCAAATCCCAATTAATTTTGCCTAAGTAAGAATGCATACGATAGTCTGCTCGTCATTTTTTCCTTATGTAAATGAAACATTTTTTTGAGGAATTTTTCCCCTCCCCAGACTGCAAAACGCTGTGTAATGCATACGGACAAAGTGCAAACAGACTGGTTTTTGCTCCTTATGTTTACTTGTTCCTTACTTACTTACTTTAAGTGGCGCTACAGCCCAGAATGGACCTGGGGCTCAATCAACAAGCTTCTCCAGCCAGCTCGATCCCTGGCTAGCTGCCTCCAGTTTCGCACGCTGAGTTGGCTGAGGTCCTCTTCCACTTGTGTGCGCCACCTGAGTCTTGGCCTTCCTCTACTGCGCTGTCCCTCGGGAGCGGATTCGAAGACTTTTCGGACCGGAGCATTGGTGTCCATGCGCTCTACATGACCCAGGCATCTCAGTCTTTGGATCCACACTCATGTCGCTGCACAGTCCGTACAGTTCGTCGTTGTATCTCCTCCTCCACTCACCGTCAATGCAGACGGGACCAAAAATCGCCAGAACAATTTTTCTCTCGAAGCAACCACGAATACTCTCATCCATTTTTGATAATGTCCATGCCATAGAGAAGGACCGGGATTATTAAGGTCTTAGAAAGGGTGACTTTTGTTGTCCGGGAGAGGATTTTGCTACCCAATTGCCTTCTTAGCCCGAAGAAACAGCGGTTGGCAAGAGTTATTCCTCGCTTTATCTCAGCGCTGGTTTCGTTGTCTGTACTTATAGCAGAGCCTAGGTAGACAAAGTCCTTAACTACCTCAAAGTTATATCTGTCTAAGGTGACGTTCTGCCCGAGACGTCGGTGTTGGTTGTCCTTTTTGCTTGACAGCATATACTTGGTCTTGTCCTCATTGACCGTTGAATTCATTTTCGCCGTTTCCGTCTCAATAATCATGAAAGCGCCACTGACATCACGCTGCTTTCTCCCGATTATGTCAATATCGTCGTCGTATGCGAGTAGTTGAACGGACTTATGAGAACACAAATGAGAAACAACACAACTTCTAAGTTAAAAATTTTATTAATCTTGTAACGAACAACTATTTTTAAAATGCCGGAGTCTATATACCAAGAATCCTGGCGCCGAATCCCGATTTTGGTGTCGTATGTTGGTAGCGGGATTAAAAATGCCGATTGTCATTTTATTGTTTCTAGTGACATCTGTTGGTGACTAGCGTCTGGTTGCCATAGACTTTTGAAAGGTAGTGACTCTTATGTTTGCTCGTGAGTTTTGTACTATTCTTTCAAGTACGATGTTGAAAAAGTATCATGACAGCGTATCGCCTTGTCTAAATCCTTTCTGGACATCAAAGGTCTCGGTGAGATATTTACCGACCTTGATGGAGCAGCACGCATTCTCCATCGTCATCCTGCACAGACGGACGAGTTTGGCAGGAATGCCGAAACTAGACATTGGCTCTGTATAGCTCGTCTCTATAGATGCTGTCATACGCGGCCTTAAGATCGATGAATAGATGGTGTGTGTCGATCTGAAGCTCATGGGTCTTCTCCAAGATCTGCCGTAGTGTGAACATTTGGTCGATGGTGGACTTTCCTAGCCTGAAGCCACACTGATATGGACCTATCAGCTTGTTGACGAACGGCTTCAGGCGTTCACATAATACGGCAGATAAGATCTTATATGCGATGTTAAGGAGACTGATGCCTTTGTAGTTGGCGCAGTTCAGAGGTTATCCTTTCTTGAGAATCGAACAAACAATGCTAAGGTTCCATTCATCGGGCATACTTTCGTCCAACCATATTTTACAGATGAGTTGGTGCATTCTCCTTACCAAGTCATCGCCTGCCGCTTTGAAGAGCTCGAAAGTCAGGCCATCCGCTCCAGTAGCTTTGTTGGACTTTAGCTTCGACACAGCTATCTTCACTTCATCCAGTTCGGGTGGACGGAATTGTTGGTCATCATCGTCCAGATTGATTCGGTTGATTCTGCCTGACAGTGGTATTTGGTTCGTCATCGCCGTTATACAGTCTACAGAAATGGTCTTTCCAAATCCTCAGCTTCGACTGCGATTCTAGTACGATGTTCTCTTGTTCATCTCTACAGGCTTCGGTTCGGGGTTTGTTTCCGTGGCATGTTATTTTTACCTTTTGGTAAAACTTCCGACTCATTCCTGGAGAAGGATCTCTCACTATCCTCGATCGCGCGCTTCTCATGCTCTTTCTTCTTCCTCCTGAGAAGCCGGTGTTCGTCTCTCCTCTGCCGCTCATAGAGCTCATGAGCAGCTCTGGTCCTTCTAAGCAGCGCCGCTTTATATGCATCTTGCTTAGCTGCATCTTTCATTGTGGTGGACGAGTGAAACCCAGCACATCAGAAGCGGCATCTCTGATGGCGTTTTGGCAGTATCTCCAATGGTCTTCGATGCTTGATGCTGGCGGCATTGGACCTCTTAAGAGTTAAAGAGACACTCGATCGGAAAAGGACTTGGCGATCTCTTGCGATTGTAGCCGTCTGGCGTCGAATTTTCACAGAATTAGTTTTTTTTGACGTAGTTTGGGATATCCGCGACCGTACCTTGGCTACAACAAGGTAATGGCCCGAGTCGATGTTGGCTTCTCGGAACGTACGGACATCCATAATACTGGAGGAGTGTCTTGCGTCGATCGCAATGTGATCAATCTGGTTGACCATGATCACCAAAAAGTCGATTAGCCTGAATCCGTTATCGGAGGTGGCGTTGGGCAGTCTATATTTTCCGATCGTTCCACCAAAGATACCCTCTCTTCCTAGCTTTGCATTAAAATCACCGAGGACAATTTTAATGTCAAAGCTAGGGTATTGCTCGTAGCTCTTGTTTAGGAGCTCATAGAAGGTATCCTTGTTGTCGTCTTCTTTCTCCTCTGTGGGGGCATGCGCGCATATGAGGCTTATGTTGGCGAATTTAGCCTTGATGCGGATTGCTATGAGGCGCTCGCTCACATGCCGGAAGCTGAGGACTTCTCGTCTTAGTCCGCCTCCGACAACAAATCCGTATCCAAATAAGCGCTGCTTTTGCCGTCGATAGCAATTGCCGTAGTAGATGTCGCAGTTTTTCATCTTCTTTTTGTCCGGCCCATCCCATCGCATTTCTTGAATGGCGGTTATGTCTGTTTTGCAGCAGTCTAGTGGCTCCGCTAGTTGCTCGGCTGCACGTGGTCTATTAAGGGATCTAACATTCCACGTACATATCCGAAGCTCATTGTCCTTAATTCGTTTGCGTGGGTTGTCCATATCCGAGGCTTGATGCATTGTACCTTTTTTTTTTTGTAAATGGCCAGGCAGTTACCCCGGCGGCACAACCCCCAACCTGGAGGACCAGTTCCATTTGTAATGACCCTAGGACGAGGTGTCGGTTACCCCCAAACCAGTAACCCGTTCCGGGATGTGAGCGCTGCCGTTCGCCCATCTAGGGCTCGTCCGCCACCACCTCTTTTCCAAGACCCTGACCCTGGAAAGCCCTGGAAATGCTTACCGCCCAGAGCTCCAAATATGTCGGAGTAGCCCGGATAAGATCTTGTTTTGTTTTTCCGACACTACTCCTGATTTATGGCGCAGGAAACTCGCCATTCGCCCCTTCACTTCGCAATCACTAGTAAGATTCCCAGATTTCGCCACGTTTGTTTGGCTGCAGAGGCTCATTCTCGTTATTTAAAGAACCAGCACCTGTCGGAAGATGCTACTACTACGAGGCCTTATACTAATCGTTGTCATCCTTTTTTTCTATGAGTAAATGCGTGTCAATGATTGACATCGTATTGTATTTGATTTGTGGGTGTTCCGAGAAGACTAATTTACTTTTTAAAAAGAAGAATGCTGGAAAAATATTTTGTATAGGTAATGAATTTATTTTTAGCTCACCTTAACATATGTTTTAAAAATAAGCTGGCCATTTATTTGTCTGAAATGGTTATTAACATATTTTATTAAATAAAATGCCATCACTCAGAAAGAGTGTTAAAATAATAATATAGAATATATATTTAAAATGATTCTGTTTTATTTTATTTTCGGGAAGAATTTATGTAATGATACCTAGAACAAAGAAAATCAATCCTTTATAATCATAATATATAATAATATTCTATTATGTTGCTTTTAAAACTCCTTTGCTTTTGAAAATTATGATGGAAATTAACATCTTACATTATTTCTTGGTTTTAAAATAAAAGATGTCACTTTCACTATCAACTACGGTCACTCCAACTGTAAGAAAACGATGTCGGAAAAAGAATTCCTGGATTTCTGAGATGGCAAATGCGCAACAACGCCTGGGGCTTACCACTGAAGCGATCCAGGACCGAGCATTATGTATACGCGTTCTGCGGTCTGCGACATTAGCCAACCCCATAAGCGGAGCAGCAGCGATGCAGTTAAAATGGGAAACTCGTTACGCATAAGTTCGTATAACGAGGAAAGGGTTAATAAAAGGATAAGAAGAAGAAAACAAAAGATGTCATTCAACCCTTTTTGATCTTCGCCAGGCAGGTATATTTCTTATAAAAGAAAATGCTGGTCATTTTATGACAGTAATAAAAAAGGATATTTCTTGGTTTCATTGAAATGAATTACGCCTTAAAAAAACATGAATTTTTCAAAAACCATTAAATTAAGAGTAAATATTTTGTATTGCATTAAGATTTGATGATACTCGTATAAAAAAACAGTATGCGAGTATATATTTTGACAATTCAGTTTTAGTCACGCTATTCAACAATAGCTGTGAATTACAATTAGCTGACGAAGAAGGCGCTTCTCTAACTTTCATTGACTTCAAGCAGTATGATAATGCATATTTAGTCAGAACACCAAAGATTTTTTGCCAATTTCTTAACAAGCTGTAGTATCGAAGCAAAGTTGTATGAATTATTGAAATCAGAATTTATTTATGAATGTTGTGCCAGACAGGACAAAAAATATTTAATTACTTTGTTAATAAGGGTAAGAATATATTGTACTTCTTAATTAAGAAGTACAACACAGATATTAACATATTTGGTAACAAAAAAAACTTTTTAGCTTTGCACATTTATGAAAAAAAAGTATTATTTTTTAAGTTTTTTTCAAAAACATCCTGTTGCAATGTTTCAGATTCCAAGATGTCTTTTACCCTGTTCTGTATCCTTTTCTTACTTATTGGTGTGTATTGCTATCAACTTCTAACATAATACCAAAAAACACAAAGGATAACTCTACCAAGGTCACAAAAAGATAAGGAAAATATTGCGCAGTGAACCAACTGTCTGATCTACATATATACTGAGGTTCTTATTAGCTACATTCTCTCTCATTTTGCAACCAAAAAGAGTGTAGAGCATCATCTTATTCAGTTCATGTTTCTTTTGATCTTTTGGTAAGAGCAAGGCAAGAGCTGCAGTAACGTTAATTATAAACCACGTTACTGGCGCAGTCGGACTTCGAACCAGAAAAAAAGGGAAGGAAATTAAAAAGGTGTGATATTGATAACAATCGGATACCTATATTCAACAACAAAACCAAACTATTTAAATAAGCCAAATCCAAAAAAAAAATTGAATAAAATAAATATACAGTTATCCATATGTATATACGAACTAATTTCTTATAAAAAGAATAAAAACAGTGATTAAAAAAAACACATCTATTCATATTCAAACTGCTAAAAAAAAAAATTATAATAATAAAAAATAAAATTCCACACATTTAGAATGTCTTGAGTGTCGTGGGTTGCGTGTTGAAGTGTTCTGTTTGTTCGGAAAAGATAGATAGAAATTGTACCACAAAAATTTCGTACAGTGATTATCTAAATTTTTTCTACTTATCATGTGTAAACCTGACTGAACGAGTGAACAAAAATTTCATTGTGACAAGTGTGCACAATAGTGTGCAAATACATGAAAACAACTCTAAGTATTGCGAAACAAAGAGCAAATCCGCTTCATCCTTCAATGCAAACAGAATGCAACAAGCAAAGAACCAATGCCCCCCAGTATCAGCAACTGATTTGGAAGCACAAAACGATGATAAAGATTTCACCCTTCAGATGATCTATCAAATGCTTTCTAATTTGGAAAAAATAAATAAGCGTTTTCTTGCTGCGATCAACGAACTTAAAACGGAAAATGCTGAACTGAAGGCTAAAGTTGATAAATTGGAAAATAGACTCAATTGGCAACAACAAAGGTTCTAATTAAGTGCATTGAAATTGAAATCGCTGGAGTGCCAAACGTAAATGAAAAAATAGCAGTTGATACAGCAAAGCAAATCTTTCACAATGCCTTGTCCATCGATGTTCAAGATGATAACATTGAGAGATGTTACGTCAAGAAAGTGCAAGCTAAAGTGGAAAAAAATGGGTCATGGTTATATTCTCTGAGCACTCTACAAAGCAGCGAGCAACAGCAACAGCAGTGGGAGCAGTAGAGGAAGTAACATCTACATAAATGATGCACTAACAAATTACACAGGAAGCAGGAAGATTTTAAATTTGCGTGGTTTAAAAACAATCAAATTCTTGTTAGGAAGGTTGAGAATGGAAAAGTCTTTTCAATTATTTAATAATAATAATGATATAACTGAACTTCTCTATTCTAGAACCAAATAATGTAAATACTGAGGTTTTTTTTACTTATAGTTCCTATTGTAATGATAAGCTCTTTGTGATACACCAGAATGTAAGAAGTTTAAGAGAAAACTTTTGCTCTCTTATTGCACATCTTGATCTTTTTTGAGCATTCCAGATGTCCTTATTGTATCTGAGACCTGGATTTATGGATTAATGGATTTGATAAAAACGATAACCATTTGCCTAGTTAAAATTTTTATCATCATATTATCATGACGTTTCTGGAAGAATTTTCATGTTTACTGGAAAACTTAAAATCGGGCAATCTAATTATATCAGATGATTTCAATTTTAAATTTCTTGAAAGCAACGATATGACTTCGAACTAATTGGCTCTTCTGGCATCGCATGGTCTAGCACGTTTTAATAATGAGCCTACTAGAAATGTTTCGGGAAAATGCTTAGATCATTTTTATGGGCGATTGTCCAATTGTTCCATGAGCTCCTGCGAGAAAAGCATTTTTGATTCCAATATCACCGACCGCTCCATGGTAGGTCTATTAGTAACTATTGGTATTAATAAAAGAAATAATACTGTTGTGGAGGTTAATAACAAGATGACAAAAATTGGTTATGTAAAACTTAAAATGAACCATTTTTATGAGTCTTGGGAGAGAAAGAGAAAGTAATGCATCTCTTTCTTATTCTCTCCTTATTGATTCTCTACGTAAACATATTTCTGTGTGCAACTCTAATGTGCCTTTGAAAAACGCATCGAAAAGACTAAAGCCTTGGAGATTAAAATTATCGAAAAATCCTAACAAACAAAGGTTAAAACTAAGATTAATAAAATATGTTCTCATCTTAAAAAAGAAATACCTAATTGCCACGAAAATTATTATTAAAGCCGATTTATTCATGCTAAAGGCAATTTAAAGAATGAATGGCTAGTGATTAAAAACATTTTGAACCAGTCTTCTCCTAGGAAGGAACTTGCAGTTATTCGTGTAAACGATTGTCTAGTCACCGATAATCTTGAAATTGCTAATGCTTTTAATTCTAACTTTTCATCTGTAAGTTGCAATTTACCTCCAGCATTGAATTGCCCTTGTTCGTTTTTTTTTATATAATGGTGAATCGGTACTAAGCAATAGTTTTGCCTTTGAACCTATTACTGCTTCAGAAGTACTTAGGACTATTGGTTCCCTAACGAATTCAAATACTAGGGGTTACAAGGTACGAGTATCTCAAATAACATTTTGAAAAATATCGGTTATTTTTTAATTGATGTGCTAGCAATTATCTTTAACCGTAGCATTTTGTCAGGAACTTTTCCTGAAGCCCTGAAATGTGCTGAAGTGGTTCCACTACATAAAAAAGGCTCAGAAGAAGATATGTGCAACCATAGACCAATTTCACTTCTTCCTATTTTTAGCAAGGTATTTGAAAAAGTTACAAGGAAGAGATTATTGGCTCTCCGATAAGTTACCAAGTTTTTCAGTTCGCTACAGGTTGGTTTTCAACAAGGTAAATCTACTGAGCCCTTCTACGCTTTTGCTCTAACGTTTTTTCATGTAATGATGGTAAAAAGTTCACTGCTGGGTTATTTGTGGATATAACGAAAGCTTTCGACATGGTTGACAACAAAATTTTATTGATGAAACTTGAACAGTGAAATCCAGTGGCTTTATTTTAAATTGGTTTAAATCCTTTCTTACAAATAGAACTCAAAGAGTAAAATTTAAAAAAAAAAAGAGTGATATTCAAATTTTGAGTTTAGGAGAACCCCAGGGTTCAGTTTTGGGACCTATTTTGTTTCTCGTTTATATTTATTCACTTTTTGAACAGAATTTTAAAGGATCACTTATTACCTTTGCGGATGACATAGGACGTGTATACGGCAAGGAAAGTGTTTTGAACTTGGCTGTTGCAATAAACTGGAGCCTCAATATGTTAAGAATCTGGTTTACCGAACATAAACTAATTATCAGCTCTAAAACTAAAATTATGTTTTTTTAGTTTATCACTTGCAACTGGCCCCCATGTTGAGCTATATTTTTAAGGTTCTGATTGTCTACGATTTCAACTGTCAGGTTGCACTTGTGTTTCAGCAGCAAATTCTTCAAATTTGTCCAGTACCCTTCCTTGCAGCAAAAATTGTTTTCTTATTGAGAATGTAGAAGAATTGAGATACTTTGGGCTCATTATCGACTCCAAGCTTAGTTTCGCCAACCACACGCAAAACTTAAGGAAATACTTATTCGCGACATATACATATTTTCGCGACACTCATTTCGCATTTTTACTACCTAAAAAGTGTTTGCTCGAAAAAAAAATCTTGAAAATTATTTATTTTGGTATCTTCCATTCAAAGCTTCAATATGGAATTGCGTGTTGGGGTGGTTCTAATTTAAACTAGATTCAGCCTCTCTTAATTCTACAAAAAAAATGTTATAAGAATATTATGCAGAAAACACCGTCGTTATCCCAGCTCTCCAGTATTTCGTGACATGAATATTCTTCTAGTCCACCTTTTGTATTGTTTCAAAGTTTTATAAATGTTCTGTGCCAGATCGGGAAATCTTAATTTCAGATTAATATCTGAATATAACCTTTGTAGAAACTTTGCGAATTTTGTGACTGTGCCTACTTCGGGTACAATAGTTCTTTGTAATTTGTATACAGTTCCATCGTTCCGACTTTTTAATAAGCTTCCTCAACCAATTAGAGCACTAACGTCTTCTGGGAGGTTCGAGAAATGTGGTAAGCTTTGACTTTTAGAATCTGAATATACAAGTTTAGAATCCATTTTTTCTAACGTTCTGGTGTAAATTTTGTAATAATTCTCTTGAATTATTTTTTGTTTTTCTCTTTCAATAGTCCTACTTATGTATGTGGGATTTAATGTCCCCAGTGAGTGGGAAGGTAAAAAAAACTATAACACTTTTATTTTAATTATTCAATTTTATTTAATATTTGACTGCTTGGTACGTCCGCACTCTTTAAGGTTTTGTTTGCGAATGCGTCCCTAATAGCCCTATTTCTGCCTGCTGCTTTAAAAAATTCAAAACCAGTATTTTTCTCATGTGTGCGTGTAAGCTCGTGTCGTCATGTAAGTCTGGTATCGTATGATCGCAATGCACAGTATTCTTTGTCTTTTCTTCGTTCGTAGTCCGTTAGTCTCTTCATGCTATTTTGTCGTTTTGTGTCTTTGACATCTGCGTTGTTTTGTAATGTGATGTTCAAGTGTTTGGCTATCTATCCCACATGTATGCATATTTATATATCATTGAAAATTGCAACAATTTAATTTTCTCTTTTTTTTATTAATTTTACGCAAATGTTAATACCTTTATAAGTATCTAATTGAAATCTTTTGAAGTGTCATTTAACACTGTGTAATACCATATGGTAAAAAAAACATATAATGTCACTATTTTTATTTCTTAATTCAAAAGTATGTGAAATATTTATATTTATATTTATGAATTGAAATAAATAAATAAAATAAATCAATCAATTTAAACATTTTTTACAAAGTGAAATAAAAGCAACAACAGAAAAATAGAGAAGAAAAAGAAAGTTGCAGACAACACGAATACCTATATATAAAGAATGAATCCATTAGCAGAAGACCATCGTTACTCAAAAACATATATCGTATTATACCGTATTTTAGTTAGTTTAACCAATTTTACTTTTTTTCCTGCAATTTTTTTTTTATAATGGATGTTATATCAGTAGTAGGCAGATTTAAGACTTCATTGGATCTTATTATAACTTGCCCGAACCCAAAAAAAGAAATATATTGAGTAGGAATTCGAGTTCACTTAAAGACGCATACAAAATAATATTAGACATTAACCATGAAGGTTATGATAATAGGCAAATAAGTCGGTTTTCATGTCCATCAAGGTTCAGCAGTGGTAGGCCAACAAATCAGTTCACGAATGTTTTTTCTAGGCAAGAAGCTAGGCAAGATTTAAGAAATAATAGCTATAATCCAAACCATAATTTAGGACAGTTTCGCAATAATAACACCAGAGATAGCAGTTCGTCCCAACATGCCAATTCAAGCCAGTTCAATCACAGTATTCCCAGACAATCTCAAAACAACACCTCTAGACAGTTTAGTTATAGTAGCGATAGACAACAGCAAAGTAGTTCAAGACAATTTCCGATCAATAACAATAATAGTTCAAGAAATAACCAGTCGATCGAATTTCCAAATAATAGATTTTTTAGAAATAATAGAAATCCGACAAGTTCCACTCACAACAGGTACGAACATGTAGATGGTCAAGAACCTATGGATGTTAACAACATAGAAAAAGATGGCCAAAGTGCAGAAAATTTTACTATGGAAGCCTCGGAACTTTCCATCTTCAATAATAGAGATGACTATAAACAGGCGCATAATTAATTGCTAAGTAGGTAGTGGTTCATCTATATCCACTTAGCACGAAACTTTGCTTCCAGATATTAAATCCAGAAAAATAAATTCAATACCAGTTAGTACAATTCTAGGAAAATCAAATACTATATATGGACAATCAAATCCCATAAATTTAAGTAACTGGTTATTAATCTTGATGTGACAATTATGAAAATCAATTTTCGCTTTCAAGTGTACACTACCATATTTGAACCTATTACTGCGTCAAACTGATTGTGTTTTAAGTTCATTAGATTCCAGGACATTGTGGCATTCTATGGGAACAGTTGAAATTTTTTCGTTATTAATACTATATATATATACTATATATATGGAGCTAACATACTAGAATCTGTAAAAAAACAAAAAACTTATGATTTAATAAATTAACTTGATTATCCAAACTAAATTAAGAAGAAAGACAAAGCATAAAACAATTATTGAAGAACAATAGTGACTTATTCTTCATACAGGGTCAACAATTTCCAAGCATTGATGTATGTAATTAAACATGAAATATTAACAACAACTACACAACCAATTTATTCGAAAATATACCGATTTCCCCAGAATCAAGAAAAAGAGGTGGAGAGATGTTAAAGAGATGTTGAGTCAAGGAATTATTAGGAAAAGCAATAGTCCTTACAACAGCCCATATAGGTAGTTCCGAAAAAAAATCGACTATTCAGGCCAACAAAAATGGAGGCTTGTAGTTGATTATCAGAAACTGAATGATATATGATGATAGAATGATATTTGCGACAAATTCATGATACCAAACATTGAAGATATCTTTGACAAGCTAGGTCGGGCTCAATATTTTAGCATCCTAGACCTGGCAAAGGGCTTTCACCAAATCGTTGTTGATGAGAAAAACCAGGCTAAAATGAATGCCCGTCGGCCTTAAAAATGCCCCTTCAACCTTTCAAAGGTTGATGAATAAAGTGCTTTCAGGCTTAATAAACATTATTTGTGTCGTGTATTTCAATGACATACTTGTCTTTAGCACAAGCTTGGCTGAGCATAAAGTCAATCTTAATAAAGTTCTTAAACGCTCAGAGAATATAATCTTAAAATCCAGATTGATAAATGTAGTTTTTACCAAAAAGAAACACAATATTTAGGAGATATTCTGGCGACTAGTGGCATTAAACCTAATCCCAATAAAATGGTGGTAATAAAAAACCTCAAACTACCAAAGACATCAAAACAGATAAACAGTTTTTTAGGTATGACCGATCATTCCCGTAAGTTCACTAGGGATTGCGCCAAAGTCGCCCAGCCTATGACCAAATATTTGAAAAAGAATATGCGCGTTGACAGTTTCGATTGTCAATATGTAAATGCCTTTGAGAAACGAAAGTAACTCGTTACTAATCATCCCATTCTTCATTACCCTGACTTACACAAAACAATTTCTCAGAGTGTAAGCATGTCTTGCGATGATCGGGATATCCGCAACCGCACCTGTGGTATAAGAAAGTAGTGGTCGTAGACGAAGCTGGCTCCTCGAGGGGTGTCTTCCGTCGATCACAATGCGGTCAATCTGGTTGATAATTTTAATGTTATTTTATTTTTTTTATCTGATCTGGGGATCTCATCTACCAGTGCGGGTTGGCACTGCGACCTGAAAGACGTTTTTAGGAGACTAGTAGGCCACGGAGACATCCATGATGCAAGAGTAGGCAGCAATGGAACACTCGCGGTTGCTCGGCTCTAACTCGTCGGACGGGGTTGTTTCTTGCCGCTAATCCATACATCCTATTCCAACTTACTCTTTTGTTTCGAGGTAAAACATCAAACATAAAAGGGATAACAAAGGAGGAAATTACGTTAATTTGACGTAAAAGAAGAAAAAAGGATAAAAGAAAAGAGGAAATGAAAAGGTACTATCAAATCTGAGTGCCATCACCACTGTGCAAGGCCGGAACATACGCACTTAAATCTAACTAGGCCTATACTAACCTTATGCCTACGTAGTCGAACCTAAAATAGCGAATGAAAAATAAACCTTAATCTAACTTTACCTAACAGAGAATAAAATGTCTCAGCATCACAGAGCCATGAATTCTCGTAACGATCTAAAACAAGCCGTATGCTTTTGGCTGATGATGGCCAGCTTACCCTTATCGCTTCTAAACGCCGCCACATCAATCAAAGTAAAACTTCTGAAATAAGTTACTATTTTTTTTCCTATCCTAAGCAATAAATAAATCAAACAAATCTACAATCTACAAATGACCTGTGAATGTACATCTTTAAGCACTACTTTTCGTACTTCAATAAATTCTTTTCTCGGTGAGTCACTGTTTTATTTATTTCATAACTACAAATTATTCGTAATTCACTCTTTGCTGTTGTTGTTGAGATGGGGTGGTCCAACGGATCGCCACTGTCGGCGATGTACCAATGGATTGGTTATTGGTGAGCTAAACGGGTTATAAAAAATAAAGCGAACTTTCTGCCCGCCAGGCTTACTCTAAGCTTTCGGAGTTCCTGATAGGGAAGTTCTTGAATTCACCTCGAAAATCGAAAATGAAAATTTTATGATATATTTACGTCTTAAGGTGCCTTTAGTGGGCTTAGACTGGGTTTATGTATGTGTGTGTGAGAGCATGCGGGTCCGTGTGTGCTAATTTGTTGGCCCACCATAACTCGCGAATTAAACGATGGTATCCACCTCCAATACTATGTCGGAAATGGATACCGATGACGAGACTATAGGAGATCCTTTACGATCAGACCTGGAAGGTTAGCTTTAGAGCTTACTTGGAGACAAGCTAGACACCTTATGATAATCTGGAAAGAGTGGTACTGGGAGGTGGAAGCCAAAAAGCTGACCTCATCATAGGATGCGACGCTAATGCGCATCACAGGGTATGGGGCGGTACCAACACCAACGATAGAGGTGAATCATTTTTTGATTATACGTTCTAACTTCATTTTTTGTAACATTTGTAAAGAGCCCACCTTCATTAGAAAAAATCGACAAGAAGTTTGGAAATCACTCTCGTCTCCGACCTCATCACTCATAAAACAACGAATCCCTTCTCTGAAACTTGGTATGCAGCGAACTGCTGATATACCTGAAAGCAGCTGGTACCACTGTACTTGCGTATGCGGCTGACTTTGCTATAGCCGTCTCAGGAAAATATCTTTATACTATTAATGACAGTATTAAACAGTATAATATCATCATACTAACACTTTGGGCAAATGAATTGAGAATAAGCCCCCATAAAACCGATCTTGTCCTCTTTTCTAGAAAATATAAAATTCCGATAATAAACCCTCCCTTAATCAATGGTACCAGCTTGATCTTTTCTAACACAACGAAACATCTGCGTCTTATTTTTGATAGATAACTAACCTGGAAATCTAATATTCTAGAAAGAGTAAGAAAAGCCTCAATATCTTTTTTCTCCTGCAAAAAAGCCATCGGGGGCAAATATCTATACGTCTCGGTTATATGAACAATACACTTTCGAGGTTGTTCTATGATGGACCGCCCTAGATAAAACAGTCACCTGCATGAAGCTAAGCAAAGTCCAAAGAATGTCTGGACATAGGCAGAGTCCTAGGCACAACTCGCTCCGCTACACTGGATGTTCTGTTTCACTTGACCCCCTCGACATTTTCAGCAGACAAGTAGCTGCTTACGCTCCTATGCGCGTTAAATCAACTTTGCAGTGGACAAATAAACTTTTTGGCAACGCTCATATCATTAAAACAATTTCAATCCTACCTGTTCTCTGGTACACTACACCCTTCACAAATATTGGTTTGACCAGTATTTCCATGTAAGCATTCCCTGTAGATCCTTCTGGGTGGAGATTGCCGTCATGGATGGTGAATAAATCTACTTTTACACTGGCGGTTCAAAGACTGACGAAGATGGTTGGTGGCATCTTCGCTGATAAGCTTAACCTTATCCTCTCTACCGCCTTCCTAATCACTGTGTGTGGCTCCAGGTGTAAATTATGGCAATTAAGAAAGCCATGTCCTGGCTGAAGAAAAACATAATATCTACAATGGATATCCGCATCTTTTCGAACTTATGTTCTGGACTAATGTTCTTTTAACTCAAAGACTGTCGATCATCTATCACGGAGATGGTAAAACAGTCCAATATTCACGTTTGTTGGCTGCTGGGACATAAAGACATCCTAGGGAACTGTTAGGCCGATGAACTTACTGAAATTGGAACCACTATACCCATTCTACCTGGAAATGGTTACTTCGATATACCTTTCGCCGGTTGCTAATAGAAGAACAAACCTTAAATGTAGGATTGGGTTTACATGTCTAATGAGCACACAAATCTGGACTTATCTGGGTATGAATAGCTTTAAGAGTTTGATCCTTCAAAACAGAAAGCATCTCAGCGCCATCATGGGTGTCATAACTGGACACTGTCTCTAAGACAAACATGCAAGAAGGTTTGGCAAGCATAAAAGCGACGTCTACAGAAGCTTCATGGACGAGGATGAGGAGGAGACAATCCCCCACATAGCATCACAACATGCCAACAGGCTGGAGTGTGTTGGCCCTTTTCCAGGTAAAGGGATTACTGGGTTTTTTTAGGTTCTCGCAATTTTTTCTTCAAGAAGCTCCCCTAGATCCTCTAAATTCCTTATAGAAATTGCTTAAAGTGGCCTTGTATAGAACCCAATTACCGGTGTGATTGAATCAATTACAATTTCTATCACCATTTTACGCAACTGCTCAAGCTGAAGGTTCCACCATAGTACACACCTTTTGACTATAGTGCTTATTAATTTGCAACTGCATTAAATTGCGAGGTCGCCCGATTACTATAGGCTGAAACGCACTCGAACACTTGAAGTTCAATAGCCGTGTTAAAACCTGAAAAGAGAATTAAAAGATATTTAACATTGGAGCTGATCAATAAAGCAACCCTCGGTCTAAGATCTCCTTAGCCAAATTCCAATATTTAATTATTACTGTGTTGACCAAATTTCTTACCCTCAAAAGCCTGGGTTCTTTAGTTATTCCGTGGTTGATGTATCTCTTGCGCATTGTTGGTTAAACCTCGAAACCTGGAATTTAAGGCCGCCTATGACAGCATCTATAGAAACGAGCTATACAGAGCAATGTCTAGTTTCGGCATCCCTGCCAAACTCGTCCGTCTGTGCAGGATGACGATGAAGAATGCACGCTGCTCCATCAAATTCAATAAAGACCTCACCGGGACCTTTGATGTCCAGAAAGGATTTAGACAAGGCGATGCGCTGTCATGCGATTTTTTCAGCATCGTACTTGAAAGAATAGTGCAAACACAAGAGGCACTATCCCTCAAAAGTCCGTCCAACTACTCACATACGTCGACGATATTGACATAATCGGGAGAAAGCAGCGTGATGTCAGTGGCGCTTATGCTTCCGGAAGCGGCGAAAATTGGTTTATCGCTCAATGAGGGCAAGACCAAGTATATGCTGTCAAGCAAAAAGGACAACCAACACCGACGTCTCGGGCAGAACGTCACCCTCGGCAGATATAACTTTAGGTAGTTAAGAACTTTGTCTACCTAGACTCCGCTATAACGACACCAGCGCTGCGATCAAATGAAGAATAACTCTTGCCAACCGCTGTTTCTTTGGGCTAAGAAGGCGATCTTATGTATGTATGGACTGTACAGCGACATGGAACAGTGAAGATCCAAAAACTGAGATGGTTGGGTCTTGTAGAGCGTATGGACACCAATGCTCCGGTCCGAAAGGCTTAGAATCCCCTCCCGAGGGACAGCGCAGTAGAGGAAGACCAAGACTCAGGTAGCGCACGTAAGTGGAAGGGGACCTCATCCAACTTAGCGTGCGAAACTGGAGGCAGCTAGCAAGGGATCGAGCTGGCTGGAGATGCTTGTTGACTGTGGCCCATGTCCAACCCAGACTGTAGCACCACTTAAAGAGGAAGAAGAACTTAATTACTTAAATCAGGCTTGTGAAGTGACTCTGAACCTAGTTTAACACGGAAAAAACGTAGACTTACGAGTATAGTTTACCGAAAAACTTGTGTCTGGTGTTAATTTTGTTTTATTTCCGAAACTTGAATGGTGTCGCACTGAAAATCTTGTCCTAAAAGGGATCAACACTTATTCAGAAGCTAGCAATATTCTTATGAATGACCAAAAAAAATCATTGACTAGTTAAAAAGCGTCCATGAAACTTACTATCAAATTGACAAAAAGTAAAAATAAAATGTACCATTAACTAAATTTTTAATTTAATTAGTCATTTGCATTTGTACTCGTATGTTGTAACATAGAAAAGGATGTTACCATATGATAAACTGGCCCAATCAGAACCCACTTATACAATTTGTTTTTTTATATATAATATGATCAAATTTCTTTAAATGCTTTATCTGGAATTATAAATTATGTAAATCTATTTAAATATTCTCCCTTAAGACTCTTTTTCTGCATTCTTTATCTCCTCTTACTAGTATTTCAACATTTTAGACTGTTTAAATGAATTTCACAGATACAGTTTAACTTGCACCATACCAAAAATAATTTTTTTCTAACAAGATACCTGCAAATTAAAATAATAAAGCAGCGCATGACATTGCTGGCATACAGTTTTAAATAGCTTTCAACAACAAAAACAACAAGTGACTTATCTAGTACAAGAATAAAATGCGAAATCGGAAGTGTAGAGAAAAGCATGTTTAATTACAGTCCATAAATTATAAGCCAAATAGCACAACGCTTGATTTGTACCATCATGTTATGCACTAGTACTGTTCGTATGTATATGAATATAATTGTGTATAGGTATGTACATACACTTCTTATTAGTAACATTAACATGCATACATACATATGTATGTATGTTTTGGTATTTATTACGAGAAGATTTCTTATTTATCTATCTTAAACTTAGCAGAAAATGAGTTGGTAAGAATGGGTTAAAATTATATACAGGTTGAAAATTTTGCACCATGGCGTAGCAAAAGGGTGGCACGGCTGCTAAAACAACAATGGATTAAAAGTCGTTTCATTTTGATACCATCATCGATGTATTCCATATATAGGTAGGTATGTATATACCTAGATGAGTACCGATTCGAGTAGCTTAATGTTGCCGAAAAAATTGAAATCGTTCTATAATTATTGGGTTGTTCAATAAGTTCTGCGTTTTTTGTCTTGAAAATAGTGTTTATCGTTTCCAATTCCAATAGAGAGGGTTATCCTTTACATCGTTACGAGAATTACTTTTTATCGGATGTGTTTTAAGTGCTCAAGTGTTTTTTGAAGCGGAAATTAAGAAAGTGCATTTTCGGCATATTTGCTTTCTTTCTTAAAAAAAGGTGTCAAAGCGACAGACATCCAACCACCATTGACGTCAATCAAATCTGCATTTAGCGTCGACAGGCATTTGACTACACGGGAGATCGCTTAGCGGCTTCAGATGGCCCATACAATCGCTTCGCCGATACATTATGTCTCATTCAGAACGTTGGAAGACAGTAATAGACCACAACCTTATTTTTTAAATGATTGATTGTACTAATAATATAATAAAACATGTAATATAAATTATATATAATAATAAAATTTCAAATTTTAATAAACTGTGCTAAAATACAACATTATGTTATTTTTATTTATCTTTTAGTTTTAGTGTAATCAAATTGACGTATAGTTGTTATGATAGGAGAAGGTAATCATTAGATTCCTTGGTATCGGCCCAAAATCTCAGCACTATCAGCTCGCAAAGTATAGCTTTTATTACTGCTATGCTTTTCGATTCCTAATGTCTATGTTTACTAATTTTGTAGATTTATGTTAGAAACCTACTACGGATTTTCTCGTAATCCTCGAAATATTAAATGCAAAATGTTTTTGAGATCAACTTGAATACCATTTTGCTCTAAATTGTATTTGTATTTTTAGGCAGTGCTTAATATGTGTATGAATTTTGCTCGTATCAAAGCTAAGAGGTAGAAGTATTTCAAATATTTGATTATAAATAGATAAATAGAAAGGGCAAAAAAGTGTCAGCTGTTTGAAATGTGTTAAGACTTTTTAAAAGATTTTAATGTAAGTTCGGAGCGATGTGAAATTCTTTAGACTAGATGAAATGTTTATTTTTGTGTAAATGTTTTATAAGATGTTAATAAAGGGAAATGGACAAAGCATCAAAGAATAAAATTCATACATATTCATATAAGCCAAAATTGGGCGAGCATTTAACAATAGACTCACAATATTTACTTCAATTATGAACAAATATATTCTCGTATGAAGACATTTTGGATCTGAATGTGTTATTCCATACTAATTTAAATACAGACCATCGTGGAAACGTGTTTCGGCTTGTCTCTAAAAATATACATAAAAAAGGTGTGTTAGCGAACATTGCCAATTGAAAACTGAATTATTATTCCAGGAGAAGTGATGGTTTGCTACAGTCTTCCATAGGTCTCTGTAGAGAACAGACGTGTTTCGACTTCTTTGTAATGTTAGTAATGTTAATAAAAAAGTGACCGGATAAATAAAACGTCCAACCAAAATCTGTCATATGGAGAGATGGACAGATATCTAAAATAAATAAATAAGACCATAAAACGATAGATGGAACAGACGACTATTGGCAAACGAACAACGAAACACGTTCAGTAATGCAATCATTGGCGCACTTCACCGACACACTGCTTTCGAGACGAAAACCCTGTACTAAGAGACATAATTCGACTGTTGTGACACTGAAGCTGTCTATCAAAAATCTCCTGCTGTTACTGTGTAAACTCCTATTCATTCTTTCTGACATTCTTTAGTCTTATCTTTTTTCGTGGCTATTCGCAAAGAATTCATTCAGTTGTTCCTCATTTATTTGCCATTTTTCCGTCAGCAAGGAAACTGCGCTAAGCTAAACATGAAGCATTTATCGTTTCCCCAAATTTTCTTATTATTCCCGTCACTAGCCCGCCAAATGCTTTTGCGGGTTTATTCCAATAAACCTAAGACAAACGCAGCCCTTAAGGAGAATATTCGACAGAAATACGAACAGTTATCACCGAAAAATTTTGCGGAAAGTCATGGAAAATGCGGTAAAATGGGCACATATGTGTATCAACATTGGCGGCAGCCACTTGGAGGATATCATCTTTTCCACTTAACAGAAAAAAATTGTGAAGGTCCAAATAAAGATTTCCATCACTCAAATCAAAAAAAAAATTGGATGATTGGTTCTGCGCCAACTTGTATATGCTGCCAACCAAAATGAATACTCAACACCAGCGTATCGGACAGAAGTTATCCTCAAATATAACTTAGAGTTAGTTAAGTATTTTGTCTACATAGACTCCGTTATCATTTCAGACAACTAAACCAGCGCTGAGAACAATCGAAGAATAACTTTTGCAGATCGCTGCTTCTTAGGGCTAAGAAGGCAATTGGCTAGCACAGCTCTCTCCGGAACAACAAAAGTCACCCTTTATAACCCCTTAAAAACCCGTCCTGCTCTATGGCACAGAGGCATACACATTATCAAAAATGGATGAGAATGTTCTTGGTTTCTTTGAGAGAAAAATTCTTCAATACGCCCCATCTGGGCGTATGGACTTTACAGCGACAGAAGACTGAGACTCACTTGGCGTAACCAGAAGGAGACCTTGACCAGCTTAGTGTGCGAAACTGGGGGCAGCTAGCAAAGGATCGAGCTGGCTGAAGACGCTTGTTGACTGAGGCCAATGTCCACCCCGGACTGTAGCGCCACTTAAAATAAGTATAGAAGTAAGTCAACCTCAAATAGCTGGCCCAGAAATATGAATTTGAGAGATACTTGTTATACTAGTGCCGGCTTTCTGCGGTCGATTTAATTTTTTTATTTTTTAAAGTACTTAACACTTACATGGTATGAATTCACTTATAATGCCTCTGCATGTGTTGAGGTTTTTGGAAAATTGGACAGAGAGAGAGGAAAGATGTTTGGACTCAGTTGTTATTTTGTGCCATGGGTGGCATCCAACATTCAATGGGAAGATTTTGAAGCCAGTTCACTACTCAATTAATTAATAGTGGAGTATACAAACAAAACAACATCTCTGCTGCCAATGAAAATTCCCTCTATTGGCTTAGTAACACGGAGCCTCAAAAGGTCCAGGGTCTCGGTGAAAACACAACCTCTTCTTATCCTTTTATAAGCCCTTTCCTCGTTATACGAACTTATGCGTAACGAGTTTCCCATTTTTACTGCATCGCTGCTGCTCCGCTTATGGGGTTGGCTAGTGTCGCAGACCGCAATACGCGTCTACATAATGCTCGGTCCTGGATCGCTTCAGTGGTTAGCCCCAGGCGTTGTTGCGCATTTGCCATCTGAGTAATCCAGGAATTCTTTTTCCGACCTCGTTTTCTTACAGTTGGAGTGACCGTAGTTGATAGTGCCTTTTTAACCGGATTTTCCACAGATCTTCTTTGGACGTGGAAATACTCGTACCAACTTATTCTATTCGCCTCAAGCTGTTCGGTTACCGAATTCTTCATATGTAGACTTCCTCCTTTACGCGTAGATCTAATGCAATCGCGTTTAGTGACTCCACTAGACATCCTTAACATTTTCATTTCCGCTGCCGTCATTTTGTTTTTAAACGCTTCGTACATTGTCCAGCACTGTGAACCGTATATTAGAGCTGTTCTAACAACCGTGGTATAGAGTTTCCCCTTTAGTTTAAGTGGAAATTTTCGGTCGCAAAAGATTCCCGAATTTTCCCGCCATTTCATCCATCCCACACTAACTCTGTGGTTTACGTCGTCATCACATTTCGCTACCATGTTAACGGTTGATCCTAAGTACTGAAAGATAGTGCTTTTCGGAAGAACTATTCCGTCTAACATTATATCCGGAACAGGTCGCAACGGATGCGCAAATGGGCACGTCAAATGCTCCGTCTTTGAACGACTTATTTTAAACCCGTTTCTCTCTAGCGCATTTCTCCATGAATCTAAGGCGTTCTGTAAATCTTCGACGTTATCGTTATCGCAGTTCTAAGCTTTTTGAGGTCATAGATCCGAGGTTCCAACTTGCAAACCGAAGTTTAGGAAAATATTTTTGAAACTTCATTTTGCCCGCCCCCGGAATCCGTCGGGCTCTGACACAAGCACTTCTGCTTGCTCTGGGATCACCCGAGTACGTTGCAAGCGTGGTGCCCAGCGGGGTAGTGCTATTAATTGCGTTCATTTCCATGAAGTGTATCTCAAGTTTGAGTGGTTTGACACCGGTAGTCTCCAGACACGGGAACCCACTGATTGCATACAAACTTGTGGGAAAGTTTTAAGATGTTAAAGTGTCACAGGCTCATTTTTGGTATCATAGTTGCCTGTATATAATTGGTGTCCCATTTAGTCGCCTCTTACGACAAGCTGGGACGCACTGCGGCACTATTCTTTATCCGATGCCGCACGGACCGGTGAAAACACAACCATATCTGAAAAGTAATAACTTCAGTAACTGGTTAAGTGAGATTGGAAATCTATGCTACGGCAAACATAAGCCCAGTGAATGTAGACATATCATTGATGCCACGGTATCTGAAAAGTGGTAAAAAATAGAACGCTGCCGATTGTGTTGCTCACGCCTGAGGACGGGGCATGCATCGCCTGATTGCCATTACAAACGCCAAGTCCCTATTAACTTATGCCAGAGATAACATCATGAATTGCTCCACGAAGTATTAAACATACATCCTGCCGCACAACAGCCAGAATTGCAGGTAAATTAAGTGAAGAACAACCGCGAACAAGAACCAGTTCAACAAAACATGCAAAGACAGTACATAGCCACCAATTGGTAAAATCTCAACCGCTGCACCAACTGAAGCAGCAGCAAGATACTAGTCTACGACAATGTGAGCCTACGGTAGCAACGAAGTTCCAACAACAACAACAGCCAAACAGTACTGTAACTCTCCAGCTTATTTACGAGGAGATTCTTTCTCTAAAGAAAATTGACAGCGATTTCGTCAGTGCAGTACTTCTACTTAAAGATGAAAATGAATTGCTCAGACAAAAGGTTAATTACCTTGAGAGCAAACTATACTGGGGGGAGCAAACGCAATTGAAGAACATCATCGAAATTGTTGGGGTTCCTCAAGTGGACAACAACATTGCCGAGCTATGTGTGCACAAAATTTTTAATGTTACAAATCTGTTTATATTATACATCAAAATATTAGAAGTTTGGGATCAAATTTTGATTTATTGGTCAGCAATCTTGAAGCTTTTCAATATTTGCCTGAAATAATTTTTGTATCCGAAATTTGGATTTATTCTTGTGAGACCAGCGATTACACGATTCTTGGTTATAATTTTGTGGCTAATACAAATGATTCATATTCTGTAGGTAGTGTAGGTGCTTTTGTGCGCAATTTATATGGCGATCGTGAGATGAAACGCTACAGTTTTTTTTGATGGTATTAATGTTTCTTGTGGGATGGATATGCGATGTTCTTTTTACTTTTGTTTGTGTGTATAGATTTAACAGTCAGTTTATTGCTTTTGAGAACTGGGTGGACGTCTATGCTGAAGAGAATGCTTCAACGGCTTATGATTTATTTCTGAAAACCCTTAAAAAACTACATAAGTACTTCAAGTTCTATAACGGTGCTAACAAATTCAGAAAAAAAGCTTAAACCTTGGGTGAACAAATCCCTTCTTATTAAAATAAAATATAAAAACAAATTGCGTCCAAAATGCTATAAACACCCAATGAATTCTTGGCTAAAAAATAGATATAAACGTATTTGTAATTCAACAAACATGGAAATTCGGATTTGTCGTGATAAATACTACCGCAACCTACTGTGAAAATCCCGAAGAAACTTGAAACAAGAGTGGAAAGTTATAAACAGCATTATTAATCCCAGCGGTAAAGATCACATATATCTGTAGCCACTTCATAGCAGCGATAGTAATATCATTGATCCCATAGCAGTAGCGAATGAGTTCAATGATCACTTTGTCTCAATTGGAGATAACCACTTTCCGGGAAATTATTCATTGTAGCTGTTGCAATAGAACTGCTGATATCCATTTGTGTAGCAATAGCTTCTTTTTTGCACCAATTACTGGCCTTGAGGCTTTAAAAATTATTAAATCCTTGAAAGATTCATATTCTTGTGGTAGTGATGATGTTTCTAACCTTGTGCTGAAAAATATTGCCTTCTACATCGTTGCCATTTTAGCACATATCCTTAATTTGAGTGTTATGTCCGGGGTTTTCCCCGAAAAACTTAAATGTGGCCTTTAAGAAAGGGGATAGAAAAGAGAAAAATAATTACAGGCCGATTTCACTTTTGTCTTCGATTTATAAAATTTTTGAATAAGCGGTTAAGAACAGGGTTTTGGAATATTTAGCTAAAACTAATTTTTTTAGTCCAATGCAGTTTGGGCTTAGAACAGGTCTTTCCACTGAGGATGCTCTTTTGCTCTCTTATACAGAAATGATTGGACGACTAAAAATCTAGCGCTGGGCTTTTTGTTGATGTAACTAAAGCTTTTGACATGGTTGATCGCAGCATACATTTGTATAAATTAGATAATGCAGGATTTCGCGGGTTTATGTATTGTGGTATATATGTGATTAAATCAATTATCCAGTGTTGCATAACTTTAGGATCATACAAACTCTCCACGTTGGAGAGTTCAGTTATTACCCCAGTTTCAAACCAGAAGTTACCAGAAAGAACTAGAACCCGACAAATGTGGTATAAATACAGGATGAGAAACTGCGGACGATAAGTTGATTTTTGGAAAGCAATGGAAAAGGACCTAAGTCCTACTAAGTGAAAGAGAAGAGATTTGAATTGTGAAATTGTTTGTGAATTGATTGAAAGTTGTATTTAAGTAATAATAAATAG
This sequence comes from Volucella inflata, assembly GCA_928272305.1. Lineage (NCBI taxonomy): Eukaryota > Metazoa > Arthropoda > Insecta > Diptera > Syrphidae > Volucella > Volucella inflata. The sequence goes on from OV743717.1 coordinate 36,418,896, forward strand.
AATGTTTTGAAACAGAATAACGTTTTATCATTTCGAACCCTAGCCGAAATACTACATTGGTGTCAGAAGTGGGATAAAACTTATTCTGAGTGCTGTGAAAAAAAAAAAAAAATGCCACGTACATTGCTGGAGCTAAGTATACCCCAGCTGAAAATTGAGCTAGGGAAGCGGAATCTCTCCGCAGCTGGAGGGAAAAGTTATTTGATTCTTCGGCTACAAGAAGCGATCGAAAAAGATGCAAAAGATTCGAAATCCATTTTGTTCGACGTAGAAGAAGAACATCTGAGCACAGGAGTTGACATGGCTGTTATGATGGAATTACTCCTTGGATTGAATTCTAAGTTTGAAGAACAGAAGAATTCCTTAGAAGAACAAAGGAGAAGTATGGATTCTAAGTTTGAAGAACAGAAGAATTCCATTGTTGTCGCACAAAAAGACACTGTTGAGGAGTTCAAGAATTCCCTAGAAGCGAAATTCGAAATAATGGATCAAAAATTATATATGCACGAGGCACAACTCGTGAGAGTCGAGGAAAATTTCGAGAAGGTTGAAAACAATATTGAGAATCTTGCTAAAGAACTAGAGAGAGTGAAGAACCAGAAGGTCCGGGAAATTTCTACAGACAGCCCTAGAAGGAAAGAGATGCAACCGCCTGTTTTCGATGGCCAAACATCGTGGCCAATATATAGAAGACAATTTGAAGCAGCTGCCATGACCAACAATTGGGACGACGGAGAAAAGTCGATTGCTCTAACGCTAGCACTGAGAGGCACAGCTGCGGAATTGCTGCAAACCATCTCAGAAGATAAACAACTCAACTATGACACTTTGGTTAAAGCCATAGAAATGCGCAGTAGTTCATAGACCTCCGTGGAGGCTTTGATTTGAATAGTATTTAATACAAATAAAAAACTACAGAAACAATATCTAACATATTGTTCACAGGGCCCCAATTAGCCCAAGTGATAGAGTGCGCGATGGACAAGCCAAGGTTGTGGGTTCGAATCCGGGCCCCCAGCTAGTGTTCTTTTTTCTTTTTTTTTGTTTTGTTGTGCATTTTTAAAATAAAATAATTAAAAGTGAGTAAACAACATCACGTGGTGGATTGTGGAAAGCGCTCCGCTAGGCCTATAGAAGGATCGGCTGAAAAATCAGGTGAGGCATCGAGTGGTTCTAGCCAAACAGTAGCATTGGCAGAACCAAAGACGAAGAGAAGGAGAAAGCTAAGGCCATCAACACCTACAAACTTGAGGTAAATGCAACCAAGGACCTGTGTAAGTTGGTCATTGGTAATAATTTTAATATTAAGAGATTGGGGAACAATCGCCATGCCATCCACTGTAATATAGTGGAGGGCTATGCGAAAGTGAAAGAGCTCCTAAAAGAAACGACGACGGAGCAATTCTAATTCACACCGAAGTGTGAAAAGCGGCAATCGATGCTGCTGAAGGGGTTGGAACCGTCTTCTGATCCTGAGGAGATCCTGGCACTGTTCAAAGAGAAGGAGTGCGAAGGACTCAAATTTGTGGGGGTAAAGCCATATACCACAGCTAGAGCCAGACGGGAGAAACGGGGTCTGCCGTTCTTCCAGGTTCAGCTCAGTCCCGAAAGCCGTCTAGATAGTCTAAGTAGTATCAATGTCCTAGACTACCAGGTGGTTCACTGGAAAAAATTAAAAAGGAGCGAAGGCGTTATACAATGCGTTCGCTGCCAGAGGTTCGGGCACGCCGCGTCAAACTGCCAAAAGCAGCCTCGATGCGTGAAGTGCGCAAAGAACCACAGTTCCGAGGAGTGTGCTCTGGGTAGGGACGGAGCATCCGATAGGACGCAGCTCTCGTGCGTGTTATGTGGGAACGTGGGACACACCGCAAACTATCGGGGTTGTCCTAAGTTCGCCAACATTAAAAAAGCAAAACTTTCAAACACCAGCCGTCACGTCCCAAATCTCCTACGCCCAAATGGTGTCAGGCAGGGGGGCTACGGCACAGCAAGCGACTGTTGCTTCTCCGGTGCCAATGCCGAGAACAACAGAACCTGCACCTAACATGCTGGCCATCTTGCTCGCAATCCAAGGGCAGATGGCTAGCTGCAACAGCAGGTACAATAAGAGGCCAAGCGGGTAGACCAGATCTACGCACTGCTGCCGGGCTTAACGCAACACATGTCGTAATGGGTACGCACATGGTGGAGCAAACTTTGAAGGTCCTTGCGGTGAATGTTAATTCACTGATCAGGATCGAACGAAGAGCCGCGATGTTTAAATTGCTACAAGACCAAACTCCTGATGTGCTTTTCGCTAGCGAAACCAAGCTAACCGATAAGCACAAACTGGAGTACAATAATTATATTGTTAGAAAAAGAAACCAGCCCAGATCCAAACGTGGAGGCAGTGTCGCGATCTTCATTAAAGAAGGTATAAAATTTCACAGAGTGTACAAGAGAGTGTTGCGCAGGTTCCGGGTGCTGGAGGCAGTCGTCATTTACATCCCGCTCCGCAGTGGAAAGCGGCTGTACTTGGCCTCTGTTTATGCACCTGAGGCCTCACAATCCACTTTATTTATAACAGAGCTCGACACGGTTTTTCGACTTCTGAGGCTGGAATCGGGGGAGAATTATTTTATAATCGGCGGGGACTTCACCGCTTTACACAGCGATTGGGAAAATTATTTGCCAAATACTAGAGGAAACCTATTACTCGATTGGTGGGGTCAGCACGATGCCATGTGCTGACGGATAACCCGTCGTTTTCCAGGGGCGGGTCTTATTTGGATCTATTACTGTACGACGAACTGTCTGCGCACATTCGTATATGACAGCGACCATTGCGGTTTTAGCACCGAAATCACAGTTCCCAAAGAAATTGCGGAATTGGAGGAGTTTGTCCAAAGATACTCTTACAACTGCAGTAAGACCCGATGGACACGCTTCTCCGCAACCCTGACAAGAGCACTCACCTCGAACACGCTCCACCCACCGTCCAATAGGAATTTATCAAACGAGGAGATCGATAAGTACCTTAAACGAATGGACGAGACAATAAAACAAACTATGGACACTACAATACTGCGATATAAACAAACGACTAAAGAAGATCTGTTCCGCAATCCTACTATTGACGCACTACACGGACAGAAAAGTAGACTTCTGATAAGACTTAAAAACTTATACAGACAGACAAGACTCAGAGATTAGGACACTGAAGTCGTTGATTAAAAAAATTCAAACATTAATCAAAGAGAATTACAGAATTGCTGTAAGTTTGTATTGGAACAATGCTGTAAACACCAGCAACCCGAATATGTTCCCGCAAATAAATAAACTATTTCGGAGAAAAAATCAAAACAACCTTCAGTGTCTTAAAATAGCCCGGACTACAGACAACGAACGGTTACTAACAATAGCAGGCATTGATACAAATGAGGCCGCTGATGATGACAACTTCTTTGTGATCGAGGATCGACAGGAGAAGGTTGAGGCCATATGGGCGACTTTCCAGGAAGTATACAAGGCCAATGATATCATTGGCCCTAATTTCACCTGGACAATCGCGTCTTGGTGCACAACTACTATATTCGAAATGAAGTAGAGAACTGGCGATCCGAGGGCTCTGGTTTCACCCGGTTCAGCGACGAAAAAATGGCAAATAATGTCATTGCCAGAGAAGGTGACCTACCCCCGTTCATTTCGAAAGAAGAACTCCAGGAGATCTTCGGCACAATCAGAAGTAAGAAATCAGTGGGGACCCATGGTATTCCGAACATCGTGCTTCGACATCTTCCTCTAGAAGCGGTGGACATTTATACCACCCTGTTTAATAATGCAATGAATAATGCACATTATCCAGCGCATTGAAAAACGGCGGTGGTTCAACCTATCCCCAAAAAGGGAAAGGATATATCCAATCCGACGAATCTCCGGTCGATAAGTCTCCTTCCGAATATCAGTAAGGTGTTCGAAAAAGTAATCAATAGAGCTCTGACTAGGTGGGTTGAGGACAAACATATAGTTCCGGATAATCAATTCGGTTTTAAGGCAGGACATGCCATCTCACATGCCGCGTCTAAACTGGTGTCCGATATCCAATGGAATAAAGGCAAAAAACAGTGTACTGGTGCCTGCCTAGTTGACTTGGAGAAGGCTTTCGACACTGTATGGTTAGAAGGTCTTTTCTACAAGCTGGCTAGTCTGGGGATCAGTAAACCACTCTTGTACATTCTTTATAATATGCTAACCAACAGACAGTTCATCGTGAAAAATGATGATGTGACTTCTGTTGGAATATTTCAAATTAAAAATGGCCTTCAGCAAGGCGCGGTCAATTCGCCGATTCTATTCAACATTTATACAAGCGACTTGATAGGTTCACTTCCCCATACTATTGCGTACGCAGACGACTTGATAGCGTACAGAACAGGTCCACAAATTGAGGTCATTAATAGTCTCTTACAGCGTGACTTCCATAAGATAAGACGATTTTGCGAAGACTGAAAGCTGAAAATCAACTTTCAGAAGTCTGAAACCATTCTCTTTAGGACGCCGTTGTCTGGAGCCTCTAGGGATACCAGAAAAAATTGGCGAAAGTTCTCGATCACTGGACAACACGGACAGCCTCTTGCCTGTCAAAATGTAGTCAGATACCTTGGGATTTGGCTAGATCAGTTTCTGTATTTTAACAAAAATGTAGATGCTGCCCTGGCCAGAGCTAAAGGCGCTTTTTCCCTCACTAAGAGACTCTTTTATAGCAGCCAACTCGATGCGAGGGTAAAGATAATCTGCTACATGGCCCTTATCAGGCCCATGCTGGTATTTGGGTGTTCCGTGTGGTTCAATGTACGAGCAAGATTAATGGAAAAGATTTGGGTGTTTAAGGGGGCTTGCCTTAGGGCTTGTCTTCGCTTGTACAGAACACCAGAGTGTTCTTGCGAAAGCAATGGCCTCGACGAATAACCTGATATCTGGGGCTTACTTCCCCAATCACCTTTATCATGAGAGTGTGCGCTCTAACGGCTTCGTTCCACCGGAAGCATTCCTCTACCTTGATCAGATAGGGTTGATCCAGGATAGATCAGCGGTCCCGTTAATCTTCCATGTCGCTCGGACAGCTGGGGACAGGTGACTCAACTACAACAGAGACGTCGCACACGGCAGGGTGGATCGTCTCAAGTTCAGTAGGGCGGTGGGGAATCGCGATAAGAGGGATGTCGTTCAGCAGCACCAGCATTTCTGGTGGTTGAATGATGGGAAGATGTTTTGTCGTCGTTTCCGTCAATTACGTCAATTACGGACCAGCCTCACTAATGAGGCAGAGCTGACTAATCTATTTGCTCTGTAAATAGCGATGGCCAGCTTACATAGGTTTAGGTTAGCATTTAAGTAATATATATTAGTATATACAAAGGTATATACTAATGTATGTATATTATTGTGTATAATTTCTATGTGTGTGTATGTACGTATTGTATGTAGGTTAGGTAGATAAAGGTTTATTTTAAGTTAGATATTAAGTTTTTATAAGAATAAAAAAATATGTCCATATGCTAAGTTTTTTATCAAAAAAATTTTTTCTTAGCCTTAAGTTTAGAAAATAAGAAATCCTAAATAAAATGTAAATAAAGTCGAAAGACATAGATATAAGAATTTAGAGTAGCTTATAGTGAATGTGTAGGGCCAGTAAGTTAGTATAAGATTGTTTAGTAATTGTAGGCTAGCATTTAAGCATTTTTTGTTAGTATGTAAGAATTCATGATTAAGAAAATAAGATGCATTTAAAACTAAAACCATATAAATGCGCTTCGGAGATGACCAGAAGAGGGGAGAAACACTTCAGCAGTTGCAGGCCGATATCGAGCGGTTGGCGCATTTATCTTATCCTAATGCCGGAGAAGACCTTATCAACGAAATGGCTGTAGAGGCGTTTACCTAAGCAATTGAATATGGCAGTTGCAAATGGCTGCAAGAATCGCTGGAAAACGAACCCTCCCTGAGGCCATAGCATTTGCCCTGACGATGAAAGCTGCCGACCAAGCATCTCAAGGAATCCACCGCGTGAGAGAAGTGACAGCCGTGGAATGCTCAGCCAACGAACAGATGTCATGGAACGGAACAGTGTGCATGGAGGACAAGTCCGTTGTTGGAACTGCAACAAAATAGGACATCTGCAGCGTGAGTGCAGAGCTCCACTTAAACATCGCAGTTGTCCACAATGCTCTGCTAGGAGGCGTAACGAAGAGGCATCTGGCAGGAATAACATCTATCCTGCAAGCAGCGCAACATCAAGTCAACAGGCGGGAAACGTATAAGAACCAACTTCGAGGGGCAGAAGTTGGTTTCTGGAATTGACGTCCCCAGGATCAAAATCCAAGTCTCCCAAAAAAAACGAAGTAACAAGAGTTTTACAGTGGAAGCCCGTATAGGTCTGAATAAGTGTGTGGCTACCATTAGCACCGGTGCCACTGCCTTCATTATAAGAAGGGATATCGCCCATGATTCATGGCTGCACAATACCAGTAGCAACTGCCTGAAAACAGCAACAGGAGCGACGGCTAAGGTGTATGGAGAGGTTGTTCTTACGATCAATCTGGCAGGTCTAACATTCACCCACGTATTGCTTGTGGCCGATATATGCGACGAGTGCATTTTTGGAGCTGACTTTATGAAGGCGCATAATGCAGTGCTTGACATCGGAACTCAAGTACTTAAGTACAGGAATGTTGAGATACCGATGGTGTACGGGAATGAGAATGCCGCATGCCGTAGGACAGTAGTCAGCAAGGACGAGATCTTACCACCTTCCGCAGAGACACTTATTTGGGCGAAGCTGGAAGGTGATCTTGGGAGCCATCGATTCTATTTGATTGAGCCGGACTCTAAAAATCGTTATCAGAATTACGTCGTGGGAAAGATGCTCGTTGAGCCCAAAGGCAGAATGGTCCCAGTAAGAATATTGAATGTGGGAAATAAGAGCATCAAACTGAAGCAAGGACAATCGATCGGAGCGTGCGTACCGATTACTCCTGTCACCAAGTTGTCGAAGGAAAATGCTGCTATATCTCTGCCATCAAGAAGCACAGCTGAGTTGAAAAGAACTATACTCAGGCTGAACCAGGAGCAACGAACGATGGCAAAGGAACTAATCAACGAATTTGCAGACGTATTTGCCACACAGGACAGCGAATATGGTAGCACACATTTGGTACAACACCGAATAGACACTGGAGATGCAAGTCCCATACGTCAACCTCCTAGGCGTTTACCATTAGCTAAGCAGACGGAGGTTGCAGAAATGGTTTCGACTATGGAAAAGGAAGGGTTGATTGAAGGCTCTAAGAGTCCGTGGGCATCACCCGTTGTACTGGTCCAGAAGAAAGACGGCACCAATAGATTCTGCGTGGATTATCGCCAGCTAAATAATGTCACAAGGATAGCTACCCCTTGCCAAGGATTGACGACACACTGGACACACTGTCAGGAGCGCAATGGTTCTCCACACTTGATCTGAAGAATGGCTACTGGCAAGTACAGATCCATCCAGGGGACCGTGAGAAGACAGCCTTCACCGCAGGAAACGCGTTTTGGCAATTCACAGTAATGCCATTCGGATTGTGCAATACTCCGGCAACCTTTGAGCGTCTAATGGAACGCGTTTTCCTGGGACTTACATGGAAAACCTGTTTAGTCTACCTGGACGATGTCATCATGGTCGGCAAAACTTTTCAAGAACATCGAGATAACTTAAAGGAAGTGTTCCAAAGACTACGAAGTGCACAGCTTAAGCTAAACCCGAACAAGTATCATCCCTTTAGGCCAGATGTCAAATACTTGGGACACATCATCTCATCCGAAGGGGTAAGGACAGACCCAGAAAAGATCGAAGCGGTGAAAAATTGGCCAGTCCAAAGAGACAAACACCAACTGAGAAGCTTTCTGGGACTCGCTACCCACTACAGGCGCTTTGTGAAGAATTTAGCTGGGATCGCAAAGAGTTTGCATCAACTAACAGAAAAGGGAAAACAATTCAAATGGTCAAGTGAATGCGAAAGAAGCTTCAAAACTCTCAAACAACAACTATGTGAGGCCCCTGTACTAGCGTACCCTATTCCAGGAAAAACATTTATTGTGGATGCAGATGCCAGCAAGAAAAAGTAGTTTCCTACTTTAGTACGGTGCTATCTAAGCCGAAAAGGAACTACTGTGTTACCAGGCGGGAACTTCTTGCTTTGGTCTTGGCAACAAAGCATTTCCATAAGTACCTGTACGGATGAAAATTCATTCATCGCACAGACCATGCATCTCTGAAGTGGTTGCTGCAATTTAAAAATCCTGAAGGACAAGTCGCAAGGTGGATTGAACGACTCCAGATGTACGACTACGAGATACAGCATCGAAAGGGAAGCCTTCACTCTAATGCGGATGCTCTGTGCCGGCGACCTTGCAAATCTGATTGCAAATATTGCGCACGACAAGAAGAAAAGGATGCGGTATACATTCAACGGCTAAGAGCTGAGCCCACTGACAGTTGGAATGAAAGTGAAATGCGAAACGCCTAAAAGGAGGATCCGGGTATCGAGCCAATACTCGCCTGGAAAGAACACGAAGAAAAACCAGATTGGCAGGAAATATCCAATAAAAGTCCCGAACTAAAGGCATACTGGGAACAGTGGGACTCGCTTCATGTTCGAGATCGTGGGTGGGAAAGCTCGGATGGAAAGACGTTTGTGATGCAGCTCGTTGTGCCAAGGTCGAGAATCAATGACGTGCTAAGGGAACACGATGGAGTATCCGGAGGCCACTCGGGAGTGAATAAGATGTTAGAAAAGGTGCGAGAACGTTTTTATTGGGTGCACGCCAAGGACGAAGTAGAAAATTGGTGCAGAAAGTGTGTCACCTGTGCCGCCAGTAAAGGCCCGAGGGTTAAAACTCACGGCAGAATGCAGCAATACAACGTTGGAGCGCCCTTCGAGAGAATCGCAGTTGACATCGCAGGACCGTTTCCTGAAACCGAAAAGGGAAATCGCTACATTCTTGCTGTTATGGATTACTTCAGTAAGTGGTCTGAGGCTTTTGCAATCCCTAACCAAGAAGCCAAAACCGTGATTGAACAGATCGTTTACAACTGGGTGAGCAGGTTCGGCGTACCGATGGAATTGCACTCGGATCAAGGGCGCAACTTCGAATCCAAGATTTTCCAAGGGGTGTGCGAGCTACTGGGTATCGAAAAGACGAGAACAACACCGCTCCACCCACAATCGGACGGGATGGTGGAACGCTTCAATAGAACCTTGAATGAACACCTAACAAAGGTCGTTGGTGACAAGCAATGCGATTGGGATAGGCGAATTCCAATGTTTCTATTAGCCTATCGGAGTGCAGTACACAACACCACAGGTCACACTCCATCGGAAATCCTTTTCGGTCGAACAGTCCGGTTACCTAGTGAATTGATGTTTGGGTCAACGCCGTCTGAAGAGAACAGAAATGAAGACGACTATGTCGCAGACCTCAGATAGATTATTAGGGACGTGCACCAAAGAACCAGGGATAAGATCAAGATAGCCAGTGACCGCATGAAGACGAGGTATGATGTCAAGACGACCACAACGGGATTCCAGGAAGGAGATCTAGTGTGGCTATATAACCCTCATAGACGGAAAGGCGTATCACCCAAATTACAGCAAGACTGGGAAGGACCATATAAAGTCGTAAAACGCATCAACGATGTTGTCTATCATATTCAACGAGGAAGAGGCAAGATGAAAGTGGTTCATGTGGATCGAATACATCGCTATATTGGGCAGAATGTCGAAGAGTTTGTTCGGGACGAACAAGTTTAAGAGGGGGATATTGTGGTATATATGTGATTAAATCAATTATCCAGTGTTGCATAACTTTAGGATCATACAAACTCTCCACGTTGGAGAGTTCAGATTACCCCAGTTTCAAACCAGAAGAAGAACTAGAACCCGACAAATGTGGTATAAATACAGGATGAGAAACTGCGGACGATAAGTTGATTTTTGGAAAGCGATGGAAAAGGACCTAAGTCTTACTAAGTGAAAGATAAGAGATTTGAATTGTGAAATAGAAGTGAAATTGCTTGTGAATTGATGGAAAGTTGTATTTAAATAATAATAAATAGAGTGTTTTTAGAAACAGAATAACGTTTTATCATTTCGAACCCTAGCCGAAATACTACAGTATAAATGGTTTGAGTTGTATCTCAATGACAATACAAAGTCCTTGGACCTATTCTGTTTTTAACTTATATCAGTTCCTTATTTGCACTTCCTTTTAATCGAAGGCTTATGTTGATGATCTGGGAATCGCATATGGCTCTGTCAACCCTTTGAACCTAGTCGCTGATATCAACCATGATATGCATCTATTGGGAACCCGGTTCGCTGAACATAAACTAGTAGTAGCAACAAAACAAAGATAGACATAGATGTCATATTTCATGTCCCTAACTGCCGTAGGTATATATTGTCCCCCTGCTCTGCTCTAAACGTTGAGAAAATGTTTGATGAAAATGCCTCTTATCTTACCACATGCTTTTAAGTTGAAACTGTAAATCACTTTAGTTTCTTGGTGTGATAATTGGTCGAAATTTGAATTATACATATACCGAATACATTTCAATTTTAAAGCAATACGAGGGCGGGTCAATAAGTCCGTGACTTTTGGATTAAAACATAGATTTTTTGATAAAAAAATAATTTTATTTTTCAACGTAGTCTCCCTTGAGCTCTATACACTTTGTCCAACGCTTCTCCAATTTTTTTATCCCTTCCAAAAAAAATGATTTGTCGAGGTCCTCAAAATAGGCCTTTTTTGCGAGATGACTTCATCATTGGAGTCAAATCTTTTTCCACCAAGCCATTTCTTCAGGTTTGGGAACAAGAAGTAGTCGCTCGGAGCCAAATCTGGAGAATAGGGTGGATGAGGGAGCAATTCATAGCCCAATTCATGGATTTTTGCCATGGCAACTGCACATGCAACTGTGGTCGACTGTGAGCAAACGCGGCACCCATCTTGCGGAAAGCTTTCTCATGCCCAAGTGATCATTCAAAATTGAAACCACTGAGCCATGCGAGATCCCTACGGCTTCCACAATCTCTCGCACTTTCAATCTTCGGTCGGCCAACACCATATCGTGAATTTTTTCCATTGTTTCGGGTGTAGAGACCTCAACTAGGCGTCCAGGACGTTCAGTAAACCACTTTTTTACCATTGAAATCGATGGTGCAGAGTATTTATCAAGCTTAGCCTTGGTCTCGGTAATGGTTTTTTTTCGCAAGAAATAATGCTTAATAAGCACACGAAATTCACTTTTTTCCATTTTCTCCTCAAATTAGTGAGTAGTCTGATAAAAATAGCTGTCAAACACAAACTAACTGACGCAGCAAGTTTAAATTTTGACAGGAGTCAACTGACAGATGCCTGTTGACAGGAGCAGTGTTGCTGTTTCAGTAAAGAGGTCAGAAATTCAAAAAGTCACGGACTTATTGACCCGCCTTCGTATCTCCTCTCTACCATTCGATGCTTTTATCGCCTCAACAAGTTTTGCTCCAGCGATATTTTAAAAACGATTTATTTTGCGATTTTCAACTCAAAGCTACAATATGGAATAAGCTGTTGGGGGGTGCTTACTTAAAGAAAGTACAGTAGTCGAACATCCTGCAAAAGTGTGTCATAGGGAAAGTTTGCAAGTTCACGCGTAGAGCCCACTCCTTAGAACTTCTTAGGCTAATGAAAATTTTACCAGTGATGCACTTGTATTATTATAAGGTACTAAAAATTTTCTATATGAGATGTGGCTACTTGGAGATCCCAATCTCTGACGTTTATTGTTTACGTAGGAATCTACTTTCTATCATTCGTACCCCTGCATTTCTTACCACTAACTTCAGGAACTCGTACAGCGTTTTATCTTGTAAGTTGTTTAACAGTCTTCCTGCAGAAATACGATTCATTAGTACTTTATTTGCTTTCTTAAACAACGTAAAACTGTGTCTTCTTGATTTCGATCATGATCAAATTGAAACTTTTGTTCGCTATACTATGTAATGTTTAAATTATTCAAATCATTTATCTTTCTGTGTGCACATGCATTCGCTTGGTTTTTTGTATCCTACAATAATTTTTTTTCTTATATTGATTTCTTTGGTTTGAATTTTGGATTTATAATAAATAAAATAAATAAAAAAATAAATAAATAATAAATAAACAAAAAAATAGATAAAAACTTTGAGTACTACTACTACTACCGATGTTCTTGGTACGGAGATCTATCTTACAGAAAACGTAAATGCAAGATATCAAGTTGAACTTTTGTGGAACTAGAATGATGTTAAACTGTACGTAATTACCCTATGGCAGTTAAGCGCTTAATCGGTGTTACTTTTTAATGTGAACAAGAATTATTCCCATAAACTGGAACCAACCTAAATAGCCATGATACAAGGTACTTGCCACATTTCGGTGTGGTGAATCCAGATAAGCTCAAGAAATTGCACCTAGTAAAGGATGCGCTTGTCGAGGTACGAGTAAATGGTACATCGCCTAATTCTAATTTAATAAAGGGTTCTAAAGGGTTTGCGCTGCCGCAAACGACCACACCATAATCTAGAAAATGGTCAGACAGCACCTTAGCTGAGTGCAACGAAGTATTGTTATTCGCCAAGTTCAACTTTAAGCAATCACCGCAGGGCTGAAACAAATCAGTAACAATCCAGAGGTAGCAAAAATAAGCTATTTATATAAACTTTTACCATATGTCGATAACGATGATCGAATTGATGCTGCCAGCTGACTCCCATATGCAACTGAGCAATATATTACCATCTCTATATGCATTTACAAGGCTAGTGGTAAGATATCATCTCCCAATTCGTGGGAAATGCGTTGCAAATATAAGATTCAGCGCCTCCGATAGATCTTGGGTAAAGTAATTGCTAATTCAACGTATGTGAAATCAAAAAAAATCATCGTAATGGGTTTTTTAACGGAAGACCAACTGTCGCCCTTTGTGAGACCTTTTACGAATACTGGGCTGAATAACTTTGGTCCCCTCGCTGAGCTTTGTACATCGATTTAGGGGCGGTGGAGTGTTGCAAAATGTACGCCTCCGTTGCCATTTTAAGTTATAAGAAACACTGTAAACGCAGATTTACTCCCATTCTACCTTTCTGACATTCGGTAATCTTTTTTTTTCTTGGTTAATCGCAAAGAATTCGTTCACTTGTTCCTCATTCATTCGGAAGTTAAAAATATAGTATAGCATATTTAATCTTTCTAACAGAAATAAACGTTGAATTTGTTCGTAAAGTTTCCAATCCTTATATAAACTAAAAGAAATTTCAATAAAATTCAGACAGTAACCACCAGTAACCCAAATATGTTTCCGTAAATAAATAAAATATTTCGGAGGAAAAAACAAAACGACCTTCCGTATCTAATGACCGCCTGAATGGAGAACAACGAGCAAATACTGTTGAATTAATTTATGACCCAATAGAAATTAATGATGACAACTTCTTTGTGATCAAAAATCTTCATGGGACGGTAGGGGCTAATGCAGCGATTTTCCAGAAAGTATACAAGGCAAATTTTGTCATCGACCTGAACCACAAAATCAGGTCCTTTTGTAAATGCAATTCGCACCATATCGTGATGATTTAGAGAAATTGGCAGAACCAAAACTGCAAATATGTTAAATATTAAATAATTTAAGTATAATTATTGGAAACATGTTTACTTTTCTTCTCAGATATAATTAATTTTCTTTTAAAATGTAAGGTACGATTGTTAAGGGTAGGTATATGATTTGCAGCAAATAAAACTTTGTTGACGAATGCCTATTAATGTAAGAGATTGTCTTGAAAAAAAAAGAGAATATAATAGGTTGTAGAGATGTACTCATTGGAAAACAGGATTATGTGGAATAAAGACTGAAACACCAATAAATATTAAATGTACAAAATGGGGTGGAATATACAAATAATGAATTTAAGTTGAATGCAGTCATGTTCTGAGGAACTGTTCGATGATGATTATCATAGCATAAGAATGGGAAAAGATTTTCATTTATGAGATAAATTAAAGACAAAATATGTAAACCAATAAGCCAACCACATATTGGGGGAAAGTAAGATTTATTGCTTTTTGGTCAGAGATTATTTTCTAATTATTTACGAGTATTCTTACGTTGTCCTATCGTTTGTACGAGTAAGTTTATATTTGATTCTATTTTCACCCCCAATATTTATTTCTTATAAATAAAATTAAATTTTTCTTTTCACACATGACACACGTCACGATAGTGATATCTGAGCTGTAATAACTAGGTTTATACGAAAAACACTGACTACACAGACGAAAAAAGTTAATATATTTATAAAGATATTACTTTCACTAAGAGATGCTAAGAGTGATTTCAAAATAAAAAGCTACATCAATTGAATGTATCAATGTGTTGAATGACTACCGCAAAACTGATAACAAACCAATGACATGTTAAAATCAACAAGGGACCAATAGAAATGAATATCAAACGAAAACGAAATTAAAGTATTTAAGCTCAGTATTAGCTGGGGCAGATTCGAAGACTTTTCGGACCGGAGCGTTGGTGTCGATCCGCTCTACATGACCAAGCCATCCGCAAAGCGACCAAGAGAACCTTCATTCATTTTTGATTATGTTCATGCTTCTGCGCCATAGAACAAGACTGGGATTATAAAGATCTTATGTAGAGTAACATGCTTTGTTCGAGAGAGGGCTTTGCTAGTTCATTGCCTTCTTAGCCCAAAGAAGCAATGATTGGCAAAAGTTATTTTTCATTGTCAGCGCTGGTGTTGTCTAAATTTATAGCGGGGCTTAGGTGGACAATTTCCTTAACCACCTCAAAGTTACGAGGGCGGGTCAATAAGTCCGTGACTTTTTGAATTTTTGACCTCTTTACTGAAACAGCAACACTGCTCCTGTCAACAGGCATCTGTCAGTTGACTCCTGTCAAAATTTAAACTTGCTGCGTCAGTAAGTTTGTGTTTGACAGCTATTTTTATCAGACTACTCACTAATTTGAGAAGAAAATGGAAAAAAGTGAATTTCGTGTGCTTATTAAGCATTATTTCTTGCGAAAAAAAAACCATTACCGAGACCAAGGCTAAGCTTGATAAATACTATGGGGACTCGGCACCATCGATTTCAATGGTAAAAAAGTGGTTTACTGAATTTCGTTGTGGCCGTACAAGCACTGAAGATGCCGAACGTCCTGGACGCCCAGTTGAGGTCTCTACACCCGAAACAATCGAAAAAATTCACGATATGGTGTTGGCCGACCGAAGATTGAAAGTGCGAGAGATTGTGGAAGCCGTAGGGATCTCGCATGGCTCAGTGGTTTCAATTTTGAATGATCACTTGGGCATGAGAAAGCTTTCCGCAAGATGGGTGTCGCGTTTGCTCACAGTCGACCACAAACACTTGTGCAGTTGCCATGGCACAAATCCATGAATTGGGCTATGAATTGCTCCCTCATCCACCCTATTCTCCAGATTTGGCTCCGAGCGACTACTTCTTGTTCCCAAACCTGAAGAAATGGCTTGGTGGAAAAAGATTTGACTCCAATGATGAAGTCATCTCGCAAACAAAGGCCTATTTTGAGGACCTCGACAAATCATTTTTTTTGGAAGGGATAAAAAAATTAGAGAAGCGTTGGACAAAGTGTATAGAGCTCAAGGGAGACTACGTTGAAAAATAAAACTATTTTTTTATCAAAAATCTGTGTTTTAATCCAAAAGTCACGGACTTATTGACCCCCCCTCGTATATCTGTCGAAAGTGACGTTCGGTTCGACACGACGCTGCCCTTTTACTTGACAGCATATACTTGATCTTGCCCTTGTTGATCACTAAGCCCATTTTCGAGTAATTTGACGGACTTTTCAAAAATTGGGCCTCTTGTGTTTGCGCGTATTCTTTAATAGAGGTCGGCATGAATACATTCATTTGCTCTCACCAAACGAGTGCAGTACTTCAATGTACACTATTCAATGTCATTATTTAACTAGGTATGCAGTGAAGTAGTGTAACACACCACAAAAGACCAGGTACTGGTCATTTAATAGCAAACATGAGTACATTGTATCGAAAAATTCTATGTATGCACCCAGCGTTGGAGTTGTAATCAACGTAATTTAAAATTTAATTTTACCTATTTTGTAAGCACTCGCCGCTCGCCCACACTGCACAAATACACAGAAACGTATTTCATTCTCCATTCTCTCCGCATACAAGTTTCGCACGCTTGCACTACAGATTGAAACGTCACCATAGCTACGGAGTGAGAAGTCAAAAAACGTTGATTTCAGTTTTTTTTAGCTTATATAATTGAATGTGAACATGTTTACACATCAAATTCACGAGTGCCGGGTACTTACGCCTTTATTTTTTTAGAAATAAAACATGCTGAATGGCAGATTTCACAGAAAAATACTCTGTATTTACTTACTTTACTTAACGGGCTCCCGACTCATGTAGAGTATCTGCCTGAGACACTGCAGCATTCCATCCTCTACGATCCCGGGCACGCTGCTTCCAGTTGTCCAGACCAAGCGCTCTAGCATTCGCGATGGCTTGGTATTTAAAACGGAGGTTCGGTCTTCCTTGTCTTCTCGAACCTGGAGGCTAGGATTCGAAAATCCTCTTAGCTGGAGCATTATTATGCATTCGCTCGATATGGCCGAGCCAATGTAGTCGACGTGTTTTGGCTTTTTGGACTACATCCACATAAGGGTACAGCACATAGAGTTCGCGGTTGTATATTCTCCTCCACTCGTTCTCCTCGCACACAGGACCAAAAATCCGCCGAAGTCTTTTTCTTTCGAAGGATCCCAGTGTCAGCTCTCCCTTCTTGCTTATCGTGGGCACTCGGCGCCATAAAGCAGAACTGTCAAGGTAAGGGTTTTGTAGAGCACACATTTCGTCCTTCGAGTTAGGAGTTTTGAACCCAATTGTTTGGCCAAGCCGAAGTAGCAACGGTTTCCTAGAGTAATTCTTCGCCGGGTCTCCACTAGGGTGCCATTCGTGGAGTTCATGTTTACTCCGAGGTAGGTGAACTCCCTAACTACCTCGAAATTTTTACTATCAATAGTGACGCTTTGTCCTAGACGGTGGACAGATGATTGATTTTTTGTTGATAGCATGTTCTTAGTCTAGTGACTCTCATTTACTTCAAGGCCAACGGATTTCGCCTGTTCTTCAATCGCCGTGAACGCTTCTATAACGGCACGCTAGGAGCGGCCGATGATGTCAATATCGTCCGCATACCCCAGCAAGACATAGGGTCGCCTTTTCTGTAGATGGGGCATATGGAGCTGATAGTTCAGTCAAAGGGCATGTTTTCTTCCACCCATACTTGGTTGATGATTCGGTGCATGCTCCCTACCCAAACGTCACCACCGTATTTAAAGAGCTGCGCTGGTAAGCCATCAGAGCCTGCGGCTTTGTTGTTCTTAAGCTTTTTTATAGCTAAGACAACTTTTTCTATACTGGTTCTTCATTATCTGGACGTGGGTTCTATTTTTGCCCTATCACTCTCTCTTTATGATGCCCATTAAGCAGCTGCTGGAAATGCTGCTCAAACACATCTACTATTCCCTGCGCCTCGGTGACTAGATTTCCTTCCCTGTCTCGAAGAGCCTGCGTTCCGGTTTTGTAGCCAGCAGCAAGTTGCTTGGCTTTTTTTATAAAACCTCCGGATGTTATTACGATTACACGACTCTTCGATCTCCTTGAGCTGGGAAGCTGCTCTTCTTCCTGCGCAGGATCTTCTTTTCATCCCTGCTCCTGACTCGATATTCTTCTTTCTCTGCCCTTGTTTTGCGCTGCAGCGCTTCCTTGTGTGAATCTTCTGTCACCTTTTTCCTGTACACGTATTCATCATCATACCATGGGTTCTTTCTCTGGGGTGGCTGGTACCCTACAGTGGTTTCGGCGACCTCCTCAATGATGTCGCGATACTGGCACACCTGATTGTTGGCGTTTGTGGTAGGTGAGTGCACAGAGGAGAGTCTCATAGTCAGGCGCTCCCTGTAGACTCTGGCTACTCCAGGTGTGCTAAGGCGTCCAACGTCGAATTTCTTCTTCTGGGCGGTTCGCACCTTCTTCTCGTTAGACAGTCGAGCTCTTAATTTAGCCGCGACAAGAAAATGGTCAGAGTCGATGTTTGCCTCTCGGAATGTGTGCAAGTCGCATCGATTAGCACATTGTCGATTTGGTTTGCGGTTCGACCATCTGGAGAACGCCAGGTTGCAGTGTGGATCCTTAGCCTTGGAAACCTAGTGCTACTTATCACCGTATTACGAGCTGCTCCAAAATCGATTAGTCGGTAGCCGTTGTCTGTTGTCGTGTCGTGGATTCTGTGCCTACCAACTAACACGCCTAAGATGTTTTCCTTTCCAACTTTCGCATTGACGTTCCCGACTACAACTTTTACATCGTACCACGCACAGGCTCCGTAGGCTCCATCCAGGAAGTCATAGAACTCCTCCTTGATGGGATCTTCAGCCTCGTCGGGAGTGTGCATATATTAGGCTTATTTTTTGGAAAGTAGCTTTGATGCGGATCACAAAAAGCCGATCACTTATCGACTTGAAGTCAATGACTTTTGTCCTAAGCCGATTTCCCAAGACGAATCCACATCCTAAAATGCTGCAGCTGTAATACATGTCGCAACTTGTTCTTTTCATCATCCCTGATCCTATCCATCTTATTTCCTGGATCGCGGTAATGTCTGCCTTGTACCGCGTGAGGACAGACTCAAGTTTTGAGTGACACCTGGGGTGTTCTTACATTCCAGGTGTGAACTCTAATATCATAGTCCATTGACGTTCCGGGTCTGGTTGCCATTTGAGGAGTTCCTCTCTCTCTCATAACTAGGTATTTTTTTCATGTTCAGGAAGTTACCCCGACAGCACAACCCCCAACCTGGAGGACCAAATATGTCGAAGCAGCTCATATAGGGATTACACTTTAACTCGACCTGACTGGAACTGTAGACGCTACCCTTGACTCCATCTGGGGAGTTCATCCGCTGCCGCTTGAAAAAAGAGGAAATGTCTTAGTGCGTTGACACTCCTCCCCCCCACCCCGCCCCTCTCTATTCCGCTGGCTCCAACGACCTTCCACAGGGGTTCGTTACCACATCTCCAGTCGATGTATTAGGCAACCACTAGTCACCAACGCGGAGGTGAGAGTAGGATTTGGTAATGAGAGGCTAGAGTGAGAACGCTTGTGTTCTCATGTGATCGAATAAGGGTAGTGACCAGCGCTCTGTATTTGATAAATTATTTTAAAAATGTTCATAAAAGAATGGATGTGAAAAGATAGAAATGGTAACAAATTTCAAATAAATTTCACTGAAGTGCCGATTAAATTAATAAAATTTAGATGATGGATGCGACCTGAAAAATAGAATTTGTAGTTGGTACTATTCAGAAATGGTTTTGATACAACTTATTTTACCTAAATTCAGAATAAGATAGTCCGAAAAAACAGATTAAAATTTATCGGTAAAGCTAAGGGAAATAGTATGGCACGTAGGTCTATCTTTCCTTTCCGAAAAAGAACAAACAGTTGAATGCAAACTTAAAGCGAATTGGAAGAAATTTACAGGACTTTATAGTCCGGGAGGCAACCGTCTGATTACCTACCTCATCGGGAGATAGGATAAAACTATAATTAGTCGATAGTGTTCAAAAAAACATTAGTTTTGGTCGGGCAAAAAAAATCAGGGAACTAATATAACTCAAATAAACAAAAACTATTTTCTTTTATTTTTTAACTTTAAAAGTCTAAAAACTTATTGGGAATGCATAATATTGGTATAGAACAAAGCTAAAATAGTCAATTTATCAAATTCAGTAACTGTGCTAGTACCACCGCCCCCCTCCCCCTCTCTTCTTCAATCAATTAAAGGAAACATCTCTTGTTTTTTATAAAGTATTCCGCTTTAAAAATAAAAATAAAAAAATAACTTTCTTGATCAAATAGATATTATTTTACAATACAAAGATAACCTACATTTGTCTCTTTTGATTATTCCCAAAAGAAAATTAATAACTTCTAACAGTTTAGTTTCCACAGTATTTATTTTTCATTTTTGTAGTGTTTTGAAATTTTTTATTACACATAATTAAAAGGCTTCTTAATTCTTAACAATCAACCAAAGAGGTCCACTTTATTAACTAGCCTTAGAACTTTTCAATTATTCAAATCAGAACAAAATAAATTACAAAAAGCTTTTAGTTCGAAAAATGTTCACTCATATCTATATAAATTTTCAGTTCTTTTCTAACAATATAACATAATATAAATTATATAATATAATTATTCAAAATAAATAGATAAACAAAAACAATAAACAAATAAAATCTAAATTTCATTATTTCAGAAAATATTTATTATATTCATATATTCATTATTATCTTTTTTGAATAGTGTCGTCATCGGAGTCTTGTTCAAAAAAGGAATCTGTTTCTTTATCGATTTCATTCAAAACAATGTCTCCAACATTTAGTAGTGTTGGTTCCCCTTCTTCTATAGAGGCAGAAACCTTTCATGTTTTAAAATCCAGCCAAAATCGTCGGCTTTTCGAGAGTGATTTTGATTTGTATTGGATTCTCTATTTGAATGGTCTAATCTATTTTTTGTATTTAATAAGGTGGATACTGAAATACCGCAGTAACTTAGTAGAGTTAAAAAATCGTAGTTCTGGGTTGATAAATGAGTTGAAACGAGGTGCTTTTGCTATTAAACGCACGGCAAAGAGTCTAGCAAGAGCTCTTGCCGGCTTAACACTCGGACAGACAATAAATGCTGATGCCGCGAACTCTTTAACTGGTGTTACTCATATTACAAGTTCGATTTTGGCAAGGCAGCGTTGGGCCCTCAACCATAACATACGTACAAAAATAATTTCCAAAATGCTCGCTGAAATCAATTTTGATCAGAACGATGACGTAACCCATGTACTGGCACAAAACGTGTGGCGTTATTTGAAATAATAAATTCATTTAAACAAAATATTAATCCATTTGAGCCAAGTGTGAAAAAAGATAATTTATGTCATATAACAATAGGAAGAGGACCATCCCAAGAAACTGCAGATTTACTTTTAACTGCTTTTCAAACCAGAAACAGTCAAAAAATTGCATTTATTGAGGAGTGTTCTGAAAATTGTGATCATTTCGTTAAGCCCTTAAGTCGGAAAAATATTCGGAATTTCACATCTAAGTGTTTGAAAAGGTTTCTAAAAAGTAAAGATGGTGAAAAATAAGCACTGATTAAAATGGGGAGAGATGTGTTTGGGCGACTTCTAGCTATAGCTTTGGAAAAGTAAATTGATATGGAAGTGTGCTTATCATATCAACTTGCACCTGCATAACCTTCCTTTTGGCATTACTGTGGCGAAATGCATAAAACTGACAAATCTGTTTCGGCCAAAAAGCTCAAAACACGAATTCCTTTATCTGAACCAAATTGTCCAAACATTGAAATGGTTTTTATGTTTTTCATATTTTGGGACCTTCAGTTCCTCAAACATTTGAAAAAATTTCCGAGATGATTTTGAAGAGAAAGATGTTGAGCATATTTTTCGTAATGAACAAGAAACAGTTAAATACACAATTCTTGGACCGATACAAAAACGAAATAATGCCTTCCCTACGTGTCCGAAAAATCCCAAATTCAAAGAAGCTCTGGTAAATTTTTTACCACACCACTGGGAAAACGACTCTATGGTTCCGATTCTTGAAAATAAGAAAGTTTTTTTTACCTTAGATGACAAATGCTTCTTCTATAGAGTTCAAAATGAATCAATTTTTAAATTTGAAGAAATTGAATTTAATTGTAGGCATGAACAAGCGGACACGCGAAATATTTACCATATATGTAAGGAAGGCAAAATCTCACTCAAAAATATTAGTTAAGGCATCTGATACTGATGTGTTAATAATCTTACTGGACAATATGCAAAAGCTGAAAACGTTGGAGATTTGGTTAGCTGGGGGAAACATGTTTTTTTAGGAAAGGGAAAGCAAAATTCCATTTTCAGACAGCGTTCACAGCGTTAAGTAGAAGCTAGAATGAACATCTGAATGATGTTGACACTAGAACGATTCAAAATTTTATGTCGCAAGTGTATGGTGTTAAGAATTATAGTAACGTAAATTTAGCGAGGGTTCAAAAGTTTCAAAACCTTTATGCTGCGAAAAATAACACTGATAGAATCAAACTTAAGCCGACGATTTTGGCTGGATTTTAAGACATGAAAGGTTTCTGCCTCTAAAGAAGAAGGGGAACCAACACCACTAAATGTTGAAGACATTGTCTTGAATGAAGTCTTTTAATTATACTCGTATGTAATAAAAAATTCCAAAACACTACAAAAATGAAAAATACAGTACTAGTACTAGTACTACTAAACTGTTAGAAGTTCTTAATTTTCTTTTGGGAATAATCAAAAGAGACAAATGTAGGTTATCTTTGTATTGTAAAATAATATCTATTTGATCAAGAAAGTTGTTTTTTTTTTTTATTTTTAAAACGGAATACTATATAAAAAACAAGAGATGTTTCCTTTATTTGATTGAAGAAGAGAGGGGAAGGGGGGCGGTGGTACTAGCACAGTCACTGAATTTGATAAATTGACTATTCTAGCTTTGTTCTACCAATATTATGCATTCCCAATAAGTTTTTAAACTTTTAAAGTTAAAAAATAAAAGAAAATAGTTTTTGTCTACTTTTTCGTAATTGCTTGGGGCGAGGGTTATTCCCTTAAAAACTTTGACCGACCACTGGATTTGAAAAGAAGACTGCCTTACCTTTTTTTGGTACCAATATCATTCATTTCCCGATGAAGTAGGTTTTCATTAAAAAAAACCGTTATTTGAGTTGGTCGGGGAAGCATTTGTTCCCTGATTTTTTTTGCCCGACCAAAAGTTTTCAAAACTAGAGATAAAACCCTCTCTACCCTGCATAAAGATTTTCGTTCTCCCGATGAGGTAGTTACACTTCAAAAAACGGTACGGAACGGTACCCAAACTTCCCTGGAAAAGTTTGCCCGACCAGTGGTTTTACTAATGTTTTTTTGAACACTATCGACTAATTATAGTTTGGTCCAATATCCCGATGAGGTAGGTAATCAGGCTGTCGCCTCCAGTATTATTACCAACAGTTTAAATCAATGAGCTAAGCTGAATATAAATAAAACAATAATTAGTTTATTGTTATAAAAAAATATTTTTTATTAAACCTCTCACATCGAGCGAGAATTAAGAACTAACTTAACAATAATTTCATACTACCTAAGATACTTATGCTTCTAATGCATCCCAATGTCCCACGGTTGCTCCAGACGCATCGTCAGCATTTCCGTTGCTCGTTGTCGTCCGGTGATACAGATATTGGGTCATATGTCCAGCATGTGGCGAACGAATTGTGGGAAAACAATGTGCTCACGCTGCCCTCTCGTGAACTCAACGTATTATTCGTTAACTCCTCCGCCCTTAGATTTGAACGTCATCGTTCGAAGTTGTTATTGTAAAGTGGTCGGGTAGATCTTCTATTCCTAGAGTTAACACGTTGTCCTGTTTCTTTTTATCATTCTTACGATTTAATATCATGCATCAAAATATTCTAATTGATGTAAATGTCAGGATGATGAGTATCGCTGTTGTCAGGATAATGTTGATGGACACGCTGACCTTACTTTTGGTTTCCAGGATATCGATTTGTTTGGTAATGTTGACATAAAGTTGTTTCATTAATTTTAGGGATAGTACCTCTTCTATTCTGTCCTTTTCAGTTGCTGGTTGTAAAATTGCAGATAAGGGCTGGTATTGAGTGATTTCTTTCGCAATTATTTTTTTGCTCTTCAGGAGATGTGAGATGCAAGTTGTATTACTAGAGTCTAAAATATTCTTATTGTTACAAATAGAGATGCTATTATATGTCTTACATTTATTCATTATACCAAAGATTTTTTCTTTTCATTCTAGGATAGAGTTATAATTGATTTTTTTAATAATATTCATTGATTTAACAGCTCTAATGACAAAATGATTACAAACATCTAAACTTACTGAAGGAATATTTAAAATATATATTAAATTCTTATTATTAGTTGCGATTCGTATTTCTGCAAATTCGAGTGCTTCGTCAATTTTGACAAATGGAATATTATTTAAAGTTAACAATTTTTCTGTAATATTTATTTCAGTGTCTGATAGTAAAAGGAATTGGCAATATTAGCTTTTGCCCAATGAATGTCGTAAGCAATGTTAATTATCTCTTCTTTAAGTAGTTCTAACTTATATTTAATTTTTAACATAGAATCGTTGTTATTTATTTCATCTTCTTTAAAAATTATAATTATTTCGTTAGTTACATTTGACAGTTCATTAATTTTGTTAATGGTCATTTTATTAATTGATTATTATTATTTTGTAAAACACCATTAATCTTTTCTGTTATAATTTCAAAGTCGTGGTGATCCGGAGATACCGCGATCCATTTCCACGCAGTGCCAATTAAATCTATTGAACGTTTACTCTTATTATTTATTTTAAGCCTATCTAAGTATTACTTAATTCTAAGGACTTCGTAGGAAAGGATGTGGTATAGGGGATGGTTGGTTTTAGTGGTTGACCTCAATGTTACTTCCAGATTTTTTAGAGTTGTGTCGTAAGCCTCTATGTCAATTAAGTGTATAATTTTGAATGAGCCGTTTTGTTTTGCTCGTCCTGCGTCAATCTTGATCAATTGGGAGGATTTGTACGCTTGCCATGCACAATGTCATCAGTATCCTATTGAGAAATTTGATTTTTAATAAGACTTTTGTGTATAGTCCTGCCTGAAATGGTTATAACTGTGGTATTTCTATTTTCTGCACCAATTTCTTTTCTAAATCTAGGTGTAAGCTTGTTTCCTGTTCTTTTATTTATTCTGACATAAATTGTTTCGCCAACTGAATAACTTTTTAGGGAACATTTTTCCCTATTATGATATTCTAGGTCATTTTCCTGCCTATCTTAAATTTTTTTGATATTTTCTTGTCGTACTCGTTCGAGTTCTACTGGATTATTAAATAATTGTTTTCCGAAAAATATGTCCAGCGGTTTTTTACCAGTGGTTGAATGTATTGAATTGTTGTACTCGTATATTGATTTATCTAACAATTCAGGAAAGGTGTTATAGCGATTTTCAGCTTTAAGACATCTCAAGACTTCTGAAAGCGTTGAGTGGAATCTCTCCACTTGTCCGTTAACAGAGCTTGTGTAGGGCGGGGCTTTAAAGACTTTTATATTGAAAAAGTTTTCTATCATGTATAACACAGAACTAGAATTAATGGACTTCTCATTATCAACAACTATTGCTTCTGGTACACCTAATGATAGAATGAGTTCTCTCAAGGGATATTTTATGTATTCTGCTGACCTGGATTTGAGTATCCTCGCTAGGGCATATTAAGAGAATTTATCAATTGCCGTAAGGACAATGTGTTTGTTGGTAAAGTAAATATATATGTGGATTATATGGCCTGGATAATGGGGAATCGGGGTTGCTTGCAACATCGGTTTGTTTGGATGTCGATCATACGTATGTTCTTTACATATTCGGCAAATTTTCGTAATTTTTTCTATTTTCGCTCTCATCTGTGGGAAGTAATATTTGAATTTTATTTTCGCGACCGTTACGGTGCGCTCGGTTGTATTCTTTAATAATTTCCGTTTCCTGCTGTGTTTCATCGGTTAAATCTGTAACAAGTTTCCTAGCAAAGCGTATTCTATATTGAACAAAATGAGTGGGGTATATTTCCTGAATCTTTCCTAAAGTTCTCTCATCTGTTTTAATGCCATTTGTGACGGAAGGGTTAAGGTATCGTTTTAGAATATCGGTCAAATTTTCGTTTGTAAATTCGGTTTCAAAATTGTTTCTAATGCTAAGGATTATTTGATTTTTAAAAACATTTATTTTCTCGTCTGCTGTTTGGATGAGGTTTCGTCCAGAACTCTCGTCATTGTGTTGGGTAGGCGTAAGTGAATTGATTTCGTTAATTTGGGGTGGCCTTGACAAGGCATCCGCAACAACATTGGATCTACCAGGCTTATACTTCAATATTTGAGTTTATTGTTAGAATTTTTGTTGCTAAGTGCGTAAGTCAGGGGTTGGTGATCGGTGAAAATTTTTAACACTGTTGGACCATAAAAATAATTTCGTAGTGCATTTAGAGCCCATACAATAGCCAACATTTCCTTTTCATTCGTGGCATAGTGTTCTTCGGCTTTCGTGAGTATGCGGGAGATGAATGTAATTGGTTTGTTTTCTTGAGCAAGCACAGCACCAATGGCATAGTCAGAGGCGTCTGTGGTTAAATGAAATTCCTTTCAAAATCCGGAAAGGTTAAAACTACATCTTCTGAGATAAGAGAATTCTTGTTTTTTTCAAATGCGTTAAGAGCTTCGCCATTTAAATGTATAAGTTTTTTTCCTGACGCTTGTTTTGACGTTCGTCCATCCTCCCCTCTCAAAAGGAATGTCAGGGGTTTAGCGATTTTGGCATAATCTCTAATAAATCTGCGGTAAAAACCTGACAGACCTAAAAAAGATCGCAAATCCTTGAGTGTTTTAGGACAAGGGAACTTAACTATAGCCTCTTTACCTTAGTTTAGCTACCTTAGCTCACATTTGTCTATTTGAACCTTAAGATTAGCATCTTAAAGGGTTTTAAAAATGATTGAAAGGTTTTGGGAGTGAGAATCTACATCTTTACTGAAGACGACGATGTCATCTATGTAGACGAAGCAAATCTTCCCTATGTCTTCCCGCAAGATGTCGTCCAGTGCCCTTTGAAATATGGACGGGGCATTTTTTAACCCAAATGGGAGATGCACAAACTCGTACTTCCCGTTGTTAACTGAGAAGGCGGTTTTTTCGATGTCTTCAAAGTCAGCGATGAATCCGCTTTTTAAATCTAAGACATTTATTCCTTCCTAGTTGAGATAAAACCTCGTTTATCTCGGGAATGGTATATCGATCAGCAATTGTAACTGAATTCAGTTTCCTGTAATCGATTACCATTCTATATTTTTTTCTCCCGAAGCATCAGCTTTTTTCGGTACAATCCATATGGGCGAGTTTTATGGAGACCGTGATGGTCTAATAATACCATCGCTCAGAAGTTGATCAAGCTGTTTATTTACTTCGTCTTTAAGAGATACGGGGTATGGATAATACCTAGAGTAGACAGGGTCGTTCGTAGTTGTACGGATTCTTCCCTTTACAGTAGTTGTAAAGGTAAGCCTTTCATTGGGACCGAGAAATAGGTTGGGAAATGATTTAGTTAATTGAGTCAGTTGGTCTTTTTGACTTTGGGCATGTGATCAGTTCATATATCTACAGAATTTATTCACTCAGATATTTGCTGTTTTAACCGTATTTTTAAGTGGTTATCAATGAGCATGTAACTTTCTTTTGTATAGATTACTGCTTAAAGTTCTATCAGAGTATGTTGCCGAGAATTCAATGGAAAGATCTAAGAGTGGGCAGAAGGAAAAATGTTTTATTAGCTGACTCAATTCCAAATAAATTAACGAAGGTATGGTGGGTGACTTCAACTTTGCCTCCAATAGAGTTGGCATAGAAAATTTGTTTATTAGGGATGATGTTTTTTACAAGTTGGGGTTGTATATAGTTCCTATTAGAGCCTGTATCGACGAGAAATTTCATAATTTTGTTGTCACTCGTCCCACACTCAAAGTAAGGCAGTGACGAGTGGGTTAACCTAAAAAATGTATATCTGCAAAATCAATCGTCTTTTCATTATCATTAACGTTACGTTGGCTATTGAGGTATTCGTCAAGGGTTTCGTCTTCTGTCTGGCCGTTCTGTGACTCAATCACAGAGTCATAATTTGCAATTTCGGCAGAATTGTCTGATGGATACTGTTCACTAATTTCAGTAGTCACATGGAAATTCCTTTAAAGTTTCCTGGGAGGAGCGTGGTGTTGTAGTGAAGGGATCATGGGTCATTTTGCTGCAGGAGGCTCGTTCTTAACTTGTGGCTGGTTAATATTCTTAGTCTTGATAGCTTCTGCTTCCATTTGTTCTACCCTTGGCATAGATTTCGGGGGATATGGGTTATGAGACCGGTTATTTTGTTGATAGTTATATTGGGCGTTGTGTCGGGAATTTGGGATGCACTCCTGGTTGTGGTATGTATACAAGTTGTGGGTAGAAAGGCTGTGTAGATTGATTTCTACGAGCAGGAGGAGGTGGTGGTGTAGGTTGAGGTACGGTCCTCTTTATCAAGCCACTATTACTATTAGCATACAGAGCTCTAAAACGTTGATTTTCGAGCTTCTGGCAGAGGTGTAGGGCCTCAGGAAGGTAGATCCGTTCTTTAATACCCAACAATATGGGCAAATCACCACTTAATCCTCTTACAAATGTGTCCAAAGCCTTATCTCTATAGGAAGATGTCAATAAGTTCATAGCATAGCAAATGATTGTAAACAGATTGGTAAAATTGTTCTACGGTGCTATTGCCTTGAACCAGCGTTGACATTTGGTACTCTAGAGTTCCCAGATCTCGCTTGTCAGCAAAGTGTAATGTCAAGCATTTAAACATAGAATTCCAGTTTAGTGAGGTGTTGTAACTTTCTAAAATAGCGTCTGCGTGTCCCACAATTTTATTTCTTACAACATTTATAATGCCGTAATATTTTGACGTTCCTCTAAGGTCACTATAAATATTGAGAATTCGGTATTCGGCCGTTATCTTTTGTGGGTATGTGCACGAACTAATTGAGGTCGATATTATTCTTTCCCTGGGCCCCACGTTGGGCGCCAATTAAACAATAACTAGTTTATTGTTATAAAAAAATATTTTTTATTAAACCTCTCACATCGAGCGAGAATTAAGAACTAACTTAACAATAATTACATACTACCTAAGATATTTACGTTTCTAATGCATCCCAATATCCCACGGTTGCTCCAGACGCATCGTCAGCATTTCCGTTGATCGTTGTCGTCCGGTGACACAGGTGTTGGGTCTATGTCCGGCATGTGGCGAACGAATTGTGGGAAAAGAATGTGTTTACGCTGCCCTCTCGTAAATTCAACGTATTATTCGTTAACTTATACTCGTTTTTTTAAATACGTACGACCTTCGGTATATTTTGGAATAATATTTTCAGTTTTTCTTGAAAAAAAAATGTACGAGTATGAGAGACTGTGAGATTTGTAATTAGCCCTGCCAACGGTGGTTTTAGTCTTTAAAATAAAAGAACAGTTGCCCTGATGTTTCAGTACTGAATCTTCTTTAATGAAGCTTGCAGTTATTGTTCTATTTAAGCAAAAAGTTAGAAAGTGACGATCATTCCTTATAGTTTGTAGTCCGTGTATATATAATGAACTTTTGATGCCTGACCCATTCAAGGCAGAGGAACTTTTATTTCGTTTAGATTTTGATAATTCATATTAATTCACAATAGTTAGGATAGGTTAATAGGTTAATGTAGGTCAATTCACTTAAGTTAAAGTAAGTTAGTCTTCCATACATATATGACAGATAATTTAGGTCAGATTTGGGATACATTGCACTCCCAATGCTCTGCTTTCCTCTTTTACAAAGCCACAAACTATTAAAGTTTGTCCAATCAGAGGGCATTTTGCTGTTCCTTGAATAGCTCACATAATTCGGAACTAATTTTTTTTAAATCTTCCTTTAATTTGAAAATATATCTTGATTCGATAGTCGAGGTGAATGTAAGAACTTCCCTATCAGGAAGTCCAAATATGTTACGGAAAAAAGGAAGTAGATAGTTCCAAGGAATGTAATTGAGCAGGTGATTAAAGTATATGAGATACATTTTTTCATTTCAGTGTGATGGACGATTGTGTGATTTTCTCTTTCTGTTAAAATATTACCAAACATTGGAGTACTGCTGCAGCCAAAGTAGATAAGGGGCCATCAAGTTTCAGAGCATTTAAAAAATGTACTCCAAATATGTTCAAAAGACAAACAATTATGACCCAAAGTATGATGATGTCAACATACATATGTACCATATATAATATAGAGTAGTTAATTTGGCCATAGAGTTACCACAAGACTAGGAAATTGTTTATTCACGCGAGTGCACTTACGAGTATAAAGAAAAAAAAAAACAATTCATGACAGAAAACAAAAATAGATAAAAACCAGTGCCGCTTGGTGGGAAAATATCCCCCTGCTGCTTGTACCTAGTCACTACTGTATACAATACGGTAAACCAATGACAAAATTAACATAATCGCTTCCTTGCTAAGCATCGTCGATGTTAGCAGTTTTTTTTTTTTTGTAATAGTTCGGGAATTAAGAGAGTATAAGGCAAATATCCGCGAGCTGAAAAATAATCACTTTTTCACGTAAGTTCACGTCTAGTTTATTTGGAGCTAAATGAAATACATGTCGGTCCTTACCCACACTTTTCAGATCACTCTGATCTGACGATACCTGGCTACGAACTGTGCCATTATTCTTTACTCGCCAATGTCTCGCCATCTACGTGAGTTGTAATGTAGCTTACCAATTTCCTCCACAATGTAGTCGATGTTCCAATCCAGAATTCGATATAATATAACTTCTAGCACACATAAAAAGGTACGTCGTTGAAGTGCTCTTCCCTCTAGTGAATAGGAGAAATCCAATTGGAGTGTACTTACCACTTTCTTTAGAAACTTTAACTGATCATTATGTTTCCTCGACAACGACATGGATGCCGCTGCTATATGATTACAGACACTATTCTCTTTGAAATGAAATCCTTTATCAGTCATCAGATTAAGAACATCACAACAAAAGAAAAGACATGGTACGACTCGAGCTCTAAAGAGGCTGTCAGGGTAAACAAATTCTTTTCGGTTTTACAAGTCAAACAAGACAGATGAAATCCGAAAGAAAAAATTAGTCAAGTATTACTGCAACGACTTTCTTAAGTGTGTGAAATTTCTTTACGACCAGAAACTAAGGCAACAAATACTACAATGTACCAAAAATCGTAAAAACTTTTGATCGTTCGCTAATATTAGAAATTCTGCGTCATCCAGCCGAACGCTCATTTATAGTGACATTCTAGCTATCAGTTCACACTTTACAGCCTGGTCAACACTTCCAGATTGTGCTATGTCTCCGCCCTCACCTGTGTGTGTCGAATCTTCAAAGCGACTTCCTTCACTTCTTCATCAATCCTTTTCTTTAGGACTCTTTCAGAGCAGATGGAAAATAGCATTTGTCCAGCCCCTCCCTAAAAAAGGCGAATTTTATTTTCACTCCTTCTACAGACGTATTTCAATTACGAGGGTAAGGTGAACAAATCTCGGCCTGAAAATGACAGACTGCGATTTTCACATAAAAAGTGATTTTATTTTTCTACATAAGCTCCTTCGGCTTCAACACACATGCTCCATGGTTTCTCTAACATCAGTATTCTTTTCTGGAAGTGAGAGTCTGGAAGGCTGTGAAAATATTCATTTACACCCCTTTCAACTTCTTCATTGGATGCAAAACGCATCCCAGAAACAGATTTCTTCAAGTTTGGGAGCAAATGGAATTCTGATCGCAGCTGAACCAACGGCTTCCACCCACTGCTTGGTCTGTTGTTTTGTCTTTGGCGTGTAGTGGTGGGTCGGATTCTTATTGAATCTGTCCAAAAACTGCTGCGAAAAACTTGTACCTGTTTGCTATTGATCGGCATTCACAAATGCGACACCCATCTTGCGCAGAGCTTTTGCATCCCTAAATTTGTATGCAAGATGTTTCGCACCCCTTCTCTCGATATCCCCACAGCCACAGTTATCTCACTCACCTTCACTCGCCTATCGTCCAACAGGATATCATGAACTTTTTCGATGGTTTCGGCTGTTGTTGTGGTTTTTGGCCGTCTGCAAGGAACGTGCGAGCGCGTTTAAACTCAGCTACCAAATAAACTACTTAAGTGAACAAGTTAAAACTTGTCATGCGAACTGATGAAACATGCATCCAGGCAGGAAACATACATTTTTGCTGTTTGGAACGCAACATGGATATACTCTGTCCAATATAAATTGGCAGTACAGGGAAGATAGGGGTGTTTGTCTCTCATTCACACTCTTTTGTTTTCCGTAAGGTGCTATGTTTTCCGTAAGGTCCTATTCCAACACAAGCTCTTACAGGGTTTCCGTAGTAAGCATTTCAAATTAGCAAAAATCTGAAAGAATAGTATGTAGTGTTACCCTCCTTTTTTTAGATTGAAATTTTCATTTACATAATTTGTTTAATTTTTTTCCACACCACCAAGAGGTAAGATAAAAAGCGCGACTTCAAAACACAAATTGCACAAAACTCAAAGAAAAAAATACACCTTGTAAAAATACAATTTACACAAAAACACTTAGGGCCATTTTACTCACTCGAAGTTGAACACAACTTGAGGATTTTGATCGTCAACTTGAGAAATTGCTTTAATTCACTCAAAGTTGACTCCTTTAACTTACGATATTCAAAAGTTGAGAAAATTCAAAGTTGGTCAACTTTTGATTTCTCAACTCCCCGAAGTAGTAGAAGTTATCCGAGCGAACTTGGGATTTTGTTTAATTTCTGTTTATTCACTAGTTGATGACAGTTCGCTTTTGACGTTGGATGTCGAAATTAATTGTATTATTAAATATTTAAATTGAAATACGATTAATAAATACTAATGTTTCGCTCTAATTATTTCTGGGAGAATTGGCCATCATCGTTTTCGAGCAGCGAAGATGAAGAAGACGGAGACAATTTTTCTGTTGAAAGACGGCAACACAAGATGCTTCCACGTGTTGAATTGAACAAATGGGACAACAGCGACTTTATCTATCGTTTTCGTCACTCAACACGGGCGACAATGATGGTTCTTGAATTAATAACGGATTCGTTGCCGTTGGATATCGGTTCGAATTAATTAGTGTTAAATAGATTCTTATTGTTAAACTTGTTGCTAGATCGCGTGAACTGCGGCCAATTACGCAATTATTAATCGTTTTACGATATTATGAACTCGAATCAATTCTTTTTTTTCGCTTTTTTTTCGACCATTTTCAGTGCCTCCTTACTTGAACACGGGTGATCCCTTCCATTTGCCAGCACATTGCCATGCACCTCGTCAACAAATGTGGCACTCACGTCTTCATCGTCTAGACAGAATGCCATATCCCCATCATCGACGAGGATCTCTTCGACAGAAAATACTTGTATATGGTCAGAATATGAAGCTATTTCCCGGTTAGCATATTGCAGTGCTGATTGGTTGGGTGTTAAATGGTCGCTATCCCCGGATATTGCAGCAAGACCCAATGTAGAAGGCATCAAAAGCACCGCCAATTCCTGCGTTGGTTCGCTCAATGCAGGTAGTTCCTTTTTTAGACCACCACCGGTCTTTTTGGCGTCTCTTAAAAAGTAAAACGCATGATCCTTCAATGTCTGCTTAATTTTTGAATATTTTTCGCGCAGAGACTTCAAAGCTCTTTCCAACAAATAGAAAGAATGGAATAAAAAAGTCCAAATTGCGAATTTTAACTTCCAAACCGAGAGTTGAAATATTGAAAAAAACATTTTACAACTTGCTGTTCAACTCTCGAGTTGAAATCAACATCGAAGTTAGCCAACTCTAGAGTTGGCCAACCTAGGAGTTGGTCTCAGCTCGAGGTTTAATCGACAAGTTGAAAATTTGTTTTGTTCACTATTTCAACTCTCAGTTTAGAATTTAAAAGTCACAAGGTGGCCAACTTGCAGTTTTGGAAATTTCCCTGGGATATTTGTGGCTATTGAGACATTAATTTTTTATATTTTAAATTGAGTTTCAATTTTTAAGAAAATTTAAAAAAAAATATGGAAACAATCAAAAAAATAATTTACACACAAGGAGAAGAAGATTGGTTGGTAAAAAACGCTGCTGATGATGCTCTCAAAAGTATACCTGAAGGAAAATCTGTAGAGGCTAGCATATTAGCGAATTCTGGTTGTGATTAATTTTAATCGATAGCTATGTTATGGAGGACGGCACAAGCGACTATGACTGATTGAACTGTTCTGTTTTCACTCTCCAACTTAACCCAGTGGCCAATACTGGAAACCACTGCAAAAATTAATATGAACGTTCGACGTTATTGCGAGTTCAAATTTGCGACTCGTTGTATAGAAAATCAACAGCTCGTATTTGTGTAGCCAGAATCTCCAATAAGGATAAAATGCTAGAAATCTGCCTCATCAAATCGTTTTTTTAAGCTTGGCAGATTGAAAATTCTATGATCACGAGTAGATCCCTTTTAAAAGAAAACAATGAAAATCCATTTGAGTTTTATTATTTTTATAAAGCATTATACCTGCCAACGAGCCACAATATCGTTCATTTTCAAATTCGCTGCGGACATCGTTTGAAAGTTGAGGGAGAGCCATCCCTTGCGATTTCCGAAATTTTCTGCGTCAGTTTCACCTGGTGACTGAATGCGAACATGTGTACAATCTATCACACCAATTGTTCGAGTCGCTATCGCATAAAAGTCACTTGCTGCTTGCAGCCGCTCGTTTTGCTTCCCTCGGCTATCCGGTTAGCCTATCAATTAAGATCCTGAAAATATCTGTCGATGCATCTTCTTCACCGAGCTCTACTAACGCATCCAGAATATTGTACACAACCTCTTGAAGTTGAGTCCCACCCAAATGCAATAGTTAATTTCTTCTACCTGAAGATATAGGGTAAAAGCTCGAGGCCATTTTTCCGATCCTGGCCGGATCAAAGAGTTGTCTATGACGTCGCATAGAAATGATTTTACCCCTGTTCCACTGATTTTCCTAAAAAGAAAAACTGTGTCAAAGTTTGCACAACTTAATGTGTCCCGACTAGTTCTTATTTTTCTCTAGTGTATTTCCCCCAATTGAATGGTGAACAATCTAATGTTTCTTTTCTTGACTTAACCCAACTACAATTCAATGTAATTTAATTTTTTTCTTTCTCTCCGCAACAACAATTTCAACAATTCAATGTTTTTCCCCACCTACAGCAATTCAATGCAAATCAATTTAAATGTTTAATCACTTCTTCATAGCTTTATTAAAACTTGCTTACCCAATTACAATTAAATGTAATTCACCATTCTTCTTTCTTTCCTGCAATTTAATGCTAAACAATCCAATGTTTTTCTCCACCTACAGCAATTCAATACAAATCAAATACAATTAAATGTAGATCACCTTATTCCAATTGAAAGAGTTCACTAGGTCCTCAATTTAATGGGATGTGTAATATATACTATGAATATCAAACCTTGATCATATCAATTGCACATAACCGTGTGAAAAAAACCGACACGAAACATAGCTATGCATAATGGTAAAGTAAAATCCTGGCGCAAATGAGACCTTATCCGGGCCAGTCTGACATACCTGCAGCTCAAGCTGGTAGGGTAGACTAAGCTAAGGTATTGGAAAAAGGATGGTGGGGGATGAGCCCGTTATAGACCAACGGCAGCGGTCAAATATCCGAACCGAGCTTCGGTCTAACCGACCCCCGCCATAGTACCCCTATAGAACTGGCACTCCAGGTTGGGGTGCCGCCGGGGGAACTGCCCGGCCATGGAAAAAATACAATAGGTACGAAGTAACAACAAGCCTAGGATGCGGACGAATCGAATATATGCGCGTGCAATGTAAGGTCCCTTAACAGGCCACGAGCAGCTGAAAAACTAACGAAGACCCTAAACTGCTGCAAAGCATACCTATACGAAATACAATGGAATGGGCCGGGCAAAACGAGTATGAAAAACTTCGACATCTACTACGGCGATTGTTATCGACGGCAAAACCAACGGCTATTTGGATGCGGATTTGTTATTGGAGGCAGACTTAGGCAAGAAGTTTTAAGTTTCCGGCATATGAACGAGCGCCTCGTAGCAATCCGTATGAAGGCTAAATTTACCAACATTAGCCTGATATGCGCGCATGCAGAGGAGAAAGATGACGACACCATAGATGCCTTCTATGAGCTCCTGAGCAAGACCTACGAGCAATATCGTCCTCGGCAATTTTAATGCAACGCTAGGAAGAGAGGGTATCTATGGCAGCACTGTCGAAAAATACAGCAGAAGAGAGGAGACGAACACCGGCTTCTCAGGAGAAAAAAGAAAGAGCATGAAAAGCGGGCGGTCGAGAAAATTGAGAGATGCTACTCCGGGAATGAGATCCGGAAGTTTTACCAAAAGGTAAAAAACACATGCTACGGATACAAGCCCCAAACCGAAGCCTGTAAAGACGAACAAGGGAACATCGTAGTAGGGAACATCGATGCTGAGGATTTGGAAAGAGTATTACTGTAGACTGTATAACGGCGATGACGAAACAAATACCGCTGTCAGGCAGAATGAACCTTTCAACCTCGACGGTGAAGACCAACAATTCCGTCCACCCGACCTGGATAAAGTGAAGATAGCAATATTTAAGCTGAATTCCAACAAAGCAGATGAAGCTGACGACCTGACTGCCGAGCTATTCAAAGTAGCAGACGATGACTTGGTATGACTAAAATATGGTCGAACGAAGTATGTCCGATGAATGGAACCTCAGCATTGTTTGTCCAATCCTCAAAAACGGAGACCCTCTGAACTGCGCCAACTACAGAGGAATCAGTTTTCTTAACATCGCGTACAAGATCTTATCTGCCGTATTGTGTGAACGCCTGAAGCCGAATTTGCTTTTTTATATAATATATTGTACATAAAAACGAGAGATACCGAAGAGCGTTGGTGTTAAATGTTTTCAGATAATGCTGACTGATTTTTTTTTTGTGAGATTTAAGAACTTTACGAGTCTAGACTTTAAAGAGACAAAATTCTTCTAAATAAAGTTCATACCATACTTATTCTTTAATTCTCATCAGTTTAATTTTGTGCATAAAAACGTTAGAGGTTTTCTTAAATCCGAGCGGCCCTTTTCACTCGTCGTTGTCGCCAAAGTGAAACCGTATTTTAGTTATAAATAACTTTATGTATTGTAGTAGAATTGAAAATACAAGAAAATTAATATTCGAATACAAAATACCATAATAATATTGAAGTTTAAACTATGTTAAAGTTAAAATATATGTTAACACAGTTAAGAGTAAGTGGTAAAAGATTAATATAAATACAAAAGTATAAATAAATAAGAATAAATTTATAATTAAATAATAATTACTTCAGCCTCGTCAGACCCAGTGCCTACACTTGTGTACAAATTCAAAGGGACACAGAGAGAATATAGATTTGAATTGACCACCAAATCTAGTTTAAACCAGTGCTGCCACCTCTTGCGAAATTATATTTTCGAATTTTGATATTCGAAAATAAAACTAAGGTTCAATTAATGTTTATATTGGGTCCAAAAAACATGCAAAATACGATTTATTAAAAAAAAAATATTTTTGTGGCATTAGGTCCGACGAGGTTAAAGTGGCTTATCCTTTTGAACAAAATATAAGTCAATTAGAAATTTCTTCAAAATTGTTTTGCGTTTTTTTAAATGTTTGGAATGTTAAGGTATTTTTTTCATAGTCTTTGCAATGATATATCTTAGTTTTCGCTCTCCATATATGTCATATACATCCGCAACTTAAAGTATCGCCTGGGCTCGCCTCCTGGTGCCCTTTGGTCGTCCATGTAATGCAGCAATGATGTCATCCTATAAATCGCGTACACATCTTAGATGTATACATTTTAAAATATGAATTTGCAGGTTTTAAAGTTTTAAAAAGGCGTTGCTGTAGATTTAATATCTTATCCATATGTGCTTTGGACGTATTTCCCCATGCCTGTATTCCATATGATACTCGCGATTCTGCTAGAGAGTAGTACACCTTTACTTTTTTACTTTTTTACTTTTTTATATAAACCATCGCAAAGACTGAGCTTATGAGTTGTAAACGCAGTACATTTATATGTACGAGGGCGGGTCAATAAGTCCGTGACTTTTTGAATTTCTGACCTCTTTACTGAAACAGCAACACTGCTCCTGTCAACAGGCATCTGTCAGTTGACTCCTGCCAAAATTTAAACTTGCTGCGTCAGTTAGTTTTTGTTTGACAGCTATTTTTATCAGACTACTCACTAATTTGAGGAGAAAATGGAAAAAAGTGAGTTTCGTGTGCTTATTAAGCATTATTTCTTGCGAAAAAAAACCATTACCGAGACCAAGGCTAAGCTTGATAAATACTATGGGGACTCTGCACCATCGATTTCAATGGTAAAAAAGTGGTTTACTGAATTTCGTTGTGGCCGTACAAGCACTGAAGATGCCGAACGTCCTGGACGCCCAGTTGAGGTCTCTACACCCGAAACAATCGAAAAAATTCACGATATGGTGTTGGCCGACCGAAGATTGAAAGTGCGAGAGATTGTGGAAGCCGTAGGGATCTCGCATGGCTCAGTGGTTTCAATTTTGAATGATCACTTGGGCATGAGAAAGCTCTCCGCAAGATGGGTGCTGCGTTTGCTCACAGTCGACCACAGTTGCATGTGCAGTTGCCATGGCAAAAATCCATGAATTGGGCTATGAATTGCTCCCTCATCCACCCTATTCTCCAGATTTGGCTCCGAGCGACTACTTCTTGTTCCCAAACCTGAAGAAATGGCTTGGTGGAAAAAGATTTGACTCCAATGATGAAGTCATCTCGCAAACAAAGGCCTATTTTGAGGACCTCGACAAATCATTTTTTTTGGAAGGGATAAAAAAATTGGAGAAGCGTTGAACAAAGTGTATAGAGCTCAAGGGAGACTACGTTGAAAAATAAAATTATTTTTTTATCAAAAAATCTGTGTTTTAATCCAAAAGTCACGGACTTATTGACCCGCCCTCGTATTAACGCCATAGGAAATTCTAATCGATAGTAACTCCTAGATACTTTATTTTGTTTACTTCTTCTATTGCTGTGTTGTTGGCCAAATATGGACAAAGGACGCTTTGGTAATATATATTAAACGCTTCCTTTGGCTAAGACAGTGTTCGTAGGTGCATGGATTTTTTTTTAGGCTTTAATAATTAGCCCTTGATCATAGCACCATTTTGACAACGTATCGAATTCTTCGTGAGTTATTTCTAATGCCCTGTTAAAGTTTATGTATGTGACGACAAGTGCTATATCATCTACATAAAAATAGGCCGTGCCACTTTTCGAATCGGACCTCATTCGGAAACTTGTGGGACTCTAACTTTCTATCTGTTAGATAGTTTTCCATCGACTTTGCCAGCACTCCTCCTATACCAACACGATTGACATTTTCAAATAACTTTTTATTAAATATGGTATCGAAAGCTCTCCTAAAGTCAACAAACAGTACAGTGCAGTTAAGGCCTGCATTGACCGTGTTTGTGAACTCTCCCAATAAAAGTCCCGTGCTTTAATTTTTTGAAAGCCGTACTGGTTTGGATGTAATTTCTTCGAAATTATTAAGACGATTAATAATAACTTCTTCCAAACACTTTTTAACAGCCGATGATATAGATATAGGCCGGTAATTCTCGGCTTTGTTTTTCTCACTGAATCGAATCGAAGTTTCAATAATCTGGGAACATGAGCTTCTGTTATACTTCGATTAATTATCATTTGTATGACTAAGGCAAGAAAATGAGCATTAATTTTAAAGTCAATTGATCTAATATCCGCTCCAAGTTCCTTGTCCTCCGAAATATTTCATTCGAAATATTTCTTGTTCACTGGCTTCTTCTACGTAAATACTCTGCTGAAATTGCAGATTCTCTTGATGTTTTGATATGACCTATTATGTGCATGATTGTTGATGCTTGGTTTGAGAAGTGCTCTGCAAACTTTTCCTAAATGCTAGTTAAGTTTTCATCATCTTTAGAAAAATTGTTTCTTTTTACTTCGTCAATAATTGTGGTTTTCTTTCTTCGCAGAAGTTCATTAATAGTATTAATAATATATATTTTCCTAGCATCATTCTGAGAGCTTAAATCTTAAAGCGGGTTTTCCAATAGGGACTTGACAACTTTGAATTTAATTTGTGAACGCACTCGTTCACTAATCATCAATCTTTCACTGTCAATTTATTCGGTAAGCTCAACATTTTCATCGTGGTAAAGTACACAAACGAGCAACGTCTGCAAATTATAAAAATTAACTACCGAAATTCGGAGTCGGTGAAGGCAACTTTAAGAGCGTTAATTCCAATTTTCGGTCGTAATTCTTGCCCTAGTAGACGGGCAATAGCAAGTGCAAAAATTTGAGTCTACATATTCGTTGAGTGATGTTGCTGTGTCAGTGAAACAACGGGTTGGTCGAAGTGACGAAAATATCGCTGCCGTTCAGGCGTCCGTAGCAAACGATCCAAATGAGTTAATTCCACGGCGTTCTCAAGAATTGGACATCGCTCAGAGCACATTATGGCGTATTTTGCGTAAGGATCTTGGCTTACACCCATACAAGATCAAGCTGACTCAAGAATTGAAGCCGGTGGACCATTTGAAGCGATTTATTGAAGAGTAAGTATGATAAGCGTGTTATCTCAAGAATTGGACCAGCCGATTGGCCGCCCCGTTCGTGCGATTTAACGCCGCTTGAATATTTTCTGTAGGGCTACGTTAAGTCATTGGTATTTGCCAACAAGCCGACGACGTTGGAAGAGCCCAGAGCCAACATTGAACGCGATGCCAATTGGTCTGTTCTATGCTTACATAAATATGACAAATCAGTATAAAAGTGTTTCTTCTTAAGTCAACACGTGAGGATTGTTCCATAACTCTTGTAAGACCTTTTGAGGCCATAATCTCTTTATATCTTAAAATAAAGGAATCATTCTCATTTTGAATATAAATGTTGATATCGCCTTTTACTATGTTTTCTCTACCTACATGGACAACTTCATTAATTTATTCAATAAATTGATAACACTTTGTCTTTGTCGCCTATAAATCGAATGAATGTATTTCTTTTCACCATCAGCTTTGTGTTATATTTAAATGCTTGCCTTAATATTTTTATTTTAATACATATAGCGTCACCTGCACCTTTCATTCCCTCCCGATTAATGAATTCATGTTCATATATAGTATATATCATTTTCTTTTTTAGGAATATTTATTTCATTCAAGACTAATATGTGAACGTAATTATCGATTTCTGCCATAAAATTATCCCATGTTTTTCTTATAGATCTTATATTAAAACTTATAC
The DNA here is from genome assembly GCA_928272305.1 of Volucella inflata. Classification (NCBI taxonomy): domain Eukaryota; kingdom Metazoa; phylum Arthropoda; class Insecta; order Diptera; family Syrphidae; genus Volucella; species Volucella inflata. The sequence continues at coordinate 36,460,167 of OV743717.1, forward strand.
AGTTCATATTTTGTAGAAATTGTCTTTCGATGCCGGTGATACCGTGTCGAAATCCACTTCTTTTGTAATCATCACCCATAATGACCTTTATGCTTATTTATTCATCTAGTTCAAGCATGCGTATGGGGTTTTTCAGTTCGAGATCTTATTAGCAGTGCTTCATTATTAAAAGTCACGTTCTGTTTAATCTCTTCATACTTGTTTGCTACAAAGTCGCAACTATGTATTATTTCTAACATTTCTGATGGCTTTGGTTATTTTCTGATGATGTTGATGCTGCACTATTTCCATGATCTTGGGCTGGATAAGGAGAGCTCATCAATCCAGGGTAAAACCTATGAACCTACCACGGATCCGCTCGCCTCTGATCTTGGATATGTGACAGGACAGGTTCCACTTGCACTTCCATCCTAAGGTAACAAGATCGGTAGGTTTTTCTTCCTAATCAGTTTTAATTTGGTCTTAAAAGTATTTTTTATTTACCTTAGCCAGTTCAAATACTTTTGTATAAAGTGCTCGTTTTGCAGATTCAAACGAATCCCATATCTTTTTAGGTGTCAGCTCATAATTTAGAAATTAATCCAGTGGTGATTTATTATTGTAATCTATTACTAAACGAGTTGCCAGATGCCAACAGTTTATACAAACGTAATTTTTCTGGCCTAACTGTATCCAAAAACCATAAAAATGTCTACACTTAGATTTCTGAATTTCAAATGATTAATGCAGCTTACTTCGATTGATCATAAAAAACGATGTTAACATATTAAAACCCGAATTATTTTTCTCTTTCAATTTTGATTAAATTCTATTTTCATTATGGTACTGCGCTGTGAAATCAACAAAACCAGTCAAAATTAGAAATTTTTGCAGAGTGGTGAGGTGAAAGTTATAATTCCGGGAAAGTATGTGGGAGCAGGCAGAATATGATTACTTAGGAAAAAGACAGAAAGATTAGAGAAGGAGCAGGAACCCCTTCCTGAGTGAAAGAGTGTAGAGTGGGAGCCAACGATAGAATTAAAAGGAGATAGACAACAAAAGAGGGCTTGAACAAAGGAGATGAGAGAAAGAGGACATTTTAAAGAAAGGTAGTGAAAATGGGAATTAGCTAAGTAGGGCATTCTTATTGGTATGCGCGGTCATTGAACTGAGCTGTTAATAAACGGAATGGAGAAGCGTGTGACCGATCGGTTGAAATAAAAAAAAAAAGAGTTTTCTTCTCTCTTTTTTTTGGTAGTGTGCATTTAGAACGTGTGTCTCGGTTACATTCCCGAAAGGCAAAAAAAGACATTGCTGTTAGATAAACCGGCTTTTTCGAAACTCGAATCCGGGAAAAAGGACTGTTGTAGAGACGGCGTGCGAAGAAAGTAAAGAAAGTCTCCGCGGACATATTGTTTTTTTTTTACTTTACCAGAGTTTCTTTTTGCAAAAACAGAGTAAAACAAAAAACCAAAAAAACCGCGATCGGTCGAGAAAGTTCCTCGAAACGTCCGTTAATGACAGAGATCCTGCGCTTATATATGTGCACAAAGGCACAAAGTAAGCCTGGTGGGCGCAAAATACTGCTTTTTTCGTCTTGGGTGCGGTACTAGTAGCTGATAGCTACTCTTTGTGCAAACCCCGCCCCGCCCCTCCAAAGAAAAGCTACATCACCGTCAAGTGGTGCTGCGTGGAAAACTCCAATAACACAACCAACTAATTATCCCACATATCACCAACCAACAACAACGACATCATATGGAAGAAAGAAAATACAAAAACAAAAAAAATATAAAATATTTTAATTTTCTATTTGAATTAATGTATTGTAAACATAAGTATATACCTATACATATAATAATTCGATTTAAGACTCATTTATCCAGTGTTGCAACTATCTTTTGCACATCAATTGTGCTTATAATACCTCCACGTGCTAACTGCCGCCGTTTTGGAATCCTCCACTTCCTAAAAGTAGGAGTGTTGAAGCTAATTGAAGTACTGGCGGAACTGCAGTACATAACTGGCATTGAAAATTCAAACTTGACAAAACAAAAGTAAAAGCTTCTTTGTTTAATCGAAATCTCTTGATAAATCTGCAAACGAAAATAAATTGTATTTTAATTGAAGACATTTATTTTATTTTTACCTACGCTTTTTCAGATAGGGATAGCGGATTACTTCCGTTCCGTAAATGCCTTCATATAATTTTGTCATCATATTGATATTCATCTTCACTTTCAATTAATAAAACAAATAAGGCCAATGAATCCATATTTTTCTTTAAATATTTAGTTATCCAAACTCACTTTCTACTTTAACACAATTCCAAATAAATATGAATGACACTTCAAATAACATAATTGTACCAGATATTGTAATATAGATCTATTACATTACGTTCCGTGAGCAATCGTATGCCATAATTCCAATGCATTCGATACGATCTATCGTATCGTAATTAATTACGGATATTCGATCACGGAAGAGAGGATTTGCCTCCAGATTTGGCATTATAGACTCCAAAAAACAGGCTTCAGGTCTAATCTTAGATTAATTTAGTTAGTAACTCGCTTGTTTCTTATGTTAATCAGAAAGTATTTCGCCATCAAATACAAACAGGGATCCCCATGATTCCATTGCCTTAAGAGCGGCCTGGCTGTCGATGTAGGAAGCTATATCTCTATTGGATACCGATCTCATCTGCAGCAGCTCAGCCGCCCTGAGGACAGCTAGTACCTCTGATTGGAAGACACAACAAGTGTCCGGTAGCCGTATAGTTCTGAGTCTTTCGAGAAGATACCAGAACCTGTTCCTTCCTCTGTTTTCGAACCAGCTGTGAAAATTCCAATTTCATTCGGCCTGATTACTTCATTTTCTTTCCAGTCCTTCCTCCCGGCTATATTGTATCATACGGAATATCGAAGTCGATTATAGAAGGGATTTCATCCGTTAAAATAGGATTGCCTGGCTGCAGCTCCTCTAGGATCGTGCCATGTCCGAAGCTACTACTCTTAAAGTGACCCAGATTAGTGAGACGAATCGTACTATTGCCAGTTAGGCTTTTTGTATGTAAGTCAAGCGGTTTTAGCTGCAGGAAGGTGTCCAATGCAGCTGTACTGGTGGTACTGAGCGCACCTGTTATGGCTATGGAAGCCGTTCCTTGAAGCGCCGCTTATTTTTTGTAGATCGTTTTCTTATTTGTTTCTCTCCACCATGCTTATGCCCTATATGTAAGTATGAGTCCCACCACCACCGTATATATCCAATAGACCATAGTAGGTTTTACATTTTTTTTTCCCTGCAGTTCTTTTGCATACAAAAAAAGCATTACATTTGACTTTTTGATTCTTTCCGCTACGTTGAGATTCCAATTCAGTGTTTCGTTCAGAATTACATCCAGATACATCGCCCTGTCCGAGAGGGAAAGATCTACTCCATTGAGCTTTGGGAGTGTGAATAGCGTTGTCTTGTACTCACTGGTAAAAAGAACCAGTTCCGTTTTGGAGGGGTTGACATTTAGACCACGGCTGCCTGCCCAAGTACTGATCGTCTTCAAGGTAAGCCCCATAATCTCATGTAAAGTGTTCAAGTATTTTCTCTGCACTATTATGACCACGTCATCCGCCTATGCCATTGCACTAATACCCATTAAATTAAGCTTTTTAAGGATGTTGTTGATGACCTGCACCCCATAGAGTAGATATACGACTCCCCTTTGAGGAGTTCCCCTGGTCAATGGCATTCTAACCGAGCTTTGTTCAACGGAACAGCTAAATACCCTACTTGCAAGCATATTACAAACCCAATTTTAAATGGCGCTGAACTTCACGCTATCGAAAGCCACTTTTATATCGAGGAAGGCCGCCGGGTGGACGTTTGAAAATGCTGAAACAACTGAAGCCGCAGAATCGCGTGCTAATAAACAAAAGTCAATCTTCCGGCCGGGGCCTACATATTTAGAAAGTTCGTCTCTCTGGAGTGCTCTTCTGTTTGAACCAACAATTCGAATTCGTTTGTTGCCTTTTTTCTGCCGTCTGATTTTAGGAATATTTCCAACTCCATTTCCATATTTTTCTTGTGTTCCGTTGATGACGCAATATCCATATCATTATTGGACATAAAGTTGGCAAGTTTCATTTATTTTCTGTACAGTTTACTATTTTATCATGAAATGATTTATGCACCAACAACAATTTCGATTCAGCTTGATACTGGTTTGTGTAAAATCCAATTGGTGTATTTAATGTTTAACGATTGGGCTTTGAATCGTCTGGAGCTTGACAGAGTTTTTTAGCATAAAATTTTGTTTAGAGACGAGTTTCACTTTTGATTTAATTGTAATGGAAAAACGAAAATTCCCATATTCGGAGCGATGAAAATCCTCAAGATGTTTCCCGAATGCCATTGCATTCAGAAAAATATACATCATCAGTTCTTATTTCTTTAAAAATGGAGCCGGAGCAGAAGTTCTTGACTACTAAATACAACCCGATTTTCAATGATTATTTGTTCTGAAATTTGCGGGTTATCTATGTGAAACTGCCGTAGTTCCATTAGGATGGTGGTGCACTCCTATCTACCAATGAAATTATTGCTTTATTGAAAACCCGATTAAGGAATTTTAATTTCATGAAATGCACCCCTAACTTGAACAATAAGACAATGGGACTTGACTTATTGGATTAATAACTTCTTTAAAGCAACCTCAAGCCACTAGCTTACGCTGATAAATCAGAAACGATTTAAACTTTGTGGCAAGACGTTGCTCGAATAATAAACGATATTGAACCTCTAGAATGCAGTCATGGTAAACATATGCATAAGCATTTAATAATATGAAATAATCTTTCAATTAAACTCAGTAAGTTTTTATTAAGTTAATAACGTGCTTAAAGTGATGATTGAGAACAATGTTCCGTATTGAAGGGAGAGTTAATATCCGAAGAAATGGGAACGCAAATGTAAGTTAAGCAGGAACGCTTGTTAAGCACGCAAATCTTCATATTTCTATATATGATGTAACAGAAGAAGAAGAAGGACGAGGATTCGAGCTTGGCGATGCGTGGATACCTGCACTAAAGTTTGGGGACGATTTGATGTTTCGTCGGAAACAGTATTACTTGAGTGTAGCCTGTAATGAAAACTACTGTAAGCAATGGAATTCGACGGCATAATCTCTTCGGAAATGGCAGTGGAATGTACCCTCGGAGCGAAAAGTGTTCTTATCAGTGGAAAAGCGTTTGAATAGAGAACATACATAAATTGTTGGGTGTGGTAATAACATCTAACAGTAGTATGAAAACAAGACTTAGAATTTAAACTAGCTGCAGCTAAAAGAATTATTTTATTAGCTTGAAACTGTAAGGGTGATTTTGTTCAACTTGCAGGAAACTCTAGAGTTGACTAACTTCGGAGTTGGTCTCAACTCGAGATTTAATCGACAAGTTGAAAATCTGCTTTGTTCACTATTTTAAGTCTCAGTTAAGAATTTAAAACTTACAACTTGCAGTTTTGGAAAGTTCACTGGGATATTTGTGGCTATTGACACATCAATTTTAAATTAAGTTTCAATTTTTAAGAAAATTGAAAAAAATATGTAATAAAAAAAAAAAGGTTGCAAAAATAACTTACACACAAGAAGAAGGTTGGTTGGTAAAAAATGCTTCTGATGATGCTCCCAAAAGTATACCTGATAGAACATCTATACAGGTTAGCATATAAGCGAATTCTGTCATCTGCGGTGTGCGGACACCGTCGAACGTTGAGGAGGACCATCCCTTGCGATTTCTAAAACTTTCTGCGTCAGTTCCACCTGTTAACTAAATGCGAACATGTGTACCATTGGATAGATCCGAGCGCATAATACCGTAACACGATTAGTTATTCCGCAATTGACCGTCATTCACGTGATCTTTTTACAAGTAAAAAAAAAAACAACAATCCATCAAATACTTTTCCTACTTTCTCTCATCGCACGACAATGAATCCAGGGGTGAAATCGGCTAACGCGATAATTGACTGTCGCTTTTTTGATTGTCGTTTTTGATTACAAACTATTCTTTGCTCTGTGTAAATCGATCGCAAAAAATTGTGGATATATTGGCAACACTTCTAAATCTGCCTAGAATTAAATGTCATTTTCGAATTGTGTTTTGAATTTAAAAGCTAAATTCAACAAAATTTGTTTACAAATATGTACATAAGTACATAACACATATATCAAAACATAGTAATATATATATGTATAATATGTATATATATTCAACAAATCAACATAAATAAATGTATGTAAATTCAACGCAAAAAAACGATTGTCGATTTGATAATCACCTTACACAGAGCAAAAGTATCGATTTTGATTATCAACTATCAACTATCGCGTTAGCCGATATCACCCCAGTATTAGTTCGAACACCATCATTGTCGTCCGTTTTGAGAGCCGAAAACGATATACGAAGCCGCAGTCATCCAAGTTTTTGAAATCAACACGTTGAAGAATCTTGTATTCGCGTCTCTCAACATACAAATTTTCTTCATTCTCCCTGACCCGAAACATTTCTATTTACTCAGATATATTATTGTTTATTTTTGACATACGATCTCAAAAGCAAACAGATAACAACTGGAGTGAATAAAAAAAATTCAAACAAAACCCCGAGTTTGCTTCTCAACTTCTTCTATTTCGGGGAGTTGGGAAATTCAAAAGTTGATCAACTCTAGAATTGTTAATTGAAAATTGAAAACGTCAACCTTTAGTGAATAAAAATGAAATCGTACTTACTTACTTTAGGTGGCGCTACAGTCCGGGGTGGACCTGGGCCTCAGTCAACAAGCTTCTCCAGCCAGCTCGATCCCTGGCTAGCTGCCTCCAGTTTCGCACGCTGAGTTGGCTGAGGTCCTCTTCCACTTGCGTGCGCCACCTGAGTCTTGGCCTTCCTCTACTGCGCTGTCCCTCGGGAGTGGATTCGAAGACTTTTCGAACCGGAGCATTGGTGTCCATGCGCTCTACATGACCCAGCCATCTCAGTCTTTGGATCCACACTCATGTCGCTGTACAGTCCGTAAAGTTCGTCGTTGTATCTCCTCCTCCACTCACCGTCAATGCAGACGGGACCAAAGATCACCCGAAGAATTTTTCTCTTGAAGCAACCAAGAACACCCTCATCCATTTTTGATAATATCCATGCCTCTGCGCCATAGAGCAGGACCGGGATTATTAAGGTCTTATAAAGGATGACTTTTGTTGTCCGAGAGAGGGCTTTGCTACTCAATTGCCTTCTTAGCCCAAAGAAACAGCGGTTGGCAAGAGTTATTCTTCGCTTGATCTCAGCGCTGGTGTCGTTGTCTGTATTTATAGCAGAGCCTAGGTAGACAAAGTCCTTAACTACCTCGAAGTTATATCTGTCTAAAGTGACGTTCTGCCCTAGACGTCGGTGTTGGTTGTCCTTTTTGCTTGACAGCACATACTTGGTCTTGCCCTCATTGACCGCTAAACCCATTTTCGGCGCTTCCGTCTCAATATTCGCGAAAGCGCCACTGACATCACGCTGCTTTCTTCCGATTATGTCAATATCGTCGGCGTATGCGAGTAGTTGGACGCACTTTTGAAAGATAGTGCCTCTTGTGTTTGCTCGTGAGTTTTGCACTATTCTTTCAAGTACGATGTTGAAAAAATCGCATGACAGCGCATCGCCTTGTCTAAATCCTTTCTGGACGAGTTTGGCAGGGATGTCGAAACTAGACATTGCTCTATATAGCTCATCTCTATAGATGCTGTCATACGCGGCCTTAAAATCGATGAATATGTGGTGGGTATCGATCTGAAGCTCATGGGTCTCCTCCAAGATCTGCCGTAGTGTGAATATCTGGTCGATGGTGGTCTTTCCTGGCCTGAAGCCACACTGATGCGGACCTATCAGGTTGTTGACGAACGGCTTCAGGCGTTCACACAATACGGCAGATAAGATCTTATATGCGATGTTAAGGAGACTGATGCCTCTGTAAGTGGCCCAGTTCAGAGGATCTCCTTTCTTGAGAATCGGACAAACAATGCTGAGGTTCAATTCATCGGGCATAGTTTCGTCCGACCATATTTTACAAGTAAATTGGTGTTTGCTCCTTACCAAGTCATCGCCTGCCGCTTTGAAGAGCTCGGCAGTCAGGCCATCCGTCCCAGCAGCTTTGTTGGACTTAAGCTTCGATATAGCTATCTTCACTTCACTTAGGTCGGGTGGACGGAATTGTTGGTCATCATCGTCCAAGTTGAAAGGTTGATTCTGCCTGACAGCGGTATTTGGTCCGTCATCGCCGTTATACAGTCTGCAGAAATGGTTCTTCCAAATCCTCTGCATCGACTGCGATTCTACTACGATGTTCCCTTGTTCATCTCTACAGACTTCGGTTCGGGGTTTATTTCCGTGGCATGTTATTTTTACCTTTTGGTAAAACTTCCGAACCTCATTCCTGGAGTAGCATCTCTCAATATCCTCGATCGCGCGCTTCTCATAATCTAATATTCCGCGTGCATATCCGAAGCTCATTGTCTTTAAATTGTTTGCGTGGGTTGTCAACAGTAGATCCGTCCATATCCGAGGCTTGTTGATGCTTCGTAACTTCCCGTTTTTTTAAATGGCCGGGCAGTTACCCCGGCGGCACAACCCCCAACCTGGAGGACCAGATCCATTTTTAATGAACGTAGGACGAGGGGTCGGTTACACTGAAGCCAGTAACCCGTTTCGGGACGTGAGCGCTGCCATTGGCCCATATAGGATTCGTCCTCCACCATCTCTTTTCCAATATCCTGACTAAGTCCTGGAAATCCTTACCGGCCTGACCACCAAATATGTCGGAGTAGCCCGGATAAGGTCTTGTTTTGTTGTTCCGACACTAACCCTGATTTGATTTTTGGCGCAGGAAACTCGCCATTTGCCCCCTTTACTTCGCAATCTCTAATGAGATTCCCAGATGGCGCCACGGGGAGGCGTGAAGTAGGGCTTATTAGCAGAGCTGCAAGATGTTCGGCTGCAGAGGCTCATTCTCGTCATTTAAGGAGCCAGGACCTGTCGGAAGATGCTACTTATACTCGTACTTATACTAACCGTTGCCATCCAAAAACGAAATCATAAGTTGAAATAAAAATCCTCAAGTTGAGTTCAACTTCGAGTGAATTAAATCGCCCTAAGTATATTGAAAATCGATCGATATATGTTTTTCGTCCAACAGCGGCTGTTCAAATTTCTATTTTAAATTTAATTGAAATAAATAAATAAAACTTTATTTTAACTTTTCTTTCCAAAGGCTAAAACGTGTAATTTGATGGTTTTTTTTTATTTTATAAAGAATAGTAAGAAAAATACTTAAAAAAATGTTCACTTCTTCCACGAATCCCCGTTACATCACGTTTTAAAAAACCATAGAAGGCTGTATTTTAATTGCTTTATATATACTGTATATTCAAAGCTACAATACACTATAGCCCCGTATTTTGAAAGGCAATTTTTGAGCACAAATGTATTCCATATTAAAGTCCCTTTTAGTTTTTTTCCATTTACTACGGCGATTGTTATCGATAACAAAACTAGCGCCGTCTAAAGAGGCGTAGATTGTATAACACAATGAGGAACCACGTAACACTGTCAGGCAGAATGAACCTTACAACTAGGACGATGTAGACAAAAAATCGCGTTCGCCCGATGAGGATGATAAGCTAAATCTCATCGGCCGTATTATGTAAATGCCACACTACTTCTCGTCAACTACCTCATAGGTCCATATCAGTGTGGTTTCTAGCCAGTAATATCCACTCTGTGATGAAAATCAACTGCTCTCGATTGTACTGAAAACTGAAAAGAAATAGCACACAAACAGAAAAAAAAGTACTCAACATTTTTTAATGAGCCAAATGAAATGATTGCATATGCATGTGCAACCAATGCCACGTCATTGGTACGTGAAACGTGGCACGATCACAATGAGGAAGTAATGAAAGCATCCAAATATTACAAAATTTAAAAAAACGTGGGGCATTGGAGCGCGTTCGCTAATACTTTCCTGGTTGTGCAGATATGAAGTCATGTTATATTTACTTGTTTGATTTCAAAATTTAACTATTAAACATTAAAAATTGAACAAATAGTACTGAAAATTGAGAAGTGGTACTTGCGTACTATAAAAAGTGAAAAATTACTGAATTCAGTGCAGTACGAGTAGTAAGCCTTTTTGCAACTCTGTATCCACTGTTGTGTATTCACCCTAAGTAAGTGTGGTATGTTGAATATTCACCTTAAGTTATATAAACTCGTGCTTTTTAATAAAAGTTTTTTGTGCTTAATTCCAGGCTTTTTCAAAAAGAATAATTAATTGTAAAAATCTGTAACAGATATCCAGATTCAAAAAATTCAAGACATAACAAAATTGGCGACGAGATGAACGCAGAACAATTTGCTGCACCTAATGCATACAACGCCGAAGCCGAAATTTTCAAGCAATATGTTGAGCATTTCGAAAATAACTGCGTACTCAAAAACATTTCCGACGATGCCATGAATAAAAGGACATTATTGAAATCGATCGGTCCTTACCTATACGATCAATGTATATGAGACGCAATATATCGGCATTGTCAAAGTTTTTCAAGATCACATGGCGCTTCTAGTTAATCAGCTTGTTTGTCAACATCGACTTCTCACTAGCGTACAACAGTCAAATGAAAATTGCTCGGAGTATGTTGCTGCGTAGCAGTGCTGACTGTAAACTAAATTGTGCTTGTAAAGATCTGTAACAGAACTATTTGTGGGAGCGCAGTTCATAAGAGGTCTCAAAGACCATTACATAACAGAATAACTATTGCAGGTAAATGACGATATGTCATTCAGTATTATTGTTCAAAAAGTTATGGCGCTGGAAGTGGCTCAGGGATCGTCCTCAAACTCATTGGTAATTCACCGCATTTCCATATCGAGGCATACACAAAGTGCTAAGAAATCATCATTACATCGAGTACATTCGCAAGGAGGAAGTATTTCCCACCGTAAGATGTCAAGTCCCCGTGTTGACTTCAGAGATTTCGGCATACAGGATTTGTGTATTAGATGTGGCAGATACAACCACAAATCTTCTGAGTGCAGAATTTCTCCTCATAAAGTTAAATGGCTGTCGTGTCTCAAACAAGGCCATGTTTCAAAAGTGTGCATTACTACATTAATTAAAAATAAAAAGTCGACGCCTTCTTCCAGTCAACCTAAAACGAGAGATGTCTCAAATATCAAAGATTTCCAGGACTTCCAGTCAACATATGATGTAAATAAACTGTGGATAATTGATCTTTTCGCGACAGAGCCAACAAGGAAATATGAAATAGAAATCTCTATCGCAAACCAATCTGTTAAATTTGAAGTAGACTCCGAATCCGGTTACACATTACTTCCAAACAATCGATTTGAAGAATTACAACTGAGAACTCAACTTAAACCATCTCATATAAAATTCAGAGCATATGATGCAGGAATCGTTACACCAGTAGGAGTCGCCAATATAAAATATAATGTCAATAGAGCAATTTTTCGTTGTTCCGAATGGATTTTCACCTACAATGGAAAAAACTGTGATTCGTCACCTAAACACCAGACTTCAAGAAATCGACAAAGTCATCAGTCAGTCTTCTAAACTGATAATTTCAAAAACTTTTTCCAAAAGTATTTGAATAGTCAGTTGGGGAAATTCCTGGAGTTAAGTGCTCGTTCCAACTAAGAGGTTTTTATAAAAGCAAGAACTATTGCTTTTGCGATAAGAGACAAAGTTGAAGAAGAACTTTCTACGCTCGAAAACAACGGAATAATTACCCCTATTGACAAATGTGATTGGGTTTCCCCTATCGTAGCCGTGCCAAAACCAGATGGCAATAAAAGACTATGTTTCGTAAATAAACAACTAACGAACGCACACTGTCCTATTCCCCGGGTCGACAAATTGGTGAACAATCTGAGAAACTCGAGATTTTTCTGTAAGCTAGATTTGTATAAAGCTTACCTCCACGTAGAAATTGACGAGGTGATTGCATTAATTCAAACTATTTCAACGCATAAAGGCACATTTAAAATGAACCTTTTAAGTTTCGGTATCATATCAGCTCCGAATGACTCCCATATAATATTCGACCAGGTCTTAAATGGGTTAAAAGAAGTCGTTTCGTATTTTGACGGCATTATCGTTCATGGAGAATCGCAAAAGGAATGTGAAGAAAATCTCATGATGTATTTTAAGAGACCTTCACCTGAATAAACACAAGTGTAAACTTGTTGCTACCAAAATATACCTCGGGTATCAGATTTCATATAAAACTATTTCCCAAAGAGAACTAATTATAGCAAGTTCATACGAAACCACTCAATACTGACAGCACCACTACGAAAACTTCTGGGCAAGGATTCAAAATTTGATTGGTCGCCGAGTTGTGAATCCTCATCATCATACTGAAAAATCACATTGCGAGTGAACAAACTCTAATACCACATGATCCAACATTGCCAATTACTGTTGCTTGTAATGTTAGCCCGGAAGGAGTTGCTGTAGTACTTTCTCCCGTCACTGAAGATAATATCGAAAAGTCTGTATGTTTTGTGTCAAGATCCCTCTCACAAGCGGAGAAGAAATATAGTCAAATTGATCAAATTCAATTGAATTATCACAGATTGGTAAGAATATTTCACCATCACAGGAATTCACCTCCAATGACAGACGCTAGGTTATTGAGGTATGCTGCAGATTTATCAAATTTATCAATCAAATTTCTACTACGAAGTAACCTGCGAAATGATACTTAACAAACACCCCACGATCCAGTCTTTTCAAGACATCAACACCGGTACAAGCCATCTTGAAGAGTACACTTTATAAGGAATCGTCCGCATGAAGCAACTAGCGAGACGATATTGCTATTAGCCAAACATCTACAGGGATATTGAACGTTCTTGCCAATCCTGTGTACTAAATCAAAAATCTCCAGTTATGGCCCCCATACACCATTTCAAAAATGCACATGCACTACACCGGTCCCAAAAATGAGAAATTCTATTTGATACGATGGCAAATCCAAGTGGCCAGAAATCAAAGTTATTCACTGACACAGGACACAGCAACAACGCTCAAGTTGTTAGAAGAAATATTTTGCATTCATGGATACTAATAGTTCTTAGTTTCGGATAACGCCACTATCTTTAAAAATCCATTATTTCTACATTATTGTAAAGAACGAGGCACATTTAAAATCCTTACTGCGGCAGGTCACCCATACACTTCTGGATTAACAGAGCGGTATGTGCAAACCCCCAAACAGAAATTACATGAAATGGAAATGGAAAATGATCCAGAAAACACAAGTAAAGTTCATTAAATATTGCAAGTATTCAGAGCGACACCGTTGACTTGTGGAAGGAGTCCAGCAGAACTATACCTACACCGCAAAAAATACGCATTCGTCTGGATGTAATCAGGCCTATTAAGCAATTACCAAAAATCGAAGCACGAGATGGGGTACTTTGAAGTCTTAAGGTGGGAGAACGCGTAGTAGCTCAAGGATATAGTAACAGTAGACAATCGTGGGAATTTGGTGTCATTACAAACAGGTTGGGCTCAATGCATTACAATAGTTGGATAAGGGACATGTATTTAAACGACACATCGACCAACTCAGGTATGTTTCAGTTCAAGCATCTGTTCCAGCTGTGCGCGAAATTCCAGTGGATAAACCGATTGCTCAAATATCATGGAGAGTTACACTTGCAGAATATGAAGTCATAGTGAATCGGCCCCTTGTTCAAAAAGTAAAGAATCCTGTTCCTACTATAGCACCCACATGTCCTGCGGTTCAAGTTTTAACATCTGCACCTCCACCATAGCTCAAACATCGCGACGAACAGGAAGACATATTAGACAGCCGGTTAAATTTAAAGATTATTGACTTGATGATATTTATTAATGTTTGTATTATATTTATTTAATAATATTAACCAAGGGGAGAATGTTGTGTATTCACCCTAAGTTAGTCTGGTATGTTGTATATACACCTTAAGTTATTCGAAAGATAGTCAGTTATGTGAATTCAAAAATGGTAGTGAAATAAAACTCGTGCTCTTTCAATAAAAATTGTTTGTCCTTAATTACAGGCTTTTTTCAAAAAGAATAATTATGTTAATTGTAAAAATCTGTAACAGATATCCAGATTCAAAAAATTCAAGACATAACTATCCACCATCGACCAAATATTCATACTACCGCAGATCTTGGAGAAAACCCATGAGCTTCAGATCGATACACACACCTATTTATCGATTTCAAGGCCGCATATGACAGCAACTATAGAGACGAGCTATACAGGTGAATGTCTAGTTTTGGCATCCCTGCTAAACTCGTCTGACTATGCAGGGCGACCATGGAGAATGCTCCATGTCAAAAAATTATTAAGACAAGGCGATGCGTTGTCATTCCATATTTTCAACATCAATGGATTTAGCGGTCAACGAGGGCAAGACCAAGTATATCTTGTCAAAAAGGACACCCAACACCGACGTCTCGGGCAGAACGTCACCTTCAGATACTACTTTGAGGTAGTTAAGGAATTTGTCTACCTAGGCTGCTATCAATTCAGACATCGGCGTCAGCGCTGAGATCAAACTTAAAATGACCCTTGCCGATCGGTGCTTTTTTGCGTTAAGAAGGCAATTGATTGACAAGTAATCTCTCGAACAACAAAAGATTCCCTATATATAACTTTTTTAATACCGAGAAAGTCTCAATTGCGAAAACAAAGCCATCACGATTAAAATTATCGTGATCGCCACCCATTCCCGTTTCTAGAAAAAAAAAATATATATATACATATAAAGTAACATATAGCGTAACTGTCCTTTCCTTCATACCTATCGCTGTTATATATGCATATACATACAGTATTGTGCAAAACAAAAGCAACAAATTTGGTTCGAACGTATAAATGGAAATAATTTTTTTCTTATGAACTTTGTACAAAAAATTTGGTGTAGATTTATGTAATGAAGAAAAAGAAACATAATAGTGTATTTTCCAAAAGAATAACATCTCGTATATACGAAAATAACAAGAAAAACCAGTATATGTGCAAAATAAAGCAACAAATCTAATACTTTGAATAAGAGCCCTTGTTCTTAAGAACTTCAGCACATCTGCGTGGCATCGAAGATATTAGATTTGAAATTGTGGTTTCCGGTATTTTTTTTCCATTCAGTTCTAAATGCTTGAAACAGTTCTCGCTTATTCATAAAACGTTCTCCTGCAATCCGTCGCTTTAGTATCCCGAATAGATTTTCAATGGGATTCCAGTCTGGTGATTGTGCCGGCCAATCAAGAACTTGCACTCTATTGACGTGTAACTACTCCGTTACAACCTTCGACGTGTGCTTCGGGTCGTTATCGTGCTGAAACACCCATCGAAGCGGCATATCCATTCAGCATGGGGCACCATTTGCATCTCCATAATACTTTTATATTTAAAACGATTATCGCTTCAATCGGGTGAAAGGGACCAACACCATTGGCTGAGAAGTATGTCCACACCATCACACTACCACCTCCATGCTTTGACGTAACTTTGCAGTTCCGAGGATTAAGTCTCTCTCCTTTTCGACGTCTAACTGTTGGCATACCATCTGAATTGACCAGATTGTACTAAGATTCATCACTGAAAATTCTGCCGAAATTTAACCTAATGATCAATAACGAGTTGTTTGGTTTTGGTTTATGCTTTTAGAAATAGATATTTAAAAAAATAACTTTTCTGCAAATGCAGTTTTTAAAGCAAAGGCCTTTTGGCAGGCCTGTAACTTTTTAAGTCGTTTTCGATTGCTCGTCTTCGAACTGTAGCTGGATGAACGGGTAGTTTAAGTGATGTCACAATTCTTTGGGTCACAAAGGGGTCTTTTTTAATTAAACGGTAAATTCTTCTATCCATCTTCTCCGAAGTTTTTCGTGGTCAGCCTCCCAAATGCAGTATTCTTACATATCCCGTTGATTTATATTTTTTGATTAGCCGAGAAACAATTTATCTGTTCATTTTATATTTCTTGGCTATGGAAATTTGAGTCTCTCTAATAAAAAACTGTGCAGTTATTTAAGATTTAATTTCATCAATAACTTTATTTCGAGCCATAATTGTAGATCCACAAACAATAAAAATATCCCTTTGACTGATCCAGAGCTGTAAAAGAATGCAATCATTTTATCATTTAACGAAATCATAAGTTGAAATAAAAATCCTCACGTTGAGTTCAACTTCGAGTGAATTAAATCGCCCTAAGTATATTGAAAATCGATCGATATATGTTTTTCGTCCAACAGCGGCTGTTCAAATTTCTATTTTAAATTTAATTGAAATAAATAAATAAAACTTTATTTTAACTTTTCTTTCCAAAGGCTAAAACGTGTAATTTGATGGTTTTTTTTATTTTATAAAGAATAGTAAGAAAAATACTTAAAAAAATGTTCACTTCTTCCACGAATCCCCGTTACATCACGTTTTAAAAAACCATAGAAGGCTGTATTTTAATTGCTTTATATATACTGTATATTCAAAGCTACAATACACTATAGCCCCGTATTTTGAAAGGCAATTTTTGAGCACAAATGTATTCCATATTAAAGTCCCTTTTAGTTTTTTTCCATTTACTACGGCGATTGTTATCGATAACAAAACTAGCGCCGTCTAAAGAGGCGTAGATTGTATAACACAATGAGGAACCACGTAACACTGTCAGGCAGAATGAACCTTACAACTAGGACGATGTAGACAAAAAATCGCGTTCGCCCGATGAGGATGATAAGCTAAATCTCATCGGCCGTATTATGTAAATGCCACACTACTTCTCGTCAACTACCTCATAGGTCCATATCAGTGTGGTTTCTAGCCAGTAATATCCACTCTGTGATGAAAATCAACTGCTCTCGATTGTACTGAAAACTGAAAAGAAATAGCACACAAACAGAAAAAAAAGTACTCAACATTTTTTAATGAGCCAAATGAAATGATTGCATATGCATGTGCAACCAATGCCACGTCATTGGTACGTGAAACGTGGCACGATCACAATGAGGAAGTAATGAAAGCATCCAAATATTACAAAATTTAAAAAAACGTGGGGCATTGGAGCGCGTTCGCTAATACTTTCCTGGTTGTGCAGATATGAAGTCATGTTATATTTACTTGTTTGATTTCAAAATTTAACTATTAAAAATTAAAAATTGAACAAATAGTACTGAAAATTGAGAAGTGGTACTTGCGTACTATAAAAAGTGAAAAATTACTGAATTCAGTGCAGTACGAGTAGTAAGCCTTTTTGCAACTCTGTATCCACTGTTGTGTATTCACCCTAAGTAAGTGTGGTATGTTGAATATTCACCTTAAGTTATATAAACTCGTGCTTTTTAATAAAAGTTTTTTGTGCTTAATTCCAGGCTTTTTCAAAAAGAATAATTAATTGTAAAAATCTGTAACAGATATCCAGATTCAAAAAATTCAAGACATAACAAAATTGGCGACGAGATGAACGCAGAACAATTTGCTGCACCTAATGCATACAACGCCGAAGCCGAAATTTTCAAGCAATATGTTGAGCATTTCGAAAATAACTGCGTACTCAAAAACATTTCCGACGATGCCATGAATAAAAGGACATTATTGAAATCGATCGGTCCTTACCTATACGATCAATGTATATGAGACGCAATATATCGGCATTGTCAAAGTTTTTCAAGATCACATGGCGCTTCTAGTTAATCAGCTTGTTTGTCAACATCGACTTCTCACTAGCGTACAACAGTCAAATGAAAATTGCTCGGAGTATGTTGCTGCGTAGCAGTGCTGACTGTAAACTAAATTGTGCTTGTAAAGATCTGTAACAGAACTATTTGTGGGAGCGCAGTTCATAAGAGGTCTCAAAGACCATTACATAACAGAATAACTATTGCAGGTAAATGACGATATGTCATTCAGTATTATTGTTCAAAAAGTTATGGCGCTGGAAGTGGCTCAGGGATCGTCCTCAAACTCATTGGTAATTCACCGCATTTCCATATCGAGGCATACACAAAGTGCTAAGAAATCATCATTACATCGAGTACATTCGCAAGGAGGAAGTATTTCCCACCGTAAGATGTCAAGTCCCCGTGTTGACTTCAGAGATTTCGGCATACAGGATTTGTGTATTAGATGTGGCAGATACAACCACAAATCTTCTGAGTGCAGAATTTCTCCTCATAAAGTTAAATGGCTGTCGTGTCTCAAACAAGGCCATGTTTCAAAAGTGTGCATTACTACATTAATTAAAAATAAAAAGTCGACGCCTTCTTCCAGTCAACCTAAAACGAGAGATGTCTCAAATATCAAAGATTTCCAGGACTTCCAGTCAACATATGATGTAAATAAACTGTGGATAATTGATCTTTTCGCGACAGAGCCAACAAGGAAATATGAAATAGAAATCTCTATCGCAAACCAATCTGTTAAATTTGAAGTAGACTCCGAATCCGGTTACACATTACTTCCAAACAATCGATTTGAAGAATTACAACTGAGAACTCAACTTAAACCATCTCATATAAAATTCAGAGCATATGATGCAGGAATCGTTACACCAGTAGGAGTCGCCAATATAAAATATAATGTCAATAGAGCAATTTTTCGTTGTTCCGAATGGATTTTCACCTACAATGGAAAAAACTGTGATTCGTCACCTAAACACCAGACTTCAAGAAATCGACAAAGTCATCAGTCAGTCTTCTAAACTGATAATTTCAAAAACTTTTTCCAAAAGTATTTGAATAGTCAGTTGGGGAAATTCCTGGAGTTAAGTGCTCGTTCCAACTAAGAGGTTTTTATAAAAGCAAGAACTATTGCTTTTGCGATAAGAGACAAAGTTGAAGAAGAACTTTCTACGCTCGAAAACAACGGAATAATTACCCCTATTGACAAATGTGATTGGGTTTCCCCTATCGTAGCCGTGCCAAAACCAGATGGCAATAAAAGACTATGTTTCGTAAATAAACAACTAACGAACGCACACTGTCCTATTCCCCGGGTCGACAAATTGGTGAACAATCTGAGAAACTCGAGATTTTCTGTAAGCTAGATTTGTATAAAGCTTACCTCCACGTAGAAATTGACGAGGTGATTGCATTAATTCAAACTATTTCAACGCATAAAGGCACATTTAAAATGAACCTTTTAAGTTTCGGTATCATATCAGCTCCGAATGACTCCCATATAATATTCGACCAGGTCTTAAATGGGTTAAAAGAAGTCGTTTCGTATTTTGACGGCATTATCGTTCATGGAGAATCGCAAAAGGAATGTGAAGAAAATCTCATGATGTATTTTAAGAGACCTTCACCTGAATAAACACAAGTGTAAAACAAGTGTAACCACTCAATACTGACAGCACCACTACGAAAACTTCTGGGCAAGGATTCAAAATTTGATTGGTCGCCGAGTTGTGAATCCTCATCATCATACTGAAAAATCACATTGCGAGTGAACAAACTCTAATACCACATGATCCAACATTGCCAATTACTGTTGCTTGTAATGTTAGCCCGGAAGGAGTTGCTGTAGTACTTTCTCCCGTCACTGAAGATAATATCGAAAAGTCTGTATGTTTTGTGTCAAGATCCCTCTCACAAGCGGAGAAGAAATATAGTCAAATTGATCAAATTCAATTGAATTATCACAGATTGGTAAGAATATTTCACCATCACAGGAATTCACCTCCAATGACAGACGCTAGGTTATTGAGGTATGCTGCAGATTTATCAAATTTATCAATCAAATTTCTACTACGAAGTAACCTGCGAAATGATACTTAACAAACACCCCACGATCCAGTCTTTTCAAGACATCAACACCGGTACAAGCCATCTTGAAGAGTACACTTTATAAGGAATCGTCCGCATGAAGCAACTAGCGAGACGATATTGCTATTAGCCAAACATCTACAGGGATATTGAACGTTCTTGCCAATCCTGTGTACTAAATCAAAAATCTCCAGTTATGGCCCCCATAAACCATTTCAAAAATGCACATGCACTACACCGGTCCCAAAAATGAGAAATTCTATTTGATACGATGGCAAATCCAAGTGGCCAGAAATCAAAGTTATTCACTGACACAGGACACAGCAACAACGCTCAAGTTGTTAGAAGAAATATTTTGCATTCATGGATACTAATAGTTCTTAGTTTCGGATAACGCCACTGTCTTTAAAAATCCATTATTTCTACATTATTGTAAAGAACGAGGCACATTTAAAATCCTTACTGCGGCAGGTCACCCATACACTTCTGGATTAACAGAGCGGTATGTGCAAACCCCCAAACAGAAATTACATGAAATGGAAATGGAAAATGGTCCAGAAAACACAAGTAAAGTTCATTAAATATTGCAAGTATTCAGAGCGACACCGTTGACTTGTGGAAGGAGTCCAGCAGAACTATACCTACACCGCAAAAAATACGCATTCGTCTGGATGTAATCAGGCCTATTAAGCAATTACCAAAAATCGAAGCACGAGATGGGGTACTTTGAAGTCTTAAGGTGGGAGAACGCGTAGTAGCTCAAGCATATAGTAACAGTAGACAATCGTGGGAATTTGGTGTCATTACAAACAGGTTGGGCTCAATGCATTACAATAGTTGGATAAGGGACATGTATTTAAACGACACATCGACCAACTCAGGTATGTTTCAGTTCAAGCATCTGTTCCAGCTGTGCGCGAAATTCCAGTGGATAAACCGATTGCTCAAATACCATGGAGAGTTACACTTGCAGAATATGAAGTCATAGTGAATCGGCCCCTTGTTCAAAAAGTAAAGAATCCTGTTCCTACTATAGCACCCACATGTCCTGCGGTTCAAGTTTTAACATCTGCACCTCCACCATAGCTCAAACATCGCGACGAACAGGAAGACATATTAGACAGCCGGTTAAATTTAAAGATTATTGACTTGATGATATTTATTAATGTTTGTATTATATTTATTTAATAATATTAACCAAGGGGAGAATGTTGTGTATTCACCCTAAGTTAGTCTGGTATGTTGTATATACACCTTAAGTTATTCGAAAGATAGTCAGTTATGTGAATTCAAAAATGGTAGTGAAATAAAACTCGTGCTCTTTCAATAAAAATTGTTTGTCCTTAATTACAGGCTTTTTTCAAAAAGAATAATTATGTTAATTGTAAAAATCTGTAACAGATATCCAGATTCAAAAAATTCAAGACATAACTATCCACCATCGACCAAATATTCATACTACCGCAGATCTTGGAGAAAACCCATGAGCTTCAGATCGATACACACACCTATTTATCGATTTCAAGGCCGCATATGACAGCAACTATAGAGACGAGCTATACAGGTGAATGTCTAGTTTTGGCATCCCTGCTAAACTCGTCTGACTATGCATGGCGACCATGGAGAATGCTCCATGTCAAAAAATTATTAAGACAAGGCGATGCGTTGTCATTCCATATTTTCAACATCAATGGATTTAGCGGTCAACGAGGGCAAGACCAAGTATATCTTGTCAAAAAGGACACCCAACACCGACGTCTCGGGCAGAACGTCACCTTCAGATACTACTTTGAGGTAGTTAAGGAATTTGTCTACCTAGGCTGCTATCAATTCAGACATCGGCGTCAGCGCTGAGATCAAACTTAAAATGACTCTTGCCGATCGGTGCTTTTTTGCGTTAAGAAGGCAATTGATTGACAAGTAATCTCTCGAACAACAAAAGTTTCCCTATATATAACTTTTTTAATACCGAGAAAGTCTCAATTGCGAAAACGAAGCCATCACGATTAAAATTATCGTGATCGCCACCCATTCCCGTTTCTAGAAAAAAAAAATATATATATACATATAAAGTAACATATAGCGTAACTGTCCTTTCCTTCATACCTATCGCTGTTATATATGCATATACATACAGTATTGTGCAAAACAAAAGCAACAAATTTGGTTCGAACGTATAAATGGAAATAATTTTTTTCTTATGAACTTTGTACAAAAAATTTGATGTAGATTTATGTAATGAAGAAAAAGAAACATAATAGTGTATTTTCCAAAAGAATAACATCTCGTATATACGAAAATAACAAGAAAAACCAGTATATGTGCAAAATAAAGCAACAAATCTAATACTTTGAATAAGAGCCCTTGTTCTTAAGAACTTCAGCACATCTGCGTGGCATCGAAGATATTAGATTTGAAATTGTGGTTTCCGGTATTTTTTTTCCATTCAGTTCTAAATGCTTGAAACAGTTCTCGCTTATTCATAAAACGTTCTCCTGCAATCCGTCGCTTTAGTATCCCGAATAGATTTTCAATGGGATTCCAGTCTGGTGATTGTGCCGGCCAATCAAGAACTTGCACTCTATTGACGTGTAACTACTCCGTTATAACCTTCGACGTGTGCTTCGGGTCGTTATCGTGCTGAAACACCCATCGAAGCGGCATATCCATTCAGCATGGGGCACCATTTGCATCTCCATAATACTTTTATATTTAAAACGATTATCGCTTCAATCGGGTGAAAGGGACCAACACCATTGGCTGAGAAGTATGTCCACACCATCACACTACCACCTCCATGCTTTGACGTAACTTTGCAGTTCCGAGGATTAAGTCTCTCTCCTTTTCGACGTCTAACTGTTGACATACCATCTGAATTGACCAGATTGTACTAAGATTCATCACTGAAAATTCTGCCGAAATTTAACCTAATGATCAATAACGAGTTGTTTGGTTTTGGTTTATGCTTTTAGAAATAGATATTTAAAAAAATAACTTTTCTGCAAATGCAGTTTTTAAAGCAAAGGCCTTTTGGCAGGCCTGTAACTTTTTAAGTCGTTTTCGATTGCTCGTCTTCGAACTGTAGCTGGATGAACGGGTAGTTTAAGTGATGTCACAATTCTTTGGGTCACAAAGGGGTCTTTTTTAATTAAACGGTAAATTCTTCTATCCATCTTCTCCGAAGTTTTTCGTGGTCAGCCTCCCAAATGCAGTATTCTTACATATCCCGTTGATTTATATTTTTTGATTAGCCGAGAAACAATTTATCTGTTCATTTTATATTTCTTGGCTATGGAAATTTGAGTCTCTCTAATAAAAAACTGTGCAGTTATTTAAGATTTAATTTCATCACTAACTTTATTTCGAGCCATAATTGTAGATCCACAAACAATAAAAATATCCCTTTGACTGATCCAGAGCTGTAAAAGAATGCAATCATTTTATCATTTAACTCATTTGACTTCACGTGGATTTGTTTCAATTCAATGACTTCAATTTCAAAAACAATAAATCACCATTCATTCTAAAGTCATTATTTAGCAATCAGTTTTTACAATCATAATTTTGAAGTCAAAATGAATGCAAACATTTTGAATGCTCTTCATTCATCGAAGTCACCTTGAAGTCATTAGCATTCATTGCATTCACTTCGAGTCAGTGAAGTCTTTGAATTCTTTGAAGTCATCTGAAGTCATTGAAGTCTTTGAAATCTCTTAATTCATCAATTGAAAATAATAATGAAAAAAAGTAAAAAGAACAAACATTTTCATAATAAGTACTGTTAGACTAGCAGTGTTAGTAGTACTGCTTAATTAAATTCTGCAGTCTAAATCAAATACACGTATTGATTTACATTATGTTTGTTGTATTTATGTTTAAACTTTATTATGTATTGCTTTTAGACAAAGTTGTGCATACATTTTTTGTAATGTATGTACTAGTTGTTCATTAGTCATTATTTATATTTATTTATTCTTCTGGTAGGCGACAGTAAAAAACAAAATCAATGTCTTCAATCACTTCAAAGACTTCAACGACTTCAGATGACTTCAAAGACTTCACTGACTTCAAGTGAATGCAATGAATGCTAATGACTTCAGTAAATGGACAGCTTTCAAAATGTTTGCATTTATTTTGACTTCAAAATTACGATTGCAAAATCATGCCTTCAAAATAAATGGTGATCTTTTTTTTTTTAAATTGAATTCATTATTAAAGTCATTGAATTGAAACAAATCCATGTGAATTCTTAAGGCGACTTCAATGAATGCATTCCGCAATGATTGCATTCTTTTACAGCCCTGGATTGATCAACGACTAACTTATTTATACGTAGGTAAGAAAATAGCAGAACACATAAAACTACCGCTAACTCTTTTTGTTTTTTTTTTTTGGACATCAAGAAATTGTTGCTTTAGTTTTGAACACCGCAATACTTGTTGTTGTTGAGATTTTCTTACATACGAGTTGTCATTGTTTTAGAAAATACGTTATCATGTTTCTGTTTCATGATTACATAAAGCTACATTTAAATTTTTTTGGAAAGTTCATTAGGAAAGAAATAATTTCCATTTATAAGTTCGAACTAAATTTGTTGCTTTTGTTTTGCAAAATACTGTATATATTGTAATATTTCGGCTAGGGTTCGAAATGATAAAACGTTATTCTGTTTCAAAACACTATTTATTATTATTTAAATACAACTTTCAATTAATTCACAAACAATTCCACTTCTATTTCACAATTCAAATCTCTTATCTTTCACTTAGTAAGACTTAGGTCCTTTTCCATCGCTTTCCAAAAATCAACTTATCGTCCGCAGTTTCTCATCCTGTATTTATACCACATTTGTCGGGTTCTAGTTCTTTCTGGTAACTTCTGGTTTGAAACTGGGGTAATCTGAACTCTCCAACGTGGAGAGTTTGCATGATCCTAAAGTTATGCAACACTGGATAATTGATTTAATCACATATATACCACAATATCCCCCTCTTAAACTTGTTCGTCCCGAACAAACTCTTCGACATTCTGCCCAATATAGCGATGTATTCGATCCACATGAACCACTTTCATCTTGCCTCTTCCTCGTTGCATGCGATAGACAACATCGTTGATGCGTTTTAGGACTTTATATGGTCCTTCCCGGTCTTGCTGTAATTTGGGTGATACGCCTTTCCGTCTATGAGGGTTATATAGCCACACTAGATCTCCTTCCTGGAATCCCGTTGTGGTCGGCTTGACATCATACCTCGTCTTCATGCGGTCACTGGCTATCTTGATCTTATCCCTGGTTCTTTGGTGCACGTCCCTAATAATCCGTCTGAGGTCTGCGACATAGTCGTCTTCATTTCTGTTCTCTTCAGACGGCGGTGATCCAAACATCAGATCACTAGTTATCCGGACTGTTCGACCGAAAAGGATTTCCGATGGAGTGTGACCTGTGGTGTTGTGTTCTGCACTCCGATAGGCTAATAGAAACATTGGAATTTGCCTATCCCAATCGCATTGCTTGTCGCCAACGACCTTTTATAGGTGTTCATTCAAGGTTCTGTTGAAGCGTTCCACCATCCCGTCCGATTGTGGGTGGAGCGGTGTTGTTCTCGCCTTTTTGATACCCAGTAGCTCGCACACCCCTTGGAAAATCTTGGACTCGAAGTTGCGCCCTTGATCCGAGTGCAATTCCATCGGTACGCCGAACCTGCTCACCCAGTTGTAAACGATCTGTTCAATCACGGTTTTGGCTTCATGGTTAGGGATAGCGAAAGCCTCAAGCCTCTTACTGAAGTAATCCATAACAATAAGAATGTAGCGATTTCCCTTTTCGGTTTCAGGAAACGGTCCTGCGATGTCAACCGCGATTCTTTCGAAGGGCGCTCCAACGTTGTATTGCTGCATTCTGCCGTGAGTTTTAACCCTCGGGCCTTTACTGGCGGCGCAGGTGACAAACTTTCTGCACCAATTTTCGACATCGTCCTTGGCTTGCACCCAATATAAACGATCTCGCAACATTTCTAACGTCTTATTTACTCCCAAGTGGCCTCCGGATACTCCATCGTGCAGTTCCCTTAACACGTCACTGACTCTCGACCTTGGCACAACGAGCTGCATCACAAACGACTTTCCATCCGAGCTTTCCCACCTTCGCCTCAAAACACCATCTCGGACATGAAGCGAGTCCCACTGTGCCCAGTATGCCTTTAGTTCGGGACTTTCATTACAAAGACGTTCCCGCCTGGTGACACTGTAGTTCCTTTCCGGCTTAGAGGGCACCTTACTAAAGTAGGAAACTACTTTCTCTTAAACTTAAAGAGATGACACTTCTTCGGGTTTAGCTTTAGCTGTGCACTTCGTAGTCTTTGGAACACTTCCTTTAAGTTATTTCGATGTTCTTGAAAAGTTTTTCCAACCACAATGACATCGTCCAGGTTGTCCATGTTAGTCCCAGCAAAACGCGTTCCATTAGACGCTCAAAGGTTGCCGGAGCATTGCACAATCCGAATGGCATTACAGTGAATTGCCAAAGCCCGTTTCCTGCGGTGAAGGCTGTCTTCTCACGGTCCTCCGGATGGATCTGTACTTGCCAGTAGCCACTCTTCAGATCAAGTGTGGAGAACCATTGCGCTCCTGACAGTGTGTCCAGTGTGTCGTCAATCCTTTGTAAGGGGTAGCTATCCTTCTTGGTGACATTATTTAGCTGGCGATAATTCCCGCAGAATCTATTGGTGCCGTATTTCTTCTTGACCAGTACAACGGGTGATGCCCACGGACTCTTAGAACCTTCAATCAACCCTTCCTTTTCCATAGACGAAACCATTTCTGCAACCTCCGTCTGCTTAGCTAATGGTAAACGCCTAGGAGGTTGACGTATGGGACTTGCATCTCCAGTGTCTATTCGGTGTTGTACCAAATGTGTGCTGCCATATTCGCCATCCTGCGAGGCAAATACGTCTGCAAATTCGTTGATTAGTTCCTCTGCCACCGCTCCTTGCTTCGGTTCAGCTCGGTTTGCCTGAGTATAGTTCTTTTCAACTCGGCTGTGCTTCTTGATGGCAAAGATATAGCAGCATTTTCTCTCGACAACTTGGTGTGCTTGCAAGATATTTGTTATTCCTGCCAGATGCCTCTTCGTTACGCCTCCTAGCAGCGCATTGTGGACAACTGCGTTGTTTAAGTGGAGACCTGGACTCACGCTGCAGATGTCCTATTTTGTTGCAGTTCCAACAACGGACTTGTCCTCTACGTCTGCTCGTTGGCAGGAGCATTCCACGGCTGTCACTTCTCTCACGCGGTGGATTTCTTGAGATGTTTGGGCGGCAGCTTTCATCGTCGGTGCAAATGCTAGGGCCTCAGGGAGGGTTCGTGTTCCAGACATTCTTACAGCCATTTGCAACTGCCTATCTTCAATCGCTTGGGTAAACGCCTCTACAGCCATTTCGTTGATAAGGTCTTCTCCGGCATTAGGATAAGATAGATGCGCCAACCGTTCGATATGGGCCTGCAACTGCTGAAGTGTTTCGCCCCTCTTCTGGACTCTGCTGCGCAGTTGGACTCTGTATACTTGCTGCATATGGTCATCTCCGAAGCGCATTTCTATGGCTTTAACCAAATCGTCGTAGTTGAGTTGTTTATCTTCTGAGATGGTTTGCAGCAATTCCGCAGCTGTACCTCTCAGTGCCAGCGTGAGCGCAATCGACTTTTCTTCGTCGTCCCAGTTGTTGGTCATGGCAGCTGCTTCAAATTGTCTTCTATATATTGGCCACGATGTTTGGCCATCAAAAACAGGTGGTTGCATCTCTTTCCTTCTAGGACAGTCTGTAGAAATTTCTCGGACTTTCTGTTTCTGTACTCTCTCTATTTCTTTCGCAAGATTCTCGATATTGTGTTCAACCTTCTCGAATTGTGCCTCGTGCATATTTAATTTTTGATCGATTATTTCGAATTTCGCTTCTAGAGAATTCTTGAACTCTTCGACAGTGTCTTTTTGTGCGGAAATAATGGAATTCTTCTGTTCTTCTAGAGAATTCTTCTGTTCTTCTAGAGAATTCTTCTGTTCTTCTGCCATGTTCCATCATGGCAGACATGTCAACCCCCGTGCTTACAAGCTCCTCTTCTACATCGAACGACATGGATTTAGGATCTTTTCCATCTTTTTCGATCGGTTCTTGTAGCCGAAGAATCAAACCACTTTTCCCTCCAGCTGCGGAGAGATTCCGCTTCAATTTTCAGCTGGGGTATACTTAGCTCTAGCAATGTACTTGGCATTTTTTTTTTTTATTATTATTTTGTTTTTTTCACAGCACTCAGAATAAGTTTTATCCCACTTCTGACACCAATGTAATATTTCGGCTAGGGTTCGATATGATAAAACGTTATTCTGTTTCTAAAAACACTCTATTTATTATTATTTAAATACAACTTTCAATTAATTCACAAACAATTTCACTTCTATTTCACAATTCAAATCTCTTATCTTTCACTTAGTAAGACTTAGGTCCTTTTCCATTGCTTTCCAAAAATCAACTTATCGTCCGCAGTTTCTCATTCTGTATTTATACGACATTTATACCACAATTGTCGGGTTCTAGTTCTTTCTCGTTACTTCTGGTTTGAAACTGGGGAATTACTAAACTCTCCAACGTGGAGAGTTTGTATGATCCTAAAACTATGCAACACTGGATCATTGATTTAATCACATATATACCACAATATATGTATATGTATATATATATCAGCGATAGGTATGAAAGAAAGGACAGTTACGTCCGCCCAAAGGTCTATATAAAAAGAAAATAAAAAAAAAAAAAAACACTTTGGCGCTGGCAGCCCGGTATGGGCCATGGCCTAGCTTCTTGACACTCATTTGTGTTGCTCATGTTGTCATTTTTGTCACATCTGAGCGGGGCCTACGGCTTATCACCGAGTCCGAACGGCACTCCTTAGAAGCTTTTTCGTAGGCAATTTTACTTTCGGGAGTTTGCCATTGCCCGCCGAAAGGGCAACAAAAAAAAAAAATCAAAACAAAACAAAAATTTAGCTAAAGAATTTTCTCCGTGTACGTAGGTACGAGTATATTTAATTAACTCAGCGTTTATGTTCTTAAAACGGTGTATGATTAGTTCATAAGCCATAGTTATAGTGAAGTGATTTAGTTAAATACATATACATAAATAGATATTTTTGTTCTCTTTTTAAGTACGCCCATACACATATTAACATATCCTTTCTCTATATTTATTTATTTAAATTTATTGTTAGTTATATATCCTTTGTTTTTGCTGCTCACACTTGATTTCCTTTTGTGTTATTTATCTTTTTATTTATTTATTTTTATAATATATAATATCATTATTGTGCATGTTTGATTATTCTCGTGTTGTTCAAAATTTTGCAGTTTTGTTTTTTTTGCACAGTAAAGTTGTACCCCTAATATGAGCTCCAATTAGGCAGGTTTGTAGCAAAATAAAAATAAAAATAATACAGTACACTCGCTGTAACGTGACTATATGATAACGTGAAGTATCCACTAACGTGAACACACAAATTTTTACATTAGCTATCCAGTAACTTGAATACGAACCTTTCGATAACGTGAACAGTTGCTCTTGTTGACTGTGAATGTAAATCTTATCACAAATGAACATGTCCTAACAAGAAAATAGGGTAACTGTAACTGTTTAGCCAACGATTTACATTGTGTATAGTGTATAAGTGCGTTATGTTCTCCCTAAGAATATTAATTTTTCAAGTGATTTTTCGTGCACTCGTTTGGTTTTGCAGTTGAAATTTTTAATATATTGTGGTATATATGTGATTAAATCAATTATCCAGTGTTGCATAACTTTAGGATCATACAAACTCTCCAAGTTGGAGAGTTCAGCTATTACCCCAGTTTCAAACCAGAAGTTACCAGAAAGAACTAGAACCCGACAAATGTGGTATAAATACAGGATGAGAAACTGCTGACGATAAGTTGATTTTTGGAGAGCGATGGAAAAGGACCTAAGTCTTACTAAGTGAAAGATAAGAGATTTGAATTGTGAAATAGAAGTGAAATTGTTTGTGAATTAATTTAAAGTTGTATTTAAATAATAATAAATAGAGTGTTTTTAGAAACAGAATAACGTTTTATCATATCGAAATATCGAAACCCTAGCCGAAATATTACATTGGTGTCAGAAGTGGGATAAAACTTATTCTGAGTGCTGTGAAAAAAACAAAATAATAATAAAAAAAAAATGCCACGTACATTGCTAGAGCTAAGTATACCCCAGCTGAAAATTGAAGCGGAATCTCTCCGCAGCTGGAGGGAAAAGTGATTTGATTCTTCGGCTACAAGAAGCGATCGAAAAAGATGGAAAAGATCCTAAATCCATGTCGTTCGACGTAGAAGAGGAGCTTGTAAGCACGGGGGTTGACATGTCTGCCATGATGGAACATGGCAGAAGAACAGAAGAATTCTCTAGAAGAACAGAAGAATTCTCTAGAAGAACAGAAGAATTCTCTAGAAGAACAGAAGAATTCCATTATTTCCGCACAAAAAGACACTGTCGAAGAGTTCAAGAATTCTCTAGAAGCGAAATTCGAAATAATCGATCAAAAATTAAATATGCACGAGGCACAATTCGAGAAGGTTGAACACAATATCGAGAATCTTGCGAAAGAAATAGAGAGAGTACAGAAACAGAAAGTCCGAGAAATTTCTACAGACTGTCCTAGAAGGAAAGAGATGCAACCACCTGTTTTTGATGGCCAAACATCGGGGCCAATATATAGAAGACAATTTGAAGCAGCTGCCATGACCAACAACTGGGACGACGGAGAAAAGTCGATTGCGCTCACGCTGGCACTGAGAGGTACAGCTGCGGAATTGCTGCAAACCATCTCAGAAGATAAACAACCCAACTACGACGCTTTGGTTAAAGCCATAGAAATGCGCTTCGGAGATGACCATATGCAGCAAGTATACAGAGTCCAACTGCGCAGCTGAGTCCAGAAGAGGGGCGAAACACTTCAGCAGTTGCAGGCCCATATCGAACGGTTGGCGCATCTATCTTATTCTAATGCCGGAGAAGACCTTATCAACGAAATGGCTGTAGAGGCGTTTACCCAAGCGATTGAAGATAGGCAGTTGCAAATGGCTGTAAGAATGTCTGGAACACGAACCCTCCCTGAGGCCCTAGCATTTGCCCTGACGATGAAAGCTGTCGACCAAGCATCTCAAGAAATCCACCGCGTGAGAGAAATGACAGCCATGGAATGCTCATGCCAACGAGCAGACGTCGTGGAGCGGAACAGTGTGCGTGGAGGACAAGTCCGTTGCTGGAACTGCAACAAAATAGGACATCTGCAGCGTCAGTGCTGGGCTCCACTTAAAGAATGCAGTTGTGCACAATGCGCTGCTGGGAGGCATAACAAAGAAGCATGTAGCAGGGAAAACATCTATACTGCAAGCAGCACATCATCAAGTCAACAGGCGGGAATACGTGTAAGGACCAACTTCGAGGGGCAGAAGTCGGTTTCTGGAATTGACGCCCCCAAGATCAAAATCCAAGTCTCCCAAACAAAACGAAGTAAGAAGAGTTTTACAGTGGAAGCCCACATTGGCCAGAATAAATGCATGGCAACCATTGACACCGGTGCCACCGCTTCCATTATAAAAAGGGACATCGCTCCTGACTCATAGCTACACAATACCAGTAGAAACTGTCTGGAAACAGTAACAGGAGCAACGGCGAAGGTGTATTGAGAGGTTCTTCTTGCGATCAATCTGGCAGGACTAACATTCCCCCACGTATTCCTAGTGGCCGATATACGCGACGAGTGCATCCTTTGACTTGACTTTATGAATGTGTATAATGAAGTGCTTGACACCAACACCACCAACACCAACTCATGTACTTAAGTGCAGGAACGTTGAGATTCCGATGGTGTAAGGGAATGAGAATGCCGCATGCCTTAGGACAGCATTCAGTAACGACTACGAGATACAGCATCGAAAGGGAAGCCTTCACTCTAATGCGGATGCTCTGTCTCGGCGACCTTGCAAATCTGATTGCAAACATTGCGCACGACAAGAAGAAAGAGATGCGGTATCCACTCAACGGCTAAGAGCTGAGCCCACTGACGGTTGGAATGAAAGTGAAATGCGAAACGCCCAAAAAGAGCATCCGGATATCGAGCCGATTCTCGCCTGGAAAGAACATGAAGAAAAACCAGATTGGCAGGTAATATCCAATAAAAGTATCGAACTAAAGGCATACTGGGCACAGTGGGACTCGCTTCATGTTCAAGATGGTGTTTTGAAGCGAAGGTGGGAAAGCTCGGATGGAAAGTCGTTTGTGATGCAGCTCGTTGTGCCAAGGGCGAGAGTGAATAAGACGTTAGAAAAGATGCGAGAACGTTTTTATTGGGTGCACGTCAAGGACGATGTAGAAAATTCGTGCAGAAAGTGTGTCACCTGCGCCGCCAGTAATGCCAGAATGCAGCAATACAACGTAGGAGCGCCCTTCGAGAGAATAGCAGTTGACATCGCAGGACCGTTTCCTGAAACCGAAAAGGGAAATCGCTACATTCTTGTTGTTATGGATTACTTCAGTAAGTGGTCTGAGGCTTTTGCTATCCCTAACCAGGAAGCCAAAACCGTGATTGAACAGATCGTTTACAACTGGGTGAGCAGGTTCGGCGTACCGATGGTACTGCACTCGGATCAAGGGCGCAACTTCGAATCCAAGATTTTCCAAGGGGTGTGCGAGCTACTGGGTATCAAAAAGACGAGAACAACACCGCTCCACCCACAATCGGACGGGATGGTAGAACGCTTCAACAGAACCTTGAATGAACACCTATCAAAGGTCGTTGGTGACAAGCAATGCGGTTGGGATAGGCAAATTCCAATGTTTCTATTAGCCTATCGGAGTGCAGTACACAACACCACAGGTCACACTCCATCGGAAATCCTTTTCGGTCGAACAGTCCGGTTACCTAGTGAATTGATGTTTGGATCACCGCCGTCTGAAGAGAACAGAAATAAAGACGACTATGTCGCAGACCTCAGACGGACTATTAGGGACGTGCACCAAAGAACCAGGGATAAGATCAAGATAGCCAGTGACCGCCTGAAGACGAGGTATGATGTCAAGGCGACCACAACGGGATTCCAGGAAGGAGATCTAGTGTGGCTATATAACCCTCATAGACGGAAAGGCGTATCACCCAAATTACAGCAAGACTAGGTAGGACCATATAAAGTCCTAAAACGCATCAACGATGTTGTCTATCGCATGCAACGAGGTAGAGGCAAGATGAAAGTGGTTCATGTGGATCGAATACATCGCTATATTGGGCAGAATGTCGAAGAGTTTGTTCGGAACGAACAAGTTTAAGAGGGGGATATTGTGGTATATATGTGATTAAATCAATTATCCAGTGTTGCATAACTTTAGGATCATACAAACTCTCCACGTTGGAGAGTTCAGTTACTGCCCCAGTTTCAAACCAGAAGTTACCTGAAAGAACTAGAACCCGATAAATGTCGTATAAATACAGAATGAGAAACTGCGGACGATAAGTTGATTTTTGGAAAGCGATGGAAAAGGACCTAAGTCTTACTAAGTGAAAGATAAGAGATTTGAATTGTGAAATAGAAGTGAAATTGCTTGTGAATTAATTGAAAGTTGTATTTAAATAATAATAAATAGAGTGTTTTTAGAAACAGAATAACGTTTTATCATTTCGAACCCTAGCCGAAATATTACAATACTGTAATTTTCATTGTTCGGAGGATAGTAAAATATAATAAGGTATAAGTTTGTATGTATATGTATATGTACAATATATTTATATGTCAGTTTGTAATCTTCACTAGAGCCTAGATAAAGGCAATAAAAAAAAGAAAGAAAAGTATTTTGTGTTCTCATTGTTATTTTGATGCATACCATAATGGCGCTATATTGTCTTGGTAAGGAATTCTCAGGATTGACGTAGGAAGCAGGACTCGGCTGGAGATGAGGTAAGCTGGTGATCAATACCCGCTCATAGTGGAAGTCCTAAAAACGGCGACCGGATTTCCAGGTTGGGAGGGAAAAGGCCAGAGTTGACCAACACCACAGCGCCCCTCAGCACTGTAAGTTCTGTCCGTTTTATTTTGTTTTTTTGATTATGGCTCGTTAAGATTAGTCGGCATGATATATGTTTTTTGTAGTAGTAGTAATTCCCGTCAAAAAAGTGAGGACAAAAACCAGGCCCATCCGGCGAGCGTGGCCGTGCCTCGGAAGCATGCCACGTTCTTCACTCGGAGACATCTTTTCTTTTTCTTTCCCAGTCCAGTCCCCATCCTGGTTTCCGATCCTCTACCCAACTCCAACGCCCTCTATAATCATCCAATCCCATCTGGTGCTCCTTACCTGTCCTATATACATATACCCTACCCACCTTATTATTTCAAGGTTGCTGTCGGTTATATGTGAAAATGTGAAACATGCTCTGGTTGTTCGTGAATTGATCCTTCCTCTTCTACTAGTAGCCAATGATTATTTATTTGGTAGTTATGCACATTTGAAAAATTGTTCAATTTGGAACACTGATATATTTGTGGGTCATTGCTGCCGCCGTTAACACAAAGGAATCTATATCTATATATGAATGGTTTGTAGTATAGGTAGAATCATAACATATTTATTCACTATACGAAAAATTCAAACCTATAGTCCACTCCAGCTAGAAGAACATTTTCTGAAATTTGTAGGTATCTCGCTTGCCCATACTTTGGAGCTCGTTACATAGCAAGTTAAATACTTCTCGCGACATCTGGAAGTTTTCTTTTAAGAAATTATCATGATTTTCACAAACATTTACTCCCATAAAGTGCTTGAACATGACTGAAAATGAAATTAGTTCAAGAAAGTATTGAAAATCTTAATTAATTAGATACATGACTAAAGGCAGACCCATAATAGGCGAAAGGATTCGTACGTAAATGTGCGATTACAAGTGATTTGTATCTCGCACCCATAATGGCGGATCGCTCGGTTTCGTCGATTTTTCGTTCACTTTTGCTTTCGTACGTAAATTGCGATCAGGATTGCATTTCGTACGAAAATTTGACAGCTTATTCAGAAAGCTGTTTTTTCTTTGCGAAAAAGTGTAGTTTCTATCAAAACCATTTATATTAGAAGGAAACACATATATTTGATTATCAAATTTATCCAACATGCTTTTACTGTGGATTTGTGCCTTTTTTTGTGAGGTGAATTCCAGAAAGCTTGTATGTGGGAACAAATTGCTGTAAAAAAAATTATATTCGGTTCCAAAATTTGTTAAAGTAGTTGTTAAAGTAGTAGTTAAAATGTCGACATCAAAAATGTAAGTTAAGAAACAGTTGGTTGTGAAGTGTTCAGAAATGTTGGTTTGAACAGAATCGTGCTTTAAAATATATAAACAAATCACTTGTGGAACATAAAGAAATTGATTGTTGTTTTTTTCCTTCCAATATTTAGTGAAAAGTGTGTAATAAAAAGTTGTGTTTTCATATATGGTTAAACAAGTCAACATCCTAGTCAAATGTGACTGAAAATTTCCATAGATTGAATCCTACTTTTTGCTTACATTTTTTAGAGCATGCAATTTCTAAACACTTTACAAGCACCTAATTCACAACTTGCATATTTGTTTTCGATATTTTACTTCAACAAATATTAGAAACAACAATTACTTTAACAAATTTTCCAATTTTAATCCGTACCGAATTAAATGTTTTCACAGGTGCAAAACACAAAAACAAAACAAATGACAACATAACCTGACAGATTGATAAGTTTTCAAACTCATATTATGGGCAACTTGTCCATTTGAAGTAACGTAAAGAAACTTTTCGTCCAGTTCTGACAGAAGCTCTAGTTTACTTTCGCCTATTATGGTTGAGCCTTTACTTTTGTCCAGACTTTTTGAGATTTTAAATAATTGTAGGAGTTAAGTAAAATCCCATTTACAATACTGCGAGATGCGATACAAGAGTCGCATTCGAATTCGAATGCGAGAGCTCTCGCATTCAGAAATCGGACGTCTGTTTACAATGTTGCGTCAAAACGCAACCAACAATTGTCAAGTGAAGTGCTTAACTAAAACACCACTTACATTTGTAACAGGCTCAAAATAAAAACAAAAAAAATCTAGCTGTCACGCATTGCGAGATGCGAGAGATTTCCATATTTTCGAAATTGTCTGCGATGCTCGCTGCGCGACTCGCATTATTGTAAACGAACACATTGAATTACATGTAACGGAAATATTTTTGACAGTTCTACGCTCTCGTTTTCGAACAACGTATCGCATCTAGCAGTATTGTAAATGGGACTTTACTTGTACATTTTTTTTGTTATGAATTAATTTAATTGATTTGTTTGTACCGCGAAATCACATAGAAACGTTGAAATAACTTTCTTTTTGATTTCGGTTCGGTGGGTACTTAGTATTACATTCACTATTGACTTGATATTGAATGAACAAATGTTCACATTTGTTGAAACACGAATCAAACTAAGGTTCCTAAATACTTCAAAGCCACTTATTCCAAAACTCATTCGTTTTTCTCCGACATCTCAACTTAAAACACAATAATTTCTTTAACAATTTTTTAAATGTTATTCCAGGGCGATGTTCGAAAATCAATGCATCCAATCGAGTACAAGATAATGGCATCAAAGGGCGCTGGAAACGCTTTCCATAGTCTCAATTGGAATATATTAAATGGTATTTCTTAATTTTTAGCTTTAGGGAGTTGTGCACATGGTAGTGTCAAGACACGTTTTATTTTCGACGAATGTTGATCGTATTGTTGTATTTTTGAGAAGAAAAAGAAAATCGAAATAAACTAAGCAAGATGACGTCTTTGAGTCAACAACTTAAAAATTTAGCAGTTCCTCAGACCTCAAATTTAACTGATTCAAAAAAAAGAGCGTCAATACTTTTTGACGCGAATGAAGCGGCCTCAAAAGATAGAAAATCCATATATGAATTAGGATGCAAGGGCCTTGGAGAGTTAATTGCTTTAAATCCTGCTTTTGCTCAGTTTGAAGACACATTATTTCATCATTCAATGCTTAATCTAGAACGTTCTGTGGAAGAGCTATCCTTCAACAAGGAACTGGATAGAAACATTAAAAAATTTTGTTGTCACTTGTCTCCTTATTTTATGCTTCGGTCAGCGCATATGTGCTTAGAATGGCTAATAAGGCGGTTTCAAGTGCAGGAATATAATAAAAATACGTTTTTGTGTTTAATATTACCTTATCACGAAACTAATATATTTGTGAAGTGCATACAAATCTTGAAAGTCAAAAACCCTAACGATCGTTGGAACTGGCTGCATTACATTCAGAAATCAGGAAAAACGTTACCAAAAAGTGTTATTATAAACAGAGCATCAACCGAATCATCATTTTTAACATTTGTTTGTAACAATGTTGTATATGCAGCGAAAGAACTAGGAACAGAAATGTTTACGCAACAGTGTCAACTCAACTTTTATTGTTCTGTTATTATTGGAGTAATCGATATTTCCGGGGACATCAAAGAATGGCATTTAACAGCAATTTTGCCATCATTGCTTAAAGGGATGAAGTCAAGAGATGAGGATTTTGTATCTGCGAGTTTTATGATTATTTCTCAATTAGTGAGTAAAACAAGATTTACAAAAAAACTTTTAACTGCAATAGTTGTCCAAATTTACAAAGTAGACTTTACCAGTTTACAATCATCTGTAATTTTACTACTTAACTTGATTGCTAAAGCACAATGTGAGATTTTTACACATTTCCCACAAGAAGGGATTATAGAATTTATATCAAAAAAGTGGTTAACAACCATAATTAATAATTTGACAAAGGATGGCACCGAAATGCATTTCATTCTTATACCGCTTACAAGAACTATTCTCAACTTAATACATCAAAATAATTCTGATTCCAAAGTATGTAAAATGTTTTTCGAGACAATTTTGTATGATGTTCGACTGTCAATTGATTCTATCAAAAAAATTATTAGGTACGTACGTTTGAGATGTGGCCTAATATATAATATTTGAAAACAGTTTTTTAATTTCCTTAAGTAAAATAGTTTCTTTTTGAATTATGAAAAAAAAAAAAAACAAAAGAAAATACATTTAGTATGTATGTATGTTACTTGAAAACGTTTTAGTGTTAAAAGGATTACAAACTCATAATCCTACCATAATCCAATAATGCTTCAACTAAAGAGTCTGTTTGCTTGTAACCCGCTAGTGTGATTTTTTATGTTGTCCCATATACTAATAATCCGTAAAAGTTATTTACATATATCGCAGAATTTTTTTTAAAATTGTATAATTTTTTTTGACAAAGAACTATTGCACAAAAAAAAACATTAAAAAAAATAAAACTATTCTCTGCATTTGTTAGTTTGATATTTACATCTGAAATATTTAAATATTCCTAGGTTAATGTAGTGTCATTTTTAACCCACTCTTCGGAATAAATATTGGATCCCACTACAATTCTTTTTTGCCAGTTTGGTGGTATTATTGTACATAAGATTTAGACTTATCTTGCGATAAAATACTTTCTTGTCTCTTTTAGTTATTGCTTTCTAGACTTGTATATCTTTTATTACTCCTTTATACAGTAGTACTGCTCATGTTATTTTCTTAAAGTCGGTTAATTTTTTCTTAAAACATGAAAAAAAACTTATAGAAAGTTGAATTCTAACAGTTTTATACCCGAGTTGCCATTACTGTTAATAATCTACTAACCATCTGACTTCTCGTCTAGATTTTTTCATATTTATAAAAGAAAAGCAGACTTTTCTCCGTTTAATCTGTTACATTGTAAATATGTGTTATTAGATGCTGTGGTCTCGAAATCCACTTTGAACATCTAAAAGTTGTTCTTTTTTAAACCATTGTTTATTTTCGCGTAAAACCTCGGATACTTTATGACCTATAGGGAAAGCGACTCTTTCTTTTATGATGTATATAGGCAAATCAATCTACCAACATTCGGGAGAAATTTTCTGAATTGTCCACAACAAAATAATGGTTGCATTTTAATTAGGTTGGGCTCTTCCACGTGTGTTTCATCTATTCAAAAGTTTTGTCTGTTTTACTTGTTTTATTATTATTATTTATGAAGTTCAAACTACAATTTGAAATTGTTTTTCTGTCGGATAGAACTTGTCCATTGTACTCTTTCTTAGTTCTTTTTTATGTAAATTCTCAGTCTTTCGAAGAAAGATCGACTTTGCATTATACTTTTCATGATTACTCACATTCTTTGGCATAAAGTCATTGTTCTGTTAATTGCTTACTTGTCCGAGGTTTTATTTTCTTTACGCTTATTTATTCAATTCTGAATATGTAGATATTATCGGTATTTAAAAAATAAAAATTTCTAATTTTACTTTCGCTTTAGTTCTGTTGTGGAAGTATTAGCGCTAAAATGGAAAGAACCTAAAAATAAAGAAGAAGTTATCGATTTGGAATCGGACAATGAAACGTTGGATGAGAAAAATGCTATCGGCTGGTATTCAAATATTCTACAAGTTTTGGAACGACAGTATCCCTTAGAATTCAACAGAGTAATTAAGAATGCTATGGAAAATAGTAAGGATGATGGTTCGCATAATGCACTTCAAACTGTTTTACGTAAGTATAGCGTACTTTAAAATTTGCAATAAGTTAAATTTGTCTTTGGTTTCAGGCATTTTCTTAGCCTGTTTTATCATTCGAATAGAATTTTTGTGAGGTAGCACAATATTTAAAAGCAAAATTAGTTGAGTGATCCTATTAATTCGTTTTTTTTTTTGTACGAGTACTTTTAAAATGCAGAATGGACGATGCAGATCAACAATTCCGTCCTCCCGACCTGTATAAAGTAAAGATAGCAATATCTAAGCTTAAATCCAAAAAAGCTGCCACGCTCTTCAAAGTGACAAGGAGCATACACCAACTCAGCTGTAAAATATGGTCGGAAAAAGTATAGCCAATAAATGGAACCTCAACTGGCTTCCAAATGGGAAGGTTTGGTGTTCGAATCCCAGCCGTGCCTTTTTTTAGTTAACAAAAATCAAGTAATTAGTTTAGTTGACTAGAATACAACAACAACAGCAATCCAGCTCTCACTAACCATTTAGTCTCCCCATTTCTTCTCCTCTGTCCAATTTTCCAAAAATTGACACATGCTGAGGCGTTATGAGTGTATTTTACCCTCTTGAGTCTTAAGTTCTTTCTTATAGTTATTAAATTTCTTCGGTCGTAACCAATGTAGGAGAATACTTAGTTTTATGCCTTTCATAAATTATTTATCCCTTTATTGTTTAGCTAAATTACCTGCAGTGATATCTCTTAATTTATTTATAATAATATTGTTTCTCTGGTTCTTGGTTATCAGAAAAGATGACGTTATTTCACCTTAATTTATTTACCATTTCATAGAGGAACTCACTTTCATGTTCTACGTTAATCTGTGCCATTTTGTTTTTATGTGTGTATGTCACAGTCCTCCCGGATTTTCATTTATAAATTCAGGGCTTATTATTGGAAGAATCTTGTCCGCAATAATTTTGTCAAGAGCCAAAATTCATGAATTTTCAAGAAATTTTTGTGAGGTCTTCAATACAAACATTTTTATAGTATTTTTATATAGAGTCCTGTGCAAAACATTTGCAAGTTGCAACGGCAAATGAAACGTATATATTTAGTATATAAAAGCTTGCAAAAAGGAAATACTATGTATCGTTTTATAAAGCTTACATATTACAATCTATTCAAAAGAAAAGGAAGGCTGAGCTTATTTGCAAACGCTGCGTTCACAATTGCATAAAACCTGTATTATCGACGCAAAAGTTTGGCAGCAGTTGCGTTCATTAAAGTGAATTGACTGTCAATATGCAATCAATGTTTTCCAAGTTTGCAACAGATTTAATTTGGTTGTCGAACTAAATGCATACCTGAGAAGCTGACTTTTTTATCTAAAAATGTCATCAGGGTATTCGTTAATACAACAGTATGAAGAAAATTAATACTTTTTGGAATACTTCTTTGCACCTTTTTCCAATTACTAATTGCTAGCTAGAAGAGTATTTCTCCTTTTTCGGATTTTTGCGATTCTTGTCACGATTGTGACTAATAACTTAAACCTAGCGTCACGTCGGAATGTGAACTTTTTCGGTGTTAACTTATATATAGACACAAGCTGATCCACGAAACCACATCTTTACTTTTAATGTCGCTGCAAAGCTCTGACACCTCTTCTTTAAATTCAACTGTGAAGTCATCAGTAGATTTAATGATCTCCACTTTTACCTACTCGTGGTATTCCAACGTTTTTTGATTTAAGAACTCCTCGTATTATTTTGTCCCGTACAAGTAGATTATTTGGCATGATTTTTTTCTAAACAATGCTAAAATATAATTGCTTTAAATTTTAAACAAATCTCACATAAATATATATAACACAAACTACTCGTTTTAGCTGCGTTTACATATAATACAATTTTATACCAAGAAATATCTAGTTTATATGAATCACCAAATTTTTTTATGTTCCTATAAAAAATTGGAGGGAATTCTTCCCCGTCCGTAAGTCAGTTCGCCGATCGAAACGGAATAGTTGATACTAATCAGTCATCGACTCATCCGTAGTTATTTTGTTGGGTTTGTGCTAAACGGGAGAAAGTTCGTGGAGAAAATGTAATTAAAAAAAAAGGCGGACAAGTGCGAGTTGAACTCGCGTTAAATATGTTACCATGTTTTTTTGAAATTTGATCCAAATTTGTTTGTGTTAAATAAAATAATTCATCCTTAGAACAAACTTAACATTCTAGTTGAAAAAAAGTTGTTCTTCAATATATTCAAACGGCAAATGTGAATTTGTACCCACAATATTGAAAGATTTACCACGTCTTGTAGGTTTTCCTGTTATCTATAAGTAAAGGACTATTTTGTAACATAATGGAAGGGATAAAAGGTGAAGGGAAGGGAAGGAAAAGAGGGTGGTCAATTTTAATTTTCATATGTCACACGGCACAGTTTGCAATTTTTTTTTTAATTTCCTTATTTTCCTCCCAAAAATGACCCCCATGTCCAAAATTCATTCCTATGAGGGTTCCGTTTTTCATTCGGACGTACGAAATCCTAATATTCAATTTATACCTTTTTATGGTAAATTTTTTTACTATAGGAATGCAGTCAAACACCAATAATCAGGTACCTAATTTTTCGATTTGAAAACAGATTGAATCATTGGATATAAATATAAATACTCGTATTGAATGAAACACAAGCGATATACTCGTACAAAAAAAAAAAACAATTTTATTTATTAATTATAATAAATTTTCAATTTATTTTCTACAACTTTCCCCCAGTTTGATAAACAGATTCACTGGATGCAAGCCAGTTTTTATCACCGGTTCTGCACCTGCGCTTGCTTGTTTCCAGCTCCTTTTACGTTGAACATTTGTTCAGAATCCACTTCTGTCACCTGTTACGACTCGATCTAAAAAGTTTTGTTTTCATGGCGTCTAAGCAGTGATATGGATACGGATACGCAGTCCACCCTTTTTTTCCGTCAAACACGTGCCGAGTTTAGAAGTAAACTCGTTTTTTGGGACATAAGTTCCAAAATTTTTGGGTGAAGATGAAACATAAGTCCCAAATTTCCGGAGAGATAATATTTAGCAAAACGTTGTTGATTTCCATTAGGCATCCAACCCCTTTTTTTCCACTATACCTACAATTGTTCATAATGATTTAGAAAATTAAACACACAATTTGGAAGACAATACTATAAAAATCATTTATTATTTCATATACGAGTAACAAAAACTATACAATAAAAACATTTCAATAGGTATAATGTAACCAACGAATTAAAAAAAGAATCGGCAAAGTCAACAAAAAATAAATAATTTCAATGCAAAATCGCAGAAAACTACAAATTTCATAAGTAAACAAAAGATGTGTTTTTAATTATCTGCCGGCAAAATGGACATAGTAATTCCTTTTTATTAGCTATTGCTTCTTCGTTTATCTTCGCAAAACATGTACTACAAACTTGGAATGTTTGCAGGGTTGAAGTAATAGGTTTCTAGGATTTTGGAAACAAATACCCCAGGTTTTGTTTCGTTATTTTGCTGTTGCCCAGGGTCGTCCAAATAATTTTCTACGTTATCACTTGACGATGAGTCAGAAACTTCAGAAAATCTTTCTTCAGTTTGGTTAGAAACACCATACAATTTCGACATCAGTTGATTTATAAATTCTACGTTTATCGAGTTTATTCGTCAAGGTGTAGATGAAATCATTCCTTTTTTCAAATTTCCCTTTTGGGTGCTCGGGCATCCTCCACGTTTCTCCATCCAGTGCCGTAGTAAAATCGGTAGTGGATTTATATTCTTCGTCCAATAATGTGTCGCAAAATTTAAAAAAATTACCATGTTTAGGTAATATTTGTCCAAATTTTGATTGATTCTAGCATACTTGTAGTTTGCATACCTTTTATAAACCGAGAACTGTTTTGACATCAAAAAGAAATAAAATGAATTTAAAACTAAATAGAGGAATTTTATGAAAGTTAATTACCTAATATATCCATTGTCTTTTATAACATTTTACAAAC
This sequence comes from Volucella inflata, assembly GCA_928272305.1. Lineage (NCBI taxonomy): Eukaryota > Metazoa > Arthropoda > Insecta > Diptera > Syrphidae > Volucella > Volucella inflata. The sequence goes on from OV743717.1 coordinate 36,503,672, forward strand.
TTTCCAACAAATCAAACGCTTTGCTTATCAAGGTTGGATTAAGTAACGGAAGAACAAAAAATTTATGAAAGGGGTTCAACCGTTTCTTGTCCTTTCGTAAACTTCCCATAAAATTGTTAGTTCTTGACACCTTTCTCGTAAGTGCTCTTAAGTAATGCAACCAACAGCCTCCAATTTCAGCATCAAGATATACTTTTTGAATTCCGTTTCAAAGGATCTGTTCAATATCGGTTGTAAAGGAACCGGGACGAAAGTGGAACTGACTTACCACTCATTAGCGAGTAGAGAATATTTATTTTTAGAAATAAACAAATTTTGTTTGAGATAAAACTTTTAAAATTTTAGTTTTTTAGAAAATTTTACTTCTTGAAAATTTGAGAAAATAAAACTAAAAAGCAGCTACATACATTTTCCGCGTGGGCTATATAAACAATTAATAATTGCCATCAAATAAAAAATGTCGTGGCGAATCCAAATTGATTCTCTAATATCGAGTGCTTATTAAACATACCTCGACATGCCTTAGTTTAACGAAACAGTTTCGTTTGCAAATGCTTCCTTTATTTCCAAAAGACTTAGTGGAAGTTTTGGTATTATCTCACTTATTAATCTATTCACGTGCCGTTTCATAGAAGAATACGGAACTAAGTGCCCTGCATCTGTTATTTTTAAGCGGTGTTTTGTTGAAAATTGGTTTGGCCGTTGTTTTGCTTTTATACCCCTTTTATGATTAGCGAGTTGAACGAAAAAGTTGGCGAATGTGACTGTTTGGTATTATGGTTAGCGAATCAATCAACTTAAGTTCGCCTGAAACGTTAAAAATCTAGCGAATTGTGATTTCGCATGGTTATGGTTTGCGAACGTTCGCTAAATTTCTGTCAGAATCACTCGAATCAAAATATTCAGTCAGAATAACTCGAATCAAAATATTCAGTGAAGAATATATATGTATATGAACGACCGGCCGCTGTGTTTTTGTATGTATTTTTTTTTTGTACTTTCGAAAATGTGTGATAGAAAATGGTAAATCCAAAAATGTATTGATAGCGGAAATGGTTTTTATATTAGTTTTAAGTTTTAAGAGAACAAACAGGGACCAGTTGGTAAAACTTGCTCAACTGATGAAATCGAACTCTGACATAGCTAAAGGCATAGGGGAGGGAAAAGAGTAGCATAAAATAAGATCAGTTTAAAAAATTGTTGAAGTGAGATATTAAAAAATGTTTAAGGTTCGGCTGGATTATAAGCTCAATTTTAAATTGTATTCTATAAAAAAGATGTAGTGGCAACCGGAGGAGGACCTTACATACAAGTCTCCTTCTTTCCCCTGTAACAGAGAGTAGATGAGCTGCTCAGCTTACAACAAGCTGTAAACTCAGCAGGTAAATGCTTCGGGCCAAGCGTGCACACTTCCCCCCAAGCATCAGAGCTTTTGAACGGAACTGAAGAAGGTGTGCAAGAACCTCTACAACAAACTCTCACAAACGGGTAAGCGTGCACAATTCGGCCCAAACATCAGGGCTTTTGAGCTGAACTGAAGAAGTTGTGTAAGAACCTCTGCAACAAGCTCTCAGGCCAAAACGTAGCAGAACCGTGAGTGAAACAAATACTCGTATAAGGAAACGCTGCGTTCACAATTGCATACAACCTGTATTATCGACGCTAAAGTTGGCAGCAGTTGCGTTCATTAAAGTGAATTGACAGTCAATATGCAATCAATGTTTTCCAAGTTTACAACAGATTTAATTTGGTTGTCGAACTAAATGTATACCTGAGAAGCTGACTTTTTTATCTAAAAATGTCATCAGGGTATTCGTTAATACAACAGTATGAAGAAAATTAATACTTTTTGGAATACTTCTTTGCACCTTTTTCCAATTACTAATTGCTAGCTAGAAGAGTATTTCTCCTTTTTCGGATTTTTGCGATTCTTGTCACGATTGTGACTAATAACTTAAACCTAGCGTCACGTCGGAATGTGAACTTTTTCGGTGTTAACTTATATATAGACACAAGCTGATCCACGAAACCACATCTTTACTTTTAATGTCGCTGCAAAGCTCTGACACCTCTTCTTTAAATTCAGCTGTGAAGTCATCAGTAGATTTAATGATCTCCACTTTAACCTACTCGTGGTATTCCAACGTTTTTTGATTTAAGAACTCCTCCTATTATTTTGTCTCGTACGAGAAGATTATTTGGCATGATTTTTTTCTAAACAATGCTAAAATATAATTGCTTTAAATTTTAAACAAATCTCACATAAATAAATAAAACACAAACTACTCGTTTTAACTGTGTTTACATATAATACAATTTTATACCAAGAAATATCTAGTTTATATGAGTCACCAAACTCGTAGTTGGATTGGCACAAAAATATCAATGTAAAATAATGCTCAGTCTATTTTGCTAAACGTCGGGGGGAATAATCGTTCGAAAATTTTTTTATGTTCCTATAAAAAATTGGAGGGAATTCTTCCCCGTCGGTAAGTCAGTTCGCCGATCGACTCATCCGTAGTTATTTTGTTGAGTTTGTGCTAAACAGGAGAAAGTTCGTAGAGAAAATGTAATTAAAAAAAAAGGCGGACAAGTGCGAGTTGAACTCGCGTTAAATATGTTACCATGTTTTTTTGAAATTTGATCCAAATTTGTTTGTGTTAAATAAAATAATTCATCCTTAGAACAAACTTAACATTCTAGTTGAAAAAAAGTTGTTCTTCAATATATTCAAACGGCAAATGTGAATTTGTACCCACAATATTGAAAGATTTACCACGTCTTGTTAAGACACTTCTGTAGGTTTTCCTGTAATCTATAAGTAAAGGACTATTTTGTAACATAATGGAAGGGATAAAAGGTGAAGGGAAGGGAAGGAAAAGAGGGTGGTCAATTTTAATTTTCATATGTCACACGGCACAGTTTGCAATTTTTTTTTTAATTTCCTAATTTTCCTCCCAAAAATGACCCCCATGTCTAAAATTTATTCCTATGAGGGTTCCGTTTTTCATTCGGACGTACGGAACCCTAATATTCAATTTATACCTTTTTATGGTAAATTTGTTTACTATAGGAATGCAATCAAACACCAATAAGCAGGTACCTAATTTTTCGATTTGAAAACAGATTGAATCATTGGATATAAATATAAATATTGAATGAAACACAAGCGATACACTCGTACAAAAAAAAAAAAAAACAATTTTATTTATTAATTATAATAAATTTTCAATTTATTTTCTACAACTTTCCCCCAGTTTGATAAACAGATTCACTGGATGCAAGCCAGTTTTTATCACCGGTTCTGCACCTGCGCGTGCTTGTTTCCAGCTCCTTTTACGTTGAACATTTGTTCAGAATCCACTTCTGTCACCTGTTACGACTCGATCTAAAAAGTTTTGTGTTCATGGCGTCTAAGCAGTGATATGGATACGGATACGCAGTCCACCCTTTTTTTCCGTCAAACACGTGCCGAGTTTAGAAGTAAACTCGTTTTTTGGGACATAAGTTCCAAAATTTTTGGGCGAAGATGAAACATAAGTCCCAAATTTCCGGAGAGATAATATTTAGCAAAACATTGTTGATTTCCATTAGGCATCCAACCCCTTTTTTTCCACTATACCTACAATTGTTCATAATGATTTAGAAAATTAAACACAATTTGGAAGACAATACTATAAAAATCATTTATTATTTCATATACGAGTAACAAAAACTATACAATAAAAACATTTCAATAGGTATAATGTAACCAACGAATTAAAAAAAGAATCGGCAAAGTCAACAAAAAATAAATAATTTCAATGCAAAATCGCAGAAAATTACAAATTTCATAAGTAAACAAAAGATGTGTTTTTAATTATCTGCCGGCAAAATGGACATAGTAATTCCTTTTTATTAGCTATTGCTTCTTCGTTTATCTTCGCAAAACATGTACTACAAACTTGGAATGTTTGCAGGGTTGAAGTAATAGGTTTCTAGGATTTTGGAAACAAATACCCCAGGTTTTGTTTCGTTATTTTGCTGTTGCCCAGGGTCGTCCAAATAATTTTCTACGTTATCACTTGACGATGAGTCAGAAACTTCAGAAAATCTTTCTTCAGTTTGGTTAGAAACACCATACAATTTCGACATCAGTTGATTTATAAATTCTACGTTTATCGAGTTTATTCGTCAAGGTGTAGATGAACTCATTCCTTTTTTCAAATTTCCCTTTTGGGTGCTCGGGCATCCTCCACGTTTCTCCATCCAGTGCCGTAGTAAAATCGGTAGTGGATTTATATTCTTCGTCCAATAATGTGTCGCAAAATTTTAAAAAATTACCATGTTTAGGTAATATTTGTCCAAATTTTGATTGATTCTAGCATACTTGTAGTTTGCATACCTTTTATAAACCGAGAACTGTTTTGACATCAAAAAGAAATAAAATGAATTTAAAACTAAATAGAGGAATTTTATGAAAGTTAATTACCTAAGATATCCATTGTCTTTTATAACATTTTACAAACTTTCCAACAAATCAAACGCTTTGCTTATCAAGGTTGGATTAAGTAACGGAAGAACAAAAAATTTATGAAAGGGCTTCAACCGTTTCTTGTCCTTTCGTAAACTTCCCATAAAATTGTTAGTTCTTGACACCTTTCTCGTAAGTGCTCTTAAGTAATGCAACCAACAGCCTCCAATTTCAGCATCAAGATATACTTTTTGAATTCCGTTTCAAAGGATCTGTTCAATATCGGTTGTAAAGGAACCGGGACGAAAGTGGAACTGACTTACCACTCATTAGGGAGTAGAGAATATTTATTTTTAGAAATAAACAAATTTTGTTTGAGATAAAACTTTTAAAATTTTAGTTTTTTAGAAAATTTTACTTCTTGAAAATTTGAGAAAATAAAACTAAAAAGCAGCTACTTACATTTTCCGCGTGGGCTATATAAACAATTAATAATTGCCATCAAATAAAAAATGTCGTGGCGAATCCAAATTGATTCTCTAATATCGAGTGCTTATTAAACATACCTCGACATGCCTTAGTTTAACGAAACAGTTTCGTTTGCAAATGCTTCCTTTATTTCCAAAAGACTTAGTGGAAGTTTTGGTATTATCTCACTTATTAATCTATTCACGTGCCGTTTCATAGAAGAATACGGAACTAAGTGCCCTGCATCTGTTATTTTTAAGCGGTGTTTTGTTGAAAATTGGTTTGGCCGTTGTTTTGCTTTTATACCCCTTTTATGATTAGCAAGTTGAACGAAAAAGTTGGCGAATGTGACTGTTTGGTATTATGGTTAGCGAATCAATCAACTTAAGTTCGCCTGAAACGTTAAAAATCTAGCGAATTGTGATTTCGCATGGTTATGGTTTGCGAACGTTCGCTATATTTCTGTCAGAATCACTCGAATCAAAATATTCAGTCAGAATAACTCGAATCAAAATATTCAGTGAAGAATATATATGTATATGAACGACCGGCCGCTGTGTTTTTGTATGTATTTTTTTTTTGTACTTTCGAAAATGTGTGATAGAAAATGGTAAATCCAAAAATGTATTGATAGCGGAAATGGTTTTTATATTAGTTTTAAGTTTTAAGAGAACAAACAGGGACCAGTTGGTAAAACTTGCTCAACTGATGAAATCGAACTCTGACATAGCTAAAGGCATAGGGGAGGGAAAAGAGTAGCATAAAATAAGATCAGTTTAAAAAATTGTTGAAGTGAGATATTAAAAAATGTTTAAGGTTCGGCTGGATTATAAGCTCAATTTTAAATTGTATTCTATAAAAAAGATGTAGTGGCAACCGGAGGAGGACCTTACACAAAAGTCTCCTTCTTTCCCCTGTAACAGAGAGTAGATGAGCTGCTCAGCTTACAACAAGCTGTAAACTCAGCAGGTAAATGCTTCGGGCCAAGCGTGCACACTTCCCCCCAAGCATCAGAGCTTTTGAACGGAACTGAAGAAGGTGTGCAAGAACCTCTACAACAAACTCTCACAAACGGGTAAGCGTGCACAATTCGGCCCAAACATCAGGGCTTTTGAGCTGAACTGAAGAAGTTGTGTAAGAACCTCTGCAACAAGCTCTCAGGCCAAAACGTAGCAGAACCGTGAGTGAAACAAATACTCGTATAAGGAAACGCTGCATTCACAATTGCATACAACCTGTATTATCGACGCTAAAGTTGGCAGCAGTTGCGTTCATTAAAGTGAATTGACAGTCAATATACTTCTTTGCACCTTTTTCCAATTACTAATTGCTAGCTAGAAAAGTATTTCTCCTTTTTCGGATTTTTGCGATTCTTGTCACGATTGTGACTAATAACTTAAACCTAGCGTCACGTCGGAATGTGAACTTTTTCGGTGTTAACTTATATATAGACACAAGCTGATCCACGAAACCACATCTTTACTTTTAATGTCGCTGCAAAGCTCTGACACCTCTTCTTTAAATTCAGCTGTGAAGTCATCAGTAGATTTAATGATCTCCACTTTTACCTACTCGTGGTATTCCAACGTTTTTTGATTTAAGAACTCCTCCTATTATTTTGTCTCGTACGAGAAGATTATTTGGCATGATTTTTTTCTCAACAATGTTAAAATATAATTGCTTTAAATTTTAAACAAATCTCACATAAATAAATATAACACAAACTACTCGTTTTAACTGTGTTTACATATAACACAATTTTATACCAAGAAATATCTAGTTTATATGAGTCACCAAACTCGTAGTTGGATTGGCACAAAAATATCAATGTTAAATAATGCTCAGTCTATTTTGCTAAACGTCGGGGGGAATGATCGTTCGAAAATTTTTTTATGTTCCTATAAAAAATTGAAGGGAATTCTTCCCCGTCGGTAAGTCAGTTCGCCGATCGACTCATCCGTAGTTATTTTGTTGAGTTTGTGCTAAACGGGAGAAAGTTCGTAGAGAAAATGTAATTAAAAAAAAAGGCGGACAAGTGCGAGTTGAACTCGCGTTAAATATGTTACCATGTTTTTTTGAAATTTGATCCAAATTTGTTTGTGTTAAATAAAATAATTCATCCTTAGAACAAACTTAACATTCTAGTTGAAAAAAAGTTGTTCTTCAATATATTCAAACGGCAAATGTGAATTTGTACCCACAATATTGAAAGATTTACCACGTCTTGTTAAGACACTTCTGTAGGTTTTCCTGTTATCTATAAGTAAAGGACTATTTTGTAACATAATGGAAGGGATAAAAGGTGAAGGGAAGGGAAGGAAAAGAGGGTGGTCAATTTTAATTTTCATATGTCACACGGCACAGTTTGCAATTTTTTTTTTAATTTCCTTATTTTCCTCCCAAAAATGACCCCCATGTCCAAAATTCATTCCTATGAGGGTTCCGTTTTTCATTCGGACGTACGGAACCCTAATATTCAATTTATACCTTTTTATGGTAAATTTTTTTACTATAGGAATGCAATCAAACACCAATAAGCAGGTACCTAATTTTTCGATTTGAAAACAGATTGAATCATTGGATATAAATATAAATATTGAATGAAACACAAGCGATATACTCGTACAAAAAAAAAAAAAAACAATTTGATTTATTAATTATAATAAATTTTCAATTTATTTTCTACAACTTTCCCCTATTTTGATAAACAGATTCACTGGATGCAAAGCAAGTTTTTATCACCGGTTCTGCACCTGCACTTGCTTGTTTTCAGCTCCTTTTACGTTGTATATTTGTTCAGAATCCACTTCTGTCACCTGTTACGACTCGATCTAAAAAGTTTTGTTTTCATGGCGTCTAAGCAGTGATATGGATACGGATACGCAGTCCACCCTTTTTTTCCGTCAAACACGTGCCGAGTTTAGAAGTAAATTCGTTTTTCGGGACATAAGTTCCAAAATAAGTGCCGTAGTAAAATCGGTAGTGGATTTATATTCTTCGTCCAATAATGTGTCGCAAAATTTAAAAAAATTACCATGTTTAGGTAATATTTGTCCAAATTTTGATTGATTCTAGCATACTTGTAGTTTGCATACCTTTTTATAAACCGAGAACTGTTTTAATGTTGAAATAAAATGAATTTAAAACTAAATAGAGGAATTTTTTGAAAGTTAATTACCTAATATATCCATTGTCTTTTATAACATTTTACAAACTTTCCAACAAATCAAACGCTTTGCTTATCAAGGTTGGATTAAGTAACGGAAGAACAAAAAATTTATGAAAGGGTTTCAACCGTTTCTTGTCCTTTCGTAAACTTCCCATAAAATTGCTAGTTCTTGACACCTTTCTCTTCTCGTAAGTGCTCTTAAGTAATGGAACCAACAGCCTCCAATTTCAGCAGCAAGATATACTTTTTGAATTCCGTTTCAAGGGATCTGTTCAATATCGGTTGTAAAGGAACCGGGACGAAAGTGGAACTGACTTACCACTCATTAGCGAGTAGAGAATATTTATTTTTAGAAATAAACAAATTTTGTTTGAGATAAAACTTGTAAAATTTTAGTTTTTTTAGAAAATTTTACTTGTATTTGGATGAGATGAGTTCGCGGTTGAGCACAACTCTTTACGACCGCCAACACTCGAGGGAAAAGAGTAGCATAAGATAAGATCAGTTTAAAAAATTGTTGAAGTGAGATATTAAAAAATGTTTAAGGTTCAGCTCAATTTTAAATTCTATCCTATAAAAAAGATGTAGTGGCAACCGGAGGAGGACCTTACACACAAGTCTCCTTCTTTCCCCTGTAACAGAGAGTAGATGAGCTGCTCAGCTTACAACAAGCTGTAAACTCAGCAGGTAAATGCTTCGGGCCAAGCGTGCACACTTCCCCCCAAGCATCAAAGCCTTTGAACGGAATTGAAGAAGGTGTGCAAGAACCTCTACAACAAACTCTCACAAACGGGTAAGCGGGCACAATTCGGCCCAAACATCAGGGCTTTTGAGCTGAACTGAAGAAGTTGTGTAAGAACCTCTGCAACAAGCTCTTAGGCCAAAACGTAGCAGAACCGTGAGTGAAACAAATACTCGTATAAGGAAAATCAGAGGCTACAATTGCTCGCAAGCCAGACTAGAACACAAACCGCGTTCCTAGCAGTTTGTAAATTCATTGAAAACCACTTAGGGGAAATGGCTAGATACAAGAGAAAGAACTACAAATTAAATAAAGAAATGCTGGGGTTAATCAAACGGCGAAGGCGATGGCGCGATAGTTAGCTCATTGGACTATCACGCAGAGAGTCTGGGTTCGATTCCTGACCAACAATTTTTCAAATCGTCATCACCCTTTCGACGGGCAATGGCAAACTCCCGAAAGTAAAATTGCCTACGAAATAGCTTCTAAGGGGTGCCGTTCGGACTCGGCGATAAACCGTAGGCCCCGCTCCGATGTGCCAAAAATGACAACGTGAGCAACACAAATGAGTGTCAAGAAGCTAGGCCATGGCCCATACCGGGCTGCCAGCGCCACAGTGTTTTTTTTTTGTGTTTTTTGGGGTTAATCAAACGCAAGGAAGAAAGAAAAGAAAAAGAAAATTTTGACAAAAACAAATTTTATGCCCGTATTTGGCATACTTCTGTGATCCCTCATATGTCACAACAACCTCACAAGAGCGTGATGAGTCACAGTTTGTGAGGTTTCCGTATTCTAACCAAAAACCTCACAAGTTGTGAGCATCACAAGAACTGTCAAAATAGTGATGTCCGATTGAGCACTTCACAAGCCGGTCACACGAGAAAAAAAAGGCTAATTTATTGTTAAATTTGAAAAAAAAAATGGAGGAAGACGTTTTGATTTTTCTGCTTGTGAGTGAAATAGACAAAAAAAAGGAAAGATAAAAATATATATTTATTTCTCTTTGGGCAGTATATAAATGTAGTAAATATTCCAATTATTTTAGATTACAGCATAGAAGAATTCTAGGAAATTTGCTTTTTCATTAAATGATTGCTGTTTCATCAAATTTTTCCGCCATTATTTGTTATTTTATTATTTATTTCACAATTTTCTATTTTCCTCTTGATGTGGAAATGGGTGGGAAATAATAATTTTTTGACATGACAATGAATCAATGAATTGCAAGACAAGCATTTAATTTGATTTTCAGAAAACAGAACATAATACACAGCTAGATGCATTGTCCTTTCTCCATTTTGGCACCATCTTTCCAACACCACTTTTAACTTGCTACAGTTCCACACAAAGGCATCGTACTGTGGTTATACGCCGGAAATAAAATAAATTTAAAAAACCAAACCAAATTTAAAAATAGAAAAACTCACTATCATCGCATTTAAACTGTAATACCCCTTACGATTTAAAAACTGGTGGCGTAGCTGAACCGATGCAACAATTCCGATATGATTTCCATCCACACATCCGATTATTCCAGGTAATCTGGCCGTCCTGAAAAAGTAATTACGAGCCATTGTTTTTCTCTTTCGGACATGTTGACTTTGATCCAAGCCGAACAAATTTTTTCTTATTTTTATACACACTTTTTAGTAAATATAATTGTTTTCCATTTTTAACATATAACACACAACTATTTTTCCTTAGCCCTGGAATGTACTCAAAATTATTAGCATATCCAGTGTTTGTAGTCCACGACACTAGCTACCAAGATCAAAAACCGAACTAACTAAGAAACCAATTACTGATATGCTAGCATTGTTTTCCACAAATTGTTAGTAATGGTATATTTGTTGTTATTGTAAGTAATGCGTAAAACTAAACCAAGATAACAGATGCAGGAACCTGTTTGATTGGCTATATATTCTTGTTGCGTGCTCTGGAAAAATTATCTTAGCTTATCAAAAAAAACGTATTAGGTGGGACATAAAACATACATAAAATGTATTATATGGCCCAACATTTTTGTTTGGGACTTATGTCCCTGCACCGTCATCAATCTCGAAAGGCCTGAGCGGGGTTGTTTGTCCAAGGGCATAACATCGCCCAGAAATCTACCAATCCACTTTTTACCGGCGCTTAGAGCAAGAACAGGATCCAACACTCACTTTTTTTCTTGTATCTTCTCGTTCCCCTTTTTTAGAATTTTTTTTTCACACATAATTTAATTTAACATAACGAGGTCTAGCGATAAAATTAAATTTAAGTGTTGTTTTATTTGCATATATTTTATATAATGTTGCTTATTAAAGATAATTATTTTCAGGTCTCCGTTATACATCCTTTGATGATGATCTTCTATCTATTTTTCAAAATATGTATCATGCTAACCCGAGAATCCGGACCACAGCAGTTCAAGAAATAGTGAAACATGTAAACGAGAACAAAGGTGTTTTTCAGCAGCATTGTCTTATTAAAGATGCCTTAGTTGATCGTTTTAAGGATGACAATCCAAAGGTTATCGAAGAAATACTTAAGTTATCGACTTCTCTGTTCATAGAAATTTTGGGTTGTAAATTATTTGCGGAAAATGTTATCAATATTCTTGATAGAGCTAATATCCATCCAGACACTTGGGGTTACCTTCAAGCAGCAGCATTAACTCATCTTACTTCAAACAGCGTCGTAAAAGAGTATGATAACAACTTGATCCTTTTATCAGTCATGCGATATTTACTACCGGCCTCTAACGATAATGCCTGCCCTCAATACATTAAAATAATTATACAAAGTCCATTCGCTGAAGTAATGACTTTTTTGCAAACAATTAAAAAGCGCTTTCATAATCAACAGATTCTTCCGAATACTTTTAAAAAAGAGTTTCTTAACACAATATCCCAATCAAATCAGACACCTCCTCCTGAAGACTTAGTGACATCAGTACAAGCTTGTTGCATCACATCAAGTTTTCAGCTGACCAATATGTTAATAATGGTAACTGCATGCTTTAAAACTAACAATAATCCTAAAAATAGTCAACGTATTTTTAATTATATAATATCAGAATGTTCCCGATTGAAAATCACTCAATTCAGTTCTAATCTGTGGATATCAACCAAATCAAATAATATTTTATTACAATTATTCAAAGATTTTATACGTAGTTTAGTTCGAGGAACACACTTTACAAATTTGCACGATTGGGAATCTCCAAATGAATCGTTAGAATTGTTTCTAGGAATATTGAATTTACTTACATCAAACGCATTTTCTTTACAACAAAGCAAAAAAGATAAGCAGGAATGGGGTAAAAGCTTAAAAAATATTTTAAGCTTACTGTTTCCGAATGCAAGAGAAAAGATTGATTTTTTATCGCAATTTTTAATTTATGACAGTATGAACAATCTAGAGCATTTTACTGAGTTTCGCATAAGAGCCTTAATACTAATTAAAGTAATTTTAAGAGGGGAAGATAAGAATGTGGATTTAAACTTAAAATTTGTTCTTAAAGTGCTTGTTGCGCTTAGCAGCCAAATTTCTTCAATTCGAACATGCGCTGTAAATATTTTAATGGAATTAGAGGATCTATCGGTGAAACAAAACTTGCAAAGCTTAACTGAAGCGGTTCTAGAACGAAGTGTGGAAATAAAATATGATGCAGAACAAATCTCGTTGATTTTGTATACTATATCAAACACTAAAAAGAAAAATATGAAAATGTACCATGAATTGTTGGATGGCATACAGAACATTATTGCTGATGAAACGGAGAACATTATTTTTAAATCAAAAATATTGGAGCTTTTAAAGCATTATAAAGATATAAATATTCTAAATTTTGTTATCCCTGTAGCCCTTAACGCATTGGAAACAGTTAAAAGTAATGGTAATATTTTAGTGCTCGACAATTCAGCAGCAAGTATTTTTAATTCGGTACTAATGCGATTTGATGAAAAATGCATCCACAAACTGTTAACAACAGATAAAAAGGCATGGGAAATTATTCAGAAATCGTTAAAAATGGCGAAAGTGTTTACATATCATAACACTGAAAAACTTATTCCTGTTCCATGTATAACACTGCAGATATTTGATGAAGCTACATTTAATCAGTTACCCACTGCGTACAAAGTGGATTTTTTGAAACTAGTGATCGAAACAATTTCTATTTCGAACAACGATGTTCTATTTTTAGCAATAAATAAATCTTTAAAACAATGCTGGATCGACTGCAGACACGTATTACCCTTGCTAGAATGCATGAGTAATTCCCATAATAGTATTTCAGTTAAATCCACTCAATCAAGTTTAGGAAAAATCACTCCCAATGACATAAATGTTTTAACAACTAAACAGTGGCAAAATGGTGTTATACTTTTAGAAGTACTAGAAAACAAGAAACGACTTCTTAATGCACATGCTCTTATTCCAGTTTTGTTTAACATTTTAAAAAAATGTTTGGAAATGGATAATCAGTTACCACTGGAATATGCGAAACAGTTAATACTTTCTGCTTTATTACAAAGTTGTCAAAAATCAAGCTTAGAAAGCCTTCTTTGCGATCTTCCTGAAAATACATTCAAAATTGATTTGATAATTCAATGTATTCGAATAACTCAAAACCCACAAACGCACTATAACGCCCTCTTATTGCTTTCTCATTGCGCTTCAATATTTCCCCAACAGGTGTTGCATAACTTAGTGGATATTTTTACTTTTATGGGATCTTCGATAACCCGATATGATGATGTATTCAGCTTTCAAATAATATCAAATATAATAGATTCAGTTATACCAATTTTAGTAAAAGATGAACACAAAACAAAGGCTTTGACTAACCCTATTAGCTCAGTTATGAAAATATTTTCTGATATATTATTAGATGTGCCTGAACATCGTAGATTACCTCTGTATCTTAAACTTTTAAAGACGCTTGGAGCTGAAAAATACTTATGGTTATTCTTATGCACTGTTTTTGAATCACATGTCATAAATAATGAAAATATTAAGTCGATGGAGAGAAAAGGTTTAGACAGAATAACAATGTCATTGCCTTCTGAAAAACTTCCAAAAAGAATTGAAATAGCTTTGCAATTGTTGAATCAATTCGACACAAATGTCTCACTTTCCACTTGCGTATCTCTTATGGAATATGTTAAAAGTCTACCAATAGATAAAGAAGCATCTTTATCTAAAACCTCAAAAAGCACATTTAAAGAACACGATTTTGAAATTTTTGACATTGAAACTAAAAGTGCGAAACACCTTCGACACTACAAATATTTAATTTTACAGTTTATTTCAATGTTTACTTCTTCTGTGGATTTCTCTAAGGCAATTAATATCGAGGACAAAAATAAAGACACACAAAGAAAGGCCATCTATCAAAGTTTTATCATAAAAACTTTGAGCTTTATTCCGGAGGTTACTATAGAAATAGAAAAAAACAAAAATACATGTCATTGCAAATTTTGGAAAGTTATTCTACATCATTGTTATGATATTTTAGACAATATAATATCTCTTCTTTCTCCGGACATGTTCTTAGTTGTTGTGTATGGCCTTATGAATCATCAATTGATTACAATTCGGAAAAAAGTACTGGAGCTTTTAATAAATAAATTGCAACAGAATCCTGACGATTTTGAAAAATGCAACGAAAAAAATGTTTTGAAATTACTACAGCCACTACAAGAGTTGATAAGTACAGTTTTAATAAAGACGACGCAAGACGATGTAATCCTATCAAGTTTAAAAACTGTCGATGTGAACGAAAAAAATTTATTACAACAGGCTGGATTTATTGCTGTTAAACAACTATCGAAACTTTTCGCTTTAAAATTTATCGATAATTTTAAAAATATTGTTGTAGTTCTTATAAGTATACTTAAGCAACGCAACCGCACACCAAAGATAATCCTTACTGCTGCTTTTTTAACCCTAGTTGAAGTAATGTCAAATTTAAAAGCATACTCGGTGTCACATTTGCCACAATTTATGCCTCCTTTAATTGATGCTCTAAAAGACCAAGGAACTATATTACAAAAACAGCCTCCAGATAATGTAAGTCTGGCTCTTTTAACAAGTGTTCAAAAGCTTTTTGAATCCATGCCATTATTTTTGGGTTCATATACAATTGGAATTATAACTGAATTGAGTACAATATGGTCACGAATAACTTATTTGTACAACGAACAAGAGCATAAAAAAACATTATTAATTAATAAACTAGATTCAATATGGTCAAAAATAAGTAGCGATATTCCAGCCCGAGTTTTAATTCCCAGCTGTGTGAAGTCATTCAGTACACTGATGGAAACAAAAAATTATTTAAGTATACCCTTCACAATGAAGCTCTTCGGAGCATGTATTTTAAATTCAAGTAATCCAGAATTGTCTGTAATTCAAACAGATCTTACCATTTTTTTCCTGAAAGCTTTGGACTTCCGAACACAAATCGGATCACTTGGTGGATTTTTAACATACGAAGAAATTAATAAAATAGAACAGGAAATTATAAATGCCTTTGTTGTTTGGACCCTCAAGCTATCAGAGAGTTGTTTTAGACCATTATACAAAAAAATTCATGACTGGGCTACTTGGAAAAATGTACCTAAAGAAAGAGTGCTTACATACTTTATTCTCAACAAATATCTCTCAGACTCACTTAAATCGCTATTTGTCTTATTTGCATCAGAGTTTATGGAAAATGCTGCTGATTTACTAAATGCTTGCAACATTTCGAAAAAAAAAATTTTGTTTTTTCCAGACCACGAGATATTCAACACAGAACTTATCAAAAATATTTTGCATATTTTCATCAACGTTTTTAAATATGACGGAAACGGGTTTATAAACACACATCAATTTGATTTTCTTATGCAACCTATCGTGGATCAGTTGGAAAATAATTTAGTTTTGAATAATGAAGAACTTCAAAATATTCTTATATCGTGCATTGGAGAATTCGCTGTAGCAGTATCGAGTGACGTGCTTTGGAAACAGTTAAATTATCACATTTTGTTAAAAACCCGTGGGAACATATCCAAGGCAAGAATAATTGCTTTTAATTGTTGTGTGGAGTTGGCTAAGAAATTGGGTGATGATTTCACATCGCTTTTGCCGGACACTATTCCTTTCGTAGCAGAACTTTTTGAGGATGAAAATGCAGAAGTTGTAAAAAATTCAAGAGCAGCAGTCCAAGAACTTGAAACAGTTCTTGGTGAATCGTTACAAAAATATCTATAAACATTTTCTTTAAAAAAATAATCATGATAAATAAATAATTGGTTTTCTAACGTTTTTTTTTGTGTTATTTCCTGCGACATGCAGCTCCGTCTTGTTGGAAGTACTCGTAAGTCCGCTATTACACGGTGACATTGGAGTGACGACTCACACAAGTGCAAAAGAGAAAGAAAATGAAACTTGCCATTACCTGCATCTATTCCTTCAAGTTCCAGCCATTAAAAATATTTTTTATAAAGCGCAGCGAATTCAAATCTTTTTCATTTGCCTGAGTTTTTACATAATATATATAATTCAAATATAATCTTTAAAATAATCTTTTAAATAGTATCGTGCATACTTAGGAGTAACGAAAGAATAATATTGTGTTGTTATTCATCAGATGGAAGGCAACCTTAGCGGGCAACGAATTTCATCGATACCTTATTGCATAAATGCTATTAAAACATCAAATTGCCTTTTATTGGTTATTTTCATCTAAAAAGTTTTATTTAGTTGTAGATAAGGACAATTCATTTAAAAAAAACTTACCTGAAAACTTTTTTAGTTATCTACAATCAACGACAACAAACACCTAACAGAATATCAGTTGAAGTCGAAAATATGTTGTACTTTACTATAAAATAAAAAGCCGCCAAATGAATATGCTGCGGTCCGAGTCGAACGAACCAAGTCGATTATAAGTCGAAACCGACGAACATATCCGTTTTTACTTTAGATATAATAAGCATATAAGAGAACTCTAAAATTGAGGAAAGTGACACAAATGGAGTGAATTTGAATTTATTTTCATGCGTTGCGCAGCTTTAACCCAACGCAGATGCATTTATTTATTAAACCTGCCACATTGTATTCTATTCTCGATTAGATAGAAAATTGTTTGCGGCGGGTCAATAAGTCCGTGACTTTTTGAATTTCTGACCTCTACTGAAACAGCAACACTGCTCCTGTCAACAGGCATCTGTCAGTTGACTCCTGTCAAAATTTAAACTTGCTGCGTCAGTTAGTTTGTGTTTGACAGCTATTTTTATCAGACTACTCACTAATTTGAGGAGAAAATGGAAAAAAGTGAATTTCGTGTGCTTATTAAGCATTATTTCTTGCGAAAAAAAACCATTACCGAGACCAAGGCTAAGCTTGACAAATACTATGGGGACTCTGCACCATCGATTTCAATGGTAAAAAAGTGGTTTACTGAATTTCGTTGTGGCCGTACAAGCACTGAAGATGCCGAACGTCCTGGACTCCCAGTTGAGGTCTCTACACCCGAAACAATCGAAAAAATTCACGATATGGTGTTGGCCGACCGAAGATTGAAAGTGCGAGAGATTGTGGAAGCCGTAGGGATCTCGCATGGCTCAGTGGTTTCAATTTTGAATGATCACTTGGGCATGAGAAAGCTTTCCGCAAGATGGGTGCCGCGTTTGCTCACAGTCGACCACAAACGCATGTGCAGTTGCCATGGCAAAAATCCATGAATTGGGCTATGAATTGCTCCCTCATCCACCCTATTCTCCAGATTTGGCTCCGAGCGACTACTTCTTGTTCCCAAACCTGAAGAAATGGCTTGGTGGAAAAAGATTTGACTCCAATGATGAAGTCATCTCGCAAACAAAGGCCTATTTTGAGGACCTCGACAAATCATTTTTTTTGGAAGGGATAAAAAAATTGGAGAAGCGTTGGACAAAGTGTGTAGAGCTCAAGGGAGACTACGTTGAAAAATAAAATTATTTTTTTATCAAAAAATCTGTGTTTTAATCCAAAAGTCACGGACTTATTGACCCGCCCTCGTATAATTAAGCGAACGAATTTAAGAGCCTCGACCCATAGATACCGGTGGTGTACCCCTTGTGTGACCTTGCGAGCCAACTGACTCTCTTTTGACTCTGGTCTTATGGAGGTGAAATATGATGCAATGACTTGGAACTCTGATTCGACTCTCCCTGGGCCTAGAGATGGTTTCGGCCAGCCTCTAAGCTTGGAAAGAAATTTAGTCGAGCCTTCACTAATGCTTACAAAACCGAACCAGTATGCGATGCTAATGAACGACAATGGCAAAGTATTTAAGTATTTGCACCTATATGGACGCCTTAGACGCGCTAATGGCCTTCTGGTATCACAACAGTATCAAGTTAGTCTACCTGCGTCCTCAATTTAGGCTGACTGTCCAAGTTGGCGGTGTCCCAAACGAATGCTTTCCGACCTCTCTAAGAGTTATGCGGCGTTTTTTCTTTCCCTCAGTAAGAAAGATTATAGACTGCCTACTGGTTGCTTTGACGTGTACTCCGCGACACAATTATTAAACCAAAGTCTGCGTGTATGCAGCATGTTTAATCAATCTGCAATCAATCGATTGTGGAAAAGACAGTACTTTAATTCCATATTCTCATAGGATGTATTGACAAAAGAGTTTAAGTCCTATGTCCAATTGTTGCAAATTTCGCGAATTAAATTTCAAATTATAATAACAAAGGTGCCGGACTACCGGCCACCAAATCAAACTCAAAGAAAGACGAAGAGAGAGCAAAAAACACGCAACCACACGGATGGTGGTTGATAAGCGAATGAAGAGTAATGTGAAAAATAGGATGGGAGCCCAAAAGAGGATCGCAAAAAAACCGGAATTGCAACAAGCAGCTGGTTCAAGCTGCACACACCGACTGCTCAGCACGGGCAGGGTTCGAAAAAAGCGACCCAATTTTTAAGTGAAATTGGGAAAACATGATCAAAACAACAGAGGTTACTGTTTCCCTGTTCGGGAATAAAAATGTATATTATTTTCTTTGAACAAGGGGGATGACAAAGCCGTGCACAATATTTGATAACACCAATCTTTACGTAAATGTAATTTGTGGCACCGAAAGGGTTGTTGACACCAGAAAATTATCAACGAATTTAAGGCAAAGGTTTACGGAAGGCCCACGATTCCGTACGATCACTCAGTAAATATTTTAGATGACTCATTTGGTGTCAATGGGGTCGCTAAAGGGTTACAAGGTTTAGCAAGATAAGGCGGTAAGGAGATTTACGGGGTCGCGCACAAAATTATCAATAAATCCCAATTCGGGGGAATATCACACAGTAATATAAATCTGTATATGAAAATGGCACAAGGGGTACTTATCTTTTTTTTCTTGGAGCGACCCCAAGGCTCCTGTCTAACGTCGGGGTTGGTGAGGGGGTTGGATACTTCAACTACAGGGTAGTTGTCGGGTTATTCGTGTCTTCGTTTCTTGGAGACTTTCCTGCTCCGGGTTGTCGTGGAATTTGGTTTTGTTGGTTTTTCTGTTTGTGTGTTGTGTAATTTTCTTGTTCGGCTTCGTCTTGGTTCTGGTTTCTGTTGTTTTTGTTTTCTCGCTGTTTGTTTTATTTTTGCTGTTTGTCCGCTTGAGGGGGGGGGGGGGGGGGGGGGCGTAACTCATTGCAGACGAGAAAATAGGAGTGACACAATTTTCTTTTTTTTCCAATTTGGGGGTTTTACAATTTAGAGTCGTTGAACAATGTAATTTAGGGTGGGCTCTCGGCCAATGCTGGTGGTATCGATATCTCGGGGCATCAAGGGGGCAGACCGTCCGTCTGCAAGAGTCTTCAGGCCGTCCGCCTGGCTCTATCCCGGGTACCTAGAAGGTCATCTCTGGAGCGGTAGGCAGAGCGAGGGAACTGGATCCAAACCTGTACCATGGCATCCAAAGAATGACGGGAAGAAAAGAACGTGGACATCACAAGAGAAAGTAGGAGGGCAAATGAGTGAACAGACGACAAAAGGACCAAAGATAGTGGAGGATTTTTGCGGCGCAAAATATAGGCCGATAGGCAATGTATAGGCCGATCTTTGACTGATAAATCTCTTTTGCATATGGAAGACGATCCAGATTTTCACCAGCATCCTCAGTGAAAAAGTTTAAAAAGCAAAATTGCCACATTTGGTCATACAAGTAGTCGGAAATGTTCTATTATAGGTATAACAGCAGCTTTTGTATACGGAAACATTGACCCTTTGATGTAGATTTTATACCGAAACTGAAATAGAGCCGTTATTCTTCGAAGATAACGCTTACTGGTCAATTACATTCAATAGAGACCTCTGTGCTTCATGTTATATTTTTTTGTAAACAACCTGGAACAAGACTTCGAGCATATGCGGTTTTAATGGTGCCCGAACAACCACAGCGTAGATGTGAATTGCCAATCCTGGGCCAGGGAGCCATAGGGCTAATTAGTAAACGCACGACTTGCAAAGCAAGTTCTCTGCAAAGTACATTCAATAGAAAAGTCGAAAGGTCAAAAGCATATGTTTACATTACAAGTGCAACATTCCTTTGACAGTGGCACAAATGCTCTTGCTTTCGCGTAAAAAAAAAACTGAATTGCAGTAACTTTCCGTCGTGTGTTTGCGAATCACCTGCTCTGCACATTTTGCGCAACATATGCGTTTACGAATTTGGCCATACATATGTATATACGTATTAAGACATGTTGCGTGGTTTGGGGTAAATGTCTTGTGCGTGAAGGTCATTGACTTTGTCACACATTGTTGGAGGCAAGGGTGAATGGTTTTCGAGTGTGTCTATCAATTTTAAAGCCTCTTCATCCATATTACTTGTGCTGCATTGTGGATAAATAAATAAATAAATTTCCGATTTATTGTGGTGGATCTGTGGATGAGAGCAGAAGTTTGAAGAATTCTTAAATGAGTTCGCTACCGATATACAACGCCTAGTATAGTATACATAACATTTCCAGACTGCCTAGAAAACACTACAAACCACACTGCAATCAGTTTTACTAGCTTTGTATTTAGTATGGCGTGTATTTTTCAATAACGATAACTGATAAAAACGATGTTGTACGCCTTTTGGAAGACACTTTTAAACCTTTATCGGACCTCTTAAGAAATTAGTTTCAACACGAAATACTGATGATAAAATAAATCAAACTAATTTTGAAATAAACACAAGTACTCCTATAAAAAGGAAATCGTCTCTTACAAAAATACGAATATCAACTATTGAAGAAGGAGCAAGCAAGGATGATAATTTCTCTTGAGGAGAAACAATAAATTAGATTTAGATATATATTGGATTGATCCAAACGAGTTAGTTGATAGATTAAGACTTCTTATTTTTTCCAATCAGCAGGTTATGCGAATCATAATAATCAAATTGTTCCCATCATCGACGAACTAAGAGAATGTAATATAATATTGTAGTATAAATCATTTATCGTGCGGTTACCTAAGACGCAAACGCCCACAATTTTCGTTCTTTTTTTTTGCACACACTCCCATAAATAATTTATGATATTCATGACATATCGTAAACTTGTGGTCAGCCTGATGAGAATTCTAAAAAAATCAAAGAATTCTGTAAAATTTTGAACTCGCAGGGAACGGAGTACTTATACGAGTAAGAATTAAACCAACTCTAAACTGGTGCCTTTAAGGAAACAGTAAAAATTTCCTTGATACGGACCCCTGCCGCCCAGGATTTGCAAATCACATTTACTACCCCACCCAATTATTAAGTTTATTCTAATCAATAATTTAAACAATAAACGAAGTAGCGCAATACTGATCTTTTCGTATTGGATTTCAGATTTTGAAGCCACTGAAACAATCTACGATTTGAAAAGTTACATTAGTTATGTAGGTAAGCGTTAGCCCACGTAACACACTAGAGACATCTACAAAACAAAGCTTACTACAATTGACTTCTACAGCCGAAACTTGGTGTTGGTTTACAGTCGGAAATTGTAATGCCGATGAGTTTCCCGCCTAGTCTAACACTACTATCTTTGCAGCATGTACATCAAGACTGGTCTTCAGCAACAAACCAGAAACTTTCGTCGTGTCACAGAGATATAGCATTTTCTTCCAGAAATGTCCTTTCATCACGGAAGGACTTAGCCCGGCATAGTATATTTATTTAATATCATAATATGTTATATTTCACAATATTTTCGAGAAAATCTAAAACTAAAATAATTGAACAGATAGACCACATCTGGTACATAATAAAGAAGATATACATACATATATAAAGTGTACGCGATGACTGTGATGAATCGTTATGGTACTGTTCTCAACACCTCGACTTGCCGTATGTTTCAACTTCGCGTATTATACCTGAGGATCTTGATTAAGAAGCGTATAATATAAAACTTGTGTAAGAAGTTAGGCCAGTGGACCTTTCGGATTGTTTCAGTTTCAGTTGATATGCTTTTGGAAAGCTTCAAGAAGATCCGTTTTTTTTTAATCAACGTTTTGTTCAGGGATGTGGTCCACTTACTAAATTGCCTTGCATAACTAGCAAAAGCTGTCATTACATCCAGATAAAACAACGGTTTGGCGTGGTTTATGGGCTGGCATCGGTCGATATCCCGTGAAACCATGACTATTTTTGAGAGCGAATCGGTGTAGATTGTTTGCGGCGGGTTTTCATCCAATCCGCATCCCTTCCCCTCCGCAGCTTAATGCTATAATAGAAATCGGCGGATGCACAACACTATAGTTCGGTTGAACCTCATTGCCGATCTTCATTAATATCAGTTGTGTTCAGTTAAAGTTTCAAAGTAAAGTTGTTTAAACTGTTAAATAAATTTTTTTATGGATACAATTGTTTTTTTTTTTTATGGAACGGAAGGAAGAAGAAAATGATTCCCGACTTATTCGTTGAAAAATAAGAAGTACGGCGACTGATGTTTCCTCTATGCCAGAAGTTAACCAAACTTTTTTTTCTTATCAACATTAATTTATGCAGGCCTCCATAAATTTATTAAACATTTCAGGGCAAATAAAATGGCATTTAAATACGTGCTTGACGAATTAAAATCTAAACTGCCACCAGTGATCAGAACTACATCATTGACCCCGGAATTAAAGCTGCAGAATGTTTAAGATGTTAAGCTGAGGGTGGATACCAAACCGGTACTGGCATGGACAATATTGGAATGCCACATCCGACAATTTCAGTGGTTTTTTCTAAAGTTTTCAGTATATTAGAAGATGTTTTATGTCCAAAATAAATCGGTTTGAATATGAAGGAAGAAGAGAAGAGGGAGGCAAAACCATATTTTTATGAAAAGTCAAGACTCCCGGGTGTTATCATATGTATTATGTGTGACATAAAAATTGCGAAACCGCAAGGAGAAAATGCACATCTATTTATCAACAGAAAAGGGGCACATAGTCTAAACGTTATGATAGTAGGTAATCAGTATAAATGTTTTCATTACTTTTTTTTAATGTTTTCTTTTTCAGATATATGATGATACCCTGGGGCCAACCATGATTCTTTTATTTGGGGCAATAGCGATGCCTTTTCGTTTTTAGATCATTGTAAGACGCGGGCAACAGAAATACATCAAAAGAATGTCATTGTTATAATTCTCTTTTATAGGAGATGCTGGATTTCCTTTGTCACCATGGCTTATCACGCCATATGGAAATGCTGGCGTTGATATTTCGAAAGACAGGTTCAATAGCAGCTATAGCAAAGTCGAATGAACTATAGGCGTTTGGAAAAATTGGTGGCGGTGTTGTCTCGGTACTAGGCAGCTTCATTATTCTCCGCAAAAAAATCTGTGCAGATCATAAATGTTAGCCCTGCACTACACAGTATACGGATTCACTATAATGTGCATGACGAGAGTTTTAAATCCTGGAAGATAATAATGAAGTATAAGATAATGTTACAGAATCCATACAGTTCTATTAATCCGAAGCAAATCGAGTCGGAGAAGAGCTGTTACAAACTTTCTTATTGAAAAAAATCAATTTTTTTTAAACAAAGTCTTATTAAACATAAATCAGTACTTAATGAGAACTTGGTACTTTGACTCCTGCTTGGGGCCGAATATACAGTACCTCTTTATATTATTTACATACAAACAACTTCTTGGCAAAAAGTAAAAGTAAACTAAAAATATTACAAATCAGCCTCCATTGCAAAAAGTTTATACATATAAATAAAAAGAAAATTAACACATATTAGATTTCTGGCAAATAATAAGATAATGACCTTCTTGGAAGGAATAAGAATTGCGTAAAATAATTTAAAATAAATAAAACTTAGCAGTACTAGAAACTCAGTTTTTTAAAGTTGAATTCACATTCATTAATTCTAATTCCACCAGTTCCCCCTTAATCTGATTTTATTTTTACGATTAGATCCATTCGCTCATTGTGCCTCTTTATTTTATCCAAATATATAATAACAATAATAATAAAAAAATAATAGAGCCTTATTTCATGTAAAAATAGTACAGAAATCTTACAATGCATTCAATTCAACATTATATTATTATATTGTATTACAAGAGTTTTTACATAAAATAGTTAGTAGCATTCTTTCTTCAGAAGGACGAGAGGCGAACGCACCATTAATTTAAACAATCAAAATAAAGAATAAATGTGTATATGGGAATTAACAATTGAAAATAAATATATACGTAGATAAGAATAAAAATATCAATTAAACAAATCATTGGATTCAACAGATTTTTTATTACACAATGATTGAAAGAAAAGAGCCACATTCGAATATTTTTTAAAAAGATTGATTCCTTTCTAACGCGTCTTAGACTAGCGGACAAACAATTAAATAGGCGATATGGAGTTACATTATATGTAAAACCAAGAAAAAGTGTTTTATTGATTTTTGGTACAACAACAAAATTACTGGTATTAACGCGTAGGTTGAGACCTTATCCGGCCTACTCCGACACATTTGGAGCTCAGGCCGGTAAGAATTTCCGATACTAAGTCAGGGTCTTGGAAAAGAGATGGTGGCGGAAGAGCCCTTAATGGACCAAAGGCAGCACTCACATTCCAGAACGGGTTACTGCCTTTCGGTCCAACCGACCCCTCGTACTAGAGGTATCAAAAAATGGAACTGGCTCTTCAGGTTGGGAGTTATGACGCCGAGGTAGCTGCCGGCCATGGAAATAACTACAAAGTTACGGAACAACAACAAGCCCCGGATATGGACGGATCTACTGTTGACAGCCCATGCAAACGAACTAAGGACTACTAATACAAATATGCGCGAACGCCACCACAGTGTAGAAAGATGACGACACCAAAGATGCGTTCTATAAGCTCTTGAACAAGACCTATAGACAATGCCCGAGGGTTTTAATGGAAAGCTAGGAAGAGAAGGCATCTTCGATAGCTTCTAACACAGCTTCTGGTGTGCTGAGTTTCACACGACAACCACAACGAAACCCCTGGTTTAATGAAGAATGCCGGAAAGCACACACAGCTAAGCAAAAAAGACGCAATGCGGCACTGTAAAGGAAGACTAGAGCTGCTTACGATCTCTATGAGCAGAAGAGGAGAGACGAACACCGGCTTCTTAGGGGGAAAAAGAAAAAGCATGAGAAGCATGCGGTCGAGATAATTGAGAGATGCTATTCCAGGAATGAGATTCGGAAATTTTACCAAAAGGTAAAAAAAATATGCCAAAGACACAAACCCCGAACCGAAGCGTAGTATCGTCGCAGTTGATGCTGAGAATGTGGAAAGATTACTTCTGTAGACTGTATAACGGCGACGACAAAACAAATATCTCCATCAGGCAGAATAAACCTTTCAACCAGGACGATGTTGACCAAAAATTCCGTCGATCCGACCTGGATGAAGTGAAGACAGCAATATCTAAGCTGAAGTCCAACAAAGCTGCTGGAGCGGACGGCCTGACCGTCGAGGTCTTCAAAGCGGCAGGCGATGACTTGTAAGGAGCATAAACCAACTCATCTCTAAAATATGGTCGGGCGAAAGTATGCCCGATTAATGGAACCTCAGCATTGTTTGTCCGATCCTCAAGAAAGGAGACCCTCTGAACTGCTCCAACTAAAGAGGCATCAGTCTTCTTAACATCGCGTACAAGATCTTATCTGCCGTATTATGTGAATGCCTGAATCCCTTCGTCAACAACCTGATAGGTCCATATTAATGTGGCTTCAGGCCAGGAAAGTTCACCATCGACCAAATATACACACTACGGCAGATCTTGGGGAAAACTCATGAGCTTCAGATCGATACACACCATCTATTGATCGATTTTAAGTCGCGTATGACAGCATCTATAGAGACGACGGCATCCGTCTGTGCAGGATAACGATGGAGAATGCACTCTGCTCCATCAAGGTATGTAGTCAACCCACCGAGATCTTTGATGTCAAAAAAAGGATTTAGACAAGGCGATGCGCTTTCATGCGATTTTTTCAATATCATACTTGAAAGAATAGTGCAGAACTCATGAGCAAACACAAGAGGCGCAATCATTCCGTCCGTCCAATTACTCGCATATTCCGACAATATTCACAAAATCGGAAGAAAGCAGCATGATGGCAGTGAAACTTTTGAAGGTATTGGAACGGAAGCGGTAAAAATGGGCTAAGCGGTCGATGAGGGCAAGACTAAGTATATGCCGTCAAGCAAAAAGGACACTGAACACCGATGTCTCGGACATCAAACAATAAAAGTTACCCTATATGGACCTTAATAATCTCAGTCCTGCTCTATGGCGCAGAGGCATGGACATTATCAAAAATGGATGAAGGTGCTCTTGCCTTCTTCGAGAGGAAAATTCTTCGAGTTATTTTCTGTCCCATCTGCACTGACGGTGAGTGGAGGAGGAGATAAGTTAACGCCACAAAAATGCAAAACACATATGTTTTCACGGTACCAAAGATTGAGACATGCAAGCATCCCGTGTCATCGTTCCCACGAGCAGAGGAAACTTCCAACGACACCTGAGTTGTCAGCAAACATCCGATGCTGATACCTTCAACGACACCTGAGATATCAGAAAACATCCACTGCACCGTATTTGGGATTGTTCGAGTTAGGTATTGATTGCAATGTTAGTTCAGTTCTAAGTAAGCTTTAAGAAGCAAAAAAATAAAACATGTTTTTTTTAAATTAATAATAATATAATAGTATAATTGGCGCCCAAAGTGTTTGGCTCGGGTAACAAGTGCAGAGTGAAAAATTCAACAAGTCCGACCTTAAGTAGCTCGCGTTTGTATTTTTAAATAAATCTTATAAAATCGACCTCAAGTAGCTCGTGTAAGGTTTTATAGTGAATTCGTGTTAGTGCGGAAGAACTTAAAATCCGTCATGAAAGTGTGCTCTGTTTCCTGTCCCGGGTCAAGCCCACAACCACCTAAACGATCATCGTCAAACATCGATAGATTTTGAAAACCACGAGGGAGTGTGGATGAGGTGCCTTAGTAGCAGAAGCAAAAAGGAATTCAACTTAATCCCCCAGCGTGGGATGTTCGTCAACATTTTTTTAAGCGTAAGAGTTACATTATTAAAGGTTCACTTCTCTTTCAAAAATTTAAGTAGATATGTACGTTTAAAAGTGTGATTAAAAATAAAAAAAGATATTCGAATTAAAAAAAAAGGGGAAAAGAAAGAAATCTGTTGTAAAAGGTAAAATAAGTTTTGAGAAAACTTTTTGTCAGAAAATTAAATTAGAAGTTAAGTAAAAATAATTCAAAGAAGTAAAGCGAATACTAGGATAATAAGGGTATACATACGCATTACATATATAATTCTTAGTGAAATTTTCGGTTCCATAAACAAATCCATTTACATATTGAAAAATTTAACGACTTTATTCCTCCAAAATGTCCAACCCTGTGTTACGCCCTTCTGTCTTGAATGTTGAAGACCGCCAAGCAAATACCTCCAATGAAAATATTTCCAATGCAAATAACGATGTAAAGTCAACTCCAGAACTTGAGGAACTTATCACGAACATAGTTAACAAGGTTTTAACAGATGAGTGCAGGAATGTTATTAGATCCATAGTAAACCCTGATAATCCGATCCAAAGAGGTACCGACCAAACTATAGATCCCAGATACAAAGCCCACTTAGCAGGTTTAGACAAAATACCGGACGTCGTCCGAAGTTTAAGAGAGTTCTCCGGAACTCCCGGTGAGTTTAGCTTTTGGTGCAAAAGCGTCTTGGTATTTACCACCACCTAAAAGGAACTCCGAAATACTTCGAAATACTTCTGAACATAGTTAGAAATAAAATCATAGGCAACGCGGATGCGATTTTAGAATAGTACAACATCTCGCTCGAGTGGGAGTGTATATCAAGTTGCTTAACTCTTCACTATGCAGATCGACGTGATCTGGGTACACTAGAGTACCAGATGACGACGATTGTGCAAGGTAATAGCACAATATAATCATACTACCAATCGGTGTACAACAATCTTTCACGGATCCTGAACAAATTCGCTAGTATGAACCTACCGCCAGACGCGTTATACCATTTAACGGCATCCTATAGGGAAAAGGCACTTGATAACTTTATATGGGGTCTCAAAGCAGATTTGCCACGGCTCCTTGGCATAAGGGAACCAGCAGATCTGCCGACTGCTCTAAATTTATGCCTAAAGCTGGATCAGCAGTTTAGAGCTAATTATGCGAACCATGGTACTGGTGCAAGTAGAAAACCACAACCAGCTCCACCAATGCTTCCTCGTTGAAATCAACAATTCTATCCCCAGGCCGCTCATCTTCCACAAATAGCCCAATACTATTCTCAACAACCTCAGGACTTTCAGGGACAAACACAAAATTATCAACCTAATTATCAGCCTAATCACAGACCAAATTCCCAACCTATTCATTCGCCAAATCAAGTGCGACAAGTACCAAATGCTTCCGCACCTAGACCCCCTCCAAGAAGTGAGCCTATGGATGCGACAACTATGAGGACACACAACGTCAATTATGTATGGTATATCCCTACCATACTTCGAATGTAGAAGATGAAAAAATCCTGAAATTTCTAGTGGACACCGGTTCCAACAAAAATTACGTGCAACCCAGTTTCGTCCCTAATCCTATTCCTAACCAAAAAAAAACTTCCTAGCAAATTCTATATGTGGCAATATTGAGATAACACACCATGCAATTCTCAAACTTTTCGGTCTGAACGAGGGTATCAAATTTTTCCTTCTACCATCTCTTAAATCCTTCCACGCCATTCTCGGTAACGACAGCCTTAAAGAACTGTCGGCTATAATTTTTACAAAACAAAATTACATGTTAGTGGGAAATAAAGTAAAGGTACAATTAAAACAACAGGTTTCTGAATCGGTGCATAACATCAACTTAAGAACGAACCATATGTCCCAAGAGCAAACAAATAAATTGAACGTCGTTGTTGCAAACTATTATAGTTTGTTTGGTGAACCAAATGAAAAGTTAACATATACTACTAATGTGAAAGGAAGAATTCTCACAACTTCCGACGATCCCATTTATTCAAAACACTACCTACCTATGTCACTAAAGACAGAAATAGACAAACAAATTATGACGGAATTATCCGAACTTAACGGTCATCGTATAATTCCCCTGTATGGATCGTACCGAAAAAAGCGGATGCCTCCCGTGGGCGAAAGTTCCGCATGGTAATCGATTACAGGAAATTAAACTGGGTAACGATCTCTGATCGATACCCTATTCCGTAACTAACGAAGTCCTAGCTCAACTAGGAAAAAATAAATACTTTTCGGTGCTAGACCTTAAAAGCGGCTTTCACCAAATTCCTCTTCACGAGGGCGATATAGAAAAAACCGCATTCTCCGTAAATAACGGAAAGTATGAGTTTATTAGACTCCCTTTTGGCTTGAAAAATGCTCCAGCTATTTTTCAACGCATCTTGGACGATATGTTACGAGAACACATCGGGAATATCTGTTACGTATATATCGACGATATAATCGTTTTTAGCCAAAATTCCAAAACTCACTTTCAAAATTTAGATAAAATTTTTAAGACCCTTCAGGAAGCCAATCTCCGAGTACAATTAGACAAGTGCGAATTCTTTAAGCCAGAAGTCGAATTTTTGGGTTCTATAGTATCCTCAGACGGTATAAAAGCCAACCCCACTAAAGTAGAAGCAATAGTTAACTTCCCGTATCCAAAAACGCTTAAAGACTTACGCTCATTTCTTGGTCTTGGATTTTACGAAGATTCATCAAAGATTACTTTAAATTGGCAAAACCCCTTACAGCCCATTTAAGAGGGGAGGATGGACGTACACCCAAATCTGCGTCAAGCAAAAAACTCATATTTTTAGATGAGGCAACTAAGGAAGCTTTTGACAAAATCACATATTCTCTTGTCTTCAAAGACGTGGTTTTAACTTATCCAGACTTCAATAAGGAATTTCAACGTACGACAGATGCATCAGACTATGCAATCGGGGCCGTACTTTTGCAAGACGATAAACCGATAACTTTTATTTCACGGACTCTCAATAAAGCGGAAGAAAACTATGCCGCTAACGAGAAAGAAATGCTGGTTTTAGTATGGGCTCTGAAGTCATTAAGAAATTACCTTTATGGACAAACAAAAATGAAAATTTTCACAGACCTCCTGCCACCCAAAACAGCGATGAAAGTTCCGGACATGAGCTCATTCAAATTGTCGACGTACCAATCAATATTTTTAAAAACCAAATCTTTCGAATTTCAAATAGTCTTCCCTACATATCATAGGCATACTATAATTGAAACAAACTACACCCATGAAAAATTAATAAACATCCTCAAAAAGTACCTAAATCTATCCGTTACTAGTGCCATCAAAACCAAAGAGAAAATTTTAGGCCAGACACAGGAAATATATCCCTCTCACTTTCATCAATACCGAACGCGTTTCGCCGGAAATTTTGTCATCGATCTCACTGATGAAAATCTACAAGAAGTGGAAATTATAAAAGAACATAACCGTGCTCATCGTAACGCGCGCGAAAACAAAATTCAACTTTTACAAACATATTATTTTCCCCGCATGAAACAAAAAATAGAGAAAATTACCAAGATTTGTAGAATTTGTAAGGAGAATAAATGTGACAGGCACCCTAACAAACCCGAACTCCAACCAACCCCCATTCCTACAAACCCCGGTCAGATGATCCATATTGACATTTATTTTACTAACAAACATACTATATTAACTGCAATAGACAAGTTCTCGAAGTACGCATTAGCAAAAATATTGAAATCAAGATCCGCGGCAGATATTAAGGAACCCCGTAGAGCGCTGATATGAGCTTTCGGCGTCCCATAAACCGTAGTCATGGATAACGAAAACTCCCTTAGCACTAATTCGATTACCTTCATGTTGGAAAATATGTTTAATATAAACGTTTTTAAAGCTCGACCTTACACAAGTTCCGTAGTGAGGTTGGATAATAAAATAAAATCAAACAAACACTCACCTCTTGTGTTTGTGTCTCCGCTTCCCCATTGTGTGTGATGGGCGTTCGCATTAGGTCTTTCTCCCTCGCCAAGTCCCTGAACTTCTCCGTGATGACTACCTCAGAGTTGTAGGGTAGATAGGCCGAGGTCAGCTAAAGTGGTTTGCCACACTCCCTCTCACAAATTACCGTCGTCAGATAACCTGAGCTGAAATTATGCAAAAGAAATGCCTTTATTTGCTTTTTGATGAGGATACAAGTCTTGATCTTACCTTTTGCCCTGAAGAACAAGTCATAATTTTTTAGCCTGAGCGCCTGGATCGCATTGTTCTCGTTGATCCAAGGCTCTTGGATAAGTATGGCTGTGACATCCTGTCTGGCGATATACTCCACCAGACAGGCCGTCGCTGCCTTACTGTGGTGCAGGTTTATCCAACGCCATCGCATTGAAGTTCCCCGTTTTCTGTGGTGGATAACTCCTTCCATAGGGCGTCTTGGATCTTCTCCTCGACGTTTTTCCACTGGTCGACTGTAAGGCGGCCGCATGGTTCCAGCTCGTTTATCACAGCAACGAGGAGCTCGCCCTTCGGGTCGCTTCGCTTACGACGCAAAGCAGGCAAAGTACCAGCCTTCACCTTTTTCGCGGTGTTTTTTTGTTCGAAGGTAGAGGGCGCCTGATCGGTTTCCTCTCCGCCTTTGCCGCGACATCTCCCTTGCCAGTCATCTGTCGAGTGGGCGATTGTTTGGCCAGGATGACCTTCGCTCTCTCGAGGGCGGCTTTTTCCCACTTAATTAGGCTGTTGGGATCACAGCCTTCGTACTTTGTTACCTTTCGCTTCGCGTTACGTAGCAGACCTTGCCTTTTGGTGTACGTTTTTCGCACCCTTAGTAGCGACGGTGGAAGTGGCAGGCGCAGCAGCTGAGTCAGCTGTTTCCACCTTTTCCATCCCCGTAACACTGCCCTGTTTATTCCGATTTACGGGGTTTTACCCTGCTTATCGCCAGTGTGAGTGCCAGCCTGCTCACAGGTGATATCGCTAGCGTTAGTGAGTGTTCTTTCGAACTCCTCACCATCGCTAGCCACAAGCTCAGCTTCTTCCAATACCCTTGCCAAGAGGGAGGTGGATGAAGTGGATATTTCGCCTTCAATCACCTCTAGCTCTTCCTGGACAGGGATTGCTTGTTTTGTCAATGTTTTTGTTTTTTTGTTTTCCATTTCTTATTAATTAGTTTTTTTTAATTAATTTGTTGAAATCAATAAGAGAAAAGAAAATAAATAAGGCCCAAGATATAAAAAACTTGAGATTCTAATTCAATTTCTTATCCAGAAACACGCCAAGGTACTTCCCACTATCCGAAAGGGACAGATCCATTCCGCCAAGTATTGGCACAAAAATCTTACGAGTATCAAAAATTAATCTATTAGCAGGGCACCGCTACCATTATGCCCTGCTCAGATACTGGATTATAGTAACTCGCAACTTATTAAAATTAGTACCGGTCGTGCAAAAGTACAAAATGGATCGTTTAAGATTATCCATATAATCGAGATTGAAACCTACGAGGTAGCAGTAGAACAATTGGAAGCTTTCCTAGCGTCATCAATTCGAAAAGATCATCCCTTGTGTCCTAACCTTACCTTTGAAATTTCCCAGTTAAAAATTTACATTTCTAGATTAAAAATAAATAATAGATCTAGGAGGTCATTGGACTTCTTAGGCAGTGCGTCGAAATGGAACGCCGGTAGCCCGGACCACCACGATCATGAAATTATTACAGACAAAGTAAATAATGTACTTAGAAATAACAACAATCAAATAATAATAAATAAAATGACTATAGATAAGTTGAGGGAAGGAACTAATGCAACAAATAATTTAATAAGAGCTATTTCAGAAAACAATAATAATTATACCGGAAGAATCATGAAAATAAAATACAAATCAAATATAATTAAGGAGGAGTTAGTTAATCTCGCATACGCCATACGTTGGGCGAAAGCAAATATTGTAAATTCTTTTATCCTATCGAATTCGGAATTTAATGTACTGTAATATTTCGGCTAGGGTTCGAAATGATAAAACGTTATTCTGTTTCTAAAAACACTCTATTTATTATTATTTAAATATAACTTTCAATTAATTCACAAACAATTTCACTTCTATTTCACAATTCAAATCTCTTATTTTTCACTTAGTAAGACTTAGGTCCTTTTCCATCGCTTTCCAAAAATCAACTTATCGTCCGCAGTTTCTCATCCTACGAGTATATTTATACCACATTTGTCGGGTTCTAGTTCTTTCTGGTGACTTCTGGTTTGAAACTGGGGAAATAACTGAACTCTCCAACGTGGAGAGTTTGTATGATCCTAAAACTATGCAATTGAATAATACAATTGAAAGTTGTATTTAAATAATAATAAATAGAGTGTTTTTAGAAACAGAATAACGTTTTATCATTTCGAACCTTAGCCGAAATATTACATTGGTGTCAGAAGTGGGATAAAACTTATTCTGAGTGCTGTGAAAAAAAAAAATAAATAAATAAATAAAAAAAAATGCCACGTACATTGCTGGAGCTAAGTATACCCCAGCTGAAAATTGAGCTAGAGAAGCGGAATCTTTCCACAGCTGAAGGGGAAAGTGATTTGATTCTTCGGCTACAAGAAGCGATCGAAAAAGATGGAAAAGATCCGAAATTCATTTTGTTCGACGTAGAAGAAGAACATGTGAGCACAGGAGTTGACATGGCTGTTATGATGGAATTACTCCTTGGATTGAATTCTAAATTTGAAGAACAGAAGAATTCTTTAGAAGAACAAAGGAGAAGTATGGATTCTAAGTTAGAAGAACAAAAGAATTCCATTGTTGCCGCGCAGAAAGACACAGTTGAAGAGTTCAAGAATTATCTAGAAGCGAATTTCGAAATAATCGATCAAAAATTAAATATGCACGAGGCAAAACTCGCAAAGGTTGGAACCGAGTTCCAGGAACAGCTCGTGAAAGTCGAGGAGCAGTTCGGGAAGGTTGAAAAATATATTGAGAATCTTGCTAAAGAACTCGAGAGAGTGAAGAAACAGAAGGTCCGAGAAATTTCTACAGACAGCCCTAGAAGGAAAGAGATGCAACCGCCTGTTTTCGATGGCCAAACATCGTGGCCAAATATATAGAAGACAATTTGAAGCAGCTGCCATGACCAACAACTGGGACGACGGAGAAAAGTCGATTGCTTTCACGCTGGCACTGAAAGGAACAGCTGCGGAATTGCTGCAAACTATCTCAGAAGATAAACAACCCAACTACGACGCTTTGGTTAAAGCCATAGAAATGCGCTTCGGAGATGACCATATGCAGCAAGTATACAGAGTCCAACTGCGCAGCAAAGTCCAGAAGAGGGGCGAAACACTTCAGCAGTTGCAGGCCGATATCGAACGGTTAGCGCATTTATCTTATCCTAATGCCGGAGAAGACCTTATCAACGAAATGGCTGTAGAGGCGTTTACCCAAGCGATTGAAGATAAGCAGTTGCAAATGGGTGTAAGAATGGCTGGAAAACGAACCCTTCCTGAGGCCCTAGCATTTGCACCGACGATGAAAGCTGCCGCCCAAACATCTCAAGAAATCCACCGCGTGAGAGAAGTGACAGCCGTGGAATGCTCCTGCCAACGAGCAGACGTAGAGGACAAGTCCGTTGTTGGAACTGCAACAAAATAGGACATCTGCAGCGTGAGTCCAGGTCTCCACTTAAACAACGCAGTTGTCCACAATGCGCTGCTAGGAGGCGTAACGAAGAGGCATCTGGCAGGAATAACAAATATCTTGCAAGCACACCAAGTTGTCGAGAGAAAATGCTGCTATATCTTTGCCATCAAGAAGCACAGCCGAGTTGAAAAGAACTATACTCAGGCAAACCGAGCTGAACCGAAGCAAGGAGCGGTGGCAGAGGAACTAATCAACGAATTTGCAGACGTATTTGCCTCGCAGGATGGCGAATATGGCAGCACACATTTGGTACAACACCGAATAGACACTGGAGATGCAAGTCCCATACGTCAACCTCCTAGGCGTTTACCATTAGCTAAGCAGACGGAGGTTGCAGAAATGGTTTCGTCTATGGAAAAGGAAGGGTTGATTGAAGGTTCTAAGAGTCCGTGGGCATCACCCGTTGTACTGGTCAAGAAGAAATACGGCACCAATAGATTCTGCGGGAATTATCGCCAGCTAAATAATGTCACCAAGAAGGATAGCTACCCCTTACAAAGGATTGACGACACACTGGACACACTGTCAGGAGCGCAATGGTTCTCCACACTTGATCTGAAGAGTGGCTACTGGCAAGTACAGATCCATCCGGAGGACCGTGAGAGGACAGCCTTCACCGCAGGAAACGGGCTTTGGCAATTCACAGTAATGCCATTCGGATTGTGCAATGCTCCGGCAACCTTTGAGCGTCTAATGGAACGCGTTTTGCTGGGACTAACATGGACAACCTGGACGATGTCATTGTGGTTGGAAAAACTTTTCAAGAACATCGAAATAACTTAAAGGAAGTGTTCCAAAGACTACGAAGTGCACAGCTAAAGCTAAACCCGAAGAAGTGTCATCTCTTTAAGTTTAAGAGAAAGTAGTTTCCTACTTTAGTAAGGTGCCCTCTAAGCCGGAAAGGAACTACAGTGTCACCAGGCGGGAACGTCTTTGTAATGAAAGTCCCGAACTAAAGGCATACTGGGCACAGTGGGACTCGCTTCATGTCCGAGATGGTGTTTTGAGGCGAAGGTGGGAAAGCTCGGATGGAAAGTCGTTTGTGATGCAGCTCGTTGTGCCAAGGTCGAGAGTCAGTGACGTGTTAAGGGAACTGCACGATGGAGTATCCGGAGGCCACTTGGGAGTAAATAAGACGTTAGAAATGTTGCGAGATCGTTTATATTGGGTGCAAGCCAAGGACGATGTCGAAAATTGGTGCAGAAAGTGTGTCACCTGCGCCGCCAGTAAAGGCCCGAGGGTTAAAACTCACGGCAGAATGCAGCAATACAACGTTGGAGCGCCCTTCGAGAGAATCCCAGTTGACATCGCAGGACCGTTTCCTGAAACCGAAAAGGGAAATCGCTACATTCTTGTTGTTATGGATTACTTCAGTAAGAGGCTTGAGGCTTTCGCTATCCCTAACCATGAAGCCAAAACCGTGATTGAACAGATCGTTTACAACTGGGTGAGCAGGTTCGGCGTACCGATGGAATTGCACTCGGATCAAGGGCGCAACTTCGAGTCCAAGATTTTCCAAGGGGTGTGCGAGCTACTGGGTATCAAAAAGGCGAGAACAACACCGCTCCACCCACAATCGGACGGGATGGTGGAACGCTTCAACAGAACCTTGAATGAACACCTATAAAAGGTCGTTGGCGACAAGCAATGCGATTGGGATAGGCAAATTCCAATGTTTCTATTAGCCTATCGGAGTGCAGAACACAACACCACAGGTCACACTCCATCGGAAATCCTTTTCGGTCGAACAGTCCGGATAACTAGTGATCTGATGTTTGGATCACCGCCGTCTGAAGAGAACAGAAATGAAGACGACTATGTCGCAGACCTCAGACGGATTATTAGGGACGTGCACCAAAGAACCAGGGATAAGATCAAGATAGCCAGTGACCGCATGAAGACGAGGTATGATGTCAAGGCGACCACAACGGGATTCCAGGAAGGAGATCTAGTGTGGCTATATAACCCTCATAGACGGAAAGGCGTATCACCCAAATAACAGCAAGACTGGGAAGGACCCTATAAAGTGGTAAAGCGCATCAACGATGTTGTCTATCGCATTCAACGAGGAAGAGGCAAGATGAAAGTGGTTCATGTGGATCGAATTCATCGCTATATTGGGTAGAATGTCGAAGAGTTTGTTCGGGACGAACAAGTTTAAGAGGGGGATATTGCGGTATATATGTGATTAAATCAATTATCCAGTGTTGCATAACTTTAGGATCATACAAACTCTCCACGTTGGAGAGTTCAGTTACTACCCCAGTTTCAAACTAGAAGTTACCAGAAAGAACTAGAATCCGACAAATGTGGTATAAATACAGGATCAGAAACTGCGGACGATAAGTTGATTTTTGGAAAGCGATAGAAAAGGAGCTAAGTCTTCATAAGTCAAAGATAAAAGATTTGAATTTTGAAATAGTAGTGAAATTGTTGTGAATTGATTGAAAGTTGTATTTAAATAATAATAAATAGAGTGTTTTAGAAACAGAATAACGTTTTATCATTTCGAACAATAGCCGAAATACTACAATACAATAATAGAAACTCTACGTAAAGCTGAAATTGTTCCAATTTTAAATATAGACGAAGCCTTGGAATTTGCCGAGATGAAAATTGCCTCAAATGTCAAAAATCGTATTTATTGTACATTTTAAGCTTTCCAATGGCCAATTAAGAAACCTGTAATATTTCAATACAAAAACCTGCCAAAATTAAGAAAGTTATAAATAAAATAGAATACGATTCCATCTTGGAATGTAATAACAATATTTACGGCATTGCAAGTACATGTAAAACTTATAATAGTTTATGAATTTGTAGGAAAAATAATTTAGTTAATTTGGGAAACTCGACGTGTATCACAAAACTAGTGAAGAGTCAGAAAGCTGATTGTTTTATCATAAACAACGAACATGTTCCAGATATAGAAGCAGTTTCACCGGGTATCCTATTGGTTAATCAATTTAATCGCTCAATATTAATACACAACAAAACCCTAATGCTTCATGGTACCTACATAATAAAACATTTCAATACTACCATCGGCAGCAATGGAAGAAAAATTGTGGCTAAGGAAATCACTCATTACCAACTTCTACCGGCAATACTGCAACCAGCATATACACCTAGAAAAACAGAAGAAATGCTGTCCCTAGAAATGATTAAAGACTTATACGTTAACCGTACTAAGGAAGTAGAACTACTACAAACTAAGCACAAGCTAAACTTATCAGCGAACATCATCCTCATAGTAATTATTTCGGCCATCATTATATTCGCATGCAGAAAAACAAGTAATAGAAGCCATAATCCAAATAGAGAAGCAGTCTTAAATATCAGTAATACAACATCCACCACCATTGGTATAAAAGATATTCCTCACCTTGTGTCGTCAATTGCAACTCACGAGGACGTTTGTCTTTAAGGGCGGAGGAGTTAACGCCACAAAAATGCAAAATGCAAAAACATTTGAGACTTCTGAACAACTTTTTACTTGGGGTTCTGTGAATAACCAGGCAAATAATCCGAATAGCATGTTTTTGTTTGATTAGCAACAGTAGAGGCTAAGAAGATAAGGTTGTCTTACAACTGTATTAAAATATTGCTTTAAATATCTAGTATGGTCTTTCCAACTCATACTGGAATCCAATATAATACCTAAGTACTTAAAGCTTTCAACACGTTCTACTATGAAACAGTCATTTACTGAATATGGGAACAAACATTACCTAGACGAAACCTTCAACAACCAGGCGAGTGAAACTGTAAACCTATATCTTCTAATACTGACCACATAATGTTAAATAGCATAAACTTTGATTTATCACTAATTACTAGCTTATGATATTTAAAGCATTTAGGGAGTATTTCTAGATCAAAGTTCATATCAGCTAAGACATTAAGACGGCTATTATTCGAGTAAGATAGAGCAGTATCGTCATCGAAAGCTGTAATTTTGCCTTTAAAAGATTGATTGTATAAAGAATTTACGAAAATTTAGAATAAAATTGGCTCCAGAACGGACCGTTTAGGAACAACTAAAGTAATAGAATTCTGTGAGCTCAAGCTTCTACCAATTTTTACCCTTTGTTTACGGTTATACAGGTAAGAAGCAAACCACATATGTATCCATCATCTGCAGCCTAAATTATACAATTTAATAAAGACCATCTTATGATCTACCGTGTAAAAAGCCTTTGTAATATCTATAAATAGAGCAGCTAAAATTTGGGAATCATTTAAGCTATTATAGATTTCGCTGCACAGTTTCAACAAAGCATATTCGGTAGATCTGCCGCTTTTAAATTCAAACTGGAAATCACCAAAAAAAATGATTTTATCTAGGAACGAAAGCATTCTATATTCTTTGCCCTTTCCAAAAATCTTAGAAAAAGGAGATAAAAAGAAATAGGGTGGTAACTATTTAAAATATTAGTATCTCCCTTTTTATGGAATTACCACTGAATCTAAAAATAAATGCTTTCTCAACATAAGGTTGTATATAAAACATAACGCACCAGATTTTAATGATGATATATTTTTTTGGAATATTATTAGAAATGCTATTAAATGAAGATGAATTAGAAGTTTTAAGCGACCATATAATGTTATGTATTTCAAGTGGTGTACATTTTTTAAAGAAAAAGCTGTGCATTTGCGGATTTTCGTCTTTGAAAGTGTTATCAGATTGACATGAAAAGTTATTTTGCAATGATAAGCCCTGAATGGTGATTGTTACATTACCAAAATAGTCATTAAAAAGGTTAGCAATCTCTAGAGTTCCAGGTACACCTGAGTTATCTTTCTTTAAAACAATATCAACGTTGGAATTCACTCTTTTTAAGATTTCATTAACGACTCGCCATTCTTTTTTACAGTTGCCCATGTTTTCAGAAAGTCTACTACTGAAATAGGTATCTCTGCAGCGAGGAATTTCTGTTTTAAATTCGTACTCGTAACATACTTTTTTATAATGGGTGGTATTGTTGACTCCGTACCGCACCCTTTCCGTGTGGAAACAATTTTTTGCACTGTTGGTTCCTACACGGAAAACTACCTTACCTATTCATTTCTCAGCACATATCTCTGTATTGTTTATTCCGCATTATCGATAATTTTATTTACTTCCTTTCCGTGACAGTTTCACTGAGGAAATCGAAATGTATGTATATGTGATTAACTTGCTTTTTAAAAATAAAAATTGAGTTTTTTACAGGAATTAAAGGGAAAAATATACCAATAAAGCCCAGCTGAACTTAATGGTAAGCGAGCTGAAAAGAATCCCGACATCGCACAAGGGTTTAGTCAACGGAATCCGCCGGAGTGGCGAACTGAAATAAAAGTTGAATGAATGTGGTCTTCCTGTAAAAGACATTTTAGGATGGAAAAAGGTAAAAGCAGACATTCGATTCATATAAATGTTTAAAAAATTATTTAACCACAGCATTACTTTAGGTGTGGACCGATTTTAAAAGCGGCACAAATAAAAATTTCTAAAAATAAGCTGTACAATAGGGTTACTGGCGGAGCACCATTTAAAGAGGTCCCCTTAAGCGACATAGAGGAGATAGTAAGTGAGTTGCTCAATTTCAAGCACGTCGTCGACGGTACACCAAATATCGCCTGCTTCGAATATGTGGTCCCTTCATCCACTGCATATTCCGTCGCTAATGTTTCGGCCAATACTTCAATGGCACACGACTCCACACTATCTCATCTGGCGACGACGTAAACCACAGAGTAATAGTGAGTTGCGGGAAGGTTCGGGAATCTTTTGCGACCAAAAATGTCCACTTAAATTGCAGGGGAAACTCTACACCACTGTTGTTAGACCAGCTTTTATGTACGGTTCAGAGTGCTGGATAATATACGAAGCGTTTAAAAACAAAATGACGGCAGCGGAAATGAAAATGTTAAGGATGTCTAGTGGACATTCAATTGCATTAGATCTACGCGTATAAGAGGAAGTCTACATATACAGAAATCGGTAACCGAACAGTTTGAGGCGTATAGAATAAGCTGGTATTGCCACGTTCAAAGAAGATTTGGGGAAAATCCGGTGAAAAAGGCACTATCAACGACGGTCACTCCAACTGTAAGAAAACGAGGTCGGAAGAAGAATTCCTGGATTTCTCAGATGGCAAATGCGCTTCAATGCTTGGGGCTTATCACTGACGCGATCCAGTACCGAGCAGTATGTAGACGAGTTTTGCGGTCTGAGACATTAGGCAACCCCATTAGCGCAGCTGCAGCGATGCAGTAAAAATGGGAAACTCGTTACTCATAAGTTTGTATAACGAGGAAACGGTTACTAAAAGGATAAGAAGAAGGAGAAGAGGGCGCTTTTGTGCGTAAATGTCTTTCATCAACCACTATTACTACACCCGGAATAGCACACTTTTGGAAAAAGTTTGCTCTCTTCATCCACATCTATTTCATGGGATATCCATTTGGTGCGAAGAATGTTTTCTAATGATTCTAACATCTCAGACAGCACTAGCGAAAGTGTGGACTGCGCAATGTTGACGTTAAAGTTTTTTCCAACGCCGTGCTGATAGCTGCATTCCGCGAAAAAGCGTAAACAGACAGTCCACTTTTTTTTGGTGGAAAGTGCGTCTTGTCTTTTTCCTTGGCTGAGCGAATGCTCCAGTTCCATAAACTCGTATTGGAATGCAATTTTGTTGATGCGAAATTTGCGCTGAAAACTTTAACTGAGCTTAGACCAGTGGGAATACATTTTTTGTATGAAACTTGCTCTTTGTCCCTCATTTGCAAAATATCAGCTGCACTTCATCGCAAAACCCTTCAGTCGCGTCTTAAAACATG
The DNA here is from genome assembly GCA_928272305.1 of Volucella inflata. Taxonomy (NCBI): domain Eukaryota; kingdom Metazoa; phylum Arthropoda; class Insecta; order Diptera; family Syrphidae; genus Volucella; species Volucella inflata. The sequence continues at coordinate 36,545,576 of OV743717.1, forward strand.
GTCACCAGTGTCATTATTACTATCTGAATCTAAATAGGCCATCATTTTCATATTTTCTTATTTTATTTGTTGATTTCTTAAAGTTTCTTTCGGTTTTACAAAAACTGCAATTATTAAAATTCAAACATCGATAACGTTATTTCTTCCGCAATAAGTGTCAAAAGTGTCGGTAAACCAAATTAGGAAAATTTAAATTTATTGCTATTATTCTTTATGATATGGCGACATTTCCTAATACGAAGTTGTTGCTTGTTCAAAAAAAAATCAAACGCGGTAAAAGAACTGCAGATTTCATCCTAAAATTAAAAAGTTAAGGCTCTGCGTAAAGCAGCAAAATCGATATTGAAAATATCTATACAACTAGATGGCTTTGATCTGGAGACACTATAATAAAGCTGAATACTAGTTAACGAGTTGTCAGTTATACTCAATGCATATATTGCGGACTTATAGGTATAGCAATTATTTCTATTTAACCTAATGAACATGTAACCCGAACATGTGCTAGAAAAATGTGCTAATGGGTTGAGACCGTAACGATTCAAAGCCAAAAGAAGACAAAATTGAAAGAAAAAGGTCAGCATCCGGTGAACTCAGTGTAATGTTGATATTAAGGTCACCCAAAAGAATAAGATTGTAGCATATATATAGTACACAAGTCTAGCCCATAGATGCCAAAAGCACAATCGGACACCACCTATTTCACATTTAACACTTATCAAATCAGCAATGTTCAAACATTCTGCCAGGTCATTACTAAAAAATACCACAATACCACCAGCTGGTCATCAAATACTATATATTTGAAAACAATCTGGTTTTGTCCATAAGCATTTTGTTTAATATTTTTTCCTTGAGCGCAAGTGAAGAGAATTTAACGCCAACGATGTTCGAATCGGCATTCTTCACGTCATTCCTTGACATAAGAATAACAATGCACTTTCTCTTCCGCATTGATCTCAACTCCAACAACAACACTAATGAGCTTAGTAACTATTTCTTTAGCGATCGAACTGTTTACCTAAACTATTCCAACGATATCTACAGTTTTCGTCCAAGCATTTAATTTTTGTTAGAGCATCTGAATTTGGCTTTTGAAGTTTTAATATCTCGCTATACAGCATATGAAGTGTATCTGGTTTCTTCACAGATGGCGTGAAAAATAATAGATGGTGAAGGAGTAGGTGATACGATGGGCAATCCACAAGTAAATGGAACGGATGGCGAGTCACTTGCTGACACGACGCATGCGATTAAGGGAGCGCAAAACAGACTCTAGAAGAACTTTTTTATCTTGAGTTGAAACATTTAAAAGCTCCAGGACTTCATGTTCGATAACACTTATTTTCCTCTTCGGAATGCACTTGAGATTTGCTAAGAAAGGGTCTGAAGATATCAACAGTCTATGTAGAAGATCTGTGATCGTGTCCAACCGGGAAGTTTTTCTTGTGAATAGTTCCCGATATTTTATATTTTCTTTGTTTCTAGCCTCTTGAGCTTCCTCCGAAAGTTGTCCAATTGGGATAATGCAACGAAGCAACAACTTGTCTGCCATAAAACAACACTTCATTTACGCTTACTGGCATATAGAACAATCCGTACTTTTCAAGATACAAATTCCTAGTCCTTGTCGCATATCTGTCAAAAGCCTCTAAACCAATCAGGAACCCAGACGCCAGAGCTTTAAAAATAACATGGAACCCTTTTGTAAGGTCTTTATTGATGCCTGTTATGTCAGTCGTTTTTTGTTCGTCTCGGAAGAACCGGCTTGCCGTTTTCCCATCATTTGTATTGCCAGCTTGTTTTGTTGGCATATGAAGGAGTAAGCCAGTTTCCGTCTTTATTTTGCCTTGGATAAATTTTTCCTCGCTTTGAATTTTTCCATACTTTCTTGGTCTTTGACTTGCCAAACCTTCACATCAAGGCTGTATGCTATATGTAGGATACATTCCATGAATCTTATCCAAGAATGAAGAGGACTTAATCCAATTAAATTAAAAACAGGTTCTCAAATTTACTGGAAATAATACTAGCATTATTCATCTCGGATGGCCTTGCGCCGCATATTTAACATGTTTGAGATGATAAGGCAATGCACACTTAACCATCTACCATTGTTAGTAAAAAGCCTGGTTTTACTGCAATATGAAATTCTTTCTCGTGTATTTCAACAGCTGATAATTCATTAGATCAACTTCTCGTTTTATCAAGTCTCTTGTTTCCTTTGCAAAAACTAGCTTAATAGGGCGACAGTATCTTGTTGAAGTATGGTCTTAAGTTCTTCTTGATAAAAGAACATTTGAATCGGAACCATCGAAATGCTAAAAAGGTTTTCGTCTTGTTCAGCTCCATCACATCCCCATTTAAAAAGTAAAGATACTCGTAATACTCGTAAACATAAACGCCTCACATTATTAAAGCACTTGTAAAAAATTAAATACCAAAACTACTTTCACAAGCTAATCTTCATTGGAACTCTCACCACCTGCACCTTTAAGACTAATTATTTTTGTTTAACATGACTCCCACATAACAGTTCTTTCAAAATCGCTTAGTAAAAGGTTTAAGCTGCAAGCAAAACCAGTTTTTACATCAGTTTCTTAAATAAAATTGCCGCTAGATGGGCGAATTCCCACACTATGCGCCGTGGATATGAAAGCCACGTTCTATATTGGTACACAAAAACTTCTAGTCTGAGGCAAACCATCAACACAGTCTTTAAGGCACACCAAATCAATAAACTCTTCTCTTTGTTCCCGTTTATTGTGGGCAAGTTTTATACCAAGGGAAGATTGTGGTCTGACCACACCTAAAGTAAAGTCTTGATAATAATTTCAAGTATATTAATGTTGAGATTATCCTACAAAGAATTTTGTTATTGTGATTCAAATCTGAAGAACAATTTTAATCACATCAGTAAAACATGCATACGAGTAAAACATCATTAACATCTAAAGACTGCACTAAATCGCACAAGTGATAGGTTATCGTAAAATAAATTAACTTAAAAAAGCATTTGTCAATGATTTAGTGCAAACACCTGAACTCATACTGAATGCACTTATATTTCAATATGTCGACATTAAGTCTTTAAGAAAAGATCAACCTTCTAAGAGTTGAATTATTCTAAAACGTTGTTCCATTCCGATATTCCCTTGCAAGGAGGTCCTAAACTATTCAGCTCTTACTGTCATCACCGAAACGCGAAATAATTCGTGCAGGAAGTTTTCCTTCCATTAAAGCCAAAATGAGTCTTGTTATGTGAGATGTGGCACCGTCTTGTAAAACCACGTAAAACCACATGCCTTCCACATCAGTATCTTTGATTTGAAGCAGGTTAGCTTTTGGTTATAGCGATGAGAATTGACAGTGATGGTTACGGTTACACCTTCCTCATTTTTGAAAAAATATTGACCAATGACAATATACATGTATACAATGCATCGCTAAAGAAAATGTGTGAAAATCTGTTATCCAAACGCTGATGTTGAAGCACCCAGGTGGCATATTTTCTACGCATTCTGTGGTTAGTTGACTTTAATTCTTGAGTGAATTGAATTAATCCAAATGCAAAATGCGCCATAATGTGCCTTGAGATAACGGCGTGCTCGCCTTCTTTTCACAAACGGCACGGTGCATAGTCCCTTTGGGACAGAGCTAGTCCCTTTGTTTTTTTTTCTTTTGGGTTTTTCACAAAGTACGCTCAGATGGACGATTATTTTAACCATAATCTGCTCGTAATGCAGAATCACTATTCTTGTAGTATGTTTTCACAATACATACTACGACTTTCAAACTATCCGTATTTCAAAAAAAAAAAAACTTAAACACATAGACAGTCTCTAATTAAAGTTTGATTTGATGTATGGTATTTAAACAGGGATGGCAAATCCTGACCACGAAATAGATGACCCTAATGGAACAAATTTCCAAAGCCGTTCTGAATAATTTTACTAAGTTGTTGCGCATTTAAATTGTTTCCGGAATACGAAAATTATGCCACGTTTTGTTGAATCAATGGTAACAATTTAAATTACCCGTTTGCATGCGGAACAATTTGCGTACTCCCTTTTCCACCTTCACACTGAAAATCTTCGAATTGAGAATATTTACGGAAACTATATTGGTTTTTGTTTCCACATTTTTTATAACAATTGCTTGCGCTGAAAACTCTAGAATCTGATTTCGGCAGATGACGACTTATAAGACAAATGTGTTGGCATTTCCGTATTTCATTGGTTTCTCCATGTTTCTGTATTTGTGCCCCACAGGCCATTTCATTGGGTTCGATTTTCCTATATTTCCATCATATCAGCAGCAACTGGTAATTTTTTTTTGCAAAATGTTTATGTACTGCTCCTCCTTCATTACATTATCAATTTTGATCATTGGGTCGATACAGCTAGGTATGACATATTCCCGAATCATCAAACAACCTACCCCGTGTTTAACGGTTTCATTGACGTGTTGGAGTTTAAGAGGACCTGAGGAGCTTGTCCAGTACCAAGAACGCCCATCTGACCGAATCGATTAAAATTGTTCTCATCAGTTCAATTTCCTAAAAAAAAAATTTAATTGTAATATGTAAGTATGATCACAAATTGAGTACTAAAAATTTCGAATCTTCATTAGTCCAGTCTTCGTGCCTTCAAAAACTTTTGTTGACAAAACATTTTTGGGCGATAAGACTGGCTTTGTTTTCTTTTTTTAAGTCTTACCAACTCCATTTAACATTTGACAACAGCCTTTTTTTGGTGGTACAACAATCTTCTAGGTTATCTGATACAACTTTATCTTTTACAGTGATCGATTTTTCTTGGCTTAATGTTCTAATACTAGTTTCTATGGTCTCGAAAACACAGTTCTGTGCTAGAGTTAAAATTCCAACATTCATTAATATTCTGTCTTCCTTATTGTTACTACAGTTACAATGAGATTTTGTTTCTTCAGTTACCAAAAACATAAAAGAATGTTTCTTTATTTAATGAAACATTCCAATTTCCGAGTTCACAGTTTTTAAAATACAAATTGTTGCTTTGTTTCTAAAGAAAATATTAATTTCACAATTTTTAAAACCAAGTATACCCTTGAACAGTTGAGTTTTACTTATAAAAGTTTCATCTATCTATTTACGAGTACAAACTTCTAAATTTTTTGTTAAGGTATATTGGTCATTTTCTTTGTTTATTATTAAAAACCTGTTTGTTACTTCAATTAAAATAATTCAATTTATAGTATAGATAAATCAAAATTTTCTTTTCTTATAATTGGAATTGAAAGAAGTACAATAATGTCTTAATTTTTATGCAATCCTTAATTTCAATTTTTTCATAACTTAAGAATAATTTTCTATTACGGGCTTAAAAATAGTAGAATCATCAATATTTAAGTTTTCTAATTCTTTTAGTAATTACAAAGGAATAATTATGCTAGGGTGAAGTACACCATTTTAAATAAACAATAAACCATCTAGTACCTGTTCAATTTCAATTTCGGAATTTTTTTGATGGGAGGGGGGTTTATCTCGCCCCTTTTATGAGTTAGGGGAAATTTTAGAAAAAAATAACTTAGAATGGAAAAGAAATTATTACAAAACAACGGCAACACTTACAATAAAGTACTATACAGGATATGAAAACCTAAAATTTGCATCAAATTATTCATGTGAATAGTTTTTCAAACTTAAATTTTTAGTAAAAAATGAAAAAAAAATTGTTTAAATCAATATTATTCAAAATTATTCAAAATTGTGAGATGAAGTGCCCAATTGGTTTTTTGTATTAATGCGCATATCAATTCTGAATCGAACACAAAAAACCGCATGGCTTTATATCTTCTAGTTTTTGAGAAAATTGAAAATTACTAAAACTATTTTTTATAAGACGTTTTTTTTTGTATTTATGGTGGTCTCACTTTGAGGATTAATATTGATGATAGGGTCATCTTGGTGCGTAAAGTAAGTACCGCAAATAAATTAGCATGACCTAGAATGCTCCACGAGGAGGTAGATTTGCATTGCATTCCGCGTCCCAGTCAGTCAGTTTGTGAGTATGTTAGGTGTTAGTTAAGAGTAGTCAATTAAATGTTCAATGTACGAGTACATATTAAAAAGGTATGTAAGTTTCGTCAATGAAGTCATCGTCCGTGCTGGTGTCAATGTCAAGTTCGTCGATGATGGTGAAGAGCCGAGGTTGTTTTGGTGGTAAAATACCTTCAAGTGCTCATTGTGAACGGTCGGAGGGTCGAAGTCCTTCAGTTGCAAACCCACATTTGCTTTACTTTTGACAAAACCTGGGTACACTTTATTTACGTCAATTAAAAATTCCGTGATTTGGGAGCCCATGTCGTCCTTATAATTTTTTTCAAGGCAGTATTTCCGTGAAAAGAAAAGTGCCATATATTGGTGAAGGTGCTGCGTTGTATTGCGGCATAAAATTGATTTTTTCAGAAGCTTGTTCTGATTCCCAAGATGATTTATATTATTGGTTGTTTGTTTGGCTGTGGTTTGTAATTTCGTGAGAAGTAGGGAACATTTTCTCCATATCTATGTATTGGCGTGCGCTGTCGGTACAAATACGACTGCTGTTGGGGTTAATGTATTTGTGTATACAAGGCAACAAGTCTTCTTTACTTTTGGAGTTCACTTTAAAGAAGCGTCCGACCTTATCTTCTTTACAAAATAACCCCAACACTACGATTTTCATTTTTTCGGTTACACGGCCTCTGTGATATTTCCTTTTTGTAAGAAAGGTCTCGTCGATTTGTACAGTTTTTCCTTCGCCGCCAATGTTAACATCGACGTGAGATGCTATTATTTCGGCTATTTCACGACAATAGTTATAGTAATCTATTATAGTAGGTTTACTAAGCTCACTTATATTGTCGTGATGGCGCCAAGCAATTATATGCTAATTTTAAAATAATAACATACATGTACAATGTACCGATAGATGGGTTGATTATATTTCTACAATTTTTGTCACTTTTCTTTGAGCATCGCCACCTCCAACCGAACTTTACATTTCCACACTTTTCTACCTTCATAGGTAAGTTGCAACACAGTGGGGGAATGGATGTTTTAGTGGGAATTAAACCAGATTCTTCTAAAAATTCAATGCTTTTTTCGTTGGTCGACACCAAATCTCTGAACGAACAAAACACTGAGAAGTTGTTTAGTTTAGGATGGATTAGAGGATGCTTAGCCGTCATTGCTTATTCACAAAATATGTCACTTGATTCGCACTACGGTTGAACACAGAGTGATCTTTGTGAATATCAATAACTACACGCCTTATCACAAAAAGAAATAACGGTATAAAAGCCAAACGTTTTTTATATTATATTTTATATATTATATTTGCATCATTATCAAATGCATTACATATTACATACGTACAAACATAGATATTTTGCAAAGTAAATAATTTACTGCAACATTGGAACATGTGAATTTTCTATAATGCGAATTAGTGAAACTTTGTTATTAATGGGAACTTTGTAATTTTGAGATGAGTACTGTGGATGAAAAGTATTGATGACATAGGCGCCTGCCTGACGAAAAGCACATACCCCGAGCGGAGCAACGAATTTGCCTGAGCGGGACCTGCCGCCTGCGAAAAGAGAGTTAAAATCCCTTAATCCCGCGAAGCGGGTCACCCGTGTACTCTTAATTAAGAAAACTATTGATATAGGCGTCTGCTAGATGTTTAAATAATACTCATTAACTTATTCAAAGGAAGACTACGTACATAAATGCCAAAAAACACAACTAAAGTAGTAATTTCAATTTCAATTTGCTCAAAAACTAGAGGACATAAAGCCATGGGGTTTTTTGTGTTCGATTCAGAACTAATACGCGCATTGTATACCAAAAACCAATTTGGCACATTATTTCACAATTTTTATTTTTTATTTTTTAACAAACATTTGAGTTTGAATGTGAATTATTCAAAAGCTATTCACACGAATTATTTACATTAAAGAGCAAATTTTAGGCTTTCAAATCCTGTACAGTACTTTATTGTAAGTACTGCCATTGTTTTTCAATAATTTCTTTCACATTTGAAGTCATTTTTTTCTAAAAATGGATGGAACCCCCCTTTAATAGTAAAAAATGCTAGTTTCTAACTCCTCTACAAAATACCGTTATCAGTTCTGGGCGCCAAAGTTATCGTACTCGTGCCTCAATTTCCAATAATATAATTTTGTGATTTACTTTATTTGTTATTTTATTATAGTATGAGTGTATAAAACTATTTTCTTCAATTGTTTTGCCGTCCTTCTTTATTTGATTTACTACAATAATTATCTCATTGATCTTATTTGCTATATAATTTTGAATATTTGCCACATCAATTATCTGTGTGCTTAGTCTAGCCATGTATCTTACCTTCTCCTGGGTTCCATTCTTCATTCTAGCTTCATTTGATTTTATTATGCTAACGGCTCCTTCGTAGTGCTCTGCATCCTGGTCGTCCATTGTTCTGAACAGGGTTTAAAGTCATAAACCTGTTATGTATACCAATCCTCTACGAAACCTTGTTTTTCTACCAATTATATTATAGATTATTTTTATTTTGTGCTGCAATTTCAACAAATTATTTCACGCTGCTACTTGGTATCGTTTGCAGTCTGCAAAATGACTTAGACATGCTTCTTCTATGGCATTTAAATTTTTTTTATGTATTCCTAAATTTTCTTCTAATTCTCCTATACCTACTTTGTTAACTAACTCACCATTTGAAATTAAAGTAAAATCCATTATTTTCACCAAAGCTTGTTACTCTGACGCACCTTGCAGTGCTCCGATTCGTGATTCTGAAAGTAAAGTCTGATATAAGCCTTATTAAATTTTAGCTTCTTATTACCACCTTTGTCTTTAACATAGTCACTATTTACTTCTAAAATCTCATGTGGTCCATTAAATGTGGTTTCTAATTTTCCCTACATGATATGTAACTTGCCTTTCCTTCATTTTGATCGTACATATCTAACTTTGGATTTTAATATCTGTTCCTTTGCTTTCAACTAATTTCTGCCAGAGTGGTTCTGAGTTGATCAAAATAGTTAGACATCGTTCTCTCGTTTAACTCTTCAATCTTACTGGGTGGTTTTGCACGTTTTCCATACACCAACTCATACGGTTTATATCCAGTTGTACCGTGTATGGTTGTGTTTTAACTAAAACTGCATTTTTTCGTTCCAATTGACCTCATCACCTATTTCCCTACCTGAGGTTTTGAGATATTCGACTAATCTACAGTGAACCCTTTCTGCTGCTTTATGAGCGGTCGAAACCACTTTCATTGGGTTTCGGGTTGGTTTTCAAAGCACTTTTTCATATTGATAGTGTTCGCAATTCCTCACATTATTTTCAACGTCTTTTTGCATAACTTTCCAAAAAAAAAAATTATCTTTTAGGCTAGCATATGTCGCCTTTTGACCTCTATGCTCCCCGAAAAGCCAATTATGATTTTCGGACATAACTCGTGTTGTTTAATTCTTGCTCTTCGTGTTTATTTTCTTCCACATTTATCTCCCCACTACTAGTATTCTCTGCAGTATCATAATTTTTTTCTGTAACATGTGCTGCTAAACTCTCCGCTATGCTTTTAATCATGTCGTCAACTATTTTATCAACTTCCTGAAGTTAATCTGCATCTATTTTCTTCTCTGCTTCCATCATTCTTACGATTCTTGACAGTTCATCTGCCACAACATTTTCGCAACCTTACTCGTACCTAATGTCGTTCTCAAATTCTTCTATCTTTAATCCCACCTAACAAGCTTAGAACCAGGGTCCTTGACACAAAACAACGAAATCAATGGTCGGTGATCAGTTTATACGATGTACTATAAATTTCCTGCCGATTATGTATGTAGGGCATAAACTATCGCTAGATATTCTTTCTCTGTTGGGTTGTAATTTCGTTCAGCTTTATCTAGAGTTCTATTAACAAACTGAATCGGAAGATCTCCTCCATTAATGAACTGGCTAAGACTGGGCCTATTCCGGTGTTTGATGCATCAGTTATAGTCATTATTTCACTCAGTCATTATTAATTTAATTCATTAAAGGTCTTAGTATAGTCTGGGTACTATAGGTTTGAAGCTCTTATTTGCTCTAGAACCTCAAATAGTTTCTGATCGTCAAGATACACAAAACTCTTCATGCCTTACAATTCGGACAACACATTGTTCATAAGCCTTTGGAAACATGCTGGAGCATTCTTTAATCCGAATGGCACCTTCGTATATGCGAAGTCCTCGTATGGCGTGCTGAACGCTGTTTTCTCCATATCTTTTTCATGCAGCGAAATTTGATGAAAACCCGAGGTGAGGTCAAGGGTTGTAAAGTACCTTGCCCTCCCTAATTGATCAAGCATCTCATTGATGTTTGGTAGAGGATAGTTATCAACTATCTTCAACTCGTTAAGTTTTCGATAATCTATAACCATCCTCCACTTTTTTTGTCGCTTGCATCTGCCTTTATATAGAACTATCCAAAGAGGAGAGCTCCATGGAGAACTACTGTTTTTAATGATACCGTCTTTTTTAATTTCTCTACCTCCCCTTACTTCCTCATCATGTATATTAGGTACCGGTATTTTGTGAACGACGGCTGAGTCTCTTCGACTGTTCGAATCTCACGTTTTATGTCATTGGTACAGGTCAGTTTTTCATCTTCAATACTACATACACCACTGTATTCTTTTATTATGGCTAGTATGGTTTCTTTTTCCTCCTTATTTATGTGGTCAGTCCTAACATTCCCACATACCTTAGCTTCTCGTTTATTCTTTATCTCGAATACTCTTAAATTCTCTTCAACAATTCTAACCTGACTCAAGTCAAAAGTATTTTCTGTGGTGTTGACCACGTTGCCCACACAACAACCATCCCTGTTCTTAGTTAAAGCACTCTGGAATGATTATTCTTTTTGCCAATTCCTGACAATGTCTTCGTCTAGGCTACTCCAATTTTCTATAAAAGGCAACCGAATAACTTCGATTCCACCTTTTGACACTTGTTCCCGATTTAAATAATTTAATGTAATTTCTTCAGCTTTATTTTTCATTACTTCCTCCTTATAATTGATAGAATAGCTTATTTCTTTTAAAAATCGACTGCCTAATATTCCGTCATAATCACCAAGAAAATAATATTCTATAACTTGAAACTTCACTGTATATATCTTTACTTATCGGGAATATCTCTACTTTCTTAATCACTTTACCCAAAGTTTCATGCGGTTTTCCACCTAACCCTTTGAATTTGATTGTATTTTCTGAGTCCACCTCGCGATGAAAGATGCACTTCGCAGATACTAAAATTCCTAACATTCTCATTTATTATTACGTTAACATGACAGCTTTCTGAGTAACATAAATCACTAAGTACATTATATTCTTTGGCATGTCTTATAACCCGTTCCTTTCTACCTGGCTAAGTACTTGACTTGGAATTTTAATTTTGTTCTTGAGATCTTTGCGTATTACCTTCCTGTCGTTTGGGTAATCGGCAATTTCTGTCGATATGCCCGATTTTCGCACAATTAAAGGACTTTGTCTCTGCACTATTTATTTTAGATAGGTTATAATTTATGTAGTCCTTATTTGTATTAGTTTTGAAAATATTTAACAGCCGTTCCTCTTCCTTGGCACAACAACTTGCCTCGGCTAAGCCCATTGGCCTTTGCGAAATGACATAAGATGATAGCCTTTCTAACAATGCGTTAATGAAAACAGTAAGTGCTTTATTTTTAATATACATATTCGATTTGCCCTTGCTGATGTTCTTCTTTCACTCTCTACTCTCTGTGTATACAGTGAAATTGATTCATTCTTACCCTGATGTACATATGCTTATAAGCTCCCTTATACAAGCAATGGCAAACTGCTATGGGGTTCCCTTAATATGTTACTTAATTCTACTTTCAATGTAGTTGCATTGCCTCTAATTCGAGTCTTAATAAACTTGTATAGGATTTATTTTTGAGCTACATTCTCCAATTCTATGGAATCATTTCATGCGTCTATCTATAAAGCTAAACATATCGTCACTACTGCTTTAGAAAACGGGAATGAAAGATGTCAAAGCTGCTATTGGTACTTCGGCCATTACTAATCGATCTACTCGTAAACTTTTCTTAATTTTAGGTGTATATTTTAGAATGATTTGTTCACTACTTTCCGCGCTTTCACTATCACTTCCACTTACTGACATATAAGCTCTTCTAGACAGAAAAATCTTATTGTCTTCGTTATTTTCTATCCACTCCAAACTTTTTATTTCAATTTCTCCTGAGGAAAATTGTACCTCGTACATCTACTAATGTTCTACTCTTATTTTATCACCGTATTAAGAAAATATGTAAACTTTAAAAAAAAAAAAAAAATAAAACTTTCGGCCGGATTACGTCGGTCTGGCTATATGACGGGATTTCGTTACCAGTATTACCGGGGTGGCCGTGGTGTAGTGGTACTAGCCATCGCTTCTCACTCGGAGGGTCAAGGTTCGAGTCCTACTCATGACAAGTTTTTCATTTGTGTAATTGGAACTCAGCCAGAAAAATCTGCGTGTGAAAGCAAAACACTAACTTGTAGATTTGGCTGTTGTAGAGTTTCAAGCACAAAACAACCGTTAAAATTTACAACCTAAATCATTCCGAGTGAAGAAAAACTCTCCGTCCTATTCGGACTCCCACCCCTGGAGAGTCAGTATCGAAACCAAATATATCTGAGTTTCAAACCACTACATCACAACAACAATGTTTTTCTTTCTCCTCCTTCTATCTTTCCGCCAGCGCCATAGCAACAGTATAAGGGTTATCATAAACCCCTTGAGACGCAAGTAAATTATAAAAGAAAAAAGTATTACCGTTAGTAGTTACTGCATCGAAGGATGCAAGAAAAGGATGAAAAGAAAGCCAACATGATCAAAAGGATAAAAATGAACGTTTGCTTATGTACAATATTTTATTCAGCGACTGCTGAACAATAAGTGACTTTAAATAATTTTCTATTTCTAACTTAACGCTATTCTGTCTACGCTGCAATTCTCTTCGAGTTGAGTTCCCACGTTCCTATAGGTAATGCATACACTGCACTCATATACAAAGACTGCACTTCTCTTAGGTGAGTTCCCACACTCCTATGGGAATTGCTGATTTAACCCGTAATTTGGTTTCTAATATGAGATGCACCCGTAACAATATATAGAGTCAGCTCCACCTTTCATTCCCTCCCGATTAATGAATTCATGTTCATATCCATCAATATAGTACATATTATTTTCTTTTTCAAGAATATTTATTTCATTCAAGATTAATATGTCAATGTAGCAAAACACATTTTCGGTTTCTGCCATAAAGTTATCAAATGATTTTCTTATAGATCTTATATTAAAACTTGTTTTTCAATTCCGGTGATACCGTGAATAACTCTAAAATCGAAATCCACTTCTTTGTACTCATCACCCATACTGACTTTTAAGTTTGTTTATTCATCTAGTTCAAACATACGAATGGGTTTGTTTTAGTTAGAGATCTTATTAACGTCGTTAGAAGTTCCGATATGAATGGTTTCACCATTTACATGTGTTTTTGCGAGTGCTGTGCCTGTAGACTCGCTTTGTTTTTCGCTAGCCAAGAAGGTGTTTTTTCGTTCAAAGAAACATTCAAAGAAACAAAGAAACATTTCAGAAATAATTCTGAAATGTTTAAGTTGGTCTGGACTCTTCGCGGAACATTTCTGAAATGTTTCTGTGTTTCCCATTTCAAACGCGAAACTTTCTTTGTTTTGAAGAATTTACAAAGAGAGGGATAGAGAGAGAGAGAGGGAGAGAGAGAGAGAGAGAGAGAGTGAAAACCGCGGTCACAATCAAAGAATATCTATAACAAGAAGGATCACTTCCCCAGAGGCTGAAAAAATCCACCCATCGTTTAAAAAACCAACAACAACGTCTCATTAGATCAAATAGCGCAGATCTATTGCTTTGTTTAAAATTCCAAATCCCATTTAATTTTGCCTGAGTAAGAATACATACGATAGTCTTCCCGTAATTTTTCCCTCATGTTAATTTAAATACACCCTGAAACATTTTTGTGAGTAATTTTTCTCCAACCCCAGACTGCAAAACGTTGTGTAATGCATACGGACAAAGTGGAAACAGACTGGTTTTTCTCCTTTTGTTTATACGTTCGTGACTGGCTTATCCCAAAACTTTTTACTAAGAGTAAATGCGTTTAAATGATTGGCATCGAATTGTATTTCACTACTGGATGTTCCGAGAAGACTAATTTACTTTTTAAAAAGTTTTTTAAAAAGAAAAATTCTGGGAAAATATTAAGTATAATGAATTTATTTTTAATTCACCTTTTCATATGTTTTCAGGTTAAGCTAGCTATTTATTTATCTGAAACAACAAATGCATTTTATTAAATAAAACGACATCACTCAGAAAGAATGTTTAAATAATAATAAAGAATGCATATTTAAAATGATTCTATTTTATTTTATTTGCGGGAAGAATTCATGTAATAACTAGAACAAAGAAAATCAATCCTTTTTAATCATGGCGCTAGGAATGATATTTTATTATTTTGCTTTTGAGCCTTTTTTGCTTTTGGAAATCATGATTACCTGAGGCATAATTTTGGATGCAAAAAAACATCTTGCATTACTTCTGGGTTTTAAAATAAAAGATGTCATTCAACCCTTTATGATCTTCGGCAGGCAAGTATATTTTATATATGCAGGTCATTTTATGACAGTAATAAATAAAAGGATATTTCTTGGTTTTTGAAATGAATTACGGCTTGAAAAACATGAGTTTTTTTTCAAAAATCTTTAAATAGAAAGTAAATATTTTTTTATTGCATTAAGATTTGATGATACAAAAAAAAAGTATACGACTATATATTTTGACAATTCAGCTTTTGTCACGCTGTTCAACAACGGCCTTGAATTCAAATTAGCTGACGCAGAAGGCGCTTATCTAACTTTCATCGACTTCAAGCAATATGATAATGCACATTTAGTCAGTCCAACAAGGTTATTTATGGAGGCCCTTGAGCAATTGGAAAATCAATTTTCTGCCAATTTCATAACAAGCTTAAGCATCGAACCAAAATTGTACGAATTATTGAAATCAGAATTTATTTATGAATGTTGTGCCAGAGAGGATAAACAAATATTTAATTACTTTGTTTATAAGGGTGAGAATATACTATTTAATTAAGAAGTACAACAAAGATGTTAAAATATTTGATACATAAAAACTTTTTAGCGTTGCACATTTATGAATAAAAAAGTATTATTTTTTAATTTTATTTCACAAACAGCCTGTTGCAATGTTTCAGATTCCAAGATGTGTTTTACCCTGTTTTGTATCCTTTTTTTTAACTTATTGACGTGTTTTGCTATCAACTTCTAATATAATACCAATACCAAGGTCATAAAAAGATAAGGAAAATATTGCGCAGTGAACCTACTGTCTGATTAATATACTGTGGTTACCAGTGTTTTAGAGCTTTGAAAACTATTTTTAATCATGAGTGCTATCGTGGAGATCTTGTTTTGATCTTTTGCATATCTTTTAATGTGTGGAAAATACTCGTACGTTATACAAAATTGTATGCTGTTTTCGTTACGTGGTTTTATGTAAATTGCCTACTGGGGATACCCTTCAAAAATACACCTTTTATCTTGCCTCCTGGTGGTGTGTAAAAAGAAAAATTTGTTTTATTTATAAAAATTATGTAAATTAAAATATCAATCTGAAAATATAAAAATTATGTAAATGAAAATTCCAATTTAAAAAACAGGGCGGTTACTCTAAATACCATTCTTTCAGATTTTTACTAATTTGAGATGCTTACTACGGAAACCCTGTAAGAGATTTTGATGGAATAGCACCTGACGGAAAACAAAAGAGTTCGAATGAGAGACAAACATCCCTATCTTCCCTGTACTGCCAATTTAAGGGCTGAACAGAATGTGAATCTGTATCTGATATCGAGCTTTCAAAAGTTCAATACATATGTAATCTGTATCTTGAATCTGTATCTCGAAGTTGAACAGCACCCAACTTCGAGATACAGATACAGGTTCAAGCCTAAGATTCACATTCTGTTCAGCCCTTTATGTTAGACAGAGTATAGAAAAATATTGTAACTGTTGGTGAAATCATACATACTTACCTTTTTTTTTGTTTATTTTATTTGTTCATTATTTTCTTAACAATTATAAAGTTTTCCTTAAGTTTAGTTACAAAACGTTTTTTATTTTTATCTAAGAAAATAGCTAGTGACACTTGTATTTTGCAATTATAGCAATAAATTAACACTTCAAGAAGAAAAATTTTTAATAACTTTAATTATTATGGGGCGGCAATATTTTAGTTGTAGATAAATTAAAAGCTAACAATGTCAAAAATTCCAGAAACTTCAAATGAAAAATGAGAAAGGAAAAAAAAGGAACAACAAAAAAGAAAAGGCAGTACGAAAATAAACAAGAAGCCATGCTTTGATTTTATTTGAAAATTTACGAGAAGTTGACATGACTTTTATATCGGCTGGTACTTGCACAATATGACGGTTAGTACGACGTAAGTTGCGTGTATCAGATATAGGACTATCTAAATAGCCACTTATCATAAAAAAGATCTTAGAGACTCAAAAATAAAACAATTGGCTCATTGGCAGTATTTTGAAAGACTTAAATAGTACTAAAGAATTATTTTGGCGGTGGGCATTACAAATCCTACGTAAGGCGTATTTCTGCAAAACGGGAAGCGGCTTTAGATGGTAGTGTAAATACATCCCCAACAACCAATTCCAAAGTTCTTCAAAAACGAAACTATTCATGTCAGGCGTTCTTTCCACTAACTGAAACTAAACACAGGGGTTGCAGATTGTGTTAAATTTAGATTAAGAGGACATAGACCCAACTGAAGCAAAATATTTATTAAACTACTACGGGTTCCACTATTTCAACACCTTCACTACACAGTACAATATTTTTGGGCACAAATTAGAGAAATAAAAACTGTCTTTCTTTTTCCTTTCAATATTCTTTCTTCCATCTTATACACATATGTTATTATTAATTTATATTTTTATACTATTATTATTAAATAGCATTTAGCCATACACTTCACGCACGTAGCCGCATTCCGGAGAAGACACCTGAGTATTCCAAATCCAACATAGACTAAGCGTCTGGATGCAAACAAGCGTATTCAGCTTTTTAGAAATTGATGAATAATTGTTAAGTCAATTATTAAATGAATGTGTAATCGACAGATTGGAAAATAAAAATTGTCTTATTGTGATAAAAAGTAATAATGTAATTAAATTTGTATCACAGTGCAAGGGATTAAATGAAACAACAAAAGCAACATAATCGCATTTGTTTTAATTTATTTACGTAACAAAGTTTTCATGTGTGATGAGGTTGGAGAAGCAGTCAATTCATGGGCTGATTATTGAGTGATATTTGTTGATATTATTACATATTTTTATTTTTATGTGTACAATTATTTTTTCGTGTATCTGGCTCGAATATTTTGTTTTGGATATGTGGTATCGAGTATATATAGTTTGTGTATTTGATGATGAGTAATTGGAGCTATGTATATCCGGTAGAATCACATCGTAGGTGTTTCAATAGAAAGTTGCAAATTTATATGTGTAGGTATTTTAAAACTCAGTAGCGGAACATATACAAAAGATAACTTGCCAAGAGAGATAATGTAACAAATACTCAATTTAATTTTTGATGATTCGTGGCACTCGAAATTTTGACACTTTAAGGGCTATCAATCACAAAAAAATTAATTTTCACTCAATAAAAATAACGGGTAATTAAATAACAATAGTGGATAGTTTAATGAATAGCTAAGATAGTTTGAAGAAGTACTCGTAGATCAGGAACTGATCTTTATTCAAAAGATTCACTCATGTTTATTTATAGAGAGTAGTGTAGTAGTGACAGCTGTTTTTACCTGTTTCTGTTTTAAGTTGCTTGTTTTAGTAATAAAGGTGCATTTTTTGTCGTGCGGGTTCTTTGCACTGCCCTTGAATATGTCGTAATTTATCGCAATTCAAGCAGCGCATTCTCTTCCGCAGAGTATCAAGTTCTTCCTTACTTTTTCTTGCGCAGGGACGTTCAACAGAGGCCATTTCCCTGACGAAATGTGTTGCCTTGGATCTTTTTTCCATCAATCTTTACAGACTACAACTGCGATTCCCCGGAAAAGGACGTCCTCTGCCTTTAAACTGATGATTTTTTGGCCTGTGATAGGGTATGACAAATGTCTACTTCCAGAATATTTTTTTGTTTATCCTGTCCCAACTGTTCGTCAAGTTTTCGTACAAAACTGTTCTTCTGTCCGCCTAGATTTTTTGTTTTTGCGTCAAAAATTTTGTTCGCCCATGTTAAAAAAGTTTTATCATCGTACTCATCTGTTCTGGCTGTACAAAATCAAATGGGAATGTATCAGCCACATCAAGTTTTATTACAAAATTACATGATAATTGCCTCAGAAGCAAGAGTTTGTAAAATCAAACGGACGGACGGATCAAACGGGAAAGGATAAAGTTTTTAAAAAATCAATCACACCTTTTACAAAAACAACACTTTAAAACAATCAGCTGTCGGATATTAAATAAAAATAAATCTTAAATATATTTATTTTCTTTGCTCTTTATGAATGTAAATTGTGAACATGGAATAATTATTTAATATAATGTTTATAAAACAAATGTGTTTTTACTTATCTAAATATTGGATCGTTGCAAAAGTTCATGCCCGATTTAAAAAGAAGCATAAGCGATTACACTTTTAAGAAAATCATTTTATTAATGAATTATTAGTTCGCGTTATTTATCTACAATTGTCTCTCGACGCTTTACAAGCTTGCGGACTCCATTTTCATAGAAACTGCCTGGTTTTCTTTCAAAAAACTTGATAGTTTTCGACAGCTTCGGAAATTCCAAAATTCTTTCCACTCAAATCGTATTGAAGGGACCGAAACAGATGAAAATTTAAAGAAATGAGGTCTGGGTGGGTACTGAAAGATTTCCCATTTAACTCTATTATGACGGAAGATAAAGCCTTTCGATTAGCCGAAACCAGACGATGTCCTTGATATCTCTCATTAAGCTTAGGAAGTACGAGTAGCTTAAAGGTTTTATTAGTCGTGATTATTTCGCTAAAAAATGATACCCTTGAGTCCCATCAAACAAAAACATTACGATAATATTAAGTTGAGCACGGGTTTATTATAAACTCAACTTTTTTCACCTCAACTTATAGATTTTGGGCCATCAATTGGCCTATGTTAAAGTAGACAATCATCGTCAGCGTAGTAAAGGTATTAAAGGTAAGATATCATAGTCCAATGACTTCCACATATTCCTTCCGTTTATCCTTCACAGAGTTCATCGCTGATAACCACCAAGAACAGTAACGGTGACAGTAAAACTTCGAATTTTAGCCTTCAAATTTTTCCTACACCTTACCATTTTGTGGGAAGTGCAATTTACTGCTCTTATATGTAGCTTTGGTAATAGCTAAACATTCCTCTAGGATTCCCCTTCTGCGCAAGCTTCGAGAATGCCTTCTCGAAGTCGATAAACAACAGATGCAGCGGAGACCGGTACTAAACGCATTGTTGGACTATCATTCATGGTCTAGATATGTGGTCGATGCGGGACGATTTAGCGCGAAAACCTGCCTGTTCGACGTCGAATAATCTTTGCCTTTATTTTAGCTGCGGCCGAGTAAAGGCAAATATGTATGTACCTCTCCAATTGTCATATTCCACCAAATTTCCCATTTTTGGAAGCTTAATGATCATGTAGTAAGTGCTCGCTATCCCATGCGAAAAACGAAAAATCTGAATCTGAAATAGGGACAGGGATGCCGTCAATACCCATCGCCTTGTTTTTCGTGAGATACTTGATTGCTGTAGCCCATTCAGTATGTGTTCGCGAATTTGTTGCCTTGAAAACCTGGATGGTCGTAGCTCAAGTGGTAGTCTTCCCAGTCTTCCTCTACTGCATTGTCACTCGGGTGCGGATTCGAAAACTTTTCGGACCGGAAAATTGCTGTTCATCCGCTCTACATGACTCAGCCACCTTAGTCGTTGGAACTTCACTTTTCGGGCTAGGTCGATGTCCCTGTACAGTCCATACAGTTCGTCGTTGTATCTCCTCCTTTACTCACCGCCAATGCAGACGGGACCGAAAATCACTCGAAGAATTTTCTTCTCTCGTTGTCTGAATTCATAGCTTAACCTAGGTAGACAAAGTCCTTAACAACCTCAAAGTTATACCTGTCAAGGGTGCCGTTCTGTCCGAGACGTCGGTGTTCAGGGTCCCTTTTGCTTGACAGCATATACGTAGTCTTGCCCTCTTTGACCGCCAAATCCATTTTCGCCGCTTCCGTTTCAATACTTGCAAAGGCGCCACTGACAACGCTGCTTTATTAGAATTATGTTAATATCATCGGCGTATGCGAGTAATTGGACGGAATTTTGAAAGATTGTGCCCCTTGTGTTTACGCGTGAGCTTGCACTAGTCTCATTCATTTTCCATTTTCAATGCATTTTTATTTATTTAATTCATTAATTCTTATTTGCTAAACAAAAAAACGCTTAAAAATTAGCTTAAATAACTTAGAAAACAATCTTATTATAACTTACTGGCCCCATGCGGATACTATAAGTTAAACATAATTCTTGACTAAATATCTTTCGACGATCATTACAACATATTTCAATTTATATACTACTTAAAGCTAAAACGAAGAAAATCAATTCTATTTAAAGAAAAAAAACTTAGTATACGGAATTTTTATTTTTTTATTTTTTAATCTTATTATAAAACTTAAAAATACCTAAATATAAATCTAAATCTAATTAACCTACTTAGACTACTTAACCTACTTAGCCTACTTAATCTACCTTATTGTATTGTATAGGTATCTTTCTTTTAGTTTGAGAAAAATCACCAGAATTTTTTTTAAATATTTTTTTATTTTTTTTTTGTGTTTTTATAATTTTTGTTCTTAAATCTACCTTAATCCTACCTAAATCTATGTAAGCCGGCCATGACTAAATAATAGGCAGACCCGCTCTGCTTCCTAACGAAGCTATCTGGTATTGGAGAGATTCGACAATGGAGCTTCCCCTTCTTCTGCAAGCCACCAAAATTGTTGGTGCTGCCGAGCAACATCCCTAATGTCGCGACTCCCTACCGCCCTACTAAACTGGAGACGCTCCGCACTGCCGTGTGCGACGTCTCTGTCGTAGTTGAGTCGCCTGTCCGCCTGTCCCAAGGTATCTGACTACATTTCGACAAACAAGTGGCTGCCCGTGTTGTCCAACGATCTGAAACTTTCGCCAATTCTTTCTGGTATCCTCAGAGGCCCCAGACAAAGGCGTCCTAAACAGAATGGTTTACGACTTCTGAAAGTTGATCTTCAACTTCCAGTCGTCGCAATATTGTTTAATTTTATCGAAGTCACGTTGCAAAAGAATGTTTATAACCTCAATCTTTGGACCTGATCTGTACGCGATTAAGTCGTCTGCGTACGCTATGGCATGGTAAAGTGAAGCTATCAGATGACTTGTGTAAATGTTGAAAAGGATTGGCGAATTAACCGCACATTGTTGCAGACCGTTTTTAATGTTGAATGTACCAGTAGAAGTCACATCGCCATTATTCACAATGAACTGTCTATCTGAAAGCATATTGAAATATACAGCAGTGGTTTACTAATGCCCAGTCTGTTCAACTTGTAGAAGAGTCCCTGTAACCATACGGTATCGAAGGCCTTCTCCAAGTCAATCAGGCAGGCACCCGTGCACTGTTTCTTGGCTTTGTTCCATTGGATATCAGAAACCAGTTTAGACGCGGCATGAATAACATCATGCCCCGCCTTGAAACCGAATTGGTTATCCGGAACTATATTTCTGTCCTCAACCCACTTAGTCAGGACTCTATTGATGACTTTTTCGAAAACCTTACTGATGTTTGGAAGGAGACTGATCGACCGGAGATTCGCCGGATTGGAGGTGTCTTTATCCCTTTTGGGAATGGGATGTAACACCGCAGTTTTCCAATGCGCTGGATAATGTGCATTATTCATTGCATTGTCAAACAGGGTGGTATAAATGTCCACCGCTTCTAGTGGGAGATGTCGAAGCGCAATGTTCGGATTCCATCGGTTCCCACTGATTTCTTACTTCTTATTTTGTCGAAGATCATTTGAAGCTCTTCCTTCGAAATGAACGGGGGTTGTTCCCTTTCATTGGCGATGACATTATTTGCCATGTTCTCGTCACTGAACTGGGTGCAACCCGTGTTCTCGCTTCGCCAGTTCACTATTTTATTTCGAAGGTAGAAATTGTGCATAAGGACTCGATTTTCCAGGTCGTGGTTCGGACCAATGATGTCATTTGTCTTGTACACTTCCTGGAAAGTCGCTACTATAGCCTCTACCTTCTCCCAAGGATCTTCGATCACAAAGAAGTTGTCATCATCAACAGCCTCATTTGGATCTATGCCTGCTGTTGAAAGTATGCGTTAATTGTCTGTCGTTCGGGCGATTTTAAGACATGAAAGGTCGTCTTGATCTTTCCTCCGAAATATTTTATTTATTTGCGGGAACATATTCGGGTTGCTGGTGTTTACAGCCCGAATTTTATTGTTCCAATACAAACTTACAGAATACCTGTAATTTTCTTTTATTAATGTTTGGAGGTTTTTGATCGACGACTTTAATGTCATAATCTCCGGGTTGTGTCTGTCAGTAAACTGTCTGTACAAGGTCTTCAGTCTTGAGAGTAGTCTACTTTTATGTCGGTGAAGTGCGTCAATAGTTGCGTTGCGGAATAAGTGTTCTTTGTCAGTGTGTTGATACCGTGGTATCATTTTGTCCATAGTCCGTTTAATTGTCTCGTCCATTAGTTTTAGATACCTGTCAATCTCCTCGTTTGACAGATTTCAGTTGGACGGTGGGTAGAGCGAATCCGAGGAGAGTGCTCTAGTCAGTGTCCTGGAGAAGTGTGTCCAACGCACTCTACTATAGTTGTAGAGATGCCCTTGAACATACTCATCCAGTTCCGCATTTTCGTTCGGAACGGTTATTTTGGTACTAAGACCGCAATGGTCACTGTCATACACAAAAGTCCGAAGACAGTTTACAGTTTGTTGGTTCGTACCTGTCAGTTGTATTCGTGTGTCGAACAACAGGAGATCCAAATAGGAGCCGTGTCTTGGAAACGACGGACTATCCGTCGCCTTTAGGCCGAGTCAGTACATCACACTGTGCTGACCCCACCCTAGTGTTTGGTGTATTATTTCCCCAATCGCTATGTTTGGCGTTGAAATCTCCGCCGATAATGAAGTAGTTTTCCTCCAATTCCAGTCTCAGAAATCGAAAAAATGTCTCGAGCTCTGAGATGAATAGGGTGGATTGAGTAGCCTTAGATGCATAAACTGACACCATGTATAACCGTTTTCCACTACGGAGAGGGATATACATGATGCATGCTTCTAGCACCTGAAACCTACGTACTATACGACTGTATATTCTTTTAAAACGTATACCTTTTCTTTCTTTCTTCTTCTTCTTGCAACGCCTCCTCCTTGTATGGAATTGGGTCGATTTCTTCGCATGATCTTATACCTTCTGTGCCTCATTTTGTGTCTTTTGGTTAGCTTAGTTTCGCTTACCAAAAGCACATCAGGGGCTTGGTCTTTAAGCAACTTAAACAGTGTGGCTCTTCGCTTAATCCTAATCAGTGAATTAACATTCACTGCAAGGATCTTCAGGGTTTGCTCCGCCATGTACGTGCCCATTACGACTGAAGGTGCGTTAGGCTCGGCAACAGCGCGTGTATTTGATCTGCCCGCGTAGCTTGCTCGGTTATTTGACGTTGCAGCTGAGCTATCTGCCCCTGGATAGAGAGCAAGATAGCTAGCATGTCATTTGCCGGTTCGGGTGCTCTAGGCGCTGGGACCTGAGAAGCAACCTTCGCTTGCTGTGCCGTATTTCCCCTACCTGCCGCCATTTGGGCGTAGGTAACTTGGGGAGTAACGGCTGGTGTTTGTGGTAGAACAGGTGGACGCTTTACTTCCACCTTTTGCTGCCGAGCCGGATTTACTCTTTTTATGTACTGGAATTTGGGACAACCCCGATAGTTTGCGGTGTGTCCCGCAAGAGAGTTGACTTTTCTCCGACGGTCCATCCCTACCCAGAGCGCATTCTTCTGACTTGTGATTCTTACCGCACTTGACGCATCGAGGCTGCATTTCGCAGTTCGGCGCGGCGAGCCCGAACCTTTGGCAGCGAACACATTGCAATATGTTTTCGTGCCTTTTTACTCTTTCCCAGTGTACAATCTGGTAGTCTAGGACTTTTATACTCCTTACACCATCCAGTTTGCTATCGGGATTTAGCTGTACCAGGAAGAACGGTAGTTTCCGTTTCTCCCTTTTAGCTCTTGCTGTGGTGAAGGGCTTTACCCCTTCGAACTTGAGCTCTTCGCACTTTTTCTCTTTGAGCAGTGCGAGGAGTTCCTCCGGATCAGTAGACGGTTCTAACCCCATCAGCAGCATTTTTTGCAGCTCTTCCCCCTTCGGGGTGAAGGAGAAGAACTCCGCTGTCGAATCTCTTAATAATTTTTTAATTTTGTTGTAGCGCTCCACTGTATTACATTCCTGCTTCTGTTGTTGTTGTTGTTGTTGATGGTGCTACTGCTGCTGCTGCTGCTGTGGTTGCTGTTGCTTTTGTTGCTCTTGTTTTTGCTGTTGTTGTTGTTGTTTCTGTTGCTATTTTTGCTGTTGTTGCTGTTTGTTTGGTTGTTTGTGTTTTAGTTGTTGTATCGCATGTTTCTGTGTTTGTTGTTGCGGTGCAGTTTCGCTCACCGTTAGCTGCCGCTGCGAGCACTGGAGTTGTTGTTGCTGCTCCTTTTCTCGTCTTGCCATTTGCTTTTCTTTTATGGCAAGCACTTTTAGCTGAAGCTGTCGTATGTTGATATTTAGTGCTTCAACCTCGTCCTCTTCTTCATCTGAATCAGAGGCCGCCAGAGATGCGAAGCTGTTTTCTTCTCCCATATAACGACCTTCGCCACCATCAGACACATATGGGAATACGTCTTTGGATTCTTGTTTCCTTCGCCGTGCTGCTGCTCTTGCAGATGTCGTTGGCACCTCTTCCCTTTCTCCTCCAGGCAGCATCACTGATGAAGCTGATAGGGAAGGGCGCTTAACTGGATTGGGAGTTGAGTTTAGGTTCCTCCTCCTCTTCGTAGGCGCTTCTGTTGTTGTTGTCCGATAGAGTGGTAGTTCTACCGCCTGATCATCGGATGACATCATGCCAGGTATTGGTTCCGCGTTTTGGATAGCGAAACCTTCACTATCACTATCGTTTACGTTCAGTATTTAAAAAACAAAAAGTATCATCTTCTTCGGGGATTGAACCTGCGCCCCTTGTTTTCTCGGTCGCGACCACTATCACTGGGCCACCGAAGCACTTGACCGAATACTTTCAATTTTCTTTTTTTTATTTATTAATTGTTTTTATTTATCCACTTGAGAGAAAGCCGAATCACGTATTTAAGCCGTATCCAAAAATGATGTTCAAGAAATCGTATGACAGCGCATCGCCTTGTCTAAATCCTTTTTTGACATCAAAGGTTTCGGTGAGGTGTTTACTGACCTTGATGGAGCAGCGTGCATTCTCCATCGTCATCCTGCACAGACGGGTGAGTTTGGAAGGGATGCCAAAACTGGATATCGCTCTGTATAGCTCGTCTCTATATATGCTGTCGTACGCGCCATAAAAATCGATAGATAGATGGTGACTATCGATCTGAAGCTTATGAGTTTTGTCCAAAATCTGCGTAGTGTGAATATTTGGTGGATGCTGAACTTTCCTGGCTGGCTTCAGGCCATATGGACCTATTAGGTTGTTGAGGAACTGCTTCAGGCGTTCACAAAATATGGTAGATAAAATCTTGTACGCGATGTCAAGAAGACTGATGCCTCTGTAGTTGGCCCAATTCAAAGGGTCTTCTATCTTGAGGATCGGACAAACAATGCTGAGATTACATTCATCGGGCATACTTTCGTCGGACTATATTTTAGAGATGAGTTGGTGTACAGCTTAGGTATTGCTATCTTCACTTCATCCAAGATGGACGGAATTGTTGGTCATCATCGTCCAGGTTGAAAGGTTTATTCTGCCTGACGGAGGTATTTTTTCATCGTCGCCGTTATTAAGTCTTAAGAAGTAATCTTTCCAGATTCTCAGCATCAACTGCGACGATACTACGCTTCGGTACGGGGCTTGTGTCCGTGGCAGGTTTTTTTTTACCTCTTGGTAAAATTTCCGAATCTCATTCCTGGAGTAGCATCTCTCAATTTTCTCGACCGCATGCTTCGCATGCTCTTTCTTTTTCCCCCTGAGAAGCCGGTGTTCGTCTCTCCTCTTCTGCTCATAGAGCTCGTAAGCAGCTCTAGTCTTTCTTTACAGTGCCGTATTGCGGCTTTTTTGCTTAGCTGCGTGTGCTTCCAGGCATTCTTCATTTAACCAGTGCTTTCTTTATGGCGGTCGAGTGAAACCTAGCACACCAGAAGCTGTGCTAGAAGCTATCGAAAATGCCTTCTCTTCCTAGCTTTCCATTAAAACCGTCGGGCATTGTCTATAGGTCTTGTTCAAGAGCTCATAGAACGCACCTTTGGTGTCGTTTGGGACGTTCGCACATATTAGGCAAATGTTTATAAATTTAGCCTTGATGCGGATTGCTACGAGGCGTTCGTTCACATGCTGGTAACTCATGACTTCTTGCCTAAGTTTGCCTCCAACAACAAGTCCGCATCCCAATAGCCACTAGATGTCGCAGTTTTTCATACTCTTTTTGCCCGGCTTATTCCATTGCATTTTTTGGATGGCGGTTAGGTGTGCTTTGCAACAGTCTAGGGCCTCCGCTAGTTGTTCGGCTTCTCGTGACCTTTTAAGGGACTTAACATTCCCCATGCATATCTGAAATTCATTGTCCTTAGTTCGTTTGCATGGCTTGTCAACAGTAGATCCGTCCATATCCGGGGCTTGTTGTTGCTCCATAACTTTTTAGTTATTTCCGTGGCCGGCAGTTACCTCGACGTCATAACTCCCAACGAGGGGTCGGTTGGACCGAAAGCCAGCAACCCGTTCGTTGATGTGAGTGCTGCCGTTGGTCCATTAAGGGCTCTTCCGCCACCATCTCTTTTCCAAGATGCTGACTTAGTCTCGGAAATCCTTACCGGCCTGAGTTCCAAATATTTCGGAGTAGCTAAATAAGATCTCATTTCATTGGGATTATTTCCACCGTTGATTCCATCTGGAGAATTCATCCGCTATCCCATTTATGGTGCTGCTATTTTTGTCTGCTGGTCAGCACTCGCACTTATTAGTTTAGCAGATTCAATCCGGATGGACATTGACCATTACCCAGCGGTTACCACCTGGAAGTATTATAAGCTCAATCGATGTGTCGAAGATAGTTGCGACACTATCTGGATATCGCCAGGTTGACAGCTTGCAATGCCTACCCCAACCACCTAAACAACCGTCGCCTAAACTTACGCTCCAATTAAAGGAATCGACCCTTCCCAGAGCGAATCCAGAAGGGTCTAAACATTCCAGAATCCAAAGGTTGTCCATATTCGATCGATAAATGTCGTCAACAAGTAATACGTCCATATCCGAGGAAAGTGATACTAGTTATTTTACGTCGTACGTCAAGATGTTCTTTTTTCTTCGGTTGAAACACTAATCCAACCTCAAAATGATTTATAACTTAGTGAAAATGCACTAATCCTTTTTATTTTATTGAAACGACATTTCGAATTCAATTCCAGAACCAACTTCACTTCTATTCGACGCGGTAATTACGAGTATACTCCCGGCCTTGTTTCAGAAACTTTCTTTATTAGTCAACTTACCATAATCCTCTCCCTATTTCTGGAACTTTTGATATGAGCTGCCAAGGTTCCTCCCTCAACTTTCCATTTGAAAGTTTTGTTCTTTATTTGTAATTATCTTATATGACGCTGTTTGTGAGCAAATATTAAATTATCACATCATGCTTTTCATAAATTTTTTTTTTGTTTTGTGTGTTTTTTTCGTAATTCTGACCCATTCTCGTTAATTTTTTTATTTTTATTCTTTATCTTAAAAGCTTTTTAAATTTTTTTATGTCACAACTTCTCTCTGAATTAAATCTAAAACAGTCCATATCTTCAAACAAAGGACTTTCGACCCTGCGTAATGAAAGATTACAAAGAACAAAGAAGGAGTCTCTTTTACATCAGTAAGCGTATATTTGCGTATTTGTGTCCCTTCAATATGCCCAACCCTATCAAACCCTGATTTGGTATTACCTAACTGAAAACAAATTTTCAACTTGTTAATAAATGCACATCTCCGTTTCCATGGAGTCGTTAGTGGAATTGAGTTGCAGATTTTTTTTCATAAACAATAGACCCTAAGCAAGCTTACAGTCAAATAAAAACGTTTTCATGATACTCGTAACTCGACTTATGATCTTCATCCACTTTGTAGACTCCCTCTCAACCTGTATTCATGCTAAATGTGGTGGAAGTGTTTTCTGTTTTCAAATTTTCAGAGGGTGAGAGAGAGATGTCGTGAAATAAAAAATTTAAAAAGGGAGCTGGAAAGCCTCGATCATGTGGGAGCAGGTGAAATATAGTTGTTTAAAAAAACAAAGAAGTACATATTAGATTTGGGCAGGAACTCCCTTAAGGGTGAAAAAAAAGGAGAGTGGGAGGTAACGATAGAAAGAAGGGAGATAGACAACGAAGAAGGTTTAAATAAAGGAGATGAGAGGAAAGGGATATTTATAAGAAAGGTAGTTTAAAGGAGAATCAACTAAGTAGGTCATTCTAATTTAGGGAATGTTTTTATATAATTTACGCGCGCCTCAAGGGTGGGGGGTTATGATACCCTTTTACTGTTGTCAGGGTTCGAGGGGAAAGATAGAAGGAGAAGAAAGGAAACCATTGTTGTGATGTTGTTGGCTCTCCAGGGCAGGGAGTCTGAATAGGACGGAGAGTTTTTCTTCGCTCGGAATGATTCAGGTTATCAATTTTAACACGGTTGTTTTTTGGGCTTGAAACTCTACAACAGCCAAATCTACATGCCAGTGTTATGCCTTCACACGCCGATTTTTCTGACTGAGTTCCAATTACACAAATGAAAAACTTGTCATGAGTAGGATTCGAACCTTGACCCTCCGAGTGAGAAGCAATGGCTAGTGAAGTATATGCTAATATGCTAATATATCAAACGCTAATCATTAACATAAATGTATATTTATTAATTCAGTTATTATAGTGAGATGGCACTACTCCTAATAGCTTTAGGTAGTGCCCAATAGGCAGCGCTACTAACGATAGAGAATCGTGAAACGTCATTTTCCCATTTCTGACAGGAACTTTCTTCTTCCTCACGACACCATTGAGAACGGACGTAATCTGAAGTTATAAACAGAAAATAAAGTTTCGTCTAATTTTTTAAATCTCTTGTTTCATTTTCCAGGCGTCGAAAATAGCTGGCGCCTTATTTTGGCGCTGCGGACAGGATCACCTCTAGCAGTCCTAGATTACTTTTGGAAAAAGGATTGCCCGGAACAAGAAGGATTACTTTTATCACACGTGTTCGTGCTAAATCTTTCATCAAAAGAAATTCCCCAACAACATCCGACAAAATTTTACGTTCTGGCAAACACTATCAGAAATCAGATAGCAACACTTTCAGCCATATGCCTGAGCAACAAGAAACCGCTGCTGGCAGCATTATAGCTGTGAACAGGGAAGTTAGAAATAACGCTACGTCGACAACTTTTAGCAAAATTTTCTGGACATAAAACTATTATTAGAGTTGACCTGTGGTGCAATCTCTTCGAGTTGGTAACAAGCGGAAAATCCGATGAAGAACGTATCTTCGAACTCATGGCGTATCTGGTGGACGATGCACACAACTGGTTTGCATCAGATGTAGCACAAAATATGTCTAGTCTCACTTGGGCAGCAGTACGTGCGTCACTTATTGCACGATTTGGTCCAGCTGTAGCAAATCCCTTAGTCGAAGCTCAACATCGTTTCCTTAAAACTTCAGAAACCGTAACATCCTACTACGAAGACAAAATGCGTCTTCTGCGACACGTAGCAGAAGCTGATGTAGAAGCCCAGTTAACCGAGGGGATGCCTCAACGCTATCGTGGGTTTCTGTTGTGTGCAAAGCCAGCAACAGCGATAGATTGGCTCGCAATTGCACTCCAATTAGAATCAACTGTTGGGCGACAGTCAACAAATCCACCGAGTTCACAAAAACAGCGGGAGTATGTATTCAATACCCAAGGTTATGTCAAACAACGGCTTAAGCAATAACCACCAAGCCCATGTCGTCATTGTGCGCAAGTAGGTGAAACACAGTGGCACTGGAATTGAGAATGTCCACGAAGACGACAACCGGTAGATCGGCAGCAAACGACGGAGAATGACCAACCAGCGACGACACTTAATACTGAAGTATCGAATACCGAACATAACGCCAACCAGGAAAACTTCCTTGGCGGTCGCCGTTAATCGATATAGCGGTGCGGATCAATAATAAACCAGTACGCGCAATCATTGATTCTGGTAGTACCATCGATGTCATCAATTCATCACTTGTCGAACATCTAGATTTAAAACAAGATCCGCACACATCCATTACCATTGCACACGTAAATGGCAACACGAAAAGGGACGGCCGCCTTACCGTACATCTGACAATAGGCTCAACAACTTTAAGAATTGCAGCACACGTCTCACGACATTCCCCACACGACTTCATCATCAGCCTTAGCACAGCACCGATCCCATCGATAAGCGTCCCCATATCTGCTTGGCAACATTGGCGCTTAGTCCAGTTGATCAACGAATTCAAGAAATACTAAAAGACTTTCGGCAGCTCTTCGTCACAGAGAGCAACGACATTGGACGGATTCCGGGTATCTCGCATCACATTCGGCTGCTTCCACAGCAACAGCCCATCGCTCAGCGTCCATACGTATCATCATTCAGATGAAGAATCAAAAGAGATAAGACAACAGATCGCATTATTACTTCAGAGAGGATTTATTAGGAGATCCATTTCACCTTGGGCTTCACCAGTTACGCTCGCTCCAAAGAAGGATGGTACTCGCCGGCTTTGCATAGATTATCGTCGAATCAACACCGTTACAGTAGACGAAAGAGAACCCATCCCACGCATTCAGGATGTAATCGACCAACTCTCAACCTCACGTGTTTTCTCAACCCTTGATATGGCATGGGGTTACTGGCACATTGCATTAGATGACGAGTCTGTCGAAAAAACATGTTTCGTGACTTCAGACAGACAATTTGAGTGGACTGTTTTACCGTTTGGGCTCAAGAACGCACCCCGTACGTTTCAGCGAATCGTCCGACAAATACTTGGCGACTTAATCAACAATGGTGTTATCCCATATTTAAACGATATCATTGTCTATAGCAGTGATACCAACGCCCATGCCTAACTCCTTAGAGACATTTTCAAACGTCTTACAGCAACTAACGTCAGACTCAGAAAAGAAAAATACCGCTTTGCTCAAGCCGAAGTCGAGTTTCTAGGGCATGTTATTTTCAGTGAAACAGTTCGCCCTTCAGAAGAGAAAGTAAATGTCTTCAAAGAGTTCAAAATCCTCACTTGCGGTGAAATCACTCCAGCGTTTCCTTGGCTTGGCAAATTATTACCGAAGAAGAATAAAAAACTTCAGTACCATAGGCGAGCCACTTACCCGGTTAATACGAAAAGCCGTCAAATTCGAATGGAATTGGGAACAACAGCAAGCGTTCGATACCATCAAGGAAGCGCTCATAACATCACCAATTATAGCGATCAGAAGCGATCGTCCAGTTTTACTCCATACAAACGCGAGTAGTATTGGCATCGGAGCAATTTTAATGCAACCTAGAGATGATGGACAGAAACAAGTGGTAGCATACCTTTCACGACGTCTCAACACACACGAGCAGCGATACCATACGACGGAATTAGAGTGCCTTGCAGTCGTTGATGCAATGGAACGTTTTCATGTGTATGTGTGGCTCTTCCAACTAAAAAATCTGTCAAATAGACTTTTCAGGTGGTCAGTTCGTCTTTCTGTCTACTCATACACTATACACCACCGACCAGAAAAGCTGAATGCCGCTGCAGATGCTTTGTCTCGCCAGCCAGTATCACTACTCATTCGACCAGCTGAACTTAAATGTGCTCAACAAAGAAACCCTTCAAGTGACCCGACTGTTCGAAAAGATGTTCACGGATTTGAAGTTCATCGAAATCGCGGCATAACCAGATTTGTCGTTCCGGACAAACTTCGACTGAAAATTCTAAAACATTATCACGATGAATATGGTCATCTTGGAATAGCAACAACAATACAACTTATTTGTGGGCACTATTGGTGGAGAAAAGTGTATTCTGATGTGCGTGATTATGTGCAAAGCTGTGCAACATGTCAAGTAGCTAAACCAAACAACCGTCCAGCCATTGGTTCCCTGCAACCAATACCAACACCAATAGCACCCAACGAGGTCTCGGCAATTGACACTATTGTAATGGGGGTAACTTCTGCGAATACAAGCGAAAAATATATTCAACTCATAGTGGACCATCACTCAAGATACGTTTGGGCTACGGCAGCTCAACGGAATACAACCAACACACTAATTGAAGTCATAATAAACATTTGTTCGGAGGTTCCAACACCAGAAGTTCTAATCAGTGATAGAGGACCAAATCTAACTTCAAAACTTTTTCGTAAATTTCTTCGGAAGTCATCGATCAGACATCAAACTACGTCACCCTACCAACCGCAAGCAAATGGTTTATGCGAAAAGTTCAATGACACAATTGTTCGGGGCTTGCGCCTTGCAACTCACCAACAAGACTATGGACAGACCTACTGCCAGAAGTGGTCGCAAATTACAACCGTACACCACACAGTGCGACCGGATTTTCGCCACAGTTTCTTCATTTTGGAACTCCTTCGGATGCTGCTAGGGACAACATCTCTCTAGTTGATGCTCGATCTGAAGCTGTCAAACGTTCGGGTGCAACGAAAGCCATACGTAAGGAACACCAATGACTTCCTTCATCCGCCATCAAATTGGAAGATTGGTGACCTTGTTGTACGAAAAATTACTGATAACCATTCGTCACGACATAAACTTTCACCAAGTTATACTAGACCATATGTATGTAATTTTACGTTTACTTGGATCAGAATCCTTTCGAATAGGATTTATCACAGGAAACCATATCATGAATCTTTCATCAGCTCACTCTTCACAGCTGCGGAGTTTTCGACCACGTGTCGAAAACCTTTCAACGTCGGGGGACTGAGATGGCACTACTGAAACGTCATTTTCCCATTTCTGACAGGTACTTCCTTCTTCCTCACGACACCATTAAGAACTAACGTAATCTGAAGTTATAAGCAGAAAATAAAGTTTCGTCTAATTTCTTAAATCTCTTGTTTCATTTTCCAGGCGTCAGAAAATAGCTGGCGCCTCAATAGTATTACTAAAGAAAGATACTTATTACACTAATTATTAGAAGAGGAATACATGTGTGAACCCAGCAGCGGCACGATGCGAAAAGGACCACGTTTTCTAATTCCCACTTTGACAGTGACTTTTGACAATCATGAGATTTGACAACTGATGAGTTGACTGCGTTCCCGGTAGTACGTTGTCATACATATCATATCCTTCCTACTTATTTTGAGATCCTGTTGAATCATGACCGTAGCGCACTACCTGCTTACGAGATCGTCGTAGAGCATTCTCTCGCTGCTCAGAAGGTGGCGTAGATATGGTTATGGGTTTAGCGGTTGGAACTGCATCTTCTTTATTGACATCAGCAAGATCTTGTGAAGATGCTGCAGCAGCAACATGTCCGTTTCCAGATACCGCGATTGGTATGAATTCGAAACATTCTCCATCCCATATGAGATAACACTGTCCCATGTATCCGACGAGGCCCTCCAGAGTAATTACGGGCGTAAACTGCTTCATTTATTTGGAATTTACCTGTGAAATAGTCGGATAGTTTGTCAGGAATGTGCCTATCCGGAAATATTTGTGAAAGAATTGTGGGGTGCTCTCTGCCGTGAAGAATTTCTGCAGGTGACCTCCCAGTTTGAGGATTTGGCGTTGTGCGGTAGGTTTCAAGGCATCTTAATAATGCTATGTCAATGTTTTCCTCCTCGATTGTTTTCTTTAGATTGGCCTTGAACGTGCGAACAAAACGTTCTACTTCGCCGCTTGATGCTGGATGAAAAGAGGATGTTTTCAGTGATTGAATTCCATTTTGACAGCAAGAGTTGACAAAGTCGGTGCTGGTAAATTACGGTCCATTGTCGCTCACAATGGCTTCTGGGATACCTTCTAGCGAAAAAATGGTTTGCAACGCTCGAACGGTAGCTGAGGTGGTTGTTTGCTGCATCTGCGAAACAAATGGACATTTTGATAAAGCATCAATTAATACATTTTTCCCAAGAATGGTCCGGAAAAATCCAAGTGAACACCCTGCCAAGGCTTAGCTAGATCGGGCCACGAACTAAATTCTTGCGGAGGTGCGGGGCTATTACGCTGACAAATTTTACACGTTTTTACTTTTCTCTCGATGTCGGCGTCTATTTGCGGCCACCAACAATGTCTTCGGGCAAGTTGCTTCATTCTGACAACACCCCAATGTCATTGATGAAGTAACTGTAAGGTTCTCTCCTGCAAAGATTTCGGCAAGACTACCCTTGTATGTTCGGCTTCTAAGAGTATAATCCCTCTGTATTGCATTAGTAATGCTTTACGACTGAAGTATGGCTGTAGGCTCTTTTCGCCTAATGGTAATCGCGTGGGCCAACCCTTGGTTACATAGGACATTGTTCTTCGTAATACAGTGTCTAATTTCGTGGCTGCAGTAACCTCTTTGGCTTTTATTTTAAAGTCGTCGATTCGATCATCTTGATAACTAGATATTTCAAAGCAAGACACTTCGTGTTCATCGAAACTTACATCGGGGCCAATAGGAAGCCTGGATAGAGCGTCCACGTTGGTATGCTTTTGCGTAGGTCGATAACGAATTTGGTATGAATAGCTCATCAGTGTTATGGCCCAACGTTGTAAACGACTAAGGGTTGCTGTGGGAAGAGCTTTGTCGGGATTGAAAATGGTGAGAAGAGGCTTGTGATCAGTTAACAATATGAATTTCAGACCAAAGAGATATTGGTGAAATTTGGTGACCCCATATATTATTACCAACGCCTCCTTCTCAATTTGAGAGTAGTTCAGTTGATGCTCGTTTAGCGTTTTCGAAGCGAATCCAATAGGCTGCTCGGACCCATCTGTCATGATGTGCGACAAAATATCTCCAATTCCATGCGACGAAGCATCGGCTGCAAGGACAAGCGGTAGTTCCGGGCTATAATGTGCAAGGCGTGCTGCATGGATGATTTGCTGCTTAAGTGCATTAAATGCGTGTTCTTGGTCTGATTTCCAGGTAAATGGGACGCCTTTTCTGCGCAAGGCATTCAATGGAGCTGCAATTTGCGAGAAATTATTAACGTATTTATTATAATAGTTTACCTTTCCCATGAAGGTCTCTAGCTCCATTAGATTACATGGTCTGGGCAACTTATCGATGGCAGCTAGTCCCGAATTCGATGGTCATACTCCCTGGTGGTTGACCACATGGCCCAGATATTCTGCTGCTTGTTGGAAAAACTGACACTTACTCCGATTGATGCACAACCCATTGTCCAGCAGCCGCTGTAAAATTGCTTCCAACTTTAATAAATGTTCTTGATGTGTATTGCCTGCAACAAGGATGTCGTTTAAATATATAGCGCAATCAATTCCATTCAAAATCATTTCCAGTGTTCGCTGATAAATATCAGGAGCGATTGCAATACCGAATGGGAGGCGTTGGTATTGGAAAAGTCCAATTGGTGTGTTGACGACAGCAAGAGGTTTCGATTCTGCATCCAACTCTTATTGTAAGTATGCGTCGCACATATCGATTTTGCTAAAGAATCTCCCATTCGCAAGCTTGTGAAAAGTTCTTCGGATCGAGGGATAGGATATTGATCTACCTCCAGCTGATGGTTGAGTGTGACTTTAAAATCCCCACATATTCTTAGCTTAGTGTTACGCTTTGTAACTACTACAATGGGGGCTGCCCACTGGCTGAAGCGCACTGGCTTCCAAATTCCTGCTTCTTCGAGACGCTTTGCTTCTGCCTCGAATGCTTCCAATTGGGAAAACGGCATTGGCCTGGCATTTGGTTTTAAGTAGAGGTGTACTTTATAGGAAGTACAACAGCCTAAGTTATCCGCAAATAGATCGGGATAAGTCGAGAGCAGTTTGTCTATTTCCGATGCTGGTGGTGTCGCGAGCTGTGTCTCTTTATAGGCAGGTTTCAGCAGACGAGTTTTGTGGTTACTGGTTGAGAAGGATACCTCGAAACCAAATTGTTTTGCCCAACTGAGTCCGCAAATATTGTCAGCGTCGGGTGTATTAACTATCAGTATGGGTGTATATGAGATTTACCATTAAATTTGACAGTCACCGTGGTTTCACCGAGAATCGGTATTGCGTTGGCACAAAACGCTATCAAACTACATGAAGGTGTATGATACTGCAGGCAATTAAGTTGTTGAAAACCAGGCAACCCTACTACTGTTGCACTCGCTCCTATGTCCAATAAAAACTCCATCTTCACATTGTTTACCATCATATCGATCAACAGCTTATTACTTTCTTTTCGTAAACTTTTAACAGATAAAATGTGTTCTATGTGATAAACATGCTCACCTTTATTGTTGGGATGATGACGATACGGCTTCCTTTTATTGGCACCTAAGCAAACTGGGGCAATGTGGCCAATTTGTCCGCATTTGCGACAAGTTGCGTTTAGGAACTTTCAATTTTCGCGCTGATGATGAACATTACACCCCGAGCAAGACTGCATGCTTGTTTTGCTTGTATTTATAACATTATGCTTTTCCCACGTCTTTTTGCACTTATTTGATTGATTTCAACGTTCGCTGGTTCTTGTCTCATCGTTTGTAAAGATTTTTTATTAGCCTCGCAGGCTTCTGCGATCAACATCACATCCGACAGCGACGCATTAGGCTTTTGTAGTGTAGCGGTTCGCACACTATCATGCGGCGTATGTAAAACAATGACGTCACGGATCATATCATCAACAAATTCGCTAGAGCAGTCGTTGGCGGAGCACACGAATTGACAATGACGTTAAAGGCAATCCAGTCAGAGTAGTTTTGATTCACCTGCATTCTGTACTTAAAAAAATCATGACGAGCTTTGCATACGTGAACCGTAACCGTCAAAAAATGCCCTGAGAGCTTTTGTGTATGCCGTCGTACTCTCGGCTGGCTAGTTTACTTGAAGCAAATAATTTTTGTAAGAGTTCATATGTTTCTGATCCTAACCACGATAAAAGATAAGCCCTTTTCTTTTCACTTGTGATGACGTTGTACGCGTTGAAATGTTGTTCTAGTTGTTGGGTTACTGTGGGCTGATTCCTTTTATCCACAAACTGTTTTCGTTGTGCCAAGATATTGTTCATAAAATCTTGCTGAGATTTTAGAAGTTTTGTGACTACATCCAAGATGTTAGGATCGGTCATTTTGCCAGAACATTATTTAAATATGTATGCAGGAAACGTTTGCTGGGTTCACGTACGCGAATTTGTGGTTATCAGCACACACGCGGCTTCGCAATTCTCGTCGCCAATAAGGTATATGCTAATATATCAAACGCTGACCAATAACATACGAGGGCGGGTCAATAAGTCCGTGACTTTTGGATTAAAACACAGATTTTTTGATAAAAAAATAATTTTATTTTTCAACATAGTCTCCCTTGAGCTCTATACACTTTGTCCAACGCTTCTCCAATTTTTTTATCCCTTCCAAAAAAAAATGATTTGTCGAGGTCCTCAAAATAGGCTTTTGTTTGCGAGATGACTTCATCATTGGAGTCAAATCTTTTTCCACCAAGCCATTTCTTCAGGTTTGGGAACAAGAAGTAGTCGCTCGGAGCCAAATCTAGAGAATAGGGTGGATGAGGGAGCAATTCATAGCCCAATTCATGGATTTTTGCCATGGCAACTGCACATGTGTTTGTGGTCGACTGTGAGCAAACGCGGCACCCATCTTGCGGAAAGCTTTCTCATGCCCAAGTGATCATTCAAAATTGAAACCACTGAGACATGCGAGATCCCTACGGCTTCCACAATCTCTCGCACTTTCAATCTTCGGTCGGCCAACACCATATCGTGAATTTTTTCGATTGTTTCGGGTGTAGAGACCTCAACTGGGCGTCCAGGACGTTCGGCATCTTCAGTGCTTGTACGGCCACAACGAAATTCAGTAAACCACTTTTTTACCATTGAAATCGATGGTGCAGAGTCCCCATAGTATTTATCAAGCTTAGCCTTGGTCTCGGTAATGGTTTTTTTTCGCAAGAAATAATGCTTAATAAGCACACGAAATTCACATTTTTCCATTTTCTCCTCAAATTAGTGAGGAGTCTGATAAAAATAGCTGTCAAACACAAACTAACTGACGCAGCAAGTTTAAATTTTGACAGGAGTCAACTGACAGATGCCTGTTGACAGGAGCAGTGTTGCTGTTTCAGTAAAGAGATCAGAAATTCAAAAAGTCACGGACTTATTGACCCGCCCTCGTAAATGTATATTTATTAATTCAGGTATTATAATATTACTAAACAAAGATACTAATTACACTAATTATTAGAAGAGGAATACATGTGTGAACGGCACGATGCGAAAAGGACCACGTTTTCTAATTCCCACTTTGACAGTGACTTTTGACAATCATGAGATTTGACAACTGATGAGTTGACTACATTCCCGGTAGTACGTTCTCATACATATCAACTAGTACCACTACACCACGCCCACCCACTTTGATCCATCTGATCTCTTTTGATTGAGCCTATTGACCTGGGTTCTGGATGAGCGGAATGGAGAAGCGGTAGCGATCTTACGTATGTAAGCGCAGATCCACTTGATCTTTCAACACCGACACCTTCGGACTTTCTTTTCGAGCCGAGAAATCTAGACCTGGATAACTGTATATCCGGCCGAAGATGTTAAAAATTATAACTGTATATTCCTTTCATCATATGTTTTTTATATTAATGTATTCTTCTTCTTACATGTATAATCAACTACTATGGATTGTGTGTTATTAACTTCTTTATATGTATGTATTATAAATTTTACGAATTTTTTTCGCTTTCAGTTCAGTAGCAATTGTGTGTGCAAGTAATAAAGATATATTTCAATTTCGGAATTTGCGTATTCTAAGTGAACCCCATTTTTTTAAAATAATACGAAAGAGTTCTAAAAATTTAACAATTCAACAGAAATCAAGATTGGGTTGACTTATAACAGGTCTTACCTCTACAACCAAGACTTTTGATGAAAACGAAATCACAGGAATTGTCTAGATGAAAATTGAAAAACAGAAACAAAAGTTTTGGAAAATTAAAGAGGTTAGTAACCAGAATTGACGAACACCAGAAGATCTAAGATGTGAGGTGATCTACAATATGAAAAGACGCATTACCGTGACCTAGATCGACGATATGTTCTCACCTTACCATTCAAAGAAGAATTGATAGATAATTAATTAGGAGAATTAAGGTATAGAGCAATTGCTAGGCTGCTTCAACTCGAAAGAAGATTAAATACCGATTCGTTGTATTTGATAAATCTGTAAAGACATCTACCGGATCGAGTCTAAATAAATTGATGCTAGTTGGGCCCAAGTCCAGGAAGATCTAAAAACAATAAAACTGCGATTGC
Organism: Volucella inflata; assembly: GCA_928272305.1. Classification (NCBI taxonomy): domain Eukaryota; kingdom Metazoa; phylum Arthropoda; class Insecta; order Diptera; family Syrphidae; genus Volucella; species Volucella inflata. The sequence continues at coordinate 36,585,583 of OV743717.1, forward strand.
GAGAACATAACTACGTCTTTACAGCCGATATAGAAAAGGTGTATCGTCAAGTAAAAGTATGCAGTAAGATAATGTCGAGAGATTCTAAAGCAGAGGAAATAAAAGATTACTAGCAGTACCACACCTAGCCATAAAAACCCTTCAATAACTGACCAGAGACGATATCCAATCGCTCCAGAAGTTGTGATGAATTATTTTTATGTCGACGATGTTATATCTGGGCGAGGGACATTAACTGGTTGGAAACAGGCACAGCCATGTTTGAGGAAACAGGATTTAATATAAAAAAATGGTCCAGTTACGATCCCCATACTTGTGCATATGTCAAAAGACGTACAGCATCAGCATGCCATTAATAGATACAAAGAGAAAACAATCAAAACGTTGGGCATTGATTGGAGTCCATCAGCGGATACCTTTCAATTAAAGGTAACAATCAATGATATTGAACAAATATTATCAATAAAGCACATCACGCCGTTGAAATTGCAAAACTGTATGACCCCTTACATTGGTTAGCACCAATAAGAATTTGTGCACAACTATTAATGCAGCAGTTATGGAAGTTAAGCCGTAACTGGGATGACCTGATTACCAACGAATTAAAAATCAATTGATGCTTATATAAAAATAACCTGAAAGAAATTGATTACAAAGAATTCATAAATGTATAGGAATTAATAAATTGCAGAAAATGGAATTGAATGGTTTTTGTGATGTATCTGAGACAGACATGCTACAGGTGTCTATTCAAGAGAAAGATCACAGAATGGGACCTTCATATCCACAGTTTTAAGAGCCAAAACTGAAGTGAAGGTTATCAACAAGAAAGTAACACTTCTGAAGCTGAAGCTACTTGAAAGTAGCCGTAATTAGATAGTTTTTGCATAGACAGGCCCCACAATTAAGAGGGTGTCCATCTTAATGGAAGCATTTGTGGGAAACAGAGTATCTCAAATACCGGAGGTAACTAATTCCAAGTCGTGAAGATATTTATGCTTAGTCGAAAATCCTGCCGATTTTGAAAGTATCACACAGGATATACTAAAAAACATCAGCTATTTGTAGCAAGGTCCGGAAATGCTTAATTATCTGTTTCATCTCGATTATCAGAAAACATTAAAGACATCAACATACCTGAATTGAAGGTAGTTGAAATGATACACAAAAGAACGCTACACGGGGGAATTCAATTAACCTTGCGACAATTATACTGGGTTTTGCAAGCTAAGAAAGTAGTACGTCAAGTTACATACAAGTGTGTACGATGCCAACGATTCAGAACAGCTAATCATGATGGGCAACATGCCGTCACTCAGAGTTACACCGTCGGGACTGTTTACGCATAAGGGAACAGATTATGCACGTCTCATCCAGATTTTCGTATCTAAGGAACAATAAATCTGGAAGTTAAAAGGATAAGTATAAGTTTAGCAACTAAAGTTATTCACATTGGGGTAGTAAGCGACCTTAGCATTCTTAGCTGCGCTCAGACGATTCCTTTCAAGGCAAGGTATATGTTCGCATACTTATAGTGATTGTGAAACAACATTTGAAGGTGCTTACAAGGAAAAAATTTCTCTAATAAAGCTAACCGGGCCTCCAGGTTGGGGGTTGTGCCGCCGCGATAACTGGCCGGGTATGGAGAAAAGTTACAAAGCAACAACAAGCCTCTGGTATGGACGGATCTACTGTCACAACCTATGCAAACGAATTAAGGACAACGAACTTCGGACTTGCACGTAGAATGTAAGGTCGGTCAACACACATATCAGATCGATTCGAGTGATTTTATGTCCCGTCGGCACTGACGGTGAGTGGAGGAGGAGATAAAACGACGAATTGTATGGACTGTACAGCGACATGGACCTAGCCAGAAGAGTGAAGATACAAAGACTGAGATGGCTGAGTCATGTAGAGCGTATGGGCACCAATGCTCCGGTCCAAAAAGTCTTCGAATCCGCTCCCGAAGGACAGAGCAGTAGAGGACAGCCAAGACTCAGGTAGCGCACGCAAGTGGAAGAGGACCTCAGCCAACTTAGCGTGCGAAACTGGAGGCAGCTAGCCAGGGATCGAGCTGGCTGGAGAAGCTTGTTGACTGAGGCCCAGGTCCACCGCGGACTGTAGCGCTACTTAATGTAAGTAAGTAAGTTTATCATAAAATAAACTCGTTTGTTGCTCTCATCGAGGGCTAACCGTCCATTCATATATTTTATGGAGAGCGCTTTGCAGTTTCACTGTTGTTTCATAAATCTATTTACTTACAGCTAGTATAGCATTTTCATCGGCAAATGTACATAACTACGTTACCAACAGTGGAATTCTTACTTCTAAAGTTCAATTTTCGTCGATAATTGGCAGTATACGTTCTATTAAAGATTTTCGATAAAATTGGGAGAATTGAAATCAGTCTATAAGACTTCTTGTCATTCGAAGGTTTTCCTGGCTTAAGAATCATTATGACTTCAACAACTTTCCACTGACTCGGAAGGTATTCTAACATCAGTCCGACGCTATTTATATAAAAAAGTTTAGCCAATGCTTTCCTAGGCAGCTATTCCGATTATTGGTTCGGAGCTTTCTTTGCTCATACCCTTTCGGGTATGGGGTCAGAATATACCCGAGGTAGGAATGCCTGTCGTAAGAGGCGAGTAAAATCCTCCCCCCTATACCGAGTATAGCGTGTACAAAACATCCAATGAACAAAACAAAAAGATACAATACCCCAGGTGTCAGCCCAGGTTTTGTGAAAAATCCACCCTTTGTTGAAGTTGGATCTACGAATTCTGGGGAGAGCCATTTTTTGCAATCCTTTGATCCTATCACAAAAAGTTCAAGGGTATCTCGATCGCCACCACCAAAATCGAATGTATCTGGGAACACCGATGTCCGAAGAGCGAGAGTCAGGGAAATGCAAAAGCTTCGAGGAGAAAAACAACGAACTCCGTGTAGAGCTTTATAAAATGGATTTACTCGAGCTAGTTAGGCTCAAATTTAATTTACTCCAAAATTATTATTTTTTATTATGCAAGATCCCTTCCATAAGTACAAAGTGAAACTTTGACTGGTACTTGGTCATAAATGTATTGTCGGAAATGACTGGTTGGATTTTTATATAAACACCAGCTATAATTTTGATGAAGTAAGGGACTTTGTTTTCTTTGACTGGGTGGGGGTGCTGTCAATAAAACCTCAGTAGAAATAAAATGTAAATTCATTGTTGCCGATCGGTATTTCCTTGGACTAAGAAGATAAATACTCGTATGTAATAAGCCACTGTCCAAAACAACTAAGGGGACGCTATATGAAACCTTGATCCTTCTAGGCCTACTTTCTGGCACTGAAGCATGGACTCCGTTGAAAGCAGATGAATAGGCCCTCAGCCGTATCGAGAGAAATATCGTTTATTAAACATTCGATGCTGTCGACATTGACGTACTTTAAAGGAGAAGATTACACGACGAATTATGTACATATATATATAAATGTACAGCGACATCGAGCTAGTAGGAAAGCTGCGCATCCGTCGCTTTAGATAGCCTAGACATGTATGGCGGATGGATAGGAATGCTCTGATCTGCAAAGCCTTCAACTTTAAAGAGCTAACGATTGGGCTAACTGGAGAGGCTTAAAGCCCGAGTTCACCCTAAACTGTAGCGCCAAGCAAATACGTTAGTAGGGCAAAGAGTAGAATATGAAGTTTTATTATTGGCTTCAGATGCCAGTTGTGGCGCAAAGTGAGAATTATATCATCCTTCTCATCATCTCATAGTTTTCCACTCGTAATAAACACAAAGATAATTTTTGAAAGTGCGCTATTCATTTTTATTCATCATATATATGTATGAGTTTTAAGTAATATATGTACCCAAATGTTAAATTTTTTTCTAACGAATTGTGTAAACAAGTCTTAAGGTATTATATTCAAGGTGTTTTATGCGACTTCGCGTAATTAGTCGGCCAATGATATAACTCATGAATATTAGAAACCCATGAACTTTTCATCTTTCCATGTTTGCTTGTTTGCTTTATAAGGCGAGAAGAACTTGTAAAGTTTTGAAAAGTTAAATAGGAAGTATGTTCATCCCAAAAAATCTATCACATAATGCTTGCTTGGTCCCATTGATTAGATAAGGAATGTTACTCATATGTACGTACGATATCCTAATGAAAAAAAAATCATTTTACACAAGTATATCAGAATATATACCATAACGAAAAAATAATAATAACAACAACAGTTCACTAATTAAAAGAATCAAGTATTCACACAATTATTTTGTCTTCAATGTATTTGTTTAAAAAGGTGTTAACAAAAATGGAATACACGGAGTTAATATCTCTTCGCTTGTGATTTTTTTTAAGCTTTTAGTCTTATCACATGTTATTAAATACATACAATCGTCTTGCTCTGTTTCATACCAATGTTCTTTATTCAAACTCAACGCAGGTCTATAAAGCAGAGTTACGTTCGAATATATTTCAGTGCGATTAACTTTCCAAAGTTTTGAATAAGTAGACTTTTTCCAATCCTCGCCGCTTTCGGGTTAAATTTCATTGTCCACAGAAAAATATTGTCGATCAATACTCTTCAGTCTAAGACTGGATTATCGTATTTGTTTCTCGTTTTTAAAATTATTTTGACTACGAGTATCTTATTGTGACTGATAATGGACCGAAACTGAAACCGAATCGAATTAAGCTTAACATGTAGGCGAAAAATATAACTAGTATAGGATATTTTTTTCCAAATCATATTACTTTTTTAAGTTGTTCTTAGTATAATTCTAATTTATTCTCCTTATTAGACAAAAAATATACGAAGGTGATCTTGCTTTTGTTGGTAAGTTATTTAATAATAAATAATTCACTATACGCTTATTATATTTCATTTAGAAATCCGATATGAATCATATTTTGTATCAATCATTTTTTATTAGTTTGATCAGGTTTATGGCGGTTTGTTTGCAGAAGGAAAATTTCTGTCAGCAATCCGTAATAACAATATTTATTAAAGCAATCAGTTCAATATAATCAGATCAATCTGATAATAAATATCAGCCCTGTTTATGATTTATAACATTTAATTATCGTAGTAAAGTTTACTGTTAAGATAACACATTTTAAAATCAACGTTAAATCTAATATTTTCAAATACTGATGTTATCAGATATTCACTTAATAAAGCGATAAGGTTAAGTAATAATTTATACATCACTAGTCGCACATGTTTAGACAAGTATATATGTATATAATATTTATGTTTATATATATATCTATGGCGTATGAAGATACATACCCCTATATGGGTATGCCTACACCATAAAAAATAGTCCTTTCAATTGTGTCAAGATTTTGCAGTTTCACTTAAGAATTCAGAATAGTCACTTTTCGAATATATGCAATATATCAACATCCAAAAATGATAAAATTAATCGAACAAGCAAATTGAAAACAGGTGTAATTTAGATGATAATTGCCAGTTTTATTATTAGGTTATCAAACCATAGTTTGCCCCCAGTATCGTGCAATATACGACTTTGTATCTGCATAGACATATTTTCTTATCTATCGTAGCATATATCACCCATAACTAAATTGTTTTATAGTTTCGGAACACATGCATTGATCCGTAAATGTTTGTATATACGCAAATAGTATTTCAAAATGTGGCACAAAAAATGAAAATACACATTGAATGCTAATTAATATCACTTTGTTGCTTCACGTGATTTTGGATCGTGGTTAAAATATTTTGTCTAACAATTTACAATATAATACAAGTACACATAAATTTGTCAACTCGTGTGCTAATTTAATTATAAATAAATTTCAAAATTTTTGTAAGAGTGTCTTGTATGTACTAATATACGAGTACAAGGTAACTTGTGCTTGAATTGATTATAACAGCTTGTACACACTTGCATACATGCATGGCACACATTATATGAATATCAAACTATGGTACGTTTTAAAAAATTTGTTTTTTATTATTTTAGGAAAAGTTTTGAAAATGGAAGAGCACGGTGCACAACCAACGCATAATTTAAACAGCATTTCAAATGTATCGACTGCCCCAAGCACTAATTCCATTGAAGTATCTTCTACTCCAATGCCATCTTACATGGCTGCAAATAATAAAAGCAATACTATATTAAGTGAGCCAAAAAGAAAAGTTAGTATTGCGTCCGATCCTGTTGCAGAATCCAGACATAGCTATGATAACCCTGCATTTGAATCAAATCCTAGCCGAAAAATTTCTCAGGTAAGAATTTCAGCATATAATTGAGTGTTTTAACGTACGATATGTAAAGTGATTTTTTGAAAACAAATGATACGTACACTTACACGTATATACATGATTAAAGAGAAATTTAGAATTTGTTTAATAATTTTGTGTGTGCTTGTCTGCCAAGTTGAATTTCATTTATCATACATACTCGCACAGTTAAATCGACAGAGTCCGTAATTGCGTGCTAATCTATTATAATCTATTATTTTGACCTGAGTCAACTAGGATAGGTTTAGCCTTGTTTCATACCATCTATCTACATAATCTAGAAATTAAGTATCATTTTTCAAATAATGCTCCAGTAGCATATAGGGATAACAAATATTAAATTTTGTTTAAGAAGAAGAAAATTTTGTTGTGGATATTTGCAGATGTGATCTAATAATTTTTCAATTCTCAAAAGAAGTTATTAGAAATCAATTCAATGGAAAGTGGTTAATAACTATGATAGTTAGTTTGGGGCATAGGCAAGCGCGAGTGAAAAGGCATTGAAAATATCATCTTCAAAAGAGTTACATACATATACGAGTACCATATAGTATGTGTTATATCTGTGACTCAATCCCCCATTCTTCTTTGGTTTTATAAGGGGAAGAGTAATTTTTTTTTTGCAGTAGGATAGAAAATACAATTTCTTCCTCTAAGGCCCAGAAGATATTACCATAACAATAAAAGCGAAGGCGTGTTTGCTATGCAAACTTTTTCCCAGTCGGCCCTAAGAAGATAAAGATCTTAGATACCTGAATAACGTATAATAACTTTCAACAAGAATATAAGTGTATTATAAGGCATTTGAAGAAATAAAAGAAACATACAAAAGCTTAAAACTGGTACGGTACGAGGGCGGGTCAATAAGTCCGTGACTTTTTGAATTTCTGACCTCTTTACTAAAACAGCAACACTGCTCCTGTCAACAGGCATCTGTCAGTTGACTCCTGTCAAAATTTAAACTTGCTGCGTCAGTTAGTTTGTGTTTGACAGCTATTTTTATCAGACTACTCACTAATTTGAGGAGAAAATGGAAAAAAGTGAATTTCGTGTGCTTATTAAACATTATTTCTTGCGAAAAAAAACCATTGCCGAGACCAAGGCTAAGCTTGATAAATACTATGGGGACTCTGCACCATCGATTTCAATGGTAAAAAAGTGGTTTACTGAATCTCGTTGTGGCCGTACAAGCACTGAAGATGCCGAACGTCCTGGACGCCCAGTTGAGGTCTCTACACCCGAAACAATCGAAAAAATTCACGATATGGTGTGGGCCGACCGAAGATTGAAAGTGCGAGAGATTGTGGAAGCCGTAGGGATCTCGCATGGCTCAGTGGTTTCAATTTTGAATGATCACTTGGGCATGAGAAAGCTTTCCGCAAGATGGGTGCCGCGTTTGCTCACAGTCGACAACAAACGCAATCGTGTTTGCCATGGCAAAAATCCATGAATTGGGCTATGAATTGCTCCCTCATCCACCCTATTCTCCAGATTTGGCTCCGAGCGACTACTTCTTGTTCCCAAACCTGAAGAAATGGCTTGGTGGAAAAAGATTTGACTCCAATGATGAAGTCATCTCGCAAACAAAGGCCTATTTTGAGGACCTCGACAAATCATTTTTTTTGGAAGGGATAAAAAAATTGGAGAAGCGTTGGACAAAGTGTATAGAGCTCAAGGGAGACTACGTTTATTATTATAAAATTATTTTTTTATGAAAAAATCTGTGTTTTAATCCAAAAGTCACGGACTTATTGACCCGCCCTCGTATTTTAACTTGATGAAACTTCAGAAATTTTAAATTAAAAAATAAAATAGAATCGAGGCTAACTCTTTAGCTATTTGATCGACTCTTAAATATTTGGCCAACGAATAGTGTTCTGATGAAATAACTAAAATCAAGCAAAACCATTAAAGCGCTGCTGAACGAGGAATTGATATACTGTAGCTTAACCAATTTAAACAAAGTCTATATGTCAGCTGATGTGGTATTAGTATACTCGTATCTTGACCTTATAAAGACACATATTCAAATTCTTAACCATAAGGTTTACGGCAAAATTTCTGTGATTTTGTAGTATTTAAGTATTACACAATAACTTAGAAAAACAGAATAACATGATCTTGTCCATGCCTCTGCGTCATAGAGCAAGACTGGGATTATTAAGCTTTTATATAGGGTAACTTTTGTTGTTCGAGAGAGGGCCTTACTAGTCGATTGCCTTATTAGCCCAAAGAAGCAGCGATTGGCAAGATTTATTTTTCGTTTGATCTCAGCGCTGGTGTCGTTGTCTGAATTTATATTATGTCAATATCATCGGCGTATGCCAACCCCATAAGCGGAGCAGCAGCGATGCAGTAAAAATGGGAAACTCGTTACGCATAAGTTCGTATAACGAGGAAAGGGTTAATAAAAGGATAAGAAGAAGAAGAAGATCATCGGCGTATGCGAATAATTGGACGGACTTTTGAAAGATTGTGTCTCTTGTGTTTGCTCGTGAGTTTTGCACTATTCTTTCACGTATGATGTTGAAAAATCGCATGACAGCGCATCGCCTTGTCTTAATCCTTTTAAGGTACTAACGTCACGGTGAGATCTTTACCGACGTTGATGGAGCAGCGTGCATTCTCCATCTTCATCCTGCAGAGACGGACGAGTTTGCCGGGGTGCCAAAACTAGGCATTGCTTTGCGTAGCTCGTCCCTATAGATGCTGTTATGCTGCCTTAAAACCGATAAAAAGATGGTGTGTATCGATTTGAAGCTCATAGGTTGTATTTGTATTGTATTGCATTACTTATTTATTAATTATCGCCTTAAAACAAGCTAGCAATGGATAATTTTTTAATTCAGGGTACAAAAATTAATGTTACTAGTTAAAAATGATGAACAAATTAAAGATCATTCTAAAACCTAAGTTTGTGTTGATAGATCCATAGAAATATGGAAATAATATGTACGCAAGAATAACTGACGTGGGGTACCATCAGGTGTTCTCTTAGTTACAGCTTTAAGGATTCAAAAGGTAGAGTATTAGACCAAAAAAAAAAGGAAATAATTATTTCAATGAAAAAAAAGAGAAAAGAACGAGAAATGAATCTTTTTGCATGTTTTAAACTAGGTTGTAATTTTCAACAGTAGCTCCAAGCTTAAAGGGTCCATAGTAAAGAACCAGTCTTTAAGTGATTTTAAGAAATAGTGGAAGTTTTGTTTGGATCGTATAAACATGGAAAGTTTGTTAAAAATTCTACGCGAAGTAACTATATAAAAATTCATATAATGTGTTTTGTGCACGTGTGAGATGTCAAAAAGCATCATGTTGTTTGCTCGCAAGTTATAAGTTGAAGAATTCCTAAAAGGAACATTTCCACTTCGTTTAAAGATTTTTTTGAGTACCTTGAAAACATATGATTCCTGAGTGGCAATATCTGAAGACTTGTAAATAGTGGCCAACTTTCTGTATAGCGATTTTTTCCACATATAATTCTAATTATATGCTTTTGTGCAACGACAAGTGCGCTTAAGGTACTAAGATAGGTACCTTCCCCACTAACAATCCCATATTGAAGCTTTGACTGAACTAACCCGAAAGTACTGAAAGTACTCTTTGCGAGCAGTAAGGCTTCAGAAGATACATCTTCCGTGTTAATAAAGTCTTTCTTTAGTTATCTCAAAGATATGCGGCAATTTAAATATTTGGTTGATGGTGGACTTTCCTGGCCAAAAGCTACACTGATATAGACCTATCAGGTTGTTGACGAAGGGCTTCAGATGTTCACACAATATGGCACATAAGATCTTGTACGCCTTGATGCCTCTGTAGTTGGCACAGTTCAGAGTATCTCCTTTCTTGAGGATCGGATAAACAATGCTGAGGTAAAATTCATCGGGCATACTTTTGTCCGACCATATCTTAGAGATGAGTTGGTTTATGCTCCTTACTAGGTCATCGCCTGACGCTTTGAAGAGCTTGGCGGTCAGACCATCCGCTCCAGCAGCTTTGTCGGACTTCAGCTTAGATATTGCTATCTTTACTTCATCCAGGTCGGGTGGATGGAATTGTTGGTCAGCATCGTCCTGGTTGAAAGGGTCATTCTGCCTCACAGAATGTCGTCGTTATATAGATACAGTCTACGGAAATAATATTTCCAGATTCTAACCATCGACTATGACTCTACTACTTTGTTCCCTTGTTCGTCTCTACAGGCTTCGCTTCGGGATTTGTGTCCGTGGCATATTTCTTATTACCTTTTGATAAAACTTCCGAATCTCAATCCTGGAGTAGCATCCCTCAATTTGCTCGATCGCGCGCTTCTCATGCTTTTTTTTTTTCCTTCTGAGATCACTACTTGTAATTTTTTTTATAATATACTATACATACTTACGAATTTTCAAAACGATATCTCTATTCTTTCTTAAAAAAAAAATTGTTTCTTAAATCGTCACCAGAGAGACCGCTTATGATACTTTTATCAGATAAGATCAAAGTAAATCACAAATCCGGTTTCGAAGAACAGTATTGTGTTCTGTCTGCGGTGCACCTGAGCTTAAAACAATAAACCTCTTTTACAAGTGATACCTACTTATATTATTATCAGTTTCCAGTTAAATACTATTGTATAAGATGATTCAGGTTCAGAAGACTCTTCTTCATAGTAATGTCCAAGACTCTTTGGGTGATTTGTTTTGCTGGCACTGTTGGGTTGAACTCTACAACCAACCTGATTACAAAATAAGATGCATAACATTTAAGAACTATCAACAACAAGCGGATGATCGTGGTAATTGCAGGCGCTATTCCTTTCTTATCTCTGATTTATATTCAAGACCAGTGATGACTTTTGGCTGTAATGTGGCTTTTAGTTGTCAACTTGGCTGGAAGAGAAGAGATGATGACTGTCACATTGACATAATTTGACAGAAATGTCACAGTACTACATAAAATCTGAGTCAATTGTAACGTTCTAGCGATCGTATTCTTGTTTGTCGGTGTTAAAATCGTCAATCGATCTCTTTAAATTTGAGTGGTTTAGAATAGAAAAATACACCTTAAGTTTTCCTTCGTAGATTATAACTTGTTTAATGCACGCAATCCCAAAAAAATGGTTGGTAGAAAATTGAATAGAATTTGACTGACGTTTTGAGCGTTTTGTACTACTGCTTACTTATCTCGTTTGCCTGCGTATGGTGAGGAGTTTTTTTTTTATGATTATAACTTCAAAACTGTGTTAGCTTCTAAAATATATTGAACTTGAACCAACGTGCTGAATCATTTGAGATACGACGTGAAAAATAGAAGCGTAAAATCTTGGTGTTAATGCATTCTCTGGAGAGTGTGTCAGATGTGGTTTCCACTAAATATACAGCTTCAACCCATTTCGAAAAACAGTCGATCATGGTCAAATCTATCAGATTACCGCTGGAAGGTGCTAGAGGGCCGATGGTATCGATGTCCACATGCTCAGAACACTTCGCTGGATCCTCGTAGTTTTTTAACACTGTTCTTATATAGCATTATACTTTCGATTTCTGGCACGGTGTACATTGTCTCATAAATTCAGTGGCAATCTGCGACACTCTAGGCAAAACAAATCTCTTTTTGATGAGATTTTCAATGACTCGGTGACGGAGTGTTTTAGGTACGAACGGGTGAAGGATGACCCAAGAAGTGTCGTAAAAAGGTACATTTGGGCTGGAAATAGGAACCAATTTGATATTAAGAGTAGTTTGGATTTTTCCTACCATGTTCCAAATGTGTTAGTAGTTCCTTCAGTTGCTTTTGTATCATCTCTTCAAAACAATTTCCTTAGTTAAAATTTGTTGAATACGTGACAATCAGTCATCAATAGTATTGTGCTCCACTGTTGTGTGCATAGGTCAATGCAAAATTGACTTATAGTTTAATATGCCTTGTGGCGACGCGAGGTCTTCCCAAGTTTTTGTTAGAATGCAAAAATTATAGGTTTGTACTCGGTCAGGAATACAGAATGCTTTAACTCAACAAAATGTCTGAAAAATTGTATTGCATCTTTGAGCGCAAAAAGCCTGCGGTCACGCGTGCAGTACCCGATCGGTGACTTCGTTAGATTGTTTAAATAGAAACATAGTGGTTGAAGTTCTTGATTGAAAAGTTGGTTTAAAACAGCACCCACTACAAAGTTTGAGGAACATGTTTACTGAACTAAATTGGCGTTCGGGGTGGGAATATCTAGAAGTGTAGCATTTGCTAGTTCTTGCATTTTTTATTGCGTGAAGAATTTATTTTCTTTTTTTAAAATACATAATCCATGACGGGGTCTACTCTAACATTAAATCTGTGCGAATTGAATTTTTTTTATTCAAAAATGGAGGCACTTTGACTGAACCTCGGTTGACTGTTGAGGTTTTCATTGGACTTTTGGCTTGTTTGCACGTTATATTTTTCCTCTACTGTTGCAGCTCAATCACTGTCGTTTTGCATTTTTTTATTTCCATTAAATAAATTGGTTATAAAGCTTTCTTATTAAATAATGTAGAACAAACAACGAATTTAGTTCTAACCCAAAACTGAAATAAGTAAATCTTTAGTTAATTCTAATCTTAGTAGTTATGGACGTGTAACGTATGGTGTGAGCGCGCTGCTAATTTGAGGTGTTGGTTTATATTCAAGGCTAGCGATGATATTTGGCTGGAATTTGTCCTGGTTGGAAAAGGGAGATGACTTGGTGCCGTTGTTGTCACTTTAACACTATAAAGCGGTGATACCACCACATCTAGACAATTGAAGACAACTAAAAAGGTCTTTAATTCATACCCAGTACAATGGATTTTCACGCGTGAAATAGCAGAAAGATTTAAAATAACGGCCTTCGATACCGTGTTTGTGAGTGATTTAGATCTTATCTGATAAATAAATCATTGATAATACCAAAACATACCAGATTGTTAAATTTTGTCCACAGTTGTAGGTTTCGTGGTTATATACATATGAATTTCTGTTAAAATATGTTAATGGACTTAGATATTTGTGTGGCGCGTGGCATTAACTCAAACTTATTGTATACCGCATTCTGTTGGCAGTATGAAATAGTTTGATTTGATGGCCTACATTTGCTCTACGTAACTATTTTTACAGACCTGATATGAAACTAAATATTTTTATTCTTATTCCTTAAAAATAATCTAAAATAAATTATGCGTATAATTTTGATAATTTTTTCATATTTGTAGCACGTACATATATGTTAGCAATGCTACAGCACAGTTTGTGCAGTTGGCTTTCGCTCCTGTCTGTTCAGACGATATTTGGTATACCTGAAGTTTAAAGGTTTCAAGTGTTGGACGATGTATGGAAATTAAAAGAAATAACTTAGCGGTGGTTCTAAAAATGACGTGAATGCCAACGTCTGTATCAAAACGTTATCTTACAAAACATGAAATAAATAAAAAGCGACTGCTTTACTGTTTTTTTAGCTTTAACATACACATATCGTATGTTGACGCAGAAGTTGATAATTCATAGTTTTAGAAAGACAGATGATCATACCGATGTTATCTGACATCTCTTGTGAATGCCTAAGGCTATTTTCAAATGATCTGTTTGGCCCAATTAAGGATAGTAAGTCCACAATTTCATATTTAGCCTGCTAAGCTTGTAAGAATTACTATGAAGAACGTTCGCTGCTCCTTTCACTAAGTTTTTGTTAAAACAATTTATATTTTCTTAGTTCTTATTATAATGTTCATAAAATAATAAACATATGTACATATAGAGCCTAGAGTGCTCTTATAGGGTCAGTCAGTAAAAACGAAATGATTTAAAGTAAATTAAGCTCGTTTTGAAGCTTTTATTTGTTAGCATTTAAGTATTAACAAATGAATTCCAATAAAAATGCCTGAAAAAAACACGCTCGCTGCACAGTTAAGGTTAAAATTCTGTGAGAACAATGATGTCTCATGATGATGATGATGTAACTTTAAACTTGAGAAAAATGTGCAAAATTGGTAACTCAAACCAGAAGCACAATTTTACATACTCGAGAATTAGGGCAAAACTATTATATAGTATGCTGGCAGTTATTACCTTAAGATAGTGAGAAACCTTGTACAGCTTGTCGGTAGTCAAAACTTTGTATTTAATAATGACATCAACGGAACTAATAATGACATCAAAGAAGGAGGTTATCTTGCCCATCATTGTTTTTTTAAGCCTAGAAAGGCAAATGAGTAGTACAGCCTTATCAATAACATTAAGGAGACTCTGAACAAGAAGCCATTATCTCATTCCTACTTTATGGTGCAGAAGAAGCATGAACATAATCAACGTAGAACTTTCGTCAATAACTTGTTAGAACACGATGCTGGTTTTTCACGCAAATTCATATTTAGTGATGAAGCTCATTTTACATTGGATGGATTAACTCAACAAACAAAATTGTCACGTCTGGGGATACTAAATTTTTTGCATAATTTTGGAAAAATCATCATTTCAGCAAATATGTGCTGTTCTGTGTGGTTATTGAGCATGTGGAATCGTTGGTCCATTTTGTTGGTCCAAAGCCGCAAATGAAAGAAATGTCACTGTCAAAGGATAGAGCTATAGACAAATGATTGACGATCTTTATTTTCAACAGGACGGAGTTACGAGTCCCACAACACGTATTAACATTGAGCGATTCAGGTAAAGGTGACCTTAACTGGCCACCTAGACCATGCGATTAAACTTAGATAACGTTCTTTGGGATTTTATTTTTTATCAACAACATATAGTTGGCCATGAGTGAAGCATTCTTTTCGTAGATCAATCCCTAGTTAATCGAAGGTTTGGCCCCGGGACTTGTTAATTGTTAAAGCAAAATATGTTTTCACCGAAAATTGTCTTTTAAACAGAATCGGTAAATCTGTAGGAATCATCGGTATCCTACGTATATGAACCAACTGACCGGCTGCAGGGCCGGTGATAATTGTCTCTACAGTTAAATTGCCCTTCAATTCCTTTATAAGAAGCCTTGTCCCATTGCACATGTTAAAAGCATGATTGGTGTTGCGGGCTTTAATTGTAATTCATGTGGTGGCAGTCCAGAGGGGTTAATTGCATTTAAGAATTCCTGTGGGTAATCTACTGCGTCCTCGATATTAGTTACGGTATCGATCGATTTATAAATTTTGACCTGGCCGCGGACTTTTTGTACAATCAAATTGTTTATTTCGTTAACAGTTTCATTCCTAGGTGACACTATTGCTCTAGAACACAGCCAATGGAAATCTTTTTCATGTAAATTTATAATGTTATTACGGCTTCTCTAAAATTGTCTAAATTATCGACTATATGGCCTAGGGACTCATGCAAAAGGACGTTATAACTACTGTTTAAATTTGAAGATGGAAAAATTCCTTCTCCAAGTTTTAGTAGTTGTTGCGGGAAATTATTATGCGTATTTCCGCAAAAGTGAGCTCTCAAAAGTTCGTAAATTCAAATTTTGAATCGATGTCCATAGTACAGATGATTTCAAGCAAGATTTTATAATGTCTGCACGCATTCCTCTATTAATAACGGGTAGTGTTTGTCGGAAATCTCCAGCAAATACAAGAGTAATCCCACCCATAACGGAAGTAGATTTATCTGAGATCCTTTAAGGTTCTATCCACAACCTCTACATGTGCTTTAGGGCTCATGGTACATTCATCCCACATAATCAATGATGCGTCTTGTAATAATTTCCCAAGAGGTCCATTTTTGCGAAAGGAACATGCTGATTGTCGCTCAAGAGATACGGATAGCGAGAGTTTAAAAGTAGAATGAGCAGTTTTTCCTACTTTCAAGAGTGTTGCAGCAATTCCTGACGAAGCGACTGCTATTGCTATCTTTCCAGATTGTCTTATCTTTGCAAGAATTAAATTTGCGAGAAACGTCTTTCCCCTGCCTCCTGGCGCGTCCAAAAAAAATAATTGTCCTTTGTTGTTATTCACACTTTCTATTACATTGTCAAAAGCATATTTTTGATCTTTGACTAATTTTTGCACATTGTCATTGACAAACGCTGTCAAGTCATTGATATTGATATTGTTCCTGTACTATTATTATGTATACGAACTGAAAAAGGTAATACCAAGTTGCTTAAAGTTTTATCATTTAATTCTAATAGTTTATAACCTTCGTTATAAATCTCTTCACTGAAAAGTAAATTTGATTCTTGATTTTGCTGCCTGATTCTGTGTCTAATATCTTCACATAAATCGTCTTTAAAATTATCCCATAATTTGAATGGTTCTGAGTGGTGACAAAATAAAAGTATCACTACAAACAACTCTATTAGTTTTGTTGGGCATTGCGAAAACGAAGTTTCTCTCAAAGTATTTTCTCAATGGTCATCGTTTTCTAGCAAACCTTTATCTCGGCAAGCTGCTTGATATGTATCTTTGACCACACCGTTGACAGTTTTTAAGTACTCGAATTAAGTTGGGCCGCGTACGTGATGTAACAACATTTTAAGGTAAAAACATTCTGATTGAGATGGATGTATACCGTAGACTCTTCCTAAATCGGCATCTTTCTTTATGCCGGGATGAACAACTACGTCTTCACCACGCCTTCTTCTTGTAAATTTATTATTGGGTCATGTGTAATATTGTCGAATTTCGTGGTATAGAAGGGTCTTTGTGAATTCATCTTCGTTACAAAGGTCAAAAAACGGAAGCAATGTTGTGTTACGTGGGTTTTCGGCACCTTGTTGAGCCGTAGCTTTGGTCGTTTTCTAAGTGAACGGCTAATTGCACAATTGTAGGCTGTCTGTCGTGGATTGGAAACTCCAAAATTCGCCAGACAGCTTCGGATGTGCTTATGTAACGACAATTTAAATAGTTATCCATTTTGTATTTCGGATTTCTGACGCTGAATGTAGCTTGGTCTGATTCTTTATTACAAATATACTTGATAGCTTGAACAGAGTGGCAGTACTCCACATTTATGTGAGCGTTAAACATTTTACATAACAGCGGGGAATAAGGGACAATCCACATATTATCTATAGGGACCCTACTTCCCCTGACATTCAATGTAGCTCTCTGACCTCCAATATCGGCGTCACGACGACGATAAACTGGGTACCCATCCTCTCCGGTCTGGGTATCGTTGACGAAACGTCGAGGGTATTTTTTTGTGCAGATACCATTCCCCATATTTTTAGTTACGATATCGTACAATATCGGATCGTTTTGTTGATCGGGTAGTTCAGTAACTATAATACTATCAATTTCGTCTGGCTGGATTTTCCATTCCATTCCACACTTGCCATGTAACACTTCACTTTGCCCAATATTTGATTTTTAGTAAATAATTTTATAAATTTCTTCGTCTTTAAATGAAATACCCTTGAAGTTATGTCATGATGGTCGAATGACCGCTGACTTGGTAAAAGTTCCGCTTTAATTTCAGTCCATTCCGGGTTACATTTGAAAGTGACAAATAAGTCGGGTCTTCCATATTTTCGAACGTAAGTCATTGCGTCCTGTATTTTTTCGTGCATGTAACGCGGAGAACCTGTGAATGAAGATGGTAAGATTACCTGTGGACCGATATTTGATGGATCAACATTTGCATCTTGATTTAAAGCATCTCTGAGATGAATGTACTCATCAGCCCGCAGTCGTTGTTGATTTCGAAATATGTATTTCAATCTTTCTGATATCATTTTGGCCATCATATCCACACAATATTGACTAAATAAATCTCTGTAATAATGTAACGGATTAAAAGAGTCAGCTCTAACCATCAATCTAGAAGCATAAAATTGCATACACGAAACAGTTTTATTACGCGCTGTATCTTGCTGAAGAATTGTCAAATAATAACCGTCTTCTCCTGTTACAAACATTAGAGGATACTGTAATGGGTCATAGGAGCTGTGCAACTCAGAGACCCTCTTTAGCTGGCGGTCTCAACAGTATAGCACTGTGTCCATGGGACCGTTTTCTTCAACTTCGTTTATAGTAGGAGCAGTAAACCTGCCTCGGTGTGCTGTTGGTGGTGTACGGTCAGAGTGAGTAATCAACTGTAAATTATCAGAAGTGTTATTAAGTTCTAAGTTTTGTGTAAAGCTTCGTATATATACGTTGTGACTATTCAAAGCGGTCTGTAATTGGCTAATTAAATAAACTTTTAGCGTTGGCGCTATGTTTGACCGCAATAATAGCTGATCTACTTCTGAAATTAAATACATCTGCAAGTATTGTGGACTTTGATCTGACGGTGGTAGAAGGCTGCCTATGAGGTGATATACCTGTCCTTCTATCTTAAATGTGGGCATAAAATTTCCTTCCCTAATTTCTTTCGCGCCAGACGAAGTCATTTGAAAGAGGCTATTGTACCTACGTATGTTGGTTAAAAAATGTGATAGATAGTGAATTATTATAAGTCAAAAGATTTTTTATAGGTTGTGGTGGTTCCTGACTATTAGAGACACTAACTTTTCCAGAAGCACAACACATACCATTAGGTTCATCGATCCATTTCTTGGCCGAGCACTTGCAGCACATCTTATTCGTGGCTCCGATTTGGATGAAGGACTGTTGAGCATAATCAGTCTGTGCATCGTAATTGAAAGCCAATCTGTTACTGTGAGTTAAAACACGTTCGCGAAATCTATTTGTTGACACCTGCAGTCTTTCTCTTTGTGCTCTAAGTCTCCGGGAATGCTCAGTACTTGATTCCCTCGCACGTGCCTGCGAAACAACAGCCCTCATTTCATCAATTCATCATTGAATCTCGTGCGCGTACCTGTGAGGTTCGCAAATTTTGTTCTGTACGATGCTGTGAACGTTAGGCGCTCGATTACCTTGCACGCGATAGTGATGCGTATTTCCTTTGACGTGCAAGACGATTTTTATTATCAAATCAAGATTCTCCAATTCGACGTATTTTGGCTGGCCTCGTCTGTGAACTATTTTTAGAAAGTTGAGACCTTCCCCTTTTAGGCATTTTGGTTCAGTCCTGAGAACTTTTAAATTGTATATAGTTCTGAAAAAAAATTTTAATTGTGCTTAGTTCTAGGAATATCCAACACCGAAATCTAAATGTTAATTTTTAAAAACTTACATATTGTAAATGGACAATAAACTCAAATTCTTAATAAAAGAACTGGAAATATTTTTTATTGTATGACAGTTTTAAATCAAAGAAAGGATAATACGCCCGTGCAGTTCGAGTTCTAGTCGCATATTAAAAATTGAATATTTGTTTATCTAAACATCCATCGCTATAAACAGTCGTTGTCAACAGTCGCAGAACTAATGACTATAGTGATACAAATATTTTACATAATTTATTAAGTAGGTACAGGAATAATATATGAAATAATTAAAGAAAATTGGTTAAATTTTGAACTTTTTGAAGTGATTGTAGTTCTGAAAAGAACCTTTAATTATGTTAAACTTAGTTTTAATGATATCAAAGAACGAAAACAACGAAATCAAAGTATTTGTTAAGTACACCGCGTGCGAACGAATTCTGCGCGAACGAAATTTCTGCGGAAAGCTTGTAATATTATAATTGATCATGTGCCTAGATATTAAGTTCGTGATATCTCTTAACCCTTCTCTTAAATCTCTTAAATCAGATCTTAAATATCCGAATTTTAAAATTCAAAAAGCTATCTGTAGGTGCTTAACCATACTAGCAAATAAAGTAATTTATTACCAATTTACCATAATTTAGTACCAATAACATGGTCTAAAAATTTACTACCGATTGACATGAAAAAATACAATAGTTATAGTGAAGAAACTATTATAGTTATATATATGCTATCCCGGACTTTTTTGTAGATTTTAATGTGTTATTTAAAATTATAGAACATTATTTTGTTCTATCGTCAATAGTTTTCGCAGCGTACGCGATGTAAGGAATTTTATGAGTAATTTTTTTACACCTTGGGTTACATTATTCGAGATTTCGTACGGAACCCTAAACTTGTTGAAAATCTTGTTGAATTTAGCCATGGCTGACTGTTTTTTGATGTAACATACTGCATTTTTATTGATCTTCTATTTAACGGCAGTTTAAGAGCCGAATCGGCTGTTCTTCTGCCATCAAATAAAGCTGCAACGATGTCTGATAAAGCAATTACCATTGGAATAATGCCATGGGACTTTACTTTGGCGGTTCCACGCGCGCGTCCAAATAAAAAAAAACTGCCTTCTTTTATTGCTATCGCAAATATAACTTTAAAAGGCCGTTTTACACTTAACTTATTTTTAAAAATATTTTAAACTTCATAAATGAATGAAAATTAATTTTTTTTATTGATGTTTGAAACAAACGAACACTTTAATTATCTGTTTATTATGCGTTGTCACATTTCGCAAAAAATTAGACCACAGCGCCACATATCGGATCCTAACAAAGCTGTGAACCATCGTCTTGACAAAACAAATATATATTTATATACAAAAAAAATATGATATTTTGTGGGGATAGGGATAAACGAGGAGCACTAGCAGACGCACCAACGATTATATGTTAAAAAATATGACTAATGATTTTTATCCTTTTGGAGGCAATTATTTGTATGTACTTGAGCGTTTTTTACTTTAAGTACACAGGAGTATTCTTAACAGAGTTGATAAAAAATTTAAATTCAGTAAACTAATGAATTTAACCAAATATGATTGAATTGAATTGAATTGGACTTGAAATCACGCAGACAGTCTGGGTTCGATTCCTGGCTGGGTCACCAACAATTTTTCAAATCACCATCACCCTTTCGGCGGGCAATGGCAAACTCCCGAAAGTAATATTGCTTACGAAAAAGCTTCTAAGGAGTGCCGTTCGGACTTGGCGATAAACCGTAGGCCCCTCTCAGATGTGACAAAAATGACAACATGAGCAACACAAATGAGTGTCAAGAAGCTAGGCCATGGCCCATACCGGGATCCCAGCGCCACATTTTTCTTCTTTTTTTTTGAATTGAATTGAACATTACTGGTATTTCAATTGCATCGCTACTTTGGTAGCAATTGGGCAGAGTAAAGCTATTAAATTAATAAAATTTGTGTTGCCTAAATAGAAAATATTTCTATATTTTCTCTTTCCCTTATATTTACATCACTTAAAGTTTGAATTTTTCACCCTATTAAAAAATTCGTATCTTAAACATAGGTGATTAAGGAATCACATATTGATCAAATATAGGTTAAAAGCACGTCTAAATAAAGTTGAATTTATCAACAACTTGAAATTCTGAAAAACGCAAAAACACACTTTGGGAGCTTAAGGCTACACTACTCAACATATTTCAAACTTTTAAAATTATTTATGTGATTATTGTTTCATCTAATTGCCCTAATAGAAAAATATAAACGTAAATTTTTCATCACATCTCATTTTCGAAATAAAACGGAAAATTATGATTTTCTTACAAAAAACTTAAGTACTTACTTTGATTCTTAATGATGTTTTGATTGAAATGGTGATGTTTTTGTTTTGATTGACTGGCTTTTCTCTTTTACTGGGATTCAGGGCTATACCTTACGAGGCTCCAACAGGAGTCTGCTAGCATATTCGGCTCCCATTTTTCCTGGTAACGCTTCCCAATTGCAGCCACATCTTGATGAAAGCGTTTTCCTTGTTCATCAATAACCGCACCCATATTTTCGGGAAAAATTCAAATTCAATTTTTTTTTTATAATTTACGCGCGCCTCAAAGGGGTTATGCTACCGTTTTACTGTTGGCAGGGCGCGGGCGGAAAGATAGAAGGAGGAGAAAGGAAAGCATTGTTGTGATGCAGTGGTTTGAAACTCAGGTATATTTAGTTTCGATATTGACTCTCGAGGGGTGGGAGTACGAATAGGACGGAGAGTTTTTCTTTACTCGGAATGATTCAGGTTATAAATTTTAACGGTTGTTTTGTGCTTGAAACTCTACAACAGCCAAATTTACATGCCAGTGTTATGCCTTCAGACGCAGATTTTACTGACTGAGTTCCAATTACACAAAAGAAAAACTTGTCATGAGTAGGATTCGAACCTTCAACCCTCCGAGAGAGAAGCGATGACTAGTACCACTGGACCACGGCCACCCCCGACTACTTTGTAACAGTTGGCGGATTGATTGTTTCCAGAGAAGTTTTTGGTCACGTCAATAAAAGCGTTACGTGCTTCTTTTTCAATCAGGCTAAGAGTAGATGTGAAAGATGAATCTTCAATCAGTTCCTTGATGTCTGGACCTACGAATACGCCTTCTTTAATTTTTACCTCACTTCTCAAGCTTGGCGAACTTTTGCTTGAGAAATTTGAAAGCAGTGCTGTCTTTGTTTAAGCGTTTTACGAAATTTTTGATGAGCCCCAATTTGATATGTAGCAATGTTATTTGAATCAACTAACAGTTTATTTTTAATATTTCTTTGTCCCGGTATGCAAGAGTGCCGTAGCGGCCACTTTTCTCTTAAAAAATATTCTGGTCGTGCTCGGCTGTCACACTCGCAAAGAAAGCAACAATATTTTGTATAGCTTGTCTGCAAGCCAGTTAAGAGAGAAACAACTTTAATATCTACACAAATCAGCCATTTATGCAATTCATAATTAATTTTTTCTAATATGAGTTTCTTGACATCATACGTCTCTTTCAAATGAGCACAATAGGCGAGTGGTAAAGATGGGAGCATATTTCCATTATGGACCAAAACGGCTTTTAAATTTCTTTTTCGAAGAATAAATAAACAATCTCCATTCATTGGCATCATAATCATGACCAAGTTGACACATTAAACCATTCACATCATTGCAGAAAACTAAACCACCTTACTTGGCAAAATATGGAACAAATGAACTACGTCTTTTCCTATTTGAAGTAACCTTCATATCTGGCTCGCACAGCTTCCATTGCTGTAATCTTAAGCCAAGTAATTCTGCTTTCTCGATGGTTTAGTTTAAATCCCTTACAAGGTCATTGAGCCTTGTTTGATTGACAAAAAGTTTTTCTAAATTGTCCTATACAAAATCCGGATCATTACAATCTTCACAGTCCGTTGAAGCAGAATTTAGCGAACTTTGGGTTACCCCAGAACATTGTACTGAATATTCAGGTACAGGTAGATTGTCGGAATGTAGCTTAGATTTTATGACTGATGATACATCTGCTTACTGAATACCTCGTTTAGATTTTTCTGAATATCCTTATAGTGGAGTTAAACAGAAATAGCAATCCACAATATGATTCGTTGGTTCAGTCCTAATCATTGGTGAGCCAAACCGCATTTTATCGGGGCTTCCATTGCGCCACCCATTCAGATATGTATAACACCTTAAACAACTAACTTTATGAACCCCCGACTTATTCTGATTGTAGACCGTTTACTTTCAAAATGCCTCAATACAACTGTATTATAGGTATATAACATAGGTACTTATATTAAGGTTTTTTTTTTTTTTGAAACAGTCAGTCCAATTACGTTTGTCGGTTTCCATTACCGATCGACTTGGTTTCGACTAATTTGGAATATTCCAAATTCCATTTGGCATATTTGTATTGTGTAGTAGAATAAAACCTATTTTCGACATTAACTGCTTTTCCTGTGGGCGAATGAATGGCATTTGAGTTGTGAGGAAATAGAAAACCGATTGGCAATGGTTTTTTGTTTGTTTTTAAATATGTTTTATGCGTTTCTTAAGTTTAAGGTGCTTGGGCTTTTAAAGAGTTTATTTTTGACCAACTAAATACAACAATTTCGACATCTATAGTACTACGGCGATTGTTATTGCAAGCAAGGTAATTTCAGTCTGTAGTTTTCGATTTGTGAACAAGCACCTCGTAGGACACTGTATAAATGCTAAATTTTCCAACATAAGCCTTACATGCGCACACCCCCCCACAGAGGAAAAAGATGACGACATAAAAGATTGCTTCAATGAGCTCTTCAACAAGACCATGCCAAACCATGACACTAAAATTGTCCTTGGCGATTTAATTGCAGAACTAGGTATAGAGGGTGTCCTAAATATAGTTATATATAATATATATATATATATATATATATATAAATATCCAACAGTTGTTGGAAGCTATTACCTAAACGACACCACCTCCGATAACAGATTCAAGTTAATTGACTTTGCGGTGAGGCGAAACCGCAAGCTAGTAAGCGGTTCCTACATTTCGATATTCCCATGGAGAACCCCTTGCAATCGACGCAAGACACTACTCCAGTATTATGGATGTCCGAAGGCTCCGGGGAGCCCACGTCGACTCGAACTTCTACCTTGTTGTAGACAAAGTACGGTTGCGGATGTCCCGAACGGCGCAGGGACAAGCTAATACTGTGAGGAATTTCGACTTCAGACGGCTGCAATCGCAACAGATCGCCGAATCGTTTTTCTATCAAGTCTCTCTTAGTTTCTCAAGATATTCGCTGCCACTAGCATTAAGCATCGACGACCGCTCGGTTTCACTCGACCATTACAATGACACTCTTGGTCTTATGAAGAATGCCGGAAAGCACAAGCGGCTAAGTAAGATGCATACAAAACGGGGCTGCATAGAATAGCTGCTCACGAGCTCTATGAGCAGAAGGGCGAAAACGAACACAGGCTTCTCAGGAGGAAAATGAAAGAGCATGAGAAGCACGCGGTTGAGGAAATTGAAAGATTCTACTTTAGGAATTGAATTCGGGTGTTTGACCAAAAGTTATAAAACAAAGATGCCACGGACACAAATCCCGAACCAAAGCCTGTAGAGACGCAGTCGATGGTGAGGATTTGGAAAGAACATTTCTGGAGATTATATAACGGCAACTACGAATCACAATGCACGATGTAGACCAACAAATCCATCAACTCAACCTGAGTGAATGATACTCGTAGCAATATCTAAGCTTAAGTCTAGCATACTCAAGAAAGGAGATTGTCTGAACTGCGCCAGCTGTAGAGTCTTCTTAACATCGCATACTAGCTTTTATGCTGTTTTGTGTGAACGCCTAAGCCGTTGAACTGATATGTCAATAACCGTGTGGCTTCAAGCCAGGAAAGTCCACCATCGGCCAAATATTCACACTACGGCAGTGTCATTTAGAAAAATGGGAGAAAACATCACTAAGATAGATAAGTCTTTAAATACACATCATTCGACGGAGTTTTCATAGGTATAATTTAGATGGCGATAAAATCTCGAAATGTACCAGTGACATATGTTAGCATCATATGCGATACATAATTTTCAATGATATTAGAAGATTATCTATTCAAGCAGTATATAAACTAGTCTGGAAAATATTTGCTGCTTTTCGCCTATGATACTGCTATCAAAGGTAACGACTGACAGCTTTTTAAGCAACTCTTAGTAATTCAAGAAAGGCGTTAGATATCGACTACATTCCAGTTGTACTCAGACCGACTACGGATAAGTACGAGTACATTGCAGTATTTTTGTAAGCAGCAAATCCAACTCTTGACAGTAGTCATCATGCAAAGTGCGAGAAAAATAGATATCCGGGCTCTGTCGTTAACCAACTGAGAAAATGCTTTAAGATGTCGCACAAACAGTTGGTGTGGCAGAAAAATACCACTTAAACTTAAGGGTTTATCTTACAGGGTGTTCCCTGTCAATTATTATACAGAAAATGATTGTTGGGTATATTCTAAGAAAAAAAATGTATATACAGTAAGGGTCTATCTACAATGTTGACATCATTTATCGAGAATTTAAGAAAAGGCTACTAGAAATACTAGCGAAATACTAGTCTTCGTAACTGCATTTTTATAAGGTAGATATCTTGTTTGAATCTTCAGATATCCAATTTCTAAACCTGTTCCATTTTTCTTGCCTATGCAAGCGTTTATTTTGCAATTTTCGACTATTTAACACCCCAATACTGCTCTTTTCTTATAACGGGTGGTTTGATTTTAAATTCTCAAAAAAAAAATACAGGAAAATTTTGCAGTATACAATTTTTTTAGTTATGTTGATAAATAATTATCATTTTGTCGTTTACTTCTTAAATATTATTTCATTTACATGGCTACATTTTAAGTGGTTCATACAGAGAGTTCAATTTTGAGTCACTTTTTCGAGAATATTGGCTGGTATCTCGCTAATAACACGTGTGATGTTGTCTTTCAAGGCCCCAATAGATGCTGGCTTATCGATAAAATGAGTGAATTGACGTATTTCTATAAAATAGTCTAACTGCGTTAAGTCTCACGATCTACTGTAGCGGACCAATTCACCAGTCCAAAACAAGAGATAAATTGATCACCGAACTCATTACTCAATTGGTCCATCGATTCCATTCCATTATTCGAACCTGATGTCCTGCTAAATGGTGGAAGTGCGCAAAAAACTTGTTCACAGAGATAACAAAATTCAATAAGTTAAAGCGTTGTTCGGGTGAAAATCTTTTCACAATAAAATAGCAATTCTTACTGAGCATGCTCGAATTTGACACAAGTGACGAATCACGCGAGTAACATATGGAAGTACAACGCCACAGTCCCCTCAAACCCCCCAGAATTGGGTCACCAACAGCAACGATCATTTCCCTTACATCAGCAGACGAGGGCAAAACCAATAATTGATTCATCAATTCTAGCATATAAAAGGGAAGAATCAATTAAGGCCACTAGACCAGTATTTCGAATATAGCTAGTGGTGATCGCAGTGACGCTAAAGACCGGGGGTCGGTATTCCTCTATCCGGACGAAAAATATGAAAAAATTGATTAGCACAATCAATTCGAATCGAAAACTTTACCTTCGTTTATTGAAAAAATTGACCAAATATTGACAGAATTTGGTGAACAAGCCCCACAAGTGTTAAGAGTGATATATAATGAAATAATTACTGGTGCAGCGAAGAATTTTCTATCGAGTGATGTACCGACAACCTGGGAAGTGTGTAAATAAAAGTTAAAAATCCATTACAGATCAACAAAGGGTCAAACTACCATCATCAAGGATATTAATAACATTAAGGTATTTACAATTAGTCAATTATTAGATGTTATACAAAAATTGTAAACAATATGACAGAATGTGCAGCATTTAGTGGGAAAGGTGTAGAAAAAGCTACTTGTCTCAACACTTTTTAAAATAAAAGAACTAACAGCAGGCGCTTTGGCCGCTGAAATAAATTTACAATAGATATTCACTCTAAGTATTAGGACAATGTTACACAAATACATAAGTCAGGGCAAATATAATCTTAATAAAGGAAAGGTACACAAACCACATAACCAACAATATAGGACACAGAGTTCCGAAAAACTAATTTCAAAACACAAAATAACCCTCACCACTATCACAATACTCGTAGTAACAGGCCCCAACAAACAAAACAAAGTGTTAATCATAATACCCACTCAAATTAGTTCAGATCCCAAGATAACAGCCAAAGGAAATTTGGGCAACGTAGGGTAGAACCTATGGATGAAGATGCTCTCAATAAAAAAGGGGAGGTTATCCAGATAGAAAACGAGGTTTTATTAACTAGCTCGGGTGAAAGAAAAATATTTATTCAAATAACTACTATTGTAGCTTTAATAGATAAAGGGTCTACAATCAGCCTTCTTAATTCAAACAGGATCCTACTAAAATTATACAAAATGATTGTAGAAATTAATACTTCTCAAGGTCAAGTGAACGAAAGCACAAAACAAGTTAAAACAAAATGTCCGACTATGCTAGAATGAGATGGACAAATAGGATTGAACAAGCCATACGATTTTCTAATCGGAATGGATTGGATAGGACAAAACGCTAAATCAATAGATTTGCAGAAACAGGAAATTGTATTAATGAATGAGGTGAGTCTTCCATTTTTAGCCAATTACTAGACGAAGTTAATGTGCTAGAAGCAAGTGGAGTTTACCACATTCAAACAGATCACCTGAATGAGAGCGAAAAACAATCTATTTATATACTTCTAAAAAAATATAAATTACATTAAAAAAAGGAGATCAATTGACAAATACAAACACAGTGGTTCATGAAATAAAAACCACCACAGAAGAACAAATTAATTCAAAACATGAGGCAGAATTCCGCAAATAAATGGACGAAATGGAAAAAATGAGATCATTGGGAAAAGCAATAGTCGATACAGTTCACATATTATAGTTATTCCAAAAAAAAGACAACTCAGGAGGACAAAAGTATAGAATTGTAGTGGACTATAGAAGATTGAATCAGGTAACAAAAGATGATAAGTATCCCCTTCCAAACATAGATAGTATTTTGGACAAATTAGACAAAGCTCAATATTTCAGCACCCTAAATTTAGCTAAGGGCTACCATCAAATCCTGATAGTAGAACAGGGTATTCAAAAAATTGCCTTCGTTACACCATTAGGGTAATATAAATACGTCAGAATGCCGTTCGGACTTAAGAACGCACCTGCCACGTTTCAAAGGCTGATGAATAATATTGTCCGTGAATATAGAAACAAAATTTGTGTTGTCTATTTAGGTGACATCTATATATTTACAAAAAGTTTAGAAGAAGACATAGAGTCACCGAACAAAATATTTAAGAAATTACAAGAGCATAATTTTTTGAATCCAAACTGACAAATGCAGTTTTATTAGTTCTTAGGACACATCTTAACGAAAGATGGGATACAGCAAAATCCCAACTAAATTAAAGACATTAAAAATGTAAGCTAACTAATGTACAATTTCTTACAGAATATAGCGGAAAATTAATAATTAATAGATAGATAGAGATATAGAGTGATACTGCGATTTAATTAACAAATAAATAAATATAAGTTTGATGTGGGGGAAACATCGGTTTTACAAAATTAATGTTCGGGACTTCATATAAAAAGAAGCAAAAAAAAAATTCATATAAAAATTCAAGAAAAAAAAGGAACGAGCAATTACTATCTGGAAATTATTTTAACAGATTACAAATATTTAATTAATAAACTGACATTAAACATTGTCTTGTGCTGTTGATTAGGATAGCAGATCACTTTTCAATAGCGATTCCAGGACTTCATAATTCATAGTGAATAACCAGTCTTTAACCTTTTTTAAGAATGAATTAAAATGTAAAGCTGTTCAAACAGAAAATGGTAACTTATTGAACATTAGAGGGGCTATAACGGAGTAGAAGTAAGAAAAATGGGTTTTGTACGCGATTGGGAAACTGAAAAGATGCATGGTATTTATACAAAGACTATAAAAATGTGAAGTTCTACTAGGAATATTACCGCTTTGCTTATAGATTTCTTTTAGAACTTTGAAAATGTAGAGGTGTCTCATTGGTAGAATATGCAGGTTTTTAAATAAGGGCCAGCTCTGAGTAAGTCGACTTTTGTTACAGATAATCCTAATTCAATTTTTCTGAGCTATTAACAATGGACCGAAGAAGTTATTATAAGAACCTCCCCAACTTGAGATACCGTACTGCAACTTAGAGTGAGCCAGGCCGTAATAGATAGACGTTAATACTTTATATCGCCTCCTTCTTCCGCATATAAACTGTCCCATTCTTAGTCCATACATATTGATACCCTTTTTCTCCCTTCAGCGACAATGCAGCGTTGAAAAGTTGACGTGTCGGGTAGGTTAAACCTTAATTTAAGTTCAGCTGTTCTTTTTTTCCTCTCTTTGCTTTCATCAATTTCTTCTTGTACAGGCGAGAAACAAATTTGACAACGAGAACATTTTTCTTTGTTTGGTTACTGGCACTGCTAGTGTTTTGTGAGTTTTTTTTGCCGTTTTGCTATGCATTTACTGTAACAAAGATCAATGTCCTCTTTCGATATATCGACAAGCAGACCATCGCGGAAAATCTTCAGAGCCAGATCAATGCTAGAAGTGTCGCCGCAGTTTGGTAGAATGTTAAAGATCTCCACAGTATTTCCAATGTTCTAGATAATCTACCTTCTTCTCGAGTTGCCGAATTTTAAGCTCTCATTCATTATTTTTCCTCTGCAGGTTCCTCAATCTGCGACATGTGTTTGGTTGATATGTGTTTGGTTAACAGGTGTTATGTTGTCAACCCTTTTGTGGAGATGTTGATTTGGATACGTCGTTTATTTGCAATACATACTTTGCACTGCCAGAGTTTGTTTGCTTTCTTCATAAACTCGATGTCGGAAGGCATCACGTTTACGCAGGCTGCGTGGGAAAGGCTATTGCAGTCTCGACACACCACCTTTAGTTGACTACACTCCACTTTATTTCCACACGTTTAACACGACATTTTAGTGTGAACGGTGTAATAATAATAATACAAAATAAATAAATAAATAATTTTATTTTAATATTATTCCCGACGCGTGTGTGCCCCACAACACTCTTTCATATATATGACGCAAGCAATCACGCCATTGGTGTGGTATTATCGCAAAATCGGCACCTAGTTTGCTTTGTGTCAAGGACACTGAACAACCACGAAAAAAATTATAGCATTAAAGACAAAGAATTTTGGTCGATTGTATATTCGGTTAATTATTTCCGCCCATATCTCTACGGAAATAAGGTTAAATTACCTATATAACCGATCACGCACCTATTAAGTATTTATTTTCATAGTAAATACAAAGGTAAGGAATTTTCACAGCGAACCCAAAGATGGTTACTGAAGCCACAAAAATATAATTTCGAAATGGAATATCTTAAAGGAAAAGAAAATAAGGTAGCAGATTTCCTAAGAAGGTAGAAAAATACACCCAAGTTTGATGAAACCAACGATAATGATCCAAACATGGAATTAATAGAAACTTTACATTCGGTAGGGTTTCCAAGACTTAAACAGGGTCCTGAAAAAGAGATGGTGGCAGACGAGCCCTATTTGGGCCAAGGGCAGCACATCCCGGAACGGATTACTGAATGGAACTCGTCCTCCAGGTTGGGGATTGTGCCGGCGGGGTAACTGTCCAGCCATTGAAAAAAAATTGAGGTACGGAGCATCAATAAGCCTCGGATATGAACGGATCTACTGTTGACAACACACGCAAACGACCTAAGGACAATCAGCTTCGGAAATGCAGGTGGAATGTTAGGTCCCTTAATAGACCACATGCAGCCAAACAACTAGCGGAGGCCCTAGACTGTTGCAAAGCAGACATAACCGCCATTCGAAAAATGGGATGGGATGGGCCGGACAAAAAGAGGATGAAAAACTGCGATATCTACTACGGCGATTGCTATCGATGGCAAAAGCAGCGCTTATTTGGATGCCGATTTGTTAGCAGAGGCAGACTAAGACAAGAAGTCCTGAGCTTGCGGCATGCGAGCGAGCACCTTGTAGCAATCCTCATCAATTCTACCTTCGCCAACATTAGCCTAATATGCGCGCATGCCCCCACAGAGGAGAAAGATGACGACACAAAGGATGCCTTCTATGAGCTCCTCAACAAGACCTACGAGCAATGCCCTTCCTAGCTATGACATTAAAATTGTCCTCGGTGATCTTAATGCAAAGCACGACACCACCTCCGATAACGGATTCAGGCTAATCGACTTTGCGGTGAGGCGAAACATTGTCGTAGCTAGCACGCGGTTCCCACATCTCGATATTCTTATGCAGAGTTAGCTTAATTTATAATGCTGTCAATATGTGAGTCGAAATTCAATTCTCTATCACATAACATATTATTCCTAGATCCCTTACTTTGGTAGTTGAGGGAATAGGCTCATCACAGATAGAGTAGTTTCTTGGAGGCGGAGGAAGACGTTTGCGGGAATAGGTTATCACCTGGCATTTGTTGATAATAAGCTCCAAAAAATTTTGCTTGCACCGTACTGAAAACTTATTTAAGTTATCTTGCAGGTAATGGGAGTCAGAAGGCATTGAAATGACTTTGGAAATTCTCATGTCGTCAGCGAAAATAGAAAGATTTGAATACATTAAAACGTGATTTATGTCGTTAATCATTACGATAAAGAGGATTGGTCTAAGGTGACTACCCTGAGGGACACTATATGTTGCTTTAATGGGGTCAGATATTGAAGGTCTGGAGATGACTCTGTATTCTCGGTCTTCTAAATAGGATTTGATCCAGGGGGGAAACCCAAGCTTTTTTAGTTTGAAAATGATAGGTTGATGGGAAATTTTATTGAAAGCCTTGCTAAAATCTGTGGAAATTGAATCGACTTCATCACGGTACTCTAAAGGATAAAGCGTTCTAGGTACGAGTTCAGTTACGTTAGTGGTGGTTGATTTATCTTTCATGAAACCGTGCTGCTTGATGCAGGTAGATGGCCTTCAGTACGGAAGCAATTGGTGATAGATCATGCTTTCGAACAGTTTGGGTATGGAAGAGAGTTTTGCTATGGGCCTATAGTTATCGACTTCGGCCTTGCACCTTTTTTTATGAACAGGGCTGATATAAGATTCTTTCCATAGGAAAGGAAAAATACCTGTTGAAACAGACAAGTTAAATAGGCAGCGAAGGAAGCATCTAGATGACTTGGACTTCCGGCTATTGTAATAAAAAAGTGTCTATCAGGGCCAAAGATGTTGTTATATTTAGCGAAATGGATGACGTCTCTGGACAGTTTCTCATATAGCTAAAGTAACTAGGACCGGGTTCAGGTGTTTGCTTACAAAAGGATTTGTAAAAATAACGGGCAAAAAATTAGCAATGGCTTTTGCGTCTGCAGAAGATTCACTAAGAAATTTGAGAGTAGATGGATAGCCGTCTAGCTTTCTTTTGGTATTAACAAACAGGTAGAAGCGTTTGGGGTCCAAGACTAAGTCCAGAAAAACGATTCTATACAAATCGATAGTTAGTGTAGTCGGAATCAGATCGAGTTCTTAAGAATTCGTGCTACAGCTTGTTTCTGTTATTGGGGAGAGAGCGCAACTCCCTTTTAAACCAAGGAGGAGCTGACATGCAGTCTTTTCGGAAGGAATATGGAGCCGATTGGGCAAAGCAGTAGAAAATTAACGAATAGAAAGTTGACAGGGCAACAAGGTCGAGTTGTCTGTTCACTATATTGGATATTCCACTAATCTGAAATAGACTTGAGTTGTTAGCAGTCCGCCATCAATATTTCTATTTCAGATAGACGAATTAAGAGAGACGAAACGAGACGAGTCGTCGGAAGGCGCCCACTTCAGGTGAGGAAGGTTTAAATCCCCTTCTATATAGGTAATAATACTATCTTCAGGTTGTGCATCATCGGTCAAAAAATCTACTGCGTGAACTACAGGTCGATAAGACTCAATTGGTTTAGATGGGTGAATGTAACAACAAAGTACGTAAAGGCAGCGTTTGGGGAGTGTAATGCTGACACATACTAACTCAAAATGGTCAGTATAAGGAATGTCAAAAGGAGTTGTGTGAAAACAGTTTCTGATTGCTAGTAAAACCCCATCGGTCATAGGGATTATCAGCTCTTTCAAATCCATTTTTTCGAAAAACGTTGAAGTTAGGGGGAAACAGCTCATGATTTTTAATATCAGAAATTAGGTCATAGGAAAGCTTTTGAGAATTGAGATATACGGCGAAGATTTGCGAGCACAAACCACTTATGTTTCGGAAGTAAATGGACAGGCAATTTGGACTGGAGGATACAGAATTCAGTTTGTTAGGAACTGTAATAGTTCTTAAAATTTTGACATGTTCTTTGTAAGTGGGAAAGTGGAAAGATATTTTTGAACTTCGTCGGAAGAGATGTCGAAGCTCTCATGGTAACGAACGAAAGTTTGCATCAATTCCTTTGGCGTTATTGGAAGCTCCTCTCGTCGATCGAAACCATAATCGTGCAAATAGGCAAGGTAGAGCCGATCATTTTCATAAACGCGGCAGTCTCTCAAACGTGATACTACATAACGACAGTCATCATTCATATCTGAAAATTGTTTCTTGAGTTTGACAGTGGGTGGAAGAAGTGGGTCAAGGTATTTCGGGTGAGAGTCGGGGGTAGGCGAACGAGGGAATGAAGAATGGGCAGGTTGATGAAGCACATCAGGTCTAGTAAGGGGAGTTTGGTTTGGATGATTGGTTGATGAAGATGAGGAAGAGGTGACTGGGTTTATTATATGGGAGCTAATAAAATTGGAATATTTTTCCAATAACGTCGGAACAAGGTTAAACGAAACTCCGTTTTGAGACAACTTTGAAGGTTTGAAATAGCAGGGCGAAGCGTTGGTGTCGGAACTCTGGTGTTCCTTGTAGATGGATTAAAAGGGCAAGGGGTGAAGAAAATCCTGGAAAGATTTGGATTTACAATTACCAGTTTGGGTCGGGATGTTGGCGGGAAAGGGTAGAGTTGTGGGTGCTAGAAGCCGTTGTTCGTCTCTACCCTTCTGCTCCTAGAACTCGTGAGCAGCTTTGGTTCTTCTATGCAGCGCCACTTTATATGCATCTTGCTGAGGTGGATGTGCTTACCGGCATTCATCATCGAACCAGAAGTTTCGTTGTGGTGGTCGATTGAAATTCAGTACATCAGTAGCGGCATCTGTGATGGTCTTCTGGCAGTGTTGCAACTGGTTTTTGATGCTGATGCTGGAGGCAAGGGCTTTCTTAAAAGATTTAGGGAGACTCGATTGGAAAAGGATATGGCGATCTCTAGCGATTGTAGCCGTGTGTCGGCGAAATTCCTCACAATATTAGCTCGTCTTGGCGTTTTTCGGGAAATCCGAAACGAACGCGGAACGTTCAGGCATCCATGATTCTGGAGTAGTGTCTTTCGTCGATCGCAATGTGGTCAATCTGGTTGACGGATGAAAGATCGGGGTAATCCATGTCTTCTTGGGAATATCGAGATGTGGGAACCGCGTGCTAGCTACATCCGTTATCGGAGGTGGTGCCATGCGGGCTATATCTTCCGACAGTGCTTCCAAAGATGCCCTCTCTTCCTATCCTCGCATTAAAATCGCCGAAGACAATTGTAATGTCATAGCTAGAGCATTGCTCGTAGGTCTCGAGCAAGAGCTCATTAAAGACATCTTTGGTGTCGTCATCTTACTCCTCTCTGGGGCTGCGCGCATCTCAGGCTAATGTCGGTAAATTTAGCCTTGATGCAGATTGCAACGAGGCGCTCAGTTACATGCCGGAAGCTCAAGACTTCTTGCCTAAGTCTGCTTCCAACAAAAAATCCGCATCCAAATAGTCTCTGCTTTTGACATCGATAACAATCGCCGTGGTATACGGCAGTTTTTCATACTCCCTTAGACTACTTTGCAGCAGTCTAGGGCATCCGCTAGTTGTTCGGCTGCTCGTGACTTGTTCAGACACCTAACATTCCACTTGCATATCCGAAGTTCGATATCCTTAATTCGGTTGCATGGGTTGTCAACAGTAGATCCGTCCGTATCCGAGGCTTGTTGTTGTTTCGTAACTTTTCTATGGCCGGGGAAACTGCTTCCCGGCGGCACAACCACCAACCTGGAGGACCAGTTCCATTTTTAATGCCCCTAGGACGAGGGGTCGTTTACACCGAAGCCAGTAACCCGTTCCGGGATGTGAGCGCTGCCATAGGCCCATATAGGGCTCGTCCACCACCATCTCTTTTTCAAGACCCGGACTAAGTGTTGGAAATCCTTACCGGCCTGAGCTCCAAATATGTCGGGGTAGCCCGGATAACGTCTTGTTTTGTTTTTCCGACACTAATCCTGATTAATGGCCCAGGAAACTCGTCATTTGTCCAGGTAGGTACAATTGATTTTTTTTCTCACGAACGATCTTATTCCTGAAACTTGCTCCATAGTTTTCGATCCTATTCGAGCAATTTCGAAAAATTGCTTGCAGTTTTGTTTGTATTTTGTTTTCGACTATTTTTTCGGTCAGTCTTTTTTAATATATTTTGCGCATTGAATTTAGTTCACGGCATTTCTGCGGCTTGACTTTGCATCTTGTACTTCCTTTTTTTTTTTTAAAAAAAAAAAAAACCAGCTCATTATATATAATTACCTGTCTTCACTTGCTCTTACTCATTTACAATGAAAGGGGCTTATTGAGTCAACAACAATAGTTTTATAGTTTTTTACTCACTACTACGTTTTTATTCTTTCTTTTTATAGGGTTTATTTCATTCGGCAAATTTTTTTTACCGTGGTTATTAAATTTCATTGTGAAAATTGAAATGAAAAAAAATAATCGGAGTTGTGATAAAGTTTTTTCATTTACCAATATTTATTAGAAATTTGTGTTTATCTTTAAACTCAAAAAGTATTGTGTCAATACGGTTTATTTTTTCAAATTATCCAATCCTCATTCTTGTAGTATTTAAAGATTTTGCTTATATTCAATATAGGTGCACATATCAATATGGTTATTTCTGTAATAAATAAAACTGATATATATTAGTTTTTATTACTTTGTTTATATTTCCCAACAGACGTCTGTGCATTCACACTCTGAGATTGGTCCTGTTAGAAGAAAAAGCATTCTTGTTAATTCCTGTCATGACATTGAATCAGAATATGGATCTATTCACAGTAACGGTAAGTATTTTTCCCCAATTTTAAGATGTTTTTAATGATATAAAGAGGAAAAAAATGTTAAGGATCAAAAGCTATTTCGCTACAGATCTCGGTAAATAGGGAACCAATTGCCGATCTCCTTTAAGACATTTAATATACCTACTCGAATAGTATTATTTATTTCTATGTTATGTATTGTGCGTCAGAATTCTAAGAAAATACAACAAAAAAGTCTTTACACATAGTACACTTTATACGAGTAGATCGGAAGCAAGCAGTTTTCCTAATTTAATACTATTGGTGACTACGTTTGTTGCATAAAATATGGGCCACTTTTTAAATGGTCGCAACTACGAAACAAAATTTGCTTTTAATAAATTAATTCATTCAATTGAAATGTATATATTCTCATATTCATAATACTAGTATTTTTAGCTCTAAATATTTTATACTCTACAACGATCCAACTTAAAGTGACCTCTATTGAACACATTGACACCGTTAAACATCTGGTATGACTATAATAACACGCTAGTTTGTAGTGATTTCACATGCTTATTGAAAGTGGCACTGCAGTCCGAAGTTGACCTGAGTCTCTCGGACTTTCTCTCCCTCAGGGGCGGAGGCGAAGACTTTTCGAAACAGTTCCTCGTTGTATCTTCTCTCCCACTCAATGTCCCCACTGCAGATGGGAAGGATAATTACCGGGAGCAGACAATTGCACCCTCATCAATTTTTGATAATGTCCATGCTACTGCTCCATAGAGCAGAACTGACATGATTAAGGTCAGGAAAGTGCTTTGCTAGCCATTCGCCTTCATAGTCTAAATAGATAGCAGAGCGTAGGTAGGCAAAGTCCTTAACTACAATACTTCAAAGCTATGTCTGTCGAGGGTGACGTTCTGTCTGGAACATCAGTGCTTAGTGTCATTTCTGCTTATATGTATTTGGTCTTGCCCTCGTTGACCGTTAAACCTGTTTTTGCCGCTTGCTTGACAATACTCGCGGAAGAACCACTGAACTGACGCTGTTTTCTTTCAATTATATTAATATCGAATCGTCAATATCGGCGTATACGAGTAATTTGACGTTCTTTGAAAGGTTGTACCTTTTGTGCTAGCGCCTTCGTCTTGCACTGTTCTTTCAAGAATATTGTTTGAGATATTGCATGACAGCCCATTGCCTTTTTTTGATATCATATGTCTAGGAAAGATTTTTACCTACCACGATGGAGCACATTGCACATTCTGCACAAACGAACGAGTTTGGTAGGAATACCGAAACTTGACTCTTGTCTATATAGATTATCTCTATAGTGTAAGTATTTGATTGACAGTAGACCTTCCTAGACTTAGCTACAATGATAGGGAACAATCGTATTGCTGACGAGCGGCTTTAGGCCTTCACCCAAATAGAAGATAGGATCCTGTAGACTATCTTCCAAAGACTGATGCCTCTGCAGTTGTCGCAGTTCAGAGAGATTCCTTTCTTGAGAATCGAGAAGAAAATGCTCAGGTTCTATTAATCGGGCATGCTTTCGTTCGGCATTCCGTATCTCATTCCCGGAATAGCATCATTCCAACTCATGCTCTTTGTTTTTCCTCCTGAGAAGCCAGTGCTCGTCTGTCTTCTTCTGCTCATAGAGTCCGTAAGCAGCTCTAGTCCTTTTATGCAGCACCGCTTTGTATGGTACTTGCTGAGCAGCATTCAGTGGCTGGCATTCGTAACCAAACCACATCATTGTAGTGATCGCCTGAAACCCAGCACATCAGACGCGGCAATTCTGATGACTATCCGGCACTGTTGTCACTGGTCTTCCATGGTTGATGCTAGCGGCATTGTATCTCTTGAGAGATCAAGTGATACTCAATCTAAAAGGACTTGGCGTTCTGATGTGTTTGTCTGACATCAAAATTTCTCACAATATTAGCTTGTATTGGCGTTGTTCGGGAAATCCGCAACCGTTCCTTGGCTACAACAAGGATATGTTCCGAGTCGGCGCTGGCTTCTCGGTATGTGCGGACATCCATAATACTGGAGGAGTGTCTTGCGCCTATCGCAATGTACAGGTCAATCTAGTTGACTGTTGATTGATCAGGAGCTCTCCAAATCCCCATGTCAATATCAAGATGCGGGAATCGCTTGCCAGCTACGACGATATTTCCCCCCGTCACAAATTCGATTTCTGAATCCGTTATCGGAGGTAAAGTTGTCCAGGCTATACCTTCTGACAGTTTTGTTAAAGATGCTCTTTCTTCCCAGCTTTGCATTTAAATAGCCAAGTGCAATATTAATATCGGAGCGAGGGCATTGCTCGTAGGTCTCTTTTAAGAACTCAAAACAGTTTTCTTTGGTGTTGTCATATTTCTAAGACGTGCGCTCTTATAAGGCTAATGTTGGCAAACCTAGCTTTGATACGGATTACTGAGAGGTGCTCGTTTACATGTCGGAAACACAAAATATTTTACTTAAGTCTGCCTCCAACAACAAATCCACACCCAAAAACGTGCAGCTTTTGTCGTCAATAATAATCCTCTTTGTCTAGGGTTTCCGCTGTTGTTCTACTGCACGTGGTCAGAGACTAATATTCTACGTGCTTATCCAAAGTTCATTCTCTTTGACTCGTTTGCATGGATTGTTTGGATTTCGGAACTTTCGTATTTTTTCAATCCACCAGCAGTTACCTCGAACACACAACCTTTAACCTGGAGAGCCAATTTAATTTTTGGAATTCCGTAGTCAGGGACCGAGGCCAGTAACCCGTTTGGTTATGTGAGCGGTGCCGTTGATCCCCAATGGGTTTATCCGCCACCATCTCTCTTCCACGACCCTGACTTAGACTCGGAAATCCTCACCGGTTGAAACATTGCATATCGCCACGTGCCTACCCTATTTTTGCACCACCTAGCCATTTGTTGTGATCACATTAACAAAAAAGGGGCAAAATTAGCGGAATACTTTGCACAATTTAAATGAT
Organism: Volucella inflata; assembly: GCA_928272305.1. Taxonomy (NCBI): domain Eukaryota; kingdom Metazoa; phylum Arthropoda; class Insecta; order Diptera; family Syrphidae; genus Volucella; species Volucella inflata. The sequence continues at coordinate 36,625,186 of OV743717.1, forward strand.
TTTATAATTAATTTCTTGTTTGTCGTCAAAATGCAAGTTCTCCTAACATGCCATTCAAATTTGAAATTCTACAAACTTTCCTTTAGAATAAAATATTGATTTAATTTTTTGTTAGTAAGTTTTAATAAAACATATTTGTATTATTCAAGCAAATACAAACTCTTAAAGATCAAGTATATATGTGGAATGATATGAAATCAAATAAGTAACTGGACGAATTGTATTGTCGGAAACTGACTGTACTGACGCAGTACAATTTTCTTTACCTACAGGCAATGGGAATCTTATACATAAATTACCAGAACTCGCCACACTATGGCATAAGGAATTCAACAATGATACTGCATCAAAGTTTGCTTATAAATAAACAAAAAGTTTTGGGCATAAAGCAAAACTAAGATCGCTTTACAAATGGTCGCTGAGGAGAAAAGATTGAAGCTCGCTCTGGTAGCCAACTTGCACTTGCAAGATAAAATCAGACATCTATTATTTTCACGTTCTTATTCTTCAACGCCGCCTTGGAGGTCACTAAGTTTGCAACCCTAACTTTTTTTGATTTTCCAATTCAAATTTATGGTCGGATACGTTTTGAACAGATTTCGTATAGTTACTGGTATACTAAAACAGAAAGTTTGTATATTTATTTTATTTTTAATTTTTCGAATAGTAAACGGATTTTGCTTTGACAACTTTAAATAATGGTTTCGATTATTTTATAAGATATTTATTTGACAGATTCACTTACATATGAGATCATCTTGTGACATTTTTAGTCTGCTGGGTGATATTACTCGTATCATAAAATTATAACATCACCTCGAATGTGTCCAGTTGCCAGCGTTACAATACTAGGATTTAGGCGCCTTTTCCAGACCTTTTTTTTGTCTATTACTTCGTATTTTGTAACCGGGCGTGCAGTCACAACAAAAGTCAATCGCAAGAGGCCGGTGTATCACCGGTGATCACAACAAAAATCTTTCCCCCGGTGCCTAGCAGAAATAAACACGTTAGGATGAATTAACGGCTGGATCTTTTGCACCAGCATTCTAATAGTGTGGAGTACCATGTTTCTTTTTTCATGCAATAAAATATGTTTACTTTTGGAATACGTTTATAAGTTTATTTAATTTTTTTTCGCTTTTGTGGAAGAAATAAAAATCTACATGAGTTCATGAGTGTATCACCCGTGATGCATTGGCACCTGGAAAAAGATTTCTATTCTGATCACCGGTGATACACTGGCCTCTGGGGGATGACTTTTGGTGTAATCACCGGTGATACATTAACAGCCAACGTGTTAAGGTGCTTTCTAAGCCCAATTTAGCATCTACACAAAGCATCTGGCGTGATGTATGAGAACTAGGATTTTTTTTCTAAATGCGCTGTCTTATGGTACAGTTGTATACAAACATATTAAGTTTGTATGTATTATATGAAACTATAATTATAGCGGCAACTGCCATCGGCATATGCATACGAGTATATTGACCTTTTAGGCATATAGATTTTCTTAGGTAGCATGACAATAAACCTCCTTGCTTTTTCTCCTAACTTTTTCTAACATGTGTATATAATATATTCCCATGAGGAACTTCTCATTTGATATTTTTAAAGTCAAAGAATGATACTTCCGAGCTATGACTTTTCGTAAGATAATACTAGATTATACTTTCGCTTTTCAACAGATTTATCACATTTTTAGACACATTTATATAATGCTTACAGTTGGTATTTTATTTTCGACACTGCCGTTTGGTTAAAAAGTTATTGTACCCAATTATATTAACATTTAGACCGTTTCTCTTTTGTTGGCATGTACTCTGCATACTTGTGTATATGCGACCATATTTTACTGATAAGTTGGTAAAATCTAAACAAAATAATAGGTGCTATATGCACATGCTTTTCAAACGCTTTGCTACTATAAAAATTCTACGCCGTTAGAAGTTTCAAGCTTTAAACTAAGTCATAATCAATAGGAAGAACACAGGAATTTGCGACAGGCCCACTGCTTGATAGCACTACTGCCACGCGACCTATGTTGTCATCTCCTTTGATTGTTTCAATGACTCCAGCTAAAAGCCACTAATAGGGTGGAAGATTTTCATTCGCCTACTTAATTACTTACCTTTTATAGGTGGCGCTATAGTCCCGGTGAACCTGGGACTCAATCAATAAGCGTCTCCAGCTAGATCAATCTTTGGCCAACTGCCTCCAGTTTCCCACGCTAAGTTGGCTGAGGTCTCCTTTCACTTGCGTGCGCCACCTGAGTCTCGGCCTTCCTCTACTACGCTGTCCCTCGGGGGCGGATTCGAAAACTTTTCGGACCGAAGCACTGGTGTTCATCATGATGACCCAACCGTATTAGTCGTTGGATCTTCACTCTTCTGGTTAGGTCGATGTTGCTGTACAGTCCATACAGACGGGACCGAAAATCACTCGAAGCATTTTCCTCTCATAAATTTTTGATAATGTCCATGCCTCTGCGCCATAGCTCCCGACTAGGATTATAAAGGTCTTATATGGATAAATTTAGGAATCGAGAGAGGGCTTTACAAGTTAATTGCCTTATTAGCCCAAAGAAGTAGCGATTGGCAAAAGTTATTCTTCGTTTGATCTCAGCGTTGGTGTCGTTGTCTCAATTCATAGCGAAGTCTAGGTAGACAAAGTCCTTAACAACCTTAAAGTTATATCTGTCAAAGGTGACGTTCTGCCCGAGACGTCGATGTTGAGTGTCATTTTTGATTAACAGCAAATATTCGAATACTTAATATTCGCGGGAGCGCCACTGACATCACGCTGGTTGAAAAAATCACATGGCAGCTCATCGCCTTGTCTAAATCCTGACCGCGATGGAGCGAGTTCGGCGGGGTGCCAAGACTAGACATTGCTCTATATAGCTGGTCTCTATAGATGCTGTCATAGGCGGCCTGAAAATCGGACAACCAATGCGGGGGTTCCATTCATCGTCGGACCATATTTTACAGATGAGTTGATATATGCCCCTTACCAAGTCATTGCCTGTCGCTTTGAAGAGCTTGGCAGTCAGGCCGTCCGCTCCAGCAGCTTTGTTGGACTTAAGCTTAGATATAGCTATTTTCACTTTATCTAGGTCGAGTGGATAGAATTGTTGGTCATCATCGTCCAGGTTGAAAGGTTGATTTTGCCTGACAGCGATATTTGGTTTGTCATCGCCGTTATACAGTCTGCAGAAATGGCCTTTACAAATCCTCAGCATCGACTGCGATCATGCGACCACAATGATGCCTTGTTCATTTCACCTAACCATTTTTTTTTGCAGTTTTTATATTTACGTCTAATGAACTGTGATAGGCAGTTGCCATGCTAGGTAGTTGCTCTTTTTAACCAATTGACAGGTCACGCAGCTTTGCACGCACATCGACAGTCACTGATTTCTGCCAGTAATATCCAGAAACAAGTTGTTTAGTGTGAAGGTGTTGCAGAACCTTGAACTGAAGTTTCTGTGGAATTGTGAAGAGGTTAAGATGTTGATGAACTTCCTACCTACGGGTGTCTCTCGTGACATTAGGGAAATTCGAATGATTTTGTTCCTGAGCACGCTTGAGTTCAGCTGTCTGCATAAGCAATGGAATTGGTTGCCGGTAAAGGCATCTGCAGCAGCGTTTAGTTTTCCAGATCTATACTATATGGTGTACGTGTAGAAATCTGAAATGCCGACTTGATGGATTCTTTCTTTGGAAATGTCACTGTAGTCCGGAGTGATCCATATGTATTGATCCATGTCATTCTAACTCCGTTACATGGTATCGCTGTTCGTGAGTATAAAGACATTGTGAATGGCATGCTTCTACTCGCTTCTGCCAATCATCTTCAGGTTGCATGAGGAATGCTCCAAGTTCTTTGATGCTGGCATTCGTGTAAAGGAAGGGTCGATCGCCTCTAAAGATGGTGATAGCTGGTGTTGTTGTGAGCGCTGAATACATTAAATGATTGCTGCTGCTGAAGGTCCCACTTGAAATTGAAATTCTTCCTTGTCAGCCAAGATAGGAGTTCAGTTATTGTGCTAAAGTAAGAGTGATAAAGCTGGAGTGATTTGACTTCTGTAGGAGCTTTGTATTCATTGACTTCCATACGTTTCCTTTCTTTTGTTTCGGTGAAACAGTTCTTATCTACCACAATCTTTATTTATTCTTCTAAATCAGTCCTCAAAATCCTCCCGATACAATACACTTGTGCCAACTGTTTTTCTAGCACCGAACCAATTTTTGAAGTCGATTTGGTTTTTACCGCCTCAATCATGTTGAAACGGTGTACCCAGAACGGTTTTTTGAGCTAAGAGAATACCCAGAAATCAAACAGGGCTGAGTCAGGCGAATGCGGTGATCGTGGCACGATATGAGTTGAGTTTTGAACCGAAAAATTTGCGCTCTTCTTTTCTAAAAAAAAATTGTATTTTTAAAATGAAACGAGATTTGAACTCTTCCAAGTATAAACATCTTTCAAAATGGTCTCGACCGATTCAAATGAAATGTTAACAGTACCAGCGGAATCTCTTACTGCCAATCGATAATTTTTGAGCACTAAATCTTCCCTGAAGTACATGCTTCAATTGATGTTCTTTGTCTGCTGTGTATCGCTTATAAATATTTTTTTGTGACACAGCCTGGCCACCGAAGGCCTTCTGCAACACTCTTAAAGTTTCTTCAGCAGAAATTTCATTTCGTAAACAACATTGAATGCACCTTCGATGCTAAATAGAATCAGGCGTTATAAAAATAGCTTACAAAACACATGAGTAAATATTGAACAAATGCAGATTTTGACGTGAAATTTGACACAACAAAAAATTCTCCATTTAAGTACTTTACATCTTTAGTCCAAAGTCCAACATTGTGTTTTCTACCAGCAAACTGGCTGTCTTCTTTCGCACACGTGTTATCTTTGCACCACAGCTAACCTCGATAGTAAATTGCCACGGGTCTAAATGTCGACCAACACATTCGCCAAAGGTTTCCGTATAGCAGAAGGTTTCCGTAGTTGTGTTCTTTATTTTTTCTTATTATTATTTTCAGAAATTAATAGATTAGCAGACAAAAAGAACAATTCAGAAGCAAAAGTAAGGATCATTTATAGATTCACTAATCGTTTTGTTAACATTGTTTAGCATATTCAGCATTCAGAAATTTATTTATTAAAAATAACAAATTTTTAGTACAGGTATTTAAAAACAGATCTAATTTATTTTATTTTTCACATTTTAGATCACAGAAATACTGGTGGGAAATATATTGATTCACTTGATATACGAGGGCACCAGCAACAATATCCTACTGGAAATATAGAAGATTCGTGGATGTATACATTTTGTTTAAGGTGCAGAGGCGAAGATAATCGACCTTCATGGGAACCTCCCCATTGGCAAAAAGTGTGTCCTTACCCACTTTGCCCTTCATTCAGACAGTTTTCTCGAATTAATTCTTTAATACTTATTGGTATTTTAAGTCTGTACATAAACAATTCGCAATTGTGAACATAATAATTGTTTTGCAGGAGTATTGATTTGGGTTACAGCTTACGTTATAATAGGTGATTCTGCGGGTCCTGGAGGGCAAGTTTTTGGACTGGTGGTTCTCACCGTTGCTGCGCATTTCGGAGGATGGCTAATATCATTGACAACACTTCCCCGTTTGATCGGGATGCTGCTTGTTGGACTATTATTCCAGGTATAATATACAATCAGTGTAATATATATTAAGTCACAAAAAACTTCGATACTATGGTTTTAAAAACTAAAATGTTTTTGGTTTTTTAAAAGTGTTTATGTATTCATTCGAGTGGAAAAAGATTGAAATATTTAATTTCAAAATAAAAATATAATTCAAAATATAAAATATAATCAATAATAAATAATAAATAATAAATAATAAATAATAAATAATAAATAATAAATAATAAATAATAAATAATAAATAATAAATAATAAATAATAAATAATAAATAATAAATAATAAATAATAAATAATAAATAATAAATAATAAATAATAAATAATAAATAATAAATAATAAATAATAAATAATAAATAATAAATAATAAATAATAAATAATAAATAATAAATAATAAATAATAAATAATAAATAATAAATAATAAATAATAAATAATAAATAATAAATAATAAATAATAAATAATAAATAATAAATAATAAATAATAAATAATAAATAATAAATAATAAATAATAAATAATAAATAATAAATAATAAATAATAAATAATAAATAATAAATAATAAATAATAAATAATAAATAATAAATAATAAATAATAAATAATAAATAATAAATAATAAATAATAAATAATAAATAATAAATAATAAATAATAAATAATAAATAATAAATAATAAATAATAAATAATAAATAATAAATAATAAATAATAAATAATAAATAATAAATAATAAATAATAAATAATAAATAATAAATAATAAATAATAAATAATAAATAATAAATAATAAATAATAAATAATAAATAATAAATAATAAATAATAAATAATAAATAATAAATAATAAATAATAAATAATAAATAATAAATAATAAATAATAAATAATAAATAATAAATAATAAATAATAAATAATAAATAATAAATAATAAATAATAAATAATAAATAATAAATAATAAATAATAAATAATAAATAATAAATAATAAATAATAAATAATAAATAATAAATAATAAATAATAAATAATAAATAATAAATAATAAATAATAAATAATAAATAATAAATAATAAATAATAAATAATAAATAATAAATAATAAATAATAAATAATAAATAATAAATAATAAATAATAAATAATAAATAATAAATAATAAATAATAAATAATAAATAATAAATAATAAATAATAAATAATAAATAATAAATAATAAATAATAAATAATAAATAATAAATAATAAATAATAAATAATAAATAATAAATAATAAATAATAAATAATAAATAATAAATAATAAATAATAAATAATAAATAATAAATAATAAATAATAAATAATAAATAATAAATAATAAATAATAAGTAATAAATAATAAACTTTGCTCTAAACATGTGATCAAAAAGTTGAGTCACTGTATATGCAAGCATATATATGTTTAAGCTTGCTTGGTATGAACTGTTATTTTTAAAAGTCTGATATACGTTTTGCGATCTCAACTGTATCCGCGTAACACAATTTTTTTAAAGCATTTCAACATTCGAAGCAAATATGCAAATCTCCTCAAGTTTCCAGCTTCTCCGTCAATACTCGCAAATTTAGAATCTTCATATCTTCCAAAGCCACGTTGACTGCTAAGCATTGTGGATGGCCCTGGCTCAAGTATTATTGAGCTGGACTCCAAATCGGTAGGTTCGGTGTTCAAATCCCAGCCGTGCCCCAAAGATTTGCATTTTTTCAGTCAACACAAATCAAGTAAGTTGACTTGACCATCCGCCTGCAAACAACCGTTTCTCCTTTGTTGGGGTGTAACTATGAAAGTGATCGTCATCTGAACCCCTCGTCCTTCTCTAAGGGTAAAATAGCCCGTGGGGCTCCTTTCCGAAGTCTATGGTCGGTGGACCATGGCTGCCCCCACCTCCGCCAAAGCTCGGTTTTCCCACTCAAAAGAAAGAATATTCTTGCTTCTAGGGGAGCACTCTTTTAAAGACCTGATTAAGTATCGTTTGTACAATAAAGGTATTTTCTGTCGTTATCACTGCAGCAAGAGTGTCTTCGGAAATCTCTATACTAAGAATGCCAGGGATGTTCCAGAGATCAGGTCCCAGAATTAAACTCTGCTTCTTTGGTACTTTTTCACTATCCTCAAGAAGTTATCGGGTATATTAAATTTATGTTTGAGAGCGTTTATTATGTTCACTCATTTGACTGAGTTAAAAACATTTCGGACATGTATAGTTAATACTAACACAATCTTACAAGAGTGGTGAGTTGGGAAGAGAGTTTCCAGTATGATTCCCATTTTTTCCTCACTGAGTGGCGGACTTGATAGTGAGTCGCCGTACTGACAAAAAGTGCTTCTTGTTTTTCCCATCTTCCGTAGGTAGGTGCTGAAATACCCGTGTCCGATTAGAAACTGGGTCGTACAGTAACTTAATTCCCCATATTTTCGTTGTTCTTATTTCTCAACATTCTGGATTAATTTGGCAGTCCATAGGCCTCTCCATTCTGTGTTCCATCCCTCTTGCCATTGCTGGTTTGTGTGTTCTTAAGCCTCAAAAGTTGATACTTCCATTATAATTGCGGTTTTTAAAAAGTGATTTAAAAGCGAGGATGTCGATAGGGCTGTTTCCGGTGACTTCTGATAAGCTACTTCTAAGACTGTTCTATACAAGCTAGCTATGCGTAGGGCATCACGCCACTGTGCTGAGGATACTTGTTTCCAGCATTTCTCCTGCCGTAAGGCGAGTTATAGATTGAAACCACCGAACTGTTTCATTTCCAAAATTAGACAAATTAATTCATATTGTACTTAAAGCTTACAAAGTTCACGATGCATGCAGGTGAGAACAGGATGACATTTTCGGTCTCACGCTGCATTCATTGTGGCATAGGTTTACAAAAATTATAAAAAGCTGATGCAGCTGCTCCCAAGATAAATCAATAAATTTATGATATATGTTCTTAAACGTAACTCCTCCGTCCTTAAAAGGAATTTTATTCATGAAGAAAGTCATGAAAGGTAAGAGTATCACTTTTGTTTTTTTTTAGATACAATATACTCGTATGTGTGGTATATCTTACTCTATCTACATGAATTTAAGTAGTAAATATTTATTTATTTTCTGTTTTTTTTATTATTTAAGCAATAATTGCTATATTTTGACAATATTTTTATGATATATAACTGTTAAAATGTTAAAGATGTTGGCACCACTATATCTAAAAAACTACCCACGGGCCAAAGCCCCTGGTGAACCGTTCGTTCAATGAAATGCGAATTCAATTATTTCGACAAACTTTATTTCGAACTTCCAAAATTAGAATTTAACTTAAAGTCTACCTAACTGTAGAGTAGACCTGCGTATCGTCGCATTTGGTGTATAGCACGTGCAAGGGTTTTAAGTTGCATCAGCAGTTTCCTTGTTCGAGTAGTGGGAAACTATTGTTAGTTTCCGTCACACACTTCGTGTTACGGCTTACGTTGGGTGGTGATGGTGCATGCATGAAGTCAAGGTGACTTCTCATCCTTCGACTTGTGAAATCGTGGCACGTTAACTCCTCCCCTCTAGGAATCTACGTCCCGTAGGTCCTGCTGATGGTTTGGTGATCTGGAATTATGAGGCTCCAGGTTTGACATTCGTATGGGCGGTATACAATCGCAACTGCTGCAACAATTACCAGGAAGATCGTTATATCCATGGTTGTAGACAGTTTGATCCTGTCGGTAATGTTACTCATTCGTTCAATGTTGCTTAGATTGATTTCATGTCAATTATATGCCCCGCTGTGGATACGTTGGTAGGGTTTCAAGGGATGTTGCCATGAAACTTGAAAATGTGCGGTTGTTAAGCTGCACTGTCTCGATGTTAATTTGAATTATGTTAGTTCCAGATAGGTTTTTCTTAGTTTTTTCGGTCGTGATTTGGCCTTAAAAATTCGTAACGAAAATTGTGTTTTCCTTGAACAGTTCAACGATTTCGACAGTATTGGTATGGTATATGCAGGATGCGTGTCAAATACATTACAGTAAGGCATTTTGTGACAACACCATATGTCTCTTCGTGATTCACCAATATTCGAACAATTGTAGGGAGATCAGCTATTTTTTTCAGTATTTCTTTAAAGTTCTCTAGTATTGGACTTGCGAATGGTTCTCGAAATTGTGGAACCCTTGCACTGCACTTGCTAGTAATATTCTGCGTAATATACAATTGTATATAGTTATGATAAAAGATTACAATTAACGTATAAATAAATTTATATTTTCAGAATATAACAATTCTTTTCTGTTTTTTAATTATTCATCTCTACATCTACAAAAGAGGACACAATTTCCTGTTTGGCCGCGAGTAGGGAGTAGGTACGTAACGATACCTCAACAATATATACATATATCAATCGATTTGTCGTGAGTAGCGGTATTACATAGGATTTTTAGTATTCTAAGTCCGTAATGGGGCCTTTAAACCTATTTTATATGATTTTGTTCAGTGAAAAAACGATTTTTTTTTACTTTACTCACATATTACTACCAAATGGCTAAACAGATTTGAGTATGGCTTTATTCATCGATTTCCTGGTGAAGAGATTGATGCATCAATCATTATTCTGTGATTCTTCTAACTGAAGTAATAAGCAAAAATGTCATTATTTGAGATTTACATAAATCATAGATATGCGTAGGTCATTGCAATCAACAGCCAACCAGTGAAGTGCGGGCATATGCATGTTTATCAAACAAACTTTTTGTCTTCTCTCTTCTTTCTTTAGGCTATTGTAGGTTTCTTATGTAATTTATTTGTCTTATAAAGGGTGTCCCATAATTCACGAAAAATTTTGATTTTTGCGTTATTTAATAGTACAGTGATGACAACGGACAAAAAGATAACAACGTGACAGCTGAAGTTTCGGGGTTAGTTAAAATAGAGCGCTATACGAAAGAACAACGTATTGTTATTGTTAAGTAATATTTTAAAAATCATGAAGGATTGTCAGCTACAGTCGAACAAAATCATAAACAGTGATGAAGCTCATTTTCAGGGTTCAGAAAACCCACGAGTAATTGTTGAGAAACAAATGCATCCCCAACGCTTGACTGTTTTGTGCGGATTTTGGGCTGGAGGCATTATCGGACCATTCTTCTTCGAAAATGCGGCTGGTCAGGCAGTAATGATTAATGGTGTTTTTAACATCAATTGACAGAAACGAAGGAAAGTTATATTTTTTTGCTGCTCCCGGAGGTACAGAGAAAACATTTCTTATCAACTTGCTTCTTGTGGAACTGGAAAAAAACGTGCTTATTCAACGAATTCCACTGATACCAACGGATTTTCCATTCCAATTCAAATAATTGCAGTGTCCAAAAACAATTGTCATTTTCAATTACAATTATCAAATCACATTAAGACATTCAACGTTGCGGGCTTAGACCTAAGCGTTGAGTGCTTTTCCCATGAACAGCTATACGAAGCTCTTTCGCGCGTCATTTCCAAACAAAATTTGTTCGTATTGTGTAACCAAAATTAAGCTACAAACATTGTCTACCTATATAAAGAAGTTCTATAATCAAAGGCACATTCTTCACGTCTTTTGTTTTCTAAATTACAACCGTGCGAAGTCGAGGCGGGTCGCTAGTATACCTGTATATTATAAAATGAATGTAGGATCATGTCCATACAATTCAACATATATATTTATTTTCAAGGAATGAATTTAATTTACAATGTTGGTTGTATTTATTATTAAAAGTTTTTCTTTCCTTTTTAATAACCATTGCAATGGTTACTAAAGCTAATTTTTCAGCAATAGTTCACATATATAATAATTGTTATTTTATGGTGCGAAATTGGTGCTATATGTGCGTATGTATTGTAATTTGTGTTGGCGTAAAATTATTATATGTGCGTAAGATTATTATATAGGTATGTGCGTAAGGGTTCTATTATGAGTTTCTAATGTGTGCCTTGTGGATTTTACGACCCGTGGTTGTGACCACGGTTACCTTATTATCCTTTTCCATAACATCTTTGCGATGCTTGCCTTGGATTCCTTTGTACAGGGTGTAAATTAAACTACCTTTCTTGAACTTTATAGGTGTGGATCTTTTGGAATTTCGCCATTTGTTGGCTTATTCCTGTTTCTTATGCAGTCTAGCTCTTAGGTCGCTATTAGCTTTAGTTTGAAAGTTAACTATATTCTGAAAATTTATTCTGGAAATTCGGTTATAGAAGATATCAGACGGCTTTTTGTTCGTCACTGAATGAATTGTGGTATTATACCTGTCAACTGCAATGTTTAGAAGTTCACTTAAGTTCAAGTCTTTGTATTCTGCCCTTAGGCAGCGGTAAACTCCCAGGATTGTAGAGTGAAACCTCTCTGTCTGATACGTTTGTATGTCCAGCATCTTCACAAAGTTCAAAAGATATTACATAGTAACGTTTTAAAAATTGAAGACTTAAAATACATATTGAGTCAACTTTTAAAACATTATACCGACAAAAAAATGTTTTGATCTTTCTGCTGTACACGAGTACTATGAATTAATTGAAGTCAAATCGTATCATGACAGAACGTTTCCTTAAATATTCGTAATGGTGATAAAAATGTTCTGTTTCGAAATGGATGAAAGTGTGGTATTTCTCTCAAATCTTACCATTTCCTAGCTTTAAAGGAAGGATTCTGGGATTAGATTCCAAGTTTGTTATCCTTATTTCTTGGTCATATTATTATTACGAGTATTATTATTTGTAAAAGAATTCTGAAAAGGTATGTACATATAAGCAGTTTTTATAGTTTTTATAGTTTTGTGGCCGTTTTAAATTATTTTTGTGGTATATAGTATGTTTCTACTTCATTATCTTTTGCGACAAAATGGTCTTTAAACCTAGGAGTAGTCTTATTTTTAGCTCTGGTTTTGTGGTAAACTGTAGTTTGTGGTCTGTAACTAAAAGGGCCATGTCTATTTTTATTCCGGTTTTCTATTGTACTCTGTTTGTATGTAGAAATTTTGTTTATGGGGCTTTGTTTTGTTACTGACTGTATAGAATGATTGTAACATAAAATTGCAAAGGACATTTGGTCTAAAATGTTAGGATTCTTGTTTGATTCCTGCAATAGCTGTTCAATGATTGTAGAGTGAAAGCTTTCAATAGGACTATTAGAGTTAGAGTTGAGTGAAGTTTTATAGTGAATATTTATTTTATGTTACGGAGCAATTTTTTGATTAAGTTATTTTGTAATTCGGAACCATTATCCATCAATATTAACTTTGGTGTTGCGTGGTTAGTAAAGAAGGTAATAAAGGTCCTGGACACGTGTATTACGGTAAGAGCATCTATAGGGTATGCTTGTGCATATTTTGAAAATGTATCCATTAAAGTCAATTTTTTTGGGATTTGGTAGTGAACGTACCTGCATGGGCTTACTGCGAGTTGGGTTTATTTGTAATATCTGCTTGTGAAGGTTACGGTCGTATTTCATTTTTTGACATACTGAACAATTATTTATGAATCTCGTTACACTGCTTCCAGTGTTTGGCCAATAGTAAAAAATGATGATTTGCAACACTTTCATGAATTTTTCTAACTATATCTACATTTTGGGATTGGTCATTTTGGATACCTTCTAAAACTTTATTGCAAATAACTAGGTTGAATACAGAGTTCTCAAATGTATTTTTACGAATTGTAGTAAATCAGAGAGTTAAGTCGGGTGTTATTAAATAACCTGAAATTTTTGTTGTAGAAGAGCTAAGTTCTTTTTCTATTACCAAATAAACGTTATATTTAGTGTGGTGTGTGTGGTTTGGGGGAATGAAAAACATTTTCTATGAAAATTTGATTTTGAAAATTATTAATAGGTGTTTCGGAAATTGGTGTTTCTAAAATGGGCTTTTCAGGACTTGTGTGTACAGTCTCATTGTCAGAGTTTTCGAAATAATCAATTCTGGATTCAATGTCATTTATGTAAGGGTTTTCGTTTATATTACAAATTATTGAGCCAGTTGATAGCAGCAGATTTTTATTCTAGAAAGTGCATCAGCATTTGAATTTAGGATACCCTTTTTGTAAATGATATAATAATCAAATTCATCTCCATAGTGTCATGTTAGCGCTTGGATCTTTCATGGAGAATAACCAGTGTAACGATTTGTGATCAGGATAGATGTTGAATTTTTTTTCCGTATTAATACGGACGAAAATATTTCGTCGTCCATACAATCGCGAGAAGTTTCTTCTCAATTATGCTGTAATTTTGTTCAGCGTCATTTAGAGTTCTAGAGGCGTACGCAACAGGTCTATCTTGATTTGGAATACTTTGAGATAAAACAGTCCCAATAGCGAATTGACTTGCATCTGTGATTAGATTCAATAGTACAATATGTTTTATGCTCATTGGGGTCGGATTTGGAGCAGTTATATTCGTATTCGGGTTGGGTTTCCATACATTTTGACTCTTACCGAAAACTTGTGTATGTGTGAGAAAATTTGAGGAAGGTGGCTGTTGTTGTGGTTGAAGAGAACGACTTGAAATTGGGATTGAACTTGCGGTTGAAGAGGAAATGTATTTGGGAAATGTTCTGCCTGCTAATGTGAACTCTATTTCGGATTTAGAAGGACTTGTTTATTGTTGCAAATATCTAATGTTCTCTTCCGTTTTAATAAAATTAATAGCTTCTGTTAATGAACTAGGTTCTTTTATTCGAACCATAATCCCGTATGGATTACGAGGTCCAACTGGTCACGAGGGTCGTTTAAATTAGATATTAGTTCATTTTAATTTCATTTACCATAGTTCCTCCAATGATATTTACTACTCCCCTTGCAGAACCTTTCAGTTTGCTAAGGATTGTCCTAAATACCGTGACATTTTGATAATTATTCGCATTAGTGATATCATAAAAATGCTGATCAACTTAATCTATGCTTTCAAGGAATAAATTTAGTGCATTCACGTCTAAGTCAAAATCTAGAAAAGCGTCAGCGTTGACTCTTAAAAGTAGCTGGACGACATATTGGGATATGAATCAAGATTACTTACAGTGAGATTTCTTAACCCTTCAAGAATAGAATTTAAATCTACAGTAGAAACAGGAAAAGGGTTTGTGCGTGAAGCGTCGAGGGATTTAGCCATAAAACAACTACTTACATGCACAAGATCTCTTAATTTACAGTCCAGTTTATATTACGATAAAATATGGTACAGCACAACACTATTCTTGTTTTTGTTTTTTTTTTATTGTACATCTTTAAGGCCTCCTATCAATCTCTTTTTCTCTATTTTCTCGAAAAGTACTGTCATTGGAATTGGTTGCTTTTAATTCTTCTACCAGTCTTACATATATCAGAAACTGACTTTGCGATAGGCTGATCAAGTTATTAACGTTGAATTTCTTCTTCTCGTTCCGAACAAATGAACTTGTCAGAAACAAACTCGCAAAATTTTACTAGTGTTTTAATTCAAAGAATGATGGGAGCTAATTTGATTAGATTGTTTTGAATGCAACGCAACTGACCAAGGTTCAAGATAATCTCACTATCATCCCGGGAACCTACCTCAACCCATGCTTACTTTGATTCTGTGTTCAATTTTGTGAGCAACAGAAATATAACCCATGGAGCTCAATGTTTGCACAATTGTAGTACACAAGGAAGGGCCAACATGTTTGGACGAGGAATTGAACAACTAGACTTACGCGATCGAATTGCTTTCGAGTCATACCCAAGCCTCGACATAATTGTTTTATTCAGGTAGCTGTATCCTCACGCAAAAACGACCACATGTCTTCAAACACAAGAATATTTGAAATGATTTCTTGAGAAAAAAAGTCCAGGATAAATTACTAAGCGTCGCTGTGGTGCCAACAGGGTTTCGGATAACAAATTGCGATGAAGTTTAAATCCATGGTCTACTTCAAGAAAATATAATAGACAATTACTTTGTGAAAAAAATTAGTAATAGTATCAAAATAGACTGCGAAAGTGTGGAATTGTATTAAAAATTGTGCAACCTACTCAATAATAAGAACGTGCAATCCCCTACTCATGACCTACCTATGTATCTACGGGGTAGAATAATTATCTACAGATAACCTAAAAGATTAGATTGAAGTACCAAGTGACACTTATTCATTAAGCCAATTAAGAAGCCGTATGAACGCTTTGCCGATGTATTTCACTTAGTTTTTCTAGAAACCCAATCTATACGCCAGTTAAAAGGGACTTTGCAAGTGTACAATGTAAGCGAGCTACGTAGTATTATAACTGTCAGATATAAAGATACAATAAGGAAAACTGCTACATCAAAGTCTACGCTGTCCGCTCCGGATGCCACAAAACTAAATTCAAAATAAGCTAACTGCAATCGAAAACACAAATCAACCGATCGAACATGTGCAAGTCATTAAAGCTCGCTGAGGAGACAATCCCCTCGCTCTTTTATAGTAATAAATAAAAATAAGGATGAGCCAACAGATACTGGGGAGGTTTGCTCTCAGTTGATCTTTTCGACATATGTCATACAATCTATGGCAACAGCACATTTTTATTATTCAATTTTATTTTGAAAATGACGATCTGTAAATGAATCATTTCGTAAAATTCGTAAATTTTTCGGTCAACATAATCACCCTAGTGAATCCGGAATTTAGGCAATGGTAAAGCGTTTTGGAGAAAGTGGTTCGGTATTGTGTCAAACTCTATATTAACATGCTCGGCCAGTACGTACACACAATCACTGTGAGCGAAAGTATTCAAAGCACTTCAGACACATCAATTCGTCGGCGAAGTCAATAACTGGGCCTCACTCATAGCACTTTATGGCGATCAAAGTTTAAAAAAAACTCCAAATTACACAACAATTAAAGCCTTTGGACCATCTACAACGTCGCCGATTTATTAACTGGATTCTGCATCGCCAGGACAATTTGTCATCGAATTTAATCTTTTAATAAAGTCCATTTTTATATGGATAGGTACGTAAATAAACAACGTACTGGGGACCAAAAAACCCATACGAGATTCACGAAAAATCAATGCATTCAAAAAAGAGTCGCTGTACGGCGCGTATTATGGGTTGGCGGCATTATTAGCCTGTACTCTTTTGAAGATTGGGCTGGAGTGACAGTTACAATTAATGGAGAAGTTACCGCAACATGTTGACCGACTATTTTTTTTTTATATCAAATGAAGTGGGTCTGGATCTCTGGTTTCAGGAGAATAGTACTACCGCCCTCACAACCCATAAATCAATCAATTTATTGCGAACGAAATTTGAGTATCGCATTATTTCGCTAAAAGAAGAAGTTGGTTGATATCCAAGGTTATACAATTTGACACCTTTAGACTTCTTCCTATGGAGTTATTTCAGGAGTAAATTCTATGGCTTTAAATAACGAGAATGAGCCTCTGCAGCAGAACATCTCGCAGCTCTGCAGAACGTCACCCTCGACAGATATAACTTTGAGGTAGTGAAGGACTTTGTCTACCTAGGCTCTGCTATAAATACAAACAACGATATCAGCGCTGAGATCAAGCGAAGAATAACTCTTGCCAACCGCTGTTTCTTTGGGCTAAGAAGGCAATTGAGTAGCAAAGCCCTCTCTCGGACAACAAAAGTCACCCTTTATAAGACCTTAATAATCCCGGTCCTGCTCTATGGCGCAGAGGCATGGACATTATCAAAAATGGATGAGGGTGTTCTTGCTTGCTTCGAGAGAAAAATTCTTCGGGCGATCTTCGGTCCCGTCTGCATTGACGGTAAGTGGAGGAGGAGATACAACGACGATTTGTATGGACTGTACAGCGACATGGACCTAGCCATATTTACATATTTACATTTTATTGTTTATTCGAAAACACAAATTTTTATTATTTTTTTATATATATATACATATTGTTTATGTTTTGTTTCGATTCGGTTCTGTATTGTATTTTATCTTATGATAGGACGAAGGATTTCTCTCGTTTTTGTTTGCGCTGTTTTTCGTAAAACTATTTTTTTAACACACTTTTTTGTCTGAACCCTAGAGTAATAACCCTCTTGGAAATAGCATTGAAGAATAACGTATGCCTCAGAGGCGCACGATACTCGACGGATACTTTTGAAGGTTTATTATAATTAGAATATATTTTTTTCTACTTTATAATCAAGTTTGTTTCCTAATTTATTATTTTTCATTCACTATTTTTTTATTTTTGGAAATTAAAATCAAATTTTAACTTGTGTTTAAAAATCAACAATATTCATATAAAGGTTCCTTAAATATAAAAAAAAAGATAACCATACGCTTTTTGAGCGCATCAACCTGTTATAACTCGAAAACTATGGTACTGACCGCACACACACAGCTTCCGCTCGAGAGTGCTAGTTTACAATTGAGCTGGCTAAAAAAGACAAATGCATATGCACAACGGATAAAAAGAGACAGCGATATTACGTTTCCGTGGGCACCTCTGTGACTAGGGTTAATTGCCTTAAATTTCTTTTGAAGGGAACATTTTCCACGGTGAAATTCTTCGCCTTCGACCGTCAACTGCGCCAGTTATAGATTGAAACAACCGCACTGACGTCAGCCCATATTTACCACCCGAACAGGAGAATAGAATTTGTCACCGTCTTCAGCCCTTTTCTTTTGCTTGCTGCCGGGTCTTTTATGTTTGCAATTAGTCTGCTGAATGCTGTCATTACTTTTTTCAGCCCGTTCCCATGCGCCATTTATTTGTCGACAGAAGTCACCAAGTACTTGACTGACAAGATGAATCCTGGTGATAGTTTCTTGTTCTACCTGAAATTCGGAATTTGTTTCCTTAGCAGGGCTATCTCTGTCTTTCACGGTGATGGGGTGTTTGGGTTGCTTTTTTCCTTGCTGATTGCATTTTCCTGCATCCTGCAGGAATTTATTGTACATGTTCAGTAGCAGGTGAGGAGATACTTGTGCAATCTTTTTAAGAACCTCTGCTGGTATTCTCTCTGGGCCGCGAGGTTTTCAGATTTGGTTTCCATAATTCACGCGTGGTATCAGGGCATCGCAGTCTCTGCGTATAGGTCGCATCCTGGATTCTGTCCTAGCTTCAGCGCCCTTCGTCATTTCTGCAGTCTCTTTTTCGATACTCTCGAACGTATGTTTACATTCCATCGCGTTTTTCGGTTAATGGCGTGCTCATGGCTGCATATTTCTTAAGCAATATATTGGTGATGATTACCTGTATAATTTTCAATAACTCTCCAATTTTTGATCTTGCCCAGTGTTCTGGCGCAAAGATTATCCATGTTATCTAAATTGTTCGTATTCGGCGTGCTCTAGCTCGAAGATTCCGGCGATCAGGATCTCTTTTTCCTGTATAAAATCTCATAGTCCATCCAGTTTTTTTCAGAGCTCAATTATGCCTTCTGCTTTCTGTACTGATTTCGTTTAATGATGGCCTCATTACAATAAGAACGCTTAACAGATCTATATTCTAATAAGATCCCCCGGTCCCTGTGGGTTTATTCCTTCTCGCCGGTTAGGCTTTTTATATTGTATTATCTTGAGGGACATATGTATTTTCTTCCTTTCCTTTCTTCCTTCCACGGTCTCAACATATGAATATATTTTGTGCTACCTTTTATTGTTGGAGATTATGATGTTGACGACATTTTGGGACGTGATCCTGCCTTTTACTCTCGTTTCTGCATTACACCTACTATTTTTCCACTTCCGTTTGTTGACAAGTTTCGATTCTAATTCCAATTTTCTGTTGTGAGCACATTTTTTTCAGCTGCTAAGATATTAAAGGGTGTCCCATAATTCACGCAAAATTTGAATTTTGCGCCATTTAATAGCAGGGATCGAAAATACCGGGTATTTCGATTTTTTTTTCCAAAAAAGGCCAGTAGTAGTTAAGGTTGTAAATTAAAAAAAAAAGTACATCTGGTTGATGCTGATAATTCTGCCTGTCGATTCCTGTTATGCCTTTAGGAACTTAACCCATTTTGAAGTTCATTTGACACAATATTATTTCTGGTGAAAACAAATCGATTTATTAGAATTTGTAAAAAATAAAGTCCTGTAATTGAACACGTAGACAAGTGCTAATATTAAAGGTCAAGTATTGGGTTCGTATTGGAGATATGGTAGGTATGCATTATTGTCAAACCTACTTTTTCGACTTGTATACATATATGGTAATATCGGAATTCATAAAAATTTTGAGATCGAAATTTTTCCGAAAACAAAACGAACCCTTTATTACATATGGTGTATTCTAATAGAATAAACTCGGGGCTTTAAAAATAAAGGGTATTTTATATTAATTTTTGTTTACTAAAAACATTTTACCTAAAAAAAATTGTGTAAATTGCGTAAAATATTGGGTCCAATTATTTTACGCCCGAAATTTGTTCTGCAAAAATGAACATTATATTTTATTTATCAGGTTTCATTGAACCAAAAAAAATTGGGTCGAATGAACCCATTTACTTTGGGCAAAAAAAAAGATTGTAGAGAAAAATAAGCACTTTGCACCACTAATTAAATTGGGCTGTAAATACCTGTTTCATCAGCCTTTTTCAAAAAATAGGTCAACTGGGTTCGGTTCCTGTTTAATAGTAAAGTGATGACAACGGAAAAAAAGATGGATATGGAGAGCTATACGAAAGAACAGCGCATTTTCATCGCCGAGCAATATTTTAAAAATAATAAAGGTTTGCCAGCTTCAGTCGTGGATGACTCACATCGTTCGCTAAAAGGGTTTCAATTTTTCTCCGCAGGGTTTAGCTTCTCACGCGACCTCATCGCTCTGCTAAGGGTGTCAACAACAGTCAGGCAAGTGCCTATAACTTACATTTCTCTAAGCAACTCCTTAAAATTTTCAACTATTAACTGTATTTTAGTTGCATTTGATCTCATTTCCATTCTAAATTTGGCTTTATTTCGCTTTTGAAATGGAAGTGAGGCTAAATGAGCGATAGTTCAATATCAAAAGCGAAATATAGACATATTTCATATTTGCCCTTATTTCATTGGATCTTATTTCACGTCAACGGTAAGAATATTGACCAGGTGGTGTCAGCATGTCCAGCACTGGCACAGCGTTACAATAACGTAGCTAAAATAATTCATATTTCAATTTCAAAAGCGAGGTACTATTTGTATGAGCCAGACCAAGTTATCGAAACATTAAGCCTAGATTTCTGTATATACTTGGACTTCGATAGAACTTTGTTTATACACAATACATCGAAGGGAACACAACAGACAATGGATAACAAAACATCAAGAGAAGGATGACTAGTGGAAATATTGGACATGCATGAACACCCTAGCCTAGAGTGACAATAAAAAAAATAGATACTTATAATAATAATAATGAAAATCATAACAGAACTTAATTTAAACTTAAACTTTTTAAATTATTGGCGGCAAACACTTTAATATGCTTTGAGTTCAATGAATGCACGCATGTTCGTATTTTTTATTGTATGAGTTTTCTGTTCTTTTGATTTGTTATAACGGTTTTATATAAACATTTATCGACATATATAATAATCATACAAATATACCATATATCTATTTGTCTTGTTTTTAGAATGTCGGATGGGTGGACTTAGGTGGAGAATTTACCAAAGTAACCGCTATACTGAGAAAATTTGCTCTTACAATAATACTTATTCGCGCTGGTCTAGAAATGGAACCGGAAGCATTTAAAAAGGTTTGGAAAACAATTTTGAAGCTAGGTGTTATACCATGGGCAACAGAAGCATGTATCGTAGCAATTATGAGTCATTATCTGCTACTTATGCCCTGGATTTGGGGTCTTCTACTTGGTTCGATAATTTCCGCTGTATCGCCAGCTGTTGTTGTGCCTTGTCTATTTAGACTGAGGACAAAGGGCTACGGTGTAGCTAAGGGTATTCCAACTCTAATCATAGCTGTTGCTGGAATCGATGATGCACTTTCCGTCGCCGTTTTTGGAATTATAATTAGCATCATGTTTTCGGACAAAGGACTGGGTTATCAAATATCACAAGCACCTGTATGTATTATTGGTGGTCTTGGATTCGGCGTTCTCTGGGGCTATATGTCTAGACTCTTTCCGGAGAAAGGAGATCCATATGTGGTTCCATTAAGAACAATTTTACTTTTCACTGGTGGACTTTTCTCAATTTTCGGGAGCGAGGTTATAGGATATGAGGGAGCTGGGCCCTTAGCAGTGGTTTTTGCAGCATTTGTTTCTAATTTGTTTTGGTGTAAACAAGGGTGGGAAATTGAAGATAATCCTGTTTCAACTGCTTTTGAAATATTTTGGATGATTTTTGAACCAATACTTTTCGGTATCACTGGAGCCACCGTTAAGGTAAGTTATTTGTTAATGTACATGTAGTTATGCAAGCATATTGTATGAACATGTTTTTGTGTTTTAAGATTGCAGAGTTGGACCCTGATATTGTTTCAGTCGGCATTGGATGTCTGGCTTCTGGTGTCATTATTCGTATTGTTTGTACTGCAGGAATCGCGTTTGGAGATAAATTAAATTTAAAAGAGAAAGTTTTTGTTGCTTTGTCATGGATGTCAAAAGCAACGGTTCAAGCTGCATTAGGTCCAGTAGCAATGAAACACTTAACAAATAACTCAACTGGAGAGGAAAAGCATTATGCCGAAATCGTACAAACGATATCCGTCCTAAGCATTATTTTAACAGCACCACTTGGAGCAATTTTAATTTCAATTTCTGGCACGAAACTGCTTACTAAAACTAAGCAGCCTCAAATATTGGAAGGTATATTTGGTTTCAATTAAACCTTGTTCTCGCGTTAATTAATTATAAATTTTTTCAGGCTGGCGACGAAGTCACAGACCTTCAATTCGCGATATCAGTATTATTGATGAGGAAGAAGAAAGGGAGGATCCAGAGTCCCCCAAAGACAAAACAACAGCAGATAATACTCAATCTAATATTCTAATATCGAATTCAATGTATACTTATAATAAGTAAATAGTATACTAATAAGGCAAATAGCAGAATAATTATAATAAGTTATATATTTGATACATGATTATGCTTCTTATATTTACATTCCCGTCTACATGCTCGATTGTTCAGTAGAAATTGATTTCATATATCAAACAAAAAATGGACCTTTGTTAGTAGTGAACGCGTGCAATGACAAATTACAATTAAAAAAATGAGCACAGAGAGAGATCTTGAATAAAATCAAATAAA
This sequence comes from Volucella inflata, assembly GCA_928272305.1. Classification (NCBI taxonomy): domain Eukaryota; kingdom Metazoa; phylum Arthropoda; class Insecta; order Diptera; family Syrphidae; genus Volucella; species Volucella inflata. Next base: position 36,648,090 of record OV743717.1, read on the forward strand.
AATTATTAGAATTTGTTATTCTATCTTTGGGTAGAATTAATTTTGTTTCGCACATCCTGTGTACGCGTGCAAATACATGTAAAAATTAAATAAAAACATAACTTTCCCTGAAGCTTTTTTAATATATTGTTACGCCTGGGCGTTTTACATAAATAAAAAAAAGTAAAAACAAGGGCTGGAGTGGAAGCCGACAACAAAAAAAAATAAAGAGGCAACAAGTGAAAACAACTGAGTTACTATTAGAACTTAGTTTATTCTTCGATTGTTTTCAAAATGAACTTATACGAGCGAACTTTATTCCACAATTTGTTACAAAAATTAACTGACTATAAATTCGTATTCGAACCTATTTATAAATTAATAATGCTTATACAGCAGAACTGCTGTAGTTGGATTTGTGGGTTGCGTATGTACCTGCATACAGATATTTGATTTGCGCCTGCATATCATTCACCTCCTTTAGTCATGTTTATGGGTACCATACCCTTAAACTGCACATATCTTTTTTTGTTTGTTGAAAAGTGTCAATATTGTTCGACCGCCAGACTTGCAGCCGCATTTGAATGCAATGAAAATAGCAGCTATAGCAGCTATTACGCCCCCAATTCTAGTAATAATGCTCCTTGTACCTTCTGATACTGGATCCAGCACGTTCTCCCAAAAATGTTTCCGGTTTTGTAAGTTAATTGATATAACGCTTAACTGTTTAATATCTTGCACTTTTGTTTTTTATATAGGCATAGATTCTAATTTAACAGTAGCTATTTTTACATTAATGCAACAATCTTTCAATTCTATTGGTGAAAATCTGTCTCTTACTTTTATTTCTTTTGATTCGTTGTTATAATAGTTGCATCAACGTTCTCGAATTTACAATTTCCAGTTAAAATTACTATTCCTTCATTTTCTAAAATTCCTGTTTCCTTCTCTTTATTGCAGTGACAATTATATTTTGTCTTTTCTGTTACAGTAAATATAAATATATTCTAATTTATTTTGTGAAACATTTCGACGTCCAAATTACCAATTCATGCTGGCTTTATTTAGCATGAAAACATTTATCTCGCAATTCTTGTAATCGTACTTTTTAATTATTGTGAGTTACAGACATACAATATTTTTACAATTTTCCATATGTTTTTTTAAGTTGTAAAGTTCTTTTTCCTTGCTAATTACCATAAATTTATTTCTAATGTCAATTAATGTAAGACCATGTACAATTACTTTTGGTACAACAATAATTTCATACAATAAATATTCTTCGCACGTGTCAAGAGGTATTTCTATTAATACAATAATGTTTTGGTTTTTCACATATCCGGGAATTTCTATTTCTTTCATAATTCTATATAAATGGATCGAAAATTAAGCAGTTTTCTTAATATACTTTAGTTAGGAGGCGCAAAATTAATCATCCGATTTTGTTTTTGAATTACGTTTTTACTAAATAAAAAAAATGATTTTGAGTGATGAAAATCTTTATTTGGACCTTTACATTTTTTTCTGTTAAGTGCAAAAGTGACTGCCGCCAGAGTTGATACACATTTGTGCCTGCATTATCGTATTTCCCATGACTTTCCGCAAGATTTCCTGTAATAACTATTCGCATTCGGAAAAGTGACCATATTGCCGATGGCGTCCCCAAAAAAATACGGCCCAATCACTCCTCCCATGTTAACGCTGCATCCCACAGTGGCTTTAAGTGGATATAATGGCTGTTCGTGTATCACCCACGGATTTTCAGTGGCCCAGAAATGAAGATTTTGTTTATTGATGTAACCGCTTAAGTGGAAATGCGCCTCGTCGCTCATGATGATATTCGACACAAAATCGATGGCTTAATGGCGGAGTACAGCTCTCCATTGCTTGTCTGTTTATATTCTGCTGATGTCTAGTTCACAAATGTCAAATATGATTTACGTGCCAATTGCAAAAATTATAACATCTTCCGATAGGACGATGTTGGATAGGTTCGAGTACTCTAGTATGAAGGATACCACTTTGAACAAAGAGTAAGCTGTCGATCATTTTCCCGACCTTTAATTCAAGTTTAACTATTTTAAAATTTACTTTATTTGCTATTTCGTTAAAATAAGAGTGGATAGAATTACTGTCCTTAATTTGCTTTCCTTATTATTTTACAACATTTATGGAATATATTATTTCGTTTTTTGTGTTAGCTGTAACATCATTTTAAATAGAACCTACATCAATAACTTGTTTACTTAGTCACAAGTTTAACATTTTCTTCCATGCCATTTTGTATTCGAACTAAATTTCCTTAAATTTTATTTATAGCACTTGAGCAATATTCGGCGGACCAACGGCAGCACTCACATCGCAGAACGGGTTACCGGCTTTCGGTCCAACCGGCCCGTCGTCCTAAGGGTATCAAAAAAAATGGAACTGGCTCTCCAAGATGGGGGTTGTACCGCCGGGGTATCTTCCCGGCCATGGACAAAATTAAAAAAAAATTGCTAACCAACAACAAGGCTCGGATACGGACGGATCTACTGTTGACAACCCATGCAAACGAACTAAAGACAACGAACTTTGAAAAATATTAGGTCCCTTAACAGACCACAAGCAGCCGACCAACTAGCGGAGGCCCTAGACTGCCGCAAAGCAGACCTAACCGCCATCCAAGAAATGCGATGGAATAGGCCGGGCAAAAGGAGTATGAAAAACTGCGACATCTACTACGGCGATTGTTATCGACGGCAAAACCAGCGGCTATTAGGATGCGGATTTGTTATTCGAGGAAGACAGAGGAGAAAGATGACGACACAGAAGATGCCTTCCATGAGCTCCTGAACAAGACCTACGAGCAATGCCCTAGCTAGGACATTAAAATTGTCCTGGGTGATTTCAATTCAAAATTAGGCAGAGACGGCATCTTTGGTAGCACTGTCGGAAGATATAGCTTGCACCACCTCCGGTAACAGATTCAGGCTAATCGACTTTGCGGCTGGACGAAACATTGTCGTAGATAGAACACGGTTTCCCCATCTCGATATTCACAAGGGGACTTGGAGAACTCCTGATCAATCAACAGTTAACCAGATTGATCACATTGCGATCGACGCAAGACACTCCTCCAGCATTATGGATGTCCGTATGTTCCGAGGAGCCAACATCGACTCGGACCATTACCTTGTTGTACCCAAGGTACGGTTGCAGATATCCCGAACAACACCAAGCAAGCTAATATTGTGATAAATTTCATGTGAGAAATTTCGACGTCAGACGGCTACAATCGCAAAAGATCGCCACGTCTTTTTCCGATCGAGTCTCCCTTAATCTCCTGCCACCATCAAGCATCGAAGACAAGTGGCAGCACTGCCAGAAGGCTATCAGCGATGCCGCTTCTGATGTGCTGGGTTTCACTCGACCACCACAACGAAAGTCCTGGTTTGATGACGAATGCCGGCTAGCATATGCAGTTAAGCAAAAAGCACACAATGCGGCACTGCAAAAAAAAAGACTAGTGTTTCTCACGGACGCTGTGAGCAGAAGGGGCGAGACGAACACCGGCTTCTCAAGACGAAAAAGAAAGAGCATGAGAAGCGCGCGTTCGAGGAAATTGAGAGATGCTACTCCAGGAGTGAGATTCGGAAGCTTTATCAAAAGGTGAAAATATTGTAACATGTCATGGACACAAACGCCGAACCGAAGCCTGTAGAGACGAACAAGGGAACATCGTAGTAGAATCGCAGTCGATGCTGAAAATCTGGAAAGATTACTTCTGTAGACTGTATAACGTCGACGACGAAACAAATACAGCTGTCAGGAAGAATGAAACCGAATCAACTTTTTTCTTATACGCGTAGACCTAAGGCAATCACGTTTAGTGACTCCAATAGACATCCTAATCATTTTCATTTCCACTGCCGTCATTTTATTTTTAAACGTTTCGTACATTGAGCACTGAGAACCGTACAAAGAGCTGGTCTAACAATCGTGGTGTAGAGTATACCCTTCAATTTAAGTGGAAATTTTCGGTCGCAAAAGATTCCCGAATTTTCCCGCCATTTCATCCACCCCACACTCACTCTGTGGCTTACGTCGTCGTCACATTTCGCTTCCATGTTAACGATTGATCCTAAGTACTTAAAGATAGTGCTTTTCGGAATAACTATTCCACCTAACATTATATCCGGAACAGGTCGAACCCGTTTCTCTCTGGTGCATTTTTCCATGAATCTAAGGAGTTCTGCAAATCTTCGACGTTATCGCTTAGTATAACTCCGTCGTCAGCGAAGAGAATTGGCATTACATTTACTTCGCGCATGTAGTCTTTTAAAAGTCGAATACTACGTTAAAGAGGAAAGGGCTAAGTACGCTTTCTTGGTGCACTCCGACATGAACTGGAAGTTCTCTCGTAAGGCCAGCAGAGCATTTAACCGCAAGTTTCCGTACATGTCTTTTATTATTCTACCATACGTTTCCGGTACCTTTTGAGACCTCAGCGCGGCCCATATGACATCCCGAGGCACTCAATCGAATACTGTTTCGAGGTCAACAAATTCCATGCGTACATCCTGAGACGAATCTCGGTGCTATTCCATTATTATTCGTAGTCTTTGGTAGCGTCCACCGTCGATCTTCCTTCAACAAATCCACACTGGCTATTATTGTCCCTTTTCTTCTTTTCAGTGGATTCCTTGGATTCAGTTTGTTTTCTCTCCCTACCTCTCCAGGGATCGCCATATAGATACCCCGGTCCTGAGGACCGTAACGGTCGAACGGTTTGTTTCTTGCGACCATGACAATGCCCCAATATGTCGAAAAGGCAATGGCCGAAAGCCCATTCTGAGTTTGAATTGCTTGCTTCCACCGATTAAGATTTTTTAAACCCGAATTCCTAAATTTCAGAAGACAGAATTTTGAGGAAAACTTATGATTTCCCCGATCTTCACCCCTCATGCCGGACTGCTAAGGGAATTACGATCGCCTTTGAATCATTCTTGGAGGTCGCTATTTGCTCTTAACTATGCCCCAAATGTGTCCCGTGTACGAGAGTGTTATGTAGGCCCAAGCAGCCACTCGACAGAGAGAAGGATCATGACGACACGACAAGCACCGAATGGCGTGATAAGTGTTCCGCGGGGAAAAGCTGTACAAGTCCTTTAAGTAAGTCCCTTTGCTCTGGCGGCTGGATTATTGAAACCATGTGTGTTGAAATTGGTTCGTAGCAACTAGCTGAAATCCGTGGCCAGGTCGATCAATAGCTAGCCCTCATATAGATTGCAAAAGAAGTGCAATAAAGGCGGAAAAATGAAAAAGAAAGACAGATAGTATAACACTATGAAGGAAGAAATCACAATTGATGAATGACACCAAAAAAGATAAAAAACACAAACAAAAAAAAAACACTCAAACGACCACACATATTCTGGGCCTCCCTAAGGTGCAAAGAAAAAAACACGAAAAAGGCGAGAAGGAGACAACGAACTGCTGTGACTTTGGCTAAAAATACAAGCTCCCTAACCAGATGGTTAAGAAGGAGCGATCCCAAGTAGGAAGGAAAGACAAGATAAGTGTCCCTTTGCAATTTTTTTTACTTGTGTGATCCCGCCCTAGTTGAGATATTGGAATGTAGGTGTTTTGCGTGATCTCGTAACGTTAACAAGAACTGACCTTAGGAACTAGAAGCTCAAAAGGAACCAACAGAATTTTCAGAATTATCATTGCCTGTTGCTAGGACTGAAAAGAAGCTTACACTAAAAGACTATCAGAAGCGTTTTTAAGTTTACAGAATGCGATAAAGAATTTTGCGGAAAATTATTCAAATTTCGATGTTAACAACAAGATTGCAAGTGCCTGTCAGTGTTATCGACACCCATTTTTAAAGAAAAGAAAGATTTAGATTTAATTTTGTTCTTCGCTTTTATTCAATTGTACAATGTACACTAAAAATATTTTACAACTAGCTGACTCGCCAAACGTTGTTCTGCCATATAAATTATTTCTATTGAATATTTTGGTTGTTAAATAAAAAATAACGAATGTATTGTAAGTGTCTTTCAATGTTTTAATGATCGATAAAATTGATCGAATGTGATCGATAAAATAGAACGATTGTTTATCGAAAAAATAGTACGAATAAAACGATTTAAACAAAAGTGTCTTCCTGAGTCCGAGTAAGATGACGGTCCATTCTTTGATGAAGATCCAACGAATATGTGAGGATGGGATCTCTTACAGTAAGAAGGATAGAGCACTGTAGACGATGACCGCCGATAAAAATAAAAAAAAACAACCATTTATTTTCTCAATTCAATGTATTTCATTAACGTAGCTGATATATTCATTGTTTGATCTCTTAACTCTCTTACTAGAGCTAGTAACGTTTGTCCATTAAGATGGACACGGGAAACGAAGGGGTTAAAAATTAAATGTAAAGTGAAAGAAGTAATATAGTAAAGTAGAAAAATGAAATAAAAGAAAAAGTTGTCATTATCGTGTTTGTTGCTTAATTCGTTCGAAGGGTTAAACGGGCCCCTTACGTCTTGCTGACATTGTGATGACTGTAACACACATACAAATAGACCAAATTGTCGTATTTAGACACGATCCTTATGATCTGATTATTTTTTGAAAACAGTTTTAGTATTTTACCAACCTTTTACAGTCACAAAACACGTTTATGTTTCTTGTAAAATAAAATAAACCATGCAAAATTTTGCACGCACTGCGTTGTCGTACACAAGAAATATATGAAAAGGCCCATACTACATTGTGTGAAGCAATATGTTACATCATCGGAAGTATAAGAATTTTTATTGTTAAGATATATTGCTGCATTGATAGAAAAGTGTCACAACTCAAAATCATCAAATATGTAGCTCCCTTGCGGTCAAGAAACGCTTCTACGTTTGGAACGGTTTTATAAACTTATTTTAGGTGTAGTACGCATGTTAAATTGACGTATAGAATTCGCCACCGTGAAAACGTTTGGAGCAACTGATTCTTTAGAGCCAATTTTACACCATTCTTCCACACATATTGACCGGAACGTTAACATTAAGACAAAAATGAGTTTCATCGCTGGACATGATTCTCTTATGAAGTTCCGGATTTTCTTCAAACTTTTTCAGGGCCCAATCGGAGAAAACCTTCAGGTCACAACTGCAGTTGATTTGGGACAGATTAGGGTAGGAATTTACTTAAAAAGGGGCGCAAAAAATCATAAAACTTATTAGCAATATCCATGTGGTTTCAAAGAAATTCATTTTCCAAGTCAGTCTCTTTAATTCTTTCTTTACTTTCTTATTGTCAAGACTGATATACTCATATTCGACTTCCATTTCTTCTTTTAACTGAACTGAATAAAGGTAATCTCTTTCAATAAATCTTCTCTTAGCAAAGATCATAACCGTTTAATTCTAATTCGTTGGGGTTATTAAGACGTTATATAATTATTTATAAAAATTAAGTTACTCTAAAACGTATGAAACAAGAAAATATTCACATCTGAAATTGTTGTGTACAAACTATTCAATGTTTATTGTCTATTTAATGAAGTACTTACACATAATATATTTTAATGTATTTAATACATATTTATAGTGATGTTCAGAGAATAGCCGTGGTCGTATGTCTCCCCATATACATATATGGTCATATGTCCCCCTTCACATACATCTGATGCTTGATGCAATTTGTTCTTAAGCTTATGATCGCTTACCACTATTAGAAAGTATTGTTTTGTTAGGGTTTCACTTTTAAACTATAAAAGGAAACTTATCAACAAACAGATCATGTGTTGCAATTGCAGCTCAAAATGGTGTCGTCGCACACTAGTCAAAGGGTGCACTTTGCATATCATCTTTATATTACTTACTTACTTACTTTAGGTGGCGCTACAGTCCGGGGTGGACCTAGGCCTCAGTCAACAAGCTTCTCCAGCCAGCTCGATCCCTGGCTAGCTGCCTCCAGTTTCGCACGCTAAGTTGGCTGAGGTCCTCTTCCACTTGCGTGCGCCACCTGAGTCTTGGCCTTCCTCTACTGCGCTGTCCCTCGGGGCCGGATTCGAAGACTTTTCTGACCGGAGCATTGGTGTCCATGCGCTCTACATGACCCAGCCATCTCAGTCTTTGGATCTTCACTCTTCTGGCTAAGTCGATGTCGCTCTACAGCACATACAGTTCGTCGTGTCCTCCTCCACACACCGTCAATGCAAAAGTGACCGAAAATCACTTCAAGAATTTTCCTCTCGGGGCAGCCAAGCGCACCCTCATCCATTTTAAATAATGTCCATGCCTCTGCGTCAAAGAGCAGGACCGAGATTATTAAGGTCTTATAAAGGGTGACTTTTGTTGTGCGAGAGAGGGCTTTGCTACTCAATTGCCTTCTTAGCCCAAAGAAACAGCGGTTGGCAAGAGTTATTCTTCGCTTGATCTCAGCGCTGGTGTCGTTGTCTGTGTTTATAGCAGAACATAGGTAGACAAAGTCCTTAACTACCTCAAGGTTATATCTGTCTAAGGTGACGTTCTGCCCGAGACGTCGGTGTTGGTTATCCTTTTTGCTTGACAGCATATACTTGGTCTTGCCCTCATTGACCGCTAAACCAATTTTCGCCGCTTCCGTCTCAATACTCGCGAAAGCGCCACTGACATCACGCTGCTTTCTCCCGATTATGTCAATATCGTCGGCGTATGCGAGTAGTCGGAAGGACTTTTGGAAGAAAGTGTCTGTTGTGTTTGCTCGTGAGTTTTGCACTATTCTTCCAAGTACGATGTTGAAAAAATCGCACGAAAGCGCATCGCCTTGTCTAGATCCTTTCTGGACATCAACGGTCCTGTGAGATCTTTACCAACATTGATGGAGCAGCGTGCATTCGCCATCGTCATCCTGCATAGACGGACGAGTTTGGCAGGGATGCTGTTATACACGGCCTTAAAATCGATGAATAGGTGGTGGGTATCGATCTGAAGCTCATGGGTCTTCTCCAAGATCTGCCGTAATGTGAATATCTGGTCGATGGTGGACTTTCCTGGCCTGAAGCCACACTGATATGGACCTATCAGGTTGTAGAAGAACGGCTTCAGGCGTTCACACAATACGTCAGATAAGATCTTATATGCGATGTTAAGGAGACTGATGTCTCTGTAGTTGGCGCAGTTCAGAGGGTCTCCTTTCTTGAGAATCGGACAAACAATGCTGAGGTTCCATTCATCGGGCATACTTTCGTCCGACCATATTTTAAAGATGAGTTGCTGTATGCTCCTTACCAAGTCATCGCCTGCCGCTTTGAAGAGCTCGGCAGTCAAGCCATCCGCTCCAGCAGCTTTGTTGGACTTAAGCTTCGATATGGCTATCTTCACTTCATCCAGGTCGGGTGGATGGAATTGTTGGTCCGTCATCGCCGTTATACAGTCTGCAGAAATGATCTTTCCAAATCCTCAGCATCGACTGCGATTCGGGGTTTGTTTCCGCGGCATGGTATTTTTACCTTTGGGTGAAACTTCCAGACCTCATTCCTGGAGCAGCATCTCTCAATTTCCTCGACCGCGCGCTTCTCATGCTCTTTCTTCTTCCTTCTACGAAGCCGGCGTTCGTCTCTCCTCTTCCGCTCATAGAGCTCATGAGCAGCTCTCGTTCTTTTAAGCAGCGCCGCTTTATGTGCATCTTGCCTTGCTGCATGTGCTTGCCGGCATTCATCATCGAACCAGGGGTTTCGTTGTGGTGGACGAGTGAAACCCAGCACATCAGAAGCGGCATCTCTGATGGCGTTTTGACAGTGTTTCCAATGGTCTTCGATGCTTGATGCTGGCGGTATTAGACCTCTTAAGAGATTAAGAAACGATCGATCGGAAAAGGACTTGGCGATCTCTTGCGATTGTAGTCGTCTGACGTCGAATTTCCTCACAACATTAGCTTGTCTTGGAGTAGTTTGGGATATCCGCAACCGTAACTCCTCGGCTCCTCGGCTCCTCGGAACGTACGGACATCTGTATTACTGGAGGAGTGTCTTGCATCGATCGCAATGTGATCAATCTGATCTGATTGATCAGGTGCTCTCCAAATCCCCTTGTGATTGTCGAGATGTGGGAACCGTGTGCTAGCTACGACAATGTTTCACCCCGCTGCAAAGTCGATTAACCTGAATCCGTTATCGGAGGTGGTGTTGTGCAGGCTATATTTTCCGATCGTTCCACCAAAGATACCCAATCTTCCCAGCTATGCAGTAAAATCACCGAGGACAATTGTACTGTCATAGCTAGGGCATTGCGCGTAGGTCTTGTTAAGGAGCTTGTAGAAGGCATCTTTGGTGTCGTCGTCTTTCGCCTCTGTGGGGGCATGCGCGCATATAAGGCTAACGTTGGCGAATTTAGGCTTGATGTTTATTGCTACTAGGCGCTCGCTCACATGCCGGAAGCTCAGGACTTCTTGTCTTAGTCTGCCTCCGACAACAAATCCGCATCCAAATAAGCGCTGTTTTTGCCGTCGATAGCAATTGCCGTAGTAGATGTCGCAGTTTTTCATCTTCTTTTTGTCCGGTCCATCCCATCGCATTTCTTGAATGGCGGTTATGTCTGCTTTGCAGCAGTCTAGGGCCTCCGCTAATTGCACAGCTGCACGTGGTCTATTAAGGGATCTAACATTCCACGTGCATATCCGAAGCTCATTGTCCTTAAATCGTTCGCGTAGGGTGTCAACAGTAGATCCGTCCATATCCGAGGCTTGTTGATGCTTCGTAACTTAATCTTTTTTAAATGGCCGGGCAATTACCCCGGCGGCACAACCCCAAACCTGGAGGACCAGTTCGACTTTGAGTGCCCCTAGGACGAGGGGTCGGTTACACCGAAGCCAGTAACCCGTTCCGGGATGTGAGCGCTGCCGTTGGCCATTATAGGGCTCGTCCACCACCATCTCTTTTCCAAGACCCTGACTCAGTCCTGGAAATCCTTACCGGCCTGAGCTCCAAATATGTCGGAGGAGTCCGGATAAAATCTTGTTTTGTTTTTCCGACACTAATCCTGATTTATGGCGCAGGAAACTCGCCATTCGACCCTTCCCTTCGCAAACTCCAGTGAGATTTCTAGATGGCGCCACGGGGAGGCGTGAAGTAGCAGAGCTGAAAGGTGTTCGGCTGCAGAGGCTCATTCTCGTTAGTTAAGCAACCAGCACCTGTCGGAAGATGTTACTTCTACGAGGCCCTATACCAACGGTTGTTATCGACGGCAAAACCAGCGGCTATTAGGATGCGGATTTGTAATGGAAACAGACTTAGGCAAGAAGTATTGAGTTTTCGCGTGTGAACGAGCGCCTCGTAGCAATCCGCAGCAATCACCAGTCGTTCATAGACCACCGTGGAGTTTAGACGTGTTCGGCTCTGGTTTGAGTAGTATTCAATACAAACAAAAAACTATAAAACAATATCTAACATATTGTTCACAGGGCTCCAATTAGCCCAAGTGATAGTGTGCGCGATTGACCAGTCGTTCATTGATCTCCACGGAGAACAGACGTGTTTCGGCTTCTTGTGCGGAAGAGTGAATTTAGTGTAAACATTAAGTGTAAAAATTACAGACAATTTTTCGAGTTGTTCGGTAGCCTGGTGTTAGTGGCACTGAACTGACAAAGCAAGGGTCGTGGGTTCGATTCCCGGAAAACCGAGGTTCATTTTTATTTTTAAAATTGTTTAAAAAGACTAATTATTATAGTAAACAAGGTTCAATCGAACGATGAGTGGCAGTGAGCGGTCCGCTATGCCAATAGCGGAATCAGAAGGTGGCATTATGTCATCTGATGATGAGGCCGTTAAACCAGCCCACCAGAAACCAACAACAGCAACAACAGCAACAACAGCAGCAACATTAGAAATAAGAATAAAAAGGAGGAGGAAGCTTAAGCCAACTCCGAACCTGGTAAAGCGCCCTTCTCTTTCAACCTCAACCGAAAAGCTGCCGGGTGGAGCAAGGGAAGAGGCGCCAACAACGTCAAAAAGGTCGGTAGATGAATCTGACCATGACAATTACCCATACGTGTCTGATGGTGGAGAAGGCCACTATATGGGGAACAATACCTTCGCATCTCTGGCGGCGTCAGAGTCAGAGGACGAAGACGAGGAGGTTGCAGCTCTAAATAACAGCATCAAAGAGCTGCAAAACAAAGTACTGAGCATTAAAGCTAAGCAAATGGCAAGGAGGGAGAAGGAGCAACAACAACTTCTGACCTCTCAGCAACAGTTGAACAGTACTCCACAACAACAAAAAATACATAAACCGGTACAAGCTCTGGAGAAAAAGCAACCACAGGCAAAACAAAAAATCCAAGAACACCAAAACAAACAACAACAACAGCAGCAGCAAAAACAACCCCAAAAAAAGCAACAGCAAAAGAAACAGCAACAACAACAGCAGAAACATAAACAGCCACAGCAGCAGCATCAACAACAGCAGCAGCAGCAACAACAGCAGCAGCAGCAGCAACAACAACAGCAGAAGCAGAAACAAAGGGTTCCACCTATCAACACATTCAAGATGGAACTTAAGGACACAATCGAGCTGTGTAAGTCGGCCATAGGCTGTAATTTTTATGTTAAAAGACTTAGCGTAGATAGGCATGCGATCCACTGCAACACAGTGGAGCGCTACCACAAAATAAAGAATTTGTTAAGGGATTCGACGACGGAGTTCTTCTCCTTCACCCCGAAGGGGGAAAAGCTGTAAACTATGCTGCTGAGGGGGTTAGAACCGTCTACTAGTCCGGAGGAGCTCCTCGCATGCTTAAAGAGAAAGAGTGCGACGGTCTCAAATTCGTGGGGGTTAAGCCATTTGTAACAGCCAGAGCCAAAAGGGAGAAACGGAAGCTACCGTTCTTCCTGGTGCAGCTCAGTAACGAAAGCCGTCAGGATAGTCTAAGGAGTTTCAATGTCCTAGACTACTAGGTGGTTCACTGGGAGAAAGTAAAAAGGCACGAAAACATTTTGCAATGTGTTCGTTGCCAAAGGTTCGGGCACGCCGCGTCGAACTGCGAAATGCAGCCTCGATGCGTTAAGTGCGGTAAGAACCACAAGTCTGAAGAATGCGCTCTAGGTAGGGATGGAGCGTCAGAAAAAAGCCAACTCTCTTGTGTTTTATGTAAGAACACGGGACACACCGCAAACTATCGGGGTTGTCCTAAGTTCCAATACATAAAAAGAGTAAATCTGGCTCGACAGCAAAAGGTGGAAGTTAAGCGTCCACCTGTTCTACCACAAACACCAGCCGTTACTCCCCAGGTTACCTACGCCCAAATGGCGGCAGGTAGGGGAAATACGGCACAGCAAGCGAAGGTTGCTTCTCAGGCCCCAGTGCCTAGAGCACCGGAACCGGCAAATGACATGCTAGCCATCTTGCTCTCTATCCAGGGGCAAATGGCTCAGCTGCAACGACAAATTACCGAGCAAGCTACGCGGGTAGATCAAATATACGCGCTGCTGCCGAGCCTAACGCACCTTCAGTCGTAATGGGTACGTACCTGGCGGAGCAAACCCTGAAGGTCCTTGCAGTGAATGTTAATTCACTGATTAGGATTGAGCGAAGAGCCACACTTTTTAAGTTGCTTAAAGACCAAGCCCCTGATGTGCTTTTGGTAAGCGAAACTAAGCTCATCAAAAGACACAAAATGAGGCACAGAAGGTACAAAATCATGCGAAGAAATCGACCCAACTCCATACAAGGAGGAGGCGTTGCAATCTTCGTAAGAAAAGGTATACGTTTTAAAAGAATATACAGTCGTGAAGTACATAGGTTTCAGGTGCTAGAAGCATGCATCATGTATATCCCTCTCCGTAGTGGAAAGCGGTTATACATGGTGTCAGTTTATGCATCTAAGGCTACTCAATCCACCCTATTCATCTCAGACCTCGAGACACTTTTTCGATTTCTGAGACTGGAATTAGAGGAACACTACTTCATTATCGGCAGAGATTTCAACGCCAAACATAGCGATTGGGGAAATAATACACCAAACACTAGAGGGAACCTGCTAATCAGTTGGTGGGGTCAGCATAGTGTGATGTACCGACTCGGCCTTAAGGCGACGGATAGTCCTTCGTTTCCTAGACACGGCTCCTATTTGGATCTCCTGCTGTTTGACACACGAATACAACTGACAGGTACGAACCAACAAACTGTAAACTGTCTTCGCACTTTTGTGTATGACAGTGCCCATTGCGGTCTTAGTACCGAAATAACCATTCCGAACGAAAATGCGGAATTGGATGAGTATGTTCAAAGGCATTCCTACAACTATAGTAGAGTGCGTTGGACACACTTCTCCAGGACACTGACTAGAGCACTCTTCTCGAATTCGCTCTACCCACCGTCCAACAGAAATCTGTCAAACGAGGAGATTGACAGGTATCTAAAACTAATGGACGAGACAATTAAACGAACAATGGACAAAAAGATACCTCGGTATCAATACACTGACAACGAAGACTTGTTCCGCAATTCAACTATAGACGCACTGCACCGACATAAAAGTAGACTACTCTCAAGACTGAAGACCTTGTACAGACAGTTTACCGGAGATTATGACATTAAAGTCGTCGATCAAAAACCTCCAAACATTAATAAAAGAAAATTACAGGTATTCTGTAAGTTTGTATTGGAACAATACAATAGTGCCAATAGTGAACTGGCGAAGCGAGAACACGGGTTGCACCCAGTTCAGTGACGAGAACATGGCAAATAATGTCATCGCCAATGAAAGGGAACAACCCCCGTTCATTTCGAAGGAAGAGCTTCAAACGATCTTCGACACAATAAGAAGTAAGAAATCAGTGGGAACCGATGGAATACCGAACATTGTGCTTCGACATCTCCCACTAGAAGCGGTGGACATTTATTCCACCCTGCTTAACAATGCAATGAATAATGCACATTATCCAGCGCATTGGAAAACATCCCATTCCCAAAAGGGATAAAGACACCTCCAATCCGGCGAATCTCCGGTCGATCAGTCTCCTTCCAAACATCAGTAAGGTTTTCGAAAAAGTCATCAATAGAGTCCTGACTAAGTGGGTTGAGGACAGAAATATAGTTCCGGATAACCAATTCGGTTTCAAGGCGGGGCATGATGTTATTCATGCCGCGTCTAAACTGGTTTCTGATATCCAATGGAACAAAGCCAAGAAACAGTGCACGGGTGCCTGCCTGATTGATTTGGAGAAGGCTTTCGATACCGTATGGTTAGAGGGACTCTTTTACAAGTTGAACAGACTGGGCATTAGTAAACCACTGCTGTATATTCTTTTCAATATGCTCACAGATAGACAGTTCATCGTGAAAAATGGCGATGTGACTTCTACTGGTACATTCAACATTAAAAACGGTCTGCAACAAGGTGCGGTCAATTCGCCAATCCTTTTCAACATTTACACAAGTGATCTGATAGGTTCACTTCACCATGCCATAGCGTACGCAGACGACTTAATCGCGTACAGATCAGGTCCAAAGATTGTGGTTATAAACATCCTTTTGCAACGTGACTTCGATAAAATTAAACAATATTGCGACGACTGGAAGTTGAAGATAACCTTTCAGAAGTCGGAAACCATTCTTTGTAGGACGCCTTTGTCTGGGGCCTCTGCGGATACCAGAAAGAATTGGCGAAAGTTTCAGATCGTTGGACAACACGGCCAGCCACTTGTTTGTCGAAATGTAGTCAGATACCTTGGGATCTGGTTAGATCAATATCTGTATTTTAACAAACATACAGATGTTGCTCTGGCCAGAGACAGAGGTGCTTTTGCCCTTACAAAGAGACTATTTTATAGCAGACAACTCGATGCGAGGGTAAAGGTGATCTGCTACATGGCCCTTATTCGGCCTATGCTTACATTTGGTTGTCCCGTGTGGTTCAACGTGAGAGCAAGTCTTTTGGAAAAGATTCGGGTGTTTGAGAGGGCTTGCCTTAGGGCTTGTCTTCGCTTGTACAGAACACCAGAGTCTGAGTACATAAAATTCTATCCTAATGAGGTCTTGTACAATAGGGCGAACCTAATACGAGTGGACAATTTTGTTATTAAGTTGACTCGAAGGCACATTGCAAGAGCAATGACCTCGTCGAACAACCTGATCTCTGGGGCTTACTACCCCAATTATATGTATCACGAGAGAGTTCGCTTTGACGGCTTTATTCCTCCAGAAGCGTTCCTCTACCTCGACAAACAAGGGCTGATCCAGGATAGATTAGCGGTGCCGTTAATCTTCCACGTCGCTCGAACAGCTGCGGACAGGCGACTCAACTACGACAGAGACGTTGCACACGGCAGTGCGGAGCGTCTCCGGTTTAGTAGGGCGGTAGGGAGTCGCGACATGAGGGATGTTGCTCGGCAGCACCAACAATTTTGGTGGCTTGCAGAAGAAGGGAAAGCTCCATCGTCGAATTCCTCTAGTGCAGGGTAGCTTCGTTAGGGAGCAGAGTGGGTCTGTCTAATATTTAGTCATGGCCGACTTACATAGGTTTAGGTAGGGTTAAGGGAGCTTTAAGAACAAAAATTATAAAAACAAAAAAAAAATAATAAAAAATTAAAAAATATATAAAAATAACAAAAAAATAAAAAAAAAAAAAATGAAAAAAAAAACAACAGAGATGGGTAACTCTCTCTTAAAAATGTGGTTATCCACACCACACCAAAAAAAAATATTTTAGAAATAATACTTAAACAATAAGATAGCTTAAATAGGTTAAGTAGATTAAGATTTATTTTAGGTAGTTCTTAGTTTTTTAGTCTTAAGTTTTAATAATATAATAAAACAAAAAAAAAATGTAAATTTACTAAGTTTTTAAATTTCAAAAATATATTTTCTTTGTCTTAACTATACTTAATGTAAAAAAAATATCTGTTCGGTACGTCGAAAGACAAAATTTAATTGCTAGGTTTAACTTAGAGTGCCCGCATGGGGCCAGTAGGTTAGAATAAAATAGTTTTCTAAGTTATATAAGCTAATTTATAAGCGTTTTTTGTCTAGCGTGTAAGAATCAATGAATTAATTAAATAAAAATGCATTTAAAATGGTAAAAAATGGTAAAGTGCGCGATTGACAAGCCAAGGTTGTGGGTTCGAATCCGGGCCCCAGCTAGTGTTCTTTTTTTTTTTTTGTTTTGTTGTGCAGTTTTAAAATAAAATAATTAAAAGTGAGTAAACAACATCACGTGATGGATTGTGGAAAGCGGTCCGCTTGGCCTATAGCGGGATCGGCTGAAAAATCAGGCGAGGCATCGAGTGGTTCTAGCCAAACAGCAGCATTGGAAGAACCAAAGACGAAGAGAAGGAGAAAGCTTAGGCCAAATTCTAAGTTTGTACAACGTCCCTCGCTTCCAAATTCTGCTGAAACGTCGCCTGATGGAGTGAGGGAATCACCAACGGCAGCAAATATATGTCCCGGGCAAGTTACAAAAGACTACCCATACAATTACACAAGTTCTTAAACAACACCAACAAAAACTTAAGAACCACCTGCAAAAACAACAAGAGCAGCCACAACAACGGCTACAGCAAAAGCAGCAGCAGCCACAACAAAACCAGCAGCAGCAGAAACAACAACTGCAGCAAAAAAAGCAGCAGCAGCAGAAACAGCGACAGCAGCAAAAACAACAGCAGCAGCAGCAACAGCAGCAGCAACAGCAGCAACAACAACAACAACAGAATCAGCAGCAGCAGCAGCAGAAGAAGAAGGAGAAGGTGCCCCCTATCAACACCTACAAGCTTGAGGTAAATGCAACCAAGGACCTGTGTAATTTGGTCATTGGTAATAATTTTAACATTAAGAGGGGAACGATCGCCATGCCATCCACTGTAATACAGTGGAGGGCTATGCGAAAGTGAAAGAGCTCCTAAAAGAAACGACGACGGAGCACTTCTCATTCACACCGAAGTGGTTGGATCCGTCTTCTGATCCTGAGGAGATCCTGGCACTGCTCAAAGAGAAGGAGTGCGAAGGGCTTAAATTTGTGGGCGTAAAGCCATTTACCACAGCTAGAGCCAGACGGGAGAAACTGGGTCTGCCGTTCTTCCTGGTGCAGCTCAGTCCCGAAAGCCGTCTGGATAGTCTAAGGAGTATCAATATCCTAGACTACCAGGTGGTTCACTGGGAAATATTAAAAAGGAGCGAAGGCGTTATACAATGCGTTCGCTGCCAGAGGTTCGGGCACGCCGCGTCGAACTGCCAAATGCAGCCTCGATGCGTGAAGTGCGCAAAGAACCACAGTTCCGAGGAGTGTGCTCTGGGTAGGGACGGAGTATCCGATAGGACGCAGCTCTCGTGCATGTTATATGGGAACGTGGGATACACCGCAAACTATCGGGGTTGTCCTAAGTTCGCCGACATTAAAAAAGCAAAACTGGCTCGGCAACAGAAGGTGGAGGTCAAACGTTCACCTGTTAGGTTTCAAACACCAGCCGTCACGTCCCAAATTTCCTACGCCCAAATGGTGTCAGGCAGGGGGGCTACGGCACAGCAAGCGACTGTTGCTTCTCCGGTGCCAATGCCGAGAACAACAGAAGCTGCACCTAACATGCTGGCCATCTTGCTCGCAATCCAAGGGCAGATGGCTCAGCTGCAACAGCAGGTGCAAGAACAGGCCAAGCGGGTGGACCAGATCTACGCACTGCTGCCGGGCCTAACGCAACACATGTCGTAATGGGTACGCACATGGTGGAGCCAACTTTGAAGGTCCTTGCGGTGAATGTTAATTCACTGATCAGGATCGAACGAAGAGCCGCGATGTTTAAATTGCTACAAGACCAAACTCCTGATGTGCTTTTCGCTAGCGAAACCAAGCTAACCGATAAGAACAAACTGGAGTACAATAAATATATTGTTAGAAGAAGAAACCGGCCCAGATCCAAACGTGGAGGCGGTGTCGCGATCTTCATTAAAGAAGGTATAAAATTTCACAGAGTGTACAAGAGAGTGTTGCGCATGTTCCGGGTGTTGGAGGCATTCGTCATTTACATCCCACTCAGCAGTGGAAAGCGGCTGTACTTGACCTCTGCTTATGCATCTGGGGCTTCACAATCCACCTTATTCATAACAGAGCTCGACACACTTTTTCGACTTCTGAGGCTGGAATCGGGGGAGAATTATTTTATAATTGGCGGGGACTTCAACGCTAGACACAGAGATTGGGGAAATAATTTGCCAAATACTAGAGGGAACCTACCACCACGATGCCATGTATAGACTCGGTCTTAAAGCGACGGATGACCCGTCGTTTCCCAGAGGCGGGTCTTATTTGAATCTATTACTGTACGACGAACGTATACGACTGACAGGCACGAATTTACAAACGCTTAACTGTCTGCGCACATTCGTGTATGACAGCGACCATTGCGGTTTTAGCACCTAAATCACAGTTCCCAACGAAATTGCGGAATTGGATAAGTTTGTCCAAAGATACTCTTACAACTACAGTAAGACTCGATGGACACGCCGCTCCGCAACCTTGAAAGAGCACTCTCCTCGAACACGCTCCACCCAACGTCTAATAGGAATTTATCAAACGAGGAGATCGATAAGTACCTTAAACGAATGGACCAGACAATAAAACAAACTATGGACACTACAATACCGCGGTATAAACAAATGACTAACGAAGCTCTATTCCGCAATCCTACTATTCACGCACTGCACCGACAGAAAAGTAGACTTCTGACAAGACTTAAAAACTTATACAGACAGTATACAGACAGACAAGACCCAGAGATTAGGACACTGAAGTCGTCGACTAAAAATATTCAAACATTAATCAAAGAGAATTACAGAATTGATGTAAGTTTGTATTGGAACAACAAGGTACGGGCTGTAAACACCAGCAACCCGAATATGTTCCCGCAAATAAATAAACTTTTTCGGAGAAAAAATCAAAAATAGCCCGGACAACAGACAACGAACGGTTGCTAACAATTGCAGGCATTGATACAAATGAGGCCGCTGATGATGACGACTTCTTTGTGATCGAGGATCCACAGGAGAAGGTTGAGGCCATAGGGGCGACTTTCCAGGAAGTATACAAGGCCAATGATATTATTGGCCCTAACTATGACCTGGACAATCGCGTCTTGGTGCACAACTTCTATATTCGAAATGAAGTAGAGAACTGGCGATCCGAGGGCCCTGGTTTCACCCGGTTCAGCGATGAAAATATGGCAAATAATGTCATTGCCAGAGAAGGTGACCTACCCCCGTTCATTTCGAAGGAAGAACTCCATGAGATCTTCGACACAATCAGAAGTAAGAAATCAGTGGGGACCGATGGAATTCCGAACATCGTGCTTCAACATCTTCCTCTAGAAGCGGTGGACATTTATACCACCCTGTTTAATAATGCAATGAATAATGCACATTATCCAGCGCATTGGAAAACGGCGGTGGTTCAACCTATCCCCAAAAAGGGAAAGGATATATCCAATCCGGCGAATCTCCGGCCGATAAGTCTCCTTCCGAATATCAGTAAGGTGTTCGAAAAAGTAATCAATAGAGCTCTGACTGGGTGGGTTGAGGACAAACATATAGCTCCGGATAATCAATTCGGTTTTAAGGCAGGACATGCTATCTCACATGCCGCGTCTAAGCTGATGTCCGATATCCAATGGAATAAAGGCAAAAAACAGTGTACTGGTGCCTGCCTAGTTGACTTGGAGAAGGCTTTCGACACGTCGTATGGTTAGAAGGTCTTTTCTACAAGCTGGCTAGTCTGGGGATCAGTAAACCACTCTTGTACAACAGACAGTTCATCGTGAAAACTGGTGATGTGACTTCTGTTGGAATATTTCAAATTAAAAATGGTCTTCAGCAAGACGCGGTCAATTCGCCAATCCTATTCAACATTTATACAAGCGACTTGATAGGTTCATTTCCCCATACTATTGCGTACGCAAACGACTTGATAGCGTACAGAACACCAGAGTCGGAGTACAAAAAATTTTATCCTAATGAGGTCCTTTACAACAGGGCGAGCTTAATACGAGTGGACAACTTCGTAATTAAGCTGACTCGAAGGCACATTGCAAGAGCAATGGCCTCAACGAATAACCTGATATCTGGGGCTTACTACCCCAATTACCTTCATCATGAGAGTGTGCGCTCTAACGGCTTCGTTCCACCGGAAGCTTTCCTCTACCTTGATCAAATAGGGTTGATCCAGGATAGATTAGCGATCCCGTTAATCTCCATGTCGCTCGGACAGCTGGGGACAGGCGACTCAACTACAACAGCGACGTCGCACACGGCAGGGTGGATCGTCTCAGGTTCAGTAGGGCGGTGGGGAATCGCGATAAGAGGGATGTCGTTCGGCAGCACCAGCATTTCTGGTGGTTGAATGATAGGGAAGATGTTTCGTCGTCGCTTCCGTCAATTACGGACCAGCCTCACTAATGAAGCAGAGCTGACTAATCTATTTGCTCTGCAAATAGCGATGGCCAGCTTACATAGGTTTAGGTTAGCATTTAAGTAATATTTATATATATTAATACGAGTATATACGAGTACAAAGGTATATGCTAATGTATGTATATAATTGTGTATAATGTCTATGTGTGTGTATGTACGTATTGTATGTAGTTTAGGTAGATTAAGGTTTATTTTAAGTTAGATATTAAGTTTTTATAAGAACAAAAAAATATGTCCATACGCTAAGTTTTTTATCAAAAAAATTTTTTTCTTAGCCTTAAGTTTAGAAAATAAGAAATCCTAAATAAAATGTAAATAAAGTCGAAAGACATAGATAGAATTTAGAGTAGCTTAGAGTGCCTGTGTAGGGCCAGTAAGTTAGTATAAGATTGTTTAGTAATTTTAAGCTAGCATTTAAGCATTTTTTGTTAGTATGTAAGAATTCATGATTAAGAAAATAAAATGCATTTAAAACTAAACTAACTAGCAATCCACAGCAAGGCTAAATTTACCAACATTAGCCTGATATGCGCGCCCGCACAGAGGAGAAAGATGACGACACCAAAGATGCCCTCTATAAGCTCCTGAACAAGACCTACGAGCAATGCCCTTCCTAGCTATGACATTAAAATTGTCCTCCGCTATGAATTCAGACAACGACACCAGCGCCGATCAAACGAAGTATAACTTCTGCCAATCGCTGCTTCTTTAAGCTAAGAAGGCAATTGACTAGTAAAGTCCTCTCTCGAACAACCAAAGTTATCCTATATAAGTCCCTAATAATCCTCTATGCTCTATGGCGCAGAGGCATGGACATTATCTAAAATGGCTTGGCTGCTGCGAGAGGAAAATTCTTCGAGTGATGTTCGGTCCTGTCTGCATTGACGGTTAGTGGAGGAGAAGGTGCAAGGACGAACTCTATGGACTGTACAGCTACATTGACCTAGCCAGAAAAGTGAAGATCCAACGACTAAGATGGCTGGGTCATGTAGCGCGGATGAAAACCAATTCTCCAGTCGGAAAAGTCTTCGAATCCGCTCCAGAGGGACAGCGTAGTAGAGGAAAACTGAGACTCAGGTGGCTCACGCAATTAGAAGACAATATTTAATTTTAATAGGCAATAAATATTGAATAGTTTGTACACAACAATTTCAGATAAGAATATTTTTTTGTTTCATACTTTTAGAGCATGATTATTAGTAGTCGGGTTTCAGTTTTTGAACTAAATTTTTATTGAACTAAAAATTTATTATTCTGGATATAATTTCGTGATAAAGTATTGGCAGATCCGCTTTATATGTTTTTTGTTAAGGTTTTATTGTTTTACATGTAATATAATAATGTACAAAGGTTATAAGCAAACTTATTGCTCCGATTAAATTCGTTAAGGCTTTGAAAAGCTACGACTCGAATCGATTTTTAATTAATTTTTTTACATCTTTGTCTAGTACAACAAAATTTTAAAAAATTATATTCTCACCCTTACAAACAAAGTTATTATATATTTGTCAGCCTGTTTAGCACCATATAAACTCTGATTTCAATAATTCGTAAAAATTTGCTTTTCATTTTATCTAGCAATCTCTGGATCACAATTAAATTTCTGTGAGGAGAAAATAAATAAGGTAGACAATTGTTCTCTTTCTAACTCAGGAATAATTAAATGGGATTTGAAATTTGAACTATTGCGATCTGCGCTATTTGATCTAACGAGATGTTGTTGTTGGTTTTCAAAAAAAAAAAATGAAAAAAAAAACAACAGAGATGGGTAACTCTCTCTTAAAAATGTGGTTATCCACACCACACCAAAAAAAAATATTTTAGAAATAATACTTATACAATAAGATAGCTTAAATAGGTTAAGTAGATTAAGATTTATTTTAGGTAGTTCTTAGTTTTTTAGTCTTAATTTTTAATAATATAATAAAACAAAAAAAAAATGTAAATTTACTAAGTTTTTAAATTTCAAAAATATATTTTCTTTGTCTTAACTATACTTAATGTAAAAAAAATATCTGTTCGGTACGTCGAAAGACAAAATTTAATTGCTAGGTTTAACTTAGAGTGCCCGCATGGGGCCAGTAGGTTAGAATAAAATAGTTTTCTAAGTTATATAAGCTAATTTATAAGCGTTTTTTGTCTAGCGTGTAAGAATCAATGAATTAATTAAATAAAAATGCATTTAAAATGGTAAAAAATGGTAAAGTGCGCGATTGACAAGCCAAGGTTGTGGGTTCGAATCCGGGCCCCAGCTAGTGTTCTTTTTTTTTTTTTGTTTTGTTGTGCAGTTTTAAAATAAAATAATTAAAAGTGAGTAAACAACATCACGTGATGGATTGTGGAAAGCGGTCCGCTTGGCCTATAGCGGGATCGGCTGAAAAATCAGGCGAGGCATCGAGTGGTTCTAGCCAAACAGCAGCATTGGAAGAACCAAAGACGAAGAGAAGGAGAAAGCTTAGGCCAAATTCTAAGTTTGTACAACGTCCCTCGCTTCCAAATTCTGCTGAAACGTCGCCTGATGGAGTGAGGGAATCACCAACGGCAGCAAATATATGTCCCGGGCAAGTTACAAAAGACTACCCATACAATTACACAAGTTCTTAAACAACACCAACAAAAACTTAAGAACCACCTGCAAAAACAACAAGAGCAGCCACAACAACGGCTACAGCAAAAGCAGCAGCAGCCACAACAAAACCAGCAGCAGCAGAAACAACAACTGCAGCAAAAAAAGCAGCAGCAGCAGAAACAGCGACAGCAGCAAAAACAACAGCAGCAGCAGCAACAGCAGCAGCAACAGCAGCAACAACAACAACAACAGAATCAGCAGCAGCAGCAGCAGAAGAAGAAGGAGAAGGTGCCCCCTATCAACACCTACAAGCTTGAGGTAAATGCAACCAAGGACCTGTGTAATTTGGTCATTGGTAATAATTTTAACATTAAGAGGGGAACGATCGCCATGCCATCCACTGTAATACAGTGGAGGGCTATGCGAAAGTGAAAGAGCTCCTAAAAGAAACGACGACGGAGCACTTCTCATTCACACCGAAGTGGTTGGATCCGTCTTCTGATCCTGAGGAGATCCTGGCACTGCTCAAAGAGAAGGAGTGCGAAGGGCTTAAATTTGTGGGCGTAAAGCCATTTACCACAGCTAGAGCCAGACGGGAGAAACTGGGTCTGCCGTTCTTCCTGGTGCAGCTCAGTCCCGAAAGCCGTCTGGATAGTCTAAGGAGTATCAATATCCTAGACTACCAGGTGGTTCACTGGGAAATATTAAAAAGGAGCGAAGGCGTTATACAATGCGTTCGCTGCCAGAGGTTCGGGCACGCCGCGTCGAACTGCCAAATGCAGCCTCGATGCGTGAAGTGTGCAAAGAACCACAGTTCCGAGGAGTGTGCTCTGGGTAGGGACGGAGTATCCGATAGGACGCAGCTCTCGTGCATGTTATATGGGAACGTGGGATACACCGCAAACTATCGGGGTTGTCCTAAGTTCGCCGACATTAAAAAAGCAAAACTGGCTCGGCAACAGAAGGTGGAGGTCAAACGTTCACCTGTTAGGTTTCAAACACCAGCCGTCACGTCCCAAATTTCCTACGCCCAAATGGTGTCAGGCAGGGGGGCTACGGCACAGCAAGCGACTGTTGCTTCTCCGGTGCCAATGCCGAGAACAACAGAAGCTGCACCTAACATGCTGTCCATCTTGCTCGCAATCCAAGGGCAGATGGCTCAGCTGCAACAGCAGGTGCAAGAACAGGCCAAGCGGGTGGACCAGATCTACGCACTGCTGCCGGGCCTAACGCAACACATGTCGTAATGGGTACGCACATGGTGGAGCCAACTTTGAAGGTCCTTGCGGTGAATGTTAATCGAACGAAGAGCCGCGATGTTTAAATTGCTACAAGACCAAACTCCTGATGTGCTTTTCGCTAGCGAAACCAAGCTAACCGATAAGAACAAACTGGAGTACAATAAATATATTGTTAGAAGAAGAAACCGGCCCAGGTCCAAACGTGGAGGCGGTGTCGCGATCTTCATTAAAGAAGGTATAAAATTTCACAGAGTGTACAAGAGAGTGTTGCGCATTCGTCATTTACATCCCACTCAGCAGTGGAAAGCGGCTGTACTTGACCTCTGCTTATGCATCTGGGGCTTCACAATCCACCTTATTCATAACAGAGCTCGACACACTTTTTCGACTTCTGAGGCTGGAATCGGGGGAGAATTATTTTATAATTGGCGGGGACTTCAACGCTAGACACAGAGATTGGGGAAATAATTTGCCAAATACTAGAGGGAACCTACCACCACGATGCCATGTATAGACTCGGTCTTAAAGCGACGGATGACCCGTCGTTTCCCAGAGGCGGGTCTTATTTGAATCTATTACTGTACGACGAACGTATACGACTGACAGGCACGAATTTACAAACGCTTAACTGTCTGCGCACATTCGTGTATGACAGCGACCATTGCGGTTTTAGCACCTAAATCACAGTTCCCAACGAAATTGCGGAATTGGATAAGTTTGTCCAAAGATACTCTTACAACTACAGTAAGACTCGATGGACACGCCGCTCCGCAACCTTGAAAGAGCACTCTCCTCGAACACGCTCCACCCAACGTCTAATAGGTATTTATCAAACGAGGAGATCGATAAGTACCTTAAACGAATGGACCAGACAATAAAACAAACTATGGACACTACAATACCGCGGTATAAACAAACGACTAACGAAGCTCTATTCCGCAATCCTACTATTCACGCACTGCACCGACAGAAAAGTAGACTTCTGACAAGACTTAAAAACTTATACAGACAGTATACAGACAGACAAGACCCAGAGATTAGGACACTGAAGTCGTCGACTAAAAATATTCAAACATTAATCAAAGAGAATTACAGAATTGATGTAAGTTTGTATTGGAACAACAAGGTACGGGCTGTAAACACCAGCAACCCGAATATGTTCCCGCAAATAAATAAACTTTTTCGGAGAAAAAATCAAAAATAGCCCGGACAACAGACAACGAACGGTTGCTAACAATTGCAGGCATTGATACAAATGAGGCCGCTGATGATGACGACTTCTTTGTGATCGAGGATCCACAGGAGAAGGTTGAGGCCATAGGGGCGACTTTCCAGGAAGTATACAAGGCCAATGATATTATTGGCCCTAACTATGACCTGGACAATCGCGTCTTGGTGCACAACTTCTATATTCGAAATGAAGTAGAGAACTGGCGATCCGAGGGCCCTGGTTTCACCCGGTTCAGCGATGAAAATATGGCAAATAATGTCATTGCCAGAGAAGGTGACCTACCCCCGTTCATTTCGAAGGAAGAACTCCATGAGATCTTCGACACAATCAGAAGTAAGAAATCAGTGGGGACCGATGGAATTCCGAACATCGTGCTTCAACATCTTCCTCTAGAAGCGGTGGACATTTATACCACCCTGTTTAATAATGCAATGAATAATGCACATTATCCAGCGCATTGGAAAACGGCGGTGGTTCAACCTATCCCCAAAAAGGGAAAGGATATATCCAATCCGGCGAATCTCCGGCCGATAAGTCTCCTTCCGAATATCAGTAAGGTGTTCGAAAAAGTAATCAATAGAGCTCTGACTGGGTGGGTTGAGGACAAACATATAGCTCCGGATAATCAATTCGGTTTTAAGGCAGGACATGCTATCTCACATGCCGCGTCTAAGCTGATGTCCGATATCCAATGGAATAAAGGCAAAAAACAGTGTACTGGTGCCTGCCTAGTTGACTTGGAGAAGGCTTTCGACACGTCGTATGGTTAGAAGGTCTTTTCTACAAGCTGGCTAGTCTGGGGATCAGTAAACCACTCTTGTACAACAGACAGTTCATCGTGAAAACTGGTGATGTGACTTCTGTTGGAATATTTCAAATTAAAAATGGTCTTCAGCAAGACGCGGTCAATTCGCCAATCCTATTCAACATTTATACAAGCGACTTGATAGGTTCATTTCCCCATACTATTGCGTACGCAGACGACTTGATAGCGTACAGAACACCAGAGTCGGAGTACAAAAAATTTTATCCTAATGAGGTCCTTTACAACAGGGCGAGCTTAATACGAGTGGACAACTTCGTAATTAAGCTGACTCGAAGGCACATTGCAAGAGCAATGGCCTCAACGAATAACCTGATATCTGGGGCTTACTACCCCAATTACCTTCATCATGAGAGTGTGCGCTCTAACGGCTTCGTTCCACCGGAAGCTTTCCTCTGCCTTGATCAAATAGGGTTGATCCAGGATAGATTAGCGATCCCGTTAATCTCCATGTCGCTCGGACAGCTGGGGACAGGCGACTCAACTACAACAGCGACGTCGCACACGGCAGGGTGGATCGTCTCAGGTTCAGTAGGGCGGTGGGGAATCGCGATAAGAGGGATGTCGTTCGGCAGCACCAGCATTTCTGGTGGTTGAATGATAGGGAAGATGTTTCGTCGTCGCTTCCGTCAATTACGGACCAGCCTCACTAATGAAGCAGAGCTGACTAATCTATTTGCTCTGCAAATAGCGATGGCCAGCTTACATAGGTTTAGGTTAGCATTTAAGTAATATTTATATATATTAATACGAGTATATACGAGTACAAAGGTATATGCTAATGTATGTATATAATTGTGTATAATGTCTATGTGTGTGTATGTACGTATTGTATGTAGTTTAGGTAGATTAAGGTTTATTTTAAGTTAGATATTAAGTTTTTATAAGAACAAAAAAATATGTCCATACGCTAAGTTTTTTATCAAAAAAATTTTTTTCTTAGCCTTAAGTTTAGAAAATAAGAAATCCTAAATAAAATGTAAATAAAGTCGAAAGACATAGATAGAATTTAGAGTAGCTTAGAGTGCCTGTGTAGGGCCAGTAAGTTAGTATAAGATTGTTTAGTAATTTTAAGCTAGCATTTAAGCATTTTTTGTTAGTATGTAAGAATTCATGATTAAGAAAATAAAATGCATTTAAAACTAAACTAACTAGCAATCCACAGCAAGGCTAAATTTACCAACATTAGCCTGATATGCGCGCCCGCACAGAGGAGAAAGATGACGACACCAAAGATGCCCTCTATAAGCTCCTGAACAAGACCTACGAGCAATGCCCTTCCTAGCTATGACATTAAAATTGTCCTCCGCTATGAATTCAGACAACGACACCAGCGCCGATCAAACGAAGTATAACTTCTGCCAATCGCTGCTTCTTTAAGCTAAGAAGGCAATTGACTAGTAAAGTCCTCTCTCGAACAACCAAAGTTATCCTATATAAGTCCCTAATAATCCTCTATGCTCTATGGCGCAGAGGCATGGACATTATCTAAAATGGCTTGGCTGCTGCGAGAGGAAAATTCTTCGAGTGATGTTCGGTCCTGTCTGCATTGACGGTTAGTGGAGGAGAAGGTGCAAGGACGAACTCTATGGACTGTACAGCTACATTGACCTAGCCAGAAAAGTGAAGATCCAACGACTAAGATGGCTGGGTCATGTAGCGCGGATGAAAACCAATTCTCCAGTCGGAAAAGTCTTCGAATCCGCTCCAGAGGGACAGCGTAGTAGAGGAAAACTGAGACTCAGGTGGCTCACGCAATTAGAAGACAATATTTAATTTTAATAGGCAATAAATATTGAATAGTTTGTACACAACAATTTCAGATAAGAATATTTTTTTGTTTCATACTTTTAGAGCATGATTATTAGTAGTCGGGTTTCAGTTTTTGAACTAAATTTTTATTGAACTAAAAATTTATTATTCTGGATATAATTTCGTGATAAAGTATTGGCAGATCCGCTTTATATGTTTTTTGTTAAGGTTTCATTGTTTTACATGTAATATAATAATGTACAAAGGTTATAAGCAAACTTATTGCTCCGATTAAATTCGTTAAGGCTTTGAAAAGCTACGACTCGAATCGATTTTTAATTAATTTTTTTACATCTTTGTCTAGTACAACAAAATTTTAAAAAATTATATTCTCACCCTTACAAACAAAGTTATTATATATTTGTCAGCCTGTTTAGCACCATATAAACTCTGATTTCAATAATTCGTAAAAATTTGCTTTTCATTTTATCTAGCAATCTCTGGATCACAATTAAATTTCTGTGAGGAGAAAATAAATAAGGTAGACAATTGTTCTCTTTCTAACTCAGGAATAATTAAATGGGATTTGAAATTTGAACTATTGCGATCTGCGCTATTTGATCTAACGAGATGTTGTTGTTGGTTTTCAAAAACCTTTAGATTAAGAGTAAATATTTTTATTGCATTAAGATATGATAATACAATATAAAAATATAGTATTATATAGGTATATATTTTAACAATTCAGTTTTAGTCACACAATTCAACCAAAAATATAGAGAGCACCATGGCTGTGAATTACAATTAGCTGACGAAGAAGTCGCTTATCTAACTTTTATCGACCTCAAGCAATATGATACGAGTAATGCACATTTAGTCAGACCACCAAGGTTATTTTTGGAGGTCCTTGACAAATTAGAAAACAAAATGTCTGCCAATTTAGACAATTTCATAACAAACTGTAACATCGAAGCAAAATTGTACGAATTATTGAAATGAAAATGAAAATGTATTTATGAATGTTGTGCCAGACAGGATAAAAAATATTTAATTACTTTGTTTAAAAGGGTGAGAATATACTTTTTAATTAAGAAGTACAACGAAGATGTTAAAATAATTGATAACAAAAAAATACTTTTTAGTGTTGCACATTTATGAAAAAAAGTATTATTTTTTAATTTTTTTCACAAGCACCCTGTTGCAATGTTTCAGATTCCAAGATGTGTTTTACCCTGTTTTGTATCCTTCTCTTACTTATTGGCTTGTGTTGCTATCAACTTCTAACATAATTCCAATACACACAATGGATGTTTAGATTACATTTGGTGTGTGTCTGTGATAGGTGGTTTTGATATTAGTTTCTTTACTTTATACTGCTTTACTAACAAATGGTGCTCGGTGAAGTTTTATGTTTTCTAGAGAGCGCTATGTTCAATTTTAAGTTCGGCTCGAAATTTGTTTGTTCATGATCATAGGTAACATAAATCGTTTTCTTGCAAGGGCTCTTACTAGCTATCTATGATATACCCATTTGGCCTAAAAGCAGTATCTCAGTTTGCCAATGCATACTTACTTTAATAGTTCCTAATATGGTGATAGTTTTTAGATTATTTATTTAGTCTTTGTGGGATTGTTCCATTTACTTCTTCTTAGCCTTCTTCGTAACCAATTGAATCAACAGAAATGCAACAAAAGTTGAAAGCAACGATAATCTGTCTTCGGGTCATACACCCGTTATCCTTACGGTCAACGGCATGTCAGTAGAACAGATAAAAAAATGTAAGACTTACCCACAAAAAAACGAACTGGTGTAAATTCAAGCAGCTATTCGAACTATTTCGCCTAAGTTGGCGACCCAACAGAAAGGTCAAACTTTTTTCGGAGCACCTGACAAATGTTTTTAAACCAGACGAGCACCTTAAATACTCTAACAAAGTTGATGAAGATGTAATCCCTTTTCTTCCGCTAAGGGAGATCAGCACATCCATACAAAAATTTTGGAATAAAAAATCACTAAGTTATGATCTAAAAACTGCCCAAATCCTGATAGAACTACTCTTTACAGCATTGCTCAAGCCTAAGCCTTTTATAAATGCCTGTTTCAAACAAGAAATGTACCTAAGCAAGATAAGCCTCCATCAGATGTTGACTCATACAGGCTAATCTCGCTTTTACCAATTTTATTAAAACTGTTCGAATAGCGATGCAGGGAAATACCTTCGCAGTGAACAACTGCTCCTTAAGAAACTTGATCGAAGCATAGTCCGGTATTACACGATGACTTTTAAGTCATGACTCTTTTTGGCAGTTCTCTTTTAATTTTCTATTCTGTGAGGCGCGTGCTATTACACAGTGACTTTTGAGTACACGACGCTTTTTGACAACTCTCTTTTATTTCTTCATTCGCTTTAAACACAAACGATTCGCTCTCTTAAAAAAATGTTTGAATTTTTCCCTGATTCCTTTGACCAAAAAATTTCTTCCGTTTTTTTTTGCAAACCACCCTTCATGAAAAAATTAGAAGTAAAGCAATTTATAAAAATAACGAACAAGGAGAGAAGAAAACTTAAAAAGAATCATTGAAATTTTGCCCGACGACTCACAAGGTTGGTGATTTTTTATCTCATCATCTTTCTCTTTTGCACTTGTGTGAGTCGTGATTCAAAAGTCACCGTGTAATACCGGACACAGAGCAAAGAATGCTTATTCCCACATACTGCTCTTCTATCAACTGATAGATGCGTGTCTAAAGCAATAGAAAAATTACAATGTCGTCTTTTACACGATACAAGACGACTCGGCCCGATTCTGAAATGCCATGGACAGGGGGTGAAAAAGTAGAGAAGGTAGCCCGACTCGGATGGCTAAGCAGAATCGGACCGATTTTTGTGTGTTCTCTTTTATCTCCTTTCGTAATTGCATATATTTGCTTTATTCTTGTGTTCTCGCCGTTGAGTTCGTGTGGTGCGGAAGAATTTTTTAAGTGAGCGTGTTCAGTGTGTGTTACAATTTTTAAACATGGAAAATTTTAAATGGACTTAGGATTCGATCAAACATTTAATTATGCATTTTCCCATGAAAATTTGTACTATGTCAGTCGTACAATTCGTTCACAATTCGTTTAATCAAATTTTATTTGAATTAAAGGTGATAACTAGTGGAATAACAACAGAAAATATAAAAAAACAATATCTTAAAGAATACAGAAAGATCAAAAATTCTAAAAACAAGCGGAATGGGTGCACACAAAATTTATGTACTCTCTAATAAAAGTACATAAGGCTTTTCAGTTCGTTTCTTCCCTCAAAGGCATTATCATCAATCTCTTCTTCCTTTTCCTAGACAAAGCTACTGATTTTGCGCTGCATTTAAGTAAATCCAGGGATATTTGTTGATCATTGGTTTCATTTACATCCATAATTTCAATAAAACCATTAAAGCACTCTATCAAAATTTCAATATTTTCCACTTCTTTTACCAAGACCAGCATTTTCTTTTTTTATAAAATCTGACACAGCAACCACTTCTGAACACAGCAAATTACGAATGAAGGGAGAAACAGAAAAAAAAAAAATCGAGAAAAACGTAAATCGGACCGAGTCGTCTCGTGCCGTGTAGAACGCGACAAAAGTCAGTTAACGTGATATGTGATTGTACAAAATGATGGCGAATTAAACTTAATGAGTCAAAGTCCACCCATATCAACTTTACAAACAAGAAAATAACGAATGTTCTTGTAATTATAAATAACCAACTAGTTATTCTAACTCAGCTAAGAATGTAGGTATGAATCTTCCGAAACTGAAATGGAAGGAACATGTGAAAAAGAAGGTAGAAGCGCTTAATATTAGACACAGAAAACATTACAGGTTGTTGGGATTTACCTCTAAAATGTCGACTGAAAATAAAATATTATTGTATAATCAGATACTAAAGCCTATTTAGATATATTGTATCCAATTATGGGGTTGTATGAAGAAAACTAATGTACAATTAGTAAATGTCCCATGGTACATCAGAAAAACGACTGCGTCGTGATTTGCTGATTAATCTACAATAGTAACTGATTTTATAAAAAGGTAGGTACCTACTCAACTCGTCACAACGACCGACGTTTAAAATGTTTATTCGTAGATTAAGAAGAATTAAACCACACGAACATATAATTTGAGAATTATGAGAACAAAAGCAATTGAACGATCCTGCTCGGGTTGATCATGGTTTTAGTCCGGTTGGAGTCTCACACAATTCTGGTTTGTAAATCCCAGAGTGTTTTCGAGACTTACACCTCCAATAAAAAAAGAATAGTAATGTGTAACTTCCACATCTTACCAAGAAATATACCTTTAATATTATACATGAAAAAAGTTACATACATTAAATAAACGTTATTAAATTACTTACGAATATCAATATTAATTTATTGAACAATTTTGGCATTAAGCTTTCTCTTTACCTTCATTGTGATATAAGATCTATAAGCCTTTTTTAATTTATTACATTTTAATATATGTACATGCCTTTAATTTGAAAATGGTTTTTAACAAGTTATTTTATTAAGAATATCGTAATCTCACGTTTTCGATTTCCTTGAGGTTTATCACCTACATACAAATAATTTCACTCAATAACTATGCTTATATATAAAAAACACTATAAACTTCATTGAATAAAAAATATTATACAGAAATTTCTTGAATATGTACACGTTTTTTGCCTGAGGGTGTCATTTGATTTGCTCCGGATATTCTGAGAATACCACCTTGATTTAATTGCACAACTTTTGGAGGAGGAGGTGGTTCCGGTATATTATGTTCAATTTCCTTGTCCACGTCAGATTTTATAAAATTTATGAAATTGCTTTTATATTTTATATGCAAGGAGCCTTCGTCTTCGTTGGTTCCATTGGAAGAAGCTGAATCATATGTATGCAATACATTACCACTACTTTCACTTAAATTATTGTCAAGTTTTTTCGTATTTACAAAATCAATGGTATTGTCGTTACAAAGCCAATTGTCTTCAGTTACATTATTTAATTCACATTTCTTTTTACTTGATGGAGTTGGTTTTTGGAGTTGGTAGTTGTAATTGGCGAGGGGTATAGTTCTAGCTTCTTGAGGGTAACCGGCATTGAGTGAAATTTTCGTTGGTGCTATGTTTATGAAAATTTCATTATCTTCTAACTGCTCCTTCTTTCTTGAGTCCTTAGCTTGTTTTCCACGCTGATGGTAAATTCCGGCAAAAATAATTATATTTAAAATAAGTAAAAGACAACCGACTGCGACTGTTGCAATGAAAGCAGTGGTATAGCTTTGCGAAGTATTGCCATTAAGCCTTCGCAAGACTTCCATATTTTCCAAAACATTTGGGAAACTATCTGATATATTAGAATTATTTGACAGTGAAGTAGAAGCAATTGGAGTTGAAAATTCCGTTGAATTGAATGTACAATCTAAAATGAAAAGACATGAGTTTCATATCATTAATTATCATATGAATGGGAAGCAATTATTATGAAACAAGAATTTTATTTCTTTTGCATTTGAATGATATATATTTTTGTATTATGATAAAATTATAAGAATTCATAACGGTTTTAATTAATATACAAAGGAGTATTGCCTATTCTATTAGAGCTAAATATTGAAGGTATAGAGCCACTTATCTTAATTATGTACATATATGTCATCGATTAGGCGTCATTTATTTGGTGGGCATAAGGCAGTTCGAGTCGAAGTTCATTACATATGTATGTGTACACTTTTATATAGATATATTATATTTAAGCCCTAGTCCGATTCTTTGTACGTAGTTTAAATGTGAGACAAACTCTATAAAACAATAAGGAAATAAAATACGACCATCGGACTGTTCAATTATTCACACCATTTAACATGGTTAAAGGTATTCAAAATGCCAAACAGTTGGCAATAGTAGCAGTTCTCTTGTATATTAAAAAAAACTATCTTTAATCTTTAAATAACGAAGGAATTCAAGATGATTTTATTAATAAATTATACAAAAAGTAATTAAAAAGTTAACGTCGATGGCGATGAAAAAGAATTGATTTAGAGTTGTTGTTTTTTTTTTTTGACATAACAAGATGACATTTATGACGTTAAATTTAAGTGGATGCGTTTGAATATAGGATGCAACACGCTCTCCTCATAAACACACACGTCAGAAATTTTGAAGTCCAAGTTGTGCTAAGCCCCGCTTATGTGATGGTCCCGGGAACTGCATCGTAAGATCGTAAGAATGTCCGCTGGCATCCTCT
Organism: Volucella inflata; assembly: GCA_928272305.1. Classification (NCBI taxonomy): domain Eukaryota; kingdom Metazoa; phylum Arthropoda; class Insecta; order Diptera; family Syrphidae; genus Volucella; species Volucella inflata. The sequence goes on from OV743717.1 coordinate 36,683,381, forward strand.
CGGTTGGAGTATACTTCAATTAAATCAATTACTCCCTCACCAACTGTCTTTCGAAAGGCAACTTGACTGATATGTGCTTGATGAGTGAGTGGTAAACGGAGTTTTCTCCCAGGAACTTAGCACCTTGGTTGTCCGTTCCAATCGTAATCTTCATCAAATTGCGTAATCCCATTTGCTCCATGAGATTCTTTAAATATATTGCTTCCATTGCTTCCTTAGATAGAGCAACATACTCTGCTCTGTGGATAATGTCACCGATTTTTGATTTTGTGAACGCCACGATATGGCAGCTCCGGAAGGTAGGAATGTGTAGCCCGAGTATGACTTTCGGTTTGACATATCGTTTACGAAGTCAGCTTCGGAGTACCCACGTATGCTATTTGCATCAGACCTGAGGATTAGACCACAAGTCAGTGTGCCTTGCAGGTACCGAGGACACGTTTTGCTGCTGACCAATGGACATCCCGATGACTTTCGTTTAACTGGGCCAGTCTATTCACTACAAGTGCCTAATCTGATCGTGTGGCCACCGCTAGATACTTCAGTGATCCAATGAGCTGACGATATGGCCTTTCCGTTGAGCTTCTTTGATCGTGCTTCATATCGTACAAATATGTATTTACCTGGTGCGCCAACCGGTTTTGAGTTACTAATCGCAAATTTCCTTAATAGATCAAGACAGTACTTTTCTTGATTAAGTCAAATCTCTCTGCTCAACCCCGATGCCGAGGCAATAGCGTGCCTTTGACATCGCAGTTACTAGGTTGATCGGCCGTGCTTGACTACATGACACAAAAACAATGTTGTTACTACTGGACGACCATAGGGCCGGTGGACTATTTTCCATGTATTGCTCTTTTTCAAACTTCGAGCCTCTTCCGTGATAGCATCCAGCCATTCAGCAGACTTCTGACTCATCATGGCGTCGTTCAACGACAGTTCAGCGAAATTCACAACTTCTTCCATCGCTTTCACTTCGTCCACTGCATCATGAAACACGTCTTGACCATCGTTCTGCTTCTAATCGAAGAAAAAATTCTCGCTAAAATTATTCTGTCCTACACTCCCGAGGAAATAGTCCTGTCTTATTTCATCAGGTTCCAAATTACCATCCATCCGGGATACAGATCGGGTGTTGTAGATTTTCCGAGGACCCATGTGTTTTCTGCGGGGTTTGCCTACATCTTTTATGGTGATGGTCGCTGGTTCGTGCCTCCCCTCATTTGATGACTCGACGCCTGTTACTTGACGACACGTAATCTTGCTCCCCTGCCCCAGAGCGTTTGTCAGCTCACTATACATAGTGACTCTTTTCCCTTGTAGCGCCTCTTTCTCTTGAGGTCCCGATGCTTCATTTTCGTTGTCACTCAAGTGCTCGCTTCATCTGAGTTGATCCTTATTGGGTGTTGCTATGTCGTTCTCCAAGAATTTTACATCCCGCGCCACGACAACCTTTCCGAATTTGGGATCCAGATCCATTAACCTTTTACCTCATCTGAGTACCCTACGTCTTTACGAGACCTTGGTTCGAACTTTCCTTATGTTGGATTCTTATTCAAGACACATGTTTCAGCTCCAACTGTGCTCCAAGTGCCTCAAATCCGGAATTTGAATATAGGCTGCAACAAGTTTATGTCCCGGTAGCGCTCTCCTTTGACAGTAAGATTTCCTCCATTATTTTCTTGGAAGAAAAATAGGTCAATAACACCGCCATTCCAAAGACTACACCAAACATGTTCAGGATGCATTAGAAATTCGTCTCGCCTGAAAATATGTCGTCAATTCCATAGTTAGAGCTAATGTTCTGAGATCTTTGTGCGAAATTCTCATTGGACTACTCCTACTGATATTCAAATGCTTGAATCTTTGAAGCGGGCTTAGACGCACACAAATATTGTATGTTCGATTATCATAAACTTTCTTCACAAGAATTCGTACACCAACTGCAATATTTTTGCCGAAATTTTTTTTTTAAATTTGGACTGTTTCCGCAACACAACATCGGCTTTAGAAGTAGCAATATTTCCCAAGTTTTTCAAGCTTAAATTGATTAATATAATAAAATAAAGCTGAGTTTTTGTAAATTTTTAAGTGCTGTCAGTATCAAAATATTATATTATTAATAAATAACAAACAGATGGCTCATTCTTTATAATGTTATGTCATATTTACTATCGCATTGGCAATATTTTTGAATAAAATGATGAATTACGCTCTATTACGCTAAGATGGCGATTTTTAAGTCTCCAAAAAAAAACTAAGAATATCTTGCAATTGAATCAAAAAATTTGGTGTAATTAACAAAATTTCGACGTCCTTCTAAAACCTCATACTGATCCTAGAGTCTCAGCACCCAGTATTATGCTACTGTACATCAGATGAGATTTTCAGGTACGCTCGCCCTGCATTTTAGATTCAAACCTCAGCCACCGCAACGCTCCAACAAGGGGCATACTTCTAGAAGTTAGGCGTGGACTGAAATCCCTGGGCTCCTGACTCCCACGGTACTACATTTTCAATCCTGTTATGGACAGTACGTGTTCTTGCCAATAAATGTTATGACTGGAAGCTTGTAAGTGGACAAATCATAGCAACTTTCAGTGGGGTAAAAGTTTGAAAATGCTATTGATAAGTCTGGTTTTGCTCTGCCCCCGCTTTTTATTAGAATGCAATCGGTATTCTTCGCAGAATTAAAGACTATCCTGCATGCATTTTTTTGTCTTAATGTCTTTTTCGCTACTTACAGCTATTTATTTGATTTTATGATGTTATTTCAGTCCTTGTGAATTAAGATGTCTGTAGATGGATTACGTTGGTTTGGCGTTAAGGAATTAAACTATTGATGGAAGGGTAAGTACTATTGTTAGAATAGTAAGTAAGGTTTGTTTTTATAATTCCCCAATTAAAGGTGACCGACTAACTGGTGTGTGGAAGTTTCCATTAAATTAAACCCACAACTGTGTGTTTCATTGTAAAATCAATGTAGAATATTATTCATTAATTACTGCTTTGGTCTAGTAGAGCACATCTTTTTGCTATTTGAATGGATGATGGCTTTGAAAGTGGAGCCCTTGATATGAATATCAATGAAGGGAGATTCTTTACAACATCGAGAAGTTTTTTGATGATCCAGAACACTTCAGGTCGACAGCTCTTGCGCTGTCAGAAGGTGAAGTTTGTTCCCCAGGGTGACAAATACTTCCCTTCTTTGTAGAATTGAATTGAGTGAGTGACAATCTTGTTGGTGCACTGTTTCATATTATTGGAAGGCCTTATACCTACAATTTCGTTCGACAAAAAATTGACACTTCACGGCCTTGCTATTGTGAAGCTTTTCTTTCGAACTTAATTTTTTACTGTGATATATTGTAATATTTTGTAAGATTTATTTTATTTGCAGTATTAAGGTAACACACCAAATCTCTGTAAATTGTTACAAAACATGTATAACATGTTTGTGCTTTCTTATGATTATGACTCGGGAATTAAGAGTGGATGTAGACAATATACGAGGGCTTAAAAGTAATTACTTTTCTACGTACATCCGAACTCCACCACAGTGTAGTCCTGTCCTTGTTGTAACCCAGAATTCCATTTCAAGTGGTTGGAATTCCATCTCGGTAAGCAAATTATTCATTACTGCTTTATTTACAGAAGCCCATAATTGCACAGCAATTCAACCTTTAACGAGTTTGATGCGCCGTTCGACTGCAACAATGCATTGTATCCTTTTATTCTCATACTGAAATTGTTACTACGTACGATTTTAATATACATAATTGGATAGCAAACAGTGACTTCTATGTTCTGGACAGACAACATCTGAAGAACGGGGCGTTGAGAACTTCGATGCGGAAAACAACTTGACCCAGCTAGTTACTAAGGCTTTAACACTTGTTTCTATCTTTTTACCCTGATAAGTACACTGTTGTAATGCTTTCCACTTCTAGGCTCGTCAGCTCATCATGTCATATCAGCTAAATTCTCGTACATTGACCACAAAGTTAGAGAAGAAATTCATAAAACAACCGGCAATATGAGAAAGTCAATTGGAGTCGACTTAACGACTTCTTAAGGGTCGTTATGTTTCCTCGATAACGAAGAGGAATCCGAACAAAATTCAAACAATCCAGGAATGACTGCAACGCCCTTCTTCAGGGTGTGAAATTTCTATACAAACTACAAACAAAAATTGAGACAAAAAAGTACAACAATATCCCAAAGGCACTAACAATTATTTGTCGCTCGTCCAAATATTAGAAATTCTCCAACCCAACGCTCATTTAAAATGACATTCCAGCTGTCAACTCTTTGGACAGAGCCAATCTGTTTTCTTGACATTGTGGTCAACACTCAACACTTCCAGCTTATGCTCTACACTTGAGCACCTCGAATCTTCAATTGGACGATTTCACTTCTGAGCCCCTGTAGTAGGAAGAGTATTTAAAGATCTCAGCACCTACAGATTTTCTGGTCCAGATGGTATATCTCTCCTTCTTCTGAACAGGTGATCTTCTTTGCTGCCAAAACCACTGCGTAATGTCTTGCAGAATATGGCAGCAAATCGGATACACCAAAAACCACTGCTAGGAGACGGTAAACATATGTTGCACCAGTGCAGAAATAAGCCCACACACAGAGAATGTAAATGAACATACTGCGTTAATTGTATGAAAGACGATCACTCTTCCAAAGACCGAAATTGCCCTTAAACATATGTTGCACCAGTGCAGAAATAAGCCCACACACAGATGAATGTAAATGAACATACTGCGTTAATTGTATGAAAGACGATCACTCTTCCAAAGACCGAAATTGCCCTACGTTCTTAAAAGAAAAAACAATAATGATAATCAAGACGAAGAAACGGGACACAGTCAAGGAAGCAAGGGAAGAATATAAAAAATCGGGCTACCTTTACGCACCCATAATTCAACCAGGAGAACCAAAAAAAGTCCTTGCAGAAATAATGAGGCAACAAATTTTTTAATCGACACCCACCACTGATCAGGTAGCACTAAATATAAACACTCATCCCAAAATAAAATTTAAATTTCCCATATGACAACAAAAACCTCCATACCCATTGACACTCCCACACAAATCGCAATACAACAACAAAAAATACCAACCTTACCAACAAAACGAAATTATAACTAAAACGTACTTAGTGCTGTAGGGCAAACTTTCAGCAAAGAAATATTAAAAAATTCGGAAATAGATAATGTTCAAATTTTTGCACTCCCAACAATCCCTCACAACTTTCATATAAGCTTTCAACTTCAAACTCAGGCCAACCATTAGAAAAACTAGGTAGGATCGCAGAGGCCTACGCTAAGTATGGCCGAACTTTCTCAATCCCATCTGATGGTAGCAAAGATTTGCACGCAACAGGAAAACCTCCACAAACAAATACAGCTCAACAAAAATCAAATGAACAATAAATTCACAACATTTATAACTTTAAAAATAATTATGGATAGGCAAAAAAAAACAATTACCTTATAATACTACATTAAAACATACAAGGATTTTACAACAATCTCCCTAATTTGGATATTCTCATCCATGAATATTCTCCTGGTATTATTGCGCTAAGAGAAACAAAACTTCTTGTGGGAAATGGTTCCACAAGGTAAAAAAAAACTACATTGCCTACTTCAATAATAAGCCACATGACCGAAACAAAAATGGTACTGCCATACTCAGTCGCTTCCCAACTCTTAACGAGGACAGACGATTTTTGTTAGCATTAAAAAGTGTTTACAGAGTGCTAAGTACTTAATTTGCCAAGTGAAAACCAAGTAGTGGATTGGTTCGATAGAACAATTAGTGACCCAGTCGTTCATTGATCTCCGCGGAGAATAGACGTGATTCGGCTTCTCTTTTTAAGTGGAAAAGTGAATAGAACATTTATAAAGATAACAATTAGAAACGACTTTCGTAAGTTATTCGGTAGCCTGACGGCATTGGTGGTAATTCGAGAAAGTGGGGGTCGTGGGTTCGATTCCCGAAGAAATCACAGTGTATTTTTATTTTTAAAAATTCGTAAAAGACAGCTCAACGAATATAGAAAAGTGCGATCGAACGATGAGTGTGAATGAGCGGTCCGCTAACCAAATAGCGGGATCATCAGGTGGCATGATGTCATCTGATGATAAGGCCGTTAAATCATTGCATCAAAAACAAACAAGAACAACAACAACAACAGCTACAGAACCAACTGAAATTTCTACCAAGAGGAGGAGGAAGCTTAGGCCAACTCCAAATCTAGTAAAGCGGCCTTCCCTATCAACTTCTATTGAAAAGCTGCGGGGTAGAGTAAGGGAAGAGGCGCCAACTACGTCAACGCTGGCGGCAGCAGAAATAGACCAGGACGAATACCCATACGTTTCTGATAGTGGGGAAGGCCACTATATGGGCAGTGAAAATACCTTCGCATCTCTGGCGGCTTCCGAGTCGGAGGACGAAGAGGAGGAGGTTGAAGCTCTTAACAATAGTATAAAAGAGCTTCAACAAAAAGTTTTATGTATCAAAGCCAAACAAATGGCTCGGAGAGAGAAGGAGCAACAACAACAGCTCGAAAGCTCAGAGCAACAGCCGAAGGCAAGGGAAACTAAGCCTCCTGTACAACAACAATAGGTACAAAAACCAGAACAAAATCCAATGAATAAACGAGCACAACCGAAGAAAAGAATTACACCTGAACAAAATAAAAAACAACACCAGCAGCAGCAGAAGCAACAACAACATACACAGACACAGAATCAACAGCAAAGCAACGGCAGCAGCAGACAACAAGCACACAAAAAGTGCCTCCAATCAACACGTACAAAGTAGAATAGAAGGACACCATAGAATTATGTAAGTCAGCCATAGGCTTATGTTAAAAGGCTTAGCGTAGATAGACATGCGATCCACTGCAACACAGTGGAGCGCTACCACAAAATAAAGAATTTGTTAAGGGACTCGACGACGGAGTTCTTCTCCTTCACCCCGAAGGGGGAAAAGCTGCAAACTATGCTGCTGAGGGGGTTAGAACCTTCTACTAGTCCGGAGGAGCTCTAAAAGAAATAGTGCGAAGAGCTCAAGTTCGTAGGGGTCAAGCCCTTCACCACAGCTAGAGCCAAAAGGGAGAAACGGAAGCTACCGTTCTTCCTGGTGCAGCTCAGTCCCGAAAGCCATCTGGATAGTCTAAGGAGTATCAATGTCCTAGACTATTAGGTGGTTCACTGGGAGAAAGTAAAAAGGCACGAAAACATTTTGCAATGTGTTCGCTGCCAAAGGTTCGGGCACGTCGCGTCGAACTGCGAAATGCAGCCTCGATGCGTCAAGTGCGTTAAGAACCACAAGTCTGAAGAATGCGCTCTAGGTAGGGATGGAGCGTCAGAAAAAAGCCAACTCTCTTGTGTTTTATGTAAGAACACGGGACACACCGCAAACTATCGGGGTTGTCCTAAGTTCCAATACATAAAAAGAGTAAATCTGGCTCTACAGCAAAAGGTGGAAGTTAAGCGTCCACTGTTCTATCATAAACACCAGCCGTTACTCCCCACGTTACCTACGCCCAAATGGCGGCAGGTAGGGGAAATACGGTACAGCAAGCGAATGTTGCTTCTCAGGCCCTTGCGCCTAGAGCACCGGAACCGGCAAATGACATGCTAGCTATCTTGCTCTCTATCCAGGGGCAAATGGCTCAGCTGCAACGTCAAATTACCGAGCAAGCTACGCGGGTAGATCAAATATACGCGCTGCTGCCGAGTCTAACGCACCTTCAGTCGTAATGGGTACGTACATGGCGGAGCAAACCCTGAAGGTCCTTGCAGCGAATGTTAATTCACTGATTAGGATTGAGCGAAGAGCCACACTGTTCAAGTTGCTTAAAGACCAAGCCCCTGATGTGCTTTTGGTTAGCGAAACCAAGCTAACTAAAAGACACAAAATGAGGCACAGAAGGTATAAAATTATGCGTAGAAATCGACCCAACTCCATACAAGGAGGAGGCGGAAGAAAAGGTATACGTTTTAAAAGAATATACAGTCGTGTATTGCGTAGGTTTCAGGTGCTAGAAGCATGCATCATGTATATCCCTCTCCGTAGTGGAAAGCGGTTATACATGGTGTCAGTTTATGCATCTAAGGCTACTCAATCCACCCTATTCATCTCAGAGCTCGAGACACTTTTTCGATTTCTGAGACTGGAATTGGAGGAAAACTACTTCATTATCGGCGGAGATTTCAACGCCAAACATAGCGATTGGGGAAATGATACACCAAACACCAGAGGGAACCTGCTATTCAGTTGGTGGGGTCAGCATAGTGTGATGTACCGACTCGGCCTTAAGGCGACGGATAGTCCTTCGTTTCCTAGACACGGCTCCTATTTGGATCTCCTGCTGTTTGACACACGAATACAACTGACAGGTACGAACCAACAAACTGTAAACTGTCTTCGCACTTTTGTGTATGACAGTGCCCATTGCGGTCTTAGTACCGAAATAACCATTCCGAACGAAAATGCGGAATTGGATGAGTATGTTCAAAGGCATTCCTACAACTATAGTAGAGTGCGTTGGACACACTTCTCCAGGACACTGACTAGAGCACTCTTCTCGAATTCGCTCTACCCACCGTCCAACAGAAATCTGTCAAACGAGGAGATTGACAGGTATCTAAAACTAATGGACGAGACAATTAAACGAACAATGGACAAAACGATACCTCGGTATCAATACACTGACAACGAAGACTTGTTCCGCAATTCAACTATAGACGCACTGCACCGACATAAAAGTAGACTACTCTCAAGACTGAAGACCTTGTACAGACAGTTTACTGACAGACACAACCCGGAGATTATGACATTAAAGTCGTCGATCAAAAACCTCCAAACATTAATAAAAGAAAATTACAGGTATTCTGTAAGTTTGTATTGGAACAATACAATAGTGCCAATAGTGAACTGGCGAAGCGAGAACACGGGTTGCACCCAGTTCAGTGACGAGAACATGGCAAATAATGTCATCGGCAATGAAAGGGAACAACCCCCGTTCATTTCGAAGGAAGAGCTTCAAACGATCTTCGACACAATAAGAAGTAAGAAATCAGTGGGAACCGATGGAATACCGAACATTGTGCTTCGACATCTCCCACTAGAAGCGGTGGACATTTATTCCACCCTGTTTAACAATGCAATGAATAATGCACATTATCCAGCGCATTGGAAAACTGCGGTGGTACATCCCATTCCCAAAAGGGATAAAGACACCTCCAATCCAACGAATCTCCGGTCGATCAGTCTCCTTCCAAACATCAGTAAGGTTTTCGAAAAAGTCATCAATAGAGTCCTGACTAAGTGGGTTGAGGACAGAAATATAGTTCCGGATAACCAATTCGGTTTCAAGGCGGGGCATGATGTTATTCATGCCGCTTCTAAACTGGTTCCTGATATCCAATGGAACAAAGCCAAGAAACAGTGCACGGGTGCCTGCCTGATTGATTTGGAGAAGGCTTTCGATACCGTATGGTTAGAGGGACTCTTTTACAAGTTGAACAGACTGTACATTAGTAAACCACTGCTGTATATTCTTTTCAATATGCTCACAGATAGACAGTTCATCGTGAAAAATGGCGATGTGACTTCTACTGGTACATTCAACATTAAAAACGGTCTGCAACAAGGTGCGGTCAATTCGCCAATCCTTTTCAACATTTACACAAGTGATAGGTTCACTTCACCATGCCATAGCGTACGCAGACGATTTAATCGCGTACAGATCAGGTCCAAAGATTGAGGTTATAAACATTCTTTTGCAACGTGACTTCGATAAAATTAGGCAATATTGCGACGACTGGAAGTTGAAGATAACCTTTCAGAAGTCGGAAACCATTCTTTGTAGGACGCCTTTGTCTGGGGCCTCTGTGGATACCAGAAAGAATTGGCGAAAGTTTCAGATCGTTGGACAACACGGCCAGCCACTTGTTTGTCGAAATGTAGTCAGATACCTTGGGATCTGGTTAGATCAATATCTGTATTTTAACAAACATACAGATGTTGCTCTGGCCAGAGACAGAGGTGCTTTTGCCCTTACAAAGAGACTATTTTATAGCAGACAACTCGATGCGAGGGTAAAGGTGATCTGCTACATGGCCCTTATTCGGCCTATGCTTACATTTGGTTGTCCCGTGTGGTTCAACGTGAGAGCAAGTCTTTTGGAAAAGATTCGGGTGTTTGAGAGGGCTTGCCTTAGGGCTTGTCTTCGCTTGTACAGAACACCAGAGTCTGAGTACATAAAATTCTATCCTAATGAGGTCTTGTACAATAGGGCGAACCTAATACGAGTGGACAATTTTGTTATTAAGTTGACTCGAAGGCACATTGCAAGAGCAATGACCTCGTCGAACAACCTGATCTCTGGGGCTTACTACCCCAATTATATGTATCACGAGAGAGTTCGCTTTGACGGCTTTATTCCTCCAGAAGCGTTCCTCTACCTCGACAAACAAGGGCTGATCCAGGATAGATTAGCGGTGCCGTTAATCTTCCACGTCGCTCGAACAGCTGCGGACAGGCGACTCAACTACGACAGAGACGTTGCACACGGCAGTGCGGAGCGTCTCCGGTTTAGTAGGGCGGTAGGGAGTCGCGACATGAGGGATGTTGCTCGGCAGTACCAACAATTTTGGTGGCTTGCAGAAGAAGGGGAAGCTCCATCGTCGAATTCCTCTAGTGCAGGGTAGCTTCGTTAGGGAGCAGAGTGGGTCTGTCTAATATTTAGTCATGGCCGACTTACATAGGTTTAGGTAGGGTTAAGGGAGCTTTAAGAACAAAAATTTTAAAAACAAAAAAAAAAATAATAAAAAATAAAAAAAATATATAAAAAAAAACAAAAAAGAATTAAAAATCAATTACAATAAGATAGTTTAAGTAGGTTAAGTACATTAAGATTTATTTTAGGTAGTTCTTAGTTTTTTAGTCTTAAGTTTTAATAATATAATAAAACAAAAAAAAATGTAAATTTACTAAGTTTTTAAATTTCAAAAATATATTTTCTTAGTCTTAACTATACTTAATGTAAAAAAAAATACAATAATAATAAATATCTGTTCGGTACGTCGAAAGACAAAATTTAATTGCTAGGTTTAACTTAGAGTGCCCGGATGGGGCCAGTAGGTTAGAATAAGATAGTTATCTAAGTTATTTAAGCTAATTTTTAAGCGTTTTTTGTCTAGCTCTTACATGCAATGAATTAATAAAATAAAAATGCATTTAAAATGAAAAAAAAAAAAACAAAAAAAACAATTAGTGACCCGAGGTGTGGAGTACCAAGGTTCGAATCCGCGGAGTTCGCGAAAATATTTCTGTCTTTTTTTTTAAATTTATTCACTAAATTAATATTGAACACAAAGAGCCGAAAGGCAGTCAGGTGATGGATACCGGCCAGCCGGGGATCCCGCTAGAGAAGGCGTTGCCAAAGCGACTAACAAGGGCATCTGAAAATCACCAACAATCACACACTACATCAAAAGCAATAACAGAAACAATGGATGATATATCCAAAGCGGAGAAAAGGCGGATGAAACTAAAGCCGAAGCCAAATTCAAAGAAAAAGGCCAAGGAAGATGGAAGTAGGACGAAAGAAAAAGAGTACTCCTACGAATCAGAAGGAGGAGAATGTCGCTACGTTGGCGAGGGAAATTCCTTCAGGGAGTTGTGGGAAGACGAAGAAGTCTCATCAACAGATGAAGAGGAAGACGAAGAGTCGAAGCTCGATAAGCTTATAAAAGAGCTTATTGAAAAGAAACAAAAATTGCAACAACATAAAAAACAACAACAGCAACAGCAACAACAGCCAAACCAGCAACAGCAACAACAACTACAGCTGAACCAGCAACAGCAAAAACAAAACCAAACATATAAACATATACAACAACAACATAAACAGCAACAAGAAACAAGACAGAAACTGCAGAAGCAACAACAACAGCCGAAACAACAACAAAACAAACAACAGCAAACACAGAAGCAGGAACACTCACAACTACAACAGAAGCAGCAGCAACCACATCAACAACAACAGCAACAACAACAACAGCACCAACCACAGCAGCAACAAAGGGAATCTCAGCACAGGAAAGATAAAGTTCCTCCTATTAATGTGAGTAACCTAGATATTAAGGATAGTATTAAGTTATGTAAGCTAGTAAGTAAGAATTTTTATGTAAAGCGATTGAGCTCAAATAAGCACATAATAATGTGTCACAACATTGAAGAGTACAAAAAGGTACGTACTGCCCTAGGAAAAGCAGAGTCAGAGTACTTCACTTATACGCCGAAGGGTGAGAAACTGCAGACGATGCTGCTAAAAGGTATCGACCCATCAAATAAAACAGAAGAGCTCGAAGCGGAGCTAAAGATATTTGAGGACGACGACCTGAAATTCGTGGGTGTCAAGCCGTTTACCACGGCCACGGCAAGGGGTGGTAACCGAAAATTGCCGTTCTTTTTAGTACAGCTAACTCCCAATAGCAAAATCGATAGACTGCGAAGTATTAAATTCCTTTACTATCACGCTGTAAGTTGGGAGAAATTAAAAAGGGCAAATCGCGTACTACAATGTATGCGCTGCCAGAGGTTCGGGCATGCCGCAGCTAACTGCAACATGCAGTTCAGATGCGTTAAGTGCGATAAGGACCACAAAAATGGAGAATGTCCTCTAGGTAATGATAGAGTAGAGGATAGGAGTCAACTCTTTTGTGTACTCTACAGGAATTCAGGACATCCCGTCAATTTTAGGGGATGTCCTAGATTCCAGGAGCTTAAAAAAAAAAGTCCAGGCTAGAAAACAGTTTATCGAAGAAGAGAAGCGTCAAAAGAGTCGTGCTTTCTTTAATCTTGTGGCACCCAGTGTATCCTTTGCCCAAATGGTATCTGGATCGGGTAAGGCCACAACGACATCAAAAAATACGCCCAAGGTAGCTGAAAAAGCACCAGAAGCGGATTTGGACTTGAAAGCGATTCTTCTGTCCCTGCACGGAAAAATGGATCATTTCCAGAAACAGCTAAATGAACAAGCGGCTCGAATTGACGTCATTTATTCGACTCTGTTTGACAAGTCTGGCTCGCCGATATAATGTCTGCCACGTTGAATGAGGTTAACCTAACAATCATTGCGTTAAACGTCAACTCACTAATCAGGGTCGAGAGAAGAACCAACCTTTGCAACTTGTTGTTAAGCGAAAGCCCAGATGTGCTTTTGATAAGCGAAACTAAGCTTAACCAGAATCATAAAATCGGCTACAGTGGCTACGATGTATATAGAAGAGACCGGCCTGACTTCACTACAGGGGGTGGGGTTGGTGTCTTCATACGGCAAGGCTTGCGTCATATACAAAGGGCGCGCGCGTAGGTTCCAGGTGTTAGAAGTTTGCGTCGTATGCATTCCTCTTCGCAGTGATAGGCTATTGTACGTGGTGTCGCTTTACGCTCCTGGAGCACTTCATCCCGCTCAATTTATTACAGAACTCGAGTTACTTTTCAATCTCTCCAGCTTGAATCCGAAGAAAATTTGGTGGCGTCAAAATATTATTGAGTACAAACTTGAGTTGTACGCGACGGATATCCCGTCTTTCCCATCATCCGGTTCCTTTTTGGACTTAGTACTGATGGATAACAGAATACAACTGATCGACAGACCCGAAACTGCTTGAGAGCGATCAAGTACGATAGTGACCACTCGGGACTCGCCGCCAAAATACGGTTCCCAAACGAACAAACGTTGCTGGAGCAGTACGACAGTGAGTTCTCATACGATTTTCGTAGGGCACGATGGCCGCGCTTCTCTAGAATTTTAAAGGGTAACTTACGTTTGTGTGGTATTGATCCCCCGACACATAGAAACCTTACAAATGACGAAATTGACCAACATTTACTAGAAATGGACAACGTAATCAAACGAACAATGGAGCGAACTATCCCCCGGGTAGAACGCTCAAACGGCAACCTGACTGACAAATACAGAAACCCAACAATCGACATATATTAGAAATGATAGGTATAAGTCCAGAATGAAGCAATGAATGCGATGGTCTTTTTGTAATCGAAGACCAACAGGAAAAAGCGGATTTGCTGGGAGCTTTTTTCGAAGCCGTGTATACGGTGAACGATCCAGGTCGCCGTAACCACGACATTGAGAATAGAGCCTATGTAAACCATCTTTATCTGCGCAATGAACTTCAAAATTGGCGATCTGAGAATAACGGTTTCACCGTATTCAATGAAGTAAACGCGGCAAACGTTATCGTCGCCGATGAACAAGCTGCAGCTCATTTGTTCGTGCGAAAAGATGAACTCCTGTGCATCTTGGACTCACTGAAAAACAAAAAGTCTTCTGGAATAGACGGAATCCCAAACGTCGTATTGAGACACCTGCCCTTGGAAGCAGTGGATATTTTTACTACGATATTTAACAATGCGCTGAATAACGCTTACTATCCAGCTCATTGGAAAATAGCAGTGGTACATCCCATACCGAAAAAAGATAAAGTTAGGACTGCAAATCTTCGGTCAATTAGTTTACTTCCGAATATTAGCAAGGTATTCGAGAAAATAATCAATAGGGCTCTGTTAAAGTGGGTTGAGGAAAACAATATAGTTCCGGACAATCAGTTTGGTTTTAGGGCGGGGCATGACACTATTCAAGCTGCGTCGAAACTGATCTCCGACATACATTGGAACAAATGCAAGAACCAGTGTACAGGTGCCTGCCTGGTTGATTTCGAGAAGGCCTTCGATACTGTATGGTTAGAAGGGCTTTTCTATAATTTGACCAGATTGGGTATGGCGAAACCCCTTTTATATATGATTCACAACATGCTTATAGGAAATAAGTTCGTTGTCAAATGTGGCAACGTAATTTCAAGAAAAATATTTGACATTAAAAACGGCTTGCAACAAGGAGCGGTTATTTCCCCGATACTGTTTAACATATCTACGAGTGATCTAGTAGGTTCCCTCAATCACGCTATAGCGTACGCAGACGACTTAGTGGCGTACAGATCAGGTCCCAAAATCCATCAATGCTCTGCTGCAGACTGACTTCGATCACATTAAAGCGTATTGCGATGATTGGAAATTGAAAATCAATTTTCAAAAGTCGGAAACAATACTGTTTAGGACCCCATTGAGATGGGTTTTTTGGGATACCAGAAACCACTGGCGAAATCAGCCCGTCATTGGACACCACGGGCTGCCATTAGCGGTGATAAGCGTAGTTATATACCTTGGTATCTGGCTCGATCAGTATTTATATTTTGACAAACATATAAATGCTTGTTTGGCTGGAGCCAATAGAGCCTTAGCCTTGACAAGAAAACTGTTTCACAGCAGTCAACTTGACTCGAGTTTGAAGGTTATTTGCTACGTGGCCCGAATCAGGCCAATCATCGCTTATGGTTGTCCCGTGTGGTTCAACGTAGCGCCGTATTATATGGAGACAATTCGGATGTTTGAAAGGCAATGTCTCAGGACCTGTCTTGCACTGTACAGAACACCAGAATCTGCGTTCATTAAATATCATCCCAACAAGGCCCTTTACGATGGGGCTCAGCTGAACAGGATTGGCAATTTCCTGATTAAGGTGATTCGAAGGCACACTGCAAGAGCGATGAACAGCGACAATAACCTGATCTTTGGGGCTTACTATCCCAATTTTATGTACCATGAGAATACACTCCGATCCGGCTTTATTCCGCCAGAGGCATTCCTCTATATAGATTCTAAAGGGTTAGTACAAAGTAGGAATGGTATTCCGGTAATATACCACCACCACCGAGGTGCGAGGGAAAAACGACTCACCTACGACGGGTACGACGTCAATGCTTAGGAGCTATTGAGATGGTGACCGCTCAGGGCAAGAAGCAATGAGCGCTCGCCATATTGATTATAATTAAGATAGATTAAGTAACTTAGGTAGGTTAAGTAGCATAGGTAGTTTTAAGTTTTAAATAAAAAGAAAAAATGTGATAACGGTTCTAAGTTTTTTATTTCCTTCAGAATTTTCTTAGAAATTCATATGTAATACAAGTTAATCGTAGAATAGATTTTAGGCCGAAAGGCATCAGTTTTATATTTACTGTTAAACTTAGAGTGCTCGGTAAAAGCCAGTAAGTTAAATGAAGAAAGCAAAAAAATAAAGTGGAATTAGATTTAAGCATTTTGGTCTAGAATGTAAGTTTATATGAATAAATGAAATATACAAATTAATTGAAAAGTAAGGTACTGCCATACTCATAAGATCAAGTATTCCGCATATATGAGTATGTACACCAAATTGAATTTTAATACAAACACTTCAATTTCGTTTAGAGCAATGAAAAATCTTTGTGAATCTAACTAATCAGTATCTCAGCAGAAGTATCTTAGTCTGGCTGCAAATCATCTCACACACAGTATTGTAGTGGGAGATTTTTATGCCATCAATTGGCTTTGGGGCTCCCTGCATACGAATACCATAGGAATGATAGTAGAAAAATGGCTGCAGAATTCTGCCTACCCATATTCCAACCAAAAACACCTTACCCGCAATGAACCTAACGTTTGCCTCAGCTGAAATTGCTTTTAATAGTAGTTGGATGACGCATAATTCCCTTTTGGACAATGAGCATTTCCCTATTATCATAGAAAGTAGGGCGTCCTTCACATTCATCAAAAAATTTCACTCTACTTTTGTGGAAACCAAAGCGAACTGGTTCAAATTCGCCAGTAGCTCAACACGTAACCCTTTAAATCCATACCTCCCAGAACATCAAAAAAGAGGCAACTCATTTACGGAAAATAATTAGATTATCTGCAACCAACCTATTTGGTTCAACACACAAATCAAATTCAAGACAAAAGACAAATGTATAGAGCAATTACAAAAGATATTTTATAAACTAAATTAAAATGCTATTAAGTACCGTCGTTTAGCTACTTTAATAAAACGAATTCTGCGCTCTGGAAAATCGCAGGCAAGATCACAGTTTGTGGAATCTTAAGATCCATCCCTGGATTCCAGAACTTTTTTGAACAAAGTTAAGACTGTCTATGGAAATCACTCAAAGTGTCGGGTTACTGCAACCGGGCATAACGAAACATCCTTTACAGACCCCAATGAAATTGCACAACTATTTCCAAATAAATGAGCTGGATACAGCTCCGACGATAATTTCTCCCATCATATTGTAAAACAAAATAGGGTCTTCCAAACCGAGTTTTCCTCTCTTTTCCTAAATTTTTCTACTGAAAAGCTTCCCCCAATTACA
This sequence comes from Volucella inflata, assembly GCA_928272305.1. NCBI lineage: Eukaryota > Metazoa > Arthropoda > Insecta > Diptera > Syrphidae > Volucella > Volucella inflata. The sequence continues at coordinate 36,700,684 of OV743717.1, forward strand.
CCTTATAAATACATAGAATCTCTGGCTCAACGCCAGGCTCTCACAAAATCACTAACAAAATGATCAGAATGATTGATCTTTACAATAATATTTTAAAAACAGACACATTTCCCCATGAGTGGAAGAATGTACACTTAATACCAATACCAAAACCTAATATGGATCAGGATTCCTTTCACAGTTTTCGTCCGATTTCTTTGCTTTCCGTCCTATCCAAATTATTTGAAAAAATAATTGGGACCAGGGCAAAATGGACAGTAGAAAAAATTCTAAACCACAGTCAACATCTAAGCCATAGAATCAACAGAGGAACGCACACGTTGCTCCATCTGCTAGATCAAACACTGAATGCAGAGCTCACTGCATGAAAGCATTCCATCTTATTGTCCATGGACTTAGAAAAAGCGTTTGAAAGAGTTACGAAAGTCAGAGTTATAAATCAACTCAAAAAATGGGGCATTAGCGAATATCTTCTTAGAGTACTATTTTCATTTATGACCAATAGAGTTATAGTCAATGGTCATCATTCTCTAGCAACTCCTATCCAGAATGGTGTTCCTCAAGGATCACCAGTTATCAACACTACTATACAATGCCTATGTAGACTCACTACTAAGAGAGGTACGATTACGTCTACGATACGTAGACAACTTTTTGAACCATACCAGGTCATTGATGCCCTTGATCAAATCTTAACAAAAGCAACCACTCCCAAAATGCAATAATGCAAATTGGGTCTGTCACATAACCTCTTCTTGAAAAGATGAGAACCCTATGCCTAACGTGTAGAAAGTCGTGGAAATGGCAAGCCCACGCAAAATAACAGAGAAGCTGGCGAAAACAAATAAACACATAAATACAGCAATATTGCACAAACACTTATAAGAGCAGCAACGCAACATGGCCTTACTGTCAATTCAAACTGGAAAAAAAAATGAACAAGGTATACAAAAAAAAATGAATGCAAATTTGCGTACATCTATTTCTGCATTGCCGTCAACACCAATAGATGCCTCGAAAACAAACACAGTCAGCTTCATAAATATGAAGGAAATGTCTTAGGCTAAACTTGCGGCAAACGGCGTCACGGATGGTAATAATCCGTTACACGAAATTTGTAGAATCGGTTGGTCTACCATCCAGAAAGCAAAAAGTTACAGCGCTTCATTTGATTCCATACGTAAAATCAAGCTTACAAACGTACCTATTGCTGAACCTATCAAACATGCAACTGGCACGCCACCTTGGTTCTTTCCAGCGTACCTAATAAACACCTTCCTCTACATAACAAAAAAAGAATGCACACCAGGAGAAGTCTACAGGAAAAAGTTCCTCAGAAATTTTAAGCACTGGTAAGTTCGATTGAGTTTTATACACGGGTGCAAGTGTGACAAAATTGTAATGCAGCAACTCGCTACTCCCAACCAAAACTCCTCGTTGGGGAAGTACTCGTAATGGGACTGGTACAAGCATTTAAATTTGCGGATGCAGGAACAGAAAGAACAGCCATTGGTAGTGATTCCTTAAGCGCAATACGCACCATTAAGAACAAGAGAAGCAAAACCTTTATCATTGAAAATATACGCGCCATAATATTCAGGAACTCCCCGCGAATCAATTTAATATGGACACCTGGACATATTGAGATATCTGGTAATCAAAAAGCTGACACTGGCGCCCGAGAAACAATTGAAATGTCACTAGTATACAGTTTACCTTCCTTTGAAAAAACTATATGGAATCAATTAAAAAGAGAAATATGTGAAGCAGCAGAACTGCGGTGGCAATAATCCTGCTCTTTTCTAAAAAAAAAAAAAAAAAAAACTTTCATTGAGACCCACCATCTATAACAACTCACTCAGTCAATTGCAATCAATAGAGCTCTGAAGATTAAGACCGGTACAAAAAACAGTCCCCACCATTATGCAATCGCTTGAATGAAGTGTACACTATATACGATGTTCTACAAGACTGTCAAGTAACAAGACGGTACTTTTCAAACAACATCCAAACGCTACAGGACCTACTAGATCCATCCATCCTAGCTGAAAAATCTATTGTATTTAAACTGTTTATAAAGGGTGTTCAAATTTGAGGTATCATTTTAAATTTTAACTGAAAGACATAAATTGTGTGGAATCTGTATCTATTTTTATTGAAAATGAATGTACATTGGTTCCGGTTAAGAATAAAAAAAGGAGGTTCCAAGTGACCTCCTCTGCTACCTCGGCAGTCTGTCAACCTTTTACCAAAATTTTGAATCAGTTTTTCGCATAATGATGATTCAATCAGTGATACTTGCTCAATGATGTTGTCTTTGAGGTGTTGAGCAGTTTGAGGATTATCGGCGTAGACTTTACTCTTTTAGAAACCCCATAAGAAAAAAATTCACATCAATATCTTCCAAGAGCTCGATCCACAGTAACTGCATTGCCATTTTCATCTTCGAAAAAAAATGGACCAATTACGTCACCACACCAAAATCCAAACCATACCGTAAACATTTTTGGTTTCACTGGCTTTTTCCAACAATCCTCTAGGATTTTTTTTAGCCCAAATGCGACAGTTTTGTTTATTGACATAACCGCCAATTTCAAAATGAGCCTCATCGGTGAAAATAATTTGCTTGAAAAAATTGACATTTTGTTGTTGCTTCTCTGTGGCCCAATTAACGAATTTCCGACGCAATGCATGGTCAGTTGGCTTTAATTCTCGTGTTAACTGTATTTTGTAAGCCTTTACATGCAGTTATTGGTTTGAGGTTAAATTGTTGTGAACGATAACGAATTGACGTCTCGGCTCTTCAGCAACACTTCTGCAATATTTCCACTCGAACGACCACTACGATGATAGGCTTTACTTCTCTGATCTGAACCGAACTAGTTTCTTCAAATTTATGAACGATAAGTTTAATAGCACGGTTTGGCGGAACATTTTCTCTACCGTATTTTAAACGAAATTTTCTTTCAACTTCTCCAAAACTTTTACTATATTTAAAATAAGTTTCAATAATAAAAACACGTTGCTCAATAGTTTCCATTTTAGCTAACGGAAATGTATTTTCTTCATACCTGAAAAAACTTCGGTGTAATCTAATAGCTCTAAAAAATATGGCGGCCAATTTAAAATGATAAGTCAAATTTGAACTCCGTTTATAACTAAGCCCGAAATTTGTCTATCACTTCTACTTATCATAAAAAAGAAAAAAAACAAGAAGTGTAAATCGTACGTACTATAACAGCCACTTGGGCACAGTTCCTCGGCTTTATAATCCGGACGATACAAAATAATTTGTATCTTACCTATGATAAATAAAACAAAATCCGTTATTTATAAAATAAATAAATAAAATTGTAGAAACGCGCTTGCACACAGTTCCGAAAAAATCCGAGTAGGAAATGCGTTCCGTCATGAAAAAAGGGCATCGTTGTAATAGTTTTATTAGGAAGGTATGATCTAGCTCCAGAAATCACAGGATATCAACTATTCACGAAACAAATTACGACGAACAAACAACAATTAATCCTAAATATCTATGCATTTCACTCTTAGTTTGAATATTTGGACACATACATACATATGTAGTAACAATAACAAGTATTTTTTTCCCTCACAATTGTTGCAGTTCAATGTCCTCTTATGTACAAAGTTCAGACGGTTAGCCTTTAAACTGTGCTCAAAGTAAATGTTCCAAATAATGTCCTTAGCTCATTAGTATTTTGCATAACACTAGACGTTGTATTTTGATTGTTACTCCAATTTAACAACCATTCAATCAAACTATTAGTAATTAATACGAGTAGATAAAAGCAATCGTACCGAATATTATGATTCAATTATTTTTACGACCAAACTAATTTAAACGAAATCTGTTTAACATTAATTTCAATTTTATTTAAATCTTAAAACGAGGACACCCGTTAAAAAGAAGCAAGGAAGAAAAGGATCAGTTTGGAAAACTTATTGTAATAAAATCTCTAAAATTAGTTGCATTTCAAATGTAACGATTGTTTGTAATTTTACCACCAGAGCGCTAGTGTGTCCTCACACCTCTTAATCCCAGTGAAACGATTGGTTTTATTTATTTATTTATGTATTTTTTCTTCTGTCAATTTGATATGTGTGTTTGATTTTTCTCGAGATTAATATTTATTGTCTTTTTTTTGGTACGTTTTTAGTTGTTTTTTTTAAATTTCCGGCAAAATCCTTGTCAGCGCTTGTATTGGCCAACAAGAAATCCAAGTCGTCTGCTGCCAAGTGAGCTGGTTTAAGAGGCTCAACGTTCACATTAACTTCTTTTCCGTGAAATCTGAGAAACAGGTATGATGTGTGCGATATTTGTTTGACTTTGAACGTATATGATTTTATCGGCGAGCTGTGCCAGGTTAGTCTTTTCTAAGCTGTCAGCAGTGGTGAGGGCAGCTTGGACACTCTGTGGTAAGCGGTCGAGCCATAAGGTTCTTATGAATGTAACATAAGTTTCCACCGAGCCGATACATTTCTGCTAGTAGCTCTGATGGACGTTTATCTTCTAATTCTAGACCTGACGCTAAGGTTTTGAATTGTCGTTCGTGCAAAATGAAGGAATTGTTTATCAGGGCTTCTTTAATTTTTTAATACTTGTAATTCAATAATTCAATTATTTTTATGACCAAACTAATTTAAACAAAATCTTTTTAACATTAATTTTAATTTTGTTTAACATAAATCTTGAAACTAGTACACCCCTAAAAAGAAACAAGGAAGAAAAGGATGAGTCTGAAAAACTTATTGTAATAAAATCTCTGAAGTTATTCGCATTCCAAACCACCAGGGCGCTAGTGTGTTCCCACAACTTTGTGGGATGTGATTTACCACAATGATTTTTAAATAAAAGTCTGGGATGTCACTTAAAAATTAGATTAGATTTTATTATATTTTAAAAAGTAACGACACACGCTGTCTGTGTAAAGTTGAAATCCAAAGTGAAAAAGGAGTAGATTGAAAGAATATCTGATGAGATGCCAAGATGACAACTAGAGGAGCTAGTGTTAAACTATTACACTGCTACAGTACTCCTCCCCAAGTGACAGCTCTCTTGACAAATGAAAAAATAAATTTTGTTGTCAAATCGCAAATTTCACTTTTTTCTTTCCGAGATAAGTTTTTTACTGCTGGAGAACTCTGATAAACTTGTTGCTGTTGTGAAGATGACTAGTGCTGTGTTTTTATCCTTGAAAATTGTGGAAATATTCTCAGTGGATCAAGATCTTGGATTTCTGATGCTGCCAAGTACGCTTATCTCAGCCGTCGATGTTCACATTCGTCGTTTTGCCGTTGCTAGCAAAAAGTCTGTCGCTGATTCGGTCGATGACTCTGTATGGACCCGAGTATGGCTGGTCCAGCCCCTGCTTTGGAACATCGCGGCGTAAAAATATGTGGCTACATGAATACAGATCTTTAAAACAGAATATATTTATATTTTTGTAGTGGTGTGTGGCTGGTATTGGTTTAAGATTGCGCATGTGCACACGGAACGATTCCAAAAACATATTGTTATTGTCTGGAGGGTCTTTATTAGAGAAAAAGTCACCTTGTATCCGAAGTGCTGTGCGTACATTTATTCTGCTACGGATGCTTTCAAGTCTTCTTTGTAGCAGGAACGGAGACCGAGGAGAATCACCGGTAGGCTTTCCAGCGATTTGTTGGGTGACAGCGATGACATCGTTCTACCATGCCGTTTGCAGTTGGATGATACGCAGTTTTGCGAACACGCTTGCTTCCGATAAGTTGGGTCATCGCTTTGAAAATAGCGGACTCGAACTGTGATCCCTGGTCAGTTGTAATCGTTTTTGGGCAACCGAAACGTGCGATCCAATTGACGAAGAACTCTTTGGCTACGGTTTCAGCAGTCATCTCCTTGACGGGGATTGTTTCCGGCCATCTGGAAAATCGGTCGATCATCGTCAGACAGTACCTGTATACATTTGATTCAAGCAACGGTCCAACGATGTCCAGATGGATGTGGTCAAATCGCTGATCAATTTCGTTGACTTTTAAAGGCTGCAAATGTACGTGTCGCCCAACCTTAGACCGTTGACAGGGTATACATTGACGAACCCATTGAGTAATATCCTTCTTCATTGACGGCCAGACATAGCGTTAGCAGATTAATTTGCAGGTACCTTTGCTTTCAGGATGAGATAAATTGTGAAAGTTTAGAAAAACTGTTAGTCTAAATGTTTTGGGTACGAATGGTCGAATGTTGTGTTGTGACACATCAGAGTAAACTTGCTTAAGATTCGGACTCATTGATAATTTTTGAATTTTTAAGGCAGTTGCTTTGCTTTTTAAAAGATTTTGCAGTTCACTATCACTCACCTGAGCATTTGCTAGAGCTTCTAAGTCGATGGTGTAGAATTTGTGTACGCTTGTATCGATTCTGGACAGGGTGTTTGCAACAACGTTGTCAAGTCCCTTAACTGATACAATTGATGTTGTATATTAACTTATCAAGTTAAGGTGCCTGAGTGGACGGGGCGAGGCTTTTTAAGAACGCTGTTGGAAGGCGTGTGTTAGTGGCTTGTGATCTGTTCTTATAATCAGATTATATCCTTCCACCCAATGCCTGAAAAACTTGACTGCGTGATAAATTGGTGCTAGTTCTTTGTCATAGACACTGTAGTTAATCTCTGCTTTAGTTAACTTATTCGAGAAGTGGCGAACTGGTTGCCATTACGTTGCTCTAGTACAGCTCCAGCGGCTTTCCCAGATGCGTTCGATGTCCTTTTTGCATACCTCGAATGCTGCCAGACTCTTTTTTCGAACGGCTTTGAGTAGTGCGTGGAATGGTGTCTGCGTGGCAGCTGTGTTTTTCAGATGATGCCTGTAAAAATTGACCATGCCCAGAAATCGACGCAGTTGCGCCAAGGTTTCGGGTCGTTTATATGCCAAAATGGCTTGAATTTTATCTGGAAGTGGCTGGGTACCGTCGGCTGAGATAAGATGACCAAGGAATTCTACTCAATCCGCAAAGAAATTGCAACTGTCGCGGTTGATGGACAACCCATAGTCTCGGAGGCGCGTGAAGATTATAGTAAGATGTTCTGTACCTGTTGAGGCTACGAGATGGAGGACATAGGCATATACAAATTCAAGTCCATCAAGAACTTGTCTGATGAACCGCTGAAGCGTCTGGCCGGCATTGCAGAGACCAAAGGTCAAAATTCATATAGCCCGAAAGGTGCTATCACTGCTGTTTTAGGCACATCTTCTGGTTGAACTGGTATTTTATGATAAGCACGCTCGAGATCAATTTTCGAAAAAAAAACAGTTTTTTGTGCAAAACTGAGGCGTAATCACTGATGTGAGCAATCGGGTAGCGGTCGGGAACTTTTTGCGCATTAATGCGTCGATAATCGCCAAATGGGCGCCAGTCACCTGATTTTTTGGGGACCATATGCAACGGACTTGCCCGTGGGCTTTTTGACGGTCGACAATAGCATTGTTCATTGTCAAACTCTTGCTTGGCGAATTTTAGCAGTTCCGTTCCGGTGCGCCTGTTGTTTCGATATGATGAACGACGTTATGTTTGAAAGTTGTGCATGACTTTACCCTGGTGAGTATTTCCGGAAATTGTTTAAACAGGGTTGAACACGGATCGTTTTTATCGACTATGGTAGCGGAGGCGAGAGAACAATTTGTTTTGATACCAGTTTGTCCATCCGAAACGCGGCGCTTTTTTACGTCCACGATCAGCTGGTAGTAATGTAGTAAATAAATAAATAAATGAGTTCCGTTGGCTGCATGAAGTCTAAGGCTTGATGGTCTAGATCTCTCGATAAGTGTCGGAGGGATGATTGAAAGATCTGCTCAAGTGTCGGCGGATTTTTTCAGCATCACCAGTAACTGCCGTTGCTACCGTTGAGGAAACTAGGTTTCCTGTTTGTATACGCATGGTTGAGCACAGCGTAAGATCCTCAACCTTTTTCTCCAAGGCAGCGGTGGAAGAAGTTGGTGGGCTATGTGTTGCGTTTTTCGATGAGGCTGTTTGTTAAGTGGACTTATGTACACGTTGCACACATTGTCCGCAAGCTTAGCTAGTGCTTCGTTGGAAAGGCGATTCCCAGCAGCAGTAGCGATCTTCAATTGATCCGGCAACTGATCATACCATAGTGTCCACACGAAACGTGCGTCTAGTTTTCCCTCGCATAAAGCTTCTATTTCGGCGAGAAGGAACAAAGGTTTTCTGCCATCAAGCTGAAGACCGGAAACTAATTTCCTGAATTTTTGTTCTTGGGTTTGGCAAAATCTATTGAGAAGAGCGTGCTTTATGGGTTCATACTTTTGGTTCTATAGAGGGTGTAAGACATGTTCTTTAATGAGCGACAAAAGGTCTGGTTCTAATTTGGATATGACGGCGCTGAATTTTGATGTGTCTGATTGTATCCGATTTATCTGGAACTGGACTTGGATGGCGGCAAACCATAGCTTTGGTTCCTTCATCAAGAACGGAGGAGTCATGACTTTCTCGAGGGTATTTATGTCCGAATCTATGTTAGAACTATGTTACCTGGATTAGAAACACCATTCCGGTCTGAAGAGGTTGCATTTTCTAGCGATATGGATGGTTCTTTCATCGTAAGCTCGTCTCCCGGCATTGGTATGCTGAAAATATTTTCTTTCTCTTTTTGTGGGATGTGATTTACCACAATGATTTTAAATAAAAGTCTGGGATGTCACTTTAAAAATTAAATTAGATAAAATTAAAAAGTAACGACACACGTTGTCTGTCTAAAGTTGAAAGCGAAAAAGGAGTAGATTGAAAGAATATCGATGAGATCCCAAGATGACAACTAGAGGCGCTGGTGTTGAACTGTTACACTGCTACACCTTAAAACTAGATAGTGTCATCTGTTTGTAAGAAAGAAATGTAGTTCGCAAATTGTACTATAAGAGATATCCAGCTGGTCTGACATGTCGTGGGGCGGAGTATACTCTGTGTTTGTCTGTTTGAAAAGATAAAACATAGAAAAGTAATCTCGTGCATTTTCATTAATCTTTAATTGTTTTAAGTCTCTCCACTTAAATACTCAGTGGAGAGTTTGCTCAACCCAGTTACAAGGAAAAACCATAGCGATATCTGCAAATGGTTGCGAGGTGGGCCATTTACACAACAGTTGCCCGAAAGTAAGTCGAAAGCATCGACGGATTGTTGCCGCAGTCACCAGAGCACTGGAGGATGATTTGGGCTGTGAATACGAATTGACGGGCACATGATAAATGTTGCTTTCTATATTGATAAATCAAGGAGTGACGAATTCATGAACTGTTTTTCTTTGTTGGATACGGGTAGCGCGGTTAATTTTATCAGGCACTCATTAGTCCGAAGCGGCATCAGGATTTCAGACGTGCTTAAACCCACTAAGTATATCATAGGTGGACGAAGTAAAATTTACATCTACTGTACGATCCATTGTTATCTTAGGTTCCGAAATGAAATTAAAACAATTTCTCTTTTCGTACTCCCGGATAACCTGGTGACGCTATCGTTGATTTCGAAAAGCAGTTTTTTAAAAAAAATTCAATATTCAATTTAGTCAAGTAAATAGACCGGCGCTAAAAGCAGGTTTTCTAAGTGGTTCATGTTTTCGTACTTCTGGTTCAATTAAAAGTTGTTTGGGTAGTAGTAGTAGTTAACTCCGCCGACGAATATGAAACAGAGTTCCCAAATCCACCGAAGGGGAAAAGTGTCATCGTGTTCGACGTTTTAGTTCCGCCGCAGGTGTGCTCAAAGGAGGATATTTCAAACGAGAAGATTGATTGTGTTGGTCCCCAGGCAGTTGAGTGCCAGGATAGTGATACCACGGAAGTACTTGCCGACGATATATTCGACGAAGCCAGTCTCCGTATGCCTCCGCGGCTGTACTTATTAGAAAGAGAAATGGCGAACTGAGGATGTGCATTGACTTCCGGCCGCTGAATATGAAAACGATAAGGGACAATTTCCCATTGCTGCTTATGGAGAACTGTATAGAATTTATAAGGAGGTAAACAATGATTTACTTAACTGGATCTAAAGGATGGCTTTCATCATGGGAATGAAGGAAAACTTCATCCCATTTACCTATTTTGTGACCACGGATGGGCTGTACGAATTCGTCCAAATGCCATTTGGGCTTAAGAATGCACAGGCGAAGTTTCAGCGGTTCGTGTATGAAATCTTCCAGGATTGATTGAGGCGACAGCTGATTTTGAGTCCCATTTGGGAATCTTGGCCGAGGTCTTGCACCGCCTCTATGAGAAGGGGTTTGAACTCAAATTGGTCAAGTGTAAATTCGGTTATAACGAATTGGAATATATATGCTATTCAGTAAATGCATCGGGTATTAGACCAACTGATGCTCTCACGTTCGAAATATTAAATGGTATTCTATGCTAAAAAGCCAGAAGGAACTGCAGAGGTTGTTTTCGGATTTCCCTCGATTCGTGCCCTCGTTTTCCATAATAGCTAAGCCTCATCTAGAACTTCTGCGAAAGGAAGGAAGGTATGATTTTACAGGAGAATGTGTAAAGGCTTTCCAGAAACTGCATGACAAAATTATCACCGCATTGGTGTTGCCAATTTATAACCCAGCAAGAGAAACTGAATTACATTGTGTCGAGAGTAGGATTTGGGTCCGTTCTAATGCAACGTCAGGATGATGGAAAATTTAATCCAATCACATAGACGTTTTCGTGGTTATCCTTTAAGATTATTACTGACTGCAATTCGCTTACGCCGACCTTAAGTAAAAAACAGATGAATTATGAATACACTATATAGCACCGCAGTAAGACATCAATGGGGCATGTAGATGCATTGAGTCGATGTCACCTAGTCGCGGCCTGCAAGACGATATGATCAACCAAATTGAGGTAGCTCAGAATCGAGATCCGAAAATTGTGAAACTTAAGGAAAGACTAACCGAGAAAACATCGCGACATTGCGAGTTAAGGGATGGATTGATTTTTCGGTAGGCAGAGGGAGAGAAATTGTTGCTTTATGTGTCGGTGGAGATTATTAAATTGATACATGAAAAGATTGGTCATTTAGGGATAGATAAGTACTTTTATACGATTCGGAGAAATTAATGGTTTCCTAATATGAAAACTGAAATCGAGGGACTTATTACATCATCATCATGCATCAAGTACGTTATGTATTCTGGGTCAGCTCGATCAAATAATCGGAATCTGCAAAATATTCCAAAGAAACCGGTTCCGTTTTATACGGAGCATCTAGATCATTTCGATCCCCTGCGTGCCCTGCTCTACAGGCGAAAACACACCTTTGAGGTTATCGATGCGTTCATTAAATTTGTGCGTTTGTACCCGGTCAATTCGTCTAGTACTAAGGAGGTTTGGGCGTCATTATACAAGTATTTTAGCTATTATAGCCGCTCGAAGCGTATGACCTCCGACCGCGGTACTTGTTTCACATAATGTGGAATATATCGAGGTGGCCGTGGCTTACCATGCAGATTGGTTTTCAAAGCTTTCGCAAGTGGAATATGCTATCAATAATACTATCCACAGTTCAGACAAGGAGTCCCCAAGCATGTTACTTTTTGAAAAGGAACAGTGAGGGCCGGTTATTGATGAGCGTACGGAGTATGGGGAAGAGAAATTTTGCCAAAAGGGAACTCGGGACCTGGGGCAATGCGATCACAGGCAGCTGAAGCCATTAATTTCTGAGCCGAACTTATAGAGCACTTGCACCATATTATACTCGACACATTCGACAATCTGTTTTCGCACAATATTCTCTTTGGAAAATTCAGGAGCTCCAATTCGTATAAGAATAGTGCGTGTTGAAGAACACGCAACATCTTGTTCGCAAAGATCTTAGTTTGAAGCAATTGTCACAGGTATGCGCTATAGAAGAACTTTTTGAAGATTAAAGAACTTTTTGTTCCCCTATTGAATGGTATTAATGCGAAAAAGATATGGCGCTATGTGACAGAGAGCAAACGGGACAATCGACTTATTGAGAGAACATTGGATGAACGCATAATGGATCTATAAATGATCACCCAATTATTCACCATTTATCCTCTTGCGATCTGACGCGTATTGATTATTTTCTTTCTTATTATTCTTATTTCTTCTTATTTCTTATTTAAATTTAACGCTTCTAAACATAATGCTGGTTGACGGTATAATATCTTAATTTAAGCATCTAACCTTAGACATGCAAGGAATACATGAGTTGGTTGTTGGAATTAAAATACTTCGGAATTCCTGTACGATAAACTATGTTGGAATGGCCAACAATACTGCGATCTGTCTAAGTGTTCTAAAGCGATCTTATAATATCATTTTCATTGAACTTTCTTTGTCTAATATGGAAAGTTTTTATATTAGCTCTGCATATTTGAACTTTAACAACCGGCTCAATGAATACAACAAACTTTTTGATATGTTGCAAGGATTTGGAAGGGACAACATTTTGTTGATTGGCGGTATCAATGGGCGAACGGGGTCTGAGCAAAGCATCAGAGAGATTTGAGAATGGAGTACAGAAAGTCCAAGGATGAGGAGTTCAATGTGAAAGGCGCTGGTGTTCTAGATAGATGTAAAAATTTTGGTCTAACAATTATAAATGGTACCCGATTGGGAGAATTCACATTTGTAGTTTAGTAGATTAAAATTTATTTGGAGGTTTGGAGGAGATTTCTTTCGAAAGTTGTACCAAGAAGAGAACAAGCAGTATAAGTTGCTGTGTCATAAAACAAAAAAAAAGAGTTTTTCGAAAACAAAGCCATGAAACTAGCGGCCTGCGGAAACTCCAAAGAATTCTAGAATTTTGTTAGGAAATTGAACGGCGGCAAACCTCAAGATAGTAGAATAATCTCCATTGAAACTTTAAAAGGACACTTCCAAGGTCTGTCGAATCGGCCAATACTTTCTTCTCCCTTTTTAAACGCATAGCCATGTTTTGTTTGAGAACGACATTTTGGCGCAGGCTACTCAACTAGATCAAATTTTCACCTTATCAAATGTAGCACATTTTTACATCGAAAAAAAGAAAAGACTTTTTGCATTTTTTGTCGATTTTAAGGCAGCTTTCGACACAGTAGATTGCTGTGCCTTATTTTACAAGCTTTTCAGATTTGGAATATCATACAAATTTATTAAAATAATTCGGAGCATTTGGGTTGGTGAGAATCTTTCGGAAAACTTCGAGACTTGTGGAGGGCTTAAGTAAGGATGTGGATGGAGCCCAGATGATTCGTCTGATTTTTTACCAGCGAGAATTACTTTTGCTGAAATTCGCCGATGACATCGTTATACTGGCATCGTTATACTTCCGACTCCTGGAATATTGCAACACCTGCAATCTGACGGTAAATCTCAGTAAATCTAAAATGATGATTTTTCGAAGAGGTCATGGGTGCTATTCGAGAAACGAAAAAATGTACTACAATGGACAAGAAATTGAAACTGTGAAGCAATACAAATATTTAGGTTTACTGATTTCAAGCGATGGAAACTTTGAAAAACATTTATTCAATAAACTGGCAAGTTTTACAAACGCCATGAGCGCAAGCTGGAAAAATTGTATGAGCAGCAGTCTCGTCCAGCCAAGCACGAAATATAAAGTTTTTGAAGCTACTGCCAAATTCATATTATTCTATGGAGCGCAGACATGGGGCAAACTACCACCAAACTATATGTTGTATGCAGAAACAGGGTTTCCACTTTACATAACCACGCTTTGGCTGCATTTTGAATATATTTTTAAGATACTGTCATGGGATAGCAGAAGAATTCAGAGAAAATGGAGGAAGGTTTTTAAAACTATGCATTAACTTAGTTTCTTCCTTTTATATGCGATTTAATGTCGATCTGGCAGACGGCAACTACGCCATTGTCTTATTCAATACTGTAAAATATTTGTAAAACATTTTTTGACTAAACTGAAATTGAATTGAATTGAAAGATTGAAATTGAATTAAAATACTTTGTTCTGGCTAATCTGAACTCAATTTATAGCATTCTCCCTAAATTCTGCACTCGCTACGTAGGATTTACATCCGTGTGCTAAGACTAATAGCTGCATTGAGTACTTTCAAGTTTATTAACACCCTTCAACGTCGTCGTTTTATAGCCTGCCTCATTCTCTCAATTAAACACAATTATTGTAAATGGCTACTTACTAAAATTACATGTGTTTTGTTCAAGATCAAATATTTAAAAAAACGCCCTTTGAAATTATAGTTATATTGTAAGTACATCTAAAAAGTTTGCATATAACTTAGCCGATGCTTCAGGGAAAGGGCTTTTCAAAATGCTGCCAAAACCGAAAAAAATACCGTTATTTTTTTGTTTTTTTCTTATTATGATTTTAATACCTCAGTAATTTAATTCACATTAGAGGTATTCACATGTTAGTTCCCCCAACTAAAGTCAGCGTAGATTAATTACATTTTTCCCTTAAATTCATAAAGCGGGGCCAGAGAAAAACTGATCTTATCAATAAGAGCTCTTACGCCAGCTCTACGTTACAAGCTGCCGGTGTTGAGTGGCAAGACCACTGGTAGTCCATACCAGGCGTATCACACGGTAAGTTGGGAGTCTGTTGCCTCCCGGACTTCGGTCCGGACCTGACTTGTTGGGGTAGGCCTCCTTGCTGGAGGGTCCCGGTGGCTGTGGTTTAAACCTACAACGCCGGAAGGTGCACCTCTTGGTCTCTGAGGTCTCTTGATCTGAGTGCTGATCAGTAAGAGGTTGTAGATGGGTCTCGACTCATACCAAGTGTGGAACCTGTGTAATTTCATTAAGAAAGAAATTTTGATTTCTGTATAATGCAATATTCTATTACTGAATTTCATTTATCCTTGTTTAGTCAAATTCACCATAAGTACAATAATATACAGAAGAAAAAGCTTACTTCCTTAAATTTTTGAATTCCAAAACATTATTTTTCTCTAATCTTTCCACTTCACATGGCTGGTCATTCCTTGGGATACGAATTTTTCAAAAGTTCAGTTTATATAAATAACTACAAGGCTGTGCCTATAAAACAAATTGCCAAATTAGTTTAAAATATTTTATAGATAGAAACAGTATTGCCGGATATGTATAATAAATATTCGTATTGTTTTCGTTTTGCACTTTAAATGTCATGAAAACATCAAAATCGGTAAAAATATGATTTCAAAATCCTGTTGCGAAAATAATTCCTTACCCTTAATTTCAAAACCCAAATTGTTACCGGTAAATTCGCGACAAAATACCCGTATTTTCACATAAAGGTTTTTTACTATACCGGTATAGGTATAATGTTATTGTCGTCCTGCTTACCGAAACTACAACCGAAAAATACGGGTATCAACCAGTATTTAACAAAAAGGTATAAGTCCCTGGTTCGCATTTCTTTTTTGCGTAGCCCAAATATCTTCTCTAAAAAATCGCTTTTCCGATATGGGCACTCTTGTAGTTGTATTTTCTTATATCGTTTTAATTTAATATTCATCTTCAATACCGCTAAGAACAACCTATTCAATTATTCGGATTGCCTCCTGCGCACTGTCTGATCAGCATAATCTTTTTTTAATATTTTAGCGATATCTTTAATATTAATCTGTTTTAGTGACATTTCGTCGTTTTTTGAACACAAATTCTAAAGAAAGCAAACAAGTTGAAAATTTTAATACATATTGGATATAAAGTTGCAACAAGTATAATCGTATATACATACTTCAAAATGATCTACATCCGCTCTAAATCTCAACTGCATAATAACTTCTGAGAAATCAAAAACCGATCGCTAGGCACAGGTATTTGAAAGCAACTAAATAAAAAGGAACCAAAAAACAAACATTAGCGAAAAAATGAACGTAAAATTTAAGAAAACAACTTCTTATTAAAATATAGGCTATTTTGCCAGTGGCGGCTCCTATGCGCTTAAAAATATGTACAAAAACTAAGTATTGCTTTTACGCGGTACGAAACAGATCGATTTACACATATGTTAAAATACATTGGGAAATATTGCAAAGTTACCTCCGTTGCCGAGTTTGAAAAGAAATAACTGTCAATTTAATGCAATTGACTGGTAAGATTGGTTTGCTGATTGATAATCAAATATATTTCCGTGCTCGTCCAGCGCGAGTTACAAATGCAACAACAAAAACCGCACCAGAACCATCAGCATTTCCCAGAATTAAACAAAAATTATATGTCAACACCACACGCCACAAATAAAATTGCACTTTGCAATCTATTCAGTGTCAATGCACAGGTGATATGAGCAAATTGAATAGTCAGCGTCTGCTGTACATCTGCTCCCACGATCACCTTTGCACATCAGATGTAACATTAAAAATTTTAAAATTAGAATAAGTCAGTTCGAAGCAGCTTGTCAATAAAATAGGTTGTAGAAATTTATCATTTGTGTTTTTTTATCATTCAAGGTCATATAGACTTATAACTGGTGCAGTCGAATAGGCCTGGTTAATGTTTTTGTGTTAATTTCTATAAAACGGAGGTTTTACCGTATTAATGAAAAGTGATTAATTGTACGGGGGTATACCGTAAATAAGCAATCGCGAGTCAAATTAAAACAAGACAGTGAGATTCATCTCTTTAAAATCAGGGAACCATACAAGAAAAAAACAATTTGACAAGCCCAAGCAATTCATCGAGAGAACATCGACTGAAGAACATCGGACTCCATTGGACTTCAACGGAACATTGAAGGCAATGAAAAGTATTCTCATATTATTCTGGTATGTTGAGTCAAATATTATATCTACTATTATAAAACAACATTAATTTCAAATCCATTATTAAGTAATAGAAGAGGGAAAAATAAATAAAATAATAAATAAATACGTATATGTACGATTCGTATTCAAATTAATATTTCTGTGAAAAAAATATATTATATTATAAAAGCAAACGTAAAAACAACTGTATTTAAATTTAAGTATGAATTACTAATTTTGTATTTTTATATTGAGAGAGAAATCAACTTAAATTTTAATATTTATTATATAAGATCTGTTAAACCAAATTTTAAGAACTACTACCACCTAAAACATTTACACGATTTAATGGCAGGTGATAAATCCCCACCACGAAAGCACTTCGGAAGATTATTCAGAAGCTGACCCTAGGCTTCTTGAAAACATTTCGGGCGAACAATTATTATCTAACGAAAGTACATTCCCCAACATGAATCCACCAGTGAACCCGGCAGCTCAACCGGAGGACCAAATAAATTTCAGAGATCTTTTCGATTCTCTACGAATTCCGGACATAATAAAGGATTTACCTCGTTATGATGGCAACCCAAGACTTCTTCACGAGTTTATTAACAATGTCGAAGAAATACTAATGTTCATAAGAAGTGCTAATGGAACCCCATAATCACAAATCATCTTGCGGGCTATTAGAAACTAAATCGAAGGACCTGCAAATGAAGTTCTGAACATGTACGGAACATCATTAAATTGGGGCGACATAAGACAGAACCTAATATTGCACTACTCCGACAAATGCAATGAGACGTCCCTTGTAAAAGACCTCCACCAATTTCAACACCTTGAAAGGTATAGACAAAACTTTTCACAAGCTAAAAGAACTCAAAAGTAAAGTTACGTTTTTAATGCCTACCTTAAGACAAAAAAGAGGACTTTTAACAGAATAGGCACAGTTATCAAAATTATAACAGGAATCATGGATGCAGAAGATGCTACAAATCCAAACAAACATATAGAAATCTTAAACCAAAAAGACGAACACCTTCTCAACGAATTTACAACTAAATCCAAATTGAACACGCAAATCATTGAACGGTTCAAAAATATAACCGACCACATTAATCACCAACAACATTTTTACAAAAATATCTTCAAGGTTCTCAAGACCAAACAATTAACTTGATACGTTCTAATACTAACACACTTATCTATATCCAATACCTTAACCAATTGACCTACTGACAAACCACATACGTGACATTTCTGAAGCTGTTGTCTTAGCCAAAATAAACATAAAGTCAAGCGAACATTTTTACGAAATATTAGAGTTACAAGCCTACTATAATGGCTCTTGAATAATCTTTAATATCAGTATCCCTGTCCTATCACAAGAAAGCTTTTCACTTTTCCATAAATAAAACTAAAGAAATAATTGTCAAACCATTTGTATTGTTTAATGAAAATAGAACCAAAATTCAATATTTTGACTCAAAATGCCCTAGATTAGAGAATACATTTCTTTGTCAAGAGTCTTCAAATCAAGAATCAGTAACCGAATCAACATGCATCGGAAACATAATGAAAAACTCCCCAGCAAGTTGCTCCGCTAATGATATTGGCGCAACATCTTCAATAACCCAACCCGAAAATAACTTCATCCTCCTGGTTAATGTTAATCAAACTCTCATCAAATCAACTTGCAACACTGCTCAACAAAAATTAAGTGGCACTCTACTACTTTACTATGAAGATTGCGAAGTGACTATAAATAAAATCACATATAAGAGAAAATATATACACCTACTTGGACCACATTAACATATTCCCAGCATCCTACAACTCCAATCCCCAAATTACTCAATTGAGACAATAAATTTAAATAAACTTAACGATTTCCAATTCTTACAGAAGAGATAATTAGATATATTAACTCGGGAGGCAAAACAAAGTGAAGGCTATATTGTCCTGATCATTTTAGCCCTTGCAGTCATAGCCTACATAGCAATATACATACGAAGAAGGTCCTACATCATTCAAAGCTCGAGCCCAGCCACCATAAAGATTTCTGACAACAACAACAACCGCACCAGAACCATCAGCAATTCCCAGAATTCCACAGAACTGATATTTCTACACTTTTCGTTACACGCCACAAATAAAATTGCACTTTGCGAAGTATTCAGTGTCAATGCACAGGTGATATGAGCAAATTATTTATTTTCATTCAAAGTCATATAGACTTATAACTCGCGATCGACAGAGAATATCTTGCCCAAAGTGTGCGCTTTAGCCAAAGATCTCATCAACTGATCATCAGATGCTTAGTCGAGGAAAATTGGCATAAAGATCTCGGCTTATTCCACTGCAAAGTGTATTTGTTTAGGAATTGAAACAAAATTACCGTTCGCTTTGTTATCGCTTTTCTGCTTGGGCCTAAGAGTACGGATTTGACTACAATTTTGCTCAAAAAATCATATTTTCTATTTTGTTATCGTAAACAAGCAAAATTGACGTATTTGGGGCTCTAAACATCTAAACATTTGGGTCTTAAACATCCAATGATTTTAGGAAACGATTGTCGTGTGATAAGTCGTCAATGGAAGATATCGTTGCCCTCTTAAAGTGGAAAGTTATGGGACTGACGCAGAGATGGCGTTCCAATCAGAAAAAAATATATATATTTCTTGCAGGTCAAGGGAAATAACTCCACATGTGAAAGAACTTCACTTCGAGTGGGAAATAATTTCACATTTTTGTATGAAGTTATTGCTCGTGAAGGTATCGTATCATTGGTTCGCATGAGAAGATTAAACTCGTCTTGAATGGTTTCACCCCTAGGAAATAAGGTGACAAACGTTTACCGAGACTCTGCTTCTTCCATGTCAACCGGTAAAAAAGTGGGCAGCTATCGGAATATTCTTGTCAATGCCTTAAAATTTTCCACCCTTTAAAGATGTTAATAATGATGTCTTGTTAGCTGACGTTCAGCCACTGCTAATTCGAATATTGGCGTCAATGCATAAATCCAATGGTAGCTACACTATTGTGATAAGTTTTGAACGGTGGATAGGGATGCCATATGCTGTAATACTAACTTTTTTGGTAAAGTTTTCAGGAGGAGTATATTGACTCGAATGGCTTCATTTATTCTACTGTCAACATCCCGTTACTGTAGTCACAGCACCTACATAAATTACACATTGAAGCCCATGCTAAGCTCATTTTGGTATTTTGAATTGGTTTTTTTTTCTAATTACTGCTTTGATTATGCTCGCATTTTATAAGACTTTAACTGCGAACTTGAGTCAATCTATTGCATTTTTTTTTACTCTCCGTAAATTTAATTTCAACACTTTTCCTTTAATACTATAAGAGAAAACTGGCGTAAGTAAAGTGTCTGCATTTATTCCAACGTGCATCTAGGTGTGATAGCCATGTTCCTTTTCAGGCGTGGAATTATGGCATAAACTCAATCTAAATATGAAGGGAAGATGATTTTTAACAGCACAGCAACTTTTCTGGATTTTCGTTGTCCTTAATCACAATTTGTTGACACACGTTAAAGAGTTTTGCAAAATTTTTTTTGAACTGCAACCATTATGGGACAACAAAAAAAGGTTATTTTCAATATCTTTTGTAACTTTTCCCATTTGCCTATTAAAGCTTATTTAAAGAAATTTGCTGGTGTATAGTTTTTAATTTCATTAAAAGTACAATATAAAAATTGTAGTCAGTTTTAATCGTCACTGTATATCGGTGAAACTTTTTCACTGAAAAAAACTATATCCAATACTTCTCGGTGCAATTGCGAGTAGTTTCGGCTGAACTTAAAGTGCTTAATGCAAATAGCACTGGACGGTCAATTGCAAAAATAACATGCGATAAAATTCCTCCTACTCCATAAGGACTGGCATCACAATGAGGTACAATTTCTTTTTGAGGATTATATATTCGAGAACTAATAGATTGTTCTCGAATAATAAGTTTTGCACTTATTAAACGCCTCATAGCAAGAGTCTGACCACTCAAATTAAACATGCTTTTTAGTTAAAATATACAAATTACAATTGTAAAATAAATAAACTTCAACTTTAAAATTAGCATCACTAGGTTTTATACCCATTTTTGTAATCACATGTCTCAGTTAATCAATACTTTCTTTAAGAAACTGACATTCTGTTAAGTTTGCTTGTATTTTGAATCCATCCAATTGCATCAAAACGGTCCCTAGGTTCCTTCTACAATCCGCTTTGTCACGTTCCCCAACCAAAATATCGTCCCAATAGCATTGCGGGTGCACATTTAATACCGAAAATTAATCGCCTAAATCGAAATAACCATCTGCCACCTCTAGTTGCTCATAAGCACCTTTCAAATCTAAAACACAGTAACATGTAGAACCCGAAAAGCTCGCAAAAATGTCATCAACACGTGGCAGCGGATAGTGGTCCGTCGTAACAAATTTGTTCATTGACACTGATAACCTTATTCTAGCTTTCGGTTTTTCCACAACCGAAGCGATGCCCACGTGTTGTATCTCTTGCAAAATATGGGTGCACCGTTCTCTTCTAACAAAATTCGATGCGCGTGCATCGGACGGAGCAAGTTAAAAGTTCGGGTTGTGGAAAAGAAAAAATGAATAAACTTGAAATTGTGTTAAAATTCGGGTGACATGTAGTATGCGTTACTGGATACGTAAATTCTTTCCCGTTAAATTTAAAATTCTCCTGAATTTTAGGAAATTCCTTTCTTATACTTTTGATAGAAATTTTAAGTTTTCTATTTTGTCTGTTCTAAATTAGTTTTGCTTTTAAAACAATTTCTTGTTTTGTTTAATAAAATTATGTGTTACATCTTCATTGTAAAAGAATCTATCTGGAAATTAATGTTATTATTACTAAATGATTGATTTAAAATTTTGATTGTACAATTATTGGTAATTGTTATTTAGTAGTTTCCTTTTAATTTTATTTTTCTATCATCACCTTGGCTTAACAATTTTTAATTTTTCATATTTTTAAAAATTATCGTACAATATAAACATCTTATATCTTCATTTCGACTTAATTTTTTTTTAGTTTACACTTAAATTATTACTTTGCATTTTGTAATTTGTTTGATGTGGGCATTGATGTTATTAGTTTAAAGTCTATATGTTTGCAATTGTGTGGAATTTTGATTCCGAGTATTAGTCTGTCTTCGTCGTATTTTAACAGTCCTGTTTTACCATCTTTAATCTTTAAAGGTCTAGTTCAGTGTCCATGATATCTGTTGCAGTTAACAAGTTGATCCACTATCGTCCTTATGCATGAAGCATTGTTGAATTTGTGTTAGTTAGCTGATCCCCTCTTCATAAATTAGATTGCCGAATCGGTCTAATAACACCTGCATTTATCGCCTTTCCTCTTCATTTAAATTATCGAGGTGTATATCCTTGCTTTTCGTGTTGAGTTCAAAACAGTCAAAGGTTGTTTGTATCATAAAATCTCTGTCTATGTTATGTACACATAACATACAAATAAGCGTACAAAATATTTTGTATTTGATGTAAATCTTAAAATTCTTTTATTTCTCGGTACAAATTCCCTGATATTTTTGTTTTATTCGATTAACTAAAATAATATAATATCTTCGTTAGGTTTCGCTTCGTATGTTGCGAAAGAATTTATTTCTTGAACTAACAATTCTATTTTATTATTAAAGTCTAAAATCGAACTTACTTTGAGGTAATTTATTTTTCTATACTCTGTCTAACATAAATTGGCAGTACAGGGAAGATAGGGATGTTTGTCTCTCATTCGCACTCTTTTGTTTTCCGTAAGGTGCTATTCCAACAAAAGCTCGTACAGGTTTTCCTGTAGAAAGCATTTCAAATTAATTAAAAATCTGAAAGAACAGTGTGTAGGGTTATCGTCCTTTTTTTTGGGTTGAAATTTTTATTGGAATAATTTGTTTTATTTACAAAATTCATAACATAAAACAAATTTACCTTATTCCACACCACCAAAAGGTAATATAAAAGGCACCGCTTAAGAACACAAATTGCACAGAACTCAAAAAAAAATACACTTTCAAAAATATAATTTACATAAAAACACTTAACTTCACGATCCAAATTTAGAAAAATACACGCGCACTACGAAAACCTACGCAAATAAACTTTTTCCTTAAAGAAAACAGATTACAATTTTGTTTAACGTATTTCACACACATTAAAAGAAAAGCAAAGCATCGAAACAAGATCCCTCCGATAACTTACTTACTTACTTTAGGTGGCGCTACAGTCCGGGGTGAACCTGGGCCTCAGTCAACAAGCTTTTCCAGCCAGCTCGATCCCTGGCTTGCTGCCTCCAGTTTCGCACGCTAAGTTGGCTGAGGTCCTCTTCTACTTGCGTGCGCCACCTGAGTTTTGGCCTTCCTCTACTGCACATGCACTCTACATAACCCAGCCATCTCAGTCTTTGGATCTTCACTCTTCTGGCTTGGTCCATGTCGCTGTACAGTCCATACAGCCTTTGTAGCTCCTCCTCCACTCACCATCAATGCAGATGGGACCGAAGATCGTCCGAAGAATTTTTCTCTCGAAGCAACCAAGAAGACCCTCATCCATTTTTGATAATATCCATGCCTCTGCGCCATAGAGCAGGACCGGGATTATTAAGGTCTTATAAAGGGTGACTTTTGTTGTCCGAGAGAGGGCTTTGCTACTCAATTGCCTTCTTAACCCCAAAAAAACAGCGGCTGGCAAGAGTTATACTTCGCTTGATCTCAGCACTGGTGTTGTTGTCTATATTTATAGCAGAGCCTAGGTAGACAAAGTCCTTAACTACCTCAAAGTTATATCTGTCAAGGGTGACGTTCTGCCTGAAACGTCGATATTGGTTGTCCTTTTTGCTTGACAGCATATACTTGGTCTTGCCCTCATTTCCGCCGCTTACGTCTCAATACTCGCGAAAGCGCCACTGACATCACGCTGCTTTCTCCCAATTATGTCAATATCGTCGGCGTATGCGAGAAGTTGGACGGACTTTTGAAAGATAGTGCCTCTTGTGTTTGCACTATTCTTTCAAGCACAAAGTTGAAAAAATCGCATGACAGCGCCTCGCCTTGTCTAAAGTCTCGGTGAGATCTTTACCGACCTTGATGGAGCAGTGTGCATTCTCCATCGTCAGCCCGCACAGACGGACGAGTTTGGCAGGGATGCCAAAACTAGACTTTGCTCTATATAGCTCGTCTCTATAGATGCTGTCATGTCTTAAAATCGATGAATAGGTGGTGTGTATCGAACTGAAGCTTATGGGTCTTCTTCAAGATCTGCCGTAGTGTGAATATCTGGTCGATGGTGGTCTTTCCTGGCCTGAAGCCGCACTGATATGGACCTATCAGGTTGTTGACGAACGGCTTCAGGCGTTCACACAATACGGCGGATAAGATCTTATATGCGATGTTAAGGAGACTGGTGCATCTGTAGTTAGCGCAGTTCAGAGGGTCTCCTTTCTTGACAATCTGACAAACAATGCTAAGGTTCCATTCTTCGGGCATACTTTCGTCCGACCATATTTTAAAGATTAGTTGCTCCTTACCAATTCATCGCCTGCCGCTTTGAAGAGCTCGGCAGTCAGGCCATCCGCTCCAGCAGCTTTGGTGGACTTAAGCTTCGATATAGCTATCTTCACTTCATCCAGGTTGGGTGGACGGAATTGTTGGTCATCATTGTCCAAGTTGAAAGGTTGATTCTGCCTGACAGCGGTATTTGGTCCGTCATCGCCGTTATACAGTTTGCAGAAATGGTCTTTCCAAATCCTCAGCATCGACTGCGATTCTACTACGATGTTCCCTTGTTCATCTATGCAGGCTTCGGTTCGGGGTATGTTTCTCCACGATAACACTCATCATTAAAAACTTTTTTCAAAGCTCTAAAACCAAAAGCTCCTCAACAGAAACCCAAGGAAAAGAGTTACTCAACAGACGCTTGGTAACTCTGAATCAAAGAATGTCTATAACAAAAAGGATCACTCACCCTGAGGCTAAAAGAATCCACCCGTGTCGTGCCAACAACAACGTCTCATTAGATCAAATAGCGCAGATCTATTACTTTGTTTCAAATTCCGAATCGCATTTAATTTTGCCTGAGTAAGTCATTTATGCATTACCCAGCGTTTTGCAGTCTGGGGAGGGAGAATAATTACTCACAGAAATATTTCAGGGTGTATTTAAATTTGCATGAGGAAAAAATGACGTAGAAGACTATCGTATGCATTCTTACTCAGGTAAAATTAAATGGGATTTGGAATTTGATAATTTGGCTGATAACTTTGGCCAAAACTTATCTATGCTTTCCTTCTTCCGAGTTTTGCTGTGATTTTCGTTTACACTAGTTTAGTTTTTGGGTCTGAATTTTAGTTTAGTTAATCCAAAATATTTATCAAACAATTGTATTTCAATGTTACTTCCCACTTTGTCTTTCTAATTATTTTATTTTTTTGCTTCGCGATTTTTTTTCGGTCCTTTCACTTTTGGAACTTATTAATTTTTTAACATAAAGATCCCATCGACTGCGCCACTGATATTTCTTGTTCCGGTTTCGGCAAAAAATTAATTTATTCACTTTATTCTTAGCACTACTTAATACATTGTTTGTTACAAAAAGACCGAGTATTGGCATATTTGCCAGTCCCTTTTACTGATTCTATTGTGCTAGCTCAGCGTTTCTCATGTTCCGTTTGTTGCGCGTACATCGAACGGAGTAAGTTATAAGTGCAGGGAAAGCACAAGATCGAATTGTGGGAAAAAAAATGAATCAACTTTTAATTGTGTTGAGGTTCGGGTATATCGGATGCTTCACCTCTACCAAAATATACCCCACCACATCAATTTTTGATTGGCTTTTTGTAATGGTTTATGTGCACAAATTTTCTCATACGTGTAAATTACTGTACTACATACACCGGTATGAATTTCCAATCGAAGAAGCTTATCACCACAAGACACTTCGATATGCAAGGAATTATGACCTTAACTTAACCAATTTGTAGCAGGAGAATTTCTAGACACGTGCAATATTTCTTAGAACTAAGTCGACTCTCGTCTGTGAAATTTACTTAGGCTAGCAAAGTGTGTGTGACAGTAACAAGGAAAGGAAATGGGGTTAATATAGAGTATGGGATTTACCGTGGAAATCATGAGTACCGAAATAGCAATAATCTCTTTTTTTTAGTCTTAAGTGACATTTGAAAAACCGCAACGCGTATTGCGTTCGATCGTCGACAGCTGCTATGTTTGAGAGACACCAAATGAAACGCTTGGAGTATATCTTAGGACTTAATGATTATTTCAATATTCTTACTTACTAACCCATAAAAACTACACTATGTAAGGAGTTGCCAATACATATCATATATAATATAATTTTAGTAAGCACCTTCTTGGTAGATAGCCCATGATTTATAGTATTTAGTTGCTCGCAAGTGCCAATCGTGTTGTGATCTTAAAAAAATTAAGTGCAATATTTTAAACTTTGAGTCCACTAAAATGAATCATATTTATGCATGAATGACCTGATATGCGGTTCGCTGAATCAGCAAATACTCCCTTTAAGTTTGATAAGCCGTCACTTCGTTGCAGTAATTGGTGTGTTTACTGGTTTTAACTCTTCGCACAGTTAGGGTACCAGCTGAATCTTTTAAAATATTTCTCTATGTCTCAAACCAATAAGTTACCTTTTAATTTCTTTTACTATTGGCTTTATTTCACTCTATTGGAAGTATCACTTTGTATTTACAACAAAATAGAAGAACGCTTGGCTAGAAAGCTAAGAATGTTAATTTTTAATTAATATATCTAATCCATTCTACAGCCTTGGTACTTCAATTCCTAACTTGCATGCTCTCTTCAAAGCAATTCCTTATAAAATCAGCATGATCTAATATATCATATATGATCAAATATCAATAACAACTTATCACAACATATACATACGACTATGTAGGTACACCCTATAAGTATTGAAAAGTTTATATAGTATATTAGTCTTTTCCATTGAATGATATTGTTTTTAATCTATGTTTGAGGTACCAACGAAATTGAAACTAAAAATTGAAAAATAATTGATATTATAAGTATGACATCATTTGGAAGTTATGAATAATCGAATATCAAAGTATATATGGCGAACCTAATTTTCCATGAGGATATCGCTTCAATTTCTATTCGAATGTTTTCCTCCAAGCCATCTGACATTTCTGGATTCTGGCAATTTTGCATACAGAAAAAATACCGGGTGTATTAGTAGAGTCAATTCAACGAAAGTTTAAATACTTATGCCGGTTCTAATTTTGCACTAAATTTTCAATTGATCGCTTATCGCGTAGGTTAGATTATTAATTGGAGCGCACGTCGAATTTCGGAATTTGGATGATTTGTTATCATTAATATACCTATAGTTACATTAATTATATTTGCCTCCCAATATTAGGAATAATGCATTCTACCCCAGAACTCTTTTTTAACGAAATAAAAAAAACCTGATAAATTTCAAACGATTCTAATTATAAACTAGCTGAAATGAGAGCGATCGGAGAGTCAGAAAAAGAACTACCTAAGAAACAGAACTTGTAATGCTATCCTCTAATTGTTTTCGATATTCCATATTCTACTACAATCTAGTTAATCCGAAATTGATCAGATTTAACCTGAACGATAAATCTAATGAAAATTAAAAAAGTGTGATTAGCCGTTTTTTTCCGTTTCTGCCAAGAAAGAACGGGTTGAGTTCAAACTTGAAGTGATTTGGAATATGAATATGTATTTATGTATTTAACAACGCGCATATTTCAGATCAAGAAGTATGTCATTAAGCATCAGCATCTAACTGCCTACCCAAATGCTGCACCATCAAGGTTCTCTATTAGGATGTAGTAATCAGTGGTGTACCAATTGAGGACCAACAAGCAAACAAATTATGTAATTTGACATCCGGGAAAATTTGCCTATGATAGTGGGTCCCTTTTTACTTTGCAGAAAATAATATTACGAATAGCACAAACAAATTCTTGGTCCACCCAAACTGCTGCAAAAACTTTTATTTTCAAATTCCACTACTTCTTTTTTCAAGAATTAGCAATTTGTCTCGACTGCTGATATTTTACTTATAATTGTAGTTTCATATATCGGGGCCACTAATAGATTCATGAGTTTTAGTGTAATCAGGAGTTCACAAAAACTTTGTCTACTGCGTGAATAATGCACATATATCATGTACAACTTAAATATGTTCGATGGTTTTGGATGCAGAAGAGCACCCGGCTAAGATGGATTTCCAGCAGGAGTAATAAAAGTGACTGCCCAGGCATGCCCTAACCTGCTGCTCAACATGTACAGCAGTTCCCGTGAAGAAGGAGTCTTCCCAAAGAGCAGGAAAGAGCAACGATTGGTACTGATCAGCAAAGGAAAAGGAGACTCAGACCCCCCCAATCAGCGTATAGGCCCTTATGTATGCTGGACACTGCGGGAAAACTGATGGAGAAGCTGCTCAAATCACGGCTCACTGATGCAGTACAAAGAGCAGGAAGGCAGTACGGGTTCAGGAAAGGACGCTCCACGGTTGGAGCTATTGAAGAAGTGGTGAAGTCTATTCAAACCGCCCAAGAAGGAAGTTACCGCTCTAAGAAGATCGTTTTGCTGGCAACCCTGGACGTAAGAAATGCATTCAACCCAGCTAGGTGGAGTGATATACTAAATGCGCTAGAAAATAGATTCAACATCCAGCCTATCTATCACATATGATGAAGTACTATCTCGGGGATCGGGAGCTGATCTACGAGACCACAGAAGGCCTACGAAGGAAGGAAGGAACATCTGGAGCAGCACAGGGATCAATCCTGGGACCAGACCTCTGGAACATCTCCTATGATGATATACTGCGGATGGAGATGCCCGAAGACACCTTTCTCGTTGGGTACGCAGACGATATTGCGGCAGTGATAACGGCAAGAGACACTGAAAACGCGAAAACAATGCTGAACCAAGTCATGCGACGAACAACCTTCCGGATGGATGAGCACGATCTTAGTTTGACAACAGAGAAAACTGAGACAGTCCTTCTGACGAAGCATCGAAACAAGATCCCTCCGATAACTTACTTACTTACTTTAGGTGGCGCTACAGTCCGGGGTGAACCTGGGCCTCAGTCAACAAGCTTTTCCAGCCAGCTCGATCCCTGGCTTGCTGCCTCCAGTTTCGCACGCTAAGTTGGCTGAGGTCCTCTTCTACTTGCGTGCGCCACCTGAGTTTTGGCCTTCCTCTACTGCACATGCACTCTACATAACCCAGCCATCTCAGTCTTTGGATCTTCACTCTTCTGGCTTGGTCCATGTCGCTGTACAGTCCATACAGCCTTTGTAGCTCCTCCTCCACTCACCATCAATGCAGATGGGACCGAAGATCGTCCGAAGAATTTTTCTCTCGAAGCAACCAAGAAGACCCTCATCCATTTTTGATAATATCCATGCCTCTGCGCCATAGAGCAGGACCGGGATTATTAAGGTCTTATAAAGGGTGACTTTTGTTGTCCGAGAGAGGGCTTTGCTACTCAATTGCCTTCTTAACCCCAAAAAAACAGCGGCTGGCAAGAGTTATACTTCGCTTGATCTCAGCACTGGTGTTGTTGTCTATATTTATAGCAGAGCCTAGGTAGACAAAGTCCTTAACTACCTCAAAGTTATATCTGTCAAGGGTGACGTTCTGCCTGAAACGTCGATATTGGTTGTCCTTTTTGCTTGACAGCATATACTTGGTCTTGCCCTCATTTCCGCCGCTTACGTCTCAATACTCGCGAAAGCGCCACTGACATCACGCTGCTTTCTCCCAATTATGTCAATATCGTCGGCGTATGCGAGAAGTTGGACGGACTTTTGAAAGATAGTGCCTCTTGTGTTTGCACTATTCTTTCAAGCACAAAGTTGAAAAAATCGCATGACAGCGCCTCGCCTTGTCTAAAGTCTCGGTGAGATCTTTACCGACCTTGATGGAGCAGTGTGCATTCTCCATCGTCAGCCCGCACAGACGGACGAGTTTGGCAGGGATGCCAAAACTAGACTTTGCTCTATATAGCTCGTCTCTATAGATGCTGTCATGTCTTAAAATCGATGAATAGGTGGTGTGTATCGAACTGAAGCTTATGGGTCTTCTTCAAGATCTGCCGTAGTGTGAATATCTGGTCGATGGTGGTCTTTCCTGGCCTGAAGCCGCACTGATATGGACCTATCAGGTTGTTGACGAACGGCTTCAGTCGTTCACACAATACGGCGGATAAGATCTTATATGCGATGTTAAGGAGACTGGTGCATCTGTAGTTAGCGCAGTTCAGAGCTTCTCCTTTCTTGACAATCTGACAAACAATGCTAAGGTTCCATTCTTCGGGCATACTTTCGTCCGACCATATTTTAAAGATTAGTTGCTCCTTACCAATTCATCGCCTGCCGCTTTGAAGAGCTCGGCAGTCAGGCCATCCGCTCCAGCAGCTTTGGTGGACTTAAGCTTCGATATAGCTATCTTCACTTCATCCAGGTTGGGTGGACGGAATTGTTGGTCATCATTGTCCAAGTTGAAAGGTTGATTCTGCCTGACAGCGGTATTTGGTCCGTCATCGCCGTTATACAGTTTGCAGAAATGGTCTTTCCAAATCCTCAGCATCGACTGCGATTCTACTACGATGTTCCCTTGTTCATCTATGCAGGCTTCGGTTCGGGGTATGTTTCTCCACGATAACACTCATCATTAAAAACTTTTTTCAAAGCTCTAAAACCAAAAGCTCCTCAACAGAAACCCAAGGAAAAGAGTTACTCAACAGACGCTTGGTAACTCTGAATCAAAGAATGTCTATAACAAAAAGGATCACTCACCCTGAGGCTAAAAGAATCCACCCGTGTCGTGCCAACAACAACGTCTCATTAGATCAAATAGCGCAGATCTATTACTTTGTTTCAAATTCCGAATCGCATTTAATTTTGCCTGAGTAAGTCATTTATGCATTACCCAGCGTTTTGCAGTCTGGGGAGGGAGAATAATTACTCACAGAAATATTTCAGGGTGTATTTAAATTTGCATGAGGAAAAAATGACGTAGAAGACTATCGTATGCATTCTTACTCAGGTAAAATTAAATGGGATTTGGAATTTGATAATTTGGCTGATAACTTTGGCCAAAACTTATCTATGCTTTCCTTCTTCCGAGTTTTGCTGTGATTTTCGTTTACACTAGTTTAGTTTTTGGGTCTGAATTTTAGTTTAGTTAATCCAAAATATTTATCAAACAATTGTATTTCAATGTTACTTCCCACTTTGTCTTTCTAATTATTTTATTTTTTTGCTTCGCGATTTTTTTTCGGTCCTTTCACTTTTGGAACTTATTAATTTTTTAACATAAAGATCCCATCGACTGCGCCACTGATATTTCTTGTTCCGGTTTCGGCAAAAAATTAATTTATTCACTTTATTCTTAGCACTACTTAATACATTGTTTGTTACAAAAAGACCGAGTATTGGCATATTTGCCAGTCCCTTTTACTGATTCTATTGTGCTAGCTCAGCGTTTCTCATGTTCCGTTTGTTGCGCGTACATCGAACGGAGTAAGTTATAAGTGCAGGGAAAGCACAAGATCGAATTGTGGGAAAAAAAATGAATCAACTTTTAATTGTGTTGAGGTTCGGGTATATCGGATGCTTCACCTCTACCAAAATATACCCCACCACATCAATTTTTGATTGGCTTTTTGTAATGGTTTATGTGCACAAATTTTCTCATACGTGTAAATTACTGTACTACATACACCGGTATGAATTTCCAATCGAAGAAGCTTATCACCACAAGACACTTCGATATGCAAGGAATTATGACCTTAACTTAACCAATTTGTAGCAGGAGAATTTCTAGACACGTGCAATATTTCTTAGAACTAAGTCGACTCTCGTCTGTGAAATTTACTTAGGCTAGCAAAGTGTGTGTGACAGTAACAAGGAAAGGAAATGGGGTTAATATAGAGTATGGGATTTACCGTGGAAATCATGAGTACCGAAATAGCAATAATCTCTTTTTTTTAGTCTTAAGTGACATTTGAAAAACCGCAACGCGTATTGCGTTCGATCGTCGACAGCTGCTATGTTTGAGAGACACCAAATGAAACGCTTGGAGTATATCTTAGGACTTAATGATTATTTCAATATTCTTACTTACTAACCCATAAAAACTACACTATGTAAGGAGTTGCCAATACATATCATATATAATATAATTTTAGTAAGCACCTTCTTGGTAGATAGCCCATGATTTATAGTATTTAGTTGCTCGCAAGTGCCAATCGTGTTGTGATCTTAAAAAAATTAAGTGCAATATTTTAAACTTTGAGTCCACTAAAATGAATCATATTTATGCATGAATGACCTGATATGCGGTTCGCTGAATCAGCAAATACTCCCTTTAAGTTTGATAAGCCGTCACTTCGTTGCAGTAATTGGTGTGTTTACTGGTTTTAACTCTTCGCACAGTTAGGGTACCAGCTGAATCTTTTAAAATATTTCTCTATGTCTCAAACCAATAAGTTACCTTTTAATTTCTTTTACTATTGGCTTTATTTCACTCTATTGGAAGTATCACTTTGTATTTACAACAAAATAGAAGAACGCTTGGCTAGAAAGCTAAGAATGTTAATTTTTAATTAATATATCTAATCCATTCTACAGCCTTGGTACTTCAATTCCTAACTTGCATGCTCTCTTCAAAGCAATTCCTTATAAAATCAGCATGATCTAATATATCATATATGATCAAATATCAATAACAACTTATCACAACATATACATACGACTATGTAGGTACACCCTATAAGTATTGAAAAGTTTATATAGTATATTAGTCTTTTCCATTGAATGATATTGTTTTTAATCTATGTTTGAGGTACCAACGAAATTGAAACTAAAAATTGAAAAATAATTGATATTATAAGTATGACATCATTTGGAAGTTATGAATAATCGAATATCAAAGTATATATGGCGAACCTAATTTTCCATGAGGATATCGCTTCAATTTCTATTCGAATGTTTTCCTCCAAGCCATCTGACATTTCTGGATTCTGGCAATTTTGCATACAGAAAAAATACCGGGTGCATTAGTAGAGTCAATTCAACGAAAGTTTAAATACTTATGCCGATTCTAATTTTGCACTAAATTTTCAATTGATCGCTTATCGCGTAGGTTAGATTATTAATTGGAGCGCACGTCGAATTTCGGAATTTGGATGATTTGTTATCATTAATATACCTATAGTTACATTAATTATATTTGCCTCCCAATATTAGGAATAATGCATTCTACCCCAGAACTCTTTTTTAACGAAATAAAAAAAACCTGATAAATTTCAAACGATTCTAATTATAAACTAGCTGAAATGAGAGCGATCGGAGAGTCAGAAAAAGAACTACCTAAGAAACAGAACTTGTAATGCTATCCTCTAATTGTTTTCGATATTCCATATTCTACTACAATCTAGTTAATCCGAAATTGATCAGATTTAACCTGAACGATAAATCTAATGAAAATTAAAAAAGTGTGATTAGCCGTTTTTTTCCGTTTCTGCCAAGAAAGAACGGGTTGAGTTCAAACTTGAAGTGATTTGGAATATGAATATGTATTTATGTATTTAACAACGCGCATATTTCAGATCAAGAAGTATGTCATTAAGCATCAGCATCTAACTGCCTACCCAAATGCTGCACCATCAAGGTTCTCTATTAGGATGTAGTAATCAGTGGTGTACCAATTGAGGACCAACAAGCAAACAAATTATGTAATTTGACATCCGGGAAAATTTGCCTATGATAGTGGGTCCCTTTTTACTTTGCAGAAAATAATATTACGAATAGCACAAACAAATTCTTGGTCCACCCAAACTGCTGCAAAAACTTTTATTTTCAAATTCCACTACTTCTTTTTTCAAGAATTAGCAATTTGTCTCGACTGCTGATATTTTACTTATAATTGTAGTTTCATATATCGGGGCCACTAATAGATTCATGAGTTTTAGTGTAATCAGGAGTTCACAAAAACTTTGTCTACTGCGTGAATAATGCACATATATCATGTACAACTTAAATATGTTCGATGGTTTTGGATGCAGAAGAGCACCCGGCTAAGATGGATTTCCAGCAGGAGTAATAAAAGTGACTGCCCAGGCATGCCCTAACCTGCTGCTCAACATGTACAGCAGTTCCCGTGAAGAAGGAGTCTTCCCAAAGAGCAGGAAAGAGCAACGATTGGTACTGATCAGCAAAGGAAAAGGAGACTCAGACCCCCCCAATCAGCGTATAGGCCCT
This sequence comes from Volucella inflata, assembly GCA_928272305.1. Classification (NCBI taxonomy): domain Eukaryota; kingdom Metazoa; phylum Arthropoda; class Insecta; order Diptera; family Syrphidae; genus Volucella; species Volucella inflata. Next base: position 36,734,783 of record OV743717.1, read on the forward strand.
TATGTATGCTGGACACTGCGGGAAAACTGATGGAGAAGCTGCTCAAATCACGGCTCACTGATGCAGTACAAAGAGCAGGAAGGCAGTACGGGTTCAGGAAAGGACGCTCCACGGTTGGAGCTATTGAAGAAGTGGTGAAGTCTATTCAAACCGCCCAAGAAGGAAGTTACCGCTCTAAGAAGATCGTTTTGCTGGCAACCCTGGACGTAAGAAATGCATTCAACCCAGCTAGGTGGAGTGATATACTAAATGCGCTAGAAAATAGATTCAACATCCAGCCTATCTATCACATATGATGAAGTACTATCTCGGGGATCGGGAGCTGATCTACGAGACCACAGAAGGCCTACGAAGGAAGGAAGGAACATCTGGAGCAGCACAGGGATCAATCCTGGGACCAGACCTCTGGAACATCTCCTATGATGATATACTGCGGATGGAGATGCCCGAAGACACCTTTCTCGTTGGGTACGCAGACGATATTGCGGCAGTGATAACGGCAAGAGACACTGAAAACGCGAAAACAATGCTGAACCAAGTCATGCGACGAACAACCTTCCGGATGGATGAGCACGATCTTAGTTTGACAACAGAGAAAACTGAGACAGTCCTTCTGACGAAGAAGAAAATCCCGACACAAATAGACTTCAAAATTGGCTCTGAAGTCATCAAGAGCAAGGACGCGGTGAAGTATTTGGGATTGAGGCTTGACGCAAAACTAACTTTCCGGCAACATATAAAGTACGTAGCAGAAAGAGCCTCTAGAGTTACAGCATCAATCAGTAGATTAACGGCGAACATAGGTGGTCCAACGCCAAGTAAGCGCAGGCTACTATTAATGTCGACAATGCGGCAGTGCAAAGACGTGGAGCTCTACGCGTGGCTAGCTCTTACCGAACGGTGTCGGAACCAGCCGTCCTAGTAGTCGCAAGAGTGACTCCCATCGATCTACTAGCGGCACAAAGGAAGTACGTCCACGAAAACAAGGCGGAAATCGGATTGGAAACGGCAATCGACCAAGCAGAGCGGCAAACGATACGGAAGTGGCAAGAGCGCTGGATCTTGGAAAGCAGAGAAAGGTGGACAGCGAGGCTGATAAGAAACGTGGCTGAGTGGAAAGATCAGAAACACGGTGAGGTCAACTATTTCTTCATCCAGTTCCTCACCGGAAACGGAAATTTCAAAGCCTTTTTACATAGGATCGGCAAAACGGATAGCACAGCCTGCCAGTAGGGCAACTTCCCATCAGACGACGTACATCACACATTTTTTGCCTGCAGAAGGTGGGAAGCCCAATGCACAGCACTGGAAAATAGCATTGGTGCCTTCAACCCAGAAAACATAGTGGATAAAATGCTGACGAGTGACCTGAACTCGGGAAGAATTTGCCAGTTTGTGGAAGATGTTCTCAGAAGAAAGAAAAGAGAAGAAGAACAATACTGGGAAGACACGTAAACCCGAAAGGGTATAGGATTACAGCCCCTTAAAGTAATGCGATGAGCGGTCCCAGGGGGTTGTGTCAGAAGCCACAGGGTCCGAAAGCATGCGGAACGAATCGGACACACGAGGATGGTCAACGCCAACAGACCTCCTTATGGTGCGTAAGGCATTTCTCCTCCCCCCAAAAGGAAAAAATAAAAAAAGCCCCTATTATAGCCCCTAAAGAGACAAACATATCTATCAATGATGCCAGAGATGAGTGTTCTTACTCCTTACGAACTCAATTCCCGCTGCTCTCCGTCCTCTTCTAGAAACTTAATAGTCTTAATTTTAAGAAAAGTGTTATTCAGACCTCTATCGTCGTACCTACTTTTACGTTTCATGCCAATCTTAGTAAGCTTCTATTCGATATTTGCTTTGGAACACCATCACATCAGTTATGGCTTATGGCTTGCTGATAACATTCCCACTGGTCCTCTTTACTTAAAAGTTTTCAAGGAGTTGACGCAAAATCCCACTCTTCTAACATTTAAAATCGCGATATCTTCAAAATTGTATTCTGTAGACATTTTTGTTTAATATATTTTTCTAATAACACCGTTTAAAGCAAATATACGAAACGCATCGATTGTATAATATGTTATTCAATTTAAAACTTTGTTCGGATATGTTTCCAAAGGTGTGTGACAACAAATTAACGTTTTCCGCACCAAAATATGCTTGTGCCCGTTTCTGTTGTTCATATTTTTATTTCCATTTTTTTCATTTTATTTCAACTATTTAAAATCAATTGATCATTATTTTACAATGGATTAATGATATAAAACAAACTCATAGATAGCATTCCTTAAGTCACAATTTGAACCCTATTGTCAAATAAAAAAATAGTGTAGGATAATTAAAAAACTAAATACCGAAAATAAGAAATTAATAATCGAATAATCAAACAAATGCTTTGTAATTAAGAGAAATATAGCTTTCTTCAAACTCTTAAATACTAAGTTGATCTTATTTGCAACTTTAATTACTATGATTAGATCTAAAATCATGATAACATATATTATTATTAATGTTTCTTACCTGTTGCTACTTCATCTTTCGCAAAACTGCTATGGCTTATTTGAGGTATTCTGTCAGGTTTTTTTTCGGTTTCTAATTGTTTCTTTTTATCGAGCTCATCATACATGGATCTAACTTGGGAGTAAGACCTTACATTTCCTAATTTAGAAATAATTTAACATTTTTTAAACAGAAATAAACGGTATAAAAATTTGGATGCGATGATAAATACTCTCTATTTAAATTATTATTATGTATTATATTTCCAGCATATAATTTTTTTTATAAAAGTAGTTCCTCATTAAAAGGTTAATTTATCGGCTTGGATAATTTGCTGAAGCCGAGAGTGTGTACAACCACAGTATAGTCAAATAGGTGTTTGGCCGCGACGACAAACTTGTTTCGCATGAAATCAATAACCAAACACTAGTTGAAAACAATTTTATTGGTGATGCTTTAAAGTTTGAAAATACACTTGACGAATAAGCAAGTAAAAAAAAATATATAAGCCGCTGTTCCGAAAACATCGCATAAAAACTTTTATATAATATTATATTCTAATAAAAATTACCGTCATACAAATTAACATCGTCTTCCTCAAATTGATGATGTTTCATTGACATATCGCTATAATACGAGCGTTTATGCAGCTGAGGTATTAAATTTAACCACATTGAAAGTTTATGACCCCTATAATGGCCAAGCGTTTCCACCTGATGCCCTGAAAGTAAGAATGTAGTTATACAATCATAAACATACAGAGTTTTTGAAACATATATTCAGTAGTCCATGACCCATATATCATTAAATATATACTACATATATACGATGATTGACATAACTGTATGAGTATTTCACCAGTTACGTTTAGCTAGAAAATATCTTGTTCTTATTTATTTAATTCATTAATACTTACAAGCTATTTTTTACATCTACTAAGTTTTTATTTTTATTTTTATTTTTTTTAAAGTTAAGAAGTAGGTAGTTGAATGAATAATAGCAAGTACTTTTGTAGAAAGATAAACTTCGAAAAACACTTTACAACTGTCAAAAACTTTTTAATTCAACTTTTAAATTCTTTATTGTGAAAAATATATTCTATCAGGTGAAGGAAAATTAAGGAGAAAAAAAGGGCGATGTACCGATTTACATTAGTTTTGAATGCAGGGTGAGTTCAGCTAGGAAAGAATCTCGATACTTTAGAAAACGTCAGAAGTGTGTTTGAGGTAAAGTCGATGAGCATTCATAGCGAAATGGGTATTGACGATTAAAACTTTGAATGGTGATGCTACTTGCAATTTCGATAATGGCGAAAGAACAAAATAAGACCGGAGACAATTCGTGTACATTAACATTAACAGCAAAGGCGACTTCGTCACATTGAAGATTCTACGCGTTCAAGTGCAGGCCAAGACATAACGGAGTATGTGAGAGTTGAACTAGCTACAAAGTGTGCTGATTTTTGATTATTGATGAACACTGAGATCAAGAATAAGGCAAACAATTTGATGTTTTTGGCGAACAACCAAATGTTTTTTACTACCTTTGGGAAATTTTAGTACTACCTATAATTTCCCCTAGTGGTTTGTTGTGTACAAATCTCAAGCACTTTAAGAAGACTTTGCAACCATTCCTGGTTGCTGGGACTTTTTTAGGCGCACTCTACGCGGAGTCTGCAATTACTTCTTCGGGATGCAAGTGCACCGGTATCGCAAACATATAAATAAAACGTGCACAAAATCAAATCTATAAAAGATATAGCACCAGAAATGTTTTGTTATTTGTACGAGCTTCGCCGTGATTAAAGTAGAAAGTGATAGATCAATAACAACATTGTTTTTTAGATGTCTATAAATCTGTTGATAGGATAATTTGTATTTCAAAATGTCTGAATCTTCATTAAAGAAGATATGCCGGCAGTAAATTACTTGGTATGAGAAATATGGATCGGACTTTCTTACAAACCAATAATTGCTTCTGTGCTTACTTTGTCGACAAATTTCTTTTACGAACAAGAGGTTTTTGAGACCTGGGCTGCACAAGCATTTCAATAATACGCATGCTGATAAGAAGAATACAAATGTATACTATTTTCAAGGACTGGAAAAGCAATATTAAAAAAAACAGCCAACTGTACTAAATGCATTTGCCCTATTATCAAAACATATACCAATACTCGTACGCGTACGTGTCATCTATAAGTAGGAAAACTAAATATCACACACAATTGGGCAGAAGTTTCAAGTTTTACATAAATGAAAAAGAAAAATCATCAGCTTATGACACATATAGTATGAGGGCGGGTCAATAAGTCCGTGACTTTTTGAATTACTGACCTCTTTACTGAAACAGCAACACTGCTCCTGTCAACAGGCATCTGTCAGTTGACTCCTGTCAAAATTTAAACTTGCTGCGTCAGTTAGTTTGTGTTTGACAGCTATTTTTATCAGACTACTCACTAATTTGAGGAGAAAATGGAAAAATGTGAATTTCGTGTGCTTATTAAGCATTATTTCTTGCGAAAAAAAACCATTACCGAGACCAAGGCTAAGCTTGATAAATACTATGGGGACTCTGCACCATCGATTTCAATGGTAAAAAAGTGGTTTACTGAATTTCGTTGTGGCCGTACAAGCACTGAAGATGCCGAACGTCCTGGACGCCCAGTTGAGGTCTCTACACCCGAAACAATCGAAAAAATTCACGATATGGTGTTGGCCGACCGAAGATTGAAAGTGCGAGAGATTGTGGAAGCCGTAGGGATCTCGCATGTCTCAGTGGTTTCAATTTTGAATGATCACTTGGGCATGAGAAAGCTTTCCCCAAGATGGGTGCCGCGTTTGCTCACAGTCGACCACAAACACATGTGCAGTTGCCATGGCAAAAATCCATGAATTGGGCTATGAATTGCTCCCTCATCCACCCTATTCTCCAGATTTGGCTCCGAGCGACTACTTCTTGTTCCCAAACCTGAAGAAATGGCTTGGTGGAAAAAGATTTGACTCCAATGATGAAGTCATCTCGCAAACAAAGGCCTATTTTGAGGACCTCGACAAATCAGTTTTTTGGAAGGGATACAAAAATTGGAGAAGCGTTGGACAAAGTGTATAGAGCTCAAGGGAGACTACGTTGAAAAATAAAATTATTTTTTTATCAAAAAATCGGTGTTTTAATCCAAAAGTCACGGACCTATTGACCCGCCCTCGTACTTGTTCAAAATATTTACAATTCCAAGGTGATCAGTATACCGAGTTGAGTTTGAGATCTCTTCGCAAAAACAGGTACTAAAGATATATCAAGTTTGGAAAGGGAATCGTAGAATTTACAACTACAGAAGAGTGAGCAATGCTAATTAACTTTCCAAGAAGAGAAATAGACTGCGCATAACTGAACTTGCCGGTCTACGCCCGATGACGACATTCAAACTTTATTAGCTTCAACCATCTCATTCATTTCTCTATGCATTACCTATTATTTCTTATCTTTTTATTGTTTTATTTCTAATTGACTTTGTGTTAATTTAAAATTTAAAAAGACGATTTGTTGTAATTCCACATTTGTTTGTCGTTTTATTAATTTCCACTTTATGAATTTAAATAGATAAATACCCAAATTTCTTAAGTACAGACAATATGCAACAATATTTTAATAATTTACTGTTATAGGATACCGGGCTGTTTGGGCTTGGATTATTTTATCCAAACTGTGCTGAATTTGATCATACGAGTTGGTGCAAGAACATAGACCTTGATGTTGAAAATAGTACAAGTCAATTCTTGTATCGATTGTAGGGAAAAAAGTAAAAGTCTTGGGTAACTGTTTATGAGCAACTGCTTTGCTTTATTTCATTCCTCTTATTTATACTAACTTAAAAACTAAAAAATGCTTAGTTTACAAATAATTAATTAAGAGCAAAATGAATATCGAAAATTGCTGAGTTTTCATTCCTTTTAAAGCGAATGAATCCCGAGGTTGTTCAACCTCAGGCGGCAATAAAATTTGATTTGTTTATTTCTGCGTGACCATGCATACGTAATTACATTACAATTGTGAGTTTAACAACAGGATTGATGGCAGTGTTTTCTTAGATAAGCTTTCAAATCATTGTATAGTGTAGCTGTTGTTTTCTTACCTCAAGTGGGTATAAATTCAGTTTTTTTTTCAAAAATTGTACAAAAAAGAAGAAAGACATTTGAGCGCAGTGATTATTTCGCTGCATATATGGCATCCAACATTTAATGAGGAGACTAAATTGTTAGTGGGTTATGGCTTGTTATTTTTTTCTGGTCAACACAAACCTTACTTGATTTTTGTTGGCTGAAAAAATGTTTGCACGGTTATGCTTCGAACTCTCTATCTCTCATGGAGATGATAGAGCAATTCAACATTTACCACTGTAGCCACCCTACCTAAAAAGAGGGTTATCGGTTACTAAAAGAATAAATAGTAACTGGATTAGAAGGTGAAGAAATACCTGCTACAAAGGGTTTACACTTGTAAAAGCGCATAAATAAATATGAATCAGTAATATATGTAAGATAAAATATATATATGAATATATGTAAGATAAAACATTTACCAATTGAAGAATAAAAATCAACTCCCCAAAACTGAACAACTCCGAAGAACGAGGACAAAAACAAATCTAATATGCCAAAAAACAATACTGCTGGCATAAGTTTGAGTAGTTAAAACAAATACTGGATTGGACAAACAAAAACTCACTGGAGATATGGGAAATGGAAATCGGAATTTCTATTGCTCTTCTCCGAAATTTAAAATAAAAATAACGATGTACAGTCCCAAATGAATTAAACATTATATGTTGGAGTGATAGAGGCATTCGGGGGAAACAATAACAATTTTCACTCTTTTTAGGATATGCAATATTGACTTGGCATTAGTACCAGAAACTTGGTGAAGTTGAACTGATAATTTATCTAACACTCTGTAGTTTGTCGGTTTACTTAAATTTTAAGTCATGGCCGGGTTACATAGTTTAGGTAGGTTAATGTAGTGTTAACATAAATTTGAAAAAGAAAAATAATAATAATAAATAAAAAAAAGAGATGGGTAACATAAAACAAAAAAAGTACGTATTTAATTACATATCCTAGTTTAAAATAATCTAAGTAGGTTAATAATTATTTTGTAAGTAGTTTTAGGTTATATAGAATATAAACAAAGTGTCCTTTTACTAATTTTTTGCTAAAAAAGTAAGTTTACGTCGAAAGACGTAGTTAAGTTTTTATGTTTAGCTTAGAGCGCTCTTATAGTGCCAGTAAGTAAAATTTAGATGAATTGAAGTAAATGAAGCTAGTTTTTAAGCGTTTTTTTGTTTAGCACTTAAGTATCAATAAATGAATCCGAATAAAAATGCACAAAAAAAAAAACAGAACGAATATGTTGGAGATGACCCCGTTTCATGGTGATGGCACGGGGCATTTTGCAAGCACAGCTTCCTTTTCGTTGTTTTGCGGTAGTCGGCTAGTGATTTGAGAGCTGTATTTCTCTCATTTAAAGAGTTGAATATTGGAGCGTCGTTGACTGCTCTTTCTTTATTTTTTGACCTCGAGATCAGATGAGATAAGATCAGATTGGGGAAGAAAGATGGCACCAAAGAGAGCTTCTACGAGCAAGACCTACGAGTATGATATTAAAATTGTAAATTGGACTCAGGCTTATTAGCATTGTCATAATTAGCACCCGGTTTGAAAAAAAATAAAATGAATTTAGCGATTTTGAAAATGTCTGACTTTGTTGAACCAACGTTGCATGTAATATTGTTTGCGGAAATAAATTTCTGCTACAGAAATGTCAAGAATGATGCAGAAGGCTTTCGGCAGCCAGGCCTTGTAACAATACAGTCATAACAAGTAGTACAAGTAATTTTAGAAAAGGCAGAGAAAACGTGGAGGACAAAAATCGCCTTGGACTGCCATCAACATCAACTGATGAACAGCACGTCAAGGAAATCAAAGATTTGGTGCTCAAAAATGTTTATATTATAAACATTTCATTTGTATCAGTTCAGACCATTTTGAAAAAGTGAAATAAATCAAATCTCGTTTGGTTTCAGAAACCAGAACTCATGTCGTTCCACAACCACCTTATTCACCTGATTAAGCACCGTGTGACTTCTGGCTGTCCTCTAAGCTAATGGCTTTGAAAGCCATTACGGAAATCGACTTTAACGACTTTGCCTTCAATGTTTTATATAAGAAGAAAAAACAGAAATGTTAAAGCTTATAAATAATTTCACTTAATTTGTTGATTGCAGTAGTAGAGTATCTACAGCTGAGTCGTAGTTAATACCGTTTTACTTTGAAGCTTTTTACGATACACATATGCAAACATGTGATAGGTATGTACATATACAAGTAATTTTATACGTATTTTCTTAAATAGGTCACAAATATATTGGAATATATATATTAAAGAATTTATGTTATTCTTACCTAATTCTAAAAAAAGTTGATCCACTGAATTATATGCTTCCCAAACTGGCAAATTTTCTATAACATTTTTATTCGTTTCCTCATTATCATTAAGCATAACATCAAGATTTAAATGATTTCTATGCATGTACGGATACATTTTTCTACTTTTTTCTTGTATTTCTTTGCTCATATTTTTTTTTGAGTTGATATGCGCTAGCTGCATGTTTGACAATTTCAGCTTGGATTCATATTGTTGAAAATTTGGATTCAAGATGACAGCTCTTAATGAAGCTTCAACTTCACGCTTCCGTTTTGAAAGTCCTAAATTTCTAGTTTTTGAATTATTATCTTTTGTATTATTTTCGATCAGTCGCTTATTGAAAATAATTTTGGAAACATTTTCAGGAGGAGCCTTAATTGTCTCAGGTTCTTTGGTTGACGTTATCTTAGATAAATTTGGATTTCTATTATAAAATAAAAATACATTTATGGAATCGTAAATTCTTATTTGCAATTTTAAAATTCATTTGTTCATACCCGGTTTTTACGAAATTCCCCAAATATTTAAGCATGGTAAGACTCAGTACTCGCTCTTGTGAAGAATAGTTTCGGGGATATAGTGGTGACACTGGTAAGCCTAGCCAAAAAGGGATATCCTCTCCCCGCACAGATCCAGTTCTCTTTCAAATTAATTAAATTTAATCAATAAGCGTGTTGCCTTGGTATGAGAAATGTGTTTTTTTAATTACCAACTTGAATTCTTCTTCATTAGTCTTATATTTGAAATGCAAAAAAAAACTTTGCCCGCCGCAGAGACTATGCATGTATCCAACTTTAATAAGATGTGAAGCTGTATGCCCATCACTCAAAAACGACAATGTAGCATCTCTAGAGCTAAAAGGATTTCTAACTGTTTTTTCCCAGTCAGTATATTCATTCTGAAAATTAAAATACAAATCTTAGCATTTATTTTCGATGATGCTTATATATATTATAATATACAAAAGTGGTTTGTATGCACTTAATATTCCTGTTTAGTCGCATTAGTTTTTGCGGCTTTCAGTTTTAGTGAAAAATATCTTCCCGACATATTCGCTAATTTATTTTACTAAAACTATACGTGTAAGTATTAAAGCAATAAGAAATCTATAAGTTCCTTCACGTTATGATACATATATTAGATCCTATTAATATATAGAAATAATTATCGTTTAATTAAATATCAAATATATTAATTTATCAATATGGAATCAATTTAAATAATTTTGAGCACGATTATTGATTTATATTTGTTGGCAATGTAAGGATATCATTTCGGAAGTAGTGTCATCCGAAATTCAGAATTCTAGAGACAAATATACTGCGGCGATCAAGTAATGATTCTACGATAAATTATATATGAATTTAAACCAAAAACTTACATACACAACAATCAACGTGCAATATTTTCCATTTAAAGTTTGCACTATTTTGAAAATTTCTCGAGAATGGTGCCTTTTTTTCTTCAAATGAGTGCATTTAAATATAATCCAACCGATTTAAACTTTCTAGCAATTAAACAAATTCACAATCCACAGCGTCTTACAAAACTTACAAAATTAAATTTGCTTACTTCCACTAATGCAGCTACTTGCATAAATTTCAATAAGAACTGTTCTACCACTTTAAGCAGTGCAATAGGGCATCCCTTTTAACTCCAGATCAACAAATGTGTTTCCCTGAAGAATTTTGAATTTCTTATCCTGATATCCCCTATGCTCATCTATACATTGTACCAAACAACGTGTATTTCAATCACACATCTTCAAAAATAAGTATTGAGGACATGGTTGTGGACCAATATTATGAAAATGTTTGTCCTATTATGGTGTGCGCCGTGCAGCAATGACTTATAATATTCTCGCAGTTTGTCGTAAGGGGCGACTCTATGGCGATCATCATAACAGGTGCTTATACCTTAAATGACCCGAAGGCGCATTAATGTCCTGCGAGGCTTCCTAAACACGTAATCGGGCTCATACCTGTAAAGTTTTCGACCATTTTCTATGCTGATTTACCAGCATAAACTAGCGAATTCCCCCCAAAAAAATAATCAATAAACGTCAAATCACAAGACCTTAGAAGTCAATTTACAGGTTGTTTAGTTGGAATTATGCCTTCATTGAAGGTTTCCTTTAACAAGCTGATTGTTTCCTTTGCTGTATTGCACGTAGTGCCATCCTGCTGGAACTGCATCTCTTCCACATCAATGCTATTCAATCGGTACAAGTCATTAGTCATTGTTCGGGACTTAACTGCGTTCCAATGATCGCATGTGTATTATCTAGGCTCCAAATGCGAAAATTGTCCTTATTGACATACTCAAAAATAAGCCCCATCGCTAAACAGAATTTTTAGGTAAAACAGATTCAAACGGATTTAATGCCAGTGGATTTTGGGCTCGTTTATCGAAATTTCTGCTTGAATTCTCGCACAAGCCGCCGATGACCTGGCTCAAATTTTAATATATTGACTTCGCAATCGGAGGGTTCAGCGTTCAATCCCAACCGCACCTGAAAGACATTCTTTTTTCACGAAACTAAAATCAAGGGAGATGAATGGTTACCTAGAATACAAAAACAAGTCGATTTACACTAAAAATTAGTCTTTAATGTTGGATGCCACCCGTTGAGCGAAATAACCACTGAGCCCAAAGATCTTTCTCTCTTTCTTTCTTTCTATATGAATGCATTGAAATGCGAAACAAAACCATCCTTGCGCTTATAATCTATTTTCATAGAAGGAGAGAGCGTCCTCTGTCTATAACTTTTTCTTTAAGCAAATTCAACTTACAAAAATCATTTTCTTCCTCCAAAAGCAAATCTACCAAACAACAATTTACAGTTGATAATGCCATTTTCTCCTAATAATTATTTAAAATTAGCTGAATCTAACTGAAAAATAAGAATTTAAACTTTTCACACTTTTTACAACAATATTTACAATCTGCTTCATATCTGAATTTTTCAAGCGGAAACAATCTAATGGGGTTTTCCATTGGACAAAAAAAAAATTCCTTTTGCACTCTAGAGTAAAGATAACATTCCCTAGTCGAAGAAAAGCGGGTTATTTTGTTGCCTAAGAATGCGTGTATTAAAGAGAGAGGAATCAAACACAGTGAACGATAAAGGGAAAACAAGGAAAGAAAACGAATTTGTTCTTACCAGTCAGATATTTTATAACCCGACATTTTTGGGGTTACTATGCTGTGTTTTGCGATCGCTTTGCGGTTGGCTTTCGTATGGGCTATGGAGTATGTGATATTGCGGAATGGGCATACAATGATGTAGAGCAGTAGAACGATATGAAAGCGGAAGACTAGGAAGACTCGGTAGGAATCGAGTTATATGGACTGATGTCACAGATGCCACTGATGTGCACATAACAAGATTACAGTAAACAGATAACAACATGTACCTATATGAACAGTCATACTACCGATATAAGACAAACAAAGGAAACCAAGGACATCCACACTTTCACCCACAGAAAACAATGGCTAATATCATCTTCATTAACCAGCAAACAAAGGACAAACACTTATCAACACTTTCACTCAAAGAGAATTAATGTCAACCTTATCACTTAACTAGTAGAATATTCAAACAAAGAAGCATTCACTATAAATAGTTGATAAGTAACATTTTGTAATTAGCATTAGCAAAAAGTAAAATATCATATAATATTATTTGTTGACTCAATCCATGCGGAAGGAATTAACTGGGGTCTATATATGTACCTATAATTTTATAAAGTGGAATAATAATTGAGAAAAGGGTGAATTCTTGAAACCTTTCTCTGGATTCCAGTACATAACGCCAACGGCTATTGAATCTATTTCGGCCAACAGAAGGAGACATCGACATGATAGAAACTGCAGCACCCAAGGCTCGTATGGCCATTATTCTTTTCTCACCGCGGTCTCGCCATCTACGTGCGTAGTGATGTAGCACACCAAACTCCACCACAATGTAGTCGCTGGTCCAATCTGGAATTCAATTTCATGTGGTTATTCCATAACTGTAAGCAAGTTTTCCACCACTGTTTTTTATTTACAGAAGCCCCAAACTGGATAGCAATTCAACCTTTAAAGAGTTTTATGCGCTGTGTGACTCCATACAAATAATTGTATCCCTGTATCCTTATACTGAAATCGTTGTTACGGGAGCTTGGTGGCTTCGCCATTCTGGACAGACAACACCCGAAGGATGGTGTGTTGAGATCTTTGTTGCGGATAACAGTTTGACCCACCTTGGAAATGAGCCCTCGCGAATCCCAGATGTTGATAGTGATACCGCCAATACCCTGATGTGCTCTCACCTCTAGCCTCGTCGGCCCATTGTGTTATATCAGCTAAATTCTCGTACATTGACCACACAGTTATAGGAAAGATTCCAAAAAGAACAGTATGGCAACACGAGAAAGCCAATTGGTGCGGGCTTAACACCTTCTTTAGGAATGTCAACTGGTCGTTATGTTTCCTCGATAATGACGTGGATGCCGCTGCTGATATGATCACAGACACTATTCTCTTTGGAATCAGATCCTTTAACGGATAAGAGTATCAGACGAAAGGAAAAGGCGTGGTACGTCTTGAGCTGTAAAGAGGCTGTCAGGTTGAGAAAAATGTTTTTTTCGGTCCTATAACACCAACCCGACAAAGGAAAACGGGAAAAAATGTTAACGACCCCGGAATGACTGCAACGCCTTTCTTAAGCGTGTGAAATTTCTATACTACCAAAAACTGAGGCAAAAAATACTACGGTGTCCCAGAGGTAGTAAATATGGTTGGCGTTCGTCAAAAACACTAGACATTCGGCCTCATTCTCCATCCCAACGCTCATTTACAATGATATTCCAGCTGTTAGCTCTTTGGACAAAGTCAATTTGCTTGCTGCACATTTCGCAGCCAACACTGGCAAAACCACTGCGTAATCTTTTCCATCTTTCCGAGCAGATGGAAAACAGCATTTTTCCACCCCGTCCCTAAAAACGGAGAATCTTCTTTTCCCTAATCTTACAGACCCATTGCATTTACGTCCCTTCTTTCCGGGTCATGGAAACGCTGATAAGCCGTCAGCTCATGAAATATCTCGAAACCCGAAAACTTCTTACTGACCGGCAGTACAGTTTTCGTTGCAACAGGTCCACTGGTGATTTGATGGCATGTCTCTCCGAAAGCAAGACAGTTGCACTTGATATTTCAGAGGCATTTGACAGAGTTTGGAATCAGGTTCTTTTGTCGAAAATGCGTGCATTTGGGATCGTCGAATCTCTTCTTCAATGGATTAGAAATTACCTTTCGTAACGTTCAATTCAAGTTGTCTTGGACGGTTTCAAGTCTGATATTCACAAAATAAATAAATGCTGTGACCTCCGACACTCTTTTTAATTTCTATCAATCTTCTGCTACTTCTAATCCAATATATTTCTTTGCTGGTTACAGTACTCTATGCTTTTCATATTAATTCCCGGATTCACGTCCCTGCTCTTTGGCTGTAGAACGGGAACGGCAGCGTATGATAAGCTCATTAAATTCTGATATTAACGATATTATCTATCAACAGAATGAAATTTTATGCTTCCAACACACAATGCTGTCTGCTGTCTAAAGCGACCCAGCCATTATCCATGAATAGTACTTGCATCGTCGAAACTTTCCATTCTCTCTGCGAAATGTCTAGATTTCCTCAAGCGATGTAAGAAATATCTTCAATCTTAAATATCTTCAATATATAAGGCTTTCATTCGCCCAAAATTACAGTACAATGCTCACATGTGGTCAGATGCCCCCAAGACATCTTCACGCCTATCAGATAGGGTTCAAAACCTTTTCGAATTTTTAGCTTTTCACTGTCTAATTTTGGTATACAACTATTTAATATTATGCCTGTAAGCTGCTTACTTCTTCTCTATAGAAGATCTTTCTAGTCATCTTCGTGATTAAGATTGTACTTCATATAACCGCTACTTTGATATTGCAAGGCTCTCAAATCGGTTACTTGTGGATCAACAGAAATTAATGTACATGCGGCATTGTTATTCAGAAAAAAGGTAATTAAGGTATTCAACAGAATATAGTTCTGGCAGATTCCTTGCATGGTTGAATGCAATTATATATGGCCTGGGGAGATAAATATATTGGTTTCTTAATTTTCTTTCAATGTTAGAATGCATTGAATCAGACTCCAATTATGTATTCCTAGGTATTTTTGAGTGATTGTAATGCTACGAGTATCCGCATGATTTCATCACCTTCTTTAACTGGAACTTCTTAAGTTATAAAGCTGCTAATATGTGACGTGAGTTCATTTGCTGTTAACGCCCCTTGCGACTTATCCCATAAGTAGCAAAATCCTTTTCTTATTTTTAGATCGTATATTGTAAGATTGTGAAAAGCCTTCGAAAATGGAGCCAGGAGAACAGCTTGAAGATCCATGGTGTAGATGTGTTTCGCATCCAACTTATCTTTGTCCTTTTCACGTCGTGCAGCTTCTTTCATCTTTTGGTGACGTACGTAATCTACTTCTAACACATTGCGTTCTTTACGTGCAATGCAGAGATCACATTGGTCTTTTTTGGGTTTGAACAAGGTAATATTCATCTCATTGTTAACATCATCGAATACCTTAAACTTCACTGGCTGGATATTTTTTTCTGTGGAATACTTTTGGTATTCAGGAAAAACGTACTGCAACTACTACGTTGACTGCAAAAAGAAAATATATAAAGTTACCGAAAGTTACTTTTGAATTCAACTATTTCCAATGGGAATTAATTTAACTTTTCAACATTGCTCGTGTCTGCTACCTTGTTAAGTTATTTAATGTTTCTATTTTCATTAAATATCTATTGAATACTTACGTGAGCAATCAATAACTAAAGCGGATTGCAGCATTTTCCAACTCCTACTGTTTTTTGTAGTATTAAAGCGTTATCAATATCAAAACCTCGTAAGATGGACATATGAGTTTTTAAATGGACATTGAAATGCCGATAGACTTAGAAGGTTTTAAAACTGGTTGATAGAGGCAAAAGGAATCATGATGGAGTTACGAGGTATTGATATTTCAATTCAGTTCTTTTCTTTTATCAGGGTTACATAAAATGCCATTTTTCATAAAATTCGGACTAACGAGGTTTTGAAAAAAAGCCGACGATATACAAAATTTTCAAGAAAGCCCTCAGTACTGCAATGCTCATGTTATACTACACACTAAGATAGTGGGACCACTACTCGATTATAAATCGTTTCGATGATACTTATGCTGATCAAAGGCCGTATGAACCGGCATTAGGTCCATTAAATAAAATTAAAGAAACTTTTCAAGCTCAAGTTAAATTTTTTCAACCGGATGCAAGTAATTTTGCTATCATTGCAGTACTGTCCCAAAACAAAACGAACTTTTTATGAGACAGAGCAAAATTACAGCACAAATGATCAAAAATTATTAGCCATTGTCTGGGCTTAACACAAACTTAGAAACTACCTTTACGGTATTGCTGACTCAACCGACGAACACCGAACAACACACATCAGAGGTAAAGAATGAAAAAATATGGATTTTGATCATGTTCAAAGTAACATGATAAAGTCTTTGTGCTAAAAGTGCAAAAGGATCATCGGTGGTAAACACGAAATTAAAACTTGTGACACCTGTATTTAAAATCCCTTTTTTTTAAATATATTTTTACATTTTATAGTTAGTATGGATTTATACTTTTCACTTTTGCATTAATTTTTGCAGGTGCTATTGTAGATATTATTTTTTTTAAATTTTAAGTTTATACCCATATCTAAAAGTGTAATTTAAAATCTTACTAAGGTTTAGGTAGTCGTTAGGTTTTTAAATGGGCTTCGTCGATGTTGTTGCAAATGCTTTATCTCGCCAACAGATAAATAATGCCACAAATTGTTCATAGCACTGTTGAGTACAGAGATATTAAAAGAGTTAAACAACCATATAGGAATCAAATAAGTCCGATATTTGACGAAAATAAAATAACTGAAATAGACACACATACAATTTTTCCGTATCGAATTAGGTATATTATTTACTATAGGTATAAAACCAAACACGAATAAATGGATAGATTAAAACAAATAGTGAATCCAAAGGTAACAAATGCGTTAAAAATAGATGAGGAAACTTTATTCAATTTGCTGGACGACATCCTTGCAACTTTTGCAAAAACATGTCATGTCATTCTACAAACACAAGTACAAGATGTAACATAAGTTTGGACCCACAAATAATAATACAAACACATAAAACAGCTCTTACAAATTTCAGAAATAATGCTCAAGAAATCGCAATCGCATATTACTAATAGCAAAGAGCGCTTACGGCCGCCTTTTAAGGCAGCTCACAGTAAAACCCGTTTACCATTCAATAACAAATGGTTAAGTTGAACGAATCAGTAATCTAATCGAATCATCTACAGCATCAGCACAGCAAAATAGAGGACGAACTATTCAATACGGTGAGACATTATAATAAAAACCATTCATTCGACAACAATATATTGACCAGAAAAACGTTTTTTTTTAATCGAGAACGATATCCTGACATCAAAGATAAGCTAAGGACAAACAAGAAAAATTATTAAATTATCAGAAAATCGGTAGTCTACAACCTACATAAAAGGAAACGTAATACTACAATATATGCGCAAAAACACATCAATGCAATAAGAACACAACTAAATACCTGCAGCATAAAGTGGAAGAAGACCATGAGGTTACGATTTTAGTAGTAAAGGGATAAGTTATGCATAAACCAGGAAAAACAAATATAAATAAACAGAATTGAAACACTCAAAACACAACTAATACCGAACACCTACCGCGCAAGGAGATCATTAAATTTCTTAAGTTCGGCACTAAAATGTATAACTAGAACACCCGATCATGACGACTTAATAGAAATAATATCAAGCCTCAACCAATTAATATAAAATAATAACAAACAAAAAATAATAAATTCACAGGTCGAAAGAATTTTGGAAACATAAGATCCAATAGAAACCATGGTCATCATATAGAGAACTTGAAGCTATATCAAATACTAGAAACTTCGTCAACAATGGTCATTTTTACCCAAGAACATTAAATTTTAATGATGTAAAAGAAATTATATCAAATGTAGATATTATATGGTATGGCATAAAGGTATGGTATGTTATTTCGATGGAGACATATACATAATTTCAAATTATTTCGGTACCTGCAAGAAATATAAATCAAACTAATAAGTAACCTGGCAGCGATGGAAGATTTAAACTAAGGAAATTTTTCTTTCTTTCCTTTTTAATTTAACATTTTATTCATCTCATATTCAATTACAGTTTGTTATAAATGAGTATTTCGATCACCAACAAGAAATAAAAACAACGAGAAACCAGAAACATCATGAACAGATGGAAGTTATTCGTATCCCATTACAAATTTTCAAATATTCAAGTGATGTCAAAGTTCCTAATCCCTATAGAAAATCATCCTAAGTAAGTCATCATTTACTTGCATACTTGGACTCTTTGGAATCACAATATATGTTTATGCCGCAGCAAAATTATGCAGCTGTTGCGAAGCAAAAAAACGAGCAGAAAGAAAAAGACTTACTGATCAAATTTACGAAATAGAATTAGCAAAACAACACATAATTTAATTTAAAAACAAGTGAGGACAATTTGTTTTAAGAATAAGGGGAGTTAATGCCCATGCATCCAATTCACAACATGTAACAATACGAACAGTCATACTACCGATATATTACCAACAAGGAAAATCAAGGTAAACACCATCCACACTTTCACCCATAGAAAACAAACGCCAATATTATCAACATTACCAAGCAAACAAAGTAGGTACAAACACTTATTAACACTTTCACCTAAGGAGCTTTAAGGTCAGCCTTATCACTAAAATATAGAATATTCAAACATAGAAGTATTTACTATAAATAGTTGATAAGTTACATTTTGTAATTAGTCTTAAAAATATATATACATCTCAATAATGTGCACACATTACTGTGTAGCAAAAAATAAAATATTATATATCATTCTTTGTAGAAGGAATAAGCTCGCGCAAAACCATAATTTTGGAACTAAATTCTTAAAATTTGGTAATGGTTGAAGCGTGTATGTCATGACTCATGAAATTGAAAAGACTAGTTAATCAAAATATCACTGACAGTTTTTCACCTGTCAGATGGTTTGACAGATATAAATGTCTGAATTTAGTACTGGGTTCAAAAAACGTATTATTAAGGACGGGTCCACAAAAATTAGTATTATTACGAAATAGTGCAAAATAAGAAGAGTTCATCTTTAAAATATAAAAAATAAGTGATTAGCTAAATGTAATAATGATATTTGAATCTACCGCTTCAGAAGTAGCCCTAGATACCCCTTATTGTAAAAGAATAAATAAGCAAACAAAAACTGTCGAAATAAATTGTTTTGACAATGGGGAGTTACTTTTATTGTTTTTATTCACAATAATACAATCCTTTGTCACAGTATCAAATTTGAAATCACTCAGGCTTATTGCAAGCCAATAAGCTCAAAGTTTCTTAACCCTCTAATGCATGATTTTTTTGTTTTCATGGAAATATTTTTTTTTGTTATTGTTTATGTATAGTTATCACATGAAAACTGCTGAAAAAAATCCTTGCCATCTACAAATTAGTTAATTACCCAAAAACAGTTGTGTTGCATATTTGCAACATCATGCAGATACGGTATTTGATTTCTCAAGATTTTTTTTCTATCAAAATAGTTTAGATAAAACGAAAAACATTACAATTTAAATTAAATGAATTTATTAATTCAAAAATATGTATAAAAAAATTAAAGGGAACATTTTTTAAAAATCTTTTTTACTGTTTATGGTACAGAAAAAAAACAGTTTTTATTTTTGTTGAGGCACAAGTTCAATTTGCATTTACTACATTTGATGAATGTATATCCTTTACAATTCATGTGTTAACGTCTTTCTCTTTTTTCTTCCCACTCAGGCCAGTGGTCTATTCCATCTTTTCTTATATCCGTCGGGGGTTTTTACTGCTGCAGACATTTTTTGTTGTTTACATTCAATTTGAGAGGCTGCTGGGCGGCCTCTTTTTGGTGTATCGATACGACCTATATTACAAAGAGTTGTTGCTACTTCTAATATTTTTCTGGGACAAAGCAATTTGACCTTTGAATTGGGTGGCCCTGGAATAAGTGATCCAGCTGTTTATTATTGCCAAGTTAATTAAGTGGTAGAAAAGCCTCATATACCGATGCTATATCTACCAACATGGCTATCCATAGACCTGATCACCACCCATGTGCTTATTGTAAGCTCTTATAATTTTAGGACATACAACTTCTTCACGTGAACGTGTTTGTTTGTTGAATCGCCTTATGGTAGATTTCGGTTCAATACCATATAAAGTCGATAGGAGATGAACTGGTTGTGTGTCTTTCCAAATGATAGAAGTCACCGTGCACCCATCTATTTCTGTGCAGTATTCATCTGAAAAACCCCTTTCTTTTGAATTTAAATCTTTTTCCGAAACGTGTTTAGAGTTCGGAAGTCTGTTTTTTCGAACAGTTCCAAGGCTGTATATTCCTTTGCTTTTTAAATACACAAAAAGTGGAATGGAGGTAAAATAGTTATCCGCATATATCTTATAGTTTTGATTTTCTGGCACATCCCTTGTAAGTCATACAACAACATTGCTCGAAAGACCTAAATTTGGTTCATCTTTTTCGTGGCCTGCATAACCATAACCCATAACCGAAGCTGTTACAGAGTACGTATATCTTGTACCCCCATTTGTTCGGCTTGTTAGGCATATACTGTCGTAAGGTGTTTCTTGTCTTGGTTTTACACATCTGCTCATCCACACTTAGACACTCAGACATAGGGATGGATAGAAACTTTTTGTTCATGTAGTCTATTATTGGCCTAAGTTTGCAAAGTCTGTCAGAGCTTGTATCTGTTGGTTGCAATGAGTTAGCATTATCACTGAAGTGCAAGATACTTCTTATTTTTTCAAAACTATTTACGCCCATTGTAGATTTGACTAAATCGTTTCCCAGTACAGGATCCCACAAATCTCTTAGCGGAATATTTAGTACCGACGAAATTATACAAATCCCAAGATACCTTTGGAGCGTATGCTTTGAAAAATCGAATATCTTGTTTGGGTTCTGTTGAGCACTGTACAATACGGTTTGTTCGACTATATGAGTGAAAAAGTTATCATCTAAAAAATAACAAAAAAACTGGTATGGTGTTTGTAGTGCCAGTACGTTAGAAGGTAAATCTGAATTCCCCAAAAATTTGCTCTCATAAGAGGGTTTTTTTTCTAAATTTTTTGAATCAATTTTGGGTTTTTTACCTCTTACCACAGCAGTTGTCTCTTCACGATCTTCAACAGCAGCAGAAGTGGAAGGTTGAGGTTGAGTAAAAATGTTTTTTGTTTTGAGAAGCCCGGTGTTGAATGCTATTTTCAGCAACAAATTCCTGGAAAGTAGAATCCAATCTTCCTAGAAGGACGGCGTCGGGCACAGAATGACATCCTCCAGACTCATCATCACTTGAAAAGTCACTCTCATCTTCACTGCCCAGTGGCAAATTGGTAATTTTTGCAATTTCAGTAGTATTTATTTTTCTCTTCGACCCTCCATCAATATATACGAATTCACCGCTCATCTTAAATTTTATAAAATACAATTTATTTCTTTAGAATAACAGGTAGGTGATAAGGTGCTTCCTGCAAAGCTAGAACAATACGAAAGTGCAAAAATGCACCAATAATCCTATGCTATGAGCCAGAAGT
This sequence comes from Volucella inflata, assembly GCA_928272305.1. Lineage (NCBI taxonomy): Eukaryota > Metazoa > Arthropoda > Insecta > Diptera > Syrphidae > Volucella > Volucella inflata. Next base: position 36,756,597 of record OV743717.1, read on the forward strand.
ACCAAACCTTTGTAATTGTAGTGAAAGAATATTCTACATACCTTTAAGATTCACAAAATATTTTCTATAATCATAAACAAATTATACGAGGGCTGGTCAATAAGTCCGTGACTTTTGGATTAAAACACAGATTTTTTGATAAAAAAATAATTTTATTTTTCAACGTAGTCTCCCTTGAGCTCTATACACTTTGTCCAACGCTTCTCCAATTTTTTTATCCCTTCCAAAAAAAATGATTTGTCGAGGTCCTCAAAATAGGCCTTTGTTTGCGAGATGACTTCATCATTGGAGTCAAATCTTTTTCCACCAAGCCATTTCTTCAGGTTTGGGAACAAGATGTAGTAACTCGGAGCCAAATCTGGAGAATAGGGTGGATGAGGGAGCAATTCATAGCCCAATTCATGGATTTTTGCCATGGCAACTGCACATGTGTTTGTGGTCGACTGTGAGCAAACGCGGCACCCATCTTGCGGAAAGCTTTCTCATGCCCAAGTGATCATTCAAAATTGAAACCACTGAGCCATGCGAGATCCCTACGGCTTCCACAATCTCTCGCACTTTCAATCTTCGGTCGGCCAACACCATATCGTGAATTTTTTCGATTGTTTCGGGTGTAGAGACCTCAACTGGGCGTCCAGGACGTTCGGTATCTTCAGTGCTTGTACGGCCACATCGAAATTCAGTGAACCACTTTTTTACCATTGAAATCGATGGTGCAGAGTCCCCATAGTATTTATCAAGCTTAGCCTTGGTCTCGGTAATGGTTTTTTTTTCGCAAGAAATAATGCTTAATAAGCACACGAAATTCACTTTTTTCCATTTTCTCCTCAAATTAGTGAGTAGTCTGATAAAAATAGCTGTCAAACACAAACTAACTGACGCAGCAAGTTTAAATTTTGACAGGAGTCAACTGACAGATGCCTGTTGACAGGAGCAGTGTTGCTGTTTCAGTAAAGAGGTCAGAAATTCAAAAAGTCACGGACTTATTGACCCGCCCTCGTAATATCAACAGCAAAAAAAATCAGAAAAGTACGCTATTAATGAAAATTCAGTTACAACTGTCTCTCACAGTTAATAAGCCGTTACTTAATTGAATTTCCCAACTTTATGCAAACAAGGATATTATTTTGGGAAGTAAGCATGGTGGTGAACTTAGGAATCATATTTTAGTGGCCAAAATATACAACAGATACCGCTGAGGTGATGAAAAAAATTATGTTGCAGATATGCAACACTATGCACTCGAGGGTTAAGAGCATAGCGAGTGCTTCAAGCTATTAGCTACAGCAATGCTTTTCAGCTGATTGGTCACTTTTTACTATGAGAGTACACGCTCAGCACCTCTATATTGAGGCATCTGTATATAATTCTGTTTGCCTTTGGCACGTAAAGTTTCAAGTCTGCTCGCTGCATTTAGAATACTACGACATACTCTTGTCGTATACTCATTTGTTTTCCCAATGTTGGTATTACAAATTAGGTGACGTCTACCGGTTTCGGTTTATGTTTCTTTTTTTGGGATTGTGTCAAACCCCCCGCTTCCTGAGAATCTTGTGTGTGCAGCTGCTCGTTCATTTGCCCCATCTGTGTTGTTGCGGTCCGTTCTTTCTTTGTTTGTATAGTCTATTGGTGGCCGAAATTTTGAAATATTTACGTTAATGAATCCGAGAGCTTCGACAGCGCTGCCTGTATTTTCGAAGATTTTTTACATAAATAATAAGACCTAAGTGGTGGCTATGGCACGATGGTTAGCTCATTGGACTATCACGCAGTTGGTTCGTAGTTCGATTGCCGGCATCGCCAACAATTTTTCGAATCGCCATCACCCTTTTGGCGGGCAATAGTGGCAAACTCCCGAAAGTAAAATTGCCTGACGTTCGGACTCGTCGACAAACCGTAGGCACCGCTCAGATGTGACAAAGATGACAACATGAAGAACACAAATAAGTGTCAAGCTAGGCCGTGGTCCATACCGGGCTGCCAACGCCACAGTGGGTTTTTTGTATTAATAAAACCCAAGTGCATTTTGTACTACAATTTGTTGACCAGCATAACTCGATGGTACTTAATTGTTTCTTTGACCCGATAGAATTATAGAAACTTAACAAATTCAGTCGCATTCCGACCTATTACAAGGGCAGTCTAGTTCAGTGGAAATAACCCAAACTTTTATTGTATCTAAGCGATTGCTAGTCATAAAACTCCGCCATACATTATGTTCCGTAACAGTGGCCCTGGGACCAATCCCCGTGGGAATCCCCAAGTGACTTTGTAAATCGTCTTTATCGGAACTGTACCTTAGCTTTCCGTTGTTGAGACGTCCCACAAATGGGACGATAAGTTCATTTTACCAAATGCCCTTCTTAAGGATAACCAGTTCCTAGAATGGAAAACTTGTTTAACTCTCACCGTAACTACTGCACACTATTCCTTTGTGAGGTAGAGCCATCATTCTCCCTAGATTGTACACTTTGTGATATCGACTACCGCTTGTATGGCACTAGCATTTGATTTCAATCTAATAGTGTCCAACCGTTCGTTGTTCGAAGTCTGGCCACTTTCTTGTACGCTTTACTTAGTGGGTGGACGTTGATCAAGTGGTAGCGTATTAGCTTCCCACTCGGACGGGTCTGCTTTCAATCCCCACCGCGCCCAATAGAAATTCTAATATTCAGGCAAATCAAACCACGTGAGATGAATGGTCATACTTATAATTAGTCTCCCCATTAAATATTGGATTGAGCAAAAAAGAAATTGATTTGAAAGATTTTTCTTTCTCTCCCCACCCCATTTTCTGAAAAATTTAACACGTCTTCGGACATTAAACATATTTGTTAAACTTAACATTCGACGGCGTCGAGCCGGTAACAATTCTGCCTGGGGTGCCTTTACTTTATTGTTGCAACGACACTTGCAGGGCTGGTTATTAATAATAACGTTGGCCTTTGGTCCTTGTCCTTACTACAAGCCTATGCTGAGTTATTCTACAGTCGTTCAGGTTTATTCGTATTATCTTCATGATCGTTTGCCTGTAATAGTTCCTCAGAAGACTGGACATCAGCAGTTATATGCATTACATCATCAGTCCCTTTTCATGCATTTTAATTTGAATTAATTTATTACCTTTGAAACCAGACAAATCAGTCAAGCAAGCCTTTGATTCGTGGACTAACTGCAGCGAAAAAAGGAAAACTGACAATTGCTTCTTTAGTTAGACTATGAACGTTAGCAGGAAAGCTGTAGCAAGAGTACGTGCGAATGTACCGTTTATCCCGGGCTAAAAAGACAGAAGATTCCGTCCCCCCTATTTAGACGCAGTAAACGTAGCAATTTCGATGCTATAGAGCAGGCACACTAACTGTTGAGTTACTGAAAGCAGCTCAGAACATGCACCATCTTATCAGTAGGAAACAGCCAGAGGGTAGGGTGAAGTATGAAATTTTAGGATCACTTGTTCAAACCACAATTTTGGATACCAATTTTAAATCGTCAACTATAGAGGAATGTAAGGAAATAATGAATTAACCGTGACCTTTAATGTAAAAGAACATTTCAGGCAAGGCGTTGCCTTGTAACGTTTTTTAACATAACTCCAAAAAGAATCGTGCACAATAGAAAGAATTCAACACAACGGAAGGAATTGTGCTCACCTTATTGACCAACAAAAAACAGTTTGTATTGAAGAATTATTTGGATATTTATGAAAAAATCGAGCAGTCAAGTTATCTTTTCTGGAGGTTGAGGCGGAAGCAGCTAAAATAGATCTGATGGTAAAAGAAGGTAAGACATAGTACATACTGTCATCAGAAAATTACCAACAACATTATAACTTCGGCATAGTGAGGAACTTCGTTTAACATGGCTTAGCCACAAGGGGCAACAACATCAGCCCTAAAATGCTCCAATCGCTGTTTCCTTCAACTGAGTTACAATAACAGTAAGCAAAACTTACCACACAATATCCTTTCATTCCGAAGCTGTTTTTTGGCAAAAGCAAAAGCTTTGACCCTGATAAAAACCGATGTAAAAAACACTCTGCTATTTCAAAAGAAATATTTTAACGCAGAATGGAGGATGAAATTCAACCAAGAACTGTATAAAACATCAGCTTAGTCGGGGGCCAACAGACCCAAAGTCTGAAATAGCTGGGCCATGTTAAGTTACAGCTCGGCGAATTGTAAATAAACAAACTGCGCACTAATAGTTTTTAGTACATTTAAAGACAAGCAATTGACAATATTAATTTTCCAAAAAGGACAGCGTTTAATATATCTGTGGATTGATAAAAGCAAAATTATAAGTTTTCTTATGAGACTCAACGACGAACCATATAGAACATTTGTCAGTCGGGCAAAGGGACCCAAAATCTGAAATAGCTGGGCCATGTTAAGAAAGCTCGGCGAGAACAAACCGCGAAGAAATAATTTAATGTAGGTTTAAAGACAAGTAATTGACCATTTTGATTTTCCAAAAAAGGACAGCGTTTAATTTATCTATGAATTGATAAAAAGAAAACTTAGAAAATTACTCCGCAAAGAAAAATTAATATTTTGAAATAGAGTAACGGATTCTACTAACGGGGAGCGGCGAGATTTGCAATAGATCAAAAGTGTACTTTTACACCTTACTGAACGAGGAGTTTTCGCACAGTACCATTCACTCGGCTATCACGCGTGAAGAGGAAACGATTCAATCTAAACCGAGGTTAGGGAAGAAGAAAAAAATATTAGCCGTGGGCGTGCAGTCAGTTTGGCATTGTTTAGTAAAATTATGAGAGGGATCGGTTTGACAATTGGTGGAGAATGAATATTCTTGCTTCCCTGTATAAAAGCAAATACGAAAAGATTCGAAACCACAAAAATGCACTTCCGGGGAATTTCCGCAGAACTAGAGGTGTCCCAATATACCGCAACGCCCCCGCATGTATTATTGGCAACCCTATCATTAACCATAGGTTTATATCATGGTGGATTTTAAAGTACACTTTGTTGATATCGATTTTTGGAAAAATCTTTTTTTTATAGAGTTTTCCGTTCATATTATCGAGTGCCACACAGTGCATTCGTACATCTTCCTCGCCACTTGCGGAAAACAAACCCACATCCGCGATAAACACAAAAAATCACTGACCGTCTGCGTTAATATGTATAATAATATAACACTACCACGTACGAAAAAAAATTACAATTCGCCAATATACGAAGGCTGAAAAGTAATTATTTTTCTGTGTACATCAGCGTCTGCAAATACAGACCAGCTGTTTTGGCACTCAGTGATACCATCCAAAACCGCTCAAATTACATTGATTTGAATCTATCTGGCTACAAACTAGTGTCATTATTCTTGTCTCACCGTGTACCCGTGTAGCAGTAAGAGTATTTAATGATTTTATCACTGGTCCAGATAGTATATCTCCAGTTCTTCTAAAGATGTGTTCTTCTATGCTGACAAAACCATTGCGTAAGCTTTTTCATCAATCTTACTATTTAGGACTCTTTCCGAATAGATGGAAAACAGCTTTTGTCCAGCCCGTCCTTAAGAAATACGAATCTTCTTTTCTCTCCTTTTACAGCTCCAATGTATAGAAACACAAATATAACGTCCGCTCATGAAATATCTTCTTAATGGGATCATGTTGTTAAGATGTTAAGCTCACTACATTCCGAAAAACACAGTATAAGCACTTGAGAAACTGTGAAAAGATTGGAATTTAATGCTAAAGCTACATTTAAATTATCAGCCATTATCCATGAATGACACTTGCATTTTCAGAATCTGTATCAATGACAATGACAACTTCGACCACATATTCGAAGTCGACAAAAATGCTGCTAATGTGTCTTCAAGCGGTGCAAGAAATATTTCACCTGCTCTGTTCTGGCTTTAATACAATTTATAAGGCTTTCATTCGTCCAAAGTTGGAGTACAATGCTCACATCTGGTCAGGTGCTCCTTAGACTTCTGTGTGCATGCTAGAGAGGACTCAAAACCGTGCGATTAAACTTATAGGTGATGCCATTATTACACAGTCGATTGAAACCCTCGATCATCGCCTTATCTTATCGCTTCTCCACCATCAGTGCTCCACAAAAATTGCCAGTAGCATTTCGTCCCTTCAAACCTCTCCCAACCGTCTCGCTATGAATGCTCATGAGCATACCATCAAGGCCACTTTCGGACGTACCCTGAAATATCGTGATTTTTTCTAGGCCGAACAACTCGCTTAAGGCAAGATCCTAGGTCTTTATTTCCTAGTCATTATAATCTGCAAACATTCAAAACCAACGTACATCCCTTTCCATTCTCCCTAATTTTTCATTGTGTGCAATCAATTGAAGGGCGCTAATAATCCCCACTTGCTAATTCAATCCATAGACCAATCTGTAAGGATGCGAGGGCATACTTAATTGCTTTATGAAATTTGAAGACTTTTGACTTGGTTAATCCACAAATTTGCTGACGATCGGATATGCTTTTGTTTGCCTGCATAAATTAGACATGGTATCATAGAGATATCGGAATGAGTTTCAAATCCTTTCTTTAGTTTTTCACACTTGCCTGTGCATGGCGTATTTTTAGTGATGTTCGACATTTGCCTAAAGTGTTATGATAAAAGCTGTGATCAATATTTTGAATTTACATTGATCTGATGCAATTTTATTGACATGTAGAAGGCTATGGTTATTGCGCGGCATTCTTTTTAAACTCGGGCTCATTTGGAGCGCTCACCTATTCAACTTTACTCAAAACTGGAAACAGCACGGATGTGATTTCATGTCATATTTTTAGATTATTACATATACTCGTAGGAGTCCTAATAGTAATTTGTTGTTGCTTCAGCTTTAATTTTGTACCTGAACGTTTTATGCTATGTTTGCAATGAGTTTATAAACTATTGACGTGACAATATTGTGTGATAAGGTAGGAAATTTTGAGATAGAAATAAAAAGAAAGATTAAGATATATAATTCAGATCAGGTATTTTTGTCAAGCAAACGCTGGCTAAACTTAACAAATATAACAAGAAGTTAAATGGGAATTCAAAGCATATTACTTGCGCAAACTATAAACAAAAAAGCTGCTTGAAACTAAGCTTACAAGCAAAAATAATCCGGGTACTCTACATACCTTTAGGACTGCAAAGATCTCATTGAGGTGATAGCGAAATACATTTCTTACATATGTCCTTAATATACGGTCCCTACGCGTTTCATTTAATCCGAATTCCAAATCCTGTGCGCTTAAATCTAAGTATGATTCCACGGATGTCAAGCCAAATATAAGATTTTTCTTTGGGAAATTCGCAAATTCGATCCCAGACGTACTATAATAAAATATTGAATTAGTAAAATGTCAATTTACAGTTTAATTATACATAGAGTCACACCTTACGATAGCTGACCCTAGTGGAAGTTTTAAGGTACCAATTTCTTCAGTGTTAAAAGCTATAACGGTTCCATCAATGAATGGCGCAAATCCAGTTAAGAACCTAGGAAACCGAAAGTGACCTTATCTTAATTAATAACTGCCTTATCATGATTTTGATTTTTATCTTATTTTCTTTCTTTAAAGTATTATGATCTTCAATTCCAAATTCATTTTTGAATAAATTGAAGAAAAGACTCCGACTATTTTAGTTCTTTCCGAACGAGAGATACCTTGTAATGAAGTATCACTTCCTTAAAAAGCTTTAGTTAGTTCCCAAGTAAACACAATCAGATTGAAGTAATAATAGTAAGGTAAAAACACGGATTTTTTAGAACTAATTTTTTACCTAATGCAATCAAGAAGAGCTCATCGCATATTATGAAGATGATTTTAATACAAGTAACTTACACATTTATGTTATTTAACACTTAATTTACCTTGGGTAGTCTATTTTAACTGAAAGTAATTCAGACAATTTCTTAGTACGCAGACATGGTGCAAGATCATCGTATAATAGATCTCCGTGACATCCTGTTTGTTCCGCAACTCGTCTTTTTACAAAAAGTGGGGACCTTTGAATTGCCCAGGGAGAAAGTGCCGATCCACTTATTAAAACAGCTCTTTGAATAAGATCTAAAAAATCAATTAACACGCAATCTTTATAAAACAAATTATTATTTTCCATTACCGCTCGATACTGGAGAAACTAACAAAATATTTGCAAGAGCTGCTCCGGTTCCATGGCCCATAATTGTTATTTTATTTGAATCTCCTCCAAAAGCTGGCAAATTTTCTCTCAACCAATGTAAACCTGCTACCAAATCCATAAGCCCAAAATTTCCTTGTGCGCTTTCTTTGCCACCCGTTTTTAAAAATCCCAATATTCCCAATCGAAAATTAATAGTAACTACAATAATATTTCCATGGGCAGCTAATTCAGATCCATCATAAGGATTTCCCGAATTCCATTCATAAGATTCACCATGTATAAAAAGGATAGTAGACAATTTGCCATTACTTGAAGTCGTTTGATTACTTTTAAGAGTTGTGTTATATTCCATTTTTAAATCTAAAAGTAAAAGTAACCGTAATTTTACAGATTTCACATTCTTTTGTACATTGTATATCTGTTGATATCAAAGCTCAAATGCTTCACTCCCGAAATGCTTGCAGTTGATAAATGGCACACTGCAATGCACTACGGAATTGAAGCCATAGGCTTTACGGTTCTTGGGAAAATCTATGTAATTATATATTATTTATTTATACGTACTTGTAGGCATACGAGTATATAAATATTTAATTACATTAATAAGTTATCAAAATATTATGATAAAATTAGCTAACACTGTTATGCATTGTACATATGTATAATTATTACGTTTGGTGTACCCTAAGCTGAGAATTTTTAAAGCGGCTGCAGTTGAAAACAGCTTCTATTTCAGGCGACTACATGCTTATACTTATATGTTTGTATTTAATATTTGGGTTAAAATATCTAATAAAATGCAAAGTAAGGTTCACATCCTATATTCGAATTTTTAAATATAATTCGAAAAAATAATTCTCAGACAATAATTGTCAAATAACTCTTCTCCTCTAGTTCCATCTGCAAAAAGCATTTGTAGAAATATTTTTTTTTCCGGAACATAAAGGTTATTAATTATAATATTAAAATTCAGGAACTAGTTGCACATATTTATGTTTTCTTATCAGAAATCTGTATTTACAAGATCTATTGGACAGTTTCTCTGAAAATTAACATAAAACTTGTCAAAGCGTCTTCACAAACGCTTGTCATTGACTTTTATTATATTTGTGGTTAAAGGAATAAGACTCCATATTTATACATACGAGTATATAGATTCAGCAATGAACTTGCTCCGGAATAACCAGAATAGATACTACCTACATAAAAATACCCAGGTACATACGTATGTACACTCGTACAAATAAGTAAGCAATTTTTTACTTACGGTAGTGTTCGTTAAATGTAGATTCAGCAGTTCTTGGAACATATATATTAAGATATAAGCAATCCTCTGATTGATTGCCAAGAAGGGGCAAAAGGCGGCGAAATTGTATTAAACGAGCCCTGGGAACTTCGAGTAAAGCCTCCGGTCCGTTTGGTGGGATTGGCACCCTCTGTGGGCATACTGGCGAAAATCTGTCTGCATAACGAACACTCTTCCATGAAGATGGAGTTATAGGGGGCATAAACCTTAATTAAAAGAAAATAATTTAAAAAAATAACAGTTAGTACTAAGATATATGCAAATAGGTATTACAAATTTAACAAATAGCAAAAACAATTACACAAAATGTTGTACGATTTTTAAGTCACATTCCATTATAATTAAACTTTTTTTAGTCTTTGGCAGATCTTGAAATTTATAGCAGCAGCGAAATATCATTTACATGGACCATTCCTCGCTTTACTGTAAAAAGTCTTAATAAAAAACTAAGTGTGTATTTAAAAATTCTTAATTTACGTACACCGCATACATATTGTACCGAAAATCGCCTAGATGTCCGAAAAAGATTCCAAACATAGCACCGAACTTTAATAGAGAGAAAAAATACAAAACAAAAGACAAAAGACAAAAAAGAAAACTTCCAAATTTGTTGGTTCCCGAGAGGTAGTTTTATTTTTTGTTTATTTAAAAATTATACTCCTTCTGTTTTCTTCTTACTCCGGTCGAGATAGCTCGTTTGTTTTTTCGTGACTTTTTTTCATGTTCCAAAAATTTATCTTTTTATGCCCCTCGACTTCTACATCGACAGCTCTTTTCCGTTTCTTCATCCGTTGTAACGGCTCAGAATCTACCGCTCGTTCGCCAACCGTTTTCTGGTTAGAGCAATGCTACGTCACAGGCAACGGAAAATATTTTCTTGGTTGGCTTCTTAAAATTTGCTATAATCTGTAATGAAGTCGCCTTTTTTTTGTTCCTGTTCTTATGACTTATAATTTTATCGTTCGTCTTCTTCGTTTGGCTCAATACCCTGCCAAGGAACCTTTTCAACTGTTTTTTTCTTTTTAGTTTTCGTAACAATATGAATAAGAAAAACAAAACAAAAGCTTGGATGATCACGGCATCGTGCTCGTATTCTTCTTTTCTTTGTGCCTAGATGTTAAGTCCTGTTTATCTCTGTAAATATTTCCCCCTGGTTTTGCAGGTTATCAAGAAAGCAGCTTAAGTAGGAATGAAGAAAGTGAAGTTTGAGGCACGTCAGACAATCTAATGTTCGCATATTTTGTAGTATATGATTTACTATTTCTTCATAATTTGGGTTTCCTCATTTCTTCTTTTAACGATTTCAATGCTGCTAATTTTTAAAGATTCATTTTCATATTTTTTTATTTTCAGTTTAGTTTCAGATAAGCATGGGATAACTCATTAGTAATACATAAATCCATGGCCTTGCTTTTTTAAATCTTTTTCAAATTATTTCATATTACAAATATGGTAGTAGCAATTTTGCATGTGTCACTGACAAAACTTATCGAACTATTTTTTTCTTCTGAATCCGAACAACTTCTAGCCGGCCATGTTGTGTTGAATTTTGAAATCGTTACGCCCAATTTATACAAATAATAGATAAATGATAAAAATATATTTCAATTAGTAACGCAAAAATTAAGAAGACCACTCTTTTTTTTTAGATAAAATTAATTTTGTGTATCTATGTTGTTTTAATAAATTTAAATGTCGGACTTAGATCAAAATTTAATGACCGTGATTTGGCATGAAGATGATGCGTCTTCTAACAAAGATTCAAATTGATATTTGCTGCCTAAGTATCGTGCACCAAAACGGACATACACATATATATATATATATATATATATTCTCACACACACACATATTTTTGTTAAAAACTGTCCGAAACCAATATAAAGAATTTAAATCGTAAAGATATCACTAAATATTATTTTTGAATTTTTCGGGTGAATGCGAGAAATTTCTTATGTTCGTGTGATCCCGAGGTTCTTCCATTGCAAAGGTTGACTATGATTCTCATTTGGTTTTGATCACTAGGGGATTCTGATACGTGAGTCGACACACATTATTCGGCGTCCAAAGTTTTTCTTCTCGTAAGTACGTGTAACATAACTTTTGCGGGTGTTTGAAAAATGTATCATTTCTTCCGATTTGAAAAATTTTACTTATGATAATTTTAACCATAGGTAAATAGGTGAATGGTAAGAACTAATTATTTGATTAATTAACTAACAACAAATAATAATCAAATATTTCCTTATTAATTAATCTATACATATCCTTATGAGATAATGTGTTTATTCATAGAAAAATGTTAAACGTAAACATTTAAAATACCGATAATTGTGACGTGATGGATCTTTTCCACTATTTTTTTCGTAACCAGCACTTCACTTCACGAAATTGAAATTTTTGATTTTTTTCAGAACCCGTTCAATATTGCAGTGAATATCTTTAGTATTTCAAGCTTCGAGGAAAATATTTTCGATAAAAACGAAATACTAGTGATAAGTCATCGAGATCAACAGTTAAGAAATCCGTAAAATATGGAATCGCCATTGCTTTTTTCTATATTTGAATACAAAATCTCAAAAAGTAAGTATCTTCAAGTAATAACAAGAAGAGTAACATGCCATAAACACATATAATCGAGGGATTTCAAATAAACGATATCAGAATAAGAATGTATAATGTAGACCGAAAATGCAATAAGACACAAGAAAATCTTTAAGAGTGTATACAATTTAAAAAAATAGCAGAAGTTTCTAGTCTTAATATTTACATTACTTTTTCCGAGTCTGCATTTTGCCGTAAAACTTAAAAGTGGAGCATGTGATTTAATATGAAAAAACTGACATTCGCTGCGGCTATGGATATAATATAGACACAAAAAATGTCTTGATATGACTTAAAAATAATGTCATTTCATTGCGTTGTAATAACATCTTCCGACAGGATGATTCATTTTGCGCCACCTTGTAGTATACGAGTAGCTGTGGTTACTATTAATGCCCGCGTTAACTTCCTAGATAAAGTTCTTCTATTTAAAAGCATTCCTACCATTCAACAGAAAGTGACTAAACAAATAATTCTTAATTCTCCATTCGAATAAATTTTGCCCACCTATGCTTTCATATTTACCACTCCACCACTGAAGTGATTTCCTACGATTTCAATCTGTACCTTTTCGTATTTGTTGATGATCTGTTATTTCAAATTACATGAAAAATAAAACATTTTAATTTTATCGAATAAATTAATAGGTAATTATATATGTATAATACATTTATAGTTAAATAACTCATTCGATGAAATAATAACAAACATTTTAACGTTTGTAAGCGGGGAGAAAAAATTATATCAATCAGATTAAGTTCTTTACATTTGTTTTGTATAAAAGTCTGTTAGTATCATGGTTTTGGTCATTCTGCGACTGATAAATAATTCGCACTTATAGTGAACAAAAAAAAAATACTTTCGTCATTGTGTTGCTTTAAAATACATTATAAGTATACATATCAAATTATGCTTTGACAAGTGATGTGAAGTGATCTCTGCTGTTAAACTCTGTTCATAGACCAAAACATAAAAGCACATGCTAAATTGAAATCCACCCATATTTAGATAAAACTTTAATGGAAATTCATATATATATAAGTTTCTTCGATTTTTTGAGTCAACTTTGCCTTTATACTATGGAATAATCAAACTTGTCCTTCAGTGGTAATGCACTTGCAATTTTTTTTTACAAAAAAATAGGTTACTCTTTCGAAATGTTTGCAAAACTGAATTTAATTTTAAATAAAATAAAAATCGCTCTACGATTATTATCGGTAACAATTTTTAAAAACAGCAAAGCATCTACGATTTGACCTTAATATGTAAACAAATTTTTAATTTTAAAAAAAAAAATTAAGTTACGAAGCATCAAAAAGCCTCGGATATGGACGGATCTACTGTTGACAACTAGATCCCTGTTGATGTTAGATCCCTTAATAGACCACGTGCAGCCGAGCAACTAGCGGAGGCCCTAGACTGCTGCAAAGCAGACATAACCGCCATCCAAGAAATGCGATGGGATGGGCCGGACAAAAAGAAGATGAAAAACTGCGACATCTACTACGGCAATTGCTATCGACGGCAAAAACAGCGCTTATTTGGATGCGTATTTGTTGTCAGGGCAGAAGAAGACAAGAAGTCCTGGGCTTCCAGCATGTGAGCGAGCGCTTCGTAGCAATCCGCGTCAAGGCTAAATTCGCCAACATTAGCCTCATATGCGCGCATGCCTCCACAGAGGAGAAAGATGACGACACCAAGGATGCCTTCTACGAGCTCCTTAACAAAACCTACGAGCAATGCCCTAGCTATGATATTAAAATTGTCCTCGGTAATTTTAATGCAAAGCTAGGAAGAGAGGGTATCTTTAGTAGAACAATCGAAAAATATAGCCTGCACAACACCACCTCCGATAACGGATTCACACGACGGGGCGAAACATTGTCGTGGCCAGCACGCGGTTCCCACATCTCGACATACACAAGGGGACTTGGAGAACTCCTGATCAATCAACAGTCAACCAGATTGATCACATTGCGATTGACGCAAGGCATTCCTCCAGTATTATGGATGTCCGTACGTTCCGAGGAGCCAACATCGACTCTTACCATTAACTTGTTGCGGCCAAGGTACGGTTTCGGATATCCCAAACTACGCCAAGACAAACTAATGCTGTGAGAAAATTTGACGTCAGACGGCTATAATCGCAAGAGATCGACAAGTCTTTTTCCGCTCGAGCGTCTCTTAATTTCTTAGGAGGTCCAATACCACAAGCATCAAACATCGATTGGAAACACTGCCAAAACGCCATCAGAGATGCCACTTCTGATGTGCTGGGTTTCACTCGTCCACCACAACGAAACCCCTGGTTCGATGATGAATGCCGGCAAGCACATGCAGCTAAGCAAGATGCATATAACGTGGCGCTGCTTTGAAAGACCAGAGCTGCTCATGAGCCTATGAGCGGAAGAGGAGAGACGAGCACTGGCTTCTCAGGAGGAAGAAGAAAGAGCATGAGAAGCACGCGATCGAGGAAATTGAGAGATGCTACTCCAAGAATGGGGTTCGAAAGTTTTACCAAAAGGTAAAAATAACATGCCGCGGAAACAACCGAACCGAAGCCTGTAGAGATGAACAAGGGAACATCGTAGTAGAATCGCAGTCGATGCTGAGGATTTGGAAAAATCATTTCTGCAGACTGTATAACGGCGATGACGGAACAACAATTCCATCCACCCGACCTGGATGAAGTGAAGATAGCCATACCGAAGCTTAAGTCCAACAAATCTGCTGGAGCGGATGGCCTGACTGCCGAGCTCTTCAAAGCGGCAGGCGATGACTTGGTAAGGAGCATACAGAACTCATCTGTAAAATATGGTCAGATGAAAGTATGCCCGATGAATGGAACCGCAGCATTGTTTGTCCTGCTCTCAAGAAAGGAGACCCTTTGAACTGCGCCAACTACAGAGGCAATAGTCTCCTTAACATCGCATATAAGATCTTATCCGCCGTATTGTGTGAACGCCTGAAGCCGTTCGTCAACAACCTGATAGGTCCATATCAGTGTGGCTTCAGGCCAGGAAAGTCCACCATCGACCAGATATTCACACTACGGCAGATCTTGGAGAAGACCCATGAGCTTCAGATCGATACCCACCACCTATTCATCGATATGACATCATCTACAGAGACGAGCTATATAAAGCAATGTCTAGTTTTGGCATCCCTGCCAAACTCGTCCGTCTGTGCAGGTTGACTATGGAGAATGTACGCTGCTCCATCAAGGTCGGTAAAGATCTCAACGAGACGTTTGATGTCCAGAAAGGATTTAGACAAGGCGATGCGGTGTCATGCGATTTTTTCAACATCGTACTTGAAAGAATAGTGCAAAACTCACGAGCAAACACAAGAGGCACTATCTTTCAGAAGTCCGTCCAATTACTCGCTAACGCCGATGATATTGACATAATATAAATACAGACAACGACACCAGCGCTGAGATCAAGCGATGAATAACTATTGCCAACCGCTGTTTCTTTGGATTAAGAAGGCAATCGAGTAGCAAAGCCCTCTTTCGGATAACAAAAGTCACCCTTTCTAAGACTTTAATAATCCCGGTCCTGCTCTATGGCGCAGAGGCATGGACATTATCAAAAATGGATGAGGGTGTTCTTGGTTGCTTCGAGAGAAGAATTCTTCGGGCGATCTTCGGTCCCGTCTGCATTGATGAGTGGAGGAGAAGAGACAACGACGAACTGTATGGACTGTACAGCGACATGGAACTAGTCGGAAAAGTGAAGATCCAAAGACTGAGATGGCTGGGTCATGTATAGCGGATGAACACCAATGCTCCGGTCCGAATAGTCATCGAATCCGCTCCCGAGGGGTAGCGCAGGAGAGGAAGACCGAGACTCAGGTGGTGCAAGCAAGTGGAAGGAGACCTCAGCCAACTTAGCGTGCGAAACTGGAGGCAGCTAGCCAGGGATCGAGCTGGCTGGAGAAGCTTGTTGACTGAGGCCCAGGTCCACCCCGGACTGTAGCGCCACCTAAAGTAAGTATGTAAACTAATTTTAATTGCCCTTTTTTATATATGCATGCTCCATTCAAGGAAATGCGTCAATGAAACATGGGGAAACCGTTCTTATAGGGTGATGGACTAGGAAATGTTGCTAAGTACAATTTTACATTTGATAATTTGTTAACTGCTTTTCCTCATTAAAAACTCATATTCCTTATATTTCGCGTATCTCAACCTCTTCTAGTTTTTTTTCGTTATGCCGCAATATGTGAAATGCTAGTATTCTACTTCTACTGCTTGTAGTCTGATAATAATTAAAGCTGCAGTATTAATAAAGTTAACAGGATCTGTCGGAATGTGAAGATTTAGTTGATTATGGACTTTCTAGTCTAAAAACGCACTAATAGGGCCAAAGCTGACGCAGTGTTTCAGGCATTCGCAGAAGGAAGAGACTTATGGTATGCCCCTACATTTGGCTTAATTGAGGGGGTCTCCGTTTTTGTGGGCACATACTATTCTGACCATACTTGAGAGATGATTTGGCATATGCTCTTACATAGTCACTTCCAGAAGCTCTAAAAACCTCGGCCTGTAAACCTTCAGGTCTAGTTGCTTTTCTCTGATTTTGGTCAGGTGGATGAAAGTTTTCTTGCTTAAACATGCTCTTTTTACCTATTTATAAAACTTCCCTATGTTATTCCTAAAGCACAACCTCTCAATAATTTCCGATCGCGCAGTTTATACAGTATAACTTTCTCGGGACTCGGGATTCTTTTCTTCCGGCGGGGGCAGAGGTAAGTCTTCCATTAGACACTATGATAATCGCAAGTGCGTGCTCATAGAAATGATGAGATTCTTAATCTCTAAAAACACCTTCCAACGATATTAAGGTTTATATCGCAACTAAGTTTCAGGTTTTTTTTATCAAGAAATAAACTCATTTACCGGCGACTTTCCAAGGCTTATCTTGTCCAAAATTTGTAGGGCTCTATAGTTTATATATTCGTTTAGTCGAATTTTGAGTTTTCTTGCTAAATATTAGTTTCGTCTCCGACAGTAGTAATTCCGAGGTCTCGATATAAGTGGTCATTTCTTATGTGCACAGTGCATGGACAAATTTCCTTAACACTGTATTTTCGAAAGCTTGTAAAATATTGGCATTCGTTTTCTTGGCACAACCCCAAAGTTATACACTATAAGTCTACATCAGCTTTAGCATTTTCTCATAATACATAAGAGCAGCTTGTTTTCCATACTCAGCTTGGAATATATTATTTACCAAGTAACAAACAAATTTCTCTGCATTTGTTTTCAAGTTTCCTGCTTTGTTTTTTTAACATCCGACTTTCATTTTAACCTTGCGTCGAGCTAGTAAACTCCAAGGTTTATGATCTTATAAGGGAAGGCAACCGCCTTCTTTTTCTACATGTAAAATTAACATTGTTAAATTGAGTCAGGAAATAATAGCTTTCTTAATTAAACTTTATTTTTATTTTTTTAATTTTAGGCATCGGGCCTTCTGGTTTACCAAAACTAGACTCAGACTTATAGTTAACAAAGAAAAGAGTTTTGTCTTCATAATATTATTTTAAGGTATGATGGTGGCGATTGCGCGATGGTTAGCTCATTGGGCTATCAAGCAGAGGGTCTGGGTTCGATTCCAGGCTGGGTCACCAACAATTTTTCAAATCGACATCACCCTTTCGGCGGGCAATGGCATACTACCGAAAGAAAAATTGCCTACGAATAAGTTTCTAGGGAGTGCCGTTCGGACTCGGCGATAATCCGTAGGCCCCGCTCAGATGTGACAAAAATGACAACATGAGCAACACAAATGAGTGTGAAGAAGCTAGGTCATAGTCCACACCGGGCTGCCAGCACCACAGTGTTTTTTTTTTGTGGTATGAAATCATATTGTAATACATCTAATATACATAGTACATATTACTTATATACATAGTATATTACAATTTCTTGTTTCTACTTTGCTTATTGACAGAGTAATTTGGAAATATTTGCGTATTAATATTATTTGTATAATATCATAATAGTATAATAATTGTAGTTATTGTTACATTTGTTATTTGCACCTTATAATCTACCGTTAAATATATCTTATTGTACTTTTTATTATTGGATCTTTCATATTTATGCCATATGGTATATGTTTAAATTTAACTTCTCTATGTGTATGATTTTGGGTTTGTTTAAAAAAAATAAGAACAAATTGAGATAAAAAGAAACTTTTTATTAGTTATGACATAAATAGGTTGCAACAGCACCAATTTAATGTGATACTTTGCTGTTTACGTTTTCATATAGCTCCTAAAAGTCTATTTGGCAATCTTCTGTGCAACCCAAAATCATGCAATTTTTGACGTGGTCGTTTGTTAACACACTTCCGTATTTAGTTCAATTTACGTTTTGATAAAAGGCACGTTCACCTAAATATGTTGACCCGAAAAATGCTTTTATTATGAGTGCACATTGTCGTATGTTTTTGTATTTAACAGGATCCTTAGCTTGAAAACCTCGTCGCTTTTATTTTCCGCGCTTTTAAGAATGAATTAACAGCGAAGTGAAACAAATTTTAATTCAGCTTCCGCTTTGTTTATGAAGCAATGAGTTTCCATTAATCAAGCTAGTTTTGAAACATCGATATTTACGAATCGATTTTTGACAAAAAATAAGGAGAGGTTCTATACAAACATGTTGTCAAAACGCCTTTCGAATTTCGATTTTAGCTGATGGAATAGCTCCAAATTTTAAGAAGAATTTCCAGAAGAAGAAGCTCCAAGCAAGAAGAACGAAGGAAAATGTTGAAAATTCTTTTCCTCTAACTTCCTCTTACATAAATCGATTTTGTTCATGAATGCTGAATTGCGCTCATCATGTCTGCTATGTGTTTTTCTCTTCTTTGCAGTCGCGAAAAAGATTTTTATCTGAACTTTTTTTGTATAAGTCTCCCTCATTATATTCCCAAGTGGTAAGCTCGGGATTTAGTATACCATCTATATCCACAATCTATCGATGGCATCCTTCCATAAGTTTACCGGCCAGTTTTTCAAACCAAATGATTAATCTTTTAAAGAGCAAGGTAGAAACGATCAAGCATAGAGAAAAGGTGCGTTTTAATGTTTTATTAAATGGCAATCAAACCTGAACTTGATTACAAGATTACACGGTATATGGCTTTTCTGACTTCGGGGAGCTGGGTAGACGAGCCACTGTAGCCTCCAAAGTAATGGTTTTAACTCTTACTGGATTAAATAAAAATTGGAAGCAAACACATTGCCGAAATATTGAAATTAACAACATCAAAAACTTTAGAGTAAGGTCTGCAAATTATTGCTGTTGTGACAAAGGCAGCAATAATAAAAGAGCATACAAATTAGTCGGGGCAAACGAAAACAAACCTTGTTTTGATATTGAAAATCAATTAATTTTTCTTCTATATGACTACCCTCACTTATTCAAAACTGTGCGAAATTGTTTGCCTCTACCAGCAGAGTGGAATTCAATGCTTCCAAAACTGCTGCTGATTTAGCGAAATTCAAATATCCAGCCATTATCCATGAAAGACACTTGCATCGTTGAGCATGGTATGAGTACTTGCGTTGGAATAACCACATATTCGCCAAAAATGCTGTGAAATGTATAGGTTTCCTTAAGCGATGTAAGAAATTTTTCATCCCCCATGATCTGGCTTTCAACCGCCCGAAATCGGAGTACAATGCTCACATCTGGTCAGGTGCTCCCAAGACTTCTTTTTAATTCCTAGATAAAATTCAAAACCGTGCGTTAGAACTTATAGGTGATGCCAATATTATACAGTTGATTGACACCCTCGAACACCGACGTAATGTCTCCTGTCTCGCCCTGTTTTATCGCTGATTTTACCTCAAGTGCTCCTCAGCTCCTCTACCCGTAACACCTGACGCGCTATGAATGCTCATCAATACACCCTCATGTCCACTTTCTGTAGTACCCGGAAATATCGGGATTATTTCCTAATGTAATGCCCTGCCGAGCTCTTTATTTCCTAGTTCTCATAGCCTCCAAACATTCAAGACCAACGTACATCGGTACCTCTCTTTTCTTCCTTCCTAACTTTCGCCCGTGCTGTGTGCAACCTTAAGCGCGCTAATTATAAAAACAAAATATATATGAACCCGAATAACTTTGAAAAATTGTCACTGAAATTGGCTACCCAAGTTTTTAGTGCTAACGTTGCTGCTGGAGTCTTCAGCGCAATGTCAGCAAGTTGATTGCTACCTCAACGGAAACTTTTTTAACCAAAATAAATGATCTTTTCAACAAAAAGATATTCTGAGCACTATCGAATACCATACCAATAGTTGCGATGATTAGTTTGATGGTGATGCCAATGAGGCAAAAAAAACTATATCCAAAGGATGTTCTCAGAATTGGTACTTAGTTGTGAAAACTGCACTCTGTTCATGATAAACGAAACCGACAAATTTCGAGAACAAGCTCTGTTAATAAAATTACGAGCTTATAACACTTATGACACATCATCATTGGAAAGTTAACTGTTCCTTTTCCAGCATCTGAAGCTTATGTCAAAAGTATGCAAACACTTTTTGAAAGCCAATTTCCAAAAATACGACACGAAGAACACTTGATTGAAGCTTTGCTCAAATCCGAAATGAAAATGACAGCTTCCGAGAGCATGATATGTGACGATGATGAGCACAGACATTCCATTTATAAATTCATTTTAATTGGTCCAGTCAAATTATCGATTAAGAAAACCAATAAGGATATCTGTGGAGTGTGAGCAACTGAGAACTTCACTATTAATCCTTTCTTTGTTTTGTTAATTTTTACTTATTTTCTGTTTTCACTCTTGTTTGTTAAATTAGTTAATCCTTTTTTTTTATTAATGGATAGTTAATATTTATTTTATGAATATTTTTATTTATTTAGTACTTAATAAAAAGCAAGGACTATGCCTACAGGGGACACATTAAAAAAAAACGCGTTTTATATTCCACCTCATTGAATGACGTGGGAAAGAATATTTGAATTATAGCTATAGGAATCGGTTGTAGATAGGTACCTACTATATATGTATGTAGGTACATACGGTCTTCGGCGATCGTCCCGTGTTATTCTATTCCATAAAGAAATATATGAAATGTTATTTTGTTTTCGAGTATAATCTTTGTTGGGCTTTCATTTTATCGTAAGCGCCACAAACTTTTTCACAAATTTGAGAGCATGACAGCGAAAATATCGCAAACGACAAAACCTGCTTGCATTCCTTGGGAAAAATATCTCAATTAATGTCATCGAAGTCCATTGGCCCAAACATGATTAAAACCAGAAATAGCCCTTTTGCTTATAATATACAGAAAAAACAAAAAAAAGCGTTTCCCGTAAGATTAATCATGTGTTGCTTAACATAAATTTGCAGAAAGGTTTCCAAATATTTATTTCTGATAAAGGCTGTCATTTTCATATAAATCTATATATAAATACGTGCTGCCTATTTTTGTCGTACACCTTTACACCGTTCTACTGAACCGAATGGCATGATACTTACACCATTGGAAAGGTAATTTCGCGTAGATGAGCACTACAGAGGCAATAGTCTCCTTAACATCGCATATAAGATCTTATCCGCCGTATTGTGTGAACGCCTGAAGCCGTTCGTCAACAACCTGATAGGTCCATATCAGTGTGGCTTCAGGCCAGGAAAGTCCACCATCGACCAGATATTCACACTACGGCAGATCTTGGAGAAGACCCATGAGCTTCAGATCGATACCCACCACCTATTCATCGATATGACATCATCTACAGAGACGAGCTATATAAAGCAATGTCTAGTTTTGGCATCCCTGCCAAACTCGTCCGTCTGTGCAGGTTGACTATGGAGAATGTACGCTGCTCCATCAAGGTCGGTAAAGATCTCAACGAGACGTTTGATGTCCAGAAAGGATTTAGACAAGGCGATGCGGTGTCATGCGATTTTTTCAACATCGTACTTGAAAGAATAGTGCAAAACTCACGAGCAAACACAAGAGGCACTATCTTTCAGAAGTCCGTCCAATTACTCGCTAACGCCGATGATATTGACATAATATAAATACAGACAACGACACCAGCGCTGAGATCAAGCGATGAATAACTATTGCCAACCGCTGTTTCTTTGGATTAAGAAGGCAATCGAGTAGCAAAGCCCTCTTTCGGATAACAAAAGTCACCCTTTCTAAGACTTTAATAATCCCGGTCCTGCTCTATGGCGCAGAGGCATGGACATTATCAAAAATGGATGAGGGTGTTCTTGGTTGCTTCGAGAGAAAAATTCTTCGGGCGATCTTCGGTCCCGTCTGCATTGATGAGTGGAGGAGAAGAGACAACGACGAACTGTATGGACTGTACAGCGACATGGAACTAGTCGGAAAAGTGAAGATCCAAAGACTGAGATGGCTGGGTCATGTATAGCGGATGAACACCAATGCTCCGGTCCGAATAGTCATCGAATCCGCTCCCGAGGGGTAGCGCAGGAGAGGAAGACCGAGACTCAGGTGGTGCAAGCAAGTGGAAGGAGACCTCAGCCAACTTAGCGTGCGAAACTGGAGGCAGCTAGCCAGGGATCGAGCTGGCTGGAGAAGCTTGTTGACTGAGGCCCAGGTCCACCCCGGACTGTAGCGCCACCTAAAGTAAGTATGTAAACTAATTTTAATTGCCCTTTTTTATATATGCATGCTCCATTCAAGGAAATGCGTCAATGAAACATGGGGAAACCGTTCTTATAGGGTGATGGACTAGGAAATGTTGCTAAGTACAATTTTACATTTGATAATTTGTTAACTGCTTTTCCTAATTAAAAACTCATATTCCTTATATTTCGCGTATCTCAACCTCTTCTAGTTTTTTTTCGTTATGCCGCAATATGTGAAATGCTAGTATTCTACTTCTACTGCTTGTAGTCTGATAATAATTAAAGCTGCAGTATTAATAAAGTTAACAGGATCTGTCGGAATGTGAAGATTTAGTTGATTATGGACTTTCTAGTCTAAAAACGCACTAATAGGGCCAAAGCTGACGCAGTGTTTCAGGCATTCGCAGAAGGAAGAGACTTATGGTATGCCCCTACATTTGGCTTAATTGAGGGGGTCTCCGTTTTTGTGGGCACATACTATTCTGACCATACTTGAGAGATGATTTGGCATATGCTCTTACATAGTCACTTCCAGAAGCTCTAAAAACCTCGGCCTGTAAACCTTCAGGTCTAGTTGCTTTTCTCTGATTTTGGTCAGGTGGATGAAAGTTTTCTTGCTTAAACATGCTCTTTTTACCTATTTATAAAACTTCCCTATGTTATTCCTAAAGCACAACCTCTCAATAATTTCCGATCGCGCAGTTTATACAGTATACTATATAAGATATTTATCTTAATGTACATATATTAAGATATTGTTTCAATAAAATTTAGGGACACAACTTTCTCGGGACTCG
Organism: Volucella inflata; assembly: GCA_928272305.1. NCBI lineage: Eukaryota > Metazoa > Arthropoda > Insecta > Diptera > Syrphidae > Volucella > Volucella inflata. The sequence goes on from OV743717.1 coordinate 36,780,093, forward strand.
GGATTCTTTTCTTCCGGCGGGGGCAGAGGTAAGTCTTCCATTAGACACTATGATAATCGCAAGTGCGTGCTCATAGAAATGATGAGATTCTTAATCTCTAAAAACACCTTCCAACGATATTAAGGTTTATATCGCAACTAAGTTTCAGGTTTTTTTTATCAAGAAATAAACTCATTTACCGGCGACTTTCCAAGGCTTATCTTGTCCAAAATTTGTAGGGCTCTATAGTTTATATATTCGTTTAGTCGAATTTTGAGTTTTCTTGCTAAATATTAGTTTCGTCTCCGACAGTAGGAATTCCGAGGTCTCGATATAAGTGGTCATTTCTTATGTGCACAGTGCATGGACAAATTTCCTTAACACTGTATTTTCGAAAGCTTGTAAAATATTGGCATTCGTTTTCTTGGCACAACCCCAAAGTTATACACTATAAGTCTACATCAGCTTTAGCATTTTCTCATAATGCATAAGAGCAGCTTGTTTTCCATACTCAGCTTGGAATATATTATTTACCAAGTAACAAACAAATTTCTCTGCATTTGTTTTCAAGTTTCCTGCTTTGTTTTTTTAACATCCGACTTTCATTTTAACCTTGCGTCGAGCTAGTAAACTCCAAGGTTTATGATCTTATAAGGGAAGGCAACCGCCTTCTTTTTCTACATGTAAAATTAACATTGTTAAATTGAGTCAGGAAATAATAGCTTTCTTAATTAAACTTTATTTTTATTTTTTTAATTTTAGGCATCGGGCCTTCTGGTTTACCAAAACTAGACTCAGACTTATAGTTAACAAAGAAAAGAGTTTTGTCTTCATAATATTATTTTAAGGTATGATGGTGGCGATTGCGCGATGGTTAGCTCATTGGGCTATCAAGCAGAGGGTCTGGGTTCGATTCCAGGCTGGGTCACCAACAATTTTTCAAATCGACATCACCCTTTCGGCGGGCAATGGCATACTACCGAAAGAAAAATTGCCTACGAATAAGTTTCTAGGGAGTGCCGTTCGGACTCGGCGATAATCCGTAGGCCCCGCTCAGATGTGACAAAAATGACAACATGAGCAACACAAATGAGTGTGAAGAAGCTAGGTCATAGTCCACACCGGGCTGCCAGCACCACAGTGTTTTTTTTTTTGTGGTATGAAATCATATTGTAATACATCTAATATACATAGTACATATTACTTATATACATAGTATATTACAATTTCTTGTTTCTACTTTGCTTATTGACAGAGTAATTTGGAAATATTTGCGTATTAATATTATTTGTATAATATCATAATAGTATAATAATTGTAGTTATTGTTACATTTGTTATTTGCACCTTATAATCTACCGTTAAATATATTTTATTGTACTTTTTATTATTGGATCTTTCATATGTATGCCATATGGTATATGTTTAAATTTAACTTCTCTATGTGTATGATTTTGGGTTTGTTTAAAAAAAATAAGAACAAATTGAGATAAAAAGAAACTTTTTATTAGTTATGACATAAATAGGTTGCAACAGCACCAATTTAATGTGATACTTTGCTGTTTACGTTTTCATATAGCTCCTAAAAGTCTATTTGGCAATCTTCTGTGCAACCCAAAATCATGCAATTTTTGACGTGGTCGTTTGTTAACACACTTCCGTATTTAGTTCAATTTACGTTTTGATAAAAGGCACGTTCACCTAAATATGTTGACCCGAAAAATGCTTTTATTATGAGTGCACATTGTCGTATGTTTTTGTATTTAACAGGATCCTTAGCTTGAAAACCTCGTCGCTTTTATTTTCCGCGCTTTTAAGAATGAATTCACTGCGAAGTGAAACAATTTTTAATTCAGCTTCCGCTTTGTTTATGAAGCAATGAGTTTCCATTAATCAAGCTAGTTTTGAAACATCGATATTTACGAATCGATTTTTGACAAAAAATAAGGAGAGGTTCTATACAAACATGTTGTCAAAACGCCTTTCGAATTTCGATTTTAGCTGATGGAATAGCTCCAAATTTTAAGTTGGATTATACTCGGCAAGAAGAACGAAGGAAAATGTTGAAAATTCTTTTCCTCTAACTTCCTCTTACATAAATCGATTTTGTTCATGAATGCTGAATTGCGCTCATCATGTCTGCTATGTGTTTTTCTCTTCTTTGCAGTCGCGAAAAAGATTTTTATCTGAACTTTTTTTGTATAAGTCTCCCTCATTATATTCCCAAGTGGTAAGCTCGGGATTTAGTATACCATCTATATCCACAATCTATCGATGGCATCCTTCCATAAGTTTACCGGCCAGTTTTTCAAACCAAATGATTAATCTTTTAAAGAGCAAGGTAGAAACGATCAAGCATAGAGAAAAGGTGCGTTTTAATGTTTTATTAAATGGCAATCAAACCTGAACTTGATTACAAGATTACACGGTATATGGCTTTTCTGACTTCGGGGAGCTGGGTAGACGAGCCACTGTAGCCTCCAAAGTAATGGTTTTAACTCTTACTGGATTAAATAAAAATTGGAAGCAAACACATTGCCGAAATATTGAAATTAACAACATCAAAAACTTTAGAGTAAGGTCTGCAAACTATTGCTGTTGTGACAAAGGCAGCAATAATAAAAGAGCATACAAATTAGTCGGGGCAAACGAAAACAAACCTTGTTTTGATATTGAAAATCAATTAATTTTTCTTCTATATGACTACCCTCACTTATTCAAAACTGTGCGAAATTGTTTGCCTCTACCAGCAGAGTGGAATTCAATGCTTCCAAAACTGCTGCTGATTTAGCGAAATTCAAATATCCAGCCATTATCCATGAAAGACACTTGCATCGTTGAGCATGGTATGAGTACTTGCGTTGGAATAACCACATATTCGCCAAAAATGCTGTGAAATGTATAGGTTTCCTTAAGCGATGTAAGAAATTTTTCATCCCCCATGATCTGGCTTTCAACCGCCCGAAATCGGAGTACAATGCTCACATCTGGTCAGGTGCTCCCAAGACTTCTTTTTAATTCCTAGATAAAATTCAAAACCGTGCGTTAGAACTTATAGGTGATGCCAATATTATACAGTTGATTGACACCCTCGAACACCGACGTAATGTCTCCTGTCTCGCCCTGTTTTATCGCTGATTTTACCTCAAGTGCTCCTCAGCTCCTCTACCCGTAACACCTGACGCGCTATGAATGCTCATCAATACACCCTCATGTCCACTTTCTGTAGTACCCGGAAATATCGGGATTATTTCCTAATGTAATGCCCTGCCGAGCTCTTTATTTCCTAGTTCTCATAGCCTCCAAACATTCAAGACCAACGTACATCGGTACCTCTCTTTTCTTCCTTCCTAACTTTCGCCCGTGCTGTGTGCAACCTTAAGCGCGCTAATTATAAAAACAAAATATATATGAACCCGAATAACTTTGAAAAATTGTCACTGAAATTGGCTACCCAAGTTTTTAGTGCTAACGTTGCTGCTGGAGTCTTCAGCGCAATGTCAGCAAGTTGATTGCTACCTCAACGGAAACTTTTTTAACCAAAATAAATGATCTTTTCAACAAAAAGATATTCTGAGCACTATCGAATACCATACCAATAGTTGCGATGATTAGTTTGATGGTGATGCCAATGAGGCAAAAAAAACTATATCCAAAGGATGTTCTCAGAATTGGTACTTAGTTGTGAAAACTGCACTCTGTTCATGATAAACGAAACCGACAAATTTCGAGAACAAGCTCTGTTAATAAAATTACGAGCTTATAACACTTATGACACATCATCATTGGAAAGTTAACTGTTCCTTTTCCAGCATCTGAAGCTTATGTCAAAAGTATGCAAACACTTTTTGAAAGCCAATTTCCAAAAATACGACACGAAGAACACTTGATTGAAGCTTTGCTCAAATCCGAAATGAAAATGACAGCTTCCGAGAGCATGATATGTGACGATGATGAGCACAGACATTCCATTTATAAATTCATTTTAATTGGTCCAGTCAAATTATCGATTAAGAAAACCAATAAGGATATCTGTGGAGTGTGAGCAACTGAGAACTTCACTATTAATCCTTTCTTTGTTTTGTTAATTTTTACTTATTTTCTGTTTTCACTCTTGTTTGTTAAGTTAGTTAATCCTTTTTTTTTATTAATGGATAGTTAATATTTATTTTATGAATATTTTTATTTATTTAGTACTTAATAAAAAGCAAGGACTATGCCTACAGGGGACACATTAAAAAAAAACGCGTTTTATATTCCACCTCATTGAATGACGTGGGAAAGAATATTTGAATTATAGCTATAGGAATCGGTTGTAGATAGGTACCTACTATATATGTATGTAGGTACATACGGTCTTCGGCGATCGTCCCGTGTTATTCTATTCCATAAAGAAATATATGAAATGTTATTTTGTTTTCGAGTATAATCTTTGTTGGGCTTTCATTTTATCGTAAGCGCCACAAACTTTTTCACAAATTTGAGAGCATGACAGCGAAAATATCGCAAACGACAAAACCTGCTTGCATTCCTTGGGAAAAATATCTCAATTAATGTCATCGAAGTCCATTGGCCCAAACATGATTAAAACCAGAAATAGCCCTTTTGCTTATAATATACAGAAAAAACAAAAAAAAGCGTTTCCCGTAAGATTAATCATGTGTTGCTTAACATAAATTTGCAGAAAGGTTTCCAAATATTTATTTCTGATAAAGGCTGTCATTTTCATACAAATCTATATATAAATACGTGCTGCCTATTTTTGTCGTACACCTTTACACCGTTCTACTGAACCGAATGGCATGATACTTACACCATTGGAAAGGTAATTTCGCGTAGATGAGCACTACAGAGGCAATAGTCTCCTTAACATCGCATATAAGATCTTATCCGCCGTATTGTGTGAACGCCTGAAGCCGTTCGTCAACAACCTGATAGGTCCATATCAGTGTGGCTTCAGGCCAGGAAAGTCCACCATCGACCAGATATTCACACTACGGCAGATCTTGGAGAAGACCCATGAGCTTCAGATCGATACCCACCACCTATTCATCGATATGACATCATCTACAGAGACGAGCTATATAAAGCAATGTCTAGTTTTGGCATCCCTGCCAAACTCGTCCGTCTGTGCAGGTTGACTATGGAGAATGTACGCTGCTCCATCAAGGTCGGTAAAGATCTCAACGAGACGTTTGATGTCCAGAAAGGATTTAGACAAGGCGATGCGGTGTCATGCGATTTTTTCAACATCGTACTTGAAAGAATAGTGCAAAACTCACGAGCAAACACAAGAGGCACTATCTTTCAGAAGTCCGTCCAATTACTCGCTAACGCCGATGATATTGACATAATATAAATACAGACAACGACACCAGCGCTGAGATCAAGCGATGAATAACTATTGCCAACCGCTGTTTCTTTGGATTAAGAAGGCAATCGAGTAGCAAAGCCCTCTTTCGGATAACAAAAGTCACCCTTTCTAAGACTTTAATAATCCCGGTCCTGCTCTATGGCGCAGAGGCATGGACATTATCAAAAATGGATGAGGGTGTTCTTGGTTGCTTCGAGAGAAAAATTCTTCGGGCGATCTTCGGTCCCGTCTGCATTGATGAGTGGAGGAGAAGAGACAACGACGAACTGTATGGACTGTACAGCGACATGGAACTAGTCGGAAAAGTGAAGATCCAAAGACTGAGATGGCTGGGTCATGTATAGCGGATGAACACCAATGCTCCGGTCCGAATAGTCATCGAATCCGCTCCCGAGGGGTAGCGCAGGAGAGGAAGACCGAGACTCAGGTGGTGCAAGCAAGTGGAAGGAGACCTCAGCCAACTTAGCGTGCGAAACTGGAGGCAGCTAGCCAGGGATCGAGCTGGCTGGAGAAGCTTGTTGACTGAGGCCCAGGTCCACCCCGGACTGTAGCGCCACCTAAAGTAAGTATGTAAACTAATTTTAATTGCCCTTTTTTATATATGCATGCTCCATTCAAGGAAATGCGTCAATGAAACATGGGGAAACCGTTCTTATAGGGTGATGGACTAGGAAATGTTGCTAAGTACAATTTTACATTTGATAATTTGTTAACTGCTTTTCCTAATTAAAAACTCATATTCCTTATATTTCGCGTATCTCAACCTCTTCTAGTTTTTTTTCGTTATGCCGCAATATGTGAAATGCTAGTATTCTACTTCTACTGCTTGTAGTCTGATAATAATTAAAGCTGCAGTATTAATAAAGTTAACAGGATCTGTCGGAATGTGAAGATTTAGTTGATTATGGACTTTCTAGTCTAAAAACGCACTAATAGGGCCAAAGCTGACGCAGTGTTTCAGGCATTCGCAGAAGGAAGAGACTTATGGTATGCCCCTACATTTGGCTTAATTGAGGGGGTCTCCGTTTTTGTGGGCACATACTATTCTGACCATACTTGAGAGATGATTTGGCATATGCTCTTACATAGTCACTTCCAGAAGCTCTAAAAACCTCGGCCTGTAAACCTTCAGGTCTAGTTGCTTTTCTCTGATTTTGGTCAGGTGGATGAAAGTTTTCTTGCTTAAACATGCTCTTTTTACCTATTTATAAAACTTCCCTATGTTATTCCTAAAGCACAACCTCTCAATAATTTCCGATCGCGCAGTTTATACAGTATACTATATAAGATATTTATCTTAATGTACATATATTAAGATATTGTTTCAATAAAATTTAGGGACACAACTTTCTCGGGACTCGGGATTCTTTTCTTCCGGCGGGGGCAGAGGTAAGTCTTCCATTAGACACTATGATAATCGCAAGTGCGTGCTCATAGAAATGATGAGATTCTTAATCTCTAAAAACACCTTCCAACGATATTAAGGTTTATATCGCAACTAAGTTTCAGGTTTTTTTTATCAAGAAATAAACTCATTTACCGGCGACTTTCCAAGGCTTATCTTGTCCAAAATTTGTAGGGCTCTATAGTTTATATATTCGTTTAGTCGAATTTTGAGTTTTCTTGCTAAATATTAGTTTCGTCTCCGACAGTAGGAATTCCGAGGTCTCGATATAAGTGGTCATTTCTTATGTGCACAGTGCATGGACAAATTTCCTTAACACTGTATTTTCGAAAGCTTGTAAAATATTGGCATTCGTTTTCTTGGCACAACCCCAAAGTTATACACTATAAGTCTACATCAGCTTTAGCATTTTCTCATAATGCATAAGAGCAGCTTGTTTTCCATACTCAGCTTGGAATATATTATTAACCAAGTAACAAACAAATTTCTCTGCATTTGTTTTCAAGTTTCCTGCTTTGTTTTTTTAACATCCGACTTTCATTTTAACCTTGCGTCGAGCTAGTAAACTCCAAGGTTTATGATCTTATAAGGGAAGGCAACCGCCTTCTTTTTCTACATGTAAAATTAACATTGTTAAATTGAGTCAGGAAATAATAGCTTTCTTAATTAAACTTTATTTTTATTTTTTTAATTTTAGGCATCGGGCCTTCTGGTTTACCAAAACTAGACTCAGACTTATAGTTAACAAAGAAAAGAGTTTTGTCTTCATAATATTATTTTAAGGTATGATGGTGGCGATTGCGCGATGGTTAGCTCATTGGGCTATCAAGCAGAGGGTCTGGGTTCGATTCCAGGCTGGGTCACCAACAATTTTTCAAATCGACATCACCCTTTCGGCGGGCAATGGCATACTACCGAAAGAAAAATTGCCTACGAATAAGTTTCTAGGGAGTGCCGTTCGGACTCGGCGATAATCCGTAGGCCCCGCTCAGATGTGACAAAAATGACAACATGAGCAACACAAATGAGTGTGAAGAAGCTAGGTCATAGTCCACACCGGGCTGCCAGCACCACAGTGTTTTTTTTTTGTGGTATGAAATCATATTGTAATACATCTAATATACATAGTACATATTACTTATATACATAGTATATTACAATTTCTTGTTTCTACTTTGCTTATTGACAGAGTAATTTGGAAATATTTGCGTATTAATATTATTTGTATAATATCATAATAGTATAATAATTGTAGTTATTGTTACATTTGTTATTTGCACCTTATAATCTACCGTTAAATATATTTTATTGTACTTTTTATTATTGGATCTTTCATATTTATGCCATATGGTATATGTTTAAATTTAACTTCTCTATGTGTATGATTTTGGGTTTGTTTAAAAAAAATAAGAACAAATTGAGATAAAAAGAAACTTTTTATTAGTTATGACATAAATAGGTTGCAACAGCACCAATTTAATGTGATACTTTGCTGTTTACGTTTTCATATAGCTCCTAAAAGTCTATTTGGCAATCTTCTGTGCAACCCAAAATCATGCAATTTTTGACGTGGTCGTTTGTTAACACACTTCCGTATTTAGTTCAATTTACGTTTTGATAAAAGGCACGTTCACCTAAATATGTTGACCCGAAAAATGCTTTTATTATGAGTGCACATTGTCGTATGTTTTTGTATTTAACAGGATCCTTAGCTTGAAAACCTCGTCGCTTTTATTTTCCGCGCTTTTAAGAATGAATTTTTAATTCAGCTTCCGCTTTGTTTATGAAGCAATGAGTTTCCATTAATCAAGCTAGTTTTGAAACATCGATATTTACGAATCGATTTTTGACAAAAAATAAGGAGAGGTTCTATACAAACATGTTGTCAAAACGCCTTTCGAATTTCGATTTTAGCTGATGGAATAGCTCCAAATTTTAAGTTGGATTATACTCGGCAAGAAGAACGAAGGAAAATGTTGAAAATTCTTTTCCTCTAACTTCCTCTTACATAAATCGATTTTGTTCATGAATGCTGAATTGCGCTCATCATGTCTGCTATGTGTTTTTCTCTTCTTTGCAGTCGCGAAAAAGATTTTTATCTGAACTTTTTTTGTATAAGTCTCCCTCATTATATTCCCAAGTGGTAAGCTCGGGATTTAGTATACCATCTATATCCACAATCTATCGATGGCATCCTTCCATAAGTTTACCGGCCAGTTTTTCAAACCAAATGATTAATCTTTTAAAGAGCAAGGTAGAAACGATCAAGCATAGAGAAAAGGTGCGTTTTAATGTTTTATTAAATGGCAATCAAACCTGAACTTGATTACAAGATTACACGGTATATGGCTTTTCTGACTTCGGGGAGCTGGGTAGACGAGCCACTGTAGCCTCCAAAGTAATGGTTTTAACTCTTACTGGATTAAATAAAAATTGGAAGCAAACACATTGCCGAAATATTGAAATTAACAACATCAAAAACTTTAGAGTAAGGTCTGCAAATTATTGCTGTTGTGACAAAGGCAGCAATAATAAAAGAGCATACAAATTAGTCGGGGCAAACGAAAACAAACCTTGTTTTGATATTGAAAATCAATTAATTTTTCTTCTATATGACTACCCTCACTTATTCAAAACTAACGAAATTGTTTGCCTCTACCAGCAGAGTGGAATTCAATGCTTCCAAAACTGCTGCTGATTTAGCGAAATTCAAATATCCAGCCATTATCCATGAAAGACACTTGCATCGTTGAGCATGGTATGAGTACTTGCGTTGGAATAACCACATATTCGCCAAAAATGCTGTGAAATGTATAGGTTTCCTTAAGCGATGTAAGAAATTTTTCATCCCCCATGATCTGGCTTTCAACCGCCCGAAATCGGAGTACAATGCTCACATCTGGTCAGGTGCTCCCAAGACTTCTTTTTAATTCCTAGATAAAATTCAAAACCGTGCGTTAGAACTTATAGGTGATGCCAATATTATACAGTTGATTGACACCCTCGAACACCGACGTAATGTCTCCTGTCTCGCCCTGTTTTATCGCTGATTTTACCTCAAGTGCTCCTCAGCTCCTCTACCCGTAACACCTGACGCGCTATGAATGCTCATCAATACACCCTCATGTCCACTTTCTGTAGTACCCGGAAATATCGGGATTATTTCCTAATGTAATGCCCTGCCGAGCTCTTTATTTCCTAGTTCTCATAGCCTCCAAACATTCAAGACCAACGTACATCGGTACCTCTCTTTTCTTCCTTCCTAACTTTCGCCCGTGCTGTGTGCAACCTTAAGCGCGCTAATTATAAAAACAAAATATATATGAACCCGAATAACTTTGAAAAATTGTCACTGAAATTGGCTACCCAAGTTTTTAGTGCTAACGTTGCTGCTGGAGTCTTCAGCGCAATGTCAGCAAGTTGATTGCTACCTCAACGGAAACTTTTTTAACCAAAATAAATGATCTTTTCAACAAAAAGATATTCTGAGCACTATCGAATACCATACCAATAGTTGCGATGATTAGTTTGATGGTGATGCCAATGAGGCAAAAAAAACTATATCCAAAGGATGTTCTCAGAATTGGTACTTAGTTGTGAAAACTGCACTCTGTTCATGATAAACGAAACCGACAAATTTCGAGAACAAGCTCTGTTAATAAAATTACGAGCTTATAACACTTATGACACATCATCATTGGAAAGTTAACTGTTCCTTTTCCAGCATCTGAAGCTTATGTCAAAAGTATGCAAACACTTTTTGAAAGCCAATTTCCAAAAATACGACACGAAGAACACTTGATTGAAGCTTTGCTCAAATCCGAAATGAAAATGACAGCTTCCGAGAGCATGATATGTGACGATGATGAGCACAGACATTCCATTTATAAATTCATTTTAATTGGTCCAGTCAAATTATCGATTAAGAAAACCAATAAGGATATCTGTGGAGTGTGAGCAACTGAGAACTTCACTATTAATCCTTTCTTTGTTTTGTTAATTTTTACTTATTTTCTGTTTTCACTCTTGTTTGTTAAGTTAGTTAATCCTTTTTTTTTATTAATGGATAGTTAATATTTATTTTATGAATATTTTTATTTATTTAGTACTTAATAAAAAGCAAGGACTATGCCTACAGGGGACACATTAAAAAAAAACGCGTTTTATATTCCACCTCATTGAATGACGTGGGAAAGAATATTTGAATTATAGCTATAGGAATCGGTTGTAGATAGGTACCTACTATATATGTATGTAGGTACATACGGTCTTCGGCGATCGTCCCGTGTTATTCTATTCCATAAAGAAATATATGAAATGTTATTTTGTTTTCGAGTATAATCTTTGTTGGGCTTTCATTTTATCGTAAGCGCCACAAACTTTTTCACAAATTTGAGAGCATGACAGCGAAAATATCGCAAACGACAAAACCTGCTTGCATTCCTTGGGAAAAATATCTCAATTAATGTCATCGAAGTCCATTGGCCCAAACATGATTAAAACCAGAAATAGCCCTTTTGCTTATAATATACAGAAAAAACAAAAAAAAGCGTTTCCCGTAAGATTAATCATGTGTTGCTTAACATAAATTTGCAGAAAGGTTTCCAAATATTTATTTCTGATAAAGGCTGTCATTTTCATACAAATCTATATATAAATACGTGCTGCCTATTTTTGTCGTACACCTTTACACCGTTCTACTGAACCGAATGGCATGATACTTACACCATTGGAAAGGTAATTTCGCGTAGATGAGCACTACAGAGGCAATAGTCTCCTTAACATCGCATATAAGATCTTATCCGCCGTATTGTGTGAACGCCTGAAGCCGTTCGTCAACAACCTGATAGGTCCATATCAGTGTGGCTTCAGGCCAGGAAAGTCCACCATCGACCAGATATTCACACTACGGCAGATCTTGGAGAAGACCCATGAGCTTCAGATCGATACCCACCACCTATTCATCGATATGACATCATCTACAGAGACGAGCTATATAAAGCAATGTCTAGTTTTGGCATCCCTGCCAAACTCGTCCGTCTGTGCAGGTTGACTATGGAGAATGTACGCTGCTCCATCAAGGTCGGTAAAGATCTCAACGAGACGTTTGATGTCCAGAAAGGATTTAGACAAGGCGATGCGGTGTCATGCGATTTTTTCAACATCGTACTTGAAAGAATAGTGCAAAACTCACGAGCAAACACAAGAGGCACTATCTTTCAGAAGTCCGTCCAATTACTCGCTAACGCCGATGATATTGACATAATATAAATACAGACAACGACACCAGCGCTGAGATCAAGCGATGAATAACTATTGCCAACCGCTGTTTCTTTGGATTAAGAAGGCAATCGAGTAGCAAAGCCCTCTTTCGGATAACAAAAGTCACCCTTTCTAAGACTTTAATAATCCCGGTCCTGCTCTATGGCGCAGAGGCATGGACATTATCAAAAATGGATGAGGGTGTTCTTGGTTGCTTCGAGAGAAAAATTCTTCGGGCGATCTTCGGTCCCGTCTGCATTGATGAGTGGAGGAGAAGAGACAACGACGAACTGTATGGACTGTACAGCGACATGGAACTAGTCGGAAAAGTGAAGATCCAAAGACTGAGATGGCTGGGTCATGTATAGCGGATGAACACCAATGCTCCGGTCCGAATAGTCATCGAATCCGCTCCCGAGGGGTAGCGCAGGAGAGGAAGACCGAGACTCAGGTGGTGCAAGCAAGTGGAAGGAGACCTCAGCCAACTTAGCGTGCGAAACTGGAGGCAGCTAGCCAGGGATCGAGCTGGCTGGAGAAGCTTGTTGACTGAGGCCCAGGTCCACCCCGGACTGTAGCGCCACCTAAAGTAAGTATGTAAACTAATTTTAATTGCCCTTTTTTATATATGCATGCTCCATTCAAGGAAATGCGTCAATGAAACATGGGGAAACCGTTCTTATAGGGTGATGGACTAGGAAATGTTGCTAAGTACAATTTTACATTTGATAATTTGTTAACTGCTTTTCCTAATTAAAAACTCATATTCCTTATATTTCGCGTATCTCAACCTCTTCTAGTTTTTTTTCGTTATGCCGCAATATGTGAAATGCTAGTATTCTACTTCTACTGCTTGTAGTCTGATAATAATTAAAGCTGCAGTATTAATAAAGTTAACAGGATCTGTCGGAATGTGAAGATTTAGTTGATTATGGACTTTCTAGTCTAAAAACGCACTAATAGGGCCAAAGCTGACGCAGTGTTTCAGGCATTCGCAGAAGGAAGAGACTTATGGTATGCCCCTACATTTGGCTTAATTGAGGGGGTCTCCGTTTTTGTGGGCACATACTATTCTGACCATACTTGAGAGATGATTTGGCATATGCTCTTACATAGTCACTTCCAGAAGCTCTAAAAACCTCGGCCTGTAAACCTTCAGGTCTAGTTGCTTTTCTCTGATTTTGGTCAGGTGGATGAAAGTTTTCTTGCTTAAACATGCTCTTTTTACCTATTTATAAAACTTCCCTATGTTATTCCTAAAGCACAACCTCTCAATAATTTCCGATCGCGCAGTTTATACAGTATACTATATAAGATATTTATCTTAATGTACATATATTAAGATATTGTTTCAATAAAATTTAGGGACACAACTTTCTCGGGACTCGGGATTCTTTTCTTCCGGCGGGGGCAGAGGTAAGTCTTCCATTAGACACTATGATAATCGCAAGTGCGTGCTCATAGAAATGATGAGATTCTTAATCTCTAAAAACACCTTCCAACGATATTAAGGTTTATATCGCAACTAAGTTTCAGGTTTTTTTTATCAAGAAATAAACTCATTTACCGGCGACTTTCCAAGGCTTATCTTGTCCAAAATTTGTAGGGCTCTATAGTTTATATATTCGTTTAGTCGAATTTTGAGTTTTCTTGCTAAATATTAGTTTCGTCTCCGACAGTAGGAATTCCGAGGTCTCGATATAAGTGGTCATTTCTTATGTGCACAGTGCATGGACAAATTTCCTTAACACTGTATTTTCGAAAGCTTGTAAAATATTGGCATTCGTTTTCTTGGCACAACCCCAAAGTTATACACTATAAGTCTACATCAGCTTTAGCATTTTCTCATAATGCATAAGAGCAGCTTGTTTTCCATACTCAGCTTGGAATATATTATTTACCAAGTAACAAACAAATTTCTCTGCATTTGTTTTCAAGTTTCCTGCTTTGTTTTTTTAACATCCGCCTTTCATTTTAACCTTGCGTCGAGCTAGTAAACTCCAAGGTTTATGATCTTATAAGGGAAGGCAACCGCCTTCTTTTTCTACATGTAAAATTAACATTGTTAAATTGAGTCAGGAAATAATAGCTTTCTTAATTAAACTTTATTTTTATTTTTTTAATTTTAGGCATCGGGCCTTCTGGTTTACCAAAACTAGACTCATCATCTCATCGTTCTTCATGCAGGCGCAATAAGATAAAGGATTCAAGTGTCACAAGAAACGTCTTGTGCGGAGACAGTAGTGTATGAGGGCACAACAGACTTCCCCTCTTAAAATAAGAAAGCCGAATGACATAAGGTATGAATGCTTTCAACATGCAGAATGCGTGGTGTAAGACAAATTGGTTTACACGAAATTTATTTTACATGTTTAATTATTATAAGATATACAATATTTGGTTAAATATGATTTCGAATAATTTGGTCGATATTGGAGCAACTTTAAATCATTTGTATTATAAATTATTTTTACAATATTTTCAGACTTATAGTTAACAAAGAAAAGAGTTTTGTCTTCATAATATTATTTTAAGGTATGATGGTGGCGATTGCGCGATGGTTAGCTCATTGGGCTATCAAGCAGAGGGTCTGGGTTCGATTCCAGGCTGGGTCACCAACAATTTTTCAAATCGACATCACCCTTTCGGCGGGCAATGGCATACTACCGAAAGAAAAATTGCCTACGAATAAGTTTCTAGGGAGTGCCGTTCGGACTCGGCGATAATCCGTAGGCCCCGCTCAGATGTGACAAAAATGACAACATGAGCAACACAAATGAGTGTGAAGAAGCTAGGTCATAGTCCACACCGGGCTGCCAGCACCACAGTGTTTTTTTTTTGTGGTATGAAATCATATTGTAATACATCTAATATACATAGTACATATTACTTATATACATAGTATATTACAATTTCTTGTTTCTACTTTGCTTATTGACAGAGTAATTTGGAAATATTTGCGTATTAATATTATTTGTATAATATCATAATAGTATAATAATTGTAGTTATTGTTACATTTGTTATTTGCACCTTATAATCTACCGTTAAATATATTTTATTGTACTTTTTATTATTGGATCTTTCATATTTATGCCATATGGTATATGTTTAAATTTAACTTCTCTATGTGTATGATTTTGGGTTTGTTTAAAAAAAATAAGAACAAATTGAGATAAAAAGAAACTTTTTATTAGTTATGACATAAATAGGTTGCAACAGCACCAATTTAATGTGATACTTTGCTGTTTACGTTTTCATATAGCTCCTAAAAGTCTATTTGGCAATCTTCTGTGCAACCCAAAATCATGCAATTTTTGACGTGGTCGTTTGTTAACACACTTCCGTATTTAGTTCAATTTACGTTTTGATAAAAGGCACGTTCACCTAAATATGTTGACCCGAAAAATGCTTTTATTATGAGTGCACATTGTCGTATGTTTTTGTATTTAACAGGATCCTTAGCTTGAAAACCTCGTCGCTTTTATTTTCCGCGCTTTTAAGAATGAATTCACTGCGAAGTGAAACAATTTTTAATTCAGCTTCCGCTTTGTTTATGAAGCAATGAGTTTCCATTAATCAAGCTAGTTTTGAAACATCGATATTTACGAATCGATTTTTGACAAAAAATAAGGAGAGGTTCTATACAAACATGTTGTCAAAACGCCTTTCGAATTTCGATTTTAGCTGATGGAATAGCTCCAAATTTTAAGTTGGATTATACTCGGCAAGAAGAACGAAGGAAAATGTTGAAAATTCTTTTCCTCTAACTTCCTCTTACATAAATCGATTTTGTTCATGAATGCTGAATTGCGCTCATCATGTCTGCTATGTGTTTTTCTCTTCTTTGCAGTCGCGAAAAAGATTTTTATCTGAACTTTTTTTGTATAAGTCTCCCTCATTATATTCCCAAGTGGTAAGCTCGGGATTTAGTATACCATCTATATCCACAATCTATCGATGGCATCCTTCCATAAGTTTACCGGCCAGTTTTTCAAACCAAATGATTAATCTTTTAAAGAGCAAGGTAGAAACGATCAAGCATAGAGAAAAGGTGCGTTTTAATGTTTTATTAAATGGCAATCAAACCTGAACTTGATTACAAGATTACACGGTATATGGCTTTTCTGACTTCGGGGAGCTGGGTAGACGAGCCACTGTAGCCTCCAAAGTAATGGTTTTAACTCTTACTGGATTAAATAAAAATTGGAAGCAAACACATTGCCGAAATATTGAAATTAACAACATCAAAAACTTTAGAGTAAGGTCTGCAAACTATTGCTGTTGTGACAAAGGCAGCAATAATAAAAGAGCATACAAATTAGTCGGGGCAAACGAAAACAAACCTTGTTTTGATATTGAAAATCAATTAATTTTTCTTCTATATGACTACCCTCACTTATTCAAAACTGTGCGAAATTGTTTGCCTCTACCAGCAGAATGGAATTCAATGCTTCCAAAACTGCTGCTGATTTAGCGAAATTCAAATATCCAGCCATTATCCATGAAAGACACTTGCATCGTTGAGCATGGTATGAGTACTTGCGTTGGAATAACCACATATTCGCCAAAAATGCTGTGAAATGTATAGGTTTCCTTAAGCGATGTAAGAAATTTTTCATCCCCCATGATCTGGCTTTCAACCGCCCGAAATCGGAGTACAATGCTCACATCTGGTCAGGTGCTCCCAAGACTTCTTTGTAATTCCTAGATAAAATTCAAAACCGTGCGTTAGAACTTATAGGTGATGCCAATATTATACAGTTGATTGACACCCTCGAACACCGACGTAATGTCTCCTGTCTCGCCCTGTTTTATCGCTGATTTTACCTCAAGTGCTCCTCAGCTCCTCTACCCGTAACACCTGACGCGCTATGAATGCTCATCAATACACCCTCATGTCCACTTTCTGTAGTACCCGGAAATATCGGGATTATTTCCTAATGTAATGCCCTGCCGAGCTCTTTATTTCCTAGTTCTCATAGCCTCCAAACATTCAAGACCAACGTACATCGGTACCTCTCTTTTCTTCCTTCCTAACTTTCGCCCGTGCTGTGTGCAACCTTAAGCGCGCTAATTATAAAAACAAAATATATATGAACCCGAATAACTTTGAAAAATTGTCACTGAAATTGGCTACCCAAGTTTTTAGTGCTAACGTTGCTGCTGGAGTCTTCAGCGCAATGTCAGCAAGTTGATTGCTACCTCAACGGAAACTTTTTTAACCAAAATAAATGATCTTTTCAACAAAAAGATATTCTGAGCACTATCGAATACCATACCAATAGTTGCGATGATTAGTTTGATGGTGATGCCAATGAGGCAAAAAAAACTATATCCAAAGGATGTTCTCAGAATTGGTACTTAGTTGTGAAAACTGCACTCTGTTCATGATAAACGAAACCGACAAATTTCGAGAACAAGCTCTGTTAATAAAATTACGAGCTTATAACACTTATGACACATCATCATTGGAAAGTTAACTGTTCCTTTTCCAGCATCTGAAGCTTATGTCAAAAGTATGCAAACACTTTTTGAAAGCCAATTTCCAAAAATACGACACGAAGAACACTTGATTGAAGCTTTGCTCAAATCCGAAATGAAAATGACAGCTTCCGAGAGCATGATATGTGACGATGATGAGCACAGACATTCCATTTATAAATTCATTTTAATTGGTCCAGTCAAATTATCGATTAAGAAAACCAATAAGGATATCTGTGGAGTGTGAGCAACTGAGAACTTCACTATTAATCCTTTCTTTGTTTTGTTAATTTTTACTTATTTTCTGTTTTCACTCTTGTTTGTTAAGTTAGTTAATCCTTTTTTTTTATTAATGGATAGTTAATATTTATTTTATGAATATTTTTATTTATTTAGTACTTAATAAAAAGCAAGGACTATGCCTACAGGGGACACATTAAAAAAAAACGCGTTTTATATTCCACCTCATTGAATGACGTGGGAAAGAATATTTGAATTATAGCTATAGGAATCGGTTGTAGATAGGTACCTACTATATATGTATGTAGGTACATACGGTCTTCGGCGATCGTCCCGTGTTATTCTATTCCATAAAGAAATATATGAAATGTTATTTTGTTTTCGAGTATAATCTTTGTTGGGCTTTCATTTTATCGTAAGCGCCACAAACTTTTTCACAAATTTGAGAGCATGACAGCGAAAATATCGCAAACGACAAAACCTGCTTGCATTCCTTGGGAAAAATATCTCAATTAATGTCATCGAAGTCCATTGGCCCAAACATGATTAAAACCAGAAATAGCCCTTTTGCTTATAATATACAGAAAAAACAAAAAAAAGCGTTTCCCGTAAGATTAATCATGTGTTGCTTAACATAAATTTGCAGAAAGGTTTCCAAATATTTATTTCTGATAAAGGCTGTCATTTTCATATAAATCTATATATAAATACGTGCTGCCTATTTTTGTCGTACACCTTTACACCGTTCTACTGAACCGAATGGCATGATACTTACACCATTGGAAAGGTAATTTCGCGTAGATGAGCACATTGTTTTTTTTTTCCAAACGGTCTTACCAAACCTTGGTAAAACATGTAAAAGATTAGGTTATTTTACATATATCTAAAGATATAGATGTTTTAAAATCAGGAATCCAGTATTGCATAACCTTAGGATCATACATCATTAATAAACTCTCTCTCTCTGGAGAGTTCATTTATTACCACAGTTTTAAATTAGAAGATAAGAGAAAAAACTAGAACCCGACAAATGTGGTATAATTACAGGAAGAGAAACAGCGTGAGTTAAGTTGATTTTTGGAAAGCCACAGAAAAAGAGCTTAAGGGCTGAACAGAATGTGAATCTGAAGCTTGAAACTTTCAAAAGTTCTATACATGTATAATCTGTATCTCGAAGTTGAATAACACCCAACTTCGAGATACAGATACAGATTCAAGCTTCAGATTCACATCCTGTTCAGCCCTTAAGTCTTAATAGTGAACGATAAGAGATTTGAATAGTGAGATAGTAGTAAAATCGGTTGTGAATTACTAGGAATTGATTAATTGATTTTACGTAGCTTGGCCACACATGACGAACCGATTTGCGGAACATCGCTATTGCTGTAACTTTCTACAAGAAAATATGGAGAACGCACACGCGGATGATGGTTGCATTATTAACAATGTATATATACAAAAAGCGAAAGCAAGAAAAAAATAATAAACAAAAAAGGCGAGAGGGGATTAAAGAGTGGCTGTATGGTAGAAACGATTGCACTCATACTAAATTGTTGAGAAAATTAGAAATGTCTGCACCAGAAGATTTTTAAAAATTTCTTAGAATGGATTAAGAAACTTATATTGAATTGCTGAGGTTGGTCGGTCCAGTTAAAACGCAAGAATGTGAGAAGCAATTACAGCAAACGAGAGACTGTCAGCAACTTGACAACGTTTTGAGGATAAACATTGGATCGGTTCGTCAAGAGCACCACAAACGTCGAACAAGACCATCAACACGAACAGATCACACGAACATGTTCGTCGTGTATGGCCAGCTTTAGTGAGAGAAAAACAAAACATTTTCAAGTCTGCCTTGCCTTTGCGAGTCTATAGTAAAGAAAAGGAAAGATGCTAGGTATAAGTGTATAGTCGAATCGTTTTTGTGCATGTGGTTCTACATAAGGAATTTGTTTGACTGCTTTGACTTATGAAATGTATTGTTTTGTTTTTTTATGTAAGTTTATGACTGTGAAAGTCACTACTACGATTGCTAAAGAGTTTCCCTACTTTTCCCAACGTTCACACACACAATTGAAACTAGAAATATTTACATGTGTTACTGCCTATCAGCAGTAAGTAAGAAATGCTTCAGGCTTGTGCCTCAAATCCACATTCATGCACCAAAATCACCAACACATTCGCAACACACATTATCGCACAATATTGCAAAATACACCGGTTTTGCAGCATCGAACTATTTTACCGTTTTTCGCATCTTAAGTGTAGACAACAAGTGTTCACCAAGGGCAGTGGCCCAAGAAGGGTCTCTCGTACTTCGCATCAAGTTTTTCGCAATTCGCACCAAGCCACAACGTGAATTTTAATTATTTTTTTTATTTTTCTATCATGTACATTTATTTTCAATTCAATTTCAAATAGAGTAATTTTGCCGGGTTACTACTCCGTTCAGTTCATGATCATTATTATTATTGTTAAGTGTTTTTCATGTATTTTAAATAAAATAACAATTAAACTGTGGTTTATGACGTGATATCATTCCGCTAATATCCACAACTCGCACATTTAGCATTCTTCGTTCTTTTCGAAGTCCACTTAACAATCTTCAAAAACGCTTGAAGATTCAACATGGTCCTTAAGAGCCGAATATAAATTATTAATTCGCATATTAATTCATCTTCGCTTCGTTCATTAAATCACTCAGGATATTAGCGCTAGTTATCCATCAATATCGTAAACGCACACATTAAAAGAACATGAGTGAACACGTTCGAGTATCGATCGAGAGACACATGGAAATCGTCGCTTTTTTTCCATTAAGTGAACATTCAAGTTTTTCGCATGACGCAGTAAGGACACAAAGGAAATCGTGCAAGTCGCAGATCAAAAATCGCAGTTTAAATAAGTTTCGTTTCGTTTTCATTAAAAAGCTAATCAAAATGAACAAACCAGAAGAAGAGCATTTGTCACAAGTGTCGGAGGAGGAAAAAAAAATTATAAAGGAAAACAAATCCCTCCGGGTAGTGCTTCTTGGACAAATGACCAAAACCAAGAATCAAATCGCAGCAGAATCCATCGATAAATTGACCATACATCAATTGGAGGTAAAATTGGGATTGCTGGAATCTCAATTTAACAATTTCAACATCATCCAAAGTAACATCGAACGACTGGACGAGAGCGAAATAAACTCCAACAAAAAGGACACATATGAGGAGACATATTGTACCATTAAGTCGCCGATGTAGGAGAAAATTCAATCTCTCCGAATTAATTCTGCAAATGAAGCAACATCGTCGCAAAGTTCGCAAACAATATCGCACCCAATTACACACACCAATTCGCATGCAAATATACACCTTCCAAAGCTACAATTAACAAAGTTTTCCGGATCACCAACTGAGTGGATGGACTTTTTTAGCATGTTTTCAACAATGGTGGACACCAACTCGCATTTGTCTTGCATTGAAAAATTTCAATATTTGACTAGGGGGCGAGATTAATACAATCTCTTGAAGTAACGGATGAAAACTAAAACAAAGCCATCGAAATCCTTCAAGCACGCTTTGACAGCAAAAGGTATGTTTTTCAAGCACACACAAAGCAAATTTTTGAATTGCAGGCTATTACAAAACCATTTGTATCAAACATTCAAAACATGGTGCACACCATTAATGCAAATTTTCGGGCATTGCTTTCACTTGCCAACAAGGAACAAGTCGCCAATGGATTGCTTCTTCATTTACTCGTTGGATAGCGAGTCGCAAGCCAAATGGGAAGAAGAAATCGCATTAAAAATAGATTCGAAGTTCAACACAAGCAATTCGACCTCACTAATTGAAGCAGAACATCCAACATGGGATGACTTATCCGCTTTCTTATAACGTCGGCGTCAAACAATGGAAATTGTAGAACTAAATCGTCGACCAACTATCGCACCAAGTATCGCATCATCCTCTGGACCGAAACTACAAAAATTCGGATCAAGGTCAAGCAATTAACAACTCTAGCTTTGTAACATCGCAAAAACCATCGTTATCATTAACTTGTGTCTTCTGCAAATCAACACCATCACATAATCCTTTCACATGTTCGAAATTCATCAACCTTAGTGCAGAAAATCTTTTCAGGTTAGTGAAAGAGCTGAAGCTATGCATCAACTGCCTGAGACCAAATCACCAAGTTCAGAGTTGCAATTCCATCAACAAATGTCAACAGTGTCAAGCGTCGCCCCATACGTTACTCCACCGCACGAAGTCTGAAGAATCTCACCAAAGAACAGACAACGTTCACAGCCTCAGGTCAAAAGCAAGCACATCAAAATCAGTAGCATTCGATGCCACATCAACAGCTTTACAAACCATCAATCCCGAAAATCACGTTATATCAGTTACAGCACTAGTTCAATTGCAAAACGAGCACGGAGTATCAATCATAGCAAGGGCAATACTTGACTCAGCTTCTCAACTCAATTTCGTCACCATCTCACAAATTGAGCAACTTGAGAAGAAGGCAGCCCATATCAACCTGTGCGGCATTGGTAGCTCCAAGTCAACCGCTCGTCATAGTTGTCAATTAAAATTATTATCCCTCCATTCGTCGTTCTCCATTGATCTCGAGGCGGTAGTCCTTCCGAACATCACAGACTATCATCCACAACAATACATCAATACCAAAAATTGGAACCTACCCAACAACATCAAACTTGCTGATTTGCATTTTAATCAACCATGTTCAATTCACATCTTGATCGGTGCCGGCTTGTTTTTCGACATACTTTTAGTCGGCCAAATTAGACTCGGACCAAACTTACCCACTCTTCAAAAAACCGCTTTTGGATGGATTGTTTCAGAAACAACAAAAATGTCGCACAACACAGCTTATAAAACATCACTTGCCAATCTCGCATCTGATACATCACCACCCACAGCTCCGACCATAGAAGAATTACTTCAACGATTCTGGGAAGTGGAGGACAATTTAAACAACAACAATACCACTAAAACCGCAGAAGAATTAGAATGTGAGCAGATCTTCAAGAAAACGACGACGAAGCACATGCATCATATACCCAGCATAGAAGCAGCCCGGCAAGCATTAAATTACATTCCACATCACGCTGTCTATAAACCTGAAAGGTCTTCAAATAAATTTCAAGTGCACTCAATGACATTTTGATGGTTGGTCCGACCCAGCAAGACGACTTATTCACCATCGTTGTACGTTTTGTTGTTATGGCTGATATCGCCAAAATGTATCGCCAAATCTTCGTTGATCCCAAGGATGCGAGGGTACAGTGCATTCTATGGAGAAATGGCAATCGAAACCTATCAATTAGACACCGTCACTTACGGCACAAGTTGTACACCCTATCTGGCAGTAAAGTGTATTCAGCCATTATTCAGCAACTATTAGCAATGGGAGGATTTCCACTTCGCAAATGGGCCGCCAAAAGTCCCAGTATTTTAGCAGATATCGCCGACGAGGACAAGGAGTCCTACATCACATTTTATGCGTTTGCAATTTTCCGGACGAATAGATTCTTTTAATATGAAATAAATTTCAATTAATTATCTGTTGACATAAGAAACATTCCAATTGGACAAATAAGGAGCAAAAGGAAGTTTTGATGAGGATGATGGAGGAAAATGCAAAAATCGCAAAAAGTTTTTTTTTTTTCTACAGTACTCAAACTCAACAGTGTGACCAGATTTGTGTTGGGTAAATCGATGGAACAATTTCTTATTCAATAAAATGTATTGTTTTAATTTCACATTTTTGTAATATTTAGAATATACTTTTGAATAAATTTATCCAATTTTGAAAATGAAAATATTTTAATGAAATAACAAAAAGTGACTCCTCACTGAAAAAATTATATATGGTCAAAGCAAAAAAATGTCAAACGAAATAAAATTCATTTCAGTTCATTTGATGATATCTTTCGTTAATTATCCTTATTCCTTCGAATGTCAAAATACTTAAAAATGTTCCGAAGGAATAGAGTTTATCGAACGAATTGACTATTCATTCGAATCTCAAAATAAGGGTGATTGCTTCCAAAACAACACGCATTCACAACAACTTTAATTTCGTATCACCACAAAAAGTATTTACTTGTTGGCTATCAAGCATTACATAATATTCTTCGAGAAAAATATTGGACCATTCGTAAGGTAATTCACAATTGCATAATTTGTTTTCGTTCGAAACCCATTTTAGCAAAACAAATCATGGGACCTCTACCTAAGGAGAGAGTAACTCCTGCAAGAGCATTCACTACCACGGGCATAGACTACTGTGGACCCCAGGACCAACGTATCCGCGAGCGATCACCTACAAAGGCGTACATTGCAATTTTTATTTGTTTCACAATGAAGGCAGTTCATTTGGAACTCGTCAGCGAGCTCACTACAGCATCGTTTATCGCAGCACTAAAACGATTTATATCGAGAAGTGGCAAATGTGAAACTATTTACACCGATAATGCCACCATCTTCGTAGGAGCTAATCGAGAGCTCAGACTGTTACATTCGCTTTTCCCATCAGAAGAATACAATACCATTGTCGCAAACACTTGCACTTTAGACGGCATCGCATGGAAATTCATTCCACCACGTTCACCACATTTCCAGAAGTCCATAATCCACCTTTAAGAAATGCCAAGAAGAAGAATAAGGCGATCATTACGTTTCACTATTGCAATGATTCTTTTGACTCTGATTTCGTTTCCTGTCAGTGAGGGAGTTTGGAATATAAGTTATGTTGCTATAACCCACTAACAACATTTATACCCGGGAATGCACCTTAAAATAACATCCGGCTGCTAGTCTAGCAAACACAAACAGCTTAATGCAAACCTAGCCACGCATTATGGTTTTATGTTACGTTTGATTCTATGAAGTCGTTTCCGATCAGTGGATCAGTGCGTATGTTAGCGGATTCCTCATAGAGGAATTAAATAAATATAATAATAAACAAATAAAATAAAAAATTATTGTTAAAAGTTTATTTGTAACTAGTATTTTATTTATTATTATTTTATATTTTGAAAATATAGAAGCAGCCAACATATGGTCTAGCGAATGGAATATGATTGCTTACCATGATATGGAACTTTATGCGAAGACACCTATGTAATCTTATGAAGCCCAAAGACCTTTGCGATAAAATAATTACCCAGATACAGCACCTGTCAGAAGAACGATTTATCAAGGACAATTGCGAGAATCCAAACCAATGAAGCCACTTAAAAATCAGACATCATTCCTCGCGGCCACTGTGAATATCATGAACCGTGATCAAGAAGCAGTATCAACCAAATTTACAGCTATGTCCGCCAACTTTGATGAATTAATCCGCGAAAGGAACAGCATCTCCCGGGAATTATATCAAGACAAATTAGCTCAAAGTTTTATATCTCTTGCGATACAAACACTCACGACCATATGCAATTTCCAAAGCATTCAAGGCTCCCTATTAGATGTTATAACGCACAGTCAACATGAAAAAATCAACCCACTTTTGATACCTTCATTCCTGCACCTTACTTGGATGTCACAACCCTTTACAACTTTATGACTATAAAGGGAATAATTACCAAATCATGCAATTTTCGAACTTAAAATACCATTAGAAGACTTCGAGATATTTCGTGTAATACCGGTACCAGTGCTGATCAATGGAACTTTCACCGCCATACAACCATCCTCGCCATATATAATAATAAATCTACATAGAGACTGTTTTTCAATTAATCACGAGGAGTACTTATGCAACCAAGGGGGTTCTTACATCGCAAGGGTTCGATCGCCAGGACATGTGAGATTTCCTTCTTTAACTATCTACCTGAGTTATATAAATGTCGAATAAAAAAATATGGGGATGGCATTGGATCCAACTTCACAACCCAAATGAATGGATTTAAGCCTTACTGCGGGGAACCACCCTAAATGTTGCATGCGGCAAAAACACAATATATGTCACCATTCGAGGATCAGGTATTGCAAGGCTGCAGAAGGATTGTATAATGAAACTGGTATAACTCATGAGATTCACCATACCATGGAACATGCTGCGGTGCTAATAGCAGTTTTAATTATCATCTTTTTGGTTGTTAAAAGCTTGAGGTAGCTTTTAAGACTAGACAAATCCAACAACCAACACCAGAACCAAGAGCACGAGCCGGTACCAGCGACCTTCCAACAAGACAGCAGCAGCAACTCGAAATCCAGGCGGATAGATTTAGTATGCGTATTAATTATTCTCCCATGTCCTAAAAAAAAGAAACCATCTGTTCAACCCCGGGCTGGATGTTAAAATCACTATTGTATTATAATTACTAATGCATGGTCACACAGAAAAGTAAACAAATCATATAAAGTTTGGGTATTTGGCTCCAGTTTTGAGGTCGAAATTGGGGACGAAGTTATTAGTAGGAGGAAATATTGGTGGTAGATCAGCGACCGAATCAGGGGTAGGGGGAGGCGCCGTTCTTGTATTTGTGGGAAAAAGCGAAGAAGGTTGCTTTGTGATATGGATACGATGGAAAAATTGAGAAATATTTTCGTTTTAAGGCTCCAGTTGGAGTCTGGTTTGGGATGAGACTGGGAAATGGATCTGGATAACTTATAAGGTAAGACGGAGTTTCGTTTCTTATTTATATTTTTAATTATGGGCATATCCGTCCATTTGGAGATACGCATTAGGTTGAAATAACCATTTGTATCTAGTCGGTAAGTTAAACTCGAAATTGCGCTACTTTTTGAGTTCGAATGTTTAAAATGCAGTACATTGGCTGTTGGTGATATAATACCTTTTTTTTTTAAAACCCCGAGATCCAACTGGCATCTGGGGTTATTAAAGGCCCCTTTGACGAGTAGGGTGGTGAAAATCTGGTTCGTTGTACGAAGTCTGTCTAACCTGCTTTGCCACTCTGAACATATATTAATCGCAACCTTATTATAGAAGTCGCAATGCTGCCAGGGAGTCGCAAAAAATAAGGAGATATACAGTTCTAAAGCCCCAAATGAGCACGGCAAGTAAGGAAAGGGCAAATTTAAAACAGCTCAAAAAAAACATAAAACAAAACGTGATGGAAGAAAAACCATTAAGTCCTAGACGGCGGTTAGCGGGCAAATTAACATATGCGCAAGCCGAGAAATTTCATAATGAGAGGATGAAAAACCTGACAGACCCTGCTTCCAATATTGTCTTGAACATTCGTATAAAACTTGATGAGCAAGGCCAGAAAAATAAACTCATCTTCGAGAAGTTGGCTAAAATCGAAAACAGCCACAATAAAAGAACTGAAACTAAATGTGAATACGGAACTATTGCTAAAAATGCTAACTGGGAATGCTAAAGGATAAGAATGAGAACTAGAAATGAAGAAAATTGAAGTTTTCTTGATCTTTGAAACCTATATGAAAAGGGATCGTGTGCAAAAATAATTTACTTCCCACCGATATCAATGTTTAAAAAAAGTTTCTTAAAAAATGTGTCTAAATCACTTGGTAATTGGTGATGATTTTAATTTAAAACACACCTTCTGGGGCTCCAAATTCATCTCACAGAAAGATGAACTGCTTCATAAAGCTGGTATGGAGAAAATTCTAACTTGACGAGCAAACCGACATACTGGCGGAGCTATGCCACAAAAAGTATCCATTAAGAGATCCTATGAGCTAGATTTTTTTGCAACAGCTTAATTTATGCTGTGTCAATATTCTTGAAGGGTGCAGTGGTATATGGATCTACTAAGTTTTACAGATTTTTATTTATTGCCTTACTTTGTTTGCACATCCGCTAACCGCTAAAAAAAATAATTTGCATGTAAATTGCAATAATTATAAAGCAATATATAGTATTCTGTCAGTTTATATAATCGTATAGCACGCTATCAATTTACCGGATATATGTACAACAGAACTTCCAGATTATATTTCATTCGTTTGCAATGACTGCAATGAATCTTTACAGAGAGTTTTAAAAGATTTGATATATCACTCACACAACCGATATAAACTACCTATTAAAAGTCATAGATACACTTGTGCTACCAATTTTTTATGATGAACTCTTAAGCGGAGTTGGTGATTTTTTTGAGACATTCGCAATTATTTGTCCAAAAAAATTTGACGAATCTTTGACGAGGATAGAAAAGTAAATAAAATAAGTAAACATTTTATAGATAATGTAGGTACTAAAAGCTAAAAACTAATAAAGTAGGTCCTAGGAACCAGTCATCACACCATTCTCCTCATCAATCTAGCGCATTGATCAGACTAAGCAATAAAATCGTGGGGTTCGTGAAATTTCTATCAACATCATAAATGCTATTTACATATCTAATCGCCCCACGATTTTTTTGTTTGGATTGATTAAATGGACATTATAACGGCCCAATAGAGGGACAAGGCTTTTGTACAAAAAGATGTACCCAAGTGTTGAGGAGAAAACGCTAACTACATATTATATTTATCCACCCTAATGCCACACAGACGGCGCTCTTTAACCTTTTAACTTAACTTGGGAAGTGTACCGCTATCGACGTATCATGACCCTCGAAATGATACGAAATTTTGACTTGACTGGGAGGTCCATGCTTGACTTCCGATTCTAAGTTGACGAAGTTGCTAGTTTTGATTAAATTTCTAGATTTAAGTTTTAATAAATAGACTGTCTAAACTCTATGATCCGCCATGCACTTTTAAAGCCCTTTCATTTAATGCCCAATACCCACATTGAGGGGATTGAAACAAATATTAAATCCGCCATTTTGAATCGGCGGCCAACTTAGATTTACTATTTTTCATGGTGTATTGTATTCTACTAGTCAAGCCCTTTCATTTAATGCCCATAATGAGGTTGTGGCGGCGGCCATATTGGATTTACAGTGATACAGAAAATATCTACCTATTTGTACTATATTGTTATCAGGCCTAAAGGCGTATACCAAATGTCAGATCAATGTATCAACAGAAGGGGTCGAAATTTCAATTACTAAATTCGCCCCAAGAAACAACAATCATAGCAAGCTAAATAAAACCGTTTAAAAAAGGAACATAAATTGGCTAGGGATATATTTTTGAGAAAGAAGGAGAATATAGAGAAGGAATGGAATATACAAAGCGAAAATGAAATGGAAAGCGATGACGAGGCCGAACAAAATTAAAAATCAAACTGGGATTTTAGAGTAAAGGAAGTGAAAAGAAAGAAAATAATTAGGTCGATAGCCTATGAAGATAGTACCTACCGTAAAAGCCTACTTCACTTCCAATCCGTGGATTCCAATAAGAGGAAAACAAGATAATAAATAAAAATGAAGAAAATTGGCATCTTAACACATTGATTGCCAGATCAATTTATATCTGCTAGGTTAAGATATAAATTTGTTTTTGTTTTATTAAACTATTTAGAGTAAGGTTAGTATATAAAGAAAAAAGTAGGTTTCTCTATGAATTTCATTTTGGGTGCGTGACAACAACAAACAGTTTTGTACTTTGTACCTGTTTTCTTCCAAAAGCTGAGCTGGTGTCAAGGCGACAAAAGACTTGTGGTAACTGGTAAGTCCCAGATTTATACATAATAAGTGTCTCGATTGTACACGAATTAGTTCATAGGAAAACAATTATTATAAGAAATTTACCGTTAGGTAGTAATTTTTTTTATTTATCAATAAACGTATGAATTTCGTATGATTTGAAACATTTTTCTTAACAAAATAGTAGAAAAAATGCGATAATGTAACCAATTGATCATATTAATGTGCAATACCGTTGTTTGGTCAACTCAACCAGAAACATCTAGCTTAGTTCAGGTCGAAACGAACTTTCATCGCTGTGCGATGTTGGGAAATTTGGTTTCGATTAAGCTAAGTTTTGTGTTTCGTAAATTAAGTTTTGCATTTAAGGATTTGGTTTTGCCAGATAGAAACTCGTGAGTACCAAGCGTGCAAAATGGTAACGGCAGTCAAATGTGATCCTTGTTTTTCCTTTCCTGTATTTTATTTTTTCTTTCTCTCATCCTGTCTTTAAAGTCCAGCCGATATGAAATATTTAAAACCATTAGAGAATACTACAAGTTCTCTTTCGCAAGAAGTATTTTGCGTGATCCATTGCACCCATTTCGATTAATTTCTTCTCTGGCTGTACCCCTTTACCTTTTTTCTATATATCTTCGTAGAACATTCTTACAATGTTCTGTGAATATTTTTGGTCGTTGTTACTTGCGCATACTCTTTCAACTGTTCTAATTTGAATATTATTTGTTGCTTTTCCAGCTGTTTATAGGTAAAACTATATGTATATCAGAAGACTGGAAGCTTAAAGAAACATTTCGGAATGTTGGCAACACAAATTATTGCTATGGTGTGTATGAGTTTGATGCGGTGTTTCATACGAATACAGGTAATATCACGGATCTAATCCTTCCAATAAAAATGTGGGGTTCCATTTGCAAGAGCTGCAGAATGTTAAGATTTTGATCCCCTTTTTGTAGCCGCATTTTTGCCTTTAGTATTCAATATGCGGTTGTTGTATTTTTCTCGCACGAGACACGATTTGTTGTGTCCTTAACTATCTTTACCTTCTTTAACTATCTACCTGAGTTATATAAATGTCGAATAAAAAAATATGGGGATGGCATTGGATCCAACTTCACAACCCAAATGAATGGATTTAAGCCTTACTGCGGGGAACCACCCTAAATGTTGCATGCGGCAAAAACACAATATATGTCACCATTCGAGGATCAGGTATTGCAAGGCTGCAGAAGGATTGTATAATGAAACTGGTATAACTCATGAGATTCACCATACCATGGAACATGCTGCGGTGCTAATAGCAGTTTTAATTATCATCTTTTTGGTTGTTAAAAGCTTGAGGTAGCTTTTAAGACTAGACAAATCCAACAACCAACACCAGAACCAAGAGCACGAGCCGGTACCAGCGACCTTCCAACAAGACAGCAGCAGCAACTCGAAATCCAGGCGGATAGATTTAGTATGCGTATTAATTATTCTCCCATGTCCTAAAAAAAAGAAACCATCTGTTCAACCCCGGGCTGGATGTTAAAATCACTATTGTATTATAATTACTAATGCATGGTCACACAGAAAAGTAAACAAATCATATAAAGTTTGGGTATTTGGCTCCAGTTTTGAGGTCGAAATTGGGGACGAAGTTATTAGTAGGAGGAAATATTGGTGGTTGATCAGCGACCGAATCAGGGGTAGGGGGAGGCGCCGTTCTTGTATTTGTGGGAAAAAGCGAAGAAGGTTGCTTTGTGATATGGATACGATGGAAAAATTGAGAAATATTTTCGTTTTAAGGCTCCAGTTGGAGTCTGGTTTGGGATGAGACTGGGAAATGGATCTGGATAACTTATAAGGTAAGACGGAGTTTCGTTTCTTATTTATATTTTTAATTATGGGCATATCCGTCCATTTGGAGATACGCATTAGGTTGAAATAACCATTTGTATCTAGTCGGTAAGTTAAACTCGAAATTGCGCTACTTTTTGAGTTCGAATGTTTAAAATGCAGTACATTGGCTGTTGGTGATATAATACCTTTTTTTTTTAAAACCCCGAGATCCAACTGGCATCTGGGGTTATTAAAGGCCCCTTTGACGAGTAGGGTGATGAAAATCTGGTTCGTTGTACGAAGTCTGTCTAACCTGCTTTGCCACTCTGAACATATATTAATCGCAACCTTATTATAGAAGTCGCAATGCTGCCAGGGAGTCGCAAAAAATAAGGAGATATACAGTTCTAAAGCCCCAAATGAGCACGGCAAGTAAGGAAAGGGCAAATTTAAAACAGCTCAAAAAAAACATAAAACAAAACGTGATGGAAGAAAAACCATTAAGTCCTAGACGGCGGTTAGCTGGCAAATTAACATATGCGCAAGCCGAGAAATTTCATAATGAGAGGATGAAAAACCTGACAGACCCTGCTTCCAATATTGTCTTGAACATTCGTATAAAACTTGATGAGCAAGGCCAGAAAAATAAACTCATCTTCGAGAAGTTGGCTAAAATCGAAAACAGCCACAATAAAAGAACTGAAACTAAATGTGAATACGGAACGATTGCTAAAAATGCTAACTGGGAATGCTAAAGGATAAGAATGAGAACTAGAAATGAAGAAAATTGAAGTTTTCTTGATCTTTGAAACCTATATGAAAAGGGATCGTGTGCAAAAATAATTTACTTCCCACCGATATCAATGTTTAAAAAAAGTTTCTTAAAAAATGTGTCTAAATCACTTGGTAATTGGTGATGATTTTAATTTAAAACACACCTTCTGGGGCTCCAAATTCATCTCACAGAAAGATGAACTGCTTCATAAAGCTGGTATGGAGAAAATTCTAACATGACGAGCAAACCGACATACTGGCGGAGCTATGCCACAAAAAGTATCCATTAAGAGATCCTATGAGCTAGATTTTTTTGCAACAGCTTAATTTATGCTGTATCAATATTCTTGAAGGGTGCAGTGGTATATGGATCTACTAAGTTTTACAGATTTTTATTTATTGCCTTACTTTGTTTGCACATCCGCTAACCGCTAAAAAAAATAATTTGCATGTAAATTGCAATAATTATAAAGCAATATATAGTATTCTGTCAGTTTATATAATCGTATAGCACGCTATCAATTTACCGGATATATGTACAACAGAACTTCCAGATTATATTTCATTCGTTTGCAATGACTGCAATGAATCTTTACAGAGAGTTTTAAAAGATTTGATATATCACTCACACAACCGATATAAACTACCTATTAAAAGTCATAGATACACTTGTGCTACCAATTTTTTATGATGAACTCTTAAGCGGAGTTGGTGATTTTTTTGAGACATTCGCAATTATTTGTCCAAAAAAATTTGACGAATCTTTGACGAGGATAGAAAAGTAAATAAAATAAGTAAACATTTTATAGATAATGTAGGTACTAAAAGCTAAAAACTAATAAAGTAGGTCCTAGGAACCAGTCATCACACCATTCTCCTCATCAATCTAGCGCATTGATCAGACTAAGCAATAAAATCGTGGGGTTCGTGAAATTTCTATCAACATCATAAATGCTATTTACATATCTAATCGCCCCACGATTTTTTTGTTTGGATTGATTAAATGGACATTATAACGGCCCAATAGAGGGACAAGGCTTTTGTACAAAAAGATGTACCCAAGTGTTGAGGAGAAAACGCTAACTACATATTATATTTATCCACCCTAATGCCACACAGACGGCGCTCTTTAACCTTTTAACTTAACTTGGGAAGTGTACCGCTATCGACGTATCATGACCCTCGAAATGATACGAAATTTTGACTTGACTGGGAGGTCCATGCTTGACTTCCGATTCTAAGTTGACGAAGTTGCTAGTTTTGATTAAATTTCTAGATTTAAGTTTTAATAAATAGACTGTCTAAACTCTATGATCCGCCATGCACTTTTAAAGCCCTTTCATTTAATGCCCAATACCCACATTGAGGGGATTGAAACAAATATTAAATCCGCCATTTTGAATCGGCGGCCAACTTAGATTTACTATTTTTCATGGTGTATTGTATTCTACTAGTCAAGCCCTTTCATTTAATGCCCATAATGAGGTTGTGGCGGCGGCCATATTGGATTTACAGTGATACAGAAAATATCTACCTATTTGTACTATATTGTTATCAGGCCTAAAGGCGTATACCAAATGTCAGATCAATGTATCAACA
Organism: Volucella inflata; assembly: GCA_928272305.1. Lineage (NCBI taxonomy): Eukaryota > Metazoa > Arthropoda > Insecta > Diptera > Syrphidae > Volucella > Volucella inflata. The sequence continues at coordinate 36,813,571 of OV743717.1, forward strand.
GAAGGGGTCGAAATTTCAATTACTAAATTCGCCCCAAGAAACAACAATCATAGCAAGCTAAATAAAACCGTTTAAAAAAGGAACATAAATTGGCTAGGGATATATTTTTGAGAAAGAAGGAGAATATAGAGAAGGAATGGAATATACAAAGCGAAAATGAAATGGAAAGCGATGACGAGGCCGAACAAAATTAAAAATCAAACTGGGATTTTAGAGTAAAGGAAGTGAAAAGAAAGAAAATAATTAGGTCGATAGCCTATGAAGATAGTACCTACCGTAAAAGCCTACTTCACTTCCAATCCGTGGATTCCAATAAGAGGAAAACAAGATAATAAATAAAAATGAAGAAAATTGGCATCTTAACACATTGATTGCCAGATCAATTTATATCTGCTAGGTTAAGATATAAATTTGTTTTTGTTTTATTAAACTATTTAGAGTAAGGTTAGTATATAAAGAAAAAAGTAGGTTTCTCTATGAATTTCATTTTGGGTGCGTGACAACAACAAACAGTTTTGTACTTTGTACCTGTATTCTTCCAAAAGCTGAGCTGGTGTCAAGGCGACAAAAGACTTGTGGTAACTGGTAAGTCCCAGATTTATACATAATAAGTGTCTCGATTGTACACGAATTAGTTCATAGGAAAACAATTATTATAAGAAATTTACCGTTAGGTAGTAATTTTTTTTATTTATCAATAAACGTATGAATTTCGTATGATTTGAAACATTTTTCTTAACAAAATAGTAGAAAAAATGCGATAATGTAACCAATTGATCATATTAGTGTGCAATACCGTTGTTTGGTCAACTCAACCAGAAACATCTAGCTTAGTTCAGGTCGAAACGAACTTTCATCGCTGTGCGATGTTGGGAAATTTGGTTTCGATTAAGCTAAGTTTTGTGTTTCGTAAATTAAGTTTTGCATTTAAGGATTTGGTTTTGCCAGATAGAAACTCGTGAGTACCAAGCGTGCAAAATGGTAACGGCAGTCAAATGTGATCCTTGTTTTTCCTTTCCTGTTTTTTATTTTTTCTTTCTCTCATCCTGTCTTTAAAGTCCAGCCGATATGAAATATTTAAAACCATTAGAGAATACTACAAGTTCTCTTTCGCAAGAAGTATTTTGCGTGATCCATTGCACCCATTTCGATTAATTTCTTCTCTGGCTGTACCCCTTTACCTTTTTTCTATATATCTTCGTAGAACATTCTTACAATGTTCTGTGAATATTTTTGGTCGTTGTTACTTGCGCATACTCTTTCAACTGTTCTAATTTGAATATTATTTGTTGCTTTTCCAGCTGTTTATAGGTAAAACTATATGTATATCAGAAGACTGGAAGCTTAAAGAAACATTTCGGAATGTTGGCAACACAAATTATTGCTATGGTGTGTATGAGTTTGATGCGGTGTTTCATACGAATACAGGTAATATCACGGATCTAATCCTTCCAATAAAAATGTGGGGTTCCATTTGCAAGAGCTGCAGAATGTTAAGATTTTGATCCCCTTTTTGTAGCCGCATTTTTGCCTTTAGTATTCAATATGCGGTTGTTGTATTTTTCTCGCACGAGACACGATTTGTCGTGTCCTTAGTCTGAAATTTTTTCAAAACATGCTTACTGAAAGATGATTGACGACGGATCAACTTTTAGCCAAATAGAAATAAAGAATTTTATTCAAAAGTAATATTGTGGTACCACCGGATTGTTTTACGTAGTGGAGTAATAGCAAAATAACAGGCCGTTTTAACCAAAGGGTTGTTGGGTGCTGTTGAAATAGGGTAAGCACTGAGAGATGTCGACCTGGCGATATCCAGTGTTGCAACTATCTTATACATGCTTATAATGCCTCCACATGGAAACTGCCGTTTACTGGTCAATGTCCATCCGGACTTATAAGTGCGAGCACTGACCAGTGGACAAACTAGCAGCACTATAAACGGAACAGCGGATGAATTCCACAACTGGAATAAACGATGAAAAAAACTCCCGGAACAAATGAAACCTTGGCCGAGCTACTCCGTCATATCTGCTCAGGCTGGTAAGGATTTCCGAGACTAAGTAATGGTCTAAGAAAAGAGATGATTTCGGAAGAGCCCTTAATGGGCCAACGGCAGCATAATGAGGTTGTGGCGGCGGCCATATTGGATTTACAGTGATACAGAAAATATCTACCTATTTGTACTATATTGTTATCAGGCCTAAAGGCGTATACCAAATGTCAGATCAATGTATCAACAGCAGGGGTCGAAATTTCAATTACTAAATTCGCCCGAAGAAACAACAATCATAGCAAGCTAAATAAAACCGTTTAAAAAAGGAACATAAATTGGCTAGGGATCTGTTCAACCCCGGGCTGGATGTTAAAATCACTATTGTATTATAATTACTAATGCATGGTCACACAGAAAAGTAAACAAATCATATAAAGTTTGGGTATTTGGCTCCAGTTTTGAGGTCGAAATTGGGGACGAAGTTATTAGTAGGAGGAAATATTGGTGGTTGATCAGAGACCGAATCAGGGGTAGGGGGAGGCGCCGTTCTTGTATTTGTGGGAAAAAGCGAAGAAGGTTGCTTTGTGATATGGATACGATGGAAAAATTGAGAAATATTTTCGTTTTAAGGCTCCAGTTGGAGTCTGGTTTGGGATGAGACTGGGAAATGGATCTGGATAACTTATAAGGTAAGACGGAGTTTCGTTTCTTATTTATATTTTTAATTATGGGCATATCCGTCCATTTGGAGATACGCATTAGGTTGAAATAACCATTTGTATCTAGTCGGTAAGTTAAACTCGAAATTGCGCTACTTTTTGAGTTCGAATGTTTAAAATGCAGTACATTGGCTGTTGGTGATATAATACCTTTTTTTTTAAAACCCCGAGATCCAACTGGCATCTGGGGTTATTAAAGGCCCCTTTGACGAGTAGGGTGGTGAAAATCTGGTTCGTTGTACGAAGTCTGTCTAACCTGCTTTGCCACTCTGAACATATATTAATCGCAACCTTATTATAGAAGTCGCAATGCTGCCAGGGAGTCGCAAAAAATAAGGAGATATACAGTTCTAAAGCCCCAAATGAGCACGGCAAGTAAGGAAAGGGCAAATTTAAAACAGCTCAAAAAAAACATAAAACAAAACGTGATGGAAGAAAAACCATTAAGTCCTAGACGGCGGTTAGCTAGCAAATTAACATATGCGCAAGCCGAGATATTTCATAATGAGAGGATGAAAAACCTGACAGACCCTGCTTCCAATATTGTCTTGAACATTCGTATAAAACTTGATGAGCAAGGCCAGAAAAATAAACTCATCTTCGAGAAGTTGGCTAAAATCGAAAACAGCCACAATAAAAGAACTGAAACTAAATGTGAATACGGAACGATTGCTAAAAATGCTAACTGGGAATGCTAAAGGATAAGAATGAGAACTAGAAATGAAGAAAATTGAAGTTTTCTTGATCTTTGAAACCTATATGAAAAGGGATCGTGTGCAAAAATAATTTACTTCCCACCGATATCAATGTTTAAAAAAAGTTTCTTAAAAAATGTGTCTAAACCACTTGGTAATTGGTGATGATTTTAATTTAAAACACACCTTCTGGGGCTCCAAATTCATCTCACAGAAAGATGAACTGCTTCATAAAGCTGGTATGGAGAAAATTCTAACTTGACGAGCAAACCGACATACTGGCGGAGCTATGCCACAAAAAGTATCCATTAAGAGATCCCATGAGCTAGATTTTTTTGCAACAGCTTAATTTATGCTGTATCAATATTCTTGAAGGGTGCAGTGGTATATGGATCTACTAAGTTTTACAGATTTTTATTTATTGCCTTACTTTGTTTGCACATCCGCTAACCGCTAAAAAAAATAATTTGCATGTAAATTGCAATAATTATAAAGCAATATATAGTATTCTGTCAGTTTATATAATCGTATAGCACGCTATCAATTTACCGGATATATGTACAACAGAACTTCCAGATTATATTTCATTCGTTTGCAATGACTGCAATGAATCTTTACAGAGAGTTTTAAAAGATTTGATATATCACTCACACAACCGATATAAACTACCTATTAAAAGTCATAGATACACTTGTGCTACCAATTTTTTATGATGAACTCTTAAGCGGAGTTGGTGATTTTTTTGAGACATTCGCAATTATTTGTCCAAAAAAATTTGACGAATCTTTGACGAGGATAGAAAAGTAAATAAAATAAGTAAACATTTTATAGATAATGTAGGTACTAAAAGCTAAAAACTAATAAAGTAGGTCCTAGGAACCAGTCATCACACCATTCTCCTCATCAATCTAGCGCATTGATCAGACTAAGCAATAAAATCGTGGGGTTCGTGAAATTTCTATCAACATCATAAATGCTATTTACATATCTAATCGCCCCACGATTTTTTTGTTTGGATTGATTAAATGGACATTATAACGGCCCAATAGAGGGACAAGGCTTTTGTACAAAAAGATGTACCCAAGTGTTGAGGAGAAAACGCTAACTACATATTATATTTATCCACCCTAATGCCACACAGACGGCGCTCTTTAACCTTTTAACTTAACTTGGGAAGTGTACCGCTATCGACGTATCATGACCCTCGAAATGATACGAAATTTTGACTTGACTGGGAGGTCCATGCTTGACTTCCGATTCTAAGTTGACGAAGTTGCTAGTTTTGATTAAATTTCTAGATTTAAGTTTTAATAAATAGACTGTCTAAACTCTATGATCCGCCATGCACTTTTAAAGCCCTTTCATTTAATGCCCAATACCCACATTGAGGGGATTGAAACAAATATTAAATCCGCCATTTTGAATCGGCGGCCAACTTAGATTTACTATTTTTCATGGTGTATTGTATTCTACTAGTCAAGCCCTTTCATTTAATGCCCATAATGAGGTTGTGGCGGCGGCCATATTGGATTTACAGTGATACAGAAAATATCTACCTATTTGTACTATATTGTTATCAGGCCTAAAGGCGTATACCAAATGTCAGATCAATGTATCAACAGAAGGGGTCGAAATTTCAATTACTAAATTCGCCCCAAGAAACAACAATCATAGCAAGCTAAATAAAACCGTTTAAAAAAGGAACATAAATTGGCTAGGGATATATTTTTGAGAAAGAAGGAGAATATAGAGAAGGAATGGAATATACAAAGCGAAAATGAAATGGAAAGCGATGACGAGGCCGAACAAAATTAAAAATCAAACTGGGATTTTAGAGTAAAGGAAGTGAAAAGAAAGAAAATAATTAGGTCGATAGCCTATGAAGATAGTACCTACCGTAAAAGCCTACTTCACTTCCAATCCGTGGATTCCAATAAGAGGAAAACAAGATAATAAATAAAAATGAAGAAAATTGGCATCTTAACACATTGATTGCCAGATCAATTTATATCTGCTAGGTTAAGATATAAATTTGTTTTTGTTTTATTAAACTATTTAGAGTAAGGTTAGTATATAAAGAAAAAAGTAGGTTTCTCTATGAATTTCATTTTGGGTGCGTGACAACAACAAACAGTTTTGTACTTTGTACCTGTATTCTTCCAAAAGCTGAGCTGGTGTCAAGGCGACAAAAGACTTGTGGTAACTGGTAAGTCCCAGATTTATACATAATAAGTGTCTCGATTGTACACGAATTAGTTCATAGGAAAACAATTATTATAAGAAATTTACCGTTAGGTAGTAATTTTTTTTATTTATCAATAAACGTATGAATTTCGTATGATTTGAAACATTTTTCTTAACAAAATAGTAGAAAAAATGCGATAATGTAACCAATTGATCATATTAGTGTGCAATACCGTTGTTTGGTCAACTCAACCAGAAACATCTAGCTTAGTTCAGGTCGAAACGAACTTTCATCGCTGTGCGATGTTGGGAAATTTGGTTTCGATTAAGCTAAGTTTTGTGTTTCGTAAATTAAGTTTTGCATTTAAGGATTTGGTTTTGCCAGATAGAAACTCGTGAGTACCAAGCGTGCAAAATGGTAACGGCAGTCAAATGTGATCCTTGTTTTTCCTTTCCTGTTTTTTATTTTTTCTTTCTCTCATCCTGTCTTTAAAGTCCAGCCGATATGAAATATTTAAAACCATTAGAGAATACTACAAGTTCTCTTTCGCAAGAAGTATTTTGCGTGATCCATTGCACCCATTTCGATTAATTTCTTCTCTGGCTGTACCCCTTTACCTTTTTTCTATATATCTTCGTAGAACATTCTTACAATGTTCTGTGAATATTTTTGGTCGTTGTTACTTGCGCATACTCTTTCAACTGTTCTAATTTGAATATTATTTGTTGCTTTTCCAGCTGTTTATAGGTAAAACTATATGTATATCAGAAGACTGGAAGCTTAAAGAAACATTTCGGAATGTTGGCAACACAAATTATTGCTATGGTGTGTATGAGTTTGATGCGGTGTTTCATACGAATACAGGTAATATCACGGATCTAATCCTTCCAATAAAAATGTGGGGTTCCATTTGCAAGAGCTGCAGAATGTTAAGATTTTGATCCCCTTTTTGTAGCCGCATTTTTGCCTTTAGTATTCAATATGCGGTTGTTGTATTTTTCTCGCACGAGACACGATTTGTCGTGTCCTTAGTCTGAAATTTTTTCAAAACATGCTTACTGAAAGATGATTGACGACGGATCAACTTTTAGCCAAATAGAAATAAAGAATTTTATTCAAAAGTAATATTGTGGTACCACCGGATTGTTTTACGTAGTGGAGTAATAGCAAAATAACAGGCCGTTTTAACCAAAGGGTTGTTGGGTGCTGTTGAAATAGGGTAAGCACTGAGAGATGTCGACCTGGCGATATCCAGTGTTGCAACTATCTTATACATGCTTATAATGCCTCCACATGGAAACTGCCGTTTACTGGTCAATGTCCATCCGGACTTATAAGTGCGAGCACTGACCAGTGGACAAACTAGCAGCACTATAAACGGAACAGCGGATGAATTCCACAACTGGAATAAACGATGAAAAAAACTCCCGGAACAAATGAAACCTTGGCCGAGCTACTCCGTCATATCTGCTCAGGCTGGTAAGGATTTCCGAGACTAAGTAATGGTCTAAGAAAAGAGATGATTTCGGAAGAGCCCTTAATGGGCCAACGGCAGCATAATGAGGTTGTGGCGGCGGCCATATTGGATTTACAGTGATACAGAAAATATCTACCTATTTGTACTATATTGTTATCAGGCCTAAAGGCGTATACCAAATGTCAGATCAATGTATCAACAGCAGGGGTCGAAATTTCAATTACTAAATTCGCCCGAAGAAACAACAATCATAGCAAGCTAAATAAAACCGTTTAAAAAAGGAACATAAATTGGCTAGGGATCTGTTCAACCCCGGGCTGGATGTTAAAATCACTATTGTATTATAATTACTAATGCATGGTCACACAGAAAAGTAAACAAATCATATAAAGTTTGGGTATTTGGCTCCAGTTTTGAGGTCGAAATTGGGGACGAAGTTATTAGTAGGAGGAAATATTGGTGGTTGATCAGAGACCGAATCAGGGGTAGGGGGAGGCGCCGTTCTTGTATTTGTGGGAAAAAGCGAAGAAGGTTGCTTTGTGATATGGATACGATGGAAAAATTGAGAAATATTTTCGTTTTAAGGCTCCAGTTGGAGTCTGGTTTGGGATGAGACTGGGAAATGGATCTGGATAACTTATAAGGTAAGACGGAGTTTCGTTTCTTATTTATATTTTTAATTATGGGCATATCCGTCCATTTGGAGATACGCATTAGGTTGAAATAACCATTTGTATCTAGTCGGTAAGTTAAACTCGAAATTGCGCTACTTTTTGAGTTCGAATGTTTAAAATGCAGTACATTGGCTGTTGGTGATATAATACCTTTTTTTTTAAAACCCCGAGATCCAACTGGCATCTGGGGTTATTAAAGGCCCCTTTGACGAGTAGGGTGGTGAAAATCTGGTTCGTTGTACGAAGTCTGTCTAACCTGCTTTGCCACTCTGAACATATATTAATCGCAACCTTATTATAGAAGTCGCAATGCTGCCAGGGAGTCGCAAAAAATAAGGAGATATACAGTTCTAAAGCCCCAAATGAGCACGGCAAGTAAGGAAAGGGCAAATTTAAAACAGCTCAAAAAAAACATAAAACAAAACGTGATGGAAGAAAAACCATTAAGTCCTAGACGGCGGTTAGCTAGCAAATTAACATATGCGCAAGCCGAGATATTTCATAATGAGAGGATGAAAAACCTGACAGACCCTGCTTCCAATATTGTCTTGAACATTCGTATAAAACTTGATGAGCAAGGCCAGAAAAATAAACTCATCTTCGAGAAGTTGGCTAAAATCGAAAACAGCCACAATAAAAGAACTGAAACTAAATGTGAATACGGAACGATTGCTAAAAATGCTAACTGGGAATGCTAAAGGATAAGAATGAGAACTAGAAATGAAGAAAATTGAAGTTTTCTTGATCTTTGAAACCTATATGAAAAGGGATCGTGTGCAAAAATAATTTACTTCCCACCGATATCAATGTTTAAAAAAAGTTTCTTAAAAAATGTGTCTAAACCACTTGGTAATTGGTGATGATTTTAATTTAAAACACACCTTCTGGGGCTCCAAATTCATCTCACAGAAAGATGAACTGCTTCATAAAGCTGGTATGGAGAAAATTCTAACTTGACGAGCAAACCGACATACTGGCGGAGCTATGCCACAAAAAGTATCCATTAAGAGATCCCATGAGCTAGATTTTTTTGCAACAGCTTAATTTATGCTGTATCAATATTCTTGAAGGGTGCAGTGGTATATGGATCTACTAAGTTTTACAGATTTTTATTTATTGCCTTACTTTGTTTGCACATCCGCTAACCGCTAAAAAAAATAATTTGCATGTAAATTGCAATAATTATAAAGCAATATATAGTATTCTGTCAGTTTATATAATCGTATAGCACGCTATCAATTTACCGGATATATGTACAACAGAACTTCCAGATTATATTTCATTCGTTTGCAATGACTGCAATGAATCTTTACAGAGAGTTTTAAAAGATTTGATATATCACTCACACAACCGATATAAACTACCTATTAAAAGTCATAGATACACTTGTGCTACCAATTTTTTATGATGAACTCTTAAGCGGAGTTGGTGATTTTTTTGAGACATTCGCAATTATTTGTCCAAAAAAATTTGACGAATCTTTGACGAGGATAGAAAAGTAAATAAAATAAGTAAACATTTTATAGATAATGTAGGTACTAAAAGCTAAAAACTAATAAAGTAGGTCCTAGGAACCAGTCATCACACCATTCTCCTCATCAATCTAGCGCATTGATCAGACTAAGCAATAAAATCGTGGGGTTCGTGAAATTTCTATCAACATCATAAATGCTATTTACATATCTAATCGCCCCACGATTTTTTTGTTTGGATTGATTAAATGGACATTATAACGGCCCAATAGAGGGACAAGGCTTTTGTACAAAAAGATGTACCCAAGTGTTGAGGAGAAAACGCTAACTACATATTATATTTATCCACCCTAATGCCACACAGACGGCGCTCTTTAACCTTTTAACTTAACTTGGGAAGTGTACCGCTATCGACGTATCATGACCCTCGAAATGATACGAAATTTTGACTTGACTGGGAGGTCCATGCTTGACTTCCGATTCTAAGTTGACGAAGTTGCTAGTTTTGATTAAATTTCTAGATTTAAGTTTTAATAAATAGACTGTCTAAACTCTATGATCCGCCATGCACTTTTAAAGCCCTTTCATTTAATGCCCAATACCCACATTGAGGGGATTGAAACAAATATTAAATCCGCCATTTTGAATCGGCGGCCAACTTAGATTTACTATTTTTCATGGTGTATTGTATTCTACTAGTCAAGCCCTTTCATTTAATGCCCATAATGAGGTTGTGGCGGCGGCCATATTGGATTTACAGTGATACAGAAAATATCTACCTATTTGTACTATATTGTTATCAGGCCTAAAGGCGTATACCAAATGTCAGATCAATGTATCAACAGAAGGGGTCGAAATTTCAATTACTAAATTCGCCCCAAGAAACAACAATCATAGCAAGCTAAATAAAACCGTTTAAAAAAGGAACATAAATTGGCTAGGGATATATTTTTGAGAAAGAAGGAGAATATAGAGAAGGAATGGAATATACAAAGCGAAAATGAAATGGAAAGCGATGACGAGGCCGAACAAAATTAAAAATCAAACTGGGATTTTAGAGTAAAGGAAGTGAAAAGAAAGAAAATAATTAGGTCGATAGCCTATGAAGATAGTACCTACCGTAAAAGCCTACTTCACTTCCAATCCGTGGATTCCAATAAGTGGAAAACAAGATAATAAATAAAAATGAAGAAAATTGGCATCTTAACACATTGATTGCCAGATCAATTTATATCTGCTAGGTTAAGATATAAATTTGTTTTTGTTTTATTAAACTATTTAGAGTAAGGTTAGTATATAAAGAAAAAAGTAGGTTTCTCTATGAATTTCATTTTGGGTGCGTGACAACAACAAACAGTTTTGTACTTTGTACCTGTATTCTTCCAAAAGCTGAGCTGGTGTCAAGGCGACAAAAGACTTGTGGTAACTGGTAAGTCCCAGATTTATACATAATAAGTGTCTCGATTGTACACGAATTAGTTCATAGGAAAACAATTATTATAAGAAATTTACCGTTAGGTAGTAATTTTTTTTATTTATCAATAAACGTATGAATTTCGTATGATTTGAAACATTTTTCTTAACAAAATAGTAGAAAAAATGCGATAATGTAACCAATTGATCATATTAGTGTGCAATACCGTTGTTTGGTCAACTCAACCAGAAACATCTAGCTTAGTTCAGGTCGAAACGAACTTTCATCGCTGTGCGATGTTGGGAAATTTGGTTTCGATTAAGCTAAGTTTTGTGTTTCGTAAATTAAGTTTTGCATTTAAGGATTTGGTTTTGCCAGATAGAAACTCGTGAGTACCAAGCGTGCAAAATGGTAACGGCAGTCAAATGTGATCCTTGTTTTTCCTTTCCTGTTTTTTATTTTTTCTTTCTCTCATCCTGTCTTTAAAGTCCAGCCGATATGAAATATTTAAAACCATTAGAGAATACTACAAGTTCTCTTTCGCAAGAAGTATTTTGCGTGATCCATTGCACCCATTTCGATTAATTTCTTCTCTGGCTGTACCCCTTTACCTTTTTTCTATATATCTTCGTAGAACATTCTTACAATGTTCTGTGAATATTTTTGGTCGTTGTTACTTGCGCATACTCTTTCAACTGTTCTAATTTGAATATTATTTGTTGCTTTTCCAGCTGTTTATAGGTAAAACTATATGTATATCAGAAGACTGGAAGCTTAAAGAAACATTTCGGAATGTTGGCAACACAAATTATTGCTATGGTGTGTATGAGTTTGATGCGGTGTTTCATACGAATACAGGTAATATCACGGATCTAATCCTTCCAATAAAAATGTGGGGTTCCATTTGCAAGAGCTGCAGAATGTTAAGATTTTGATCCCCTTTTTGTAGCCGCATTTTTGCCTTTAGTATTCAATATGCGGTTGTTGTATTTTTCTCGCACGAGACACGATTTGTCGTGTCCTTAGTCTGAAATTTTTTCAAAACATGCTTACTGAAAGATGATTGACGACGGATCAACTTTTAGCCAAATAGAAATAAAGAATTTTATTCAAAAGTAATATTGTGGTACCACCGGATTGTTTTACGTAGTGGAGTAATAGCAAAATAACAAGCCGTTTTGACCAAAGGGTTGTTGGGTGCTGTTGAAATAGGGTAAGCACTGAGAGATGTCGACCTGGCGATATCCAGTGTTGCAACTATCTTATACATGCTTATAATGCCTCCACATGGAAACTGCCGTTTACTGGTCAATGTCCATCCGGACTTATAAGTGCGAGCACTGACCAGTGGACAAACTAGCAGCACTATAAACGGAACAGCGGATGAATTCCACAACTGGAATAAACGATGAAAAAAACTCCCGGAACAAATGAAACCTTGGCCGAGCTACTCCGTCATATCTGCTCAGGCTGGTAAGGATTTCCGAGACTAAGTAATGGTCTAAGAAAAGAGATGATTTCGGAAGAGCCCTTAATGGGCCAACGGCAGCATAATGAGGTTGTGGCGGCGGCCATATTGGATTTACAGTGATACAGAAAATATCTACCTATTTGTACTATATTGTTATCAGGCCTAAAGGCGTATACCAAATGTCAGATCAATGTATCAACAGAAGGGGTCGAAATTTCAATTACTAAATTCGCCCGAAGAAACAACAATCATAGCAAGCTAAATAAAACCGTTTAAAAAAGGAACATAAATTGGCTAGGGATCTGTTCAACCCCGGGCTGGATGTTAAAATCACTATTGTATTATAATTACTAATGCATGGTCACACAGAAAAGTAAACAAATCATATAAAGTTTGGGTATTTGGCTCCAGTTTTGAGGTCGAAATTGGGGACGAAGTTATTAGTAGGAGGAAATATTGGTGGTTGATCAGAGACCGAATCAGGGGTAGGGGGAGGCGCCGTTCTTGTATTTGTGGGAAAAAGCGAAGAAGGTTGCTTTGTGATATGGATACGATGGAAAAATTGAGAAATATTTTCGTTTTAAGGCTCCAGTTGGAGTCTGGTTTGGGATGAGACTGGGAAATGGATCTGGATAACTTATAAGGTAAGACGGAGTTTCGTTTCTTATTTATATTTTTAATTATGGGCATATCCGTCCATTTGGAGATACGCATTAGGTTGAAATAACCATTTGTATCTAGTCGGTAAGATAAACTCGAAATTGCGCTACTTTTTGAGTTCGAATGTTTAAAATGCAGTACATTGGCTGTTGGTGATATAATACCTTTTTTTTTAAAACCCCGAGATCCAACTGGCATCTGGGGTTATTAAAGGCACCAAGGTGAAAATCTGGTTCGTTGTACGAAGTCTGTATAACCTGCTTTGCCACTCTGAACATATATTAATCGCAACCTTATTATAAGAGTCGCAATGCTGCCAGGGAGTCGCAAAAAATTAGGAGAGATACAGTTCTAAAGCCCCAAATGAGCACGGCAAGTAAGGAAAGGGCAAATTTAAAACAGCTCAAAAAAAACATAAAACAAAACGTGATGGAAGAAAAACCATTAAGTCCTAGACGGCGGTTAGCGGGCAAATTAACATATGCGCAAGCCGAGAAATTTCATAATGAGAGGATGAAAAACCTGACAGACCCTGCTTCCAATATTGTCTTGAACATTCGTATAAAACTTGATGAGCAAGGCCAGAAAAATAAACTCATCTTCGAGAAGTTGGCTAAAATCGAAAACAGCCACAATAAAAGAACTGAAACTAAATGTGAATACGGAACGATTGCTAAAAATGCTAACTGGGAATGCTAAAGGAGTAGAATGAGAACTATCTTATACACATCAATTGTGCTTATAATGCCTCCACATGGAAACTGCCGTTTACTGGTTAATGTCCATCCGGACTTATAAATGCGAGCACTGACCAGTGGACAAACTAGCAGCACTATAAACGGAACAGCGGATGAATTCCACAACTGGAATAAACGATGAAAAAAACTCCCGGAACAAATGAAACCTTGGCCGAGCTACTCCGTCATATCTGCTCAGGCTGGTAAGGATTTCCGAGACTAAGTAAGGGTCTAAGAAAAGATATGATTTCGGAAGAGCCCTTAATGGGCCAACGGCAGCACTCAAATCTCAGAACGGGTTACTGGCTTTCGGTCCAACCGACCCCTCGTCCTAGGAGTGTCAAAAATGCAACTGGTTTTGGAGGTTGAAGGTTGTGCCGCCGAGGTAACTGCCCGCCCATGAAAAATGCAAAAATTACGAACCAACAAAAAGCTTCGGATACGGATTTTAATGCAATGCTAGGAAGAGAGGACATCTTTGGTAGTACTGTTGGAATATATAGCCTATATAACACCACCTCCGATAACAGGTTCAGGCTAATCGACTTTCCGGTGGGACGAAACAATGTCGTAGCTAGCACGCTGTTCCCCCATTTAGATATTCGCAAGGTGACTTGAAGAACTCCTGTTCAATCAACCGTCAACTAAATTGACTACACCTACACCTACATTGCGATCGACGAAAGACACTCCTTCTGTATAATGGATGTCCGAACGTTCTGAGGAGCTACCATCGACTCGGACCATTACCTTGTTGTAGCCAAGGTATGTTCCGGATATCCCGATCAACACCAAGACAAGCTAATACTGTGAGAAATTTCGACGTCAGACGGCTACAATCGCAAAAGATCGCCAAATCTTTTTCCTCGCGGCCAACATCAGGCATCGAAACCAATGACAATACTGCCAAAAAGCCTTCAGAGATGCTGCTACTGATGTGCTGGGTTTCACTCGACAACCAAAACGAAAGCCCTGGTTTGATGAGGATTGCCGGCAAACACATGCAGCTAGGCAAAATGCACACAAAGCGGCGCTACATAGGAAGACTAGAGCTGCTTATGAGCTCTATGATTAGAAGAGCAGAGACGAACACCGGCTTCTTAAGAGGAAAAAGAAAGAGCATGGGAAGAGCGCGGTCGAGGAATCTGAGAGATGCTACTCCAGGAATGAAATTCTGAAGTTTTAGCAAAAGGTAACAATAACATGCTCCACAAGACACAAGTCCGGAACCGAAGTCTGTAGAGATGAACAAGGGAACATCGTAGTAAAGCCGCAGTAGTTGCTGAGGATTTGGAAAGAACATTTCTGTAGATTATATACCAGCGATGACAAAATAAATACCGCTGCCAGGCAGAATGAACCTTTCAACCTGGGCGATGATGACCAACAATTCCGCCCACCCGACCTGGATAAAGTGAAGATAGCAATATCTAAGCTGACGGCCTGACTGCCGAGTTATTCAAAGCGGCAGGCGATGACTTGGTAAGGAGCATACACCAACTCATCTCTAGAATATGGTCGGACGAAAGTATGCTCGATGATTACAACCTCAACATTGCTTGTCCCATCCTCAAGGAACGAGACCCACTGAACGAGACCCACGGTACAATTACAGAGGCGTCAGTCTTCTTCACATCACTTGCAAGATCTTATCTGTCATTGTCTGTGCAGGATGACGATGAACAATGCACCCTGATCCATCAAGGTCGGTAAAGATCTAGCCGATACGTTTGATATCTAAAGAGGATTTCGACAAGGTGCGATTTTTTCAACATCATACTTGAAAGAATAGTGCAAAACTCACAAGCAAACACACGAGGCACAATCTTTTAAAAGTCCGTCCAATTACTCCCATACGCCGACGCTTTCGCTTTCGCGATTATTGAGAGTATTGAGATGGAAGTGGCGAAAATGGGTTTAGCGGTCAACGAGGGCAAAACCAAGTATATGCTGTCAAGCAAAATGGACACTCAAAACCGACGTCTCGGGTAGAACGTCATCTTTGACAGATATAACTTTGAGGTAGTTATGGATTTTGTCTGCCTAGGCTCCACTATAAACTCAGACAACGACAGCAGTGCTGAGATCACACAAAGAACAACTCTTGTCAATTTTGTTTCATGGGCTAAGAAGGCAATTGACTAGAAAAGCCCTCTCTTGAACAACAAACATTACCCTATGTAAGACTTTAATAATCTCGGTCCTGCTCTATGACGCAGAGGCATAGACATTATCTGCCCCGAGGGACAGCTCAGTAGAGGAAGACCGAGACTCAGGTGACGCACGCAAGTGAAAGGGGACCTCAGCCAGGTCAGAGGCAGCTCCCCAAAGATCGAGCTAGCTGGAGAGGCTTGTGGATTGAGGCCCAGGTCCACCCTGAACTGTAGCGCTCTTTTATTTAATTACCATCAACAACATTATTTATTAAGGTTTTTTTTCGGTTAGGGCTTATGGTAGTCTAAGATCCTTACGCACTGAAAATGCATCTCCACGATATTAGTGTTTATCTTATTGGATATAAGTTTCGATTTATCAGCTGTTTATTTTGTCATAAAATGGACTTGTTTGGAACGAGACCTTCCAAAATAAAATAAAGCAGGTTCTGCTTTTTAGCGCGGTTTTCTTTTTATGGTACTTGGTTCTAAAGTTTAGTCCTTTGGAGACGACGCATAGATTTCTCTCGGACAATTTCTCTTAGCATTAAATTTTCAAAAGTTTGTAATATGTTGACATTCGTAACAACCTCCAAGTTGCATACTATAAGCCCACATCAGTTTCAGTTCATCTCTTCTTTGGGTATATCTCGAATATATATGATATACTGAGGTGGGTTGAGAATACTCTCCTGGGTTGCACCGAGTTAATGTCTTATTGAATTCGGATACTCCTTTTTCTCGACATACTTTATGAATATATAATGAAAGCTCTGTGGAAAGATATGCAATGGTTTGATGCAATAGCTTATCAAAGGCTTGTGAGACACCAGGGAATGCACTCGAGTTTTCTCAATTACATCGGTAATTCTAGGCATCTGATCAATAGGAAAAATCTTACTACTGAGCCCAGACCGGAGATCAGGGATACGATATTTTCCGGCAAAACTCGTTTTAGAATTATCCTCTCAAAGATAATCGATGAAATTGGAGGACTGAAATCATAATTTCTGGTATTTCCCACAAACTACATACGGAACGTATTCTAACATCAATGCAGTATTAATAATACCTATAAGCCAATGCTTTTAACCTAACCTACATACGCAATACACACATATAAACACATAGACATTATACACAATAATATACATATATTAGTATATACTAATATATATATATATTTCTTAAATGCTAACCTAAACCTATGTAAGCTGACCATCGCTATTTACAGAGCAAATAGATTGGTCAGCTCTGCCTCATTGGTGAGGCTGGTCCGTATTTGACGGAAACGACGACGAAACATTTTCGCCATCATTCAACCACCAGAAATGCTGGTGCTGCCGAATGACATCCCTCTTATCGCGATTTCCCACCGCCATACTGAACCTAAGACGAACCACACTGCCGTGTGTGAGGCCAAAAGCGCCTTTAGCTCTGGCTAGAGCAGCATCTACGTTTTTATTAAAATACAGAAATTGATCTAGCCAGATTCCAAGGTATCTGACTACATTTCGACAGGCAAGAGGCGTCCCTTATTCCCCGCTGTTATGTAAAATGTTTAACGCTCACATAAATGTGGAGTACTGCCACTCTGTTCAAGCTATCAAGTATATTTGTAATAAAGAATCAGACCAAGCTACATTCAGGGTCGGAAATCCGAATAACAAAATGGATAACTATTTAAATTGTCGTTACATAAGCACATCCGAAGCTGTCTGGCGAATTTTGGAGTTTCCAATCCACGACAGACAGCCTACAATTGTGCAATTAGCCGTTCACTTAGAAAACGACCAAAGGAACGGCTCAACAAGGTGCCCAAAACCCACGTAACACAACATTACTTGCGTTTTTTGACCTTTGTAACGAAGATGAATTCATAAAGACCCTTCTATACCACGAAATTCCACAATATTACACATGACCCAATAATAAATTTACAAGAAGAAGGCGTGTTGAAGACGTAGTTGGTCATCCCGGCATAAAGAAAGATGCCGATTTAGGAAGAGTCTATGGTATACATCCATCTCAATCAGAATGTTTTTACCTTAAAATGTTGTTACATCACGTACGCGGCCCAACTTAATTCGAGTACTTAAAAACTGTCAACGGTGTGGTCAAAGAGACATATCAAGCAGCTTGCCGAGATAAAGGTTTGCTAGAAAACGATGACCATTGGGAAAATACTTTGCGAGAAGCTTCGTTTTCGGAATGCCCAACAAAGTTTGTAGTGATACTTTTATTTTGTCACCACTAAGAACCATTCAAATTATGGGATAATTTTAAAGACGATTTATGTGAAGATATTAGACACAGAATCAGGCAGCAAAATCAAGAATCAAATTTACTTTTTAGTGAAGAGATTTATAACGAAGGTTTGATACAAATAGAAAATAAACTATTAGAATTAAATGATAAAACTTTAAGCAATTTGGTATTACCTTTTCCAGTTCGTACACATAATAATAGTACAGGAACAATATCAATATCAATGACTTGACAGCGTTTGTCAATGACAATGTGCAAAAATTAGTCAAAGATCAAAAATATGCTTTTGACAATGTAATAAAAAGTGTGAATAACAACAAAGGACAATTATTTTTTTTGGACGCGCCAGGAGGCAGGGGAAAGACGTTTCTCGCAAATTTAATTCTTGCAAAGATAATACAATCTGGAAAGATAGCAATAGCAGTCGCTTCGTCAGGAATTGCTGCAACACTCTTGAAAGTAGGAAAAACTGCTCATTCTACTTTTAAACTCCCGCTATCCGTATCTCTTGAGCAACAATCAGCATGTTCCTTTCGCAAAAATGGACCTCTTGGGAAATTATTACAAGACGCATCATTGATTATGTGGGATGAATGTACCATGAGCCCTAAAGCACATGTAGAGGTTGTGGATAGAACCTTAAAGGATCTCAAAAAAATCTACTTCCGTTATGGGTGGGATTACTCTTGTATTTGCTGGAGATTTCTGACAAACACTACCCGTTATTAATAGAGGAATGCGTGCAGACATTATAAAATCTTGCTTGAAATCATCTGTACTATGGACATCGATTCAAAATTTGAATTTACGAACTTTTGAGAGCTCACTTTTGCGGAAATACGCATAATAATTTCCCGCAACAACTACTAAAACTTGGAGAAGGAATTTTTCCATCTTCAAATTTAAACAGTAATTATGACGTCCTTTTGCATGAGTCCCTAGGCCATATAGTCGATACGGAAATACGCATAATAATTTCCCGCAACAACTGCTAAAACTTGGAGAAGGAATTTTTCCATCTTCAAGTTTAAACAGTAATTATGACGTCCTTTTGCATGAGTCCCTAGGCCATATAGTCGATAATTTAGACAATTTTAGAGATGCCGTACTGACATTATAAATTTACATGAAAAAGATTCCCATTGGCTGTGTTCTAGAGCAATAGTGTCACCTAGGAATGAAACTGTTAGCGAATTAAACAATTTGATTATGCAAAAAGTCCGCGGCCAGGTCAAAATTTATAAATCGATCGATACCGTAACTAATATCGAGGACGCAGTACATTACCCACAGGAATTCTTAAATGCACTTAACCCCTCTGGACTGCCACCACATGACCGTTCCGAACGAAAATGCGGAATTGGCTGAGTTTTTTCAAAGGCATTCCTATAACTACAGTAGGGTGCGTTGGACACACTTCTCCAGGACATTAACAAGAGCACTCTCCTCGAATTCGCTCTACCCACCGACAACAGAAATCTGTCAAACGAGGAGACTGACAGGTATCTAAAACTAATGGACGAGGCAATTAAAAGGACTATGGACAAAACAATACCTCGGTATCAATACACTGATAACGAAGATTTGTTCGATCGTCGTCGATCAAAAACCTCCAAACATGAATAAAAGAAAATTACAGGTCTTCTGTAAGTTTGTATTGGAACAATAAAATTCGGGCTGTAAACACCAGCAACCCGAATAAGTTCCCGCAAATAAATAAAATTTTTCGGAGGAAAGTTCAAGACGACCTTTCATATCTTAAAATCGCTCGAACAACGGACAATGAACGCATATTCTCAACAGCAGGCATAGATCCAAATGAGGCTATTGATGATAACGACTTCTTTGTGATCGAAAATCCGTAGAAGAAGTTCGAGGCTATACGAGCGACTTTCCAGGAAGTGTTCAAGGCGAATGACACCATTGGCCTGAACCACGACTTGGAAAATCTAGCCCTTTTGCACAATTTCTATCTTCAAAATGAAATAGTGAACTGGCGAATCGAGAACTCGGTTTTCACCCAGTTTAGTGACGAGAATATGGCAAATAATGTCATCGCCAATGAAAGGGAACCACCTCTGTTCACCTCCAAGGAAGAACTCCAAACGATCTTCGACACAATTAGAAGTAAAAAATCAGTGGGAACCGATACCGAACATTTTGCTTCGATACCTCCCACTAGAAGCTGTGGACATTTATACCTCCCAGTTTAACAATGCAATGAATAATGCACATTATCCAGAGCATTGGATAATTGCGGTGGTACATCCCATCCCCAAAAGGGATAAAGACACCTCCAATCCGGCGAATCTCCGGTCGATCAGTCTCCTTCCAAACATCTATAAGGTTTTCGAAAAGGTTATCAATAGAGTCCTTAATAAGTGGGCTGAGGACAGAAATATAGTTCCGGATAATCAATTCGGTTTCAAGGCGGGGCATGATGTTATTCATACAGCGTCTAAACTGGTTTCTGATATCCAATGGAACAAAGCCAAGAAACAGTGCACGGGTGCCTGCCTGATTGACTTGGAGAAGGCCTTCGATACCGTATGGTTAGAGGGACTCTTCTATAAGCTAAACAGGCTAGGTATTAGTAAACCACTGCTGTATATTCTTTTCAATAAGCTCACCGATAGACAGTTCATCGTGAAGAATGGCGATGTGACTTCTCCTGGTATATTCAACATTAATAACGGTCTGCAACAAGGTGCGGTCAATTCGCCAATCCTTTTCAACACTTACACAAGTGATCCGATAGGTTTACTTCACCATGCCATAGCGTACGCAGACGACTTAATCGCGTACAGATCAGGTCCAAAGATTGAGAGTTTAAACATTCTGTTGCAACGTGACTTCGATAAAATTAAACAATATTGCGACGAATGGAAGTTGAAGATCAACTTTCAGAAGTCGGAAACCATTCTATTTAGGACGCCTTTGTCTGGGGTCTCTGTGGATACCAGAAAGAATTGGCGAAAGTTTCAGATCGTTGGACAACACGGACAACCACTTGCTTGTCGAAATGTAGTCAGATACCTTGGGATCTGGCTAGATCAATATCTATATTTTAACAAACATATAGATGATGCTCTGGCCAGAGCCAAAGGTGCTTTTGCCCCTATAAAGAGACTGTTTTATAACAGGCAACTCGATGCGAGGGTAAAGGTGATCTGCTACATGGCCCTTATCCGGCCTATGCTTGTATTTGGTTGGCCCGTGTGGTTCAATGTGTAAGCAAGTCTTTTGGAAAAGATTCGGGTGTTTGAGAGGGCTTGCCCTAGGGCTTGTCTTCGCCTATACAGAACACCAGAGTCTGAGTATATAAAATTCTATCGCAATGAGGTCTTGTACAATAGGGCTAACCTAATAAGAGTGGACAATTTTGTTATTAAGTTGACTCGAAGGCATATTGCAAGAGCAATGACCTCGTCGAATAACCTGATCTCTGGGGCTTACTACCCCAATTATATGTATCACGAGAGAGTTCGATTTGACGGCTTTATTCCTCCAGAAGCGTTTCTCTACCTCGACGTGAAAGGTCTGATTCAGGATAAATTAGCGGTGCCGTTAATTTTCCACGTCGCTCGAACAGCTGCGGAGAGGCCACTCAACTACGATAGAGACGTCGCACACGGCAGTGCGGAGCGTCTCTGGTTCAGTAGGACGGTAGGGAATCGCGACATGAGGGATGTTGCTCGGCAGCACCAACAATTTTGGTGGCTTGTTGAAGGAGCGGAATCAACGTCGTCGAATTCTTCTAGTACTAGTTAGCTTCATTAAGGAGCAGGGTCGGCAGCCTAATTTTCTAGCCGTGGCCGACTTACATAGATTTAGGTAGGATTAGGATAGTTTTAAGGAAAAAATTAATAGCTATATATATATAATAGGTATATGTATATATATATATACACAATATATACAAAAAACAAACATACAAAATAAAATTATAAAACAACAAGGAGAGGGGTTAGTTCTTCTCACAAAAAAAAAAAACCTAGATAAAAAGATAATTTTAAGTAGCCTAAGTAAATTAAGAATAATGTTAAGGTAGTTTTTAAGTTTTAAAATAAGATAAAAAAAGTCACTAAGTTTTGTAACTAAATTATTTTCTTAGTTTTAATTATGTTTCATACAAAATAATATCAAAATCAAATGTACGAAACGTCGAAAGACAAATTTTAATTGTTAGGTTTGACTTAGAGTGTCCGCATGGGGCCAGTAAGTTAGAACGAGATAATTTTAAGTTAATTAAGCTTATTTTTAAGCGTTTTTTTGTATAGCATGTAAGAGGTATGGAATTTAATTAAATAAAAATGCATATTAAATGAAATTAATGAATGACTGCCACCACATGAATTAAAATTAAAGCCCACAACACCAATCATGCTTTTAAGAAATTTAAGCCCTCCTAACATGTGCAATGGGACAAGGCTACTTATTAAGGAATTGAAGGACAATTTAATTGAAGAGACAATTATCACCGGCCTTGCAGCCGGTCAGTTGGTTCATATACGTAGGATACCGATGATTCATACAGATTTACCGATTCCGTTTAAAAGACTTCAATCTGTGAAAACTTCTTTTGCTTTTAATAAGTCCCAGGGGCCAAACCTTCGATTAAGTAGGGATTGAGCTACGAAAAGAATGCTTCACTCATGACCAACTATATGTTGGCTTATCGCGAATCGGAGCACCTGAAAATCTATTTATTTTGCTACCGCAAAATAAAACAACATCAAATGTTGCCTACAGGGAAGCTCTATAATCCAATAAACTTTACATTACTAAAGATTCTTTCAGTAAGATAACATTCTTTTATAGCTAAAAAAAAAATGGTTTTATTACGGGAAATTCTCTTGGGAAAATGGTACGGAAATATAAAATACTCTTCAGAAGGCTAAAGGCTACTTTCTACGTTTTTGCCACCCGTGCGAAGCCGGGGCGGGTCACTAGTTATACATAAATCTAGGACTTACCGGTTACCACAAATCTTTTGTCGTCCGGGCACCAGCTCAGCTTTTGGAAGAATCCTTTTAACAGGTACAAAGAACAAAACTCTTTGTTGTTGTCACGCACCCAAAATTCAAAAATAAAATTCATAAAGAAACCTACTTTTTTCTTTATATACCAACCTTACTCTAAACAGTTTAATAAAAAAAACACAAATTTATATCTTAACCTAGCAGATATAAATTAACCTGGCAATCAATGTGTTAAGATGTGAATTTTCTTCATTTTTATTCATTATCTTGTTTTCCACTTAAATTGTTAATTTCTGGAGAGTTCCTTATTAAGCTTTTAGCTGCTGACTTACAATACATAGGTTTTTAGACATCAGGTTAACGGCTGCACAACGGCTGGTGCGGATTGGAAGTGATTAGTAGGCTATTACGGTAGGTACTATCTCCATGGGCTATCGACCTATACCTATAGCTATCCTTGTTAACGTGAGAATGTTACTCACAGTGGAATATTCCTTGCGAAAGCCTGCTTGGAATTCACTAAGGTGTCCATTATCCGTTGCCCAATTTGTTAAGCGCTTGAGAAGTATTGCTGAGAAAATTTTCATTACTGTATCTAAAAAGGATATTCCTAAGCAGTCTTCTGCACTCCCTTTTCTAAAAATTGGGAAGACAATGCTTTGCCTGAAGTTTTCACCTACCACTCCTTTATTGAAAATCTCATTAAAACATCCAGCAAGGAATTGTTGAAAATTCTCGGTGGAGTACTTATAAAATTCGTAGGGTATACGATCTATTCCTGGTACTTGATTAAGCTTGAATAGTAAGCTACATTTTTCACCTGTAGAAGTGTGATCCGCAT
This sequence comes from Volucella inflata, assembly GCA_928272305.1. Lineage (NCBI taxonomy): Eukaryota > Metazoa > Arthropoda > Insecta > Diptera > Syrphidae > Volucella > Volucella inflata. The sequence goes on from OV743717.1 coordinate 36,837,315, forward strand.
ATCTAGTTCCTCATTTTTCATGAAGGGTAAAGCAAACAAGTGATGATTTGGGCTAGATGGGGGGACTTAGCAAATTTTTGAATTATACTGCTAAGACTTTTTTGTTATTCAATCTTTTAGCCAGTTTCCAAAAGTCACGACTGCCTCTAATTTCATTTGAGTCATGTGTAAGACTTTGCCAGTACTGCCTATGTTTTTCTTTGCAGATATTTTTATACTGGCTATTTGCTTTTTGGTAAGCTAGTTTGGTTGCGGCGGTTAGTGTTTTTTTCGCCAGATGAAGGCAAGCGTAAGCATAAAAAGGTTTCGTCGCAATAGCTATACAAGATGTCAAAATGTCTATCATTTGTGTCTAGGACTCGATTTAGTTCTGTTTTGTTACGTTGTGCAAAATGTTGACTCCATATTAATTTGTTAAGTTAGGCTCGGTATTTGCAATTGCAATAGTGGAAGATGGTCGAAGAACGGGAATTTGCCGACTCTCGTAGCTGTCTGGTTTCGTTGATGACGTCTACATTCGGCTCTCGTAGTGACATCTATAGACCTACGTGCAGTGGAGTCATCGTTGTCGTTGGCTGTACTGTTAAGCATGAAAATTTGTTCTCTCTTCTTGCTGGTCGTAGGCAGCCCCAGATCCTTACAACGCCGCTACGACTCCGTCATGTTCGTTTTACTCGTTTTCGGCGGCATTTATGTACGTTTCAAGGTTTGGTTGGTTAATTTACTCGTTTCCCTTCGTTGTTCTCTGGATTCCTTTAAAATCCCACTTCTAATTTATAAAGTGTCAAGAAAATTGGATTTTTCGTATTTTTTTAAAATCGTAAAATTATACTTCTCTCTCCGTACTAAATTTCACATACTATATAATAATCTGCTACAGATTGTTACTTTTTTATACGACCTATGTGTCGTTTTTTTTCTTTGAGTGCATGCTTTGTTCGTTTTAAAACTTGGGTGTTGACAATTTAATGTTTTCTGTAAAATACATCTAATTATAAATTCAAATATTTTATCTAATGTGTTAATTCATTATCAAACACACTCTCCATTTATACAGCGTTGCAATCGCAAATGTTTTCCTTACCGTTTATGATATTTTAATGCAATTTAAAATGCAATGCAATACCAGAACACGATGACATGACAAACAAAAGAAAACCAAAATGGACTAATGCAGCAGTTAATGCCTAACTCCTTCACTCATTCTCTTCATTCTAAATCTCGTGTAATTCGTAGTTTGACTTGAATTGTTATCTTAATTTCGCCTGTTGCTGTGATTTTGCGTAAATTTAATGCGTTCTATTTTCACTGATTTTATTATGATGTGGATCTGGTTTGCTTTTCGGTTTTGTGGTTTATTTTAATATTTTTAAATGGACTATTTGGATATTCTGTATGGTTGGAGTTTTATGCTTGAACAGAAATTCGAGTTTTATCGAGTTAAATAATGTTGTGTTTTGATTTTGAGTTATTGGTGTGTTTTGTTGACATCCGTATCGGCACTTAATTTTCAGAGCCCTGAAAAACGACTATCGGCGGTTAGCCGAATCTTTGCCCAAAAATTGACATATTTTTAACTGTTGCATACAAGATTTCGCTATCATGCAAAAATAGTTCATCATAAGAATTTGTAGCACAGATATCCCTATGGCGTTTAGGGGTGCCTCATCTGTCGGTTGATAAACAAATTTAGATAGTGTAGAAAAAATTTCGTAGGCGAATGTTTGACACTTTTGCTAATTCATAGGAAATATTCATCCGTAACAAAGAAAAATGATTTGGAAAGACTGTTTTATATCCGCTTAATAGATACCAGATATAAATTGACTTAGCGGTTATCGCTAATGTTGTAATTAACATGCAAATTACTTTTTAAGAAAATAGAAGATTTGCAAAAAAAACACGACTTATCTTGCATCAAGTTAGCGCGTATAGGTTAAGTTGTTAGTGTAATTTGCATGTAGTGTTGTAATGATGAGGACACATGCATAGATAAGCACTTCAGTGAAAAGTATTTTCAACATAAAAGAAAAAAAATAATCTGTATATAAATACGTGCTGCCCATTTTTGTCGTACGCTTTTACACCGTTCTACTTAACCGAATGGCATGATACTTACACCATTGGAAAGGTAACTTCGCGTAGATGTGCACAATGTGTTTTTTTTGCCAAATGGTTTTACCAAACCTTGGTGCTTAAGCTCCAGATTCACATTCTGTTCAGCCCTTAAGTCTTAGTGAACGATAAGTGAACGAACCCTAGCCAAAATATTACAATATTTACAATTTTAGGTAGCTTAAGCTGGCCATGCACGACGAATATGTTTGTGCGATTTGTTCATTGACATTTAGCCACACATGACGAACTGATTTGCGGAACATCACTTTTGCTGTAACTTTCAACAAGAAAATATGGTGAACGCACACGCGGATGATGCAATTGCATTATTAACAATGTATATATCCAAAATGCGAAAGCAAGAAAAAAATAATAAACAAAAAAGGCGAGTGGGGATGAAAGAGTGGCTGATTGGTAGAAACGATCGCACTCATACTAAATTGTTGAGAAAATTAGAAATGTCTGTACCAAAAGATTTCTAAAATTTTCTTAGAATGTATTCAGAAACTTATATTGAATTGCTGAGTTTGGTCGGTCCAGTTATTGGAAAACAAAACACAGGAATGCGAGAAGCAATTACAGCAAACGAGAGACTGTCAGCAGCTTTAAGATTCTTCGCAACTGGACAAAGTTTCGAGGAGCAAAAGTTTTAATATTTCTAAGAATTTCGATAAATTCCAAAAGAAACGTTTTGCTAAAACTTGTCATTTTTTATCTTCCACTGATGTGCGTGCAACAAAATGTGTTTAAAAAAGAAAATGTTTTCGAACTTGCTCGCGAACAAATCAACAAATTTTGAAATTTTTCATAAAAATTGGATCGGTTCGTCAAGAGCACAACAAACGTCGTCGTGTATGGCCAGCTTTACTGAGAAAAAAAAAAGAAACATAGTGTTCACGGGTACAAGTGTATTAGTTGTGTAACTATGCGGAGAAAATCAAATTTTGGAGATGCTCCCATTAATACATCAGCAAATAGTCCGTCAACTTTACCGCTTAATCCTTCTGCCTGCCTCAAAGCGGAATTGGCTAGAACAGAAAGGGAAACAGTGCTCGGTGGATATTATTGGTATCCCAGATGTTAATAAAGATAACGTAAGTGAGAGAATAAATGAATTGGTAACAGCTGTTATTGGTGAGGATATGAACTCACTCTGTATTGATTCTTGTGTTGTTATGGACATTCAAGGCAGCAGCAAAAACTCCGCAACCAGCAACATCGTATGCGTAAAGTTCACAGCATTGTTGCAAAAGATTAATGTGATGAAACAAATTAAGGAGAAAAAGGGCATGTGTCATCAAACATCTTCCGTTTGCAACAACAACAGTAGCAGCTAGAAGATTTATATCAATGACTGTCTAACCAAGTACACTAGGGCTTTACTAAAAACGGCAAACGAGGTTAAACTTAATAATAAATGTAAGTTTGTATGGGTTAGAGACTCAACTGTTTGTATTAGAAAAAAAGAGGGAGATGAAGTTATGAAAATTAAATCTTTCGAGGGCATTCATAAATTCAAATTATCTTAAATATATTATTAAATTAGAATTAATAATAGTTTAGGTACACCTCCTCAATATAATTTAAGCAATAACTATAATTCTTCCTCTTTTAATACTGATGATGTTAAATGTTTTTGTACAGAACATCAAAATAATGAAGTATGCGAACTAATTTCAATACCTTTTTATGTCATCTCACACCTCTGGATCATTTACCAGATTTAATTTTCCTTACTGAAATTTGGATATTTGAAGAGGAAAAAGATTTCTATGATTTAATTCCAAAATATTCTTTTGAAGCGACTTGTAATGAATCTTATGCTGCTGGTGGCGTCGTTGTATATTCTAATGCCAATGTAACTAATTGTATAGTTAAAAAATACCAATTTGAAAGTGCTGATATGATAAGCGTTAATTGCAAAATTTCTGGCGTAAGTTATTGTTTTATCTGTGTCTATAGATTTCATAAATGTTTGGTAAGATGCTTCTTAGAAGAAATGTCGGGATTTTTGGATAGCCAAAAATGTAGAAATATAATTCTTTTAGGTGATTTCAATATAAACATTCTGTGTGATTCACCAGATAGTTATCTAACTGCGTTTTTATCATTTGGTTTTGAGTCTGTGATTAATTGTTGCGAATAAAAATACGTCCGATCTTTCTGGATGAACTTCAAGCAATATAATTTATTTTGACAAAAGCGATAAGGATACAAAAATAACGAAAGATAAGGAAAAAGATACTTAACAAAGGGAAACCCGTGTCGCCACTTTATGGTATATATATATTTTTTTTTCTTGTGTGACAACACTCCATCTCAACGCGGGTGGAGTTTATATATTACAAATCCCTAGACCCTTAATACATTTTCGATGCGATGGTCCAAAAAGGCTGTTAGACAAAGTGTCAGCAATCATTTCGGCTGATGGAATGTAGTCCACGTCTGTTTGGTGTTCTTGATAAACTTCTCGTACATAATGGTGTCGTATGTCGATATGTTTAGATATGGCGTGAAAAATCAGATTCTTCATCAGCTTCTGCGCTCCCTGGTTATCGCAGAATAACATTGTTGTTGGTGCATCAGTTTTCATTACGCCGATTTCTTGTAACAGGTTCCGAAGGTAGACTGCTCCTTTGGCTGCTTCCGATAATGCGATGTACTCAGCTTCGGTATTTAACAATGCCACCGATTTCCGCTTCTTTGAGCTCCATGTCACAGCAGCATCTGCAAGTTTAAAGACAAATCCTGTGTATGAAATTCTGTTGTCAACGTAACCGCCCCAATCAGCATCCACATATCCAATCAATTCAGCTCCAGAGTTCTTGAAAACAAATCCATTATTAATAGCATTTTTAAGGTATCGAAGCACGTGCTTGGCCGCCTTCCAATGCTCTTTTCCTGGGTCGCTATTATATTGACTTAATGAGCCTACTGCATGTGCGATGAATTTTCTTTCAGTTCTCTCTTCTTCAGTCTTGGGTCGCATTTCTTTAGTCAATTTCGAGTTTCCATCGAGTGGTGTTGCTACATCTTTTGCATTTGGAATGCCATACTGTACGAGGATTTCTTGTATGTACTTCTTCTGGCTCATTGTAACAATTCCTTGAGACAAATTTTGTTTGAATTCAATGCCCAAACAGTAATGCAACTTACCCAAATCTTTCATTTTAAGTTGCTGCGACAGTCTCCGCTCTAATGTTGAAAATGCATTTCTGTTGTTGGTAGTAATTATTTTGTCGTCAACGTATATCACAACAACCATGCAGACATCCTCTTTCTTCATAATGTATATGGACTTTCAGTATTAATTGGCCGAAGACTAACTTCTGTCAATTCGTGCTCTAGTTTCACAAACCATTTTCTTCCAACACATGTTCTTCCTTTCTGCCTTGCACGAATTCGTCAGCTTTTTCCATGTAAATATCTTCTTCATCCAAAATACCATTGATGCATGCCATTTCGACGTCGAGTTGAAAAAGTTCAAGTTTGCATTCTGCTGAAAGTGCCATATGTATACCTATAGAACTCTGTCTTGCGACTGGTGCAAATGTCTCATGAAAGTCAATACCGGGTTGGTGTGAGCACCCTTTAGCAACCAATCGTGCTTTCCGCTTCTCGACACTACCATCTGTATTGTATTTTGTTCGCAACACCCAGAGACACCCGTTTGACCAATTTCCATGCAATAACCTTTTGTAATGCTTCAAATTCGGATTTCATTGCAATCATACATTCATCAGCATACGGTCCCATCATGGCTTCCTCGACACTTGGATTTGGAATATCGTATGCAATATTTGTTTCGGGTTTGATATCTTCCTCCTGCTTTTCACATAAAATCATATTAAATAGCTAACGTGGCCTTCCCTTTTTGCCTGTTCGGATGATCTTCGGTCGTCCAGGTCCACGCTTATGTGATGTTAATGGAGTATCTCCCTCTGAATCAGCTTTTGGTTCCACTTTTGCATCATCGTCTTCTGACTTTGGTTGGTCCAGTGCTTCGTTATCTTCTTTCCGCTCAAGGGTAGTATTTCTTTGAAAAACAGGAATTGAATTAGTAAAAGGAACTTGGATTTCTATAAAATCATTTGGCTTTTGTTCAACCTCTGCTTTTCCTGAATCCTCAAAAAATCGTACATCCCGACTTATAACTTTTGGCCACTGGATCCCATAAACGGTATGCTTTGGAACTCGTCGAATAGCCTGGAAAGATGCACTCTGTAGCTCTACGTTCAAATTTGCCTTTTCCTGGAATTTTATTTAGAGCAAATGCTTTGCATCCGAAAGTTCTTAAATTTGATACATCTGGTTTGTATCCATGCCAGGCTTCAAAAGGTATTATACCATTCAATGTTTTTGATGGGGATCAATTTCTGATGTATGCAGCCGTTGCAATTGCTTCGCCCCAGAAGCTCTATGGCAGATTTGCTTGTACATCGAGTCATCTCCACTAAAGTCCTGTTCATTATTTCGGCTGTTCCATTTTGCTGAGGAGTATGCATCTGAAATTAAATTTTTGAATTCAACCCCACAATATTCCAAACCATTGTCTGTTCGTAGTGTCTTTATTTTCTTACCAACTTGGTTTTCTGACAAGGCTTTATACTTTAGAAATGCTTCCTTAATATCACTTTTTGCTCTCCGGAAGTACACTTCTACATACCTTGATTTATCGTCAATAAATGTGCCAAACGATTTGTAACCTCCTATTGAATTTGTTCGCATAGGACCACACACATCTGAATAGATCATTTCCAGCAAGTGACTCGCGGTTCTGGCTTTATTCTTTGGTGTTGCACATTGTTTACCTCGTCACATAGCGGGATCTGTCCCAACGGTTGTATATCTATACCAGTTACAATCTTACTCGAAATTATTTTCTTAAGATCTCTCTCGTTCAAATGACCGTACCGTTTATGCCATTTAATTAAACTGCTCCTTTTGTCATTTGCTGAAACCGCAACTTCCATATTTGAAGTTATGAAATAAAGATTACTTCTTCTTAGACCCTTTACCACAGTTCGTTCTTCATGCATTACCACTGCTTCATTATTTTTAAATGTTATCTTATATCTATGAGATATTATTTTCGAAATGGATAACAGATTTTATTTTAACTCCGGGATATAAAGAACATTTTGCAGCATAATTGTTTTAGTGGATGTTCCACTCTTTATAATTAAAGGAACTGTGCCTTTGCCAACTATTTGCGTTACATGATCAACAGCAAGTCTTACCTTACCCTTTGATCAGCCACTTTTGAAAAAGTAATAAATTTCTCTTTGTCTTTGCACATATGAGATGTTTGCCCACTATCAACACACCAATCATTTGACGAACTTCGTTTAGCGGTTAGTACAATTTCATTTGACACTCTTTCAATGTATCCGATCTCCCTGCTTGCAAATGCGTCCTCTTCAACCGCTGAATTACTTTGTTTTGGCATTTTATTTTTTGACTTTGCCCAACAATCAGATGTTTTATGTCCCATTTTGTGGCAATAATTACATTTAAACGGTTTATACTTTGCATTAAAACTAGAACTGTACATACCTGTTTTATTCGTCTCTTTCTTCGTTTGTTCATAATTACGGTTGTTTCTTGAAAATAATTTGCTGTTTTGCCTGGGATTCCTTTTCTCTTCTTGTTCCGAATTCCTCCAAGAGTTTGATTTTTAAAGCTTGCGGTGTAGGTAAATCATCCCTTGCTTCGATGGCACACCTAAAGTTCTCGTAACTCTCCGGGATACTATATAAAAGAGAATTGCAAGTAGATTGCAAGCGACTCCTATTTCCATCTCCGATAATTTGTCCACTGTTCCGAAGAAATTGTTTAAAGATCAATCATGCTTTCCCCTTCTTTCATATTTGTGAATAATAACTGCTTTAAAAGCGTAACCTTCCGCGCAGGTCCTCTGGAGTGGTATACTCTTCTAATTTCGCCACACATGATTTGATGTTGCGCAGTGCTTGATGTGACATAGCTCAGAAGGTGACATTGACAGGATGATGTCAGCTCTCGCTTTCTGATCTGATACTTCGCATGCGTTGATCTCCGCTTGATTAATGACGACTCATCCTTCAACAATCTCAGCGGGCTTGGCGAATGATCCAATGCCGTATACCCAACTGTCGTTTTTGATTAAAATCGCTGCCATCTGCAATTTCCACGTAACGAAGTTTTCTTTATTGAGATTTTTAATGTGAAAAACTTGTCCAGACATGTTTCCTTATATTAAAACTTTATACGCCCTTATTTAAAACTTTATTGTAAATCCAGTTATGATGCCTGTTGGAGCGAATCAAAATACATCCGATCTCTCTGGATGAACTTCAAGGAATATAATTTGTTTTGACAAAAGGGATAAGGATACAAAAATAACGAAAGATAAGGATAAAGATACTTAACAAAGGGAAACCCGTGTCGCCAATTTATGGTATATATGTATATATTTTTTTTTATTGTGTGACAACATTAATGAACCTTAAAGATTAAATTCTTGTCTAGATCATGCGTTTTAAAGATTTCACAGAAACTTATTGGTCGATTATAAAACTATTGTCCTTGATTTAAAAATAACTGATCATCGTCTTACTGGTATTCAACTCAGTTGTTGCCAGTTTAGAAAAAATAATATTGAGAATTTTGATTATCAAAAAACTGATTATTTAGCCTTAAGAGCAAATTTAAGTCTGGAGATTTGGGAGTTTACTCTGCGATCGATCCCACAGTTGCATTTGATTTGTTTCTTAATAGACTACAATATCATATTCATACTTCCTTATTTTAGGTGGCGCTACAGTCCGGGATGGACCTGGGCCTCAGTCAACAAGCTTCTCCAGTCAGCTCGATCCCCGGCTAGCTGCCTCCAGTTTCGCACGCAGTTGACTGAGGTCCCCTTCCCCTTTCACATTGCGTGCGCCACCTGAGTCTTGGCCTTCCTCTACTGCGCTGTCCCTTGGGGGCGGATTCGAAGACTTTTCGGACCGGAGCATTGGTGTCCATGCGCTCTGCATGACCCAGCCATCTCAGTCTTTGGATCTTCACTTTTCTGGCTAGGTCCATGTCGCTGTACAGCCCATACAGTTCGTCGTTGTATCTCCTCCTCCACTCACCTCAATGCAGACGGGACCGAAGATCGCCCGAAGAATTTTTCTCTCGAAGCAACCAAGAACAGCCCCATCCATTTTTGATAATGTCCATGCCTCTGCGACATAGAGCAGCACCGGGATTATTAAGGTCTCATAAAAGGTGAATTTTGTTGTCCCAGAGAGGGCTTTGCTGCTCAATTGCCTTCATAACCCAAAGAAACAGCGGTTGGCAAGAATTATCCTTCGCTTTATCTCAGCGCTAGTGTCGTTGTCTGTATTTATAGCAGAGCCAATCGTCGGCGTATGCGAGTAGTTGGACGGACTTTTGAAAGATAGTGCCTCTTGTGTTTGCTCGTGAGTTTTGCACTATTCTTTCAAGGACGATGTTGAAAAAATCGCATGACAGCACATCGCCTTGTCTAAATCCTTTCTGGACATCAAAGGTCTCGGTGAGATCTTTGCCGACCTTAATGGAGCGGTGTGCATTCTCCATCCTCATTCTGCACAGACGGACGAGTTTGGCAGGGATGCCAAAACTAGACACTGCTTTATATAGCTCGTCTCTATAGATGCTGTCATACGCGGCCTTAAAATCGATGAATAGGTGGTGGGTATCAATCTGAAGCTCATGGGTCTTATCCAAGATCTGCCGTAGTGTGAATATTTGGTCGATGTTGGACTTTCCTGGCCTAAAGCCACACTGATATGGACCTATCAGATTGTTGACGAACGGCTTCCGGCGTTCACACAATACGGCGGAGAAGATCTTATATACGATGTTAAGGAGACTGATGCCTCTGTAGTTGGCGCAGTTCAGAGGGTCTCCTTTCTTGACAGTCGGACAAACAATGCTGAGGTTCCATTCATCGGGCATACTTTCGTCCGACCATATTTTATAGATGAGTTGGTGTATGCTCCTTACCAAGTTATCGCCTGCCGCTCTGAAGAGCTCGGAAGTCAGGCCACCCGCTCCAGCAGCTTTGTTGGACTTGAGCTTCGATATAGCTATCTTCACTTCATCCAGGTCGAGGGAACGGAATTGTTGGTCATCATCGTCCAAGTTGAAAGGTTGATTCTGCCTGACAGCGGTATTTGGTCCGTCATCGCCGTTATACAGTCTGCAGGAATGGTTTCTCCAAATCCTCAGCATTGACTGCGATTCTACTACGATGTTCCCTTGTTCATCTCTACAGGCTTCGGTTCGGGGTTTGTTTCCTTCTTCCGAATCTCATTTCTGGAGTAGCATCTCTTAATTTCCTCGATCGCGCGCCTCTCATGCTCTTTCTTCTTCCTCCTGAGAAGCCGGTGTTCGTCTCTCCTCTTCCGCTCATATAGCTCATGAGCAGCTCTGGTCTTTCTAAGCAGCGCCGCGATATATGCATCTTGCTTAGCTGCATGTGCTTGACGGCATTCATCATCGAACCAGGGGTTTCGTTGTGGTGGACGAGTGAAACCCAGCACATCAGAAGCGGCATCTCTGATGGCGTTTTGGCAGTGTTTCCAGTGGTCATCGATGCTTGATGCTGGCGCATTGGACCTCTTAAGAGATTAAGACACACTCGATCGGAAAAGGACTTGGCGATCTCTTGCGATTGTAGCCGTCTGACGTCGAATTTTCTCACAGCATTAGTTTGTCTTGGTGTAGTTTGGGATATCCGCAACCGTACCTTGGCTACAACAAGGTAATGGTCCGAGTCGATGTTGGCTCTTCGGATTGTACGGACATCCATAATACTGGAGGAGTGTCTTGCTTCGATCGCAATGTGATCAATCTGGTTGACTGTTAATTGATCAGGAGTTCTCCAAGTCCCCTTGTGTACGTTGAGATGTGGGAACCGCGTGCTAGCCACGACAATGTTTCGCCCCGCCGCAAAGTCGATTAGCCTGAATCCGTTATCGGAGGTGGTGTCTGGTGGTGCAGGCAATGTTTTCCGATTGTTCCATCAAAGATACTCTCTCTTCCTAGCTTTGCATTAAAATCACCGAGGACAATTTTAATGTGATGTTAAGGAGCTCGTAGAAGGCATCCTTGATGTCGTCATCTTTCTCCTCTGTGGGGGCGTGCACGCATATAAGGCTTATGTTGGTGAATTAAGGCTAATGTTGCGCTCGCTCACATGCCGAAAGCTGAGGACTTCTTGTCTTAGTCTGCCTTCGACAACAAATCCGCATCAAAATAAGCGCTGCTTTTGCCATCGATAGCAATTGTCGTAGTAGATATCGCTGTTTTTCATCTTCTTTTTGTCCGGCCCATCCTATCGCATTTCTTGAATGGCGGTTATGTCTGCTTTGCAGCAGTCTAGAGCCTCCGCTAGTTGCTCGGCTGCATGCGGTCTATTAAGGGGTCTAACATTCCACGTGCATATCCGAAGCTCATTGTCTTTAAATCGTTTGCCTGGGTTGTCAACAGTAGATCCGTCCATATCCGAGGCTTGTTGATGCTTCGTAACTTGTTTTTTTTTAAATGGCCGAGCAGTTACCCCGGCGGCACAACCCCCAACTTGGAGGACCAGTTCCATTTTAAATGCCCCTAGGACGGGGGGTTATAACCGAAGCCAGTAACCCTTTCCGGGATGTGAGCGCTGCCGTTGGCCCATATAGGGCTCGTTCGCCACCATCTCTTTTCCAAGACTCTGATTAAGTTCTGGAAATCCTTACCGGCCTGAGCTCCAAATATGTCGGAGTAGCCCGGATAAGGTCTTGTTTTGGTTTTCCGACACTAACCCTGATTTATGGCGCTGGAAACTCGCCATTTGCCCCCTTCACTTCGCAACATCTAGTGAGATTCCCAGATGGCGCCACGGGGCGGCGTGAAGTAGGGCTTATTAGCATAGTTGCAAGATGTTCGGCTGCAGAGGCTCATTCTCGTCATTTGAAGAACCAGCACCTGCCGGCAGATGCTACTTCTACGAGACCTTATACTAATCGTTGCCATCCTCCACCATACTCATAGCTGTAGCCAAATAATGAGTAAAAGTAACAACAAATTTTAAAAAAAATCAAAAAGAAAAATAAACTTTCCTTTATTATGAAGAAACATCCAAGATCCATCAGAGATTAAAGTATTATTATGAAAAGTTATGTGAAGAGGTTAAAATTGAAATTCGACTTCGTAAAAATTCATATTGGGAACTCTAAAGAAAAATGGAGAGTTGTTCATGATATACTTAATAAAAATAACCCTCGTTCTGATATTTCTATTCAAAACGATAATCTTGTTTTTTCAGATACCTCTGAAGTTGCTAACTTCTTTGACGAATTTTTTGTAATATAGTTCATAATAATGGTGATTTAAATGTAATTAATTCTATACTTCTTTGTGAGACCTCTCTAGTTCATGACAATATTCAATCCGATAGTTTTAACTTTGATCGATTTTCTGCCCTTGAAATTTCAAAATTCATTATGTCTCTTAAAACAACTAGATCCTCATCCACTGATAATACTCGTATATCAAGTTTCCTTTTAAAACATATAAGTTTTCATATATCTGATGTCATTTGCTACATTTTCAACTTTTGTGTAGAAAAATTAACTTGAAAACTGCTGTAGTTCTTCCTTTGCGTAAAAAAGGTGAAGAATGTCGCTTAATAATTATCGTCCCATTTCTATATTATCTGCTTTTTCAAAAGTTTTTGAAAAGGGCATTAAAAATAGAATCTTATCATTCTTAGGTAGAACTCGTTTTTTTAGTGATTGCCAATTTGGAGTGGAAAATCAACAGAAGGTGCTTTATTAAAATTATCTGGTGAAATATATAAAAGTTAAATTTATTCTCAAATTCCATCAACACTTTAATTGATATAAGTAAGGCCTTTGATATGGTTAACCAATCTTTGCTGCTAGATAAGCTCTATAAGGTGGCTTTTAGAGGCTCAATTTATAAATGGTTTGCTTCCTACTTATCCAACCGTAAGCAAGTTGTTAGGATTAAAAATGTTTTCAGTTCACAAAAATTGTTAAATATGGGTGTTCCTCAAGGCTCAGTTTTTGGTCCAATCCTCTTTCTTATATATGCTGACTCTTTATTTTTACAACCGTTTAAAGGTAAAATCACAGCATTTGCTGATGATACATCTTTTTTCTATTCAAACAATAATTGAATTGATATGTTTGCAGATGTAAATTATGACCTAGATATTATTAGAAGATGGTTTAATTTTCATAAGCTGATAATAAGCAACAAAATGAAGTTCATGTTATTTAATATCAGAGGTAACGTTTCCCATGAAATCTCTTTATATTATCATTCACCAACTCTCAACCGATTTGTCTTGGGAGACTTGGTTTTCAACAATCAGAATACCTGCAACGCAAATTGTTTTTTGATCGAACGTATTATATTCGATCGAAAATTTTGTTGGAATGACCATTCAATCTATTTGAAAATATATATGAACGGAGTTATAAGACAATTATTCCACCTTAGTATGTACCGCAATCTTCCTGTTTTAAAACTGGTTTACAGCGGGCTATTAAAATCAAAGTTGGAATATGGAATTTCTTGTTGTGGTGTACGTATTTCAATAAAATAAAACCCTAATTAATAAAACAGAAGCATGCGATAAGAATTATTTCCAAAGCTAATCGCAGGACACCAAGTTTTGAGCTGTTCAGATCTCTTGAATTTCTTCCTCTAAGACCTTTACTGTTACAAAATTTTAAAGATTTTTTTCATCAATTCAGGTTATTTTGAAGTTAGAGTGCAAGACTACTATAGCTTGCGAATCAACTCCAGAAATTTTGTAGTTATGCCAACCATAAAAAAACGCAATTTTCCGATTGTTTCCATGTTAACGCTCCTCGTTTATTTAATAGATTACCTGAAAAACTTAACAGTATTTTTAAATGAAATAAAAAAGTGAATCATCATCAGAATCTCATGTTTTATTACATACGATGATGTAAATTAATTTATAGACTTTTAAAATTATATAGAATTGCACTTTTGATACATTATAAATTTCTATTGTCAATAGATTTATTTGAACGTTCTTTTGTATAACTTGTTAAGAATTTTCATCACTGTCACTAGGCTAAAGATTGTACTCAGCTATACAATTACTTTTTACGTATCATTTTAATTGAATTTATTATTATTTGTACTAAATATTAAACATAAGCGTTAAAAGATATAAATTTAAAAATAATAAAAAGAGTGGAAGAGTGGATACCAATGCCAAAAACCACGCCTATTAAATGGAAACGGATGTGCATGTATGACTGGCTTGATTGTTCTTAGTTGGTTATGTCGGATGCTGAAAGAATAATATGTTATAGCAGTCTTGCAATAAAGACATGCGAATTTTGTATTTAGTTAGATTTTGTTTCATGGAATGGATTTATTTGAGTTATGATATTATCAATAAGTAGTGTTGCCGTTGCTTACTTTTCTCTAATAATATTGTGATTATTGCCATTTTTTGTTTATTATATATATTCTAGTTTCGCAATTTTCATTATTGAGTCGTGTATTTTGATAAGAAATTTAAGTTATTTTCAACTGCTGTGTGTTGCTTTTCTGGTATTTGAGTTACCATATTAAATAAGATGCTGCACTTTGCAAAGTCTTAGCGAGTGTGGTCGAGGAGGGGCCATTTTTCGACTCAATCACGGTCCCACCGAATTGTAAAATAGTTATTCTGTAAGTTGTTATTTCTAGAGTCTTCTGTGGTTTTTTTTTGTTGATTTTTGAGAAGATTTTACAGTCATACCTTCTCGAGATGTTTCATTACGGGTGGTAGGTTTATTTTCAAGGGAGGGCCATTTGGCGACCCAGTCATAATACCGCTTTTTACGTTGTCTCTGGGTAAATCTGTGTTGTAAGGTATGTAATAGGTGGTCAAATTATTTATGTAGAGTTGTGTCAATAGTTGAATCCTATGGCAACTATGGTTTGCTCATCGATGAGGACCTTTCTTTAGCAAAATCCATCCTAAGTGTGTTTTTTTACACAAACGGAATGCAATTCATAGCTTGTCTTATAACCTAACTGAGAAGTTTGTCATTATAAATGTCGCTACCTAGAAGCATGTTCACCTTCGACAGTATTTTGAATGTTATTTTGCCAAAGATAAGACTCGAATGTTACTTCATTTGTCAAAGTCAATGTGTCAAGCCGGAAGAAGCCCAGTCGAGGTTTAAGAGTGCAATGTTTCCGTCTTGCCTCTACACCTTGAGGTTAAAGACTTATGTTCTATAGCGAAAGATCCTAGATCTTTACTATATATAAAATTTTCCTTTAAAATTGCTGCTAAACGAAATCGGCCTGAGACATGTAGATTTATCCAACTTGTGGGTTGCATTTGACATCCCTGTTTCCACCACATAAGTACAACCGATCTGTATTTCGAGACTATACAGGGTGAGTTTTTTAACTTGAGACATCCAAATTACTCGAAAAATACGCAATATCGCGAAAATGTTTCAGACAAAATTCAAAAGGTTCTGAGTGGGACATAAGATGGTGACCACAAGTTTGACCTTAAGCCCCATTTTCAAGGTCAAATGAAAGTCACTTTTGATTTTTTAATGGGAACCCCTATTTTTTTTGAGAAATTCGTAATCTGCGTGAAAATTAAAATTGTTTTACATGAAACACTTTTTTCAAAAGTGCGTTCTTTTCCCGTCAGAGGGCGCCATAAAACTTAAGACATCAAAATTAATCGAAAAGTATGAAATATCGCGAAAAATGTTTCAGACAAAAATCACAAGGTTCTTTGGATTTTTCAAATGATAATTCCTGATTTTCATTGCTCAGTCGTATTACTATTACTGCGTTTAGCATAACCCAGAAACAACGACGTGGACGTAGCAGTATTATGTTTCCTTCGGGGTGACTAATTAGAGTGGGTCCCCTTGCCTCCCACTATTGAATCATTGAATTCTTCCCATTTCGACGTTTATTTCTCGACACTATTTGAACAAATGCTCTAAAATGTGACCATTCACTTCAATACACTTGTCTATCCGCGCTCTAAGTGAACCAACAGAACTGAGAAGTATTTCTGGCGTAATCTTCCGGCAAGCTTCAGTTATTCGTCTTTTCATGTCCTCACGTGTTGTTGGCTTTTTTCTGTAAACCTCACTTTTTAGGGGCTACTTAAGAAGAAATCAGGTGACGTTAGATCAGGTGATCTAGCAGGCCATTGCCTCGGACCCCCTCGTCCGATCTATCATTGATGGTAAACATTGTTTAGTACGCCCCGGGCTACTTGGGAATAATGGGCTGGACAACCATTATGTTGAAACCATATTTTTGTCGCAACTACAATGGCAGTTCTTCTAGTAATACTGGAAGATGGTCCCGCAAGAAATTTGCATACTTTTCGCCATACAAGTTGCCTTCAATAAAATATGGACCTATTAATTTATCCCCAATAATTCCCGCCCAAACATTAACATTCCAAGGGTGCTGGCATTCAACTTGTCGCAACCAAAAAAGTTTTCGGTAGTCCAGTAATGCATGTTTAGTCGATTGACCGTACAGTGATTGGTGAAAGTCGACCTATCAGAGAATCCTTGGCGAAGAAAAGGGGGTCTCGTTCAATTTGCTGAAGTGCCCATTGACAAAAGGAAACCCGGTTGCGAAAATCCTCACTAGAAAGTTCTTGATGCATTGAAACATGATATGGATGGAATTTATGCCGATGTAATATCTTACAGACAATCGTTTGAGCAATTCCTGATCCATGACTTATTTGGCGAGTGCTAATGTGAGGATCTTGTGCAACGGCAGCAATCGCTGCTATTTCATTGTCCCCAGCAGCCACCCCATCTGACCGATTCCTTTTCTTTGATTGCACACTTCCTTCACCAGTGAATTGTTGAATGACCCCATAAAGGAAGCGCACGATCGTATCTGGTCTGGGAAACGTTGGGCTTAAAGAGCAACAGCACCATCGATGTTCCTTCCACTTTCTCCATAAATCAATATCATTTTAATTTTCTCTTGAATTGAAATAGCCTGTATTATTAATCTGGAAAACGTCACTATCAGTTCCTCAAAACAAATATCGAACTTCTAACACCCTAACAACGTTGGAAACCGATTAATAATTCAGGCGTGCCAGTGCAGTGGTATCTAGCACTGAATGAATAAGACCTTTGAGATAAAGTCGTGTGCCCCATTGAGGAATACGACTAAGCAATGAAAATCAGGAATTATCATTTGAAAAATCCAAAGTGACCTTCGTTTGACCTTGAAAATGGGGCTCAAGGTCAAACTCGTGGGTACCATCTTATGTCCCCTTCAGAGCCTTGTGACTTTTGTCTTAAACATTTTTCCCGTTATCGCATATTTTTCGAGTAATTTGGATGTCTCAAGTTAAAAAACTCACCCTGTATATGTTTAGTTTCAAGTTGCATATTTTACTATTAGATTTGTTTAAATATCGCTGAATGTGCCAAACATACGAAAGCTTATGATTATACCATATTATGATTCAATGGTCAAAATGCACACAGAAAATATATCGACTTCACGGCGAGCATAGTATTTGAGCTTGCCTGACGTTATTATGCATTTATATCTACCTCTTCAGCCTTATAAAGTTCAATTCACTCAAGAATTGAAGCCAGCTTACCACGGAATGTGTAAAACATTTAGATGACAAATTTTCACACAACGTTTTCTCAACAATGGGGCTCATTTTTGACTCAGTGGATACGTTTAAAAACAAACGTCGCATGTTCATACGAGGGCGGGTCAATAAGTCCGTGACTTTTTGAATTTCTGACCTCTTTACTGAAACAACAACACTGCTCCTGTCAACAGGCATCTGTCAGTTGACTCCTGTCAAAATTTAAACTTGCTGCGTCAGTTAGTTTGTGTTTGACAGCTATTTTTATCAGACTACTCACTAATTTGATGAGAAAATGGAAAAAAGTGTATTTCGTGTGCTTATTAAGCATTATTTCTTGCGAAAAAAAAACCATTACTGAGACCAAGGCTAAGCTTGATAAATACTATGGGGACTCTGCACCATCGATTTCAATGGTAAAAAAGTGGTTTACTGAATTTCGTTGTGGCCGTACAAGCAATGAAGATGCCGACGCCCAGTTGAGGTCTCTACACCCGAAACAATCGAAAAAATTCACGATATGGTGTTGGCCGACCGAAGATTGAAAGTGCGAGAGATTGTGGAAGCCGTAGGGATCTCGCATGGCTCAGTGGTTTCAATTTTGAATGATCACTTGGGCATGAGAAAGCTTTCCGCAAGATGGGTGCCGCGTTTGCTCATAGTCGACCACAAACGCAATCGTGTTGCCATGGCAAAAATCCATGAATTGGGCTATGAATTGCTCCCTCATCCACCCTATTCTCCAGATTTGGCTCCGAGCGACTACTTCTCGTTCCCAAACCTGAAGAAATGGCTTGGTGGAAAAAGATTTGACTCCAATGATGAAGTCATCTCGCAAACAAAGGCCTATTTTGAGGACCTCGACAAATCATTTTTTTTGGAGGGATAAACAAAGTGTATAGAGCTCAAGGGAGACTACGTTGAAAAATAAAATTATTTTTTTATCCAAAAATCTGTGATCAATACATCCACAAAAAGTCACTGCATGGTGTGAAATGTAGTCTGATGGTGTCAATGGTCCATACTTTGATAAAATAAGGAAGGTGTAAACATTACCGTCAATTCTTATCACTGTAGCCAAATGTGTAACGATTTGTTGGCCTCAAATCGAAGATATGAATGTGGAAAACATGTGGTTTCAACAAGACGGTGCCACATGTCACACAACACATCCCGTTTTGATTTTATTGCCACCAAGATCGTCTGATTTGTCGCCGTTGAACTTCTTTTTTTGGGGTAACGCAAAAGATTATGTTTATGTATATAATCCGCAAGCTCTTAGCGCCTGGAAAACGATTATTCGTCAATTTATGGCTGATACGTCTCGAAAAGTCATCGAAAATGACCTTGTCAGAATCAAGTCCTAAAACAACTCTCATAGAGTCATATTCAAAATAAATAGAAAAGATCCAAACAATATATTATGGTAAAAATTCAATTGAAATCGGAATCATAAATTTATTAAAATTTCCTTTCGGAAGCACAAAATAGGTTACCCTGTAGAAGTAATGAGCAACATTTGTTTAACAGTTTATACTTATAATAATAATTGAAATTTAAGAGACAAAGAACATAAACTTTTAAGAATATATATTAAAAAGATATTACCTTAAACTCCCAATAGGTGGTGAGGCGTATGGTATTCCCAAATAAGCTTCCACTCGCGGTGTAGATCTTACCACCACTCCACGCAGTAAGCCATATTTGGTTTTTATAACAGTAACTCCATATTTAGGGTTTGTGTGAAATGATGCCGTGGCAACTTGTAAAAAGGATGTAACGGAACACAACAGTAATAAAAATTGGACAAAAGTCGTATTGAATGCCAAAACTGTAGTGATTTTTTTTGTATTTCGCTTTATAGATCGAATGTAATATGAGCTATTACTATATACTTTGAGTTTTCGAGCAAAAATATTATTTGAGTACAACTTGGTGAACAAACTTTTATATCTTAACCAATTTAAGAAACTCATCACATGTATGTAATTGATCACAAATTATCATATACGAACTATTAATATACCTTCTTTCGTACTTTCTCGGTACGTTTTTTATACGCAATTAAATAAAAACAACGACATATTTAACAATAATTTACGATTCATAATACAAGAGACACAAATTAAAAAACAAACATTTTTATTCGGCTTACAATTTTTCTTTATAATAAAAAAAAAGAGTAAAGGCAATTTTCATGACATTTGTTTAAAATAAACATTGATTCTTTCACAAAAAATTTAGCCACGGAATTAAACTTATAACTTCATTTTTAAGAATTTTTCATTAGGAACCAATTTAAAACAACTTCAGATGCAGAGGCTTTTTACAATTTCAACGCTCTTTTCCATTGCCACAAGTGTAGTCAATTCACAAATATGTATAAGTATTCATTATATACTTTTGTGAAATCTGTAACAAATAAAAGTATTGTGTTAATTAATAAGATAGTTATCAAATTTTCAATAACAAAATATTCCAATGTTTTTACTTGTATCATATGTACGTATATAATACTCTGTATTCGAATAACTCTAAATCTAAGGTTTCCTACATTCATAGAATAAAAAAAGTATTAAATGAAAGATTTGAAATAAAAGAAAAAAATTGAATTCTTGTTTGTGCCTTAAAAAGCTAAGTTTTGTTTTACTTTTTTAACGTTTTGTTACACCTTCCAGGCTGTCGACGCATCATTTCAACTTAATGACCAGTTCGGATGAGGCTCTAATTGCGTTCGGATGAGGCTCTAATTGCATCACATGATACGTACTATGTCAGCCTGGCAATGACCTAAATCTCAAAATACTTGTAACTGCAAAATAATATAACTGAAGATCGGAAGAAAATAATGTTGCTTGTCGGTTTGGTTCGCATCGTTGTAACACTGTATTTATGGTATGGCCTGGTATAATATGCAGAATGAACTGTAAGTTTGGTGGTTGGCATAAAGAAAGTGGAAAGGTAATAGCATCAAATAGTTCTATTTAATTGCAAAACGCGTTAGTCGGTCGTTGTGGAGGTCCATTTTATAAGTTATTGAAATAAATAATAAAACCTACACTGGTACCAAATTTTTGTTTAGTAAAAATACGAAAAATAAGCATATACTTATAACACATATATAAAATACTCCACATCTTATTTATTTCTCTTAGTAGAATTTCTCAGTCTTTCATGAATAAACATCTCAGTACTAGTTCTTGCACATCAGCGTTCAGTATCTACAGCCTTGTGTGTTGCCATCACTCTCAGTGTAAGCGTTAGAGGAGGCTATATCCGTGTTGTCCTAAGTAGTTTCTTGACGAAGTGCCTTATAGAGACGACAAATGTCCGGAAGCAATCGAACAAACGGGGCAACATTAAAAGTTATGCCATTTACAGTTATGTTCATATCAATCTATTGACAAAAGAAGCCCTAATCCAAACCACAGGCAGCCGATGCTCAGAAGTCACAACTTCCGCACGGGTTCAGAAAAGGGTCACAACTCTAATGCAGAGTAAGATCTTATATCACGAAGACCTCTTCTAGGAAGACGTTTTTGAAATACGAAAACATTCATGAAGGACAGGAAAGGAAACGATAGGGTAGGTCTTCACAAAAACAAAACAATTATACTGCAAGAGATAAATATTGCGATTATTTCAATACAAAAGTAACACATTTTTTTGTAAAACCATTGACAAAATAAAATTCGATTTTCTCAATATTAAGTTTCCTAAATAATTATTCTTCACTTAAATTAAAATTTTCATTCGGGCAATCTTCGGTCCCGTCTGCATTGACGGTGAGTGGAGGAGGAGATACAACGACGAACTGTATGGACTGTACAGCGACATGAACCTAGCCAGAAGAGTGAAGATCCAAAGACTGAGATGGCTGGGTCATGTAGAGCGCATGGACACCAATGCTCCGGTCCGAAAAGTCTTCGAATCCGCCCCTGAGGGACAGCGCAGTAGAGGGAGGCCAAGACTCAGGTGGCGCACGCAAGTGGAAGAGGACCTCAGCCAACTTAGCGTGCGAAACTGGAGGCAGCTAGCCAGGGATCGAGCTGGCTGGAGAAGCTTGTTGACTGAGGCCCAGGTCCACCCCGGACTGTAGCGCCACCTAAAGTAAATATGTAAGTAAGTTATAGGTAGCTTTGCCACTTGAAGTAATTTAAGTAAACTTTTTGTCCAATTTTGACAGGAGGTGCAAATCCGTCTAACCAGAGATCAGTCGTCGATGAATAAACAGATTGTCAGCTTTTTTCGAAGGTATTCAAATCAAGGAGTTTGGGTCGTTTTAATAGGAAAGTAAAATAAAAGAATTATCATAGGGAAGTCCCCAAATGGCAAGCCGAAGAAAACGCTGTTGAATGTTCTCCATTCGATATACAATATATGAACTCGCTTTAAGGGTATCACACTTTCTTTGAATTTTGGAGAAGAGGCCGCATAAAAAAAACTAAAGTGACTGGTCCCTAGAGGTTGAAAAATTCTTTAGACATTCTTTTTTTTGAAACCACGTTATGAGTTGGCCTTAATGGTTGTTGTATCAATATCCCAATGGAAGTTTTACTCTTTGATATACATTATTCCAAGATCGTGATGGCACTGGACCTGGGTTGACAATGCAGAAAAAAAAGTTGAGCATATACGTGGACAAGTCAAAGATTGACATTAGGAAACCATAAGATCGAAGCAATTTTTTAGGCACCAAGTGGAAAACCTATCAAGATCTTCTTTAAGAAGATTACAGTCAGATAACAGATTGTTATGATAAAATATATAGTAAACTTGTTAAGTTTTGTTCTTAATACGAGTATCGTTAATTGTTAAAGAAAGATTTTGGGATTGGGACCTAGATGAATACATTGTCGGTCACCAGAATTGGTTAAAAACGGAGTGGATGGGGCTGACCTAAACCAACTCTATAATATCCTTGGAAAATGATACGAATTCAACTAGACTTGGAGGTATTTTCAAAATCCATGCTGACTGGGGGATGTAACATAACTATAACTTGCATTTAGCTGATCTCTTCATGTAAAAAACTGTCTAACAATTTATGAATGTGGGGAAGCTTAGCAATGAGACAGTAATTAATTTCTTCAATTAAGAGCGAAGTCTTCTGCTGTACTAAAGAGGGGAAGTTGAAAATGAGGTATTGTGTGATGAGAAAAGGTAAATAAATAGCAGGAGAATTAAATGTTTTACTTTAAAAAAATGAGAAGAGCTTCGGTTAAAGAAATGATGGTAAAATCAATACAAGATTTTCTGAGATATTCGAAAACGATGTCCTAAGGCATTAGATAAAAGGATAAATTGCATATTAAATGAAAGCTTACACGAAATGTAGATGAAATGGATAAAGGCTGGCGAGAATTTTTACCCAGTCATGAAAAAAATAAGCGTCTTCCGATACGTAATTTTTTCAACTATTCATAGGAATAAAAGAAAAGAAAAAATTAGTTACCATTCAAAAGATTAGATCAAATAGTACTCGAAGACATTGGGTTGGCAGTCCTCCTCTCACCACATACCCCCGATAACCCATCTTTTAATACAGCTTTTTTTTTTTTACATATACAGTACATTACGTATATCAGATACAGTACATTACGTATCAGTCAAGTATAACACGTTATTTTAAACCAATATTTTTTTAAATACATAGTTTGTTTTTATTAACAAAGTCAGAAAACAAATTTTATTCACTTAACAATCAAATCTTAACAATATTTATAATGAAACAACAATCTAGTCTTAATAATTAGTCTGAATCTGAATCTGAATCTGAACGTCAACAGTTTTTTTTTTTTTTTTTTTAAGCTAAAACTTATTAACTACCTTAACATTATTCTTAATCTACTTAGGCTACTTAAGCTACTTAAAAAAGTTACCCTAAGGTTACCCATCTCTTTGTTGTTTTATAATTTTTTTTTTTATTTTTGTTTTTTGTATATATACTCGTATATACACAATATATATATATATATACACATTTATTTTTTTTTTTTAATTTTTTTTATTTATTTATTACCTTTTTTTCCCCTTAAAACTATCCTAATCCTATCTAAATCTATGTCAGTCGGCCACGGCTAGAAAATTAGGCTGCCGACCCTGCTCCTTAATGAAGCTAACTAGTGCTAGAGGAATTCGACGACGTTGATTCCGCTCCTTCAACAAGCCACCAAAATTGTTGGTGCTGCTGAGCAACATCCCTCACGTCGCGATTCCCTACCGTCCTACTGAACCGGAGACGCTCCACACTGCCGTGTGCGACGTCTCTATCGTAGTTAAGTCGCCTCTCCGCAGCTGTTCGAGCGACATGGAAGATTAACGGCACCGCTAATCTATCCTGGATCAGACCTTTCATGTCGAGATAGAGGAACGCTTCTGGAGGAATAAAGCCGTCAAAGCGAGCTCTCTCGTGATACATATAATTGGGATAGTAAGCCCCGGAGATCAGGTTGTTCGACGAGGTCATTGCTCTTGCAATGTGCCTTCGAGTCAAATAGATAATAAAATTGTCCACTCTTAATAGGTTAGCCCCATTGTACAAGACCTCATTGCGATAGAATTTTATGTACTCAGACTCTGGTGTTCTGTATAGGCGAAGACAAGCCCTAAGGCAAGCCCTCTCAAACACCCGAATATTTTCCAAAAGACTTGCTCTCACGTTGAACCACACGGGACAACCAAGTACAAGCATAGGTCGGATGAGGGCCATGTAGCAGATCACCTTTACCCTCGCATCGAGTTGCCTGTTATAAAACAGTCTCTTTGTAAGGGCAAAAGCACCTTTGGCTCTGGCCAGAGCAACATCTATATGTTTGTTAAAATATAGATATTGATCTAGCCAGATCCCAAGGTATCTGACTACATTTCGACAAGCAAGTGGTTGTCCGTGTTGTCCAACGATCTGAAACTTTCGCCAATTCTTTCTGGTATCCTCAGAGGCCCCAGACAAAGGCGTCCTAAAAAAAATGGTTTCCGACTTCTGAAAGTTTATCTTCAACTTCCAGTCGTCGCAATATTGCCTAACTTTATCGAAGTCACGTTGCAAAAGAATGTTTATAACCTCAATCCTTGGACCTGATCTGTACGCGACTAAGTCGTCTGCGTACGCTATGGCATGGTGAAGTGAACCTATCAGATCACTTGTGTAAATGTTGAAAAGGATTGGCGAATTGACCGCACCTTGTTGCAGACCGTTTTTAATGTTGAATGTACCAGTAGAAGTCACATCGCCATTTTTCACGATGAACTGTCTATCTGTGAGCATATTGAAAAGAATATACAGCAGTGGTTTACTAATGCCCATTCTGTCCAACTTGTAGAAGAGTCCCTCTAACCATACGGTATCGAAGGCCTTTTCCAAGTCAATCAGGCAGGCACCAGTGCACTGTTTCTTGGCTTTGTTCCATTGGATATCAGAAACCAGTTTAGACGCGGCATGAATAACATCATTCCCCGCCTTGAAACCAAATTGATTATCCGGAACTAAATTTCTGTCCTCAACCCATTTAGTCAGGACTCTATTGATAACTTTTTTCGAAAACCTTACTGATGTTTCGAAGAAGACTGATCGACCGGAGATTCGCCGGATTGGAGGTGTCTTTATCCCTTTTGGCGATGGGATGTACCACCGCAGTTTTCCAATGCGCTGGATAATGTGCATTATTCATTGCATCGTTAAACAGGGAGGTATAAATGTCCACCGCTTCTATTGGGAGATGTCGAAGCACAATGTTCGGTATTCCATCGGTTCCCACTGATTTCTTACTTCTAATTGTGTCGAAGATCGTTTGGAGTTCTTCCTTCGAGATGAACGGGGGTAGTTCCCTTTCATTGGCGATGACATTATTTGCCATATTCTCGTCACTAAACTGGGTGAAACCCGAGTTCTCGATTCGCCAGTTCACTATTTCATTTTGAAGATAGAAATTGTGCAACTAGATTTTCCAAGTCGTGGTTTAGGCCAATGGTGTCATTCGCCTTGTACACTTCCTGGAAAGTCGTTCCTATAGCCTCGACCTTCTCCTGCGGATCTTCGATCACAAAGAAGTTGTCATCATCAACAGCCTCATTTGGATCTATGCCTGCTGTTGAAAGTATGCGTTCATTGTCACTCGTTCGGGCGATTTTAAGACATGAAAGGTCATCTTGATTTTTCCTTCGAAAAATTTTATTTGTTTGCGGGAACATATTCGGGTTGTTGGTGTTTTCAGCCCGAATTTTATTGTTCCAATACAAACATACAGAAGACTTTGCTGCCCTCTTTGTCGTTGTTGGCGCCTCTTCCCTTGCTCTACCAGGCAGCTTTTTGGTAGAGGTTGAAAGGGAATGGCGCTTTGTTAAGTTTGGAGTTGGTTTCAACACCCTCCTCCTCTTTATCGTCATTACCGATGTTGCTGTTTTTTGTTGTTCTTGTTGACGGTGTCTTCTTTTGAGCTGGTTTAACGGCCTGTGTGTCCGATGACATCGCGCCATCACTCATCATTGTTCGATCACACTTTTTATTTATTTATTTATATTATAATGTTCTATTGTCTTTTTTAAAAATACTTGTAAAAACAAAAAGGGAAAATGGTTTTTTGGGGAGACAAACCCAAGACCAGAGCTTGCCCAGTTCACTGCCACCGCCACCAAGCTACCGAATACTTGCGAAATTTGTCTCTAATACTATTGCATACCTAATGTTTGGTTCACTATTTGAAACAAAACAAAACAAAACAAGAACGACTGAAGAACTTATTGTAATATTTCAGCTGGGGCTCGAAATGATAAAACGTTATTCTGTTTCAAAACACTCTATTTATTATTATTTAAATACAACTTTTAATTAATTCACAAACAATTTCACTACTATTTCACAATTCAAATCTCTTATCTTTCACTTATTAAGACTTAGCTCCTTTTCAATCGCTTTGATAGGTGTTAATTCAAAGTTCTGTTGAAGCGTTCCACCATCCCGTCCGATTGTGGGTGGAGCGGTGTTGTTCTCGTCTTTTTGATACCCAGTAGCTGGCACACCCCTTGGAAAATCTTGGACTCGAAGTTACGCCCTTGATCCGAGTGCAATTCCATCGGTACGTAGAACCTGCTCACCCAGTTGTAATCGATTTGTTCAATCACGGTTTTGGCTTCCTGGTTAGGGATAGCGAAAGCCTCAGGCCACTTACAGAGGTAATTCATAATAACAAGAATGTAGCGCTTTCCCTTTTCGGTTTCAGGAAACGGTCCTGCGATGTCAACTGCGATTCTCTCGAAGGGCGCTCCAACGTTGTATTGCTGCATTCTGCCGTGAATGTTAACCCTCGGGCCTTTACTGGCGGCGCAGGTGACACACACTCTGCACCAATTTTCTACATCGTCCTTGGCGTACACCCAATAAAAACGTTCTCGCACCTTTTCTAACGTCTTATTCACTCCCAAGTGGCCTCCAGATATACTTCATCATGCAGTTCCCTTAGCACATCACTGACTCTCGACCTTGGCACAACGAGCTGCATCACAAACGACTTTCCATCCGAGCTTTCCCACCTTCGCCTCAAAACACCATCTTGAACATGAAACGAGTCCCACTGTGCCCAGTATGCCTTTAGTTCGGGACTTTTATTGGATATTTCCTGCCAATCTGGTTTTTATTCTTATTCTTTAAAGGCGAGAATTGGCTCGATATCTGGATCCTCTTTTTGGGCGTTTCGCATTTCACTTTCATTCCAACCGTCAGTGGGATCAACTCTTAGCAGTTCTTGTCATGCGCAATGTTTGCAATCAGATTTGCAAGGTCGCCGGGACAGAGCATCCGCATTAGAGTGAAGGCTTCCCTTTCGATGCTGTATCTCGTAGTCGTACATCTGGAGTCGTTCAATCCACCTTGCGACTTGTCCTTCAGGATTTTTAAATTGCAGCAACCACGTCAGAGACGCATGGTCTGTGCGAAGAATGAATTTTCGTCCATACAGGTTCTTATTTAAATGCTTTGTTGCCAAGACCAAAGCAAGGCGTTCCCGCCTGGTGACACAGTAGTTCCTTTCCGGCTTAGAGAGCACCTTACTAAAGTAGAAAACTACTTTCTCTTGCCCGTCATGCATCTGCGAAAGGACAGCTCCAATTCCGACGTTACTGGCATCTGCATCCACAATAAATGTTTTTCCGCGAGTAGGGTACGCTAGTACAGGGGCCTCACATAGTTGTTGTTTGAGAGTTTTGAAACTTCTTTCGCATTCACTTGACCATTTGAATTGTTTTCCCTTTTCTGTTAGTTGATGCAAACTCTTTGCGATCCCAGCATAATCCTTCACAAACCGCCTGTAGTAGGTAGCGAGTCCCAGAAAGCTTCTCAGTTGGTGTTTGTGGTGGTTTTAAATAACGTGTTATACTTGACTGCGTTGGTAATGTACTGTATATGAAAGTACGCTAAAATCATGGGTTGTCTATACATGTGGTCAATTCATCACAGACAACCCTATATATTTATAAATGGTAAGTCCTCAGCTTTAGTTTGGTAGCTATTTCAACTTTTTATGTTATGCCTATAGTCAATCAAAAAAAATGCGGCATTAAAAGTTGGTTTGTCGGGGGTATGTGGTGAGAGGAGGACTGCCAACCCAATGTCTTTAAGTACTATTTGATCTAATCTTTTGAATGGTAACTAATTTTCTCTTTTGTTTTATTCCTAAGAATAGTTGAAAAATAACGTACCGGAAGACGCTTATTGTTTTCATGCCTGGGCAAAAATTCTCGCCAACCTTTGTCCATTTCATATACATTTTGAGTAAGCTCTCATTTAATATGCAATTTATCCTTTTATCTTATGCGGTCAACTATTGTATTATATATATTTATTTTGCTTTATGAAAATACTAAGAAGGTAGAGTAGGGGAAGAAGTCACCAAAGATAACAATTTATCTTTAATAGAAAGGATGTTGGATTCGATAGGTTGAGACGGGGTTTCGCAGTGAGCACATTTCTCTTTAATGAAAACTATATTTCTTTTATTTATGCCTTTTTCAAACTGAAACAAACAGCATCGAATGTTTCACCGCAAATCTTCTTAAATTGTCGCGCAATTTACAAACTACAGAATGAAGTTAGTCATTAATGAAAGGGTGCGTGAGCATTGATATTGGAGAAGAAGCGAAATAAAATTAACATAAATGAAGCAAAGTAAGGATCCGACCAAATAGTTAATAATAGCTAGAACAGTGTATTTTTATTGAATAAAAATGGACGCTAATGTTTTTTGTAAATTTTTGCATTTGTGAGTGATTGAAAATTGGAGTCCTATATTAAGTACATCAGGAAGATATATGTCTATAGTGTTGTTTTATTTCAGAGGCCTATCGCTTCATGACGCTCTTGCTTTATTAGAAGATGATGAATAATTTTCCAGCGTCACAACTGCAGGGTTTAGCAGAAATAAGACTACAAGCACCAAACCACAATGAATCTTTTTCTTCAGATGATTCCGACGACAAGATTCCGTTGAGTGCATTGCAAGCCAAACTTCCACCGAAGAAGAAAAAAAAGCAACTAAAACAACAGCAACCGACAAAAAAGCAAAAGATATTCAGTTCGGTAAGGGAAGACTTAGCTCCAGTAGAAAATTTTTGCAGCCGCCTGAGCACTTGAAAGCTTCCAAACTATTTAACGACGAAATAATAGGTCTCATTTTGATGGAAACGTACAAGTATGACATAATTCTGAGCGGTTATTTGCAAGTGCCAAGGCGCAAACTGTATTGGAAAAACGGAGAATATGCTCGCAATTGATTAGTCGCAGAAGCAATTGCCAGAGATCGTTTCGATTTTATTGGTTGATACTACACGCTTGGGATACATAAATTGGTTTGAACAGTACCAAGGGGCATGATCTAATATCAGCAAAGATTATGCAGAACTAGGCGTTGGTGCAGGAGCAGTACGGGAGTACCCTCAGGCTCTGCGTGCTTAATGGCCCGATACAAAATTTTACTTGTTTTTTGATAACTTTTTCAGCTCTGTTTCTCTGGTCCAAAAACTCACTGAATGGAATCTAAACGCAACGTCTCTTATAAGTACACAGGAAATGAAGAAGAAGATCCGAGGCAGCTATAACTACGCAAAAATCTCTGATTAGAATATTATTGCTGTAAATTGAAATGATAATAATGTTGTCTGCTTGATAATGTGGCATGGATCGATCAGATCAAAATATAAGCCTGTACATATCTTCAATCAGAGGAAAAGAGGAAAACGTGATGTGCATTCTGTCATCAAAAAACTACTACAAGATGCCTTAAGTTTAACTTTGGAGTCCATTCCAAATGTTTCTTCGCTTTTCACACCAAGTAGTCAACTTATTTTTTACATCCCATATGTTTCGGATGTCCTACATATAGGATGCCTTGAAAAACACAGAATTGAATAAAATTTCTTTGTTTCAAGTAAACAGATGTTTTATTTAACCTATTTTTAGGCAAGTTAAAAAAAAAATCGGTTTATCTGGGTTAATATCACCATGAATAATCTAACAAAACCCTTTGCCTTAAGCCCCTTCCAGAGGATTTCGTTTGTGCAGAAGTCACCCGGTGGACAAAGATAAAGAAATCTGGTGAAGGAGTACAAAAGAAAACTAAATGCACTAAGTGCAAAAATAGGATGCAAGATGATAGAGGCTAGAAAGTTATTTCATAAAATCATGCATTACAGCCATCGGCATTTCTAAAAAAGGTAGCGGACCTTAAGCGAACACCAAAGCCGAATGGAGAGATCCCAGTGGAAATAAAAACCGTCTCCAGCTATTGAGAAAAATGAAAACGAGCGCATGCTGATTTAGGATATAATTGCGAAAGGTCATAAAACCAAACGGATGAAAGCCGACAAACGGGCCACAAGTAATGCAAATCCAACCATAATAACATCACAAACACTTGGTCATCAGAAAGAAGAAACAAGTCAAGACGGAAAGACTCATCAAGGGGAAAACTCGACCCAACACAATTGCGATAATGGAGAAGATGTGGAAACAATCCAAAAATTTCAGGCAGATCCAAAACTCAGCAATCCCGATTAATCGGTTACGATTATCAGGAGAACACAGATAGGGGACTGCTGATGTTAGCAAAAAACACAGGTAAAAAACGAACCAATTTGGAAAAATAAGTAACGAAACCCTTGGCATATTGTGGAGATTCAGGCTCTCATACACTACAATTCCTGGAAGTAGAGGACATCAACGACGCCACAAAGAAGGGCGAAATCTGCGAGTAGGCCAGACAGCCATACCAACTCAATTAAATTGACAGTTCATACAAAGTTAGCGTTGGTATCCATCCACTCTTCATGACCCATGTCGTTAGTAATTTGTTGTATCTCCTCCTCCACTCACCGTCAATCTAGACAGGAACAAAGATCACTCAAAGAATTTTTTTCTTAAAGCATCAAAGATAATGTCCATGCCTTTGCGCCATAGAGCAGGACTGTGATTATTAAGGTCTTATATAGAGTCACTTTTGTTCGAGAGAGGGTTTTGCTAGTCAGTTCCCTTCTTAGCCCAAAGAAGCAGGGATTGGCAAGAGTTGTTTTCAGCGCTTATTCAGAGCTTATAACGGAGCCTAGGTAGACCATGTCCTAAACTACGTCAAAGTGATATCTGTCGAGGGCGACATTCTTTCCGAGACGTCGGTATTGGGTGTCCTTTATGCTTGACGGGATATACTTGCCTTTGTCCTCGCTGGCCGTTAAGCCCATTCTCGCCGTTTTTGCGTCAGTACTCGCGAAGGCGCTTCTAACATTACGCTGGTTTCTTGTGATTATCACCGGCATATGAGCGTAATTGGACGGGCTTTTGAAAGATTGTACCTGTTGTATTTGCGAGAGAGTTTTGCATTATTGTTTTAAGTATTGTTGGAGAAATCGCATGACAGCGTATCACCTTGTCTAACTGATGCCTCTGTAGTTGGCGCAATTCGGAGGGTCTCCTTTCTAAACGATCAGATAGTGCTGGGGTTCCATCCATCGGGCATACTTTCATCCAACCATATTCTACGTGTTTGTATACTCCCTACAAACTCATTGCCTGTCGCTTCGAAAAGCTCAGCAGTCCGTCCGCTCTAGCAGCTTTGTTGGACTTTAATTTAAATATTACTATCTTCATTTTATTCAGATCCGGTGGACGGAATTGCTGATTTACATCGTCCAGGATAAAAAATTCATTTTGCCTGACAGCGGTATTTGGTTCGTCGTCGCCGTTATATCCTGCAGAAATCCTCTTTCCAAATTCTTAGCTTCGACTGCGACTCTACTACGATGTTCCCTTGTTCTTCTATACATCTTTCGGTTCGGGGTTTGTGTACGTGCCATGTTTTTATACCCTTTAGTAAAACTATCAAATCTCATTCCTGGAGTAGCATCTCTCAATTTCTTCGACTGCTAGTTTTTCATGCACTTTCTTTTTACTCCTGAGAAGCCGGTGTTTGTCTTTCCTCTTCTGATCATAGAGCTCGTGAGCCGCTCTAGACCTACTTCTATGCAGCGCCCTTTTGTGTGCATCCTGCTTTGCTGGATGTGCTTGCCGACATTCTTTACAAACCAGGGGTTTCATTGTGATAGCCAAGTGAAACTCAGCAGATCAGAAACTCTGATGGCTTTTTGGCAGTGTGGCTACTGTCTTCGATGCTTGATGCTGGCGGCAGTGGACTTCTTAGGAAAAGGTCTAATTTATTCGGAGATTTTACTTTAATTTGATTCCATCTGGCGAATTCATCCGCTTTTCCGTTTACAGAGCTGCTATTTTTGTCTGCTGGAGAGCACTTGCTCTTATAGTTAAACAAGTCGAGTCCGAATGGACACCGACCTGTACCCGACGGTTACTGGACATCTCCAGTAATCACTCGTAATCAGTAAATTGTATTAGTTTAATTTTATCCGTAGAAAATAAATAAATAAGTAAAATTGCAACAATGTGTTTGTGTAATGTGATCCGACAAAAC
The DNA here is from genome assembly GCA_928272305.1 of Volucella inflata. Lineage (NCBI taxonomy): Eukaryota > Metazoa > Arthropoda > Insecta > Diptera > Syrphidae > Volucella > Volucella inflata. The sequence goes on from OV743717.1 coordinate 36,870,072, forward strand.
AACCTGTTGTGTCGATTTACGTAAAAGATTAGGGTCACCATGAAAAATGCTGTATGGGCTTACAGCAAAAGCAGGAAAGCACAGTGGTACCATGTTATACATTTTAATCTAATTGAAATGTACTATAGTGTAGACAATTAGTAAGTTATTAGATTATTATGTCTTCCCTCGTGGGTGGTTCTATTACTTCTGATCTGGTTTTGCTCTTCCGTTATAGTAAATTTATATTTTTGGTCCCAAAAGCTTTATATACCTCATTTTGTTTGTTTCCACAGAATGTGTTAAATTAATTAAGAAAAAATTAATTCAAAGGTGAAGATGTGAAGGTGAACTCAAGTGAGTTTGGTTTGGAAACCGTTAATTTTGTGTAATATTTTTTTAAAAGGAACTAAATACTCAGGGTATGACCAACGTTAAAATGCCGTGGCACGTGTTAAAATTTTTAGTAAATTGCAGAAAAAGGGGAATTTGTTTGGGTGGCATCCAACATTTAACCCTACGATCAGCGACAGCTTCGATGGCCTTATATTAGCAACAAGGTCCATAGGGACCTACAAGGATTTGTGTAAAATTATTCAAGAAATGGACAGTATTAGTTATGTGGATTGTTTTGTTTATTAACCTTTAGTTGTTTTCAGTCCGAAAATGTATATTGTAGGGAGAAATAACAGAAAATAAATAAGAAATTTATAGCTAAACAAATTCATATATTAATTAAATATTTATTTTGTCTGTGTAGGTAGTGCAACTGTGCAGGTTTGGCGCCTATATAAAAATGTTGAGTGTTCTGCAGAAACCGCATTATTGCAGCAACAGCAATACACTCGGGTTTTCCGCTGGCTTTTGTACTCCACAAGACATAAGTGACATGATGGCCGATTTGAACACGGTACAAACGAAGGAACTGGTCCTGGTATTGGTGTTGCTACTTAACTTTTTTTACGTGGCTCTCAGTTCAACTAACCACAACATAAAATGTGCTTCCATTGCATTTCGAATTTTGGGATAGCACGTTATTCGTGTATTGGTGGCTCGTTCTTCAGTTGCAAAATTGCCAATTTTCTCGTCTACAATTTTAAAAATAATAGTCGTTTGTCCGATTTTTGGACTCGATTAATTTCGATATATCGATATCGATCATATTGAACATTACAAGCGAAATACGATATTTCGACCTTGGTTGATCTCGCGCTCCTATTCCGGCATCTTTCCACCATAAATCGTACCCTTCGAATCACACAACCACCATAATTTAAATCTGTACTTGGCAGGCTGAGATGGAATGTATGGTATTGTGTGAAACGTACCCGTCCTCGATAAGGAAAAAGTTCTTCGTCCACGGTCATTGAATCGTGCAGATTGCAAGCTGCTGCCAAATTAGCCTGCAACATAAGCCACAAATCAGCAATAGCAGCAGGTTTGCTAATGAGTAATCTCTCCGGTCTTGATATTGCATTATCAAAGCGAATAAATTTTGTGATAGATATGAAACGATTATATAATAAAGCGGCTTCATATATTGAAGCATTTGTTGGGCCCCATAGTTCCCCAGAAGGCTTGATGTTTGATTTACACATTAAAGCATACAAAGTGATAGCCAAACAAGCATTAATCAGCCTGATAATGGGCACCAGTGGCAGTAGCAGCTTCTTCACGAAACTTTTCTATCTCATCATCGTGGTCTTCATCGAACTCATCATCATTCATTTCCGCATTTACTTGGCTTTCGACATCGGACATATCAATAGCATCTTCTGGATAATTTGTCATATGTCACCCAAATCAGGTAGAGCAAAATTCGAGTTGCATGGACAGTTAAAAACAAACCCCGTAAACAACCGGAAGTCGTTATTGCAACCTTTTTCCTCCCAAACATTTTATTGGTCATACGACATAGATAAGGATAGTATATGAAGTAGGACCATAAAACAATAATTTTCTTGTCCAATAATAACCCTTCCCTCTTATGTTCCACAATCTCTTCTCCATAATACACGCAGGTCCCTAGGGACCTTCTCGCTAATTACCGTACTATGTGTCTTAAATTGAACAAAACTCGAAATGTATTGCACGCATCGTTTAGGAATGAGTTTTAATCGCTTTACTATTGTTTTTTTTTTTATAGAATACAGTAAGCATCAAGCTTCTGGCACTTATATAAAAATATTTGTAAGCATTCAAAAAATCAAAATCTCGCTAATCGGAGGGTTAATGGAGATACCAAATTATTAGACAACCATCATCACCATTCCACGTAATTTTAATGAACGAGCATATTTACTTATATTTAGAAATGCTTAGCAATGCAAATTGTCAGCAATATTTATATCTATGTGTATAATCAGGTACTTTCTAGGGTGTGTCATCTTCAAAACTTGAAGAACACAAAAAAGGCCGAGCTAACGACTGATACATTCTTCAGTAAAACTAGAGCCGAAGTGGATAATGCCAAAAAAAATCTTCAAGACAAAATCATTCTAGTAAGTAAAGCGGCCCTTAAACGATCAACCAATCGACGTGAATCACTAACTTCTTTTGGAAAAATTTACATGTGTGCATCACACAAATTTGATGATTGTAAGAAAATTAAAGTATGTTTAATTTTACATGATGAGCGTAATGTTAATTGATTGACTTATGAATATAATAAAACACTTCAATTTCTTTTATGGAAGAAGCATTTCAGGTGCTAGCAGTAAAGAAGAAAGACTAAACGTTTCTATCGAAATTAATTAAAAATCAAGGACTAAAGCAATGAAATTAGAAAACTAAAAGCGTATTTGAATGCCTTTACGCAGAAGTAGTGTTTACCAACTGATCACATTTCGGCATTCGAGGCTTAGAATGCCAATAGACCTCTTTTCTTCCATTTTAGAGTATTTGTTTTCAAAGGCCTTGTACACCACTTCTAAATCTACGAAGTACAATACTTGACGACAGAATATACTTCAAAAACAACAGAATACCGCATTTACAGGCCAGTGTCAAGAAAATACAGTTTTTCGAGGATATTTACATATTAAGGTGATTCATAGCCCAGCTATCTCAAACTTTGTATAAGTAGATGCCTTACTAAACCAACGTCGCTAAACAATCCGTTCCTTCGTAGTTAAATCCCATTCCCCATTCTCAATACAGAAGTTAGGAAGCAGAAATAAACTACAGATACAGACAAATCTACTGTTGATAACCCCTGAAAAAAAATTTAGGAAAAAGATCTTTGGATGTGCATGTGAAATGGTGAGTTCCTTTAGATACGGACAAATCTACTGTTGATAACCCCTGAAAACGAATTTAGGACAAAGATCTTTGGATGTGCACGTGAAATGTTGGGTTCCTTAAAAGGCCACCTGAAGTCGAACAATCAGCGGTAGCCCTAGACTGCAGCAAAGGAGATATGATGTAGCAGATACTTGCTACATTTCAAAATTCACAAGGAAAAAAGACACTTCAGTATTATGGATGTCCGAACGTACCGAGGAGCCAGCATCGACTTGGACCATAACCTTGTTATAACCAACGTACGTCTTAAGATATCCGGACTGTAGCACCACCTAGAGTAAATACAACGTTTGCAAACAATTTCCCACAACTATACCTATTGAAACCGCAAGTAAGCATTATACTTAGAATCCAGATAACAGAGCAAATGTTAATTGACATTTGTTTGAATAAGCAAGCTTCTCGAAACACTTATAATAAAATGTGATATCTTTGTGACAATCCTCTAATTAACGAGTAAAGGAAATTGAAGTAAAAATAAGATGCCTATTTATTATCATACTTTTTATAAATATACAGATTTGCTTTCAAATTTATTAATTTATTTGTGTATTTATTAAAATATGTAATTATTTATTTATATAAAAAAAATTCATTGTTTATTTACTAAATGTGTAGCTCACTCATTGCTTATGAGGTGTTATACTCGTCATAATAATGTTTAATTTATCATGAATAAGTTAATTATTATGTTTCTTTTCTAAATAATTTTTTTTTTTTATATTTTACTTAAAAATATATCCACCTCTGCAATCTTTCCATTGAATTTGCAAATATATGTCTAACTAATGCTCTCTATCTATATAATTTTTACAGCTACCGACTGTTCTTGGAGCCACCGGTCTTTGATTGTGTTCCACTTAGGCAATCGATTAATTCAGCTTGTACTCACTTTCAGATCTCTTTTTTCCCCCCACCTTAAGTTATTTTCTGGAAGTAGAAAAAACATTAAAACCAATCATGGCCTCTGGACTAATATAACAGTTGTTTAATGGGTAAAGTGGTCTCGATGTAGTCCTGCTTTCTAAGCATCTTAAAAAATATTATCATCTACCTATTCGCCAATGAAGCTATAGTCTTTCCAATATCCAACGAATCAAACATTGTGATCTCCCTAATAAACCACGCGCTACCTTTTTCACATTTTATGTTAAAAAAAGCAATTGATCGTATAAGGATGGATAACGGTAAACTGTCGTATTGTCGAGCATTTTCGCACATTTGTTTGGAAATGCAGTAACAACGAGGCGCATAAGCGTACGTACTTCAGGAGAGTGTTGAAGATCCACATTTATCAATTCGATGTCGCTTACAATAGCTTGGTCTTTGTCCGTCCACTTACTTGCTTACTGTTCTACTTTAAGGTGAGTATTGTATTGTAAAATATGTTCAATATTACCCGTTGCCTGACCAAATACGCCTTGGAACTCCACATCGACTGATGAACTGCTTTAGCACAAGCAGAAATGACTAAATGACTTTTCCCGCCGTCGATATATGTAAACGGCATCGTGAACACTGCTATACTCGGTCCAACATAAATTGGCAGTACAGGGAAGATAGGGATGTTTGTCTCTCATTCGCACCCTTTTTTTCCGTAAGGTGCTATTCCAACAAAAGCTCTTACAGGGTTTCCTTAGTAAGCATTTCAAAATAGCAAAAATCTGAAAGAATAGTATAAAGGGTAACCGTCTTTTTTTTAAGATTGAACTTTTCATTTACATAATTTGTTTTATTTATAAAAGACAAAACAATTTTAATTTATCACACTACAATTTGCACAAAACTGAAAAAAAATACACCTTTTAAAAATACAATTTACATAAAAACACTTAAGTTCACATTAATATCACAATCCAAATTTAGAAAAATACATGTAACATCAGAAAATTAGCCGCGCTCTACGAAAATCTACGCAAATACACTTTATGCTTAAAGAAAACAGCTTACAATTTTGTAACACACGTTAAAAGAAATGCCAGAGACCAAAACAATATAGTTAAGAACTTTTTTCAAAGCCCTAAAACAAAAAGCTAGTCAACAGAAATGCAAGGGAAAAAAAACTGAACGAGTTACAACACGGACATCGGTAACACTGAATGCACATCAATTTAATAGGGGTTGAAAAGTAGCAGTTACAGGCCACAGTCAATCAGTAAACGCTTTTTATGGGAAGTCTCTTTCAATTTAGTATAGTGCAAATGACTGGTGACAGATGCTGAAAATGACTGAATTAGTTTTACCGATATCTCCTATATCCGAAAGCATTCCAATTGACTTTAATTTGACCAAATTCCCGGTGAATTGGGAAAACTTCCTTGCATCTGATCTTATCCAATACATAACGTTTTTAAAGATTTTCCAGAATACCATACGCTTTATGCGTTTTGTCATCTCCCTTTCAATTAGTTTAGCAGCCATCTGTTCCAGTGTAAATAGTTTTTTTTTATATTTATGATTGTCGAGCTGCGGCCAGAACAAAAAAACTAACTTAAAAAAAAAATTAAAACTACAAAAATACCGAACCACGCAGTTGGTCAAAGTGGCGATCTATCACTTGAGATTCAGTGGGGACAATAAAATGACCTCGGGAAATTTATAAAGGCAGCAAATTGTTTGCTGAACCTGCTGGCTGCTCAGGTGGTCTGGGCGCAGAAAAAAAGATTCGCGAAAACTTCATAATAACTAAAAAAAAGATAACAATAATTAAAACGCAGGTGCCATGCACTTTTGAGATCAGAAGTGCAAAACCGTGTGCTGTAAGAAAGATATAAAGAGAAACAGGAATTTTTTTTTTACAATACTTCATAAAAGGTTTATTCGTTAAGAAGTGGCGGAGACAAGACTGTATTGTTTTTAAGACAGGGTACTGAGGATACCAATAAAGGTGTAGCATGGACCGCCCGGCACTAAAAGCGCGATTTTGTTGTTCTTATTTTTTTTTCCTATAAGGAATGCATTCAAGGTAAATCGAGAACGAAATTAATCCTATTATATGAGGCTTCTTACCTTTTTTCTTTTCCTGTCCGATAGGACTTCCTCCTATGATCATTACACATAAAAGTCCTGGTAGTGTGAGCGAGCGCCTCGTAGCAATCCGCATCAAGGCTCGATTCGCCAACATCTCCCCCCATAGAGAAGAAGGATGATGACACCAAGGATGCCTTCTATGAGTTCCTTAACAAGACCTACGAGCAATGCCCTAGCTATGACATTAAAATTGTCCTCTGTGATTTTAATGCAAAGCTAGGAAGAGAGGGTATCTTTGGTGTAATGATCGGAATATATAGTTTGCATGACCTGCACTCCTGATCAATCAACAGTCAACCAGATTGATTACATTGCAATCGACGCAAAACACTCCTCCAGTATTATGGATGTCCGTACGTTCCGGGGAGCCAACATAGACTCGGCCCTTACCTTTTTGTAGTCAAGGTATGGTTGCGAATATCCCAAACTACCCCAAGACAAACTTATGCTGTGAGGAAATTCGATGTCAGACGGCTACAATCGAAAGATTGTCCTTTTCCGATCGAGTGTCTCTTAATCTCTTAAGTGGTCCAATACAGCCAGCATCAAGCATTGAAGACCATTGGAAAAACTGTCAAAACGCCATCAGAAATGCCGCTACTGATGTGCTGGGTTTCACTCGACAACCAAAACGAAAGCCGTGGTTCGATGATGAATGCCGGCAAGCATATCAGCTAAGCAAGATTCATATAAAGCGGCGCTGCTTAAAGGACCAGAGCTGCTCGTGTGCTCTATGAGCGGAAGAGGAGAGCCGAACACCCGTTTCTCAGGAGGAAAAAAAAGTGCACGAGAAGCCCACGGTCGAGGAAATTGAGAGATGCTACTCCAGGAACGAGGTTCGGAAATTTTTCCAAAAGGTAAAAATAACATGCTACGGAAACAAACCCCGAACCGAAACCTGTAAAGTGAACAAGGGAACATCGTAGTAAAATCGCAGTCGATGCTGAGGATTTAGAAAGACCATTTCTGCAGACTGCATAACGGCGATGATGAACCAAATACCGCTGTCAGGTGGAATCAACCGAATCAACTTTTCAACCTGGACGATGATGGCCAACAATTCCGCCCACACGACCTGGATGAAGTGAAGATAGCCTTATCTAAGCTTACATTCAACAAAGCTGCTGGAGCGGACGGACCGACTGCCGAGCTCTTCAAGGCGGCAGGCGATGACTTGGTAAGGAGCATACACCAACTCATCTGTTTAATATGGTCCGACGAAAGTATGCCCGATGAATGGAACCTCAACATTGTTTGTCCGTTTCTCAAGAAAGAAGACCCACTGAACTGCGCCAACTACAGAGGCATCAGTCTCCTTAGCATCGCATAAAAGATCATGCGATTTTCTCAACATCGTACTTGAAAGAATAGTGCAAAACTCACGAGCAAACACAACAGACACTTTCTTCCAAAAGTCCTTCCGACTACTCGCATACGCCAACGATATTGACATAATCGGGAGAAAGCTGCGTGATGTTAGTGGCGCTCTCGCGAGTATTGAGACGGAAGCGGCGAAAATGGGTTTAGCGGTCACTGAGAGCAACACCAGGTATATGCTGTCAAGCAGAAAGGACAACCAATACTGACATCTCGGGTAGGACGTCACCCTCGACATATATATGTAACTTTGAGGTAATTAAGGACTTTGTCTACCTAGGTTCCGCTATAAATACAGGCAACGACACCAGCGCTAACATCGAGCGAAGAATAACTCTTGCCAACCGCTGTTTCTTTGGGCTTAGAAGGCAATTTAGTAGCATAGCCCTCTCTCGGACAACAAAGGTCACCTTTTATAATACCTTAATAGTCCCTTTAATGCGTTATGGCGCAGAGGCATGGACATTATCATGAATGGATGAGTTTGTTCTTGGTTACTTCGATAGAAAAATTCTTCGGGCGATCTTCGGTCCCGTCTGCATTGAAGGTGAGTGGAGAAGGAGATACAACAATAAACACTACGGACTGTACAGCGACATCGACCTAACCAGAAGAGTGCAGATCCATAGACTGAGATGGCTGGGTCTTGTAGACCATATGGACACCAATGCTCTACTCCGAAAAGTCTTCGCATCCGCTCCCGAGGGACAGCGCAGTAGAGGAAGGCCAAGGCTCAGGTGGCGCACGCAAGTGGAAGGGGACCTCAGTCAACTTTGCGTGCGAAACTGGAAGCAGCTAACCAGGGATCGAGCTGGCTGGAGTCGCATGTTGACTGAGGCCCAGGTCCACCCCGGACTGTAGCGCCACTTTAGCGTGACTAAAACTGAATTTTTAAAATACTATATATATTCACTGTATTTTTATATCATCATATCTTAATGCAATAAAAAATATTTACTCCTAATGTCAGGGTTTCGAAAACCCGTGTTTTTAAAGGCGTAAAAACCAAGAAATATCCTTTTATTTATTGCTGTCGTAAAATGACCTGCATTTTCTTTTACAAAATATATGCCTGCATGACGAAGATTGTAGAGGGTTGAATGACATATTTTATATTAATATTTATATTTTTTTTCGTCCAAAATTGTACCTCAGGTAATCATAATTTTCGAAAGCAATGGAGTTTTATAAGCAAAATAATAAAATATCATTCCTAGCGACATGATTAAAAAAAATTGATTTTCTTGTTCTAGGTATCATTATATGAATATTTCCGGCAAATAAAATAAAATAGAATCATTTCAAATATATATCCTATATTGTTATTTAAACATTCTTTGTGAGTGATGTGGTTTTGTTTATATTACGCATTTGTTAATATCCGTTTCAGATAAATAAATGGCTAGCTTAACTTTAAAACATATGAAAAAAAGAATTAAAAATAAATTCTTTATACTAAATATTTTCCCAGCATTTTTCTTTTTAGAAAGGAAATTAGTCATCTCGGAACTACTGGGTGACAATCAATATGCTAACTACTTGGTGACAATCCGATGACAATCATGTACACGCATTTACTCATAGTAAAAAGTGTCGGGGCAGCCAATCAAACACACATAAACAAAAGGAGAAAAACCAGTCTGTTTCCACTTTGTCCGTATGCATTACACAGCGTTTTGCAGTCTGGGGAGGGAGAAAAATTACTCACAAAAATGTTTTAGGGTGTATTTAAATTTAAATGAGGAAAAAATGACGGGAAAGACTATCGTATGCATTCTTACTCAAGCAAAATTAAATGGGATTTTGAATTTGAAACAAAGCAATAGATCTGCGCTGTTTGAACTAATGAGACGTTGTTGTTGGTTTTTGTACGATGTGTGGATTTTTTCAGCCTCAGAGGGGAGTGATCCTTCTTGTTATAGATATTCTTTGTTTAATAGCCACAGATATTCAGTGTATCTCAGATGTGCGTTGAATAATACGTGTTGGATTAATGTCATATGAAATTGGGAATTCACTGGCGGGTAAACACTTTTTATGGGGGTTTTTCTTTGGTATGGTATGGAATGGTGCAAAAATATGGCATACGTCTTCCACATAAGACGTATGCTGCCAATTTATGTTGGACAGAGTACAGTATGTTGGATTGGTAAATTATGCGCTGCTGTATTTTTCTTGGTTGGCCTGTAGAACAATTATCGTGCATACATATTCGCTACTAGATCAGTAATAGTAGAGTAAGTTCATTTTTCTTATTTCTCTCTCTTATTATTTCCTCTCACTTTTTGTTCCAAACAAACTTTTGATTTGTATGTACCTACCTACCGTTTTTTGAATTAACTTTGAAAAATGAGTTCAATAAAATGCAAATCTCTTTTGAGCTGGGTACACCTGGGCCCCTGTGAAGCTACGCCACTGCGAACACATAAAGCAGACTGTTTCCACTTTACACAGCGTTTTGCACTCTTGGGAAGGAGAAAAATTATGGCCAAATCACAATGTCGCGGTCACGCTTTGATCATGTTTATATTAAAATTTACTTAGGAGAAATAACTTCACAAGCAATGAATTTTAAAAAATAAATTAAAGAAAAAAACAACAAATGCATAGTTGAAATTACTATTTTGTGCAAGAAAACCATAATAAAATAGTTTCAAAAGTATTTTACGCATTTGGAGTATCTACCTATAAATCGAACAAATCAACGTATCGTGTAATGTCAAACGCGCGACAAAGTAGGAAGTAGCTCTACTTGGGCTTTGATGTTGAGCTTACGATATTACGAATTTTGGATTTGGAATCTCAAACACAGCAATAGATCTGCGCTATTTGAACTACTGAGGCGTTGTTATTGGTTTTTAGTACAACGCACAGTGTGTTATTTCACACATCTAGCGGAACTTTATTTGTTTGGCGCTTGCAATTTATTTTTATCTGTTCAATTAAAAACAAAACACTGTGACGCTGGCAGCTCGGTATGGGCCATGGCCTAGCTTCTTGACATTCATTTGTGTTGCTCATGTTGTCCTTTTAGTCACATCTGAGCGGGGCCTACGGTTTATCGCCGAGTCCGAACGGCACTCCTTAGAAGCTTTTTCGTAGGCAATTTTACTTTCGGGAGTTTGCCATTGCCCGCCGAAAGGGTGATGGCGATTTGAAAAACTGTTGGTGGCCCGGGCAGGAATCGAACCCAGACTGTGTGCGTGATAGTCCAATGAGCTAACTATCGCGCCATCGCCATCTGTTCAGTTATACATATATATATTGTTGGGAAGGTGTAGTGGTGACGAAGGAAAATTGTCAAACAAAAAATGTTCCCACTGAAAATGTTGTGATATGATATTTCATCGTATAATATTACACAGGCGACGGAACGACGTAATACCTGAGAAGAACAAAGCTCGTGGAATTGAATACAAAAAACATCAATGCATAGGTCAGCATGAGGTAGTTTAAGGTATATGATAAGTATGAGTGAATAAGGAAAAATCGAAGAGTTTAATTCTAGACCGCTAATGAATAGAACAATAAAATTTACTGTAATTCATAAGCTAAATTTCGTGTTGTTTTATTTTTCTCTTGTTGTCTTCATTTCTGCTGTTCGACCATACTTTATTCAACAGTTTGATTCGACAGTTTTCGACAGTTTGGTTTGTTTCTCTTTTTTTGAAAGACAAAGGAAATACTGGAGCCGAATCCCAAGCTAACAATCCAGCCCGCGTGTGACTATTTTTATTATTTTAATCATTCCTACATCTCCTAGTGGATGTATCAAATCAAACTCCCTTCAGGAGAAATTAAATGAAAAATTTGTGAGTGGGTAGAAGAAAACGAGTAAAAATATTGGATATTACTTTCTAGGTGGGTCAGTAGAAAAGCTTTTATGTCCCTTAGCGGCATCGCCATCTTCGAAATCAGTACTTTTTAAGTTTATCAAAACAAGAATTCGTGGCAACGCCACTACAATCCTAATGAACACGGATATACAAGATTGGGAAGCGTTGAAAAAAGAATTGTACTGTGTCTTTAGGGAGGCGCATAGTAGTCTCCAACTACGCAGAGAGTTGATTAGTATTAGGCAAAATAAGAATGAATTTGTGACATTGTACACAGAAAGAGTAGAGACTAGGTCATATTGCCAGAAACTACAGATTACCTAGGAGAAATAGGGAAAAACAAATCGCACAGAGAAACCGTTCAAATGACCCAGGACCAAGTTCTAGTGGGCAAGAAACAAGTTCCAATCCTTCACATGTATTCAAATAAGATCCCAATGTTAAGAATTTAAGAGTATTTAATGAGATAAGTAATTCTGAAAGCCCTGAGTGGAAGTATCGCTAATATGCGCTGAGCATGTGTATGAACATGAAGTAAACACAAATAGAATAATTTAATTTAAAGGGTTAGGTAGTAGATTTCAAGAAACTATGGGAGAGGAGCTAATATCATCTGTTTATTTCCAAATAATGAAGATAAAGCTATAATTAGAGAGGTGTTCGAAAGCATATTAAGTATAATAAAAAATTACAGTGACATTTTTAGTATTAAGGATGAAAAGCTTACTCACACTAATGTGAAAAGCATCAGATTAGGAGTACGGAAGGATGTTCTCCGGTACCCAAAGGTACATGAGGAGAGGTACGTTATCAGGTTAAAAAACTAAAGAATGGCGGTATTATAAGAGCTAGTAATTCGCCATGGAGCTCACCTCTTTGGATTGTTCCAAAGAAGGTTGATACCAGCGGTATACAAAAATGGAGGATGGTGAGATTACCGCAAACTACACGAGTTGACGATTGCGGATAACTATCCCACTCCTAACGTTAACCCTACAAACGATACCTTCTTTTTGTTACTTTATTGTATACGGGGTTCCTGTACACCCAATTAAGTTTGACATGAGAATGTGAATAACTAAAAACACAATCCAATAAAATTAATTGATTTTATTTATAAATAATATATTTTTAATAAAATTAAGCAAAAATAAGGCATCAAATTAAATTTCATTGTTAAGAAAACGTATAATATAAAAAAGAAGAAAGTAGTATGACCTTCAGGAGTTTCATAGGAATTGAAAAAAGAAAAAAAAGTCTCAGAAGTCAATACTCGGCAAATTATTTGTTTTTCTGAAAGTAAGCATAACAAACAAAATGTATAAATGTAAAAAACTTTGATTTTCAAAATATTACCAGTATATTTTTACAGTTGCAGGTTTCTGCAGGTCGTTTTAGATTTTTTGTCATTCGCCCTTGGGCACAAAAAGCATCTCCCTTGCTTTGCGACCTTTGGTAAAGATTCCCGTAGGGTAATATCTTCAAAAAACTTATTACTTTTAATACACTTCACTTAAAAAAAATACTTGCATTAATATATACGGGGTGTCAGCGAACCCCACAGCCTCGTTATTTTCAGTTCAAACAGTGAAAATGTACTAAACAACTTTGATACATGAAGTCACGCCACTCACTAAAAAAAACGGCTTTTCTTAGAACAAATTAAAGGGTTATTTTTCTGTATCGGTTGTAGGGTTAGTGAAATTCCTGACCAATAAGGAAAGGCCAGGGGATTTCGGGATTTCATCAAATCTTAGTCGAGGATAAAGATATCGAAAAGACTGCCTTTAGTACTCCGTATGGGTACTTCGAGTATACTCGATTGCCCTTCGGGTTGAAAAATGTCCCATCATGTTTTCAACATTTAATGAATAACGTGTTGACAGGATTATAAGGTATTAAATGCTTCGTTTACCTCGACGACGTGGTAATGTACGGACAGGGCCTTACAGAGCATAATGAGAAATTAGTGCAGGTTCTCGATCAAATAAGGAATGCTAATCTCAAGTTACCACCAGACAAATGTGAATTCCTTCGTAAGGAAGTTCAGTATCTGGGTCATGTGATAACTGACCAAGGCGTGAAGCCTGATCCCAACAAAATAGAGAGTACAGTTAAAATGCAACCGCCATACAATCAGAAAGGAATTAAGTCATTTTTAGGAATGGGAGGATATTACCGAAAGTTTATCAAAAATTTTAGTAAAATAGCAGAGCCCCTAAATAAATTGCTAAAGAAAGATGTATTATTTATTTAGGGAAAAGAGCAACAGGAATCATTCGAAAAGTGGAAAGAAGCAATTACCAAATTTCCAGTCGTACAATACCCAGACTATAAAAAGGAATTTACAATTACAACGGATGCGTCGAACAAGGGAATAGGAGCTGTTCTCAGCCAACAACACGGTTCAAAAGATTTACCGATTCAGTATGTCAGTAGGACACTGAATAAGGCCGAACAAAATTACAGCACTACTGAAAAAGAGTGCTTGGCCATAGTTTTGGCAACGAAGCAGTTTAGACCTTACATTCGTTCAGACAGACCACATACCATTGACTTGGCTATTTAATGTACAATAAAAGATCCTGGATCTAGACTCGTCAGGTGGAGGCTGAAACTGGAGGAGTTCGAGTATGAGATCCGATATAAAAAAGGATGCGGAAACGTTGTTGCAGATGAATTATCTCGGAACGTAAGGATGATGCAACAGGAAGAAGAAGGTAGTGATAATGGGAAAAGTAATAATCGAGAAATAGAAAGTTTCGAAGAAATAGACCAACTAATAGATGAAATAGTTAATAGTATGATGGAAGACAATACAGCTCTTTCAAGTAGCGATGTTGAATTAGAAGAGGAATTAGTGAGCCAGGAGAAGACGAATGTAATAGAAATAATATTCGCAGAGAAATAACCGATTAAGAAGAAAGAAAAAGCATAATAAAAGAAAGTCATGATGGGTTACTAGGAGATCATAGAGGGCAGAAAGCGACCTAAGCGAAACTTAAGATGAAATACTACTGGAAAGGGATGCAAAAGAAGTTGAGGAATACATAAGAAATTGCAAACATTGCCAAACAGAGAAAGTAACCAGGCAAACCAAACGTAACTCAATGAAAATAGTAACCTCAGCAGAAAAAGCTCTCGAAAAAATATCTATGGATTTTATTAGCCCACTTAAACAAACAAAAGATGGATATGAATTTGGCCTAACAGTTCAAGATGACCTATCAAAATTTACTAAATTTTTACCATTAAAAGATAAAGCAATGGAAACAGTAGCTAGAGCAAGCAATGATTGGATTCAAAATTTTGGATTGCCGAAAATAATATTGACTGATAACGGCATGGAATTTTGCAACGCCCTTTTTGAGGAGTTTTGTGGAATTTTTAAAATGCAACACATCACTACTAACATAGCCCATCCCCAAGCTAATGGTGGTGTAGTAAGGGCACACTGTCGTTTATTAGGATATTTAAAGGCCACAGGAAAGGAACTAAATAACTTGCAAGATTGGCATGAACGAATGCCTTACGCAAGTTTCTGTTATAACTCAACAGTGCATACCACAATCGGATACACTCCGTATGAACTCGTGTATGGTAATTTGGCGAGCAAACCTAGTGAGTTAGACGAGAATTATGACTTATGAAGACTACTTAACTAAATCAGTAAAAGCTAGAAATAGAACTTTGAACGCAAAACAAAAGGCAAAACTACGATATGATAAGCCCATAGGGAAACCGGTAGAGTATAGAGTAGGACAACAGGTTTTAGTAAAAAATTCAGTAAAAGGTAAGTTAGAAAGTAATGTTAAGGGACCGTTTAGGATATCAAAAGTTTGTCAAAATCACGTATTGATTAAGTAAGGAAATAAAGAACAAAAACACAATAAATCCAACATTCGACCGTACTTTACAGGATCACCTGGTCCTTCGGGACAACAGCCAGGAACATCGAAATAAGGAAACTAACCGATAATAGCAGATTATATTTTAACCTTAGAAGACCCGCCAGAGAAATAGGAAGCAAGGTAACATTAGTTAGCAAAATAAGTGTTAGGAATTTAATCTAATACATAGAAAACATATGGCAAATGGTAAAAACAATTAACGAAGAATAATTTGATAAAGCTAGACCATAGAGTTCTTGTTATCTATAATATAATGGGTAAGGAAATAAGATTTCGTAGGGAATTAGTTAATATTCGGTACCATGGATAATGAGGATGCCGAATATTACGCAGAGACTGTGAATACAATCAAATCAAATGAGATTAGAACAAAAAATGGGATGGAAGAAAATGTAAGAATCATGACAAAATTAAGTAAGCAGGTAATTGACATAGGAGCAATTCAGAATGTAACCGCAATCAAAATCAATAAAATAATTAGCTTAATAAATCTAATAAAGACAGAAGGCAGACAAATTCAGGAAACAAATTCCATAAACTCATATTTTAACGAAATAATGAGTAAAACAAATTTTAAGATTATGCAATTAGAATTAGAAATAGAACAGATTTTAGACAGTTTACTTTTTATTCAAAATGATGTTATTCACCCCCATGTAATTGAACCACTACAACTTCTTGATGAATTGAACCAGACAACTTGGTGCAACTAGGTGAACCAACCATAGAAAATTATGCAAATATTATAAAGGAAATTGAAATAAAAGCTTATGCAAAGAACCAAGAGATCATTGTATTATTACAAACACCAATTGTAACAAAAGAAGAATTTGATTTATTTGAAATTATTGCAATCCCAAAAATTGTAACAAACGGTGTAGTTTTAATTGATGTGCTTAATAATTTTGTAATAATAAAAAATTAATAAAAATAATGTAAAGAAATAAATAGAAACTATATTTGCAAAACTGAATCATATAAGAATACTCTTGTGAAACGAAACAGAATACTGATATACGTCGGGAACAGACCTGGAATGGAGTAGTGTGAATCAGTATCTTATGGTGTTTGTCACAAATCAGTTGGCCCTTCTGGCATATTTTTTTTGAAAGATTAATTAGTAATAATAACAGTTATTTTCTTTATAAATCGTTTTCCTTATTCTCAAATCGTTTGACACTCTTGATTTTACAAACTGCGCAATATCTGTTTTCATGTGCAACCAAGTTAATGACTGTAACTTAAAGACAATCAATTCAGATATTGAAATGTTTTACAAAATCAAAGCAAACATGTTTATATTTGTTGTTACTCAAGAAACAAAATACAATTGTAAATGTAATAATGAACAAACTGAAGGAACTCTTAGTAATATAGGAATATTAGGTTAGGTTAGGTAAAATAGGGTGTGCCATAAGACACAAACACTAGGCACCAGAACGGGCCCATAGAGATGCCCTGTGGGTTAAAATCAGCTCCAAAAAGCAGAAAGCCTAAACTGTTTCCCTATTAAAGCAACCAATTTCTCTACAAAAGCCAAGTAGGCCTTTGAAGACCGTACTGTCTATTTCCTCTAAGTTTTCAAAGAAATATTTCCTTCGGCTGCGCGATATTGCCTCACATTCACATAATATGTGTGTGCCCCTCAATAGTGCCCCTTACTGTGCAGAGGGGTGGTTTGACATTCGCAACCTCACTATTGTCAAGTAGCCCTCCTCTTCTTGCAAGCTCGTCTGCTTGTCCATTTCCTTCTATACCGCAGTGCCCGGCACCCAGCACAGTCTCACCCTGTTCTGAACGCATAATGCTTTGAGCGTTGTGCGACAGCCCCTGACTGTGTCAGAGTTAACATTGTTCGACTCCATTGCCTTAAGATCGGCCTGGCTGTCGATGTAGATAGCGATATCTCAGTTGGATACCGATCTCATCTGCATCAGCTCAGCCGCCCTGAGGACAGCTAGAACCTCTGATTGGAAGACACTGCTAGTGTCCGGTAGCCTTATGGGGACTCTTAGTTCCGGGTCCTCCGAAAAGATTCCGGAACCTGTTCCTTCCTCTGTCTTCGAGCCATCTGTGAAAACTGCAATTTCGTTTGATCTTGTCATTCATTTTTCTTGCCAGTCCTTCCTCTCCGGATATAGCATATCATACGGAATGTCGAAATCGATTAAGGATTAAGGATTAAGGATAAGGGATTTCATCCGTTTTAATAGTATTGCTTGGTAGTAGCTCTTCCAGGATTGTGCCGTGTCCGAAGCTACTGTTTTTGATAAGAACCAGATTAGTGAGTCGAATCGCACTATTGCCGGCAAGTTTTTTTATCTATAAATCAAGCGGTGTCAGGTCTAGGAAGGTGTCCAATGCTGCCGTAGGGGTGGTACGGAGCGCTCCTGTAATGGCTATGGTAGCCGTTCTCTGAACCATCGCTAATTTTCCGTAAGTCGTTTTCTTAGTTATTGCTTTCGATCATGCTAGTGCGCCATATGTCAGTATGGGTCTCATCACTACCATATATAGCCAGTACACCATAGCAGGTTTAAGGCCCCAAATTTTTCCCACCGTTCTTTTACATATGAAAAGAGCATTATATGCCTTTTTAATTCTTTCCGCTACGTTGAGATTCCAATTCAGTTTCTTATCCAGAATCACGCCAAGGTACTTCGCACTATCCGAAAGGGACAGCTCCATTCCGCCGAGTTTTGGTAGTTTGAATTGCGGTATCTTGTACTTTCTGGTAAAGAGAACCAGTTCTGTTTTTGAGGGATTGACATTGAGACCACAGCGGCCTGCCCAGTTGCTGATCGTCTTCAAGGCAAGCTCCATAATCTCACTTAAAATGTTTAAGTTTTTACCCTGCGCTATTATCACCACGTCATCCGCGTATGCCGTGGCGCTAATACCCATTGAATTAAGCTTTTTGAAAATGTCATTTATGACCAGTACCCAAAGGAGTGGAGATATAACTCCCCCTTGAGGGGTTCTCTGATCACTGAAATTCTAGCCGAGCTTTATCCAATGAAACAGTTTATTACCCTACCTGCAAGCATGTTGCACATCCAATTTTTTATCACTTGTTTTATGTTTGCGTCTACTTTGCAACTTTGATAGCGCTCAGCTTTACGTTATTGAAGGCCCCTTCTATATCTAGGAAGGCCCCCATCGCAAACGCACCAAAGTTTAGACTTCTTTCGATTTTCGCCACCACCTCATGTAGGGCGGTTTCCACGGATTTGCCCTTCATGTAGGCATGCTGTGACCCGGTCAAAAAACCGTTACTGCATCTGTTCCTGATGTGAATTTCCAGTAAACGCTCCACGGTTTTAAGCATAAAAGATGACAGACTTATTGGTCTGAAGTCTTTAGCTGTTGTGTACCCTTGCTTGCCGGCCTTAGGTATTAAAACTTCCTTAACTTCTCTCCATGCTTTTGGAATATAGCCCATTTTTAAACTGTATATCAGAATTTCCATAATGTTTTGGATGACCTCCGGCGCTTTCTGCAGCATAATGGATGGAATTCCATCCGGGCCGGGGGATTTATACGCTTTAAAGGATTGAATTACCCACCGTATTTTTTCCTGGCTTATAAGATGTCATCAGTGTGCCGTGGCAAGTCGGAGTCAGCTGATAATGTGGATCCAGGGAAATAGGTTTCCACCAACTTTAGGCGAAAATTGTACTTTTAACACAGTAGATACTAGTATAAGAACGATAAGTAAACCAATAGAAATTAATTTGAGAGATAATTTTAATAGAAATGAACTCGAAGATTGCTGCGTTAATGTTAAATTAGACACCGTTGAACTAAACACAAAAATGTTAAATAAAATTAAAGTAAAAAATGAAGAAAAACTTAATGACCTAGCAATCGACATACAGAATAAGAAGCGTTTCTGGGCAAACGCGTTAGATTCAATTCCAGAGAGAACCAGAAGCATTAGCATTTATTACAGTATTTGTAACTTCATACAAGTGTGGTAGTAGATCTGAAGGGCGAACAACCCTCACCCTATTCAACAAATGTTTTAATCGCAAAAAGAAGAGGTACATAAAAGAGTTACCAGAGCCCACCACATCACCCTCAATGACATCATCGGAGACCATAACAATGCAACGAAGTCGAACCAAGTTTTAAAGTTTAAAACATTAATGCATAGGTCAGCATAAGGTAGTTTTAGGTAGATGATAAGTATGAGTAAATAAGGAAAAATCGAAGAGTTTAAATAGAACAATAAAATTTAATTCATAAGCTAAATTTCGTGTTGTTTAATTTTTCTTTTATTGTCTTCATTTCTACTGTTCGACGATACTTTATTCAACAGTTTGATTCGACAGTTTTCGACATTTTGATTCGACAGTTCGGTTCGTTTCTTTTTTTTTTGACAATACACAAAGAAAACACTGGGGGCGAATCCCCAGCTAACAATCCAGCCCGCGTGTGACGTTTTTTATTATTTTAATCTTTTGTTGAGCGCTCCAGGCGTAACAATATACTTGTGGAAGGTTTTTACAATTTGCTTAATTATTTATTTAATAATTTGAAACATAATATGATACTTGCGTCCATTTTTTCAAAGTGTTATAGAATGATTACGCTCAAATTTTCAGGATTTTTTATATTTTTTTTACCTTTACTATTTATACACCTATAAAAAACTTTGGAAAAAACAATTAAACTTAAACATTTTAGGTTTTTGAAAACATTCTAGTTTTTTTTTTTCAAAAATATATATTTGTTGATGTTTTAATTCTTATCCACAAATTAATCGGATTCAAGTTCTTCTTCATCTGAACTGCCCATACCTAAAAGTTTTTCTACGGGAGCCTTTAAGAACGAAATGCTCTCCGGTAGAAGTGGAATTCCCTTTCTATGCAGCATTGTACTCCGGCTCGATAGATAGGGATCCGAGGAAAGTAAAAATCTAGTGAGAACATCTCTGTTCGCATTTATTCTTGAAGAGTTTCTACTGAAGTGCTCCCGGAATCGCCTATATTTTTTATTGCTGGTTTCTTGGGCCTCTTCGGACAACTGTCCAAGTGCCAATAAGCAAGCTAGAATTATATCCTTTGAATGCATAAGAAGTTTATGTATGCTTGCAGGCATGTGGTACCAGATATAATGTAGAAGATATAAGTTTTTGTTTCGTTCGCATAAGTTCCAAACTTGTCAGCATCAATTTCAACATCACTTGATATTACCTCTAATAAAATTCGCAAACGTTTGATTAGATCAATATTAAGACCCATTATTTCTGCGCCTATTTCAGCGTATCTAAAAAACTTTCGAGCTGTGTTAATATCAATGGTATTCCCAGCTGTCTACCAAAAGTTTAAATTGTTCCCGAAATTTGGATTCCATAATCTTTTTCCTATCTAAAACTATCTTTTTTTCTTCTTCCGATCTTGCTTGCCACTTCTATATGTCTATGTAATAAACACTCAAATGCTCTTATCCAAGAATGCAATAGAGAAATACCAAAGCTGAAAATTGATTCATCTGTTTTTTTTTATGGAACTTCTCTCGCTATTCATTTCTTTGGGAGTTGCGCCACAAATATAGCATTTTAGGAATAATATTTTACCTTTTCCGTCTACCATAGTCAACAGAAGTTCAAGCTTGCACTCCTTTTGGGTGTCGCTAAAAACTAACTTTGCTGGGATAAGTTTACTTACTTGATCGTAAACTTAATGTTCTCGATGTTGATGAGTTCTTTGTTTTCTTTTTTAAAAATAAATCTCACAAGCCTGCAGTACCTAGTTGAATTCGACTTTGGTTGTTACCAGAACACTCTCCGAGAATATTCATCAAGTAAACGAAGTGGGACAAAAATTACAGAAAACAAATTCTCGTCACTGTCTTCGGCATCATCCATGTTAATTTTATACCGACTTTGTGCTGAACTACCATCATATTCAAGCAAGGATGAAACATTTGAACCTTATGTTCTTAGAAGTTCAGATTAGCCGTTTTGTGCTTTGATAATGCGCTTTACTGTTATATCCAGCAAAGCTTGCAATCTCACTTCAGCAGAAACATCAGTTATATTAAATGCTTCTTCTTCAGGATAGCATTCATTCTTTGCTTCCTGCACTAAATAATATGGTGGGTATACACTGGTATTCAAAGTTTTAAGCTGCTGGCGCAAAATTTTGTACTGAAAAGTACTTAATTTGGTGTTTACCATCCGCAAAAGCGCTTCCTCTGGAGAGATGATTTTATTTGGCTCATGCTGGCTTATCCTAGCTTTTTTAAGGTTGGTAGCTCTCGCAGGAAAACTATGAGCAAGCTCTTTAACCAGATTCGCTGCATCCCTTTACCAGCTCATCGCAAAGACACTTTTGCCGCAACAGCAATTTCGCTTAATACTCGTATTCATGTGCTTACTAATTCATGTGTTTTCCGTTTCTGAACTTTGGGAATTAAATCTCCTCATTAAACCACTTTCATTGTCCTTTTTGAATCTTTTTATATCTCGGACACTAGCATCCCACCTTGCTGAAATTTTGCAATTGAGAGAACTTACATAAATTTATAAATTTTGGAATTGAGAGAACTTACATAAATTTGTAACACTCTAGGAAAACTATCCGTGTCCACAAAACCAAAGCTCTTCATTAAAAAAACGGTAATATCAAAAATTGCTTGATTTTTCATTGTACTATGGGCCTATGAAAAAAAAATTGTATGGGCTGAGCACTAAAGAGCAAAAAGTGCAAATGGATTCTGACAAGGAACTCTTAGGAGAATATTTTAAGCACTATTACACCAAAGATACAAGTGGATACATTTTAAAAAGATTTCACAAAGTAACCAAACGGGAAATAAAACATCAAGCAAAACGAAGATTTCTTCACTTTTTTAATTTCATACAATAAATAATTCTAACTCACCTTGAAAACTAAGAATGTACCAAAAAATATTTTAAAAAAATCACTAAATACCGAAAGATCAATTTAACCCGAACAATGTAACTAACCTTGCAACATTAATTTTGTTCAAGTTAAGCTTCTGTTCGTGATGTCAGTAAATACCATTTTAAATAAGTTTTTTGGTATTAAGATGTTGTTGTCTGACATTCTATCTTTCATATGATACCAAAATATTGTGGTATATATGTGATTAAATCAAATATCCAATGTTGCACAACTTTAGGATCATACAAACTCTCCACGTTGGAGAGTTCAGTTATTACCCCAGTTTCAAACCAGAAGTTACCAGAAATAACTATTGTTGAACCCGACAAATGTAGTATAAATACAGGATGAGAAACTGCGGACGATAAGTTGATTCTTGGAAAGTGGTAGAAAAGGAGCTAAGTGTTAATAAGTGAAAGATAAGAGATGTGAATTGTGAAATAGTAGTGACATCGTTTGTGAACTAATTGAAAGTAGTTTTTTAAATAATAAAAAATAGTGTTTTGAAACAGAATAACGTTTTATCATTTCGAATTGGCTGACATTGGTGTTAGAAGTGGGATAAAACTTATTCTGAGTGCTACAAGAAGCGATCGAAAAAGAAGGCAAAGATCCGAAATCCATTTTGTTCGACGTAGAAGAAGAGCATGTTAGCACAGAGGTTGACATGGCTGTTATGATGGAATTACTCCTTGGATTGAATTCTAAATTTGAAGAACAGAAGAATTCTTTAGAAGAACATAGGAGAAGTATGGATCCTAAGTTTGAAGAACAGAAGAATTCTCTAGAAGAACAGAAGAATTCCCTAGAAGAACAGAAGAATTCTCTAGAAGAACATAAGAATTCCATTGTTGCCGCACAGAAAGGACACTGTCGAAGAGTTCAAGAATTCTCTAGAAGCGAAATTCGAAATAGTCGGTCAAAAACTAAATATGCACGAGGCACAATTCGAGAAGGTTGAACAAAATATCGAGCATCTGGCGAAGGAACTAGGGAGAGTAAAGAAACAGAAAGTCCGAGAAAATTCTACAGACTGCCCTAGAAGGAAAGAGATGCAACCGCCTGCTTTTGATGGCCAAACATCGTGGCGAATATACAGAAGACAATTTGAAGCAACTGCCATGACCAACAACTGGGACGACGGAGAAAAGTTGATTGCGCTAACGCTGGCACTGAGAGAAACAGCTGCGGAATTGCTGCAAACCATCACAGAAGATAAACAACTCAAACAGTTACAAATGGCTGGAAAGCGAACTCTCCCTGAGGCCCTATCATTTGCCCTGACGATGAAAGCTGTCGACCAAGCATCTCAAGGAACCCACCGCGTGAGAGAAGTGACAGCCGTGGAATGCTGCTGCCAACGAGCAGACGTCGTGGAGCGGAACAGTGCGCGTGCAGGACAAGTCCGTTGCTGGAACTGCAACAAAATAGGACATCTGCAGCGTCAGTGCTGGGCTCCACTTAAAGAACGCAGTTGTCCACAATGCGCTGCTGGGAGGCGTAACAAAGAAGCATGTAGCAGGGAAAACATATATACTGCAAGCAGCGTATCATCAAGTCAACAGGCGTGTATACGTGTAAGGACCAAAATCCAAGTCTCCCAGAGAAAACGAAGTAACAAGAGTCTTACAGTGGAAGCCCACATTGGCCAGAATAAATGCGTGGCCACCATTGACACCGGTGCCACCGCTTCCATTATAAGAAGGGATATCGCTCCTGATTCATGGCTGCACAATACCAGTAGCAACTGTCTGGAAACAGCAACAGGAGCTACGGCGAAGGTGTATGCGATCAATCTGGCAGGACTAACATTCGCCCACGTATTCCTAGTTTTCTTTTTTTTTTCTAGGGCGTTTGAGTGGAGATAAATTGTGTGCGACTCTACACATATTTGCCAGTCCAATTTAGGATTTTGTGCCGATAGGTTGTTATGTTGCTGTTATGGAAAACAAAAATTATGAATTACCTGCTACTAATTTTCTCTTCATTTTCAAACATCTTGTATTCTACCTGTAGCAAATTTCCATTCAATGAATACTGAGGGTGGAATTATGCCAATTTGCCTACAGACGGCTTATTTTTTAGGAAGTTATAGAAAGGACACAGTATATAGGTTAAACAGTATGTTCACTGCACAATATTTTCCTTATCTTTTTGTGACCTTGGTACAGTTATCCTTTGTGTGTGTTGGTATTATATCAGAAGTTGATAGCAACATCCGCCAATAAGTAAGAAAAGGGTGAAATATTGCAAAAGGGTGTAAGCAAATACAATACGATGGCAATCATTTACATGCATTTACTCATAGTAAAAAGTTTTGGGGTTAGCCAATCACGAACGCATACACTTTGTCTTTATGCATTACACAGCGTTTGTTAATCTGGGAGGGAGAAAAATTACTCGCAAAAATGTTTCAGGGTGTATTTAAATTTACATGAGGAAAAAATGACAGGCAGACTATCGTATGCATTCTTACTAGGTAAAATTAAATGCGATTTGGAATTTGAAACAAAGATCTTGAAATTTGATATAGATCTGCGCTATTTAATCTAATGAGACTTTGTTGTTGGTTTTTTGTACGACGGGTGGATTTTTTCGGCCTCAGTGGGAGTGATCCTTCTTGTCATAGATATTAACTGGTATATATCTAGCATTAATATATATATTTGTTGATGTTTTAATTCTTATCCACAAATTAATCGGATTCAAGTTCTTCTTCATCTGAACTGCCCATACCTAAAAGTTTTTCTACGGGAGCCTTTAAGAACGAAATGCTCTCCGGTAGAAGTGGACTTCCCTTTCTATGCAGCATTGTACTCCGGCTCGATAGATAGGGATCCGAGGAAAGTAAAAATCTAGTGAGAACATCTCTGTTCGCATTTATTCTTGAAGAGTTTCTACTGAAGTGCTCCCGGAATCGCCTATATTTTTTATTGCTGGTTTCTTGGGCCTCTTCGGACAACTGTCCAAGTGCCAATAAGCAAGCTAGAATTATATCCTTTGAATGCATAAGAAGTTTATGTATGCTTGCAGGCATGTGGTACCAGATATAATGTAGAAGATATAAGTTTTTGTTTCGTTCGCATAAGTTCCAAACTTGTCAGCATCAATTTCAACATCACTTGATATTACCTCTAATAAAATTCGCAAACGTTTGATTAGATCAATATTAAGACCCATTATTTCTGCGCCTATTTCAGCGTATCTAAAAAACTTTCGAGCTGTGTTAATATCAATGGTATTCCCAGCTGTCTACCAAAAGTTTAAATTGTTCCCGAAATTTGGATTGCATAATCTTTTTCCTATCTAAAACTATCTTTTTTTCTTCTTCCGATCTTGCTTGCCACTTCTATATGTCTATGTAATAAACACTCAAATGCTCTTACCCAAGAATGCAATAGAGAAATACCAAAGCTGAAAATTGATTCATCTGTTTTTTTTTATGGAACTTCTCTCGCTATTCATTTCTTTGGGAGTTGCGCCACAAATATAGCATTTTAGGAATAATATTTTACCTTTTCCGTCTACCATAGTCAACAGAAGTTCAAGCTTGCACTCCTTTTGGGTGTCGCTAAAAACTAACTTTGCTGGGATAAGTTTACTTACTTGATCGTAAACTTAATGTTCTCGATGTTGATGAGTTCTTTGTTTTCTTTTTTAAAAATAAATCTCACAAGCCTGCAGTACCTAGTTGAATTCGACTTTGGTTGTTACCAGAACACTCTCCGAGAATATTCATCAAGTAAACGAAGTGGGACAAAAATTACAGAAAACAAATTCTCGTCACTGTCTTCGGCATCATCCATGTTAATTTTATACCGACTTTGTGCTGAACTACCATCATATTCTCATTTAGATATAAGGCGCAAGGATGAAACATTTGAACCTTATGTTCTTAGAAGTTCAGATTAGCCGTTTTGTGCTTTGATAATGCGCTTTACTGTTATATCCAGCAAAGCTTGCAATCTCACTTCAGCAGAAACATCAGTTATATTAAATGCTTCTTCTTCAGGATAGCATTCATTCTTTGCTTCCTGCACTAAATAATATGGTGGGTATACACTGGTATTCAAAGTTTTAAGCTGCTGGCGCAAAATTTTGTACTGAAAAGTACTTAATTTGGTGTTTACCATCCGCAAAAGCGCTTCCTCTGGAGAGATGATTTTATTTGGCTCATGCTGGCTTATCCTAGCTTTTTTAAGGTTGGTAGCTCTCGCAGGAAAACTATGAGCAAGCTCTTTAACCAGATTCGCTGCATCCCTTTACCAGCTCATCGCAAAGACACTTTTGCCGCAACAGCAATTTCGCTTAATACTCGTATTCATGTGCTTACTAATTCATGTGTTTTCCGTTTCTGAACTTTGGGAATTAAATCTCCTCATTAAACCACTTTCATTGTCCTTTTTGAATCTTTTTATATCTCGGACACTAGCATCCCACCTTGCTGAAATTTTGCAATTGAGAGAACTTACATAAATTTATAAATTTTGGAATTGAGAGAACTTACATAAATTTGTAACACTCTAGGAAAACTATCCGTGTCCACAAAACCAAAGCTCTTCATTAAAAAAACGGTAATATCAAAAATTGCTTGATTTTTCATTGTACTATGGGCCTATGAAAAAAAAATTGTATGGGCTGAGCACTAAAGAGCAAAAAGTGCAAATGGATTCTGACAAGGAACTCTTAGGAGAATATTTTAAGCACTATTACACCAAAGATACAAGTGGATACATTTTAAAAAGATTTCACAAAGTAACCAAACGGGAAATAAAACATCAAGCAAAACGAAGATTTCTTCACTTTTTTAATTTCATACAATAAATAATTCTAACTCACCTTGAAAACTAAGAATGTACCAAAAAATATTTTAAAAAAATCACTAAATACCGAAAGATCAATTTAACCCGAACAATGTAACTAACCTTGCAACATTAATTTTGTTCAAGTTAAGCTTCTGTTCGTGATGTCAGTAAATACCATTTTAAATAAGTTTTTTGGTATTAAGATGTTGTTGTCTGACATTCTATCTTTCATATGATACCAAAATATTGTGTTATATATGTGATTAAATCAAATATCCAATGTTGCACAACTTTAGGATCATACAAACTCTCCACGTTGGAGAGTTCAGTTATTACCCCAGTTTCAAACCAGAAGTTACCAGAAATAACTATTGTTGAACCCGACAAATGTAGTATAAATACAGGATGAGAAACTGCGGACGATAAGTTGATTCTTGGAAAGTGGTAGAAAAGGAGCTAAGTGTTAATAAGTGAAAGATAAGAGATGTGAATTGTGAAATAGTAGTGACATCGTTTGTGAACTAATTGAAAGTAGTTTTTTAAATAATAAAAAATAGTGTTTTGAAACAGAATAACGTTTTATCATTTGGAATTGGCTGACATTGGTGTTAGAAGTGGGATAAAACTTATTCTGAGTGCTACAAGAAGCGATCGAAAAAGAAGGCAAAGATCCGAAATCCATTTTGTTCGACGTAGAAGAAGAGCATGTTAGCACAGAGGTTGACATGGCTGTTATGATGGAATTACTCCTTGGATTGAATTCTAAATTTGAAGAACAGAAGAATTCTTTAGAAGAACATAGGAGAAGTATGGATCCTAAGTTTGAAGAACAGAAGAATTCTCTAGAAGAACAGAAGAATTCCCTAGAAGAACAGAAGAATTCTCTAGAAGAACATAAGAATTCCATTGTTGCCGCACAGAAAGGACACTGTCGAAGAGTTCAAGAATTCTCTAGAAGCGAAATTCGAAATAGTCGGTCAAAAACTAAATATGCACGAGGCACAATTCGAGAAGGTTGAACAAAATATCGAGCATCTGGCGAAGGAACTAGGGAGAGTAAAGAAACAGAAAGTCCGAGAAAATTCTACAGACTGCCCTAGAAGGAAAGAGATGCAACCGCCTGCTTTTGATGGCCAAACATCGTGGCGAATATACAGAAGACAATTTGAAGCAACTGCCATGACCAACAACTGGGACGACGGAGAAAAGTTGATTGCGCTAACGCTGGCACTGAGAGAAACAGCTGCGGAATTGCTGCAAACCATCACAGAAGATAAACAACTCAAACAGTTACAAATGGCTGGAAAGCGAACTCTCCCTGAGGCCCTATCATTTGCCCTGACGATGAAAGCTGTCGACCAAGCATCTCAAGGAACCCACCGCGTGAGAGAAGTGACAGCCGTGGAATGCTGCTGCCAACGAGCAGACGTCGTGGAGCGGAACAGTGCGCGTGCAGGACAAGTCCGTTGCTGGAACTGCAACAAAATAGGACATCTGCAGCGTCAGTGCTGGGCTCCACTTAAAGAACGCAGTTGTCCACAATGCGCTGCTGGGAGGCGTAACAAAGAAGCATGTAGCAGGGAAAACATATATACTGCAAGCAGCGTATCATCAAGTCAACAGGCGTGTATACGTGTAAGGACCAAAATCCAAGTCTCCCAGAGAAAACGAAGTAACAAGAGTCTTACAGTGGAAGCCCACATTGGCCAGAATAAATGCGTGGCCACCATTGACACCGGTGCCACCGCTTCCATTATGAGAAGGGATATCGCTCCTGATTCATGGCTGCACAATACCAGTAGCAACTGTCTGGAAACAGCAACAGGAGCTACGGCGAAGGTGTATGCGATCAATCTGGCAGGACTAACATTCGCCCACGTATTCCTAGTTTTCTTTTTTTTTTCTAGGGCGTTTGAGTGGAGATAAATTGTGTGCGACTCTACACATATTTGCCAGTCCAATTTAGGATTTTGTGCCGATAGGTTGTTATGTTGCTGTTATGGAAAACAAAAATTATGAATTACCTGCTACTAATTTTCTCTTCATTTTCAAACATCTTGTATTCTACCTGTAGCAAATTTCCATTCAATGAATACTGAGGGTGGAATTATGCCAATTTGCCTACAGACGGCTTATTTTTTAGGAAGTTATAGAAAGGACACAGTATATAGGTTAAACAGTATGTTCACTGCACAATATTTTCCTTATCTTTTTGTGACCTTGGTACAGTTATCCTTTGTGTGTGTTGGTATTATATCAGAAGTTGATAGCAACATCCGCCAATAAGTAAGAAAAGGGTGAAATATTGCAAAAGGGTGTAAGCAAATACAATACGATGGCAATCATTTACATGCATTTACTCATAGTAAAAAGTTTTGGGGTTAGCCAATCACGAACGCATACACTTTGTCTTTATGCATTACACAGCGTTTGTTAATCTGGGAGGGAGAAAAATTACTCGCAAAAATGTTTCAGGGTGTATTTAAATTTACATGAGGAAAAAATGACAGGCAGACTATCGTATGCATTCTTACTAGGTAAAATTAAATGCGATTTGGAATTTGAAACAAAGATCTTGAAATTTGATATAGATCTGCGCTATTTAATCTAATGAGACTTTGTTGTTGGTTTTTTGTACGACGGGTGGATTTTTTCGGCCTCAGTGGGAGTGATCCTTCTTGTCATAGATATTAACTGGTATATATCTAGCATTAATATATATATTTGTTGATGTTTTAATTCTTATCCACAAATTAATCGGATTCAAGTTCTTCTTCATCTGAACTGCCCATACCTAAAAGTTTTTCTACGGGAGCCTTTAAGAACGAAATGCTCTCCGGTAGAAGTGGACTTCCCTTTCTATGCAGCATTGTACTCCGGCTCGATAGATAGGGATCCGAGGAAAGTAAAAATCTAGTGAGAACATCTCTGTTCGCATTTATTCTTGAAGAGTTTCTACTGAAGTGCTCCCGGAATCGCCTATATTTTTTATTGCTGGTTTCTTGGGCCTCTTCGGACAACTGTCCAAGTGCCAATAAGCAAGCTAGAATTATATCCTTTGAATGCATAAGAAGTTTATGTATGCTTGCAGGCATGTGGTACCAGATATAATGTAGAAGATATAAGTTTTTGTTTCGTTCGCATAAGTTCCAAACTTGTCAGCATCAATTTCAACATCACTTGATATTACCTCTAATAAAATTCGCAAACGTTTGATTAGATCAATATTAAGACCCATTATTTCTGCGCCTATTTCAGCGTATCTAAAAAACTTTCGAGCTGTGTTAATATCAATGGTATTCCCAGCTGTCTACCAAAAGTTTAAATTGTTCCCGAAATTTGGATTGCATAATCTTTTTCCTATCTAAAACTATCTTTTTTTCTTCTTCCGATCTTGCTTGCCACTTCTATATGTCTATGTAATAAACACTCAAATGCTCTTATCCAAGAATGCAATAGAGAAATACCAAAGCTGAAAATTGATTCATCTGTTTTTTTTTATGGAACTTCTCTCGCTATTCATTTCTTTGGGAGTTGCGCCACAAATATAGCATTTTAGGAATAATATTTTACCTTTTCCGTCTACCATAGTCAACAGAAGTTCAAGCTTGCACTCCTTTTGGGTGTCGCTAAAAACTAACTTTGCTGGGATAAGTTTACTTACTTGATCGTAAACTTAATGTTCTCGATGTTGATGAGTTCTTTGTTTTCTTTTTTAAAAATAAATCTCACAAGCCTGCAGTACCTAGTTGAATTCGACTTTGGTTGTTACCAGAACACTCTCCGAGAATATTCATCAAGTAAACGAAGTGGGACAAAAATTACAGAAAACAAATTCTCGTCACTGTCTTCGGCATCATCCATGTTAATTTTATACCGACTTTGTGCTGAACTACCATCATATTCTCATTTAGATATAAGGCGCAAGGATGAAACATTTGAACCTTATGTTCTTAGAAGTTCAGATTAGCCGTTTTGTGCTTTGATAATGCGCTTTACTGTTATATCCAGCAAAGCTTGCAATCTCACTTCAGCAGAAACATCAGTTATATTAAATGCTTCTTCTTCAGGATAGCATTCATTCTTTGCTTCCTGCACTAAATAATATGGTGGGTATACACTGGTATTCAAAGTTTTAAGCTGCTGGCGCAAAATTTTGTACTGAAAAGTACTTAATTTGGTGTTTACCATCCGCAAAAGCGCTTCCTCTGGAGAGATGATTTTATTTGGCTCATGCTGGCTTATCCTAGCTTTTTTAAGGTTGGTAGCTCTCGCAGGAAAACTATGAGCAAGCTCTTTAACCAGATTCGCTGCATCCCTTTACCAGCTCATCGCAAAGACACTTTTGCCGCAACAGCAATTTCGCTTAATACTCGTATTCATGTGCTTACTAATTCATGTGTTTTCCGTTTCTGAACTTTGGGAATTAAATCTCCTCATTAAACCACTTTCATTGTCCTTTTTGAATCTTTTTATATCTCGGACACTAGCATCCCACCTTGCTGAAATTTTGCAATTGAGAGAACTTACATAAATTTATAAATTTTGGAATTGAGAGAACTTACATAAATTTGTAACACTCTAGGAAAACTATCCGTGTCCACAAAACCAAAGCTCTTCATTAAAAAAACGGTAATATCAAAAATTGCTTGATTTTTCATTGTACTATGGGCCTATGAAAAAAAAATTGTATGGGCTGAGCACTAAAGAGCAAAAAGTGCAAATGGATTCTGACAAGGAACTCTTAGGAGAATATTTTAAGCACTATTACACCAAAGATACAAGTGGATACATTTTAAAAAGATTTCACAAAGTAACCAAACGGGAAATAAAACATCAAGCAAAACGAAGATTTCTTCACTTTTTTAATTTCATACAATAAATAATTCTAACTCACCTTGAAAACTAAGAATGTACCAAAAAATATTTTAAAAAAATCACTAAATACCGAAAGATCAATTTAACCCGAACAATGTAACTAACCTTGCAACATTAATTTTGTTCAAGTTAAGCTTCTGTTCGTGATGTCAGTAAATACCATTTTAAATAAGTTTTTTGGTATTAAGATGTTGTTGTCTGACATTCTATCTTTCATATGATACCAAAATATTGTGTTATATATGTGATTAAATCAAATATCCAATGTTGCACAACTTTAGGATCATACAAACTCTCCACGTTGGAGAGTTCAGTTATTACCCCAGTTTCAAACCAGAAGTTACCAGAAATAACTATTGTTGAACCCGACAAATGTAGTATAAATACAGGATGAGAAACTGCGGACGATAAGTTGATTCTTGGAAAGTGGTAGAAAAGGAGCTAAGTGTTAATAAGTGAAAGATAAGAGATGTGAATTGTGAAATAGTAGTGACATCGTTTGTGAACTAATTGAAAGTAGTTTTTTAAATAATAAAAAATAGTGTTTTGAAACAGAATAACGTTTTATCATTTCGAATTGGCTGACATTGGTGTTAGAAGTGGGATAAAACTTATTCTGAGTGCTACAAGAAGCGATCGAAAAAGAAGGCAAAGATCCGAAATCCATTTTGTTCGACGTAGAAGAAGAGCATGTTAGCACAGAGGTTGACATGGCTGTTATGATGGAATTACTCCTTGGATTGAATTCTAAATTTGAAGAACAGAAGAATTCTTTAGAAGAACATAGGAGAAGTATGGATCCTAAGTTTGAAGAACAGAAGAATTCTCTAGAAGAACAGAAGAATTCCCTAGAAGAACAGAAGAATTCTCTAGAAGAACATAAGAATTCCATTGTTGCCGCACAGAAAGGACACTGTCGAAGAGTTCAAGAATTCTCTAGAAGCGAAATTCGAAATAGTCGGTCAAAAACTAAATATGCACGAGGCACAATTCGAGAAGGTTGAACAAAATATCGAGCATCTGGCGAAGGAACTAGGGAGAGTAAAGAAACAGAAAGTCCGAGAAAATTCTACAGACTGCCCTAGAAGGAAAGAGATGCAACCGCCTGCTTTTGATGGCCAAACATCGTGGCGAATATACAGAAGACAATTTGAAGCAACTGCCATGACCAACAACTGGGACGACGGAGAAAAGTTGATTGCGCTAACGCTGGCACTGAGAGAAACAGCTGCGGAATTGCTGCAAACCATCACAGAAGATAAACAACTCAAACAGTTACAAATGGCTGGAAAGCGAACTCTCCCTGAGGCCCTATCATTTGCCCTGACGATGAAAGCTGTCGACCAAGCATCTCAAGGAACCCACCGCGTGAGAGAAGTGACAGCCGTGGAGCGGAACAGTGCGCGTGCAGGACAAGTCCGTTGCTGGAACTGCAACAAAATAGGACATCTGCAGCGTCAGTGCTGGGCTCCACTTAAAGAACGCAGTTGTCCACAATGCGCTGCTGGGAGGCGTAACAAAGAAGCATGTAGCAGGGAAAACATATATACTGCAAGCAGCGTATCATCAAGTCAACAGGCGTGTATACGTGTAAGGACCAAAATCCAAGTCTCCCAGAGAAAACGAAGTAACAAGAGTCTTACAGTGGAAGCCCACATTGGCCAGAATAAATGCGTGGCCACCATTGACACCGGTGCCACCGCTTCCATTATAAGAAGGGATATCGCTCCTGATTCATGGCTGCACAATACCAGTAGCAACTGTCTGGAAACAGCAACAGGAGCTACGGCGAAGGTGTATGCGATCAATCTGGCAGGACTAACATTCGCCCACGTATTCCTAGTTTTCTTTTTTTTTTTCTAGGGCGTTTGAGTGGAGATAAATTGTGTGCGACTCTACACATATTTGCCAGTCCAATTTAGGATTTTGTGCCGATAGGTTGTTATGTTGCTGTTATGGAAAACAAAAATTATGAATTACCTGCTACTAATTTTCTCTTCATTTTCAAACATCTTGTATTCTACCTGTAGCAAATTTCCATTCAATGAATACTGAGGGTGGAATTATGCCAATTTGCCTACAGACGGCTTATTTTTTAGGAAGTTATAGAAAGGACACAGTATATAGGTTAAACAGTATGTTCACTGCACAATATTTTCCTTATCTTTTTGTGACCTTGGTACAGTTATCCTTTGTGTGTGTTGGTATTATATCAGAAGTTGATAGCAACATCCGCCAATAAGTAAGAAAAGGGTGAAATATTGCAAAAGGGTGTAAGCAAATACAATACGATGGCAATCATTTACATGCATTTACTCATAGTAAAAAGTTTTGGGGTTAGCCAATCACGAACGCATACACTTTGTCTTTATGCATTACACAGCGTTTGTTAATCTGGGAGGGAGAAAAATTACTCGCAAAAATGTTTCAGGGTGTATTTAAATTTACATGAGGAAAAAATGACAGGCAGACTATCGTATGCATTCTTACTAGGTAAAATTAAATGCGATTTGGAATTTGAAACAAAGATCTTGAAATTTGATATAGATCTGCGCTATTTAATCTAATGAGACTTTGTTGTTGGTTTTTTGTACGACGGGTGGATTTTTTCGGCCTCAGTGGGAGTGATCCTTCTTGTCATAGATATTAACTGGTATATATCTAGCATTAATATATATATTTGTTGATGTTTTAATTCTTATCCACAAATTAATCGGATTCAAGTTCTTCTTCATCTGAACTGCCCATACCTAAAAGTTTTTCTACGGGAGCCTTTAAGAACGAAATGCTCTCCGGTAGAAGTGGACTTCCCTTTCTATGCAGCATTGTACTCCGGCTCGATAGATAGGGATCCGAGGAAAGTAAAAATCTAGTGAGAACATCTCTGTTCGCATTTATTCTTGAAGAGTTTCTACTGAAGTGCTCCCGGAATCGCCTATATTTTTTATTGCTGGTTTCTTGGGCCTCTTCGGACAACTGTCCAAGTGCCAATAAGCAAGCTAGAATTATATCCTTTGAATGCATAAGAAGTTTATGTATGCTTGCAGGCATGTGGTACCAGATATAATGTAGAAGATATAAGTTTTTGTTTCGTTCGCATAAGTTCCAAACTTGTCAGCATCAATTTCAACATCACTTGATATTACCTCTAATAAAATTCGCAAACGTTTGATTAGATCAATATTAAGACCCATTATTTCTGCGCCTATTTCAGCGTATCTAAAAAACTTTCGAGCTGTGTTAATATCAATGGTATTCCCAGCTGTCTACCAAAAGTTTAAATTGTTCCCGAAATTTGGATTGCATAATCTTTTTCCTATCTAAAACTATCTTTTTTTCTTCTTCCGATCTTGCTTGCCACTTCTATATGTCTATGTAATAAACACTCAAATGCTCTTATCCAAGAATGCAATAGAGAAATACCAAAGCTGAAAATTGATTCATCTGTTTTTTTTTATGGAACTTCTCTCGCTATTCATTTCTTTGGGAGTTGCGCCACAAATATAGCATTTTAGGAATAATATTTTACCTTTTCCGTCTACCATAGTCAACAGAAGTTCAAGCTTGCACTCCTTTTGGGTGTCGCTAAAAACTAACTTTGCTGGGATAAGTTTACTTACTTGATCGTAAACTTAATGTTCTCGATGTTGATGAGTTCTTTGTTTTCTTTTTTAAAAATAAATCTCACAAGCCTGCAGTACCTAGTTGAATTCGACTTTGGTTGTTACCAGAACACTCTCCGAGAATATTCATCAAGTAAACGAAGTGGGACAAAAATTACAGAAAACAAATTCTCGTCACTGTCTTCGGCATCATCCATGTTAATTTTATACCGACTTTGTGCTGAACTACCATCATATTCTCATTTAGATATAAGGCGCAAGGATGAAACATTTGAACCTTATGTTCTTAGAAGTTCAGATTAGCCGTTTTGTGCTTTGATAATGCGCTTTACTGTTATATCCAGCAAAGCTTGCAATCTCACTTCAGCAGAAACATCAGTTATATTAAATGCTTCTTCTTCAGGATAGCATTCATTCTTTGCTTCCTGCACTAAATAATATGGTGGGTATACACTGGTATTCAAAGTTTTAAGCTGCTGGCGCAAAATTTTGTACTGAAAAGTACTTAATTTGGTGTTTACCATCCGCAAAAGCGCTTCCTCTGGAGAGATGATTTTATTTGGCTCATGCTGGCTTATCCTAGCTTTTTTAAGGTTGGTAGCTCTCGCAGGAAAACTATGAGCAAGCTCTTTAACCAGATTCGCTGCATCCCTTTACCAGCTCATCGCAAAGACACTTTTGCCGCAACAGCAATTTCGCTTAATACTCGTATTCATGTGCTTACTAATTCATGTGTTTTCCGTTTCTGAACTTTGGGAATTAAATCTCCTCATTAAACCACTTTCATTGTCCTTTTTGAATCTTTTTATATCTCGGACACTAGCATCCCACCTTGCTGAAATTTTGCAATTGAGAGAACTTACATAAATTTATAAATTTTGGAATTGAGAGAACTTACATAAATTTGTAACACTCTAGGAAAACTATCCGTGTCCACAAAACCAAAGCTCTTCATTAAAAAAACGGTAATATCAAAAATTGCTTGATTTTTCATTGTACTATGGGCCTATGAAAAAAAAATTGTATGGGCTGAGCACTAAAGAGCAAAAAGTGCAAATGGATTCTGACAAGGAACTCTTAGGAGAATATTTTAAGCACTATTACACCAAAGATACAAGTGGATACATTTTAAAAAGATTTCACAAAGTAACCAAACGGGAAATAAAACATCAAGCAAAACGAAGATTTCTTCACTTTTTTAATTTCATACAATAAATAATTCTAACTCACCTTGAAAACTAAGAATGTACCAAAAAATATTTTAAAAAAATCACTAAATACCGAAAGATCAATTTAACCCGAACAATGTAACTAACCTTGCAACATTAATTTTGTTCAAGTTAAGCTTCTGTTCGTGATGTCAGTAAATACCATTTTAAATAAGTTTTTTGGTATTAAGATGTTGTTGTCTGACATTCTATCTTTCATATGATACCAAAATATTGTGTTATATATGTGATTAAATCAAATATCCAATGTTGCACAACTTTAGGATCATACAAACTCTCCACGTTGGAGAGTTCAGTTATTACCCCAGTTTCAAACCAGAAGTTACCAGAAATAACTATTGTTGAACCCGACAAATGTAGTATAAATACAGGATGAGAAACTGCGGACGATAAGTTGATTCTTGGAAAGTGGTAGAAAAGGAGCTAAGTGTTAATAAGTGAAAGATAAGAGATGTGAATTGTGAAATAGTAGTGACATCGTTTGTGAACTAATTGAAAGTAGTTTTTTAAATAATAAAAAATAGTGTTTTGAAACAGAATAACGTTTTATCATTTGGAATTGGCTGACATTGGTGTTAGAAGTGGGATAAAACTTATTCTGAGTGCTACAAGAAGCGATCGAAAAAGAAGGCAAAGATCCGAAATCCATTTTGTTCGACGTAGAAGAAGAGCATGTTAGCACAGAGGTTGACATGGCTGTTATGATGGAATTACTCCTTGGATTGAATTCTAAATTTGAAGAACAGAAGAATTCTTTAGAAGAACATAGGAGAAGTATGGATCCTAAGTTTGAAGAACAGAAGAATTCTCTAGAAGAACAGAAGAATTCCCTAGAAGAACAGAAGAATTCTCTAGAAGAACATAAGAATTCCATTGTTGCCGCACAGAAAGGACACTGTCGAAGAGTTCAAGAATTCTCTAGAAGCGAAATTCGAAATAGTCGGTCAAAAACTAAATATGCACGAGGCACAATTCGAGAAGGTTGAACAAAATATCGAGCATCTGGCGAAGGAACTAGGGAGAGTAAAGAAACAGAAAGTCCGAGAAAATTCTACAGACTGCCCTAGAAGGAAAGAGATGCAACCGCCTGCTTTTGATGGCCAAACATCGTGGCGAATATACAGAAGACAATTTGAAGCAACTGCCATGACCAACAACTGGGACGACGGAGAAAAGTTGATTGCGCTAACGCTGGCACTGAGAGAAACAGCTGCGGAATTGCTGCAAACCATCACAGAAGATAAACAACTCAAACAGTTACAAATGGCTGGAAAGCGAACTCTCCCTGAGGCCCTATCATTTGCCCTGACGATGAAAGCTGTCGACCAAGCATCTCAAGGAACCCACCGCGTGAGAGAAGTGACAGCCGTGGAATGCTGCTGCCAACGAGCAGACGTCGTGGAGCGGAACAGTGCGCGTGCAGGACAAGTCCGTTGCTGGAACTGCAACAAAATAGGACATCTGCAGCGTCAGTGCTGGGCTCCACTTAAAGAACGCAGTTGTCCACAATGCGCTGCTGGGAGGCGTAACAAAGAAGCATGTAGCAGGGAAAACATATATACTGCAAGCAGCGTATCATCAAGTCAACAGGCGTGTATACGTGTAAGGACCAAAATCCAAGTCTCCCAGAGAAAACGAAGTAACAAGAGTCTTACAGTGGAAGCCCACATTGGCCAGAATAAATGCGTGGCCACCATTGACACCGGTGCCACCGCTTCCATTATAAGAAGGGATATCGCTCCTGATTCATGGCTGCACAATACCAGTAGCAACTGTCTGGAAACAGCAACAGGAGCTACGGCGAAGGTGTATGCGATCAATCTGGCAGGACTAACATTCGCCCACGTATTCCTAGTTTTCTTTTTTTTTTCTAGGGCGTTTGAGTGGAGATAAATTGTGTGCGACTCTACACATATTTGCCAGTCCAATTTAGGATTTTGTGCCGATAGGTTGTTATGTTGCTGTTATGGAAAACAAAAATTATGAATTACCTGCTACTAATTTTCTCTTCATTTTCAAACATCTTGTATTCTACCTGTAGCAAATTTCCATTCAATGAATACTGAGGGTGGAATTATGCCAATTTGCCTACAGACGGCTTATTTTTTAGGAAGTTATAGAAAGGACACAGTATATAGGTTAAACAGTATGTTCACTGCACAATATTTTCCTTATCTTTTTGTGACCTTGGTACAGTTATCCTTTGTGTGTGTTGGTATTATATCAGAAGTTGATAGCAACATCCGCCAATAAGTAAGAAAAGGGTGAAATATTGCAAAAGGGTGTAAGCAAATACAATACGATGGCAATCATTTACATGCATTTACTCATAGTAAAAAGTTTTGGGGTTAGCCAATCACGAACGCATACACTTTGTCTTTATGCATTACACAGCGTTTGTTAATCTGGGAGGGAGAAAAATTACTCGCAAAAATGTTTCAGGGTGTATTTAAATTTACATGAGGAAAAAATGACAGGCAGACTATCGTATGCATTCTTACTAGGTAAAATTAAATGCGATTTGGAATTTGAAACAAAGATCTTGAAATTTGATATAGATCTGCGCTATTTAATCTAATGAGACTTTGTTGTTGGTTTTTTGTACGACGGGTGGATTTCTTCGGCCTCAGTGGGAGTGATCCTTCTTGTCATAGATATTAACTGGTATATATCTAGCATTAACTTGTACATGCATGAGGGAATTTACTGTCGAATCATTTCTTATCTTAATTATGTATCCTCTATGTCTGAAGCGGTATATACACTGGTCAACAACTCACCAGGCATGTAAGAGTGTAAATGTAAATTCTGTTGGACATTGCATATGCACACATCATGCATGAGACTTCATTCATTCATTTTTACTTCAATTTTGAGGTGAAAGCACGTGCGGTGTTAACCGAGTCCTGTTGAATTTTTTGAGAAAATATGGCTCTGTGGATTTGTTTTTTTAAGAAAATACAATTCAAAATTTCAGAATTAAAATTAATTCTAAGTATTTTTGTTTAACCAACATCTTGGTTTAAGTACAATAAAAGTCAATTTGATTAATTGGTAAATTAAATATTCTGTTAATTAATAGAATAGTGGATTAGGGTAATTAATTTCATTCTGTGTTCTATTTTTTTTTTCCAAATTGTCCTTGTTTTTAACACAACCAATATTGTTGTACGAGCTATGCTGTGACTACAATCCAGTTTTGTGTGAACTTATTTATTCAGGGCGATGGCGATGGCAAAATAGTTAGCTCATTGGACTATCACGAGTCTGGGTTCGATTCCTGGCTGGGTCACCAACAATTTTTCAAATCGCCATCACTCTTTCGGCAGGCAATGGCAAACTCCCGAAAGTAAAATTGCCTACAAAAAAGCTTCTAAAGAGTGCCGTTCGGACTCGGCGATAAACCGTAGGCCCCACTCAGATGTGAAAAAAATGACAACATGAGCAACACAAATGAGTGTCAAGAAGCTATTCCATGGCCCATACCGGGCTGCCAGCGCCGCAGTGTTGATGCTGCACTTACTGACTTCAATTATCTAATCCCTAAAGGCAGAGATGACTCTATACCCAAAATTAATAACAATAAATTTAACAAGAAGTTCCCAGTTCATTTCGTACAACTAATTTAACTTAGAATTGTCCGATGAAGAAATTGGCAAGATATCGGCAAACGGTGTATCGAAATAATGTGCTTCACTTAGGCCAGTTAAACTCGAAACATTTAGCTCAACAAAGCAATGGGAAATTGAGTAAAAAACTAGCCTGAATATTTTACATAGATGGGAACCGTTCTGGAATGTAGTCAGAATAATTGAAAATTAAAACAAACATCTACATGGACTTCAAAACTGATCCAATTTTTATAACATAAATGACAAAAAGGCAAACGACCTTGATATTACTTTCAAAAAAAAAAATCCGTAAGCTAAGACGATCCAACAACAAATACATTGTTTATTGAAACAGTCCTGAATGTGAACAAAGTTAAATTCACTTCTTACTGAAGACAACCTAAAATTTAATATGGGCAATTCAAAAGTTAAATATCCGGGAGATTTGATTCCTTTAAAAAATTTTTTCTCACTTATTTGCCTTAGGCTGGAGATAAACTTTTTAACGATATTTCAAATGCATTTCTGAAAATCCAATACTTCTCCAATGCTTGGATAATAAGCAAGGTGGTACCTATTCTCAAAACATGAAAATCACCTAAGAGCGATCGATTATAAAAGGCAGAGAGTACTATCATCAGGTAAATATTTAATTAGAAGTACCAGACAAGAGACCTTTAATGAAAATTAAGAATCTTGTCGGAGACAGAACGTAGCTAAGGGGCATACTTACATTTATTTGTGGATAACAGACTTGAAATCAACCCATACAAATTAAATTAAACGCTCTTAACGGTAATTTCCAATCCATGGAAGAAGATAGCCGTCGATTACAACTGCATGCATTTTCGTCGATACGGCAACCATACTTCCCGCCATTGCGAAGTTTTCGTGTTACAAGATATTTCAAAAATGCAATGGATATGTATAAATACTGTTTACCAGTAGTCCTAAGGAGTTGGTTGCAACCGTGAAAAAACACTTGTTCAGAAGAAGGGGAGATTACTATCTGGACCAGCGGATTCGTTAATGTAAAGGTCTTTTAGTACTCATTCATATCATGGAAAATTCGACGCAGATAAGTGTAGGTCGAGACAAAGCACAATTTAGAAGTGTTTGGCTGATTGCAGGCAGACTGGCTGTATCCATAAAGCTGACATCTGGAAAGTCATTAATAAGCGTTGTGCGTAATTTGTTGGTCGTATTAAATTTCACTAAGCAAGGCGATGAAGCCTCTCCTGGCTCGCTTGAACTTTTTCGATTTACCTTCGTCGGGTTAATCTTGTGTGGTCAATGTAAGAGAAATTAGCTGATATGACACAGTTGTCCGACGACCGTATAAGGTATACCACATTAATAGTATACTTATCAAGTTGAAAGGTAAGAAAAAAGTTCAGGGTGCTATCGGTATGATAGTATACAGGAAAAGAATTCTATGTAGGCAATCAGACAGCGCATGAAAATTGTTGAAGGCCGAATTACTGTCCAGTTTTGAGCTTCTGTAAATAAAGCAGCAGTTCCCTGAATTCCGAAGTCATAATCACATAACATGTCAAACAAGATCGTGAAGTGAAGGTTTTTATTGTTGGTTTACCGTAAGGGTACACCCTTACAACAATATGAAACAGTGCTCTGGCAAAATTCACACTTTCACATTGGTTGTTACACACGCTCAGTCGTGACAGATATGAGAAAAACTTGAGCTACGGTGTGCGAGTCGAGACAAACACAAGGTTGCCTCTCTCAGCCCGCACCACACACGCGGTGGTTTTGTTTTCATTTTTTTTTTTTAAGCGGCGCGGTTTTTTTTTTCTCTTCCTTTTTTGCAATGAAATGACGAATCCAAACGAGCTGTGGCCGACAAGAAGAATGCATTTCAAGCGAGGACAAAATGCGATCGGAGCGACGATATCGAAAAAGCTCGACTGGCTCTTGAATACGAGCGCCTTAAAAAGATTGCAAAGAAAGTCCTGGCTCGAACTCGAAAGGCAGCAGCGGAAAACCTGTACCAGGAG
Organism: Volucella inflata; assembly: GCA_928272305.1. Classification (NCBI taxonomy): domain Eukaryota; kingdom Metazoa; phylum Arthropoda; class Insecta; order Diptera; family Syrphidae; genus Volucella; species Volucella inflata. Next base: position 36,912,583 of record OV743717.1, read on the forward strand.
TTGGAAGAAATATCCTCACTATTGGCCGATAGAAGACAAGCTATACAAGAAGTTCAAACGTCGTACAATACTAAAGTGCCAAATATTTTTAAGCTCGCTGCACAGAGGCGAAACAATTCGATGGAAATAACCTCGCCGAAATACATAAAAAATGCAGACGGTCGCTTATTAACAAACAGTTTCCACGTGATATCGTGCCAACAGCTGGTCTATTCGAGGAGGAAGTTTCATACTTTTCAATCGAAGAAATAAATATAGCAATCGGAAAAATGAGGCGGAGGAAAGCGGCGGGATCAGATAGCATTCCATCAGAGTTTTGGTCGAATATGGAGGGAATCGGCAGCGAATGGCAATAGAAACTTTTAAATAAATTAAGATGTGGACAACCTATGCCGAATCAATGGAGAAGTAGCTTCTTGGTTCCATTATACAAAGGAAAAGGCGACACTCAAGAATGCCACAACTATCGTTCAATCAAGCTGATGTCACACACGATGAAAATCGTCGAAAGAGTCTTAAACGAACGTCTTCGGCAAATAATAAAGCTCGATAATAGCCAGTGTGGATTTGTTGGAGGAAGATCGGCAGCGGACACTATCCTAAGCCAACGAATAATAACGGAAAAGCATTATTTAGGAAAAGGATTTACACTAGGTATTTATTGACCTTGAGAAAGCATTCGATTGAGAACCAAGAGATCTCATATGGGCCGCGCTGAGGTCTCAAAACGTACCGGAAACGTATGTTAGAATAATACAAGACCTGTACGGAAGCGTGAAAACTGCGGTTAAAAGCTCTGCTGTACTAACGTGAGAATTTCCAGTTAATGTCGGAGTGCAACAAGGAAGCGTATTTAGCCCTTTCCTCTTTAACGTAGTATTCGACTATCTTTTAAAAGACTGCATGCGCGAAGCAAACGTTACGCCAATTCTCTTCGTTGACGACGCAGTTATACTGAGCGAAAACGTCGAAGATTTGCAGAACGCCTTAGATTCATGGAAAATGCGCTAGAGAGAAACGGGTTCAAAATAAATCGTTCAAATATGGAGCATTTGACGTGCCCATTTGAGCATCCGTTGTGACCCGTTCCGGATATAATGTTAGACGGAATAGTTCTTCCGAAAAGCAGTATCTTTAAGTACTTAGGATCAATCGTTAGCATGGAAGCGAAATGTGACGACGACGTAAACCACACAGTTAGTGTGGGGTGGATGAAATAGTGGTAAAATTCGAGAATCTTTCGCGACCGGAAATTTATACTTAAATTGAAGGGGAACTTCTACACAACGGTTGTTAGACCAGCTCTTATATACTGTTCACAGTGCTGGACAATGTACGAAGCGTTTAAAAACAAAATGACGGCAGCGGAAATGAAAATGTTAAGGATGTCTAGTGGAGTCACAAACGCGATTGCATTAGATCTACGCGTATAAGAGGAAGTCTACATATAAAGAATTCGGTAACAGCTTGAGGCGAATAGAATAAGTTGGTATTGCCACGTTCAAAGAAGATCTGCGGACAATCCGGTCAAAAAGGCACTATCAACTACGGTCACTCCAACTGTAAGAAAACGAGGTCGGAAAAAGAATTCCTGGATTTCTCGGATAGCAAATGCGCAACAACGCCTGGGGCTAACCACTGAAGCGATCCAGAACCGAGCATTATGTAGACGCGTTCTGCGGTCTGCGACATTAGCCAACCCCATAAGCGGAGCAGCAGCGATGCAGTAAAAATGGGAAACTCGATAAGCATAAGCTTGTATAACGAAGATAGGGTTAATAAAAGGATAGGAAGAAGAAGAAGGGACTGTGGAAGTAGAGGGTCACTCTAACGACGAGTTTTCCGTTAATTTCAATTTTAATAAATGTGCGTTACAACGTTTGGGAAAAATCCGTCTCTTTATTTACTTTTGTTGTTTTGTTGTGTTTTTTTCTCAATTGAAAGTTTCGTGATTCCTTCAAAACTTAGCTGGCGTCAAAGTGCTGCCTGGTGGTTTTGTGAACCCACGACTGGAATTAGTGAAAATTGCTAAGTTATTTTTCGTTCTAGGCAACTTTGACAGTTACCAGAATTTAACATATCGATTAGTTTTCATTCGAGTTGTGCTAAATACGAGTAGTTCCTTTGACGGAACAAACATGGAACGGTTCCTTTCTTGAATGGAACTAGTTCTGGGAGCTATTAAGTTTCAACGATGCATCAGAATTAATAGAGGTTCATGTCGGCGGATTTGAGTAGTTGGACAGACATGTGCGAATAGATGGAATGATGCATATCCACAGAATTACGTACTTGAAGTTGGACAGATTGAATATTCAATGACAAATAAAAAAGTCTTGCTCCATTACATACATCGTTCAAATATTTGAACATTTTAGAAATAGTAAAAAGATAATAAAATAAGTTACATAGCAGAGGCAGACACGAAATGTCCCATTTTCATTCTTCTAGTTGGATTGGTAGTTCCAGTGTCATGACAGTTCCAATATTGCGTTAAAACCAATACCAACGCATACGTGAACGTCAACGCTAAGCTACATACATACGTGAACATGAACGAATGCAATAGACGCAGAAGGTACACGCGGTGCTGTCCTATTCAGTGTACAGACAATCAGCCGCCATGTTAATTAGAACAAAATAAAGATTTTGCGAAGTGAACTTGTTGTGTGTAAACTATCGGTGGTGTTAAGGTGGAGCATGTTGGTACTAGTTCCGACAACGGACATAGTTCAAGGAACTATGTAGGTCCAGAACGACTCAACTCTAGTTTTCATCGTCTGCCAGATGCAGTGGGAGCGAAAAGCTGTACACAGCATTAGTGGATGCAGATATTCAGTTTGACATCGAATAAAATAAGATTTTGTGTTCTTATTTTGTTTCGTAATTTAAAGGTTTATTTTTTAAGATAGATTGAATTAAAATATGAATTAAAATATAAACTGAGATATTTATTTTCTTAGATATTATTATTATTATTACAATATAAAATTAACATGAATTTAAAAAAAAAAACAAAATGGAAATATATTTCCTAACGCTTTTTCTCACTTCGCATGCATATTTAGACAAAGGTGTTATTGTTTCAGGCAAATCAATAATGTTGTTTACTTGATCGGCGTTGTCTGGTGTCTGCTTCTTTGGTGAAAGGTAGTTGTGTAGCACACAACATGCTCTCACCAGATCGATGAAACTGTCTACGTCTATTTCTATAGGACAATGGAAAATTCTGAATCGAGATGCAAGCGTACCAAAAGCCATCTAGATTTCTAAGCTACAGTTCAACACTTCCTGCGATATGCTTAAGCTTACACTTCTACCATATGCTCAATTTTTCAGTTCTAAGTCCGTGATATAAGCTGCAATTCTGCAGCACAACAAAGTCGGATGCTCTCCCATTATTGTTATGTCTATCAACAACAGCCAGTTAAATGATGATTGAAAATCCTTTATAATTGAAGAAATCGGATTCCGATTTCGGGGGAGCTTTTATCCGTATATGTTTTCATCAACAGAACCTAAAGTATGCGAAAAGTCCAAAAAAAACATCAAAATCCCTGGTAATTGCAGACCATTCCTTTTGTTTTTCTGGAGGCAAAAAAAAAAATGATTAAAACAATGCAAACAGTAAAAGAGACAACAAGCTACTTTTAGATATTCGGATTGCATTGCATGGCTTATAGCATTCAGTATCTCTGGTACAAATTAAAATATTGTCTTCCGGGAAATATGTGACAAAAACTGAATGAGCCGCCAGCAGCAATGTATCTTAAAGTTAGAGATGAAATCTAAAATTCTTAGACTCTAAAGTAACCCACCCAAAAGAAAGGTCTGGACAATAAGTTGGTGTTTTTTTTTTTGCAGAAGCAAGATAGCTGACTAGATTCAGTGGTAGCGGTTGCTCTTGGGGTCATTTTTTTCATTTGTACTCGTATACATTATATATGTATGCTTACTTTCAAGTTTTCTGTGATTTCGAAACTATAGTGAAATGGATGGGCCTCGCATGGTCCGTCGAACGAATTTAAATGTGTGAATATAAGCAAGATATGGTATACTTATTTAGCACGCAGTCCATAAGCTGCGTCTTGCCACTCGAGATCTTTGGAAGTCTTAATGGAATCATATGCTGATAATCCGACTTACAGCGTACTTGAGGATTTCTTACCTATTGGTGCCAGAACTTTAGAGGTAATAGGACAAGCAACTTCAATTCAACAATAAAGCAAATATTAAAACTTAAAGGAAACTGCATTTCCTCCGTTCAAACTAACGTCAAGAGGATGGAATATATTTATTTGAGCTGCTCCTCAAAGAAGGAATGCGACCAGTGGAATTTCTGTCTTATCGAATAGCTCTTATAAGATTTCTCTATTCAGAAAGAAAATTCTTTAGTTCTTTGAGGAATTTAATAGGATTTTTGTTTGTTTTGTTTTTGTTGTTTCTCAAGAGGACATTTTTGTACACGTTTCGCGACTTAGAAAGCTAAAAAACTGCTCAATTGCCGCCAGGAATCTCAACGGTGATAATATCATTCATGAGAAAACTCAGAAAATAAAGCCATTGTAATGCAGCGTCAGCTTCGGACGACGCTAAGACAGGAAACGAAAATTAGCTAGTTGGGGTCGATATCTGCAGTTCTGGATAGTAAAACAGAAATTCAGAGGAAAACAATATGAATCAAGTGGCATCCCGGAAAGGACAATGTTTCCTTTAAAATTTGTATCAATAAAAACGAAGGACGACGAAAAGAACGATTTAATAGAATTTGCAGATATTTATTAGCTTTATGCCGGAGATTTGGAAATTAAGTTAATCGTAACACAGCGATCTCTCATTAACCATTTTTTTGAGCATTGCAAAGTTGTATAACCGACTTAAATTCCCAATGGCATAGAAATTCGTTGCTGGCTTAATTTCACCAAGCTGTTGTGGGTTAAAAACCATGGTTTGTACGAAACATAAAAAATACTTAGGATGCAGTATACATTCAAGCTATCGACAAGAAAATCATATCAAATCAACAAAACTTTGTTATCAGAAATTATAGTCGCAATACATTTGCAGAACAAATATTGTCACACATAGTGGTGCACATCCATACATCCATACATGCGAACTACATTTGTGGCGAATAAAAGGGCTGGAGCTTACTTTACTTACTTACTTTAAGTGGCGCTACAGCCCGGGGTGAACCTGGGCCTCAGTCAACAAGCTTCTTCAGCTAGCTCGATTCGTGGCAAGTTGCCTCCAGTTTCGCACGCTGACGTCCCCTCCACTTCCGTGCGCCACCTGAGTCTGGGCCTTCCTCTACTGCGGAGCGGATTCAAAGTCTTTCCGGACCGGAGCATTGGTGTCAATACGCTCTACATGACCCAGCCATCTCAGTCCTTGGATCTTCATTATTCTGGCTAGGCCCATACAGTTCGTCGTTGTATCTCCTCCTCCACTCACCGTCAATGCAGACGGGACCGAAGATCGCCCGAAGAATTTTCCCCTCGAAGCAACCAAGAACACCCTCATCCATTTTTGATAATGTCCATGCCTCTGCGCCAAAGAGCAGGACCGGGATTATAAAGGTCTTATAAAGGGTTACTTTCATTGTCCGAGAGAGCGCTTTGCTACTCAATTGCCTTCTTATCCCAAAGAAACAGCGGTTGGCAAGAGTTATTCTTCGCTTGATCTCGGCGCTGGTGTCGTTGTCTGTATTCATAGCAGAGCCTAGGTAGACAAAGTCCTTAACTACCTCAAAGTTATATCTGTTGAGGGCGACGTTCTGCCCGAGACGTCGGTGTTGGTTGTCCTTTGTGCTTCACAGCATATACTTAGTGTTGCCCTCATTGACCGCTAAACCCATTTTCGCCGCTTCCGTCTCAATACTCGCGAAAGCGCCACTGACATAACGCTGCTTTCTCTCGATTATGTCAATATCGTCGGCGTATGAGAGTTGGACAGACTTTTGAAAGATAGTGCCTCTTGTGTTTGCTCGTGAGTTTCGCACTATTCTTTCAAGTACAATGTTGAAAAAATCGCATGACAGCGCATCGCCTTGTCTAAATCCTTTCTGGATGCCGAAACTAGACATCGCTCATTATAGCTCGTCTCTATAGATGCTGTTATACACGGGCTTAAAATCGATGAATAGGTGGTGTGTACCGATCTGAAGCTCATGGGTCTTCTTCAAGATCTGCCGTAGTGTGAATATTTGGTCGATGTTGGACTTTCCTGTCCTGAAGTCACACTGATGTGGACCTATCAAGTTGTTGACGAACGGCTTCAGGCGTTCACACAATACGGTGGATAAGATCTTATATGCGATGTTAAGGAGGCTAATGCCTCTGTAGTTGGCGCAGTTCAGAGGGTATCCTTTCTTGGCTGGAGCTAAAAAATTGTATTATATTGTATCAAGCACACATATCATCAAGATGACTTCTTCAAAAAGATTCTTATACAAATCTTGGATAATTTTGGTACGTTCTGGAGTTCTTGCAAATGTTTGACGAGCGCATTGACTAGCCAAGAGAAATAAAGGTCACCGATCTTAAGGTGAAAACTCCAGAGGTTTCGAGAAGAAAAATACTTTATCCTATCTGGATACCCAGGTGTAAACATTTTTGAGTTCTGCGCTCATTTCATCGACTACAAGGACAACAAACTCTATAAAAAATTCTTTTGCAGTGAAAGCATCAGGAAAAGATAACTTGCAGCTTTCATCGATGAAAGGGAATAATGCTAATTTCGCTTTTTCACAAAGATATCCCATAATATTGCCCTCTCTCTATATCTACGGTATTCACATGGTAGTGCTGCATAGTATTCAGCAACAGATGATAGTAACTCTTCGAGCTAAATACTTGATTCTGCATCTTAAGTTCAATGTCGAGGCCTTTATCCATAAGTGTTTAAACAGCTCTCCCGTCATAAAAAGTCAATAATGTTCGTCCGGTTTGAGCTTCTGGTAATGGCAAAATCATCAGGTTCTACATCGCTATTATCTATATGCTTCTATACGAAATCTGTGCACTTAAACTCTTTACTGGTTGGAGTACACCAGCATTTCTTGCAGGATCGAAATATTTTACTGCTAATCGAGGGATCTGCCCAAACCTGTACAGCCACTGTGCAATTCATTTCCAAGGGGTTGCAAGAACATACATTGAATATGGTTCTCTGAAAAATCTCCGGGGCCGAATTTATATCGAACAATAATCTCTTGTGTCGATAAACTCCGTTCAAAATTATTAAAGTTGTAATCTCATGACTGGGTTCATCCAATTGCAGTTGGTAATAAGCTTTCTTAAGGTCCAGAACGGAGAAATTTTTGGCTTCTCTCAACACTACCATTACGGAGTCAAAAGTCGGCAGAGGGTAGACTTCCCTTTAAAAGTTGCCGCGTTCGCACGTCTCATGTCCATGGACAAGAAAATTTTCCCATTTTACTTGAACACTACAACAACTGGAGATATCCAACGAGTTGGTTCAAACACAGTGTATGATGTCTTGGGCCATCGCCTCGTTTGGTTTTGCTTCAACTTCGTCCTTAAGAGCGGATGGTATCCGACTCAAAGGCTGCTGTACTGGTTTTACGTATTCCTCAATAGACAGCGATGGCGATGGCGCGATAGTTAGCTCATTGGACTATCACGCAGACAGTCTGGGTTCGATTCCTGGCTGGGTCACCATCAATTTTTCAAATCGCCATCATCCTTTCGGCGGGCAATGGCAAACTCCCGAAAGTTAAAAATTGCATACGAAAAAGCTTCTAAGGAGTGCCGTTCGGACTCGGCGATAAACCATAGGTCCCGCTCAGATGTGACAAAAATGAAAACATAAGCAACACAAATGAATGTCAAGAAGCTAAGCCATGGCTCATACCGGGCAGCCAGCGCCACAATGTTTTTTGCTTTTTTTGTTGTTTCAATAGACAGCTAGATTTTGAAACCCCTGATTTTTGTAAATGCTTAAAATCTTGGACTTGATTTATTCCAATTCTAAGCTCCAGAACATTGAGTTTAATGGCAGTAATCTTGCCCAATAATGATTACCTAGCATTTTCTATAACATAAAAAACCCGAAATTAGTTTTCTGATTTGGATATATATTTAGCGTCAATTTTGAACCTCCGATCAAGCAGTCTATGTGTTCACTCACATTGTTTATTGGGAACTTCCGTCAATTATTTTAAAACAGTCATGCTCTTGTGATTTGTTCATCCCTTTTTAGGAACAATGGATTTAAGAAGGTTCCAACCGTTGTCTGTCTGCCCTTCCATAATCTCCCAAATCGCTTACTACATCTGCACCATTCGGTGTCTATGAACTTACTTCACTTTTAGACCTGACTTTATTGATATTTGCGGATGATTTAATGAGGCTTTCCCCTTCGTCCAGTATTATTGAGCGAAAAAGATTTCTTGCGAATCTGTAGGTTCTCTTAGGAGAGAAATACTCGGTTAACTTTTCAATTAGGATCATAAAATATCCTCTCCTGGCTTAATTAAAGCACCCAGAGTTTCATAAATAACCCCTTGCAGTTGGGTTCCTCCCAGGTATAAAAGCTTGTTTCTCCTTTTCAAAGGATTTCTTCTGCTCTAAGATAAATGGTAAAGCCTCGAATCCATTTCTTCCATTCCGCCGAATTAACGACTTATCTATGACGTCGCATAGAAATGGTGTTATACCCGTCCCACTCATTCTACAATCAATATTTTCCCTACTCTATTCAGATAGAGAGGACTTATTTCAGAACTGATACAAATTATAGCCGTCCGTTATATCTTAATCTTTTTTCCCAATTTTTTTATTTTCCATCGAATGTAAGTTTGGTGTCTAGAAATACTGAATGGGAAGAGTGTAAAAATGTTGAAGACCTAAAATAAAAAATACATTTTGGAAAAAAATACATTTTATTTTCTTAAAGACCAAGTTCTACATATTCGAGTGGGTTTTCGCATTTGTAACCAATGATACAAAAATAAATGTTCAACATCTGCTTTGCTACAATTTTGAACCGTTGAAATACTAGTAACTTGTATTTTCGTTTATTCCCATTGCCTATTGATCATTTGGTGACCTTATTTTGAAGTGATCGGTACTGATGACATAAAGTTTTACTAAAATGAGAAATTATAGCAATGCTCAAGAGTCAGTTACAAGGCTAAAGAAAAGAAGAAAAATTCCAAAAACGTTTTGTCAGGAAATCTCTGGTTTAAAAAGCAAAAACACTAGACTTTCGATGACTGGTGACGGGTAATACTCAATTTGTGATTTTTTGGTTGTTTTTCTATGGCAATCCTGTTTTTTTTTTTACTAAATTTGTCACATGGGCGTTTCTGGTACTGGACAAGCTCTTCAGGTCCTATTTAACTTCTACACGTCAAATAAATGGCTAAGCGGTTGTTTGACAAATTGAGGAAGTATAACACTTAATGGTATCGGTCCAGCGGCTAATATTGATTATATTGTCAAGAAAGAACAGTACCTAAATATATTGCAGGAGAAATCGCTGGTTGCTTTTGACAGGATGGAAATTTTTCAACAAAAAAATTCCAAACATTTCGCGAAAGAAGTGAAAATTTGGATAAGTTGTCAAAAAGAGTCCGGATATGAATCTCATTAAAAAACTTCTGGGGTAATTTGAAAAGGCAACTTGTAAGTTATCATGATGAGTCATGTTGGACCTGTGCAGGAAGAATTTATGTAATTTCAGCGGAAACCGTCCGTAAAAAAGTGTAAATGAATGTGGACAGATTCTACCTACCTTAAATACCTACATCTTCTTCTTCTTATCCTTTTATTAACCCTTTCCTTGTTATACGAACTTATGCGTACCGAGTTTCCCATTTTTACTGCATCGCTGCTGCTCCACTTATGGGGTTGGCTAATGTCGCAGACCGCAGAACGCGTCTACATAATGCTCGGTTCTGGATCGCTTCAGTGGTTAGCCCCAGGCGTTGTTGCGCATTTGCCATCTGAGAAATCCAGGAATTCTTTTTCCGACCTCGATTTCTTACAGTTGGAGTGACCGTAGTTGATAGTGCCTTTTTAACCGGATTTTCCGCAGGTCTTCTTTGAACATGGCAATACCAGCTTATTCTATTCGCCTCAAGCTTTTCGGTTACCGAATTCTTTATATGTAGACTTCCTCTTATACGCGTAGATCTAATGCAATCGCGTTTGTGACTCCACTAGACATCCTTAACATTTTCATTTCCGCTGCCGTCATTTTGTTTTTAAACGCTTCGTACATTGTCCAGCACTGTGAACAGTATATAAGAGCTGGTCTAACAACCGTTGTGTAGAAGTTCCCCTTCAATTTAAGTATAAATTTCCGGTCCCGAAAGATTCCCGAATTTTACCACTATTTCATCCATCCCACACTCACTGTGTGGTTTACGTCGTCGTCACATTTCGCTTCCATGCTAACGATTGATCCTAAGTACTTAAAGATACTGCTTTTCGGAAGAACTATTCCGTCTAACATTATATCCGGAACAGGTCACAAAGGATGCTCAAATGGGCACGTCAAATGCTCCATATTTGAACGATTTATTTTGAACCGTTTCTCTCTAGCGCATTTTTTCATGAATCTAAGGCGTTCTACAAATCTTCGACGTTTTCGCTCAGTATAACTGCTCGTCAGCGAAGAGAATTTGCGTAACGTTTGCTTCGCGCATGCAGTCTCTTAAAAGATGGTCGAATACTACGTTAAAGAGGAAAGGGCTAAGTACGCTTCCCTGATGCACTCCGACATTAACTGGAAATTCTCACGTTAGTACAGCAGAGCTTTTAACCGCAGTTTTCACGCTTCCGTACAGGTCTTGTATTATTCTAACATACGTTTCCGGTACGTTTTGAGACCTCAGCGCGGCCCATACGAGATCTCTAGGTTCTCAATCGAATGCTTTCTCAAGGTCAATAAATACCTAGTCTAAATCCTTTTCCTAAATAATGCTTTTCCGTTATTATTCGTTGGCTTAGGATAATGTCCGCCGACGATCTTCCTCCAACAAATCCACACTGGCTATTATCGAGCTTTATTATTTGCCGAAGACGTTCGTTTAAGACTCTTTCGACGATTTTCATCGTGTGTGACATCAGCTTGATTGAACGATAGTCGCCTTTTCCTTTGTATAATGGAACCAAGAAGCTACTTCTCCATTGATTCGGCATAGGTTGTCCACATTTTAATTTATTTAAAAGTTTCGATAGCCATTCGCTGCCGATTCCCTCCATATTCGACCAAAACTCTGATGGAATGCTATCTGATCCCGCCGCTTTCCTCCACTTCATTTTTCCGATTGCTATATTTATTTCTTCGATTGAAAAGTATGAAACTTCCTCCTCGAATAGACCAGCTGTCGGCACGATATCACGTGGAAACTGCATTTTTTATGTATTTCGGCGAGGTTATTTCCATCGAATTGTTTCGCCTCTGTGCAGCGAGCTTAAAAATATTTAGCACTTTAGTATTCTACCACGTTTGAACTTCTTGTATAGCTTGTCTTCTATCGGCCAATCGTGAGGTTATTTCTTCCAACTCCTGGTACAGGTTTTCCGCTGCTGCCTTTCGAGTTCGAGCCAGGACTTTCTTTGCGATCTTTTTAAGGCGCTCGTATTCAAGAGCCAGTCGAGCTTTTTCGATATCGTCGCTCCGATCGCATTTTGTCCTCGCTTGAAATGCATTCTTCTTGTCGGCCACAGCTCGTTTGGTTTCGTCATTTCACCACCATGTTTCTTTGCCGACGTGATGGTATTTCGATATAGTACCCAGATGGGACTTTGCGAGTTTGATGCATTCGTCGTGTATGCTGTTCCACATTTCTTGCGGGCTAAGTGAGTCTGCTATACCATTTATATTTTGAAGTACTTCTTTAGCCAGCGCGATAAATCTTGCGCTTCGTTCCTTCGATAGATTATACCACCGGATTTTTGGCTTTCCAAACGATGCCCGTGTTTTCGGTGGTTCCGCTGTGAAAAATTCTATAATGAGCCGACGGTGTTGGCTTACCAGCGATTCTCCAAGTATGACTTTACAGTCCTTAACACGGTTTCTCATCGATATTTTGCAGATGTGGTTATCTATTTGCGTTTCGTGGCCTCCGCTGCTATAAGTGATAAGATGTCGTTGATGTTTAATAAACATTGTATTTAAGACGGTTAAGCCGTAAGCCCTACACGCTACAAGGATATCTTCGCCAGCTGAATTTCTGTTTCCAAATCCTCATAATCAACATTTGTTTCTCCGACGTGGCCATTTAAATCTCCGCCTACTAAGAGCATCTCATCGATAGCATCTCATTACCGAACTCTGACCGATTGGTCGCATCCATTTTGCGGAGCGTACGCGCTAACAATGTTCCACGTTTCATTATGTATGACGAGTTTTACACTCATTAAGCGGTCGCTTATTTTCAGAATATCAACGATATTGCTTAGAAGATCCGCTGCAACAACGATACCAACACCGTTTCGTCCATTGACCGTTCCATGGTAGAACATCTTAAATGCCTTAGTTTTTAAATAGTTTTTAAAAAAGTTCTAAACTTTTGGAGGTCATCGATCCGAGGTTCCAACTTGCAAACCGAAGTTTAGGAAAATATTTTGGAAACTTCATTTTGCCCGCCCCCGGAATCCGTCGGGCTCTGACACAAGCACTTCTGCTTGCTCTGGGCCCAGCGGGGTAGTGCTATTAATTGCGATCATTTCCATGAAGTGTATCTAAAGTTTGAGTGGTTTGACACTTGTATGCTCATTTCGAATTGATTGACTGTTCTTTTACCCCACCGGTAGTCTCCAGACGCGGGAACCCACTGATTGCATACAAACTTGAGAGAAAGTTTTAAGGTGTTAAAGTGTCACTGGCTCATTTTTGGTGTTCATCCGCTCCATATCACCCAGCCATCTTAGTCATTGGATCTTCACTCTTCTGGCTAGGTCGAAGTATCGTTGTATCTCCTTCCCCACCCACCGTCAATGCAGAAGAATTTTCTTCTTGAAACAGCCAAGAGCATTCTCATCCATTTTTGATAATGTCCATGTCTCTGTTCCATAGAGCAGGACTGGCATTATTAAGGTCTTTTATAAGGTAACTTTTTTTTCGGGAGAGCGCTTTACTAGTCTGACTTGCCTTCTTATCTGAAAGAAGCAGCGATTGGCAAGAGTTATTCTTCGTTTGATCTCAGTGTTGGTGTCGTTGTCTGAATTCATAGCGGAGACTAGGTAGACAAAGCCCTCAACTACTTCGAAGTTATACTTGTCAAGGGTGACGTTCTGTCCGAGACGTTGGTGTTCAGTGTCCTTTTTGCTTGGCAGCATATTTCCTAGACTTGCCCTCATTGACCGTTCAACCAATTTTCGCCGCTTCCGTCTCAATATTTGCAAAGGCGCCCTGATATCACTCTGCTTTCTGCGAGTAATTGGACGGACTTTTGAAAGATTGTGCCTCTTGTGTTGGCGCGTGAGTTTTGCACTATTGTTTACCGACCGTGATGGAACATCGTGCATTCTCCATCGTCATCCTGCATAGACGGACAAGTTTGGCAGGCATGCCAAAACTAGACATTGCTCTGTATAGCTCGGGTCTATATAGTTTTCTCCAAGATTTTCCGTTGTGTAAATATTTGGTCGATAGTGGATTTTTCTGGCCTGAAGTCACATTGATATGGAACTATCTTGTTGTTGACTTCAAACGGCTTCAAATGTTCACACAATACGGCAGATAAGATCTCTACGCGATGTTAAGAAGACTGATGCCTAGCGTTGTTCAAAGGCTGTCCTTTATTGAGTACCGGACAAACAATGCTGAGGTTCCATTCATCGGGCATACTTCGTCCGACCATTTTTTAGAGATGAGTTGTTGTATGCTCCTTACCAAGTCATCGCCTACTGATTTGAAGAGCTCGGTGGTCAGGCTGCCCGCTCCAGCAGCTTTGCTTGATTTCAGCTTAGATATTGCTATCTTCACTTCATCCAGGTCGGGTGGACGGAATTGTTGGTCATCCCCGTCCAGGTTGAAAGGTTCATTCTGCCTGACAGCAGTATTCGTCTCGTCTTCGCCGTTATACAGTCAACAGAAATTATCTTTCCTTATTCTCAGCATCGACTGCGATTCTACTACGATGTTTCCTTGTTCGTCTCTATAGGCTTCGGTTCGTGGTTTGTGTCCGTGGCATGTTTTTTTTACCTTTTGGTAAATCTTTCGAATCTCAATGCTGGAGTAGCATCTCTCAATTTCCTCGATCGCGCGCTTCTCATTCTCTTTCTTTATCCTCTTGAGAAGCCGGTATTCGTCTCTCCTCTTCTGTTCATAGAGCTCGTGAGCAGCTCTAGTCTTTTTTTGCAGTGCCGCATTACTTATTTACATAAGCAAATATTTTTTCATATCTTTCTTACCACATAATAATGGCGTTTCGTGCAATATCACCGAATCTAGAAACTGCAGCTCATCATAATAATAAAGATGGGATTGGTACGTCTCTTCCGCTCGGGAAGATCTTTCTTCAGATCTTTCACGGCCCTTTTACCTACAAGACAATTTTCAATAACTGAAGTGGACTCCAGTGCTCCATTTAGAAATTATTATCGAAATTTGGAAGAACCTCGCCCATCAAAGCTTATGTTGCTTTGTCACACGCGTGTTACACTTAGAGCTGGTGAAGTATCTAGCAAAAGGTCAATTTTAAAATCTTTGAAAGAATTTTTTGGTCGCCGCGTATTATCCGAAACAATATACAGCGATAACGGATTAAACTTTGAGGGTTAAATAATTTATTGCACAATATTTACAAATTCTTTATGCATCATGAAAACAACAATACAATCATCAATTTGTGCGCGATCTGATGGCATCAATTGGAAAACTTTACCCCCAAAGCTAAAACACATGGGTGGTTTGTACGAAGTTGCGGTTTCACATGAGAAAACTTTTTCGCATATACTCTCCTATTAACGACGGCATTAAGCCGTTTTTAATGGACGACGCCTGACCCCTGAGGATTATCTCAAACGAGGGCAGTTTACGGCTATCGTGTAGAAGAACAGATGACAACTGTTCAAAACAAAAAAGAGCATAAGAGCAAGGCGGCAGGACGACGTCACGACAACATAACAACAATGGATATTTCCAACGTCCGAGTAGCGGTGGTTGTGATCGTCTGAATACCTCCAAAGTCTGCAAAAGTGCAATGAATGAATATCTTAATTAATAAGGTTGTGCATGGATAGTCTTGTTGTATTAAAGGACGTCAAGCTTCCACTTCCACTGGAACATAACTCGAATTAATAGTATTTCATCTACTTATTCGCATAATGTTTTCAATAACTATTGTATGTCAACTTTTCTAAATAAACTTTTGAAGACAACCTGTTTGGACTGGCTCCCTTCATTTTTTTACCTCCCCAATTTATTATACGGCCTCTCTCTCTAAGTTTTTTAAGCCTCCTCTTTGAAAAGAAATCTTACAAAAAGTGACACATTTTTACCCAGCCATGACAAACTGGACAAAAAGAAAATTAAAAACTGTGATTGGAATCCAGTCCTTACTGCAGGGCAATGAATCAGCTCTTCTGCTACCATGCTCACGGTACTTTATGCAATATCTTAGATGAAATTCATTGTGGCAGCTGAGCCAAACGACTTACAGGAGGAGATGACTTTGCGGGGAGCTCACTTCCCTGATCAACATCGTTTGCCCTACCCGGAGATAATGAAGGCCCCCTTACGCTAACTTTGAAGTAATAAGTATCCTCAAGATTGCATACTAGATCTAATCGGTCATATTGTGTGAACATTTGAAACCCTTCTTCAACAACCTGGCTCCTAACTCCAAATCGATACCCACCATCTTTTTATCGATCTTAAGGACGCATATGACATCATTTTTACTTATAGAACCATATCTAATGTTGGCATCATTACCAAACTCATCTATTTCTGCAGACTGATGATTGAGAACGCTTGCTGCTGCATCAAGGCCGGTAACAGCCTTACGGAGAGTAAAACTGAGTATATGACTTCAACAAGAAACAAAACACAAAATTATCGAATTGAAAAGAACGCCATAGTCGGCAGATGTAATTTGTCTACTCATACATTGTCTACATTGACTTTGCTCTTAATTTTCCTAACAACACCTCAGTAGACATAAAAGAGAAATATCACTCACGTCAATCGGCGTTCCTGTAGACTAAGAAGACAAAGCATTAGTAAGAGTCCACTCCGAAAAATTGAGCTGACTCTATATAAAACACTTAACATCCGAGTCCAATTTTATGGTGCTAGAACATTGGTTCTATGAAAAGCGGATACAAATTTGTAGTTCTTCATATTTTTTCTTGTTTAAAGTTATTCGTTATACTGGCGCAGCTTGCACAAATACTTGTTACCTTACTACTGAAATTACAATTAATCTAAAAGGGTTTTGTATATTTGTAAGTAAAGGTTTCGTTTGCAGGGGATCAACAGATGATTTGTCAGCATCTAAGATTTGTTGTTGCTTCGTAACTACTTGATTTTTTTTTCATGGCCGGGCATGTAGCTAAGCGATAAAAATTTCAACTTCGGGGAAGGTTAAACCGAAGCCGTTCGAAGATGTAAGAACTGCCGTTGGTCCAGACGGAATCCGACGCCATCTCTTTTCCAAGGTCTTGGACTTAGTACTGGAAATCCTTAAAAAGCTAAGTGGATTTCTAAGCTCAGGATATAATGAAAAAAAGTACAGTCTAGGGAAAGAGTGCGCAGTCGTGTTTCGCTTTTTATTTTAAAAAAATTATAAATAATAATCAAAAATAAAAAATAATGGAATTAAACTCTTGTTTTTTTTTAACACCGACTTAAATTTTTTCTGTAAGCAAAATTATTTGCTGTCACCCTCGACAGATATATGTAACTTTGAGGTAATTAAGAACTTTGTCTACTAAGGCTCCACTATAAATACAGGCAACGACACCAGCGCTAACATCGAGCGAAGAATAACTCTTGCCGACCGCTGTTTCTTTGGGCTAAGAAGGCAATTGAGTTACAAAGCCCTCTCTCGGACAACAAAAGTCACCCTTTATAATACCTTAATAGTCCCGGTAATGCTTTATGGCGCAGAGGCATGGACATTATCAAAAATGGATGAGGGTGTTCTTGGTTACTTCGTGAGAAAAATTCTTCGGGCGATCTTCGGTCACGTCTGTCTTGAAGGTGAATGGAGGAGGAGATACAACAATGAACCTTACCCGCGGGGTAAGGGTTCGCAACTTGACTTGGTATTTTGATAAAACTCATGAAATATCGAAAAAAATAATATATATTTTAGTACAATTTTTTTCTCTAAATAAAGGGCCGCTAAATAATAAGCCTTTTTTGTTTGTATCTATTGTAATTATTTCAGAATTTCAGCTTGCGCACTCTTACCCCAAATGTCTCTTTGTGATATATTTACAAATCAAATTTTTAATCAAGAACCGTGTGGCTTATGGCTGTCCGAAATGTTTCGTTATTAAAGCTGATAATTTTAAGCAATTTATTGTATCTCTGTTCAGAATTTCATGCAGTCTCTCTATGTCGAAGTTGCTGGTTTTAAGAGCAGTGGTCGTTTTGTAAAACAAGCAATATGCATGTATCACGGTGCTGTAGATTTTTTTGGGTTAACTCTTTTATTGCATTTAAAACAATTATATAGGATTACGGAAAAACCCTTCGAATGAAAATGAAGCATCGGAAAGGTCCATCAGCGGTTCAGAAGCAAAGGAATTAATATCATACCTTTTTATATACTTTGACGACGAAATTTTGCAGAAAATGTACACTGAGACTAATTTATATGCTTAACAACCTAATGGAGTGGAACTTAAGTGCAATGTTATCGAAATCAAAGTTTTATTGGTGTTTTTCTGTACTTCGCTTCAGTCAAAATACCTGTATGACGAATTGCATGGTGGTCAAAATTTAGACTGCCAGCAGTCGCCGATTTAATGGCTCGGAATAGAATTAAAAAAATTAAATCAAAAATTTTATTTTAATGACAACTAAACGAAACCCTAGGAGAGTGCGAATAATTATGACAAGTTATATATAGTAAAATCCATCCGTTACTTCGAATATTAAAAAAAATGCAATGAATTGTAACTAGAGGAGTATCAAAGCATTGTTGATCAAATGATTTCGTTTAAAGGAATGTTGTCTTAACAAAATATTTTTATATTTTATACCCAAATAAAAACCTTTATGCTGCAAGTCACACAGCTTGGAGTAATATCTTTCAAAAACCCACATAAGTGGGGCTTTAAAATGTTTTCAAGGGCATATCAGGTTTGATATACGATTTCTGTCTTTGCATTTGTGAAGGAACTTGTGATTCTTTTGGACTTGGACTATCTTCGTATATTATCCTTCATTAGACCCGCGCTATGTGCAAACATTTTAATAATCCCTTGTGCGCGCAAATTATAAAAAAAAAGGCTCCCGAAAAGTAAACCTTCCAAATATTTTGTAATTACTGGTTCACGCTGGTAAGCCTGATTGATTGATTCAAAAGAAAAAGGTGTTTTCGGAACGATTCACCAAAAGGGGTGTTCTTGGTTACATCGTGAGAAAAATTCTTCGGGCGATCTTCGGTCACGTCTGTCTTGAAGGAGAATGGAGGAGGAGATACAACAATGAACCTTACCCGCGGGGTAAGGGTTCGCAACTTGACTTGGTATTTTGATAAAACTCATGAAATATCGAAAAAAATAATATATATTTTAGTACAATTTTTTTCTCTAAATAAAGGGCCGCTAAATAATAAGCCTTTTTTGTTTGTATCTATTGTAATTATTTCAGAATTTCAGCTTGCGCACTCTTACCCCAAATGTCTCTTTGTGATATATTTACAAATCAAATTTTTAATCAAGAACCGTGTGGCTTATGGCTGTCCGAAATGTTTCGTTATTAAAGCTGATAATTTTAAGCAATTTATTGTATCTCTGTTCAGAATTTCATGCAGTCTCTCTATGTCGAAGTTGCTGGTTTTAAGAGCAGTGGTCGTTTTGTAAAACAAGCAATATGCATGTATCACGGTGCTGTAGATTTTTTTGGGTTAACTCTTTTATTGCATTTAAAACAATTATATAGGATTACGGAAAAACCCTTCGAATGAAAATGAAGCATCGGAAAGGTCCATCAGCGGTTCAGAAGCAAAGGAATTAATATCATACCTTTTTATATACTTCGACGACGAAATTTTGCAGAAAATGTACACTGAGACTAATTTATATGCTTAACAACCTAATGGAGTGGAACTTAAGTGCAATGTTATCGAAATCAAAGTTTTATTGGTGTTTTTCTGTACTTCGCTTCAGTCAAAATACCTGTATGACGAATTGCATGGTGGTCAAAATTTAGACTGCCAGCAGTCGCCGATTTAATGGCTCGGAATAGAATTAAAAAAATTAAATCAAAAATTTTATTTTAATGACAACTAAACGAAACCCTAGGAGAGTGCGAATAATTATGACAAGTTATATATAGTAAAATCCATCCGTTACTTCGAATATTAAAAAAAATGCAATGAATTGTAACTAGAGGAGTATCAAAGCATTGTTGATCAAATGATTTCGTTTAAAGGAATGTTGTCTTAACAAAATATTTTTATATTTTATACCCAAATAAAAACCTTTATGCTGCAAGTCACACAGCTTGGAGTAATATCTTTCAAAAACCCACATAAGTGGGGCTTTAAAATGTTTTCAAGGGCATATCAGGTTTGATATACGATTTCTGTCTTTGCATTTGTGAAGGAACTTGTGATTCTTTTGGACTTGGACTATCTTCGTATATTATCCTTCATTAGACCCGCGCTATGTGCAAACATTTTAATAATCCCTTGTGCGCGCAAATTATAAAAAAAAAGGCTCCCGAAAAGTAAACCTTCCAAATATTTTGTAATTACTGGTTCACGCTGGTAAGCCTGATTGATTGATTCAAAAGAAAAAGGTGTTTTCGGAACGATTCACCAAAAATGCCTTAAGAATTGTGTGCTGAAAAATGAAAAGGAATTTGCTAAACAAGGTCGAGCATAAAAGTGGAGACCTAGAAAAATTCGATCGGCTGATATAAATACAAAAGTGTCCAATTGATATCAAATTATATTGGAGATATGTCATTGAATGCACTTGTTGATGCCGAAAGGAAAAGAAAATATTCAAGTTGCACGTCCCGCTATTGTACAGTGCTGCAATAAGAATCTGCGAAAAAGAGCTGACAAGCTTAGAAACAGTATTTTACGCTTCTAAGTACATACATAACAGGGAGTCGTGTTAAAAACATAAAAGCAACGTGGGATATTAATACCATGGCTTAAAATAAGAAAAACTAAGGACATAAAAGTTAAGAAATCTTTCCTGAGTATTAATTGTGAAAACCAAAAATAAGCTTTTCACGAGTATTTGTTGTTAAAACAACATAACAACATAATATTTGTAAGAAGAACGACGTTTTGAGACTTTTTATAAGTGTTAACATTTAAAAAAAGATTTATCTCGCTAGTGTTCACCGTAAGAACAACGCGTAAAACTGTTTCGCGAGTTTTAACAGTAAGAAAAAGCTTGGAAATCTGTGACGCTAGTATATCCAAGAACAGTTCGTCGTGAATAGAAATAGACAGTGTCAAGCGAATTACTGTGTATCACTAGTAGACTGTAAAAGGTATAATGAGAATAATACAAGTCATCCGAAATCGCTAATTAATCTGAACTTCGTCTCAAATACGGAAGATAATAATTCTACTCTTGTGAGTACAGTTTTCATACATTCATAACAATTTACTAAATTTAAAAAATATTATACTACTAAGGACCCGCCCCGGCTTGGCACGGATGTAATTTAGAAAACAAAAGACGTAAGGAATGTGAAGTACTGCCTTTGATTATAGAATTTCTTTATAAACAATGTTTACGGTTGACTTTTGGCTACACAACATAAACAAATTTTGTTTGGAAGTGAGCCACGAAAGAGCTACGTGTAGCTGTACATGGGAAAAGCACTCAACGCGTAGGTCTAAGCTCGCTACGTTGAATGTCTGACTTTGTGATTTTTAAGTAGTAATTAAAAATGTCAGTTTATTTGCAAACTGCAATCTTTTGAATTGGAATGGAAGATCCGTTGGTATCAATGAAATTCAGGGAATTAATACAGTATCTCCAGTTCTACATCCGATCATAATTTTGCTCTCTACAGTAAAAGTTTTTAAACGTTTAACCTCGAGACGTGTACCGTTGCACAATTTGGGTCGATTAAGGTTTCGCAATAAAATAACAGGACACCCTTTCTTTTAAGACCAATTTATGTGGGGGCAATCAAGAAGGCTGCAAGCCTTCTGTTGGGAAATGTACAGCTTTTCTCCGGTACAGCACGGTTTCTACGGAGTAGTATGTTTGCGACTGTGTTTTTATTTTAGAGATAAACAAGTCGTTCACTTTACCTACTTGATCGTTAGCAGGTGAAAAAATAGCTCTCTCCTTAAGCCTAGTTATAGTCTAATTGTTGACTAATTCTTAAAGATCATTTACTTAAACTAAAAGGTTTTAATTATCTAGATTAACTCTCCCATTGTTTTGTGACATCTGTCCATTTCCTATTTAGCAACAACTCTGAAAAACGCGCTAACAACGACACTCTCATATATGTTTTGAGTTCTAATCTATTCATACATGGCCAATGAAGCACGTGCCCCTCATGTTACCTCTGGTAAGATTTTCCAAAAGTCACCGTGGCACAATATCGTGCAATCACCCATAGGTAAATCCGTACTGCGCGAATTGAAAACTTGTTCGACATGTAAGCTTCGTCACAAACTATTAATGAGCAGACACGTTTGCTTTGAAATTCTTCAAACAGTGCAATCGTTAATGGCAGTTGGAATGTTGCATGAGCGGTTCGGCCTTCTTCCTATTGCAATTCTGGATGATTCTACAGCTAATACAATTTTGGGAGTAGATCATTCTTTTCCAAAAAGCAAGTTGGTAAGATATGTTTTTCCTCTACCTCCAGGAGCATCGAAAAAACACGACTTTCCTTCGTTTCTGTAAATTAATGTTAATAACGCATCGTATATATCTTTTAATCTATGATCATGCGATGTTCATCTTGAGCTACAATTTGTTTGAACAGTTTAAATTGATCGTAGGAAGTTTCCCTTGCGTATTCGGCGTAATTTATTCAGGGTTCGTTATATTTATAGGCGTCGACAGTCCAAAATCTGAAATGGACTTTCCCAAAGTTCTTCTACTACATTTTTCAATTCTAACGACGCTTCGTCAAAAATATTTCGATCATATTGGACATAATCTGACATTAACTCTCGCCACATTTTATCTTCGGAGATACAATTTTGGTCACTTGACAAAACGCTGTAATAATGGCTAACAAATACCTTAACGACCTCGATGAACAAATAGTAGCTTCCGTTAATGTGTTGTCCCACTAAGAGTCGTCTTCCAAGAGACCATTCGCTTCGCATGCTGCTTTATAGGTACGAGGGCGGGTCAATAAGTCCGTGACTTTTTGAATTTCTGACCTCTTTACTGATAAGTATTTTGATAAAACTCATGAAATATCGAAAAAAATAATACATTTTTTAGTACAATTTTTTTCTCTAAATAAAGGGCCGCTAAATAATAAGCCTTTTTTGTTTGTATCTATTGTAATTATTTCAGAATTTCAGCTTGCGCACTCTTACCCCAAATGTCTCTTTGTGATATATTTACAAATCAAATTTTTAATCAAGAACCGTGTGGCTTATGGCTGTCCGAAATGTTTCGTTATTAAAACTGATAATTTTAAGCAATGAAATTATATTTCAGAAAAGGAAAGAAAATTTGTAGCTACGAGTATATACAGTATGTTTGATAACATCGTACACCACAAAAATTAAAGAAGAACTTATAATAATAAAAAAAAATCAATTATTTATTTGTTTTGTTTATTTACTTGAATGCTTTTCAATTAATATGTTGTCCACTCCCCTCCATCATCAATAATTGCTTGGAGTCTTCGAGGCATGCTTTCTACTAATCTTATAGCATAATCTTGAGACAAAGATCTCCATAAAACTCGTATTTTTCGTGATAATTGTTTGACCGTCGAAATCTTCTTTAGCTTCATGAATGCCCAAACATTTTCAATGGGATTTGCATCTGGCGACTATGATGGCCAATTTAAAACATCGACGTCATTTTCTTGTTTCCACTTGTTCGGGTCATAATCTTCTCGCAGTAACCAATTCTCATTCCTTCTTTTAAACCACATTTGGGCAGATGGTAAAAAAGCTTTCTTATAAATTTTGACCATGTTGGGTGCGTTTAAGTTGTTTGTAAACATGAACAAATTGCCAAATCCTTGTTTTGGAAAGCATCCCCAAACGTGTACTCTTGCCGGGTGTTTGACGGTGCGCTGGATTAATTTATTGGATTGTGTATGAATGATAGGAGACCATGCCCAAATATAAGCTTCATCCGAAAAAATAACGTGGTTCCAATCTCTGTCCAAATTCTCCTTGGCCCAACTGAGTCGTTTTTCTCCGTGTTTTTTTGACAGTAGCGGTTTCTTTATTGTGCTTCGAAATTTTACATTATTGGCTAGTAAATGTCTTTGTATCGTATCACAACACACATTTAGACCCCTTTTACGCAAAATCCCTTCTCCTCCACGTAACGATAAAATAGGATTTTTTTTCAACACGCGTAGAATCATTTTGTTCTCCTTTTTTGTTGTTTTTGGCGTAGACCCACGATCCGGCAAATCATCCACATTTTTAATTTGGGAATAACGGTGCACCCACTTGCTAACAAATGCTTTTGACTTTTTCATGTATTTAGCAGCTGCTCCGTATGACATTTTCGATCCTTTTGGATGCGTGCACAAGAATACTGCTTCATAACGTGATGCAAACGCGACACTCATTTTAAAATACTTCCGTCTCTGACAAAAATTGAACACTCTTTAAAGTTTTTTATTCAAAGCATCTTAGCAGAAGTATTTTCTTATCTGCTAATGCAAATGCAAATTCATAAACGAGTTTTGTCGTATACGATCTTATCAAACGGACTGTAGATACAAGCAACCTGTTAAGACGAAAATTGACTTAGGACAATTCTTTGTCAGGCTTATGAAAGAAGACGGCAATTTAGGACTTTTGAAAATGCAATTGTCCTTAGGAGACAAATTGTTTAATTATAGTCGAGTAGATGCATTTAAAGAAAAGGGTACCCAAGTTCTAAAAGGAACTGAAATAGCATTAACTCCGGAATAAACGCAAGTGACAGACGTTGAAAAAAATCAACGAAATCATTAGGCAATGCCATGACGATCCAATTCGGGGGGGCCACCCAGAAATCGTACGTACTACTAACAAAATTAGGCAACATTTCTACTGGAAATATATAAATAAAGCCATCAAGAAATATGTTAAAAATTGTATACAATGCAAAAAGAACAAAATAGATAGACACATTAGAAAACCAATGGGTATCACAGAAACACCAAATAAAGCATTCGAAACTGTTCAGATAGAAGTCTTTTAGTGGGAATATGTGACCTCACAAAGTATCTCATTGCAGTAGCTATACCGGGCGAGCACGCCAACACAATAGCAAGAGCAATATTTGAAAACGTTATTCGCGTCTATGGCTGTATGAAAACAATCTTAACAGACATGGGAACAGAATACAAAAACAGCATTTTTGAAGAATTATGACAATTACTCAAAGTTGAACACAAAACATCAACACCATACCATCATCAATCACTGGGTATAGTGAAAGAAAAACAAAACAATGTGAAAGAATGTTCATCCATTGACACTTACAATGTATAAGCATTATTCAAAAGAAGGGAGGTGGAACGTATCAAGAAGCAAACCACACAACAGAATACCAATAACATAAATAAAGCACAAATGATTCACGGTGCCAGTGACCTAATACTCGTTTGAACTTATTCAAGTGTTCCGCCTTAGAAACACTGCAGCAATGTATCACCGATTGTGGAGTCATGTTTCTTGCTAAGTTACACGTACGTTTACAAGCATAGTCACCGTACAGTGACTATGCCAAATTTGTATGAATACCCGATCAAATCAATAAAGACAGATAATTTTCATGCCCTGTCGAAAGCATTATTAAGTCTTTCTTTTAAATACGGCAGCTTCTGCCTACTCACCAAAATGATAAAACAACCTATTACAATTTGGTTTCATTGAGAGCAATTCGAATAATCTTTGTCCACTCACAAATCTTGTCCAAAGCTCGTTGGAGCTTTACAGTTGCCTACTTGATTGATTTCTCTGTGATTAATATAGCCGTAACGTCCACGAACGTAGATGCAAAAGCATCTTCTTCTTGCGGTAAACCTCGAATGTATAGTAAGAACAAGACCGGACCAAGAAAACTTCCTTGTGATACTCTGGCAGCGATTACCTTCAATTCAGAGTATTCCGATCCGTGTTTAACAAGGAAAAGTCTTTCGGCAAGGTAAGATTCTAAAAGCTCATTTAATAGTTTTGGAAGAACCTTTCGTAGCTTTAATTTCAGGCCTTCACGTCATACCTTAGGAGACATCCAGAAAAGTGCTAGAACATACCTTTCTTTCCTCTTAGTTTTTCTCTATTTCATTTTTGTTATTCTATTGATAAACCTGGTTAATTGCGAAATCCTTTGTTCTGAACCCGAATTGGTGTTCAGGAATCAAATGTGTTTCCGGAATGTCCGGTTGTAGGCGCTTTAAAAAAACAGTCTTTCAAATACCTTAGATACTATCGGTAAGAGCGATATCCGTCTGTACGATTTCATTTCATTTAAAGGTTTTCCTGGTCTCCGAACCATTATTACCTCGGCGACTTTACATTGCCTTGGAACATATAATAATCTAAGTGCGGCATTTATAATATCCATAAGCTTGATCACGGCTTTATGAGCTTTTGTCTGTCAAGTGGTTTAAACGTTTCTTCTAGGTGCTCGGAAAATAAGTTAGCCTTCTCCTCATCTTCTTCTGCCCACTTATCTTTATTTTTATTTTTTTATCGGTAACGTTTTATATTGGTGTTTTTTTAATACTGCTCATAGCTTTTCATGGTGAGTGGGCAGTCAAGCCTTCAAGAAACGTAGAGATCTCTCGACTTCTGAAATCTTTGAATTCTTTCTTGAGCTCATTACACACTCATATATGGGGAAAAGAAAAATTTAAGTTTTTTTACGGGCACAGTAAAAAAACGGTGCCAAATGGTAAGTATAAGTAGATAATAAAGTTTGGTAGTAGTCAGAATTATTCTTCTGCCTCCGGTTTAACATGCAAATTGTCAAAAATGTGGTTAAAAAGGCCCAACGGCATGACATACAAATTAACACCAATCAACATTATTGATAAAAAAAAAGTAAATCAATAGTATTTAATGTTTATTTAAGAGAAACTGAATCAAGTAAATAAATTTACAAAACAAAAATATAGTAAAGTTTTTGTATTGAAGGGTTTAGTTTGCGGAATACGTTTTTACTGTCAAATTTTGGCATTGCTCTCCTCGATTCAATCTGGGCCTTAATAAATCCTTCTCTGTTTGATTTATTGCTTAAAGTAATTGAAGCTTCAACTTCAGCTTTGCCTGCTCTTTCTACGGCTTGTGTGTGGCAAGGAATACGTAATAACTCTAATTCTCCTTCTCCTTTTTGCTGAACAAACAATCGAAAATTTTTTTCAGTTACTGATTTTAAATGATAGGAGGCTCAGTAATATTTTCTTGCCAGTTCAAAATGTCATAATATGTTGATGCATTCCAGTTTACCTTTGGTAACAGAAAAAGATGCAATTTGTTAGATGTTGCTGATCTAGCTTTCAACGGGCAGCTAATTCACGAATATGCGGCCGAGAATCTGTCAACATTGTAAGCAAAAAATAAATATTTCTTTGAATCACTGGATCGATAACGGCTTTCAAATTTGTCTCGTCGGTAAATATCTGATTTTTTCGATGAGTTTAAAAAAGTGTCGCGAACCATCTTTACAGCTGGGGTGGGTTTTTATGGAAAACCATACCAGAGCGTAAACCTTGACAATATACTTTGCAAGAGTGATTAGATTTGCAGAGGCAGTCTCAGTTGAAGTGTAAAGACGAAGAATCCTATTTGCACGAGTTAGCCATCGGGCATGGGACATTTTCCCTGGTGATTTGTATGCTAAATCGATAGGAAATATGCTTGAACTATTCTGTACAAGTATTTCTGGTCTGTATTAATATCTTCAGCAAAAAGTTCGGGTAAGTTGGTTGAAATAGGTTGAAACTGAGTTATAGGTCTATCTTCACAGCTTTCAAGTTCTCTGCCAATTGTCCCTGAAAATGTATGTGGTCCAGACGTACTCCCATCAATGTGTTGAAATAGATGTCTAAATGGAAGTTCATTCTTATGCAATAAACAGATAACCCATTGTAAAGGTCTATCCAATCTTTTTTCTAGCATCCGCATGCTACCTCCACATTTGCCAACATTTACGTTAGTTCCGTCACATCCGATTGCAATCAAAAAATCCATTGTTATATCCGCATTCAAGAAAAAGTCAAATATTTCCATCTTTTTCAGAATTAATCAAAGTTTGAACATTTCTTCCATCGAAGTATATATAATGCAGGTGTATGTGAAATATTTTGCTTTAAAGTTATATTTTCTCTTGTTTTCTTTCGTTCTCTGCGCAGCTTATTTTTATCTTTTACCTGTGAATTCGACGCGTGTAGAACTACTGATGCAATAGCTGCTCCTGCCCTGTCTAATACTCCAAATCTATCGAATGTTTTTGATAAAAGAGCATAATCGACTGCAGTTGTAATATTACTCTCTGATTCAACCCTTGGAGTCCGGGACTGATATTCAATTGGTTCTTCAAAATCTGACTGAGAATATTCGCATTCAGATGGGCTACTTAACTTGTCCGTACATGTATCGGCCACTTTTTGCTGTTTGCTCTCAGATTTTTCTCTTAACAGCTTTCTTTTTAGTATGCTAGTAATATGTTTGGTTGCGGCAACGTCTATGCCACCAATCATCATTTTTCAAGCTGTTTGTTGATCTGTTATAAAACATTGTTCTCTTGCAGGAATTTTTTTATTTTTAAGAAGTACATTTAAAAAAATTTCGACACTTGCAAGCACTTTACTTTACCAACAAACAACACTTTACTTTCAGGACGAAACGCTTCCAACTTATTTTCAGGTATTTAAGGGGTGACTTCAGAAGTTTTTTTGCACTTTGAATGATATGTTTGTAAAATTACCTTCATTCGTTGTGGTTCTACCGTAGGAATAGAAAATTTCTCCCATATTTCCATTAGTTTTGTAACTACAATAGCTTTTATTTCTTTTTATGTTGGCTCTTTTTTAGTTTCCTTCTCATATTTTAACCTGTGGCGGGTCCAATCATAAAATTTCATCACATCTTCATAGGTCGGCAATATATTGCCTTTTAAATCACTTAACTCACAAATAAGGGACACTTCCAACTATTTCGAGTGCGTTCTATTGCTTTGATGGCTCAAATAAATGACTCTACTTTATTATGCAACGCGATGATTAAATAATGAATTGTAACGCACGAAAATTGAAATTAATGACTCGAAAAAAGTATAACAAAATGATCATCTTTTCTGGAAACTTCCTTTACAATCCCGAGGCAATAAAACTAAAAATTATTTTATAAAACTTTGTAAACAAGTTAAACAAGTTAGCACCTTTTTAGCACTGAGCCGTTACACAGGTGGCTTAATAAAGTTTTATGCTGGAGAGCTTGGGATTGTTTCCTCTTTTTTGTGTGCTCTCCTCTGTTGACATATCAGTTCCCTAATTTCCGGCGGTAATATACTATACTATAAGATATTGTAGTACGAGTGCTTATTTCTTACGCGAACTGTTCTTACTTGCATCGCATCGCTCTCTATAATTGTACCTTTAGAATGTTTAATACAATCTTTGATGAACAACGAAGATCCGCCTCAACCTCATTCGAATGGATGGTAAGCATGGCAAGCACAGTATAATTTTATGTTTACACAAGATTCCTTTTCTATTTTGTCTTTCCTTTTCAAGTGAGCTTCGGAAATCAATCATATGCCAATATTGTTATCACGCAGAAATAGTTCTAGACGAAGTCAATGAAATCGTTTTACCGAAAAAAGGAATCTTAAACTCTAATCTTGTGGACAAGATCGAGATCCATCCAACCAATGTCAACTGAACCATTAAACATCACGAAGAGACCAAATCTCTTAATGGAACATTCATGTTGCATTTCAGTAATGACTCTGTATTTACAGTATTTATCAACGAACAAGAATACATTAACAGAGAAGTCACTTTCTACTAAATCTTACCGCTTCTTCTCCTAGCCAATTCAACAGTGAAAGGATTACGACTAGATCTAGAACATCTACATATGTGAGCTTAGACATAGATAATTTTTGATCCATGAGACATGAACCTAAAATGCACCTTTGTGTATATGCAGCGGACATGGATCAAATATCCGTCTGTCATGTTTAGCTATGCAATGTACATATTAATGCTGACTTTGTAAAACTTAAATTGTATTTTCCCACACTCGTTGATTAAAAATAGAACTGCAAGATTGTACTTTAGACTCTAAGTTCCGATGAATAAAAGCGAGACACTTGTCTTTTAGAAATGTATTTTATTATATTATTATATATAAAATTTAGAACTTTGGTAAGGTAACATTACGGTGAAGACAAACTAGGCTACGTAGGGCTTTGAAATTGATTTAGTTGGTATTTGTTTAATATTTGTAGTAGTAATAACAATAATATGATCTCAAATATGTTTTAAGTCCCCTCAAGGCTGCAAACGACTCACCGGTTCACACCTATGGCGAGAAGACCCTCACACTTAATCTTGGTCTACGGCGCGAAATCACTTGGCCATTCATTACTGCTGATATCAAAATTGGAGTGGACCTGCTCGCATCCATCGTGGACGCCAGTAAACAAGCTAGTTTCAAATCGAAAGTCAACCATGTGCAACACTCCATAGTTACAACAGGTCAGCCGATTGCCGAACGACCACGACGACTCGCTAGTGGGAAGTTGAAAAAGGCCAGGACTGAGTTTGAAGAATTGTAGAAGAACATTTTCTGTCGTCCTTATAACAGCCATTGGGCAAGTCTAATTCATCTCATCGAAAAGAAAACTGGTGGTTTTGTGCCAAAACACGACGGGAGAGTTCCCGATATTTCTTCAATAAAAGTTTTTTCTCAATATCGGACGTGCACAATTCCGATGGCAATTAAGTAAATTGAAAAAAAAAGCTGTGACCACGTCTTTTGGATTATTTGAGTTCATAGTATTGGCATTCGGGCTCAAAATGCATTTCCAAAGGCATATGGATATTGTCCTGGGAGGTTTAAACTTTGTATTTTATTATCAAGATGACAACCTCTTTGTCTCCATTCCGGAAAAGAAGCATCGGCAACAGGTCCGCCAAGTCTTGCAATTTCTCCGGGAAGTTAAGAAAGTAGTACGTCAAGTTACATACAAGTGTGTACGATGCCACCGATTCAGAACAGCTAATCATGATGGGCAACTTGCAGTCACTCAAAGTTACACCTTCGAGACTGTTTACGCATAAGGGAACAGATTATGCACGTCTCATCCAGATTTTCGTATCTAAGGAACAATAAATCTGGAAGTTAAAAGGATAAGTATTCGTATGTTTAGCAACTAAAGTTAATCATATTGGGGTAGTAAGCGACCTTAGCATTCTTAGCTGCGCCCAGACGATTCATTTCAAGGCAAGGTATATTGACGCTTCGGTTCCGGTGAGAGCGAATGTAAGCGAATATCACTCGCGCAAATTCGCAAAGTTCGCTAAAATCATTCAAAAGTACGCATTTCCTATGATGTGGTTCGAGTGCACGAAATTTACCCGCATGATATTGTCACCAACTGTGGAAACGTAAATTCAGATGGTTTTGGAGATAAAAGTTAAAGCGAAATCATAACAGCTCAGATGGAACATCATGAAACTGTGTCACAGAAGCCGAAGAAAGGAAATCTGGAGAAGATCGCTTCTTGGAAATAGAGAATTAAAGATAAGGAATTGAAGTTAGATGGCGACTACAATTCCTTGATCAGTTTCCTTCCCATCATGAAAAACATGATCAAAATGCAAAAGCTTATGTTTCGCCCGAAACAGCTACATTGCTCTAGAGGTAATGGATAATAGAAGCTCTTCAACCCCCACAACGAGTTGTCTTAAGTTGATCATAATTTTTCAAACGTACAACATGAATAAGGTTCAAATTCTAATGATTTGTTGCAATTATATTGTAAGTTATATACGAGTAAATATCCACATCATTAAATTATAACATTTTTATTTTACTTACCTTAAAGTAAGAGCCAATTTTTCCTTAGGTGAAATAGGCGTAACAAATTTCGTTGACATTTTCTCTATTGTGGGCTCTATAGTTGCCAAAATATAGTGAAATGTATCTGTGTCATTCTATGATATTCAAAAAAATTGCCCATCTTTGATCAACGAATTGTGTAGATTGTGAAATTCTCCACATTCCAGTCTTTTCTTAAAAATAAGATTGCTTTCACAACGCTTTTAAATGTATTTGTACTTCAAGGAGCTATTTTCTAACAAAAGCGACAATGACATGATAAAACTTCACCAAATCACAACACTTCACAACACGACTACTAATCAGTACTTCCTGCAGATAAATGTTTCGTTCACACTACATTCGACTATTTGGATAAATAAATTCGCTTACTTCGCTTGAGTAAACTCGCTTTTAATGGAACTACTCTGTTCGTGCGAATGTGCGCGAGTTTATTCGCTTATATTCGCTAAGTTCGTGGAAGTAAAATTCGCTTGCACCGGGACCGCAGCCTAAGTGTTATATTATTTATTGAGCAAAAAGTTGATTTTTTTTTATCCAGATTCATGATTTTAGAGACATGAATTGCACTGCGATTGACTAATCTGGTATCTACAAATATGGCAACATCCTACTATGGGACCACTAGTATCTCGTTTTTGTGAAATTGAAGCTCTAGAAAATTCAGATGGCTGTAGATTAGATCCAAGAACGGATATGAAGTTTTGATGTCGCAATTTGATTTTTTGCTCTGTCTTCGACATTTGGTTTGCACAATTGCAAGCTTAATTTCGCTAGAAACTTTCGTTTCCGATCAGTGGTGGTAAAGATGGGGTTGTGTTGCATATAAGCAATGTACGAAGCTAAAGAAGCAATATGAACCATGTTATAAAATACCGCCAACGGCCACCTATTCGTTTTGAGTTTACAGGTATATTCGCCCAACATCTTGTCCATGTTATCAACGCCACCTTTCATTTAGTTATAGTAGGTTATAATTTCGGATTTGGCAGTCTTTTTCTTCTTTGGCACGTGGGAACAAATCGCTGCTTCTTTGTGATGTTCAAAGTTTATTTTTTTGCACTGTTCCAACTAGTGACACATTCCAAGAATTCAGCGTGTGATTAAGTTGAATAGACGTAAAGAAATTGTCCATTGTTTCATTTTTTCCAGAGTTCTTATATTTGCCAACAAGGTCCAACACAATTCGTTCTCCAATATTTGACTGACTATTTTTTGGTAAATATTTTGAAAATTCTGTCTTTGGTCTTTTGGTAGAATTCTGGTATTTGTCTGCCAGTACTTTGTTAAACGCGTCAATCACTTTCTTACCTTTTCTGTTTATTACCCTTAGTACGAGTATTAAATCGCAGATAGCATTTGAAAAAATACCTTTGAAAATTTCGCTCGCGGTACAATGTTTGGTAAAGGCTGTTGGTCCACCTCGTTGACGGACAGTATTTCGCTCTAATATTTAACATTAGGGAAATGGATCTGCCTGCCAGAGAGTTCCATCTTTTCCTATGAGCTCAGAAACTTAAACTTTATCTGCAGCTGGAATGAAATTGTCTTTTCCATCTGATGCACCGAAATCGCCTTCGTCGCTTGAATATTCACATAGCGAATTCCGAACTTAGTCATATTTATATCTTTCCACTCGAACTTGTTCCGGCAATATCCATTTCCAATTTAAGTTTTCAATACGGTAAATTGCTAAGTAATTTTTGGCTATGAGTGAGTGGAATAACTGAAATAATGCTTGAGCTGACCAACCTTTACGTCGAAGTATATTTTCGTTTGCTTTACAATTGCGCTAACGGTTACTATTATTAAAACAAAATATGTTAAACAATAATAAATTACGCGAGACAAAACCAGATGCTCATTGCAAATCAACCTTTTTCGTTTTTGAATCCATGCTTTGTTTCTTCAACAGGGTTTTTAATACATTTTTGTTTTTCTTCTTTGTAGACGGGAATAAAAAGAAAAAAATATGTTATGATCGAAAATAAATAAATCTTTGCATTTCGAGGTCATTGAAAGCAAACTATGAAAGCAATAGTAGCTTTCGTTATAAACTTACAAGAAGGTACCCGGGTACCTCGTCACACCGTTTAAGGGGCTTTTTTCTTCACACACATAAGGGTCAAAATAGGCAATCGGTTTCAATCGTTAATTCGGATCTGATCATCCTTCATTTCTACAAGCCAACCTATCTTTACAAATTCTGTGATCCTTTTTAACAACTTGTATGTTCTTAACTCCAATCTGATTTGGTCAAATGTTACTGGCCAATTTCTTAGGTCGACATGAGTTATATTGACTGTATATGTATAGTCTATTAGAGTATGTGAAATATGGTCGGTGATATTACATTTTGTGTTAACATAATGGGTATATCTTTGTTATCTATTTGTTTACATTTTGGAACAAAAAATGGATGCTACGTTTTTATTATCAGAACACAAAATTAATTTGAAACCGATAAGATAATGAAATTGTTTTATCCCGAACATAATAGCTAATGCTTCTTTCTTATTTGAGAATGGTTCATCTCATTCTTATTGTTGTCAATCCTTGTGAAGCAAAGGAAATAAGTTGCTGAATGAATGACGCCCGATGACTCTACCAGCCTACAGTCTGCTGTTTTTTTTGTTGGTCGCAGGGGAAAGCTGCATGTCCGTGAAGGTGCCATTGAAAGATTCCTATTACTTAGAATAGCTTTTGAAATAATTGATGCTTCGCATTTCTGCCACCACAAGGATTATCCTTAATTTTTCTTATAATTAAAAATCGTGCGGCACACATTTTCATTCAAATTGGTTGATTTCATATACATTGATTTTATGATATTGTATTATGTAAGGGACGTGTGCAATTATTCAACCATCAATAAATATAGTCAATAGATGCATCTCTTAAAGTGTTAAACTACAATATATATATTTTTCTTTTACAATTTACGCACGAGTTATGTACAGCAATAAATTAATATATACATAATATATATATACATACTTGGGCATTCCAAGTTGACCTCTGTCGGGCACGCACGTTATTTAAATCGCCGCCGTCTGCAGTGATGAAAAAAACGAAAAACAAAAATCACCACCTCCCATTCCCACCTAATCCGTGCGCGAGTGCTCTTGTAGAAAAGAGTGGAAAAAAAAACCAAATGAAATAAATAAAGAAAAAATTAAAAAAATTGTGCTGTGCAGTAGTGAAAAAAATAATATATATATAAAAACATATTTAGTGTGGGCATCCCCTATCCTTCCCCCGGTCGGAGTACTGTTGCTTGCACTTGGTCACTGCCGTTGCTGTTATATGGCAATGGCAATGACTGAGTGTATGTAACAACCCATGGATGGCAGGTTGCGAATGACAATTTTGTTGGTATACTGTCTCATATTGTTGTAAGGGCATA
This sequence comes from Volucella inflata, assembly GCA_928272305.1. Classification (NCBI taxonomy): domain Eukaryota; kingdom Metazoa; phylum Arthropoda; class Insecta; order Diptera; family Syrphidae; genus Volucella; species Volucella inflata. The sequence goes on from OV743717.1 coordinate 36,947,412, forward strand.
ACATCTACAACTATTTGTTTCGGTAAACCAACGACAAGGTTTTCACTTCGCAGCCTCGCTTAGCATAGTCGGTATTTGTGTTTTTTTTTTGTTTCTTTCTTGTAATGGCTCAGAAATTCAAACTGGTCATAGCAAATATTCGCGGGCTAAAAAGTAATCATTTTTCTGCGTACGTCCACGTCTGTAAATACAGACCAGCTGTTTCAGCAATGAGTGAAACACAGGTAGACCCCCGCCCACACCTCTCAGATTACTTTGACAGAAAGCTACTCGTACATTGACTACACAGTTAGAGAAAAAAATTCCTAAAAGAACAGTATGGCAATACGAGAAAGCCAATTGGAGGGGACTTAACACTTTCTTTAGGAATTTCAACCGGTCTTTATGTTTCCTCGATAACGACGTGGATGCCGCTGCTGATATGATCACAGACACTATTCTCTTTTGAATTAGATCCTTTATACCTCACCGGATAAAGAGTATCAGACCAAAGGAAAAGGCGTGGTACGACTCGAGCTGTACGGAGGCTGTCAGGTTGAGAGAAATGTTTTTTCGGTCCTATAAGCCCAACCCCACAAAGGAAATTCGGAAAAAATTCAAACGAGCCAGAAATGACTGCAACGCCTTCCTTAAGCGTGTCAAATTTATATACGACCAAAAACTGAGGCAAAAAATACTACAATGTCCCAAAGATAGTAAAAATTCTTGGTCGTTCGTCAAAAACATTAGAAATTCTGCCTCATTCTCCATCCCAACGCTCATTTACAATGACATTCCAGCTGTCAGCTCTTTGGACAAAGCCAATGTGAATGCTGCACACTTTGCAGCCAGCTCAACGCTTCCAGATTGTGCTTTGTCTCCGCCTACACTCGAGTGCGTCGAATCTTCAATGGGACGAATCCACTTTCGCACTCGTGTAGTAGCAAGAGTACTTAAAGATCTTAACGCTCACAAATCCGCTGGTCCAGATGGTATATCTCCCCTTCTTATGAAGATGTGTTCTTCTTCGCTGGCAAAACCACTGCGTAAGCTTTTTCATCAATCCTACTCTTCAGGACACTTTCCGAGCAGATGGAAAACAGCATTTGTCCAGCCCATCCCTAAAAAAGGCGAATCTCTTCTCTTACAGACCCATTACATTTACGTCCCTTCTTTCCAAGGTCATGGAAACGCTGATAAATCGTCAGCTCCTGAAATATCTCGAAACATGAAAACTTCTTAATGACCGGCAGTATGGTTTTCGTAACAACAGGTCCACTGGTGATTTAATGGCATGTCTCACCGAAAAGTGGAATCAAAGTTTACATCAATCTGGCGAAAGCAAAATAGTTGCACTTGATATTTCTAAGGCATTTGACAGAGTTTGGCATCAAACTCTTTTGTCGAAAATGCGTGCATTTGGGATCGACGACTCTCTTCTTCAATTGATTAGAAATTACCTATCGGAACGCTCAATTCAAGTTGCCTTGGATGGTTTCAAGTCTGATATTCACAAAATAAATGCTGGTGTGCCCCAGGGCTCCTCTGTCTCCAACACTTTTTTTAATTTTCATCAATGATCTCTTGTCTGTTGCTTCTTATCCAATTTACTCTTTTGCTGACGACAGTACTCTCTGCTTTTCATATTCGTTCCCGAAATCACGTCCCTGCTCTTCGGCTGTAGAACGGGAACGGCAGCGTATGTAAAGCTCATTAAATTCCGATACAAACAGCATAACCAATTGGGGAACTACAAACAGAATGGAATTTAATGCTTCCAAAATACAATGCTCTCTGCTGTGGCTTAAGCGAAATTCAAATACCCAGCCATTATCCATGAATGGCACTTGCATCGTTGAAACCGAAAAACTTTCCGTTCTCAGTATGTGTGTCAATGACAACTAACGTTGGAATGACCACATATTCGAAGTCGCTAAAAATGCTGCGAAATATCTAGGTTTCCTTAAGCGATGTAAGAAATATTTCACCCCCTCTGATCGGCTTCAATATATAAGGCTTTCATCCACCCAAAACTGGAGTACAATGCTCACATCTAATCAGGTGCTTCCAAGACCTTTTTGCGCCTTCTAGATAGGATTCAAAACCGTGCGATAAAACCAATAGATGATGCTAATATTACACAGTCGATTGACACCCTCGAAGACCGACGTAATGCCCCATGTCTCACCTTGTTTTATCGCTATTTTCACCACCAGTGCTCCTCTGAAATTGCCAGTAGCATTCCGCCCCTTCAAACCTCCAACCGTAACACCCGTCTCGCTATAAATGCTCATCAATACACCCTCAAGCCCATTTTCGGACGGACCCTGAAATATCGTGATGTTTTCCTAGGCCGAACAACTCGCTCATGGAATGCCCTGCCGAGCTCTTTATTTCCTAGCCATTACAACCTTCAAACATTTAAAACCAACGTACATCGGTTCCCCTCTTTTCTCCCTCTCTAAATTTCCTTCGCCCGCGATATGTGCAAACATTTTAAGGGTACATAATTCCTTGTGCCCGCGCAAATAATAAAAAAAAAAATACATACTATTCTCGTGTACTCTCCTTTTCACATTTATACTATTCTTATGTATTCTCTTGTTTCACAATTGTTTGTACTTTACAATTTTGCTTAATTATCAAAATTCATTTTTGTAACACTAAACCTTTGAAATACTTTGCTAGGTAAATCGTGTGGGAACTAAACTCAAGCTTCCGTTCCCACATTTTTCATTTTTTGTGAACTATAAATGTAAGCTCAATGAAAGCAAATTTGGTTATTATTTTTTGGATTTTTGTGAAGTATGGAATAAAGATCATTTTTTTTCATTCCAAAGGAACATCGTGTATTAATCGGCGCAGTCGGTAGGATACAATTTGTATCCATTTTAACTTCATCGGAATACGGGAGTGATAAATTAAATGAACATTCATTACCAGTAACGACGGGTTAACGTTATCTAAAGAACTTTTCTTGTGGTTAGTGTGTGGACATTTAAAACAAAGACTCTTGGTAATTGCAAGTGCATTTGTAACGACGGCAATCGTTATTTGAGAAAGTGATTCCCATTAATGCAAGTGTGATTAGAACAAAGGTTCATCGTGTACAAGAAGTCTGCAGATCCCGACTCCTGGTGATTTTCAAATCTTTAATTCCTGGAACCAACGGCTACAGAAGGATGATTTTTGTATTCATTTGCATGTAAGTCTTTTTTAATTGGTTAACGTTCGTTCCTTTTTCCTTCCTATATACTTCATAATCCTTATGCCCAAAAGTAGAATAAGTAGAAATAAGATTCAAGAACCATATTGTTTACCATTAGTTGATAGATTTGACGAACTTCAATACAATTCAATACCTTTAGAATCGAATCAGTACGAATTTTCATTGACCAATAATTTTCCAACACTCAATGAAATAGTGAAAAAGGTTTCCCAAATCTTGCTGAAATGAATTCAGATAGTTCAAGCTCAAACTAAAACGCTAACGTAGTTGGTAAAAAGAACCCTAGTAGTAGTCAATTAAATAGTTTAGATATCAATAATATATTTAATGGCTTACGTATACCAGATGCCGTTAGAGATCTGCCTCAAATTTTTTTGACGGTAACCCCCGTTCTCTGTACGACTTTATAAATAACGTAGAGGAAATTTCAAAGCTTATACCTCAGCTAGACGGCACTTCATATGCTACCATTATATTACGAGCTATCAGAAATAAAATCATTGGCCAGGCCAATGAGGTATTAAATATGTGCAGAACTCCGACAGAATGGGAGCAAACAAGAAATAATTTGATTTTGCACTATTCTGACAAACGGAACGAATCATCTTTGATTCGAGATTTGCGTGGGTTGCGACAAGACAATGATACTGTTGAGAAATTTTACTCAAAGATCATTGAGCTGTTATCAACAATAACAAACCATATCCGGATACATGAAAAACAAATAGCTGTAATAAATGCGAAAAAACGCTGTGTTCAGACATGTGTCTTAATACATGTCTAATAGAATTAAAAGAACCTCTGGGCTCAACTATAAGAGCCATGAGACCGGAAACTTTAGTGGAGGCATTAAATTATTGCATTAAAGAGCAAAATGCATATTATTTAAAAAGTACAAACCCGAAATCTTCTGTTTTACCAAACCCACTACTGGTCCCCAGATAGACGTAACAACTACCACAAAATCAAAGACTCCAACCAAACCAACCAATTAGACACCAACATAATTCGTTTCTTCAATACCTACCCCAATTTAGACCGTCTCAATCTTATCAACCGCAAATAAGGCACTCACAGCAAGTACCCCGTCTACAGTTTCCCCAGCAGCAAGAAAATAGACTCAATAGGCCTATAATAAACTCTTCTGTACCTAAACCATCTTCCAACAGCAACGTCCAATTTCAATGGAAATAGCTAGCGGTAATGCTAAAACTCTTCCGAAACCAGTACAAGCCAAGCAATCCCATCAAGGAAACAATTTAATACAAAATCCCAGATACATTATAAGAGAAGTTCACAGCTTTTCACAAAACCAAGACAATTATGGTGAGGAATATCCCACATATGTATATCCTGATGAATACTATGACCACCAACCTATTTTGGATTATTATACAATTGAGGAAATTCAAAATGATGAAGTTGCACAGGTTACTGAAAATAAAACAATGCAGGTGAATGAAATTGATGAAAAAAATTTCCATTCCAATGCCTCGGAAAACAATATGGGTTCTTAGATGTTAATCAACATGGTAGCAATCTTCTGCCTTATATAAACGTGGCTTAACCTTTTAGTCGGTCACTGAAATTTCTCATAGATACCGGGGCCTCTGCCAATTACAAACCCAGAACTCACAGATCCTCAATACCATGAAAATATTAACGCAGTTAAAATAACCACCGTTTTGAGTACACATGAACTTAATAAACAGGTCACAATTCAAGCAATTTCCGAATTCAATTCAAATGAACCGTTTACATTTCTCTTGTTTGAATTTTACAACTATTTTGATGGCCTGATAGGATTGGAAATCTTAGCGAAATTAAATGCTTCAATAGATCTTAAGAATAAAATATTAAAAACTCAAAGTGCAACTATTCCCTTATTGCTTAAACCCAATTTAATGTCAAAAATCTATATGATACCAGCAAGATCCAAAATGTAAGTTAAACTACCGGTTGATATCCAAAATGGTGAAATATACATCAAGCCAACAAAAATGAATAATTTTCTGGAAATACCTGAAGGCATATATAAATCTAAACAATGGTACAGTCAATTAGAGGTAATAAACAACTCTAATATAGAACAGAAATTATTTGAAAAATTTCAAAACTTCAAAGAATTTAATAATATAAATATTTGTCAGACTGACGATCAAATTGAACTTTTATTCGAAACTGACATAACTAAATTAATCCGAATCGATCACCTTAACAGTGAAGAAAGAAAATTGATTTAAAAGTTGTGCAAGAACTTTGATCATATCTTTTTTATGGTTTTTATGGAAGGACAGAAGTTATCATTTTCCAACGTAATTAAACACCGTATACAAACAAAAGACGACATTCCAATATACACAAAGTCCTATCGATACCCAGAGATACATAAAACCGAAGAACAGTGTCAAATTCAAATCCTATTGCAGCAAGGTATAATAAAGCCTAGCTATTCCCCGTGGAGTAGTCCCATATGGATCGTACCCAAAAAGCGGGACGCATCAGGGGTTCAGAAATGGAAACTTGTTTTAGCCTATCGTAAAGTTAATGAAAAAACGATAGACGATCGATATCCTTTGCCTAATATAACAGAAATCCTTGATAAATTAGGGAAATGCATGTACTTTACAACTTTAGATCAAGCTTTGGGGTTCCATCGAGGTAGACCCCAGAGACGTTCAAAAACCAGCATTCACGGTTGATCATGGACATTATGAGTACATTCGAATGCCGTTTGGACTCAAGAATGCTCCGTCAACTTTTCAGAGGATAATGGACAATATCTTACGTGATTTACAAGGCAAAATTTTCCTTAGTATACATGGACAATATCATCGTTTTTTCAACCTCACTGCAAGAGCATATTGAAAATTTGACAAAGGTCTTTTCAAAATGACGCGCAGCCAATTTAAAAATTCAATTAGATAAGTCAGAATTTTTACATAAAGAAGTAGAGTTTCTTGGTCATGTAGTTACACCAGATGGAGTAAAACCCAATCCCAGTAAAATTCATGCCATAAAAAATTATCGATACCCACTTTTATTTATTAAGGATTTTGCGAATATAACAAAACCCTTAACTGAATGCTTAAAGAAAGGAAAGAGCATACAATTCAACGAACGCTATGTTAAATGTTTTGAATATTGTAAGGATATATTAATCAACGACCCACTATTACAGTACCCCGATTTTAGTAAAAGTTTAAATTTGATGACTGACGCTAGTAACGTAGCAATTGGTGCAGTTCTTAGTCAAGGTCCAATAGGATCTGATAAACCAATATGCTACGCCTCAAGAACTTTATCACAAACAGAACAGAACTATAGCACAATAGAAAAGGAACTTTTGGCCATAGTTTGGTCACTAAATATTTTCGCCCATATCTTGTTGGTCGAAAGTTTAAAATCATAACTGACCATAAACCCTTCAACTGGCTATTTTCACTAAAAAATCCCAATTCGAAATTAATCAGATGGCGATTAAGATTAGAGGAATTCGATTACGAAATGGTTTAAAAGAAAGGCAAAGCTAATACAAATGCCGACGCACTCAGCCGTATCGAAATTAATCTTAATAAGTCGTCTGCTGATGCAGATTCTCTTACAAATTCAAATTTATCAGTACAAAATAACGCCAATGATTTAGAAAACAGTTTAAGCTTGTCTACCATTCACTCTGCCCATGAAAATCTCGATGACGTATATTTAGGCAACCTGATCTCCACAACGAAAAAGCAATTGTATCAATCTTTAAAGAATATCTTAACCCCAATAAATTAACAGCCATTTATACAGATGATGATACTTTCAAAATAGTTCAGGAAGTATTTTCCAAATACTTTGCCAATAGTAAGTTGTTTAAATTAATACGATGTATGGAAAAACTAAATGATATCACTAATACTGATCAACAGGATGCCCTTATAAATAAGTATCACATAGACGGCAACCACCGTGGCATTAATGAAACCTTTAATCACCACCATAGAACATATTATTTCCCAAAAATGAAAGAGAAAATAACTAAAATCATTAACAACAGTGAGAAATGCAAACTATTTAAGTATGATAGGCATCCCCCGAAAATAAAATACGAACTCTCTGAAATTCCAAATAAACCTCTCGATATTCTGCATATAGATTTTTACAATATTCACAATATATAAATACTTACAATAATCGATAAATTTTCAAAATTCGCTTCTGCTTATATCTTAACTGCACGTAATAGTATCAATATAATCAGTTCTTTAAGGCAATTCCTTTCCCAACACGGTACACCCAAGAAAATTGTATGCGATTCAGCCGCTGAATTCACTTCAAACTTATTAAAAGAATTTTGTGACCAGTGCCATATATCTAGCCCCCCAAAACTCTACAGGTAATTCTCCTGTCGAAAGATTTCACTCAATATTGACTGAAATTTACAGAATTATTCACGACAAAAATAATAGACAAATACCGACAGACATACTGAACGAAGCATTGATTACATATAACAATTCTATACATTCGGTTACAAATTTGACGCCTTTCGAACTCATAACAGGAAGAACATATAAATTTAGGAAATCAATACAGCATGTCTCTGAGCATGATTATATAATAAATTAAAATCATATCAAGACAAACTGTATAACGAAATTAGAATCAAACTTGAAAACCATAATAAATCAGTTATAGATAAATTAAATAGATATCGTGAAGAACCTCTAATCTTTAGTACATATGATACGAGTATAGTATACGAATATAATAATAGAAGAAATAAAATAGCTCCTAAAGCAAAGAAGTTACAGGTAGTGAAAACAAAGTAACCATTTTAGCCAAAAATAATAGGAAAGCTCACAAAAATAAATTAATTAAGAAACGCAAATTTCAGGTTTACACAGGCCATGGGTCAACGAATCCAAATTCAAGACCTCTCGAAGAGTCAAGGCCTTCTTCCCAAGAAGTTAGGCTCGGTACGGTTAATTGACACACATACAAAATTCATACACATCATAAACTTGACAGCTTATGAAGAAAATGTTAGCAACATTAGAAGATCTGTAGAACTTATTAATAGAAATAAGAACCTTGATCCAATGAAAAAAGTCACAAATATGAAATTTAAGGAACTAGAAAATAAATTCTTTCCCCTTTTACCCCGATACCGAAATAGAAGAGGCTTTATCAATGGATCCTAATTAATAAAAAGTATCACAGGAAACATGGACGACAATGACGCTGTACAAATAAATAACGACATTAAACTATTACAATCTAATCAACATGACATGAACAAAGAAATGACTAAACAGGTCCAGATTAATAGAAATATGATAGAAAGGTTTAGGAACAGCATATAAATTCACAACAGAAGGATTTGGCAGATTATTTAACTAAGCACCAATTAGCATTGTCCCAGAGAATTCGTACCGAACAAGAAAATTTCCAATATATGCAATATATTTATCAATTTAACTACAACATTGAAATATTAACGAACCATTTACAAGAAATTGCTGAATCTATAACTCTTGTAAAGCGCAATATAATTCCTAAACAGCTCATGAAAAATCCTGTAACTCAGCTTATCATGGCCGTCGCTCCATCTTAGGCGGGAGGAGTTATGTACAGCAACAAATTAATATATATATACATACTATTCTCATGTACTCTCTTTTTCACATACATACTATTCTGATGTATTCCCTTGTTTCACAATTGTTTGTACTTTAAAATTTTGCTTAATTATCAAAATTCATTTTTGTAACACGAAACCTTTGAAATACTTTGCTAAGTAAAACGTGTCGGAACTAAACTCAAGCTTCTGTTCCCGCATTTTTTGGATTTTTGTGAAGTATGGAATAAAGATAATTTTTTTTCATTCCAAAGGAACGTCGTGCATTAATTCGCGCCTCAAGGGGGTTATGATACCCTTTTACTGTTGCCAGGGCGCGGGCGGAAAGATAGAAGAAGGAAAAAGGAAAGCATTGATGTGATGTGGTGGTATGAAACTCAGGTATATTTGGTTTCGATATTGACTCTCCAGGGGTGGGATTCCGAATAGGACGGAGAGTTTTTCTTCACTTGGAATGATTCAGGTTATCAATTTTAACGGTTGTTTTGAGCTTGAAACTCTACAACAGCAAAATCTACATGTCAGTGTTATGCCTTCACACGCAGATTTTTCTGGCGAGTTCCAATTACACAAATGAAAAACTTGTCATGAGTGGGATTCGAACCTTGACCCTCCGAGTGAGAAGCGATGGCTAGTACCACTACACCACGACCACGACGACGTTTCAGAAGTTCGAGTCCGATTAGTTAAGTATAATATTTTTTTATGTTTCGATTTCGATTGGTTGTTCGATTTTTTAAATTTTTTTTATTGCACTTAGTTTTGTTTGACTGATAGTGCTCTTGTTATTTGACAATTTTTCTTAAGCTTTCTTTTTTCCTTTATCAGTTTCTTGATATTATCAGGGGTATGATTTTTATTTGTTCTTGATGTATTTTTTGGTGTTGCTCGAAGTGAGCTCTATTTATATCATCGTTAAAACATATAACTGATCAATATCAGTTTATGATCTATGGGATATGTAAAGTTGAAGGTCTATGCCCAGATATTCTTGATATACTTGCCAGTCTGTTTTCTTGCTGTATAGTTTCGTTTTATCTATTGTTGTCGCAACATCTCTTGAGTATTCGATAATAATAGGTGAATGGTCAGATGAGAGTTCGAGGCAGGATTGAATTTTTCATTTGAGTTGCTTATGTTTTTCGTTATAAATAAAGTCAAGTAGATCGTGTAGCTTTTTTGGGACAGTAGGCCAGTATGTATGTCCTACAAATTTCAAACATTTTCAGTTGTTTGACTTAAAGGCACCTTTAAGATTGATTGATTTTGGTTTGAAAGAAATCATCCTATTTTTCTGTCGAGATAGTGTGTTTAGGTAGACAGAACATTGCCGGGATTTGAAACGGTCGGTCGTTTTCATCTAATTGTATTGTTATTGAGTTTACATGGTTTGTTTTATATTGTGACATTTCAGTTCATTTGACCTCATCCTTGATTATGATTTGTGAACCCGCATGCTCTCTTCTGTCAGTGTGTGTGTGTGATTAGTTGTGTAAATGTTATAGCCAATTTATAAAGTTTTTTCAGTGAGATGTGTCTCAAATATTAGCAAAATATCAACTTCGTTGTCTTGAATAAATTGTTTTCGTTTTAATTATGATCCATTGAGTCTATTTAGTCTTGTCACTGATATGTTGGTCATCTCGTTATTAAGTTGCTTCAATTTGTTTGGTCTGAGCTTTGTTGAGTTTTTGCTTCAGTAGTTGGGACAACTATGTCGAATGTTTTTTGAGGAATAGGGTAAGGAATTTAATTTAAGGCAACTACATTGGAGTCCTTGTTTTACGAACTCGTTGGTTTGGCATGCGTTAATCGTTGTTAAAGTGTATCGCTTTTTTACGATTTCGAATCCATTGTTGTTGTTACCGCTCCTATTAGAAGGCTTGCTATGATTTTAATATTGTCTAACTTTTTTTCTTTTTTTTTTTAGTTTGTATTTAGGTTAACGGTGCATTTTTTGGGAGAAGTCCTCCATCTCTTTTTTGAGATAAAGTTTGTTGAGGTGAATGGTGTTTCTGCTTCTAGCTGAGTTATATAAAGGCTTGTTTTTGTTCGCATCGTTTTCAACAGTAAATTTTTTTTATGATTTTAGTTTTATCCACTACACCTTTAAGTTTTCGATTAACCTTGAATGCTTTTAAGTTTTTATCTGCAGAAAAATATTTAAAGAAACAAGTTAAGCATTTATCTTAAATAACTCTGTATAGTTAGTAAACTTTCATTATCATTTGTTACCTGAGTAAAGATCAGCATTTTCTTATGTGTCATTTTTATTACTACGGTAAGACAAATACATTTGATCTTTATATAAATTAATTATTATATGTAATTAATAGTAGCTCCTGTAGAGATAACGCCTTCATTATCTGTGGCTGTATTTGCTAAAATAATCTCATCATAATTGTTATTAGCTCTTTAGTTGGAAAATATAGGCTCCAGTCATGAACCGGATTTTACATTTCTCTTCACATGCGTCAAACTACACTATCCAAACAAATTCTTGAAATTAAAATATAATTACAATCCTTATCATAAATTTGTTTCCGTTCTCTCCTCCGTGGTGCTCATACTGATACAGTTGACTATAAATTGCCACTTCATATTTAGTATTGATACAATCTCTTATACTGCTTGCAATGATTAATATATCTCCTTCTGCATAAATAATTGATTAACTTCAAAAAGATAAAAAAATACGGGTCAATGCAGGAAGACCTGTACAAAGCCAGAAAAGATGAAGAAGGGAAACTTAAAATAGAATTACAGTCGCTGCAGAGAATAGGGAAAACTATTTCCGTATAATAGCAATATAGTTTACTGCGTCAACTACAGAGGTAAGAGTCCCTTCAACATAGCATGCAAGATTTTATCCGCCGTACTGGTTCCTGAACGGTTTCATAAATGAAAAGTTCACAGTCGACTAAATCTTAACACAAATATTGTAGATACCCACTATCTTTTCGTCAGTTAAAAGGCTGCATATAGCAACAGAGCCGTGTCTAATTTTGGCATCCCTGCCAAGCAGTGCATAATGGCATTTGGGAACACTGGTGCTCCGTCCTCAACGACTTATTTAACATCGTTCTTGATGCCAGAGCCACAATCTTTTAAAATTCTATGCAATTACTAGAGTTCGCTGGAATTGAAAAAGCTTGGGGAAAAGCTTTGTCAACATCGACAAATTGAGAAGAACTTCATAGTCGAGAACGTTAGGTTGTTAGAGACATTGTCTACTGAGGCCTTGTTATAAATTCTACCGGCAACAACTCATAGGAAATTGAACGGTAAGTAACTCAAAAAAATCGGGTTTTCTTTTAGGTTAATAATGAACTCCGCTTCAGTTGCATGAGATGACTAGAACACATAAAGCAAATTCACACCAATGCTACTCTGCATCTACTGCTACGCTGGCAACCCTGCGGGCCAGAGTTTTCAAATCTAACCCCAAAGGACAACGCAATAGAGGAAAACCACACACAAGGTGACGGAATAAATAAGACCTAACCTAGTGCGCGGCTTAAGGTAGTAAGTTAAAGACCAGACTAATTGGAGAGGTTTGCTATTTAAATTTAGTTAGCTCACTTTAGTAAGTTAGTATACAAAACTTATTTTAACACAAAGGAATAAAATCATTTGGAATTCGCAATTTATTTTAAACTAGCTGAACTCGCAGACGCGTTCTGGCATTTCTGAAGGTGGCGCGATGATGGATGGGAGGAATAGAAAAATAAGCGCAAAAATTTGCAGTTTATTTGAAAGAAGAAAGATAAACCGCCATCAAAGATACTGTAATTTATTTAATAGTGTACTTCTATGAAAACTATAACTAATATCCAGTTATTGTTTGAAATATACTTCAGTATGTTCAAAGGTAGCTTTAGAGGCTGTTGTTCCGCCATACAATAAAGCTGCAGCGATGAAGGATGATGCTATTGTCAATGTGATATTACCTTGAGATCTAGCTTTAGCAAGGATGATTCAAATTCAAACCCGAGTTTAAGAAGAAAAAACCGCTTTCAAATAAAACGCCTCCTGTTCGTTTTAAAACAACTGTTTGTCGTACACAAAATATTATACATACGTTATTTTCAATATTTACTGTAAATTTTAACGTTTCATATAAGCAAATATATGAGCTAAATTTGTAAAAATAGAAGCAGTAATTCAAGAAGACGCCAGTAGATATAAAAGATAGATATTAAAGTAGAACAAGGTTTGAAGGAAATTAATCGATGAGTTTTTTTTAATTGAACTTATTTTTACTTTTAAGAATATACGAGTATGTATAAAATTGTTTAAATAAAAATCTTTCAATTTTGACATCAGAGTCTCGGTATTCGGCCCCATCAAAATTGAAGCCACACCGATATGGACCAAACAGGTTGTTAGTGTCATTGCTTAAGCGCTCACACAATACGGCAGACAAAATCTTGTAAGCGATGTACCGTGCGGCATCGGATAAAGAATAGTGCCGCAGTGCGTCCCAGCTTGTCGTAAGAGGCGACTAAATGGGACACCAATCATATACAGGCAACTATGACACCAAAAATGAGCCTGTGACACTTTAACACCTTAAAACTTTCTCTCAAGGTTGTATGCAATCAGTGGGTTACCGCGTCTGGAGACTACCGGTGGGGTAAAAGAACAGTCAATCAATTCGAAATGAGCATACGAGTGTCGAACCACTCAAACTTTAGACACACTTCATGGAAATGATCGCAATTAATAGCACTACCCCTGGGGGCCCAGAGCAAGCAGAAGTGCTTGTGTCAGAGCCCGACGGATTCCGGGGGCGAGCAAAATGAAGTTTCCAAAATATTTTCCTAACTTCGGTTTGCAAGTTCGAACCTCGGATCGATGACCTCAAAAAGTTTAGAACTTTTTTAAAAACTATTTAAAAACTAAGGCATTTAAGATGTTCTACCATGGAACGGTCAATGGACGAAACGGTGTTGGTATCGTTGTTGCAGCGGATCTTCTAAGGAATATCGTTGATATTCTGAAAATAAGCGACCGCTTGATGAGTGTAAAACTCGTCATACACAATGAAACGTGGAACATTGTTAGCGCGTACGCTCCGCAAAATGGATGCGACCAATCGGTCAGAGTTCGGTAATTTGCTTAGAAATATACCTATCGATGAGATGCTCTTAGTAGGCGGAGATTTAAATGGCCACGTCGGAGAAACAAATGTTGATTATGAGGACTGCCACGGCGGTAAAGGCTTTGGAACCAGAAATTCAGCTGGCGAAGATATCCTTGTAGCGTGTAGGGCTTACGGCTTAACCATCTTAAATACAATGTTTATTAAACATCAACGACATCTCATCACCTATAGCAGCGGAGGCCACGAAACGCAAATAGATTATCACCTCTGCAAAATGTCGATGAGAAACCGTGTTAAGGACTGTTATACTTGGAGAATCGCTAGTAAGCCAACACCGTCTGCTCATTACAGAATTTTTCGCAGCGGAACCACCGAAAACACGGGCATCGTTTAGAAAGCCAAAAATCCGGTGGTATAATCTATCGAAGGAACGAAGCTCAAGATTTATCGCGCTGGCTAAAGAAGTACTTCAAAATATAAATGGTATAGCAGACTCACTTAGCCCGCAAGAAATGTGGAACAGCATGCACGAGGAATGCATAACACTCGCAAAGTCCTATCTGGGGACTATATCGAAATACCATCACGTCGGTAAAGAAACATGGTGGTGGAATGACGAAACCAAACGAGCTGTGGCCGACAAAAAGAGTGCATTCCAAGCGCGGACAAAATGCGATCGGAGCGATGATATCGAAAAAGATCGACTGGCTCTTGAATACGAGCGCCTTAAAAAGATCGCAAAGAAAGTCCTGGCTCGAACTCGAGCGGCAGAAGCGGAAAACCTGTACCAGGAGTTGGAACAAATATCCTCACGATCAGCGGATAGAAGACAAGCTATCCAAGAAGTTCAAACGTCGTACAGTACTAAAATGCCAAATATTTTTAAGCTCGCTGCACAGAGGCGAAAAAATTCGACGAAAATAACCTCGCCGAAATACATCAAAAACGCAGATGGTCGTTTACTAACAAATGAAAAGGAAATTTGTGACCGGTGGCTTGAATACTGCAAGGAGTTGCTTAACAAACAGTTTCCACGTGATATCGTGCCGACAGCTGGTCTAGTCGAGGAGGAAGTTTCGGACTTTTCAATCGAAGAAATAAGTATAGCAATTGGAAAAATGAAGCCGGGGAAAGCGGCGGGACCAGACAGCATTGCATCAGAGTTTTGTTCGAAGATGGAGGGGATCGGCAGCGTTTGGCTATCGAAACTTTTAAATAAATTAAAATGTGGACAACCTATGCCGAATCAATGGAGAAGTAGCTTCTTGGTTCCATTATACAAAGGAAAAGGCGACACTCGAGAATGCAACAACTACCATTCAATAAAGCTTATGTCACACACAATGAAAATCGTCGAAAGAGTCTTAAACGAACGTCTTCGGCAAATAATAAAGCTCGATAATAGCCAGTGTGAATTTGTTGAAGGAAGATCGACGGTGGACGCTATCCAAAGCCTACGAATAATAATGGAAAAGCACCGAGATTCGTCCAAGGATTTACACATGGTATTTATCGACCTCGAGAAAGCATTCGATCGAGTGCCTAGGGATCTCATATGGGCCGCGCTGAGGTCTCAAAACGTACCGGAAACGTATGTTAGAATAATACAAGACATGTACGGAAACGTGAAAACTGCGGTTAAAAGCTCTGCTGGACTAACGAGAGAATTTCCAGTTAATGTTGGAGTGCATCAAGGAAGCGTACTTAGCCCTTTCCTCTTTAACGTAGTATTCGACTATCTTTTAAAAGACTGCATGCGCGAAGCAAATGTAACGCCAATTCTCTTCGCTGACGACGCAGTTATACTTAGCGATAACGTCCAAGATTTACAGAACGCCTTAGATTCATGGAGAAATGCGCTAGAGAGAAACGGGTTTAAAATAAGTCGTTCAAAGACGGAGCATTTGACGTGCCCATTTGCGCATCCGTTGCGACCTGTTCCGGATATAATGTTAGACGGAATAGTTCTTCCAAAAAGCACTATCTTTAAGTACTTAGGATCAATCGTTAACATGGAAATGAAATGTGACGACGACGTAAGCCACAGAGTGAGTGTGGGATGGATGAAATGGCGGGAAAATTCGGGAATCTTTTGCGACCGAAAATTTCCACTTAAATTAAAGGGGAAACTCTACACCAAGGTTGTTAGACCAGCTCTTATGTACGGCTCACAGTGCTGGACAATGTACGAAGCGTTTAAAGATAAAATGACGGCAGCGGACATCAAAATGTTAAGGATGTCTAGTGGAGTCACTAAACGCGATTGTATTAGATCTACGCGTATAAGAGGAAGTCTACATATAAAAAATTCGGTAACCGAACAGCTTGAGGCGAATAGAATAAGTTGGTATTGCCACGTTCAAAGAAGATCTGCGGAAAATCCGGTTAAAAAGGCACTATCAACTACGGTCACTCCAACTGTAAGAAAACGAGGTCGGAAAAAGAATTCCTGGATTTCTCAGATGGCAAATGCGCAACAACGCCTGGGGCTTACCACTGAAGCGATCCAGAACCGAGCATTATGTAGACGCGTTCTGCGGTCTGCGACATTAGCCAACCCCATAAGCGGAGCAGCAGCGATGTAGTAAAAATGGGAAACTCGTTACGCATAAGTTCGTATAACGAGGAAAGGGTTAATAAAAGGATAAGAAGAAAGAAGAAGAAGATCTTGTAAGCGATGTTAAGAATACCTATACATAAAATGCTTCTGTAGTTGAAGTAGTACAGAGGGTTCTCTTTTTTGAGGATTGGACAAACTATGCTGAGGTTCCATTAATACACTTTCGTCCGACCATATTTTAGAAATGTGTTGTGTACATGATGAGTATTTCTTTACGAACTCATCACCTTCCACTTTAAAAAGCCCAGCCGTGAGGCTGTCCGCTCCAGCATCTTTTTTGGATTGAAGCTTTCTTCATTTCATCTAAGTGGATACACAGGCTGGGAGAAGTGGGCCTCTTGAGAGATTAAGAGAGAATCGATCGAGAAAAAATTTGGGGACGTCGAAATTACACACTAGTTTCCCTTTGCGGTGTGCAGGATACGTGCACCCTACCTTGGCTACAACAAGGTAATGGTCCAGGCGACGCTGGCTCCTCTGAACGTGTAGACATCCATTATACTGGAGAAATGTATTGCGTCGACCGCAATGTGGTCAATCTGGTTTACGGTTTTCATCAAGAGCTTTCCAAGTCCCCTTGTGAATATATAACAATGTTTCGCCTTGACGCAAAATCGACTAACCTGAATGCGTTATCGGAGGTGTTGCCGTCCAGGCTATATTTTCCAACAGTATAACCAAAGATTCCCTCTCTTCCTAGCTTTGCATTAAAATCACCAAGAACCATTTCAATGCCACAGTCAAAGCATTGCCCGTAGTAGGTCTTGTTAAAGAACTCGTAGAACCTATCTTTGTTGGCGTCATCTTTCTCTACTGTAGGGGCATATAAGGCTAATATTGGCAAATTTAGTTTTGATACGGATTGTGTTAATATAATAATAAAACAAACGTATTCGCTGATTTAAAACCGCATGCAACCATCGAAACCACTCCTCCAATGCAGGATCGATTTTGTGGAATGCGACTCGGTATTTCGGGAAGAAGACCAATCATAACTTTTGTCAGCCTTATCATATGCATGACCACTAAAGCAGTTCATTTGGAGCTGCCAGCGGTTTTGTCACCTGCAGAATTTTGTCAGTACTGCAAAGGTTCGTGTCGCGAAGAGAAAAACCTTCTGTTTTCGTTCCAACCTTCTGCTTGTCAAGCGGCAGTTGGATCGCAATATGCAGCAACACTTTTGGAGCAAATGGATTAAGGAGTTTTAAGAGCCGTCTGAAATGGAAATCTTCTGCTAAAAATATATCTTTTGGCGCCCTTAAATAGGCCGTTAGAACGAGTTGTATAAATCCTTCCTGGTACTGATGGCTTAGTTACGGTAGCAAAAATAAGCACTAAAGTGGGTTTGTGAAACGAGATCTTACAAAAAAAAAAATTCTACTTGAAAAGTGGAGAGAATGGTTAGTCTCCCTTTATTATTTTCATCTTAAGATGTGTTTCTTTGCACGCATGATAGCTATCTTCGCAAAAAAACGATCTATCCCCGCTTAAGTGTTCATCATAAAAACTTGGTAGCACAGACATCTCTATGCCGCTTAGTGGTGGCTCATCTCTCGGTTGATGAGCAAACTTAAATTGTTTTGAAAAAAAATTGTAGGCGAATGGTTGACATTTTTCCTAATTCATCGGAAACGAAGAATATATAATTTGGAAGCACTGTTTTATATCCGCTTAGATAGCGGATATAAATTGACTAAACGTTGATCATGCTATTGTTGTAATTAACATGCAAATAACTTTTTAAGCAGATAGCAGATTTGCAAAAAAGCACGACTTTATTACACAACATTTTTAATTATTGCGTGAAAGTAATACTTTTTCATACCACTGTAAATTTTTTATCTTATGAGAGTAGACATTGATTTACTTATTTACGCCAGAACTCTTTTGATGAACATTAACTGAAAGTAATTGTAAGGAATTTCGTAATCTTCACCGTTGATTTTTTTTTTTTTGGCATCTGTTTCACTCCAATATAAGTAAAAATTAATTAAATTAAATTAAAAACTATTAGATCGACAAACAGATTGCTACGAGGCGCTCGTTTACATTCCGGAAACTCAAGACTTAAAGAAGTCTGGCTCCAAAAACAAATCTGCATCCAAATAGGCGCTGCTTTTGCCGTTGATAACAATCGCCGTAGTAGATATCGCAGATTTTCATACTCTTTATGTCCGGCCCATTCCATCGCATTTTTTGAATAGCGGTTGTGTATGCTTTACAGCAGTCTAGGGCCTTCGCTAGTTGTTCGCTCTACGTCGCCCATTAAGAGCTTAATATCCTTCATGCATATCCGAAGTTCGTTGTCCTTAATTTGTTTGCATGGGTTGTCAACAGTGTCCGTATCCGAGGCTTGATTGTGTTTCAGAACTTTCCCCTTTTGCAATGGCCGGGCAGGTAGACCGACGCACAAACCCCAACCTGGAGCCAGTTCCTTTTTTGATACCCTTAGGACGGGCGGTGAGACCGAAGGCAGTTACCCGTTCGAGGATGTGAGTGCAGCTGTTTGTCTACTGGTTGGTTTCCACTGAGGCGTACAATAAGCACACTTGATGTGTGTCTTATATTTATTTGTGAAATTTTTTTTGGCGTATTACATGGCGACCGCGACAGGACTATAAAGTTTTAGTGAAATTAAAATAGTGAACAAAACTAAAGACGATTAATGATGATTCCAGACACTACCATTGAAAATGCTCAATTTCGCTTTCGGTTAAAAGCTGTGGTCTATTTTTATTTGTGTCACTATAAAGTTAATATAATTTTGGCGCCCGTGACAGGACAGTTATAGTGATAACTTGTTACATTTGTAGTGAACAAATAATTGAAATTTTTATTAATAAAATCAATCATAAAAAGTAAAAAGTTTTTTTTTTTCAATAAAATTCAGTGTAAAATCTTTAAATAAATAATATCTCCTAACCAAGGAAAGAATTTGGAGTACTTCGCTGATCAACAGGAACTTGTTGGAGAACAAATTGTGAGAATGGTTCGCAATTGCAACAAGGACGGCGAGGTAAGAAAAACTCACAAATATCAATTTGATAACATCGACAGCATAATTCGAGATGGTTTTCTCAACAATTGGAACATCCATATTTCAAGAAGGACTACTTGGAAACCATTCGAAAAATTGCAGAACAAATGCGCAATGACATCGTGGGCCGATTGGAAGATTTAACAGCAGAAAGCGGGCTCCAGAAGAAACAAGTCCCCAAAAAGGTTGAGCCAGGCGTAGCGATAAATACGAAGAAAGGTGCAATACCTAAAGGAACATCTGAGTGCGAGCGAAAGACAAGCCTGAGAAAGCCTATGGTAATGAATGCGAAAAAAAAAATTATTTACTGGTAGAAATTTTGAAAATATCTATAGATACTCGTAAGTACCAGTCTCAAACAAATCAACAGTTTTCCCAGAAATTCTGCCAGATAAAGCTAAAAACAGTGCAGCAGCATTGGGATGAAATAACAACACTGTATCATAGAATAGAGGACGATATAACAACTCAAGACATAGAAAGTTACTTTGAGATGCAGGAGTGCGTGTAAAGGGCTCTATTGCAATTGTATGGTGATGCAATGGATCCACAAACAGGGGCAGCAATTATCAACATGGCAGTGAAGTTGCCAAAAATAGAGCTTCCAAAATTTTATGGGGATTTCTTAAATTGGAGACAATTTTACGACTTGTTCAAACAACTCATTCATGATAATCCTATTGCTCCTGCACAAAAGCTATACTTTTTGAGAGCCAACGTAACAGGAGAGGCTCATAACTTAATCAAGCATTTTTAAACAAACGACGTCAACTATGAGGTAGCGTGGAAAAAGAACCTTGGGTTCGATACTCATGGCTGGGACCCTTTGATTGTCCATTTGATGCTGCAGAAATTGAACAGAGAAAGCAGGACATTGTTTGAATAATCACTTACAGATCCAAGAAGCAGTCCAAGCATGGATGTATTTTTCAAGTTCGTGGAGGCCAGGTTCCAGACCCTAGAGGCGATCAACGGTAAGGAGAGCAAATCGAAATCACCAGTGGGAGTTGCAGTAAGCACCCAGAGTATCAGAATTCCACTTTGTGCTATTCAAAAAAACCATAGAATTTTCAATTGTTATAAATTTCTTTCCTATTCAGATGTACTCGTAGCACGAGAGCAAGCTGTGTGGAACCTGAAGATCTGCAGAAACTGTTTGAAGGTTGGCCACTTTTCCCGGTCATGCCAGTCCAGAGGATGTCAAAAATGCGATCAAAAGCATAATACGCTTTTGCACCCTCAAGAAAAGTCTACACTGAAGCAGAGTAAAAAGCAAGCCAAACCAAATCAGAATGCAGAAGCAAGCCAGCCAGCGCACAGCAACAACTCACCACAATTGGCTCACTCTAGTAAGTCTAACCTTAATTAAAATGATTTATTAAGTGATAAAAAAGCTTGTACAGTAGCCAATACTGCAATGGGTCCTTTCCTTTTCCTTTAGGTGGCGCTATAGTCCGGGGTGGACCTGGGCCTCAGTCAACAAGCTTCTCCAGCCAGCTCGATCCCTGGCTAGCTGCCTCCAGTTTCGCACGCTAAGTTGGCTGAGGTCCTCTTCCACTTGCGTGCGCCACCTGAGTCTTGGCCTTCCTCTACTGCGCTGTCCCTCGGGGGCGGATTCAAAGACTTTTCGGACCGGAGCATTGGTGTCCGTGCGCTCTACATGACCCAGCCATCTCAGTCTTTGCTGCAATGGGTCACACACATAAAAATAAGCATATATATTTAGCAACAGCTGTTGTCAATGTCATTTCCTCGTACGGCATTAGAATTCCATGTCGGGTGTTACTAAATTCAGGATCACAGTTGCACTTCGTAACAAAAACATTCGCTCAACAAATTGGAGCAAAAGGATCGAGATTAAATATTCCAATTAGTGGAACTCAATCAAATATAAAGCCTGATGCTACAACTTTGAGTAAACCCAGAGAAGTGAAACTGGCAGACACGAATTTCCATAAGAATGAACCGATCGACATGGTTATAGGATCAGAAATTTTCTTTGACCTGCTCCTTCAGGGGGAGATACGATGCGGACATAGTCTACCAGTTTGGAGAAACTCGAAAATGGGCTGAATAGTTACAGAAAGCACGGAATTACCAAAAGGACCATTTTGAACTCTTATTGCAACGAAACCCACCTTATCTACATTGGATAAATTGGTGCGAAGTTTTTGGGAGACAGAAGGCCATGATACTCCGGTAAAAACCATGAGTGAGGAAGAGTTCAAGTGTGAAGAGCATTTTAAAAATAATATAACGTTTGAGAACAAGAACTTTATCGTGAAATTACCTTTTAAAGATGACCCAACTACGGATTCAATTGAACTGAAGGATCAATATGTTAAATTCATGGAGGAGTATGCATTTTTAGGCCATATGAACGTTATATCAGATAATGAACTAACCGGATCGCATTACATGCTTCCTCATCATTGTATTTTGAAACCTGAAAGTTCATCAACAAAACAACGTGTTGTCTTTAATGCATCAGCAAAGAGCAGCAGCGGCAAATCTCTCAACGATATTTTGATGGTGGGTCCAACTGTCCAGCCTGATTTTTTTTCTATCATTATTAACTTTAGAATGCATAGATATGTTTTTGCATGTGATATAAGCAAAATGTACAGGCAGATTTTGGTGAAACAACAGGATCGACCTTACCAATTATTCCTGTGGAGACCACAATCAAATCATCCGCTAAAAAGGTATCACTTAAACACTTTAACATATGGGACAGCCTCTGCACCATATTTACCAACACGATGTCTTAATAAATTGGCAGAAGACACATTACGAAAATTCGAAAAAGCGTCATTTGTTATCCGAAATAATATCTATGTAGATGACTGTCTAACAGGTGCAGAAACAATAGCTGACGCCAGTGAGTTACTGAATGAAATTAACAAGCGCTTCAAATGGGTAACTTTGAATTGCGGAAGTTTTGTGCAAATGATCCAATGATCTTAAAAGAAGTTCCAGAAGAGCACAAGGAGAATTTAGTTACATTTTATCAGTCAGAGGTAGTTAAGATTTTGGGACTAATCTCGGAACTATCACAAGATGTCTTGAAATACAGTTTTAAAACCGAACTAATAAACAAAGCGAGTGGAAAAATATGTATAAGAACCTCACAAGATTATTTGACCCGGTGGGATTGATCGGCCCTGTGATTGTGCTTGATAAGTTATTCCTGCAGGAGCCGTGGAAAACTAAACTATCGTGGGACGAAACATTACTACCTAAGCAGGCTCATAACTGGAGATATGTACAGCAATTTTCAGCATTAAATGAACTCAGCATTCCACGTTATGTTCTTACACCCTCTGCAAAGGTAATTGGATTGCATGGATTTTCGGATAGCAGTCTTAGCGCACATGGATCGTGTGTGTATATTAGATCTATTCACAAAAATGGCAAAATCTACTCCCAACTACTTTGCTCGAAGTCAAGAGCGGGGTCCTTAAAACAATAAGTATAGCTAGGCTAGAATTACAATGAGCTGTTTTGATGATAGAGTTGGTGAAAAGGCTATGTCAAACCTTACTTCGTCAAATTGACAACATAGATTACTATACAGACTCTACGGTGGTATAGGCTTGGATCGTATACTTGGGAGACATATGTTGCTAGTAAAGTAGCCAAAATCCAAGCATGTACAGATATTCAGCAATTGAGTTAAATAAAAGGAGAACACAGCCCAGCTGATCTGGTATCCAGAGGATCCATTCTTATTAAATCAACGTTTTGTTTCAAGGGACCCAAGTTCGTCAAAACCGATGAAATATTTTGGACAAAAACTGAATATACAATCCCTTAAGTTATTCCCGGATATCGTAAAATCAAATCAGTTCTAACAACTTCAATTACCCCAGATCCAGTAGAAAAGCTTAATCACAAAAATTCCTTTAATACTATGAAAATAATTTTCTCGTTTTGCTACTGATTTTATAGCAATTGCAGGAAACATAGAGAATTAAGAAGTTTTGGTCGTCTAACAGTTGAAGAACTACAATATATCAAGGAAATCGTCTGCTTTTGATTCAAGTACAGATAATTTCCCAATGAGTATGAGCTACTGAGGAATTTGGAATGGTCAATCAACGATCAAGTATATCGTCGTTAGATCCGTATTTCGATGAGAAAATCAACTTAATAAGAGTCGAAGGCAGATTAAAACACTTGCATTTATTACCAGGTGCCAAGCACCAGATATTTTTACGAAAAAATAGTCTTGTATCCAAGTTGCTATTGATTCAGTTACATGAAAAACATTTGCACGCATCACACAGATCATTAATAGTCATTTCAAGACAACAATACTGGATTTTGAGCGGAGGCAGGATGGCTAGACATGTTATTTCTAAATGTGTTAAATGTTTCAGATCGAAACCAATAACGATTAATTATTGATGGGAAATCTACCAACAGAGAGAGTAAATCCATCACGACCTTTTTATCACTCAGGAGTTGAATTTTGTGGTCCCATTAGAACGCATCACAAAGTGAACTTTGTTTTTGTTTGTTTTTCAACTAAAGCTGTTTACATCGAAGTTGTTGGAGGGAGAACTGTCTTCCGAAGCCTTTATAAATGCGCTTAAGAGATTTGTCGGCAGACGAGGAGTCTGTCAAACCATATTTTGCGACAGTGCAACTAACTTTGTTGGCGCTAAGAACGAACTCGCAGAGTTTAGGAGGGTTTTTCATTCGGAACGCGTGCAGTCTACAATCGAGGACACATGTTTGCAGGATGGAATTATTTCGAAATTCATTCCACCTCGATCACCGCATTTTTGAGGACTTTGGGAAGCTGCTGTCAAATCGGCAAAAACGCTACTAATTCGCTATCTTGGGGAAGCTTCGTTAACATACGAACAGCTTTCAACAATAATCATTCAAGTGGAGGCTATATTAAATTCAAGACCTCTGACCTCTATTTCGATAGATCCGAATGATTTGGGTGACTCTGGACACTTTTTGATAGGCACATCGCTGACAGCGCTGCCTGAACCAGATGACACTAATTTAAACCGCCTGGATAAATTTCGACAAATACAACACATACAGTAACACTTCTGGAGACGCTGGTCAAAAGAATATTTGCATCTGTTGCAACAAATGATGAAGTGGAAAACGAAACACAATATTCTAAGACCTGGGACAATGGTTGTAATAAAAGAAATAAATGCTCCACCTTGGCGATGGAAACTAGGCCAAGTAACCGAAGTTGTTAAGGAAGCGACAATCTAATCCGAGTGGCCACTGATAAAACAGAAAATGCAACATACCAAAGAGCCATACACAATCTTTGACCATTGCCAATAGAGGACTCGATTGCTGAAAATGTTTATCAGACCAAATCAGACCAAAATCAAATGAAACCAGTGCGAGTAAAGAAACAAATTCGGGTTGGAAAAAAATTAACTTAAGGAGTATTATTGTGCGTTTTCTTAATGTTACCGTTATGTCTGGCACAGACAAATGAACAAGTTGCGGTTACAAAATTAGACAACGGCATTGGTATTTACTTTGAAGACATTGGTGAGTTAAAAATAATAAATGCATTCTGAATCATTTATATTTATTACAATTCACCAACATATTGGTTTCAATTTAACAAAATAAAATCACATCTTAAGCTGCTAGATGGAATATGCTCAGAAGATATGGCTATCAAAGCTTATTGCAGGCCCAAAATAGATAGCCTTCAACATCGAGTTACGGTGATAGAGCGCAACAATGAGCTGTTGCATAGTTCCCAAGGAAGATCAGGAAGATGCTAATCGAATCAAAGAACAAATAGCGTTAGTCAAAGGAAATGAACGCCATGCAGAATATCGTTTAAAAAGGCAGAATTCCATATAAGACTCTACGATCAACATTTTGAAAAGAGACACCTTTGAAATCCACCAACAATTTAAGGCTCTTCATCATTATTTAATGAGAACGATTGATGGAATTCAAACAAAGCAAACGCTGTTCGCGCAAAAACATGAGTTGGCAGCCCTTACTTCATATTTAATATTGATTATTACAAATTTTGAACGGATTCAGGAAGTGCTATTGGACGTTATGTTAGACTCAAATCATGCTAAAATAAATCTGAAGTTGATGACACCAAGACAATTTAGTGCACAGTTGCAGCTAATTGGTAATTCACTTGCTCCAACACTACGATTACCAAAGGGATCGATAGTAGATATGTACAGAATGGCTTCAATCAAAGGCCATAATTTGAACAACTCAATCGTTTCTGAGATGCGGCTACCCATAAAATAAATGCTGAAAAATGTCAACTCTTTAATTTGGTCAAGGTTCCTATACTGCATAAAAATATAAGTTATTTAGTCGACATATCTACTCCATATCTTGCAGTTTCGATGACCAGAGATAAGCTTTTCCCACTAACAGCAATTGAGTTGGCATCATGCAAGCTTATATTACCCAAAAATGATCTATGTAATCAGCTCCATCTTACTAATACGTAGCTTAATAAGATGAATGGCTGTGACATGGATCTTCTGAATCATGTTAAAAACGCTTCATATCGATGTCATGTTAATGAAGTTAATTCACAAGATCAATGGATAGCTCTCAGCAAATCTAATGGATGAATTTTTTCGGTAGCATCTGGCGTAACCGGTCATCTTATTTGCGAGGGCAGGACTACAAGAATACACATTCAGGGCAATGGTTTACTGGAGTTCCGTAAGTCATGTACACTCAAACTGCCATATACGAGTCTCAACGGTCAAAACGAATACAACTATTCCCTCAACAAATCATTCATTCCGAGCGCAAACATCAGAAACTGGATATTTAAAAGAAATGCAACAACAACTTCTTCAATGCCACCTGAGGCTTATGACATTGATAAGAAACAGCTTGATGATCTCAGTACTAGAATTGAAGAGGTTATGATCCAAACAAATGCGTTTCCGATATCCCCGTCTTTGAGCGCGCATGCTACATCACTATGGGTTGAGATGGCTTTTAGCTGCTGGCATGATTGGGATGGGTATTGTATATTGGTTTCGTCATAAGAGACCAACACCAGCACCTAGATGCAGAGTTTCACTTTTTGAAGTGGAACCTTAGTTTAAGAACCTATGAAGCTAAAAATGTAAAATATAGAAAATGTTAATGTTCTGATCGTATAAATGTCAATGAAGACAACTTGGTTTAAAATTAGAAAGCTAAAAACCCTCTAAAAGGGGGAGTATCTTCTTCTTCTTCTTATCCTTTTATTAACCCTTTCCTCGCTATACGAACTTATGCGTAACGAGTTTCCCATTTTTACTGCATCGCTGCTGCTCCGCTTATGGGGTTGGCTAATGTCGCAGACCGCAGAACGCGTCTACATAATGCTCGGTCCTGGATCGCTTCAGCGGTTAGCTCCAGGCGTTGTTGCGCATTTGCCATCTGAGAAATCCAAGAATTCTTTTTCCGACCTGGTTTTCTTACAGTTGGAGTGACCGTAGTTGATAGTGCCTTTTTAACCGGATTTTCCGCAGATCTTCTTTGAACGTGGCAATACCAGCTTATTCTATTCGCTTCAAGCTGTTCGGTTACAGAATTCATTATATGTAGACTTCCTCTTATACGCGTAGATCTAATGCAATCGCGCTTAGTGACTCCACTAGACATCCTTAACACTTTCATTTCCGCTGCCGTCATTTTGTTTTTAAACGCTTCGTACATTGTCCAGCACTGTGAACCGTATATAGACCTGGTCTAACAACCGTGGTGTAGACTTTCCCCTTTAATTTAAGTGGAAACTTTCGGTCGCAAATGATTCCCGAATTTTCCCGCCATTTCATCCATCCCACACTCACTCGTCGTCGTCAGATTTCGCTTCCATGTTAACGATTGATCCTAAGTACTTAAAGATAGTGCTTTTTGGAAGAACTATTCCGTCTAACATTATATCCGGAACAGGTCGCAACGGATTCGCAAATGGGCAGGTCAAATGCTCCGTCTTTGAACGACTTATTTTAAACCCGTTTCTCTCTAGCGCATTTCTCCATGAATCTAAGGCGTTCTGAAAATCTTCGACGTTATCGCTAAGTATAACTGCGTCGTCAGCGAAGAGAATTGGCGTTACATTTGCTTCGCGCATGCATTCTTTTAAAAGATAGTCGAATACTACGTTAAAGAGGAAAGGGCTAAGAACGCTTCCTTGATGCACTTCGACATTAACTGGAAATTTTCTCGTTAGTCCGGCAGAGCTTTTAACCGCAGTTTTCACGTTTCCGTACATGTCTTGTATTATTCTAGCATACGTTTCCGGTACGTTTTGAGACCTCAGCGCGGCCCATATGAGATCCCTAGGCACTCGATCGAATGCTTTCTCGAGGTCGATAAATACCATGTGTAAATCCTTAGACGAATCTCGGTTTCCATTATTATTCGTGGGCTTTGGATAGCGTCCTCCGTCGCCACACACTGGCTATTATCGAGCTTTATTATTTGCCGAAGACGTTCGTTTAAGACTCTTTCGACGATTTTAATTTTGTGTGACATAAGCTTGATTGAACGGTAGTTGTTGCATTCTCGAGTGTCGCCTTTTCCTTTGTATAATGGAACCAAGAAGCTACTTCTCCATTGATTCGGCATAGGTTGTCCACATTTTAATTTATTCAAAAGTTTCGATAGCAAACGCTGCCGATCCCCTCCATCTTCGACCAAAACTCTGATGGAATGCTATCTGGTCCCGCCGCTTTCCCCCGCTTCATTTTCCCAATTGCTATACTTATTTCTTCGATTGAAAAGTCTGAAACTTCCTCCTCGAATAGACCAGCTGCTGGCACGATATCACGTGGAAACTGTTTGTTAAGCAATTTCTGACAGTATTCAAGCCACCGGTCACAAATTTCCTTTTCATTTGTTAGTAAACGACCGTCTGCGTTTTTGATGCATTTCGGCGAGGTTATTTCCATTGAATTTTTTCTCCTCTGTGCAGCGAGCTTAAAAATATTTAGCATTTTAGTATTGTACGACGTTTGAACTTCTTGGATAGCTTGTCTTCTATCCGCCGATCGTGAGGATATTTGTTCCAACTCCTGGTACAGGTTTTCCGCTTCTGCCGCTCGAGTTCGAGACAGGACTTTCTTTGCGATCTTTTTAAGACGCTCATATTCAAGAGCCAGTCGATCTTTTTCGATATCGTCGCTCCGATCGCATTTTGTCCACGCTTGGAATGCACTCTTCTTGTCGGCCACACCTCGTTTGGTTTCGTCATTCCACCACCATGTTTCTTTGCCGACATGATGGTATTTCGACATAGTCCCCAGATGGGACTTTGCGAGTGTTATGCATTCTTTGGCCAGTGTGATAAATCTTACGCTTCGTTCCTTCGATAGATTATACCACCGGATTTTTGGCTTCCCAACCCGTGTTTTCGGTGGTTCCGCTGTGAAAAATTCTGTAATGAGCAGACGGTGTTGGCTTACTAGCGATTCTCCAAGTATTACTTTACAGTCCTTAACACGGTTTCTCATCGACATTTTGCAGAGGTGATAATCTTTTTGCGTTTCGTGGCCTCCGCTGCTATAAGTGATAAGATGTCGTTGATGTTTAATAAACATTGTATTTAAGATGGTTAAGCCGTAAGCCTTACACGTATGTTAGTAAGAATATTCTTAAGCTACAATTTTGTCATAGACACAATTAGTTTATAGTTCATGTTTCAAGCGTGAGACCAGATTCAGAACGCGCAGTCCACGGTCATCGCATTTCAACTCGCTTGCATCTGATCTCACGCCAGAAATATGTACCTGATTAAATTGTTAGTTTAAAGTTTTCAGTTCCAACAGAATCACGAAACGACGAAGTCTTTTATTGTCAATAAAGATAATTTAATCAAAAACATCCAAAATGTGGTTTATTTTCATTTGTGTCACTCATACATAATTTTTATACACTTTTCCAATGTTTTTCTTTGTTTTCAACATTAAAAAAACATATTCGTAAAACGATTTCTGCTCAGAAGAAGTATATTAGGCTTGTAATGTATATGATTATATGCTTATATCTGTATTTATTTATTTATATTATTATTAGATAAAAAACACCGGATTGTGATGTATATGTATATGTATATATGTTAATAACACAATCCAAAAGGGTTTTATGATAATTCGTTCAAGGTAGTCGGGTTCCGAAATTTTTTTATTTCAGGCACTTAAGACATTTCAATGTTCAGTAAACCCTTTTATCGTATCGTATAAGATTCATCTGATCCTGTAAAGTCAAATCGAATTTCTTAAAGATAAGCCATGCGTTATACGAGAATCATAGCATAGGCATATTTTTTTTCATATGAAAAGTCGCACAAATTCAAACTTTAACACCATGTCCAACTCCGTGATGCGTCCAATGTAGACGATGCAATATGCAAGGTAAATCAAATCGCGATACGACTACGTATTCGCATTGGACGCAATGTTTGATTTTTAAACAAGCTTGCTTTTTGAAGCAATCGTGTGTGATTTTTCAACAGATATCTGTTGTCCATATGGAAGGGCTTATAAGTAAAGTTCAACGGAAAAGTTTTCTGGAATACAAAGAATCGAAGAACAAAGACGAAATAACTGTGAAATTGAACTAGATGCAACAAAATGTGGACCTTTGAGTTTACAAATAAAAAACTGCATTCCTATGTTAATTCAGTTTTATTTATTTGAAAGTACATAGTCTGAAATAATGTTGAGCAAAATGCATATTGGCTTCACAAAATGCTCTGCATTTTCAACATTTGTTGCAATACTTTTCAATGAAAGCTGTTGTAGTAGTCGAAAATATTAAATAACTGGAAATCATCTTAGATGGCCACTTCATTTGGCATGATCATGGCAATTGAAGAGTGCAGTCCTGACGACTAGTTATAACTATTTATTGATGTACATTTAAACACAGGATTATCGAATAATTAAAAATTTATAATTTATAAGTTATAAATTATATCTCAGTATGCGTCAAAGTTTGCTCAAAGGACCAGTTTGAAGCAAACTATTATATAATTATCAATGATTGTTGACCACATTGAATAAAATAAAGTGTTTATTACTGAAGGCGATGGCGATTGCGCGATAGTTAGCTCATAAGACTATCATGCAGAGTCTGGGTTCGATTTCTGGCTGGGTCACCAACAATTTTTCAAATCGCCATCACCCTACCGGCGGGCAATAGCAAACTCCCGAAAGTAAAATTGCCAACGAAAAAGCTTCTAAGGAGTGCCTTTTGGATTCGGCGATAAACCGTAGGCCCCGCTCAGATGTTACAAAAATGAAAACATGAGCAACACAAACGAGTGTCAAAAACCTAGGCCATGGCCCACACTGGGCTGCCAGCGCCACAGTGTTTTTTTTTTATTTATTACTGAAAAACTGGATATGCCTTCATGTAGACATGAACAAGTCAAGCACAAAATTGGAAAAAAATAATCGAGATATATACTCGTATGTTCTATAAGCGTAACCCTTGTATACCCTAAATACAAATATTGAATAATTATTTTCATAAGCGTAAGCCTTAGCTTAGATTTACCAGTAACAAAAAAATTTGGCAACACTTTTCAAATCATCTGTCCTAAAAGAAACACTGACCCCCATAGCCACCGAACGAAATGTGCCATTAACAACAGAGATAAATCAAAGCAAAAACAACGAGTTAACGATCCTGAAACGCATATAACCAGAATGGAAACGTGTCCATAGAGACTCAGAATTATACTTTCTCGCTAGAAAATGGGTCAACTTACGCTTGAAAAATATTACAAAGTAACTTCCAAAGTCGATGTTGTACTGCTGAAGGTGTGCCTTAGCCTAGAACCTAAACGTTTCAAAATTCTCAGAGAATTCTCTGAGAATACTTACACAGTTTTAGTTCGGGGACTATTGAAAATATATCCGAATTATCGGTAAATACAGTACAATTGTTGGTGTAGTTAGGACAAAAACAAGACGTTAAGGAAAATCATAATTCAGAATTCTCACATCCCGGTAGCACAAGCCACAGTTTTAATCATACATATCCGAAGTGCAAGCACACACAATGCTTACAAAGACAGCTTCCCACGATAAAATTTAAAGTAACTTGATAATAATAAGCTAACAATGTGAAAAGAAAACTAGCACTTGGTAAAAACGTACTAATTTCTGGCTCAAATCCACTGACGTTCCGTGTCGACTAATAAAAACGATGCTCTAATGTGGAAGCACTATACCTCCTGGAAATTTTACAATAGGACTTACACAGTATTATCTAAAATAATTTCCATGTCTCGCATAATAAAAGGCACATTCGTATAATACATCCTCCCCAACGTACACACGTACACACTGGCATTGTTGATATTTTTCAAAGATTCGGTCAGTTTAGCCCTCGAAAACCTCTACAAGTAAGAAATAGAAACTTCTATATGAGAGAATCTTTTTTTACGCCTTGAGCGAGAGTTTAAGATTTGTTATCTGTCACAAGTACGCTTTTTAAATTATGCAACACTAATGCTCAAATAGTTTTTCTAACTCACAAAAAAACATAGCAAAAATCGTTCTTCTGTCCGGGCTCATTGTTCCAGTTCCAAGCTGGTTCCAGTGGAAGAAGAAATTAACGGATTTATTTAAGTACATAATCAGTATAACAAAACACAATTGATTTATTTTTGAAAGAAATATTTGTGCCAAACTAAAATTATAATACATATTTGCATATCTATTTATTTCTGTAAGAGAGAAAACCACTCCTGCATCCATTCACTTGGTTAGGTGAGAAAACTCCATAAGCAAAAAAGGATTCAGGCCCCTTAAACTCATACAGGTTTGCCTTTATTTCTGGTTGTAAAATTTCTATTGACACCAAACAAATATATTTCATATCTCAAAAATATTTGTCAAACTACATATATATATGATTTTATGTGCATTATTGTGAAATTTCTTTATGTTATAAAAATAATGGAAAATTATACAGTTCTTACCAAAGAGTAATAATACATATAATATGCTTACGTTTAAACCGAAGAACTGAAATTTTAAATCTCGTTGATGACTTTATTAATTAAAGCGTTAATTTACAAAATAAGACTTAGTATTATTACTTTTTTTTCCTAATAAATATAGGTAGAAATATATATGGAACTATCCTCACCAAAGTTCAGAATAAAACTAGCAAAAATGGCAATTTACGGAATCTTAAGTAGACAAACGCAAAAAAATAACTTTCATATGTGTTGAAAACATTTTTTTTAGAACACATAAGTTTTAATAAAAGCCAACGCTGATGTGCAGAGTACCATGAATTGCTGTTATCTACAATTTTAATTAACATTTGCCTGATGTGGTCAGGAAACAATTTCAAAGAGCCTTATTGCTAAAATGATTCTGTTTATTTTACGGGTTTAATTATTAACAGCTGAAAATATCGTTCGAAATGATGCAAACACATTAAATGCTTATTTATATTTATGTATGGGCATACTTTGGATTAAATCAACAGCAAGCTTTTTGAAAGGGAATATAAATTGCTTCGTATCAGAAAAGGCTGACGGTCTCTACTTTAAACTCTTTTTAAACTCTTGGTAACAATTTATAAAATTTAGATATCAGCTTAGACAAGACACTTTTTTTAATTAATTTAAAGTTGTATATACATACCTCAATATATGGGAATAAATACATACTACTGTAAAAATTATTAAAAGATTTTTTTGCTGTTGCTTTTGTCATTGAAGTTGAAGAATTTTCACAATCCGATGCAAGAAGACTTCTAATTTACAAATGAGAGTTAGACAAATAACATTTAATAATTGGAAAAAGCTTTGAAAAAATTAGTTTTAATAAGAAAAAATTGATTTATGTGTAAGTTCCTTTTTTTTATATTTTTACCAAAGATTTCTTATTTGTTTCTAAGGATAACTTGATAAACAGAAAATATATGACATGAATACTGCGCAGGTTTATAGATAAACTTATACTTTACTGATGTAGTAGATATCCCATGTAAATGTATATGTATGTGACACCTGACAGATAACATCTTAAATTGAGGGATACAATTTCTTCAAAACATTTATCTTGTTTTGATATAGAAACAGTAAAAAAAACCTCTGAATTAACTCTATATTTTCTTTTAAAATTTTAACTTGCTGCTATCTAGAGGGATTTATTTTGCCAAATAAGAAAAAGTCCTCATTTTTTCAAGTTTGGAGATGATACTCATATTTTTCAATCAGACAAACTCAATAATCACGATATCATATAAGTTGTCCTATACAAAATAAAAAAAAATTGAGTTTCTTCTGATGTTCATAACCAAATATATGTCTGTATAGCTGCTGACTGGCACTTGTTTACATTTAGATTAGGGTAAAAAAAATCGAAGTCTGTAGATGCACGAACATACTTTAACCAATTTACAAATTTTGCCTGACCTCCTTCAATTCGTAACATTTTCATCACCGGTGTTGTCATTTTTCCCCTATTCTTTCTTCTTTCTATCTCCTGTTCTGTTCAACAGGAATAAAGGTCAACATATAACATTTAACTGTACAAAATACCACTGAGTTTTCGCGACACTTTAAGCAAACCACACTATCTAACAAGTATATGCACTTTTATTATAGGCATAATTTCCGTAATGCTTAACTGTGTCCCCTTAATATTAAAATTGTTTTCAGCAGCTGAGCCTGCGAACTAAGAAAAATTAAAATCCATGACATTTTTGGGTTTTGGAAAGGTTCTCTGAAATCTGGTTGCTTACGGAAGCACTGTTCTATTGGGTAGAATCACTATATTACCTTTAATTATCTCATTATTTTCTCTTCTCCCATTAACGTTGAAATACATATGTAATGTATCTATATGATACTAATGTAATGTATAAACAATAACTTTGGTGTACATAAAACCTTATTTCATTCATAATATTAAACACCCCTCTTCAAAATTAAGCTAGAATTAGGGTTTCACTGATTTATGAGCGGATTCCTTAACGAGCGTCCCTACATAAAAAGTACCAGTTGATGCACTTAGCTTTGTGTTTTAAAACTTATTCCGCGTTCTTCTAATAAAGTAGCATCATTTTACCTTTTTACTTCTCGTACATCTTCCTACATTACGACGTGTTATAATGACATTATTCTGCCATAGAAATCTGTCAACACTACGAGATAACATTGCACATTTGTCCTAAATGTTTTAATATTACAATGCTTAGGAAATAAAAAAAACTCAGCTTTGCTTTCAATATACGGGTTTTATGGCTAACGCTGTGTCCAGCGTAAGCACGAGTTTTGCGTGCGATGCGGTCCCCGCACGCATCGCATTTATTTGCGGGAAATGCGGAAGTGTCCAATTACACCACGGTAAATGCGTTCATGCGGTTTGCGTTAATAATTTTTTAGTTACGTATAAAATGGCTTCAGTTTCGGCACGTAAGATTTTCCTAGTGGAAAATAGTTTGTTAAAATTAAAAATATTTAAAAGTTTTAAAAAGAAACGTGATAAATCTAAAAGTCATATTATAATAAAAACAGATTAATTTATGGTGAGTTTCATCACCTCTACCCGGAATTGCACACGGATGAAAGTGCATTTCGCCAGTATACGAGAACGCGGATAAAAACTTTTGACCATGTTTTAAAAATAATACATGATACTTGTTATCATCAGACAACAAACTTTCAGAGACCTATCTCTGTTGAAGAAAGGCTTTTCCTAACATTAAGGCAAGAAATAAAAACTATATTTATTTTAGACAATATTTATTTGATCATCCGTATTTTGTAATACAAATCGTGTTGTAGAAGCCACATTTATATTAGATGGTTGTTTTTCAAGTGGTTCTTTCACATTTTGCAATATACAGTGAGATGCAGAATTAAGACTCACAGTAGATGAATGTGGAATTGTATTGTGATAAATGCTGATGATAGGGGAAGCTGACGCAGAAATGTCGGAACAAACAGATGATATACCATTTGAAGATAAATGAGATTCTCGATTTTGCATTGTTTCCATTTCTTGCAATAATATGTCTTGAAATTTCGTCCTTACTCGAAGTTGTCGAATTGGATCTAATTTCCTCATAAAAGGAACCAGCGACCTTAGAAAAAGTGAATTTTCATCCTCTGATCCTTCAAGTAAGGCGAGCTTTTTGGTTTCAATATCTCGAAGCTTTAGCTCAACCTGGTTTCCTTCTTCATGTACCCTTTTTCTCTTCCGACGAGGTGGTGAATTTTTAGACGAAGCGAATGTTTCAATAAAACTAATATGTGGGTCATTTGTTTCAGTATTTGGCACCTCATTATAAACTTCAGTTGCAGTCGTCAAATTATCTAATACCAGCGACAAATTTCCATTAGTATCTCTCGAGGTCATTGTATCCTTTAGGAAAAGTAAGCTAGTAAAATACTGCCATTTTCAAGAATAAATTGCTTCATGGTCTTGGGAATCACCAGATTTACTTTTCGGAATGTTTTTTTAATTTTTTGCTGAATTGATCTCGCAAATTCCTCCACTTTTTCATAGCATCATCTTCTGGAAAAAAAAACATACATAACTAAATTTTTTGTTTCAGGTACATGTCGACGGGAATATCTTTTAGGCAAATTGCTTTTTCATTCAGAATATCGAAATCATCTGCTGCCTATATAGTTAAAGAGGTTTGTAAGGCCATTTGCGGATCGCTCCAGAAGATACATATGCCTGTACCAAGTACTGAACATTTTGAAAAGATTTCAGAAGAATTTTTTGAAAAATGGAATTTTCCTTTGGGAAGCATTGACAGAAAGTATATAAGACTCAAGTGTCCTGCAAATTCAGGCAGTATGTATTACAACTACAAAGGCTTTTTTTCGATAGTACTATTGGCGGTGGTTGATGCGAAACATCGATTTTCTATGATCGATGTGGGCGCATACGGGAAAGATAGTGACGCAGGAGTTTTTTCAAATTCAGCCATTTGTGAAAATATCGAAAAAGGTAACTTGTAAAAGCTATTTGCATCCTACATAACGTAATTATAGATATGGAGAAAGAAGACACTTTTCCCAACATCTTTGAACAAAATTTAAGCAGCGCAAGAAATTCGATGGGAAATCACAATTTACCATTTTCCAGAACAAATAATCACCCGCCACGAGAAGCAGTAAATCAACGGAACATTTTTTGTAAATACTTTTCAGTAAAAAAAATATAAAACTTAAAATATTGCTTACTTACTTGAAATTCCCACACTTTTAGCTACTTCGCTCCATTCATCAGCCAATCTTTATAGCGAGAATGGCTCTTGTTACACAACAAATTTCGCCTTTGAACTTCTGAAATAAGAACCTCCATCTTTTAATTTCCGCACGATAATGCGGGCAAAATCAAACTAGTTTAATTTTCAAACAATGCGTGCGATGCGGGGATGTCGCAACGCACGTATTGCCTGCAATATCGTGTTTACGTTGGACATCTACTTACGCTGTCGTAAGGAACGAATTATTTCCTCTAAGTTTTTAAAGAAATATTTTCGTAAGAATTTCCTTCGGCTGCGCGATATTGTTTCACATTCACACAGTATGTGTATTATGTCCTCAACCGCTTGTAGATCTCCGTAGAATCTACAAGTGTCTGTATTTGTCAGCTTTAGTCTCTTTGCGTGTTTCAGCAGTAGACAGTGTCCTGTCAGTATTCCTATTAGCGTCCTAAGCTTATCCATATTCAGCTTAATAAGCTTCCTAGATCTGTTACCGTCGAGAAATGGCTATAGAGCCTTTGATACGCTACGTCCATCCAGGTTCGACCACCTTATGCTGGCGGCCTTTCTGGTCTTTTCTTCAATAGTGCCCCTTACCGTGCAGAGGGGTGGTTTGACATCAGCAACCTCACCCGAGTAAACCTCCTCTTCTTGCAAGCTCGTTCGATTGTTCATTTCCTTCTATACCTCAGTGTTCTGGCACCCAACACAGTCTCATCCGGTTCTGAATGCATACCTGGCTGCCGATGTAGATAGCAATATCTCTACCGGATACCGATTTCATCTGCATTAGTTCAGCCGCCCTGAGGACAGCTAGAACATCTGATTGGACGATACTACTAGTGTCTGGTAGCCTTATAGACACTCCTAGTTCAGGGTCCTACGAGAAGATACCGGAAACTGTTCCTTCCTTTGTCTTCGAGCCACCTGTGAAAACCGCAATTCCGTTTGGTCTTATCACTGCATTTTCTTGCCAGTCCTTCCCCTCCGGATAAATTATATCATACGGAATGTCGAAATCGGTTAAGGAAGGGATTTCATCCGTTTGAATAGTATTGCCTGGCGGTAGCTCCTCTTGAAAAGACAAGCAAGTTTTTATCTGTAAATCAGAATCCGATAACGGATGCAGGCTAATCGACTTTGGACTTTGTGGCGGGGCGAAGCATTGTCGTAGTTAGCACGCGGTTCCCACATCTCGACATACACAAGGGGACTCCTGATCAATCAACAGTCAACCAGATTGATCACATGCGATCAACGTAAGACACTCCTCCGAGGAGGATTCGAGGAGCCAACGTCGACTCGGACCATTACCTTGTTGTAGCCAAGGTACGGTTGCGGATATCCCAAATTACGCCAAGACAAGCTAATGATGTGAGGAAATTCGACGTTAGACTGATACAATCGCAAGAGATCGCCAAGTCCTTTTCAGATCGAGTGTCTCTTTATCTCTTAAGAGGTCCAATGCCCCCAGCATCGAGCATCGAAGGCCATTGGAAACACTGCCAAAGCGCCATCAGAGATGTCGTTTCTAATGTGCTGGGTTTCACCCGTCCACCACAACGAAACCCCTGGTTCGGTGATGAATGCCAGCAAGCACATGCAGCTAAGCAAGCAAGCTCTATGAGCGGAAGAGGAAAGACGAACACCGGCTTCTCAGGAGGAAGAAGAAAGAGCATGAGAAGCGCGCGATCGAGGAAATTGAGAGATGCTACTCCAGGAATGAGGTTCGGAAGTTTTACCAAGAGGTAAAAATAACATGCCGCGGAAACAAACCCCGAACCGAAGCCTGTAGAGATGAACAAGGGAACATCGTAGTAGAATCGCAGTCGATGCTGAGGATTTGGAAAGACCATTTCTGCAGACTGTATAACGGCGATGACGGACCAAATACCGCTATCAGGCAGAATCAACCTTTCAACTAGGACGATGATGACCAACAATTCCGTCCTCCCGACCTGTATGAAGTGAAGATAGCTATATCGAAGCTTAAGTCCAACAAAGCTGCTGGAGCGGATGGCCTGACTGCCGAGCTCTTCAAAGCGGCAGGCGATGACTTGGTAAGGTGCATACATCAACTCATCTGTAAAATATGGTCGGACGAAAGTATGCCCGATGAATGGAACCCCAGCATTGTTTGTCCGATTCTCAAGGAAGGAGACCCTCTGAACTGCGTCAACTACAGATGCATCAGTCTCCTTAACATCGTATATAAGATCTTATCCGCCGTATTGTGTGAACGCCTGAAGCCGTTCGTCAATAACCTGATAGGTCCATATCAGTGTGGCTTCAGGCCAGGAAAGTCCACCATCGACCAGATATTCACACCACGGCAGATCTTGGAAAAGACCCATGAGCTTCAGATCGATACACACCATCTATTCATCGATTTTAAAGCCGCGTATGACAGCATCTATAGAGACGAGCTATACAGAGCAATGTCTAGTTTCGGGATCCCTGCCAAACTCGTCTGTCTGTGCAGGATGACGATGGAGAATGCACGCTGCTCCATCAAGGTCGGTAAAGATCTCACCGAGACCTTTGATGTCCAGAAAGGATTTAGACAAGGCGAAGCGCTGTCATGTGATTTTTTCAATATCGTACTTGAAAGAATAGTGCAAAACTTACGAGCAAACAAAAGAGGCACTATCTTTCAAAAGTCCGTCCAACTACTCGCATACGCCGACGATATTGACATAATCGGAAGAAAGCAGCGTTATGGCAGTGGCGCTTTCGCGAGTAATGAGACGGAAGCGGCGAAAATGGGTTTAGCGGTCAATGAGGGCAAGACCAAGTATATGCTGTCAAGCAAAAAGGACAACCAACACCCACGTCTCGAGCAGAACGTCACCCTCGACAGATATAACTTCGAGGTAGTTAAGGACTTTGTCTACCTAGGCTCTGCTATAAATACAGACAACGACACCAGCGCTGAAATCAAGCGAAGAATAACTCTTGCCAACCGCTGTTTCTTTGGGTTAAGAAGGCAAGTGAGTAGCAAAGCCCTATCTCGGACAAAAAAGTCACCATTTATAAGACCTTAATAATCCCGGTTCTGCTCTATGACGCAGAGGCATGGACATTATCAAAAAGGGATGAGGGTGCTCTTGGTTGCTTCGAGAGGAAAATTCTTCGGTCTCGTCTGCATTGAAGGTGAGTGGAGGAGGAGATACAACGACGAACAGTACGGGCTGTACAGCGAATTGGACCTAGCCAGAAGAGTGAAGATCCAAAGACTGAGATGGCTGGGTCATGTAGAGTGCATGGACGCCAATGCTCCGGTCCGAAAAGTCTTCCAAGCCCCAAATTTTTCCAATAGATCTTTTGCAAATGAAAAGAGCATTATATGACTTTTTGATTCTTTCCGCTACGTTGAGGTTCCAAATCAGTTTCTTATCCAGAATCACGCCAAGATACTTCGCACTATCCGAGAGGGACAGATCCACTCCGCTAAGTTTTGGGAGTGTTAATTGCGGTATCTTATACTTTCTGATAAAAGAAACCAGTTCTGTTTTGGAGGGATTGACATTGAGACCACATCTGCATGCCCAAGTACTGATCGTCTTCAAGGCAAGCTCCATGATCTCACTTAAAGTGTTTAAGTATTTTTCCTGTATTATTATGAACACGTCATCTGCGTATGTCGTGGCGCTAATACCCATTGAATTAAGCTTTTTAAGGGTGTTATTGATGACCAGTACTCACAAGGGGGGTTGCCCTGTTTACTTACATTCTAACCGAGCTTTGTCCAATGGAACAGTTTATTATCCTACCTGCAAGCATGTTGCAGATCCAATTTGTTATCCCTTGATCTACTAGAGCACCTTTGGTGCCACTGAACTTCACGTTATTGAAGGTCCCTTCTATATCTAGGAAGGCCGCCATCGCAAACTCACCGAAGTGTAGACTTCTTTAAATTTTTCCCACCACCTCATGTAGGGCGGTTTCTAGGGATTTTCCCTTCATGTAGGCATGTTGTGGCCCGGTCTAAAAACCGTTACTGCATCTGTTCCTGATATGAATTTGCAGTAAACGCTCCAGGGTTTTAAGCATAAAAGATGACAGACTTATCGGTTAGAAGTCTCGTGCTATTATGTGCCCTTCTTGCCGGCCTTAGATATAAAAACCACCTTAACTTCTCTCAAAGTTTTGGAATATAACCTGTTTTTAAACTGTGTCTCAGAATTTCCATAATTTTTTCGATTACTACCTCCGGTGCTTTCTGCAGCATAATAGGCAGAATACCATCCGGGCCGGGGGACTTATACGGCTTAAGGGACTGAATTGCCCACCACATTTTTTCCTTGTTAATAAGAACACAAATCTCCCCTGTGGAGAGAGAAAGATTGATGTCGTCAGTGTGCCGTGGCAAGCCGGCGTCAGCTGATAGTGTGGATGCAGGGAAATGGGTTTCCATCAACGTTACCAGAACTTCCTGGCTGCTTTCGGCCCATGTTCCGTTGTTTTTTCTGAGGAAGCTAGGGACACTTGCTTCTTTTGAAAACATTTCAAAACTACGTCCTTTGTCATAACTCCCTTTTCGATTTCGTAACTAGGTACTTGAATTGCCCATTGCAATCATAGTACTCATTCCACGTACTGTCACATTTGAAAAGCTTCGCTCTATTGTAGAGTTGCCTTACCTCTTTCCTTTATGACATATTTCCCTATTCCAACATCTCGGCTGGGTCCTTTTGGGCTCGGTTAGCTGGATAAGCTTTCTCGAACGCCTTCGTTAGTACCCTATTTAGATTTGCTTCCGCCCTATCTAAGCTGTCAATATTATCGGAGGTGATTGATTGGGTCACCAGATGTGTGTTTACCAATTCTGTATACTTGACCCAATCAGTTTTCCTGGGATTCCTTTGAAAACTACATGCCCTATTCTGGAAGTTCACCTTGTAACGTATCCATCTGTGATCAGACATTGACGCTTCGTCGACTACTCTCCAATCAATGATATCTAACCCTTCTGTATCTGAGGCAAGAGTAATGTCTATCACCTCCTGCCTGCTTTTCACCACAAAAGTGGGTGAACTCCCCCTATTATAAATAGTGAGGTTGGGTAATAAAATAAAATCAAACAAACACTCACCTCTTGTGTTGGTGTCTCCGCTTCCCCATTGTGAGTGATGGGCGTTCGCATCACAGCCCACCACCAGCATCAGGTCTTTCTGCCTCGCCCTTTAACTTCTCTGAGATGACTACCTCAGAGTCGTAGGGTAGACAGGGCGAGGTCAGCCAAAGTGGTTTGCCACACTCACTCCACAAATTGCCGTCGTCAGATCAACTGAGCTGAATCAGGTTTATCTGACAACTTCATCTTTGGGGGGTTCTAAATTGAACTTTCTATTATATTATCTAATATACATGTTAAGTTTGAACTGTTTATAATATATTGATACCCTTAGCAGCATGATGCGCTAAATTATTTTAGTTTTAATTTTAGATTTTAGTTTTAGTTTTTATTTTGGTTATTTGCTATTTCATCGAATATTTATATAATAACACAATATGATTACAGTAAGTTTAGTATGAGAATCGAGAAATAATTTTATGTGACATTTTATATATTTTATATATCTATATATAAATACGTGCTGCCCATTTTTATCGTACGCTTTTACACCGTTCTGCTTAACCGAATGGCATGATACTTACACCATTGGAAAGGTACTCGTAATTTCACGTAGATGTGCCAAACGGTTTTACCAAACCTTGGTAAAACATGTAAAAAATTAGATTATTTTACATATAGATATTGATATAGATGTGATAAAATCAAGAATCCAGTGTTCCATAACTTTAGGATCATACATCATTAATAAACTCTCTCTCTCTCTGGAGAGTTCATTTATTACTCTAGTTTCAAAACAGAAGATACGAGTAAGAAGTAGAACCCGACAACTGTGGTTAAATAATAGTAAATGAAGTGTTTTGAAATAGAACAACATTTTATCATTTCGAACTCAAATCGAAATATTACAATATTTACAATTTTACGTAGCTTAAGCTGGCCATACACGACGAATATGTTCGTGCGATTTGTTCGTTTTCATGTTCTTGTTCGACTTTTGTGGTGCTCTTGTCGAACCGATCCAATGTTTATGAAAAATTTCAAAATTTGTGAATTTGTTCGCGAGCATATTCGCCATTTGTGGCGTGTGTTGTTCGAAAACATTTTCTTTTTTAAATATTTTAAATTTTAAATAAAACGAACAGATCGCACGAACATGTTCGTCGTGTATTGCCAGCTTTATTGAGAAAAAAAAAACATTTTCAAGTCTGATTGCCTTTGAAAGTCAGTAGTAAAGAAAAGGAAAGATGCTAGTGATAAGCGTGTAGTCGAATCGTTTTTGTGCATATGGTTCTACATAAGGAAATTGTTTGACTGTTTTGACTTATGAAAGGTATTGTTTTGTTTTTGTATGTAAGTTTGTGACTGTGAAAGTCACTACTAAGATTGCAAAAGAGTTTCCCTACTCTAAGTGGGATAGAGACTAAACAAAATAAAAAAGAGAGAAACATAGTGACGAGTGACGACACTTTTGTTGTGTATACAACAACTGTTGCTTTTGTGAATCGTCGAATTTCGGCGACGGGCGAGCCTAGTAGGTATTAAAACAGTGTTAAATGTCACTTCAATGGTATTACTCTTAATACTGTTGCATATATTTGATTGAATCAATTATCCAATGTTGCACAACTTTAGGTTTACAAATACTCCACGTTGGAGAGTTCAGTTATTACTCCAGTTTCAAACCACAAGTTACCAGAAAGAACTAGAATCCGACAAATGTGGTATAAATACAGGATGAGAAACTGCGGACGAAAGTTAATTTTTCGAAAGCGATAAGAAAAAGGAGCTAAGTCTTAATAAGTGAAAGATAAGAGATTTGAATTGTGAAATTGTAGTTAAATTGTTTGTGAATTAATTGAAAGTTGTATTTAAATAATAATAGAGTGTTTTGAAACCGAATAACGTTTTATCATTTCGAAACCCTAGCTGAAATATTACATTGGTGTCAGAAGTGAGATAAAACTTATTCTGAGTACTGTGAAGAAAAAAAAGAAAAAAAACAAAAAATGCTCCGTTCATTGCTGCAGCTAAGTATACCCCAGCTGAAAAGTAAGCTAGAGAAGCGGAATCTTTCCGCAGCTGGAGGGAAAAGTGATTTGATTCTTCGGCTACAAGAAGCGATCGAAAAAGAAGGCAAAGATCCGAAATCCATTATGTTCGGCATAGAAGAAGAGCATGTTAGCACAGGGGTTGACATGGCTGTTATGATGGAATTACTCCTTGGATTGAATTCTAAGTTAGAAGAACAGAAGAATTCATTAGACGAACAAAGGAGAAGTATGGTAGAGCAGAAGAATTCTTTAGAAGAACAAAGGAGAAGTATAGTAGAGCAGAAGAATTCTTTAGAAGAACAAAGGAGAAGTATGGATTCTAAGTTTGAAGAACAGAAAAATTCTATAGACGAACAGAAGAATTCCATTGTTGCCGCGCAGAAAGACACTGTTGAAGAGTTCAAGAATTCTCTAGAAGCGAAATTCGAGATAATCGTTAAAAAATAAAATATGCACGAGGCAAAACTCGCAAAGGTTGGAACCAAATTCCAGAAACAGTTCGTGAAAGTCGAGGAACAGTTCGGGAGGTCGAAAACAATTTTGAGAATCTTACTAAAGAACTAGAGAGAGTGAAGAAACAGAAGGCCCGAGAAATTTCTACAGACTGCCCTAGAAGGAAAGAGATGCAACCGCCTGTTTTTGATGGCCAA
This sequence comes from Volucella inflata, assembly GCA_928272305.1. Lineage (NCBI taxonomy): Eukaryota > Metazoa > Arthropoda > Insecta > Diptera > Syrphidae > Volucella > Volucella inflata. The sequence continues at coordinate 36,992,032 of OV743717.1, forward strand.
AAATCGTGGCCAATATATAGAAGACAATTTGAAGCAGCTGCTATGACCAACAACTGGGACGACGTAGAAAAGGTGATTGCGCTAACGCTGGCACTGAGAGGAACAGCTGCGGAATTGCTGCAAACCATCTCAGAAGATAAACAACTCAACTACGACACTTTGGTTAAAGCTTCGGAGATGACCATATGTAGCAAGTATACAGAGGTATACCAGTAGATTCTGCGTGGATTATCGCCAGCTAAATAATTTTACCAAGAAGGATAGCTACCCCTTGCCAAGGATTGACGACACACTGCACACTCTGTCAGGAGCGCAATAGTTCTCGAACACTTGATCTGAAGAGTGGCAAGTACAAATCCGTCCGGAGGACCGTGAGAAGACAGCCTTCACCGCAGGAAACGGGCTTTGGCAATTCACAGTAATGCCATTCTGATTGTGCAATGCTCCGGCAACCTTTGAGCGCCTAATGGAACGCGTTTTGCTGGGACTAACATGGAGAACCTGTTTGGTCTACCTGGATGATGTCAGCGTGGTCGGCAAAACTTTTCAAGAACATCGAGATAACTTAAAGGAAGTGTTCCAAAGATTACGAAATGCACAGCTAAGGCTAGACCCGAAGAAATGGCATCTCTTAAGGCCAGATGTCAGATACTTGGGACACATCATCTCATCCGAAGGGGTAAGGGCAGACCCAGAAAAGATCGAGGTGGTGAAAAATTGGCCAGTCCCAAGAGACAGACACCAACTGAGAAGCTTTCTGGGACTCGCTACCTACTACAGGCGGTTTGTGAAGGATTTTGCTGGGATCGCAAAGAGTTTGCATCAACTAACAGCAAAGGGAAAACAATTCAAATGGTCAAGTGAATGCGAAAGAAGTTTCAAAACTCTCAAACAACAACTATGTGAGGCTCCTGTACTAGCATACCCTACTCCCGGAAAACATTTATTGTGGATGCAGATGCCAGTAACGTCGGAATTGGAGCTGTCCTTTCTCAGATGCATGACGGGCAAGAGAAATTAGTTTCCTACTTAAGTAAGATGCTCTTTAAGCCGGAAAGGAACTACTGTGTCACCAGGCGGGAACATCTTTCTTTGGTCTTGGCAACAAAGCATTTCCATAAGAACCTGTACGGACAAAAATTCATTCTTCGCACAGACCATGCGTCTCTGAAGTGGTTGCTGCAATTTAAAAATCCTGAAGGACAAATCGCAAGGTGGATTGAACGACTCCAGGTATACGACTACGAGATACAGCATCGAAAGGGAAACATTCACTCTAATGCGGATGCTCTGTCCCGGCGACCTTGCAAATCTGATTGCAAACATTGCATACGAAAAGAACAAAAAGATGCGGAATCCACTCAACGGCTAAGAGCTGAGCCCACTGACGGTTGGAATGAAAGTGAAATGCGAAACGCCCAAAAAGAGGATCTGGATATCGAGCCAATACTCGCCTGTAAAGAACATGAAGAAAAACCAGATTGGCAGGATATATCCAATAAAAGTCCCGAACTAAACGCATACTGGGCACAGTGGGACTCGCTTCATGTTCAAGATGGTGTTTTGAGGCGAAGGTGGGAAAGCTCGGATGGAAAGTCGTTTGTGATGCAGCTCGTTGTGCCGAGGTCATGACGTGTCAGTGACGTGCTAAGGGAACTGCACGATGGAGTATCCGGAGTCCACTTGGGCATGAATAAGACGTTAGAAAAGGAGCGAGAACGTTTTTATTGGGTGCACGCCAAGGACGATGTAGAAAATTGGTGCAGAAATTGTGTCACCTGCGCTGCCAGTAAAGGCCCGAGGGTTAAGACTCACGGCAGAATGCAGCAATACAACGTTGGAGCGCCCTTCGAGAGAATAGCAGTTGACATCGCAGGACCGTTTCCTGAAACCGAAAAGGGGAATCGCTACATTCTTGTTATGGATTACTTCAGTAAGTGGCCTGAGGCTTTCGCTATCCCTAACCAGGAAGCCAAAACCGTGATTGAACAAATCGATTACAACTGGGTGAGCAGGTTCGACGTACCGATGGAACTGCACTCGGATCAAGGGCGCAACTTCGAGTCCAAGATTTTCCAAGGAGTGTGCGAGCTACTGGGTGTCAAAAAGACGAGAACAACACCGCTCCACCCACAATCGGACGGGATGGTAGAACGCTTCAACAGAAACTTGAATGAACACCTGTCAAAGGTCGTTGGCGACAAGCAATGCGATTGGGATACACAAATTCCAAAGTTTCTATTAGCCTATCGGAGTCCAGTACACAACACCACAGGTCACACTCCATCGGAAATCCTTTTCGGTCGAATAGTCCGGTTACCTAGTGAATTGATGTTTGGATCACCGCCGTCTGAATAGAACAGAAATGAAGACGACTGTGTCGCAGACCTCAGACAGATTATTAGGGACGTGCACCAAAGAACCAGGGATAAAAGATAGCCAGTGACCGCATGAAGACGAGGTATAATGTCAAGGCGACCACAACGGGATTCCAGGAAGGATATCTAGTGTGGCTATATAACCCTCATAGACGGAAAGGGGTATCACCCAAATTACAGCAGGACTGGGAAGGACCATATAAAGTCGTATAACGCATCAACGATGTTGAGGCGAGGAAGAGGCAAGATGAAAGTGGTTCATGTGGATCGAATACATCGCTATATTGGGCAGAATATCGAAGAGTTTGTTCGGGATGAACAATTTTAAGACGGGGATATTGTGGTATATATTTAATTAAATCAATTATCCAGTGTTACATAACTTTAGGATCATGCAAATACCCCACGTTGGAGAGTTCAGTTATTACCCCAGTTTCAAACCAGAAGTTACCAGAAAGAACTAGAACCCGACAAATGTGGTATAAATGTAGGATAAGAAACTGCGGACGATAAGTTGATTTTTGGAAAGCGATAGAAAAGGAACTAAGTCTTAATAAAATAATACAATAAAATATAGGTGGGGTGACCCTTTTCTTTGGAAAAATAGACATTAATATAATTCAAAAAGAAGAAATATAAAGAGAAGAACTGTAACTTACACCAAAACGACTATAAATAAAACAATATACATGTTGAACTGGAAGAATTTTTATATCACGAAACAGTTGTAAACTGGGATGGTGACTGTGTTTATTGCATATCTTTCTCAGCACATTTTTTTGAAAAATTAGTAAAGGATAAATTTTTTATAAATATACAATTCCATAGTGCGGTGCCCTGTAAAATTGTACAACAGATGTTATTTAAATAAATTCTAATAACTAAATAAAAAGATATTAATTTTAGATGTGTCTGACACAGTGAAACGGTTTCATGACAGGTATTGGGTGAGACACTTAAGCTGATTGCAATAAACGTTTGCTGTAATTACTGACAACTTGCTTAGCCACCGGCGTTCAAAACATTTTTCTTCATATTTTTTGTGAAGGCATTGAGGGAAACAAAAGTTTAGCCGCATGCGGTATTAACTTGAGATTTGCATTCACTATACCCAAAAACAGGGTCACTTCTATGTCTGTATCTGGTTTCTACAACTTTTTTTTTACCGGTTTGCCGTCAAAGTTTAAAACGGTAAGCCAAAGTAAAAAACTTCTGGTTTATCCAATCACAATTTACTGATGCACTGACCGTGTTGTCAAGACAATGTCAGAAGCATTTTAAGATGAAGAAAATACTTTTCAGTTTAATCCGAAATGACCAGAATGTCATCAACATCACAGTAGACATAGTCTTAACATCCCAAAACAGAATTGATATGCCGTTGAAAAGTTTGCATCGCATTCCGTAGGCTGCCTTACGGCTTACGTTATTTTTATTTTTATTTATATCAACAATCTGGTGTCGATCTCAAACAATTATAGCATTTTATTACCGGCAGTCATCGCAGGGTTTCATCTTGTGTACAATATGCAAATTACCAGCCCATTGACTGCTAGAAAGGCAGCAGATGCATAGTTTAACCATATGTGCAAGCTCCAATTCAGCTGCTTTTAATTTGTCATCTAAAAAGCTTCTTGGTCGGCTTCTTGTGCTTTGGTGAATGTAACTGTAAAAGAATCAATTAACTGTTGTTTTTTTTTTAGATCAACTTGAATGGAAAACCTAGCAAGAAAGGAGAAAGTCGACAACTATGAAAGCTGATTGCGTATCGACAGTGACAAAGTTCCAGTTTAATTTAAGACTTTGCCGAATGTTTTTATTGGTGTGTCACAAGCTGCATATAATGTACGTTGACCAACGTTAGTTTTGTAGAAACAAACAGAAAATACAGATAAAAATAGTCAGTATCATCAGACACGTGTTCTAGTTTCCCGTCTGTTTTTTTTTTTCTGCTGTGCAAGGTTAAAGGAACACTTGTGGTTACTTTTGAATAAGATTTTCTGTGGGAGTAACAGATCTGTACTAGTCGTAGTTAGTGTGAAAACGAAAGCGTGAACGGTGAAAACCAGATTTGTAATGCGAATAAAATAAAAGAAATTTTGAGCTCTTAGTTTAGGCTCTTTAATAGGCTTTTTCTATTCTTAACGACTTTTTTGGAATAATTTTAAGGGCCCTGACCCATAGAATCCATTGCATCGTTGCGTCGACTAGGGTAGAATATACGCTTTCATATGGATGAAACAACGGATATGACTGATAAGATAGATAAATTTATAAACTTTTTACTTTTTCTTTCCGCCGATCCGTTGGCAGTTCACAAATTCGCATATTGAAGTTCACGCATTTACAAATTAAGAGTAAGCATGATGTTGGATGTCAAAGTTTGTAAGAAAAACGGTCTTAAGGTGAGCTGGCAGTGATATTCGCCGCTTCGAGGTAAAATTTACCTAGGTAACGCTAACGTTTTTTTTTTTTCTAGCCAAGTTTTAATGTAATCTTTTATGATCTTTGCTGATAGCCCACAAAATTGTCTGGGCATCATGAATAGAAATGCGGATCATTTTCTGGCTAATTCGTCTGCTTTTTTATTGAATAGCTACCTATATACTCGTCAAAAACTATGTTAGAACCTTTTAATTTAGCCTCATGAGCAAACCATAACTTCGGTTCCTTCTTCTTAAACGTAATTTACTTGACTAATAACTCATGAATTGCCATGAAAATCCGTTGCTGTCTAGCTATTCTCGGCTTTTGCATTAGCGTTCTTTCCGGGCTATTTTTATAAGATTGTTATAGATATGTGAAAACCCATTCATTCATTTTTTTCTGGACCCAATATTTGATTATTTTTTGACTTTGGATCTAGTTATAAAAAAATCGGCTTCGTCTGAGATGATTCGGAAACCGCTAACTGTTATTATGCTGTTACTTTAGAAAAAATGAATATTCTTTTGTATCGAGGTCCACCGATATTAGGCAATGTTAGCTACAGAGCTGCCTGTACTTACGACGGTTTTTTACATATATAAATCAATTGGTTTTTGTTCTTCATGCAATTCTTTGTTGTCTAAAATAATTCCCAGGTACTTAATCGTTTCTTTGGATCCGAAGATTTGGCTACCGATCCGAATTCAGTGGTTGTCCAATCTATTATGAGGACAACTTTGGTTTGTGATCAGCCAGCCCCAATCCGACAGAGATAAACCAATGTTTTATCTGAGTTATTGCTTCGTTTCTAGCTGATTCCACCTCATAAATTTGTTTAACTTCTGTCGCTATGGTAATATCTTCGGCCAATTCAATCACGACTCCTTTTCTGAGCAGCGATAGTCGTAGAACTCTATTAAACGTTATAATTCATAACAGTGACACGATCCCGTTTTTAATGTCCAGGATTTTTATAAACAACCGCTGGAATGGTATCAATAGTTAAACTCCCTTTCTGAAACCAAATTCCTTATTTTTATTTTTTTCTTCTGCTACTGCAAACAATCTATCATAAGCTATCCCTCGGATATCTTTCCCATGTTGTCTATGGGGCATAATGGGTGAAAGATTGCCCCCCCCGTCGGGCTTCTAACCTTTTGATAGCAGAAGAAAATGCATCTTTCAGGAAATGTTCCTTTTCTTACACTTTGATTGACAGGAAGTCATCAGATTTTCTTTTTTTTTTTTTTATAAAAACTTAACACTCAAAAGAGTATGAATACTCTTAAAATGCCGGAGCAGGAGGTAAGTTTTTTGAAAAATGGGATAGAGAGAGAGAGAGAGAACGATCTTTGGGTTCAGTGGTTATTTCGCTCCATGGGTGACATCCAACATTTAATGAGGAGACTAATTATTAGTGTAAGTTGACTTCTTGTTGTTGTATATAGACAACCATTCATCTCATATGTTTTTGGTTGCATGAGAAAGAGAAAGTACTTCACGAGGACATCCTTACTTATTCTAGAGCAGCCTTGGCTTATATGTGTTTCTTAATGGCTTTTTGTTTGTTATAGCTTTCCGTAAAACTTGACATATTATATATCATATTAGAAAACTTATCGTTAAAAATCTAGGCTTTAGCCCCATTCAGCACGTCTCCAGCACCCCAGTCTCTGTTTTAATTACACTTTCCCGCCGCGCCACTTCCATGAATTGAACCACTAAAAAAAACATATATGGCGTGTGAGATACAAAGATGAAGAAGGTTCAGTGTATCAGACAAAAGCGAGGATTTCAAACCGTTGCCTGGACTTCTATAGACAAACGGATTTATATGCAATAAGACCAGTCAGAATTAAGAGTATAGACGAATAAAGTTTAGTTTTTACCCGTATAATATAAAATGGTTATTTGTTTTCAAATAATTATAATAAGAACAACTATAAGCAAACTAAATTGTAAATTTTGGTTTATTACTAGGCATTATCTAACTTATATTCCTTTTTAACTTGAGAGGATTTTTATAACCCCGGCCCCCAAACTACTTTCCCAACTTTCTATTCTCTACTCTTTTATATTCTCGTTTTCACAATACTTTTTCAACTTAATAACCGTTTTTTAAGAAAAAGTTTTTCTGAGAAATGGGACAAGAGAGATGCTTATTGCGTAACTTCAAAATCTGAAGTGATGCAGACTGACTATTTTCCTTTCAGTGCACGTCACCCAAAGCCCCAGAGCTTTATTTATCCTACCGCAGTAATTCTTGTTTTTATTCAAAAAAAACTGAACTGAATCACCTCTTCCGATCTTCTTGCTATGTGAGTTCCAAAGAAGGAAGAACAAAAAAGGACTATAAAAGTAACCTAAACAAGTGAAGACTTGTACCCTGAATCCCGCGATTGGCACTCGGATGGCCCATTTTAATTTTTTTTCCATTCGTCTTAAACGGATTTCTACTTAAATAAATTTGTTAACTCTTACATGCAAGACAAAAAACACTTTAAGAACTTCACTAACTGGCCCCATGTGGCACTCATAGTTAAACATATTTCTTATGCAATACATGATTTTTGGCGTTCCTCAAAGTACTTTACTTTTTATTATTTCTTCATTTATAATTAAATTAAAACTTATAAAATCAATTGTGTTAAAAACTTAGTATATGGAAAAAACTAATTAACTAAAACTTGCCTTCCTTACAATAAATATCAATCTGCTGAACCCATATACACTACTCAACTATCTTGCATTGTAAAGGTTTTCTTTTTTTGTGTATCACCGCTTATTTCAGTATTTGTTTTATTTTTTCTTATAGTTTTTTATTTTGTGGTAGTGACTTGGCTGTCAAATCGGAAGGTTCGGTGTTCGTATCCCAGCCGTGCATTTTTTTCAGTCAACAAAAATCAAATAAAATGTGTGGTCAACTCTCACTAGCAATTTAGTCTCCCTATTAAATGCTGGATGAGACCCATGGAGCAAAATAACCACTGAGCTCAAACATCTTTCTTCTCTCTCTGTCAAATTTTCCAGAAAACTTAACACATGCTGAGGCATTATAAGTGTATTCATACCCACTAAATTTATGTAAGCCGGTCATTGCTCAAATATTAGGCCGACCAACTCTGCTCCCTAATGAAGCTACCCTATATTCGAAGAATTCGACGATGAAGCCACCAAAAATTTTTGCTACCGTCAAGCAGCATCCTTCATATCGCAATTCTCTACATCTTTACTGTAGAAAAATGCTCCGCACTACCGTGTACGACAAAAACAAGCCATAAAGCAAGTTCTCTCAATAGACTTGCTCTCACATTGAAGCACGCGGGACAACCAAATACAAGCATAGCCCGAATAAGGGCCATGCCGCAAAACACTTTCAAGCTCGCATCGATTTTCCTTCTTTAAAACAATCTATTTGTAAGGGCAAAGCATTTTGTTGTTTATTTAAATACAGATATTCTTCTAGCCAAATCCCAAATTATCTGAGTACATTTTGACAGTAAGTGGCTGCCGTGTTTTCCCACGATCGAAAATTTTCGCCAGTTTTTTCTGGTATACGCAGAGGGTGCAGGGAAATAACTTCACCTCCAATGGGAACAAAATTTCACTTATTTTATGTGAGAACTGTTATTTGAGAACTTTTCGATTTTAACTGGAATACAAAAACAAAATGGAATTATTTATAAAGATTTTAGTATAATTGGTGCGAATAATCAGTGGAATATTTGAGTCACTGTTGGATTTCGTGTAAGTGCGGGGTTGGGTCTATGCAAACGAAACACCAAAATAAATGCCATGTTCAACAATTTGTCGATTTATGAACAAAATCTAGCCAAAATTAAAATGGACATGCATAATCAGCAGGCTCTACAAGTTTCCCAAGCTGGACTTCGTAACCCATACGGGATTATGGTTCGATCAAAAGAGCCTAGTTCAATGACAATGGCTTTTAATTTTAATGAAAAAGAAGAGAATATTATATATTTGCGACAGCAAACAAGTCTTTCTAACTCTCAATCGGCATCCCAAAACCGCCAGTCGAATTCACATCAGCAGACAACGAATTTCCCAAATACATATCCCCTTCAACCGAAAGTTTAATCCCAATTTCAATCTCGCTCTCATCAACCCCCACAAAAGTCACCTTCCTCAAATTTTCCTACACATACCCAAGTTTTCAGCAGGAGTCAGAATGTATGCACCAAAACCGACCCCACTGAGCACATCAACAGCACAGTCAACCACAATTCAAGGACAGCATAATTCCAGTTCGGAAGAAACATATTGCATCGAATAATATAACAATAATCAGACACAACCTGAGGTGGAAAGGGGACAATTTGAACAGTTTGAGCTTCATTTCAGAAAAAGCGAAGATCAGGATTTTCTTCAAAACCAACTTAACTTCCCGAATCCTAACTATAGATTTTAATAATTCATTTGATAGTCGACAATTATCATATACGAGTTATCATGATCGATAAGGGAACCACAAAATCCTTCCTGAACCCCATAAAAACTTTTCAATTTTCAAAGAGAGTAGTCACGACATCCTTTGCTTCTTCACCACATAAAATTTACCCTCACCATACCTGCCTTAAAGGAATTTAATGAAAACAAAAAAAAATAAATTTTATGCATAAAAGTTTTATAATGTTTTTGGGTTAGATCTGATTCAAAATTTAAACGCTTCCTTAGATTATTCAGGATCGAGATTTATTACGCCTAAATCAAACATACCCATTGAATATTTCAACCCAAATCTAAAATTCTTTCTTGAGTAATAAGTACCCGCGCAAACAATCGCAAGAATTTAAATACTACTAACTACACAATCAGGAGATGTTTTAATACCTAAACAAACTATGCAAAATTGTGAAATGCCGAAACCATTACCTCGTCCCTTAACGGGTGAGAACAAATAGAAATGCATAACAAGTCAGCACATGGCATAGATTTAACTATTTCATACCCAAATAACACAAGCCCCCTTGAAAACAATTTTTAGTTTTGTCATAATAGTGTTACAGATTCAACGATAACAAAACAAGAAGGACTAGAAAACCTTATAAGAACAGACCATATGAATTTAGGAGAAAAGAAAAAAAATCATTACACTATGTAAACAATTTTCTGACATCCTCCAAACAAATGAGGATCCATTTTCCTTTACTAATCAAATAAAACATATCCACACGCATGATGAAATCTCAGTACATCAAAAGAATAAAACAGAAGTAAATAATTTCAACGTGTTATAGATAAAATTTTTCTTTGCCTCCAAAATGAGATCTGTTTCGTCATATGGACGACATAGTTGTATTTTCCACATCAACAACAACACAACACCTTTAGTTGACCTCAAAAAATTATTCCAACGCCTTCGAGAAACCAATTAAAAAATTCAATTAAGTAAGTCGGAATAACGTGAAGTTCAGTGTCATTAAAAGTGCTCTAGTAGACGCAAATATAGAACAGGGGATAATAAATTGGATTTGCAACAAGCTTGTAAGTAGGGTAATAAGCTGTTCCATTGGACAAAGCTCGGCTAGAATTTCAGTGACCATGGAAACCCCTCAAGGGGGAGTCATATCTCCACTCTTGTGGGTGCTGGTCATCAATGACATCCTTTTACCATAATTACATCTCCCTGCAAAGGAAAAATTTAAGAAAACAAGAACACATAACAAAAATAAACTTACCAAATCATTTTCCTTTTATTCAAAACAAACAACTGCCAAACACAATAACAAGATGGTGGGAAAGAAATTCGATCCTCGAATGAATTTCGATCTTAGGAGATGAATAAAAAGGTGGTACCAAGCCATCTAATCAGAACCAAAATCAAAAAAACAAATTTTATAGGGTAAGGTAGGGAACGGATAGCTTAAAACAGCTATTTAGCTATTCACGATGAGAACGACAAATAGTGGGGTTACCCATTAGTTAGCAGAGGAAATAACAGCGAAAAACCGCAGCCAAGTGCATCACGTCAGATTAAACTGGATAGTGGCGTGACGAAGATAAGTGGGAGCAAGTGCGATAAGTGTGCACAGAAAAAAATAAATGAAACAAAGTGTCAAAGTGTCAAAAATATTCATTCATATTCTCTCATTCATTCATTATTTATTCCATATTCCATACAATGTATTCGAATTTACATTATAAGCATAACATACAAGTATTAATAAACTGGGTATAAGAATTTTGTTAAGAAACTCATTGGGTGCAATGAACACCTAATCCATCAGCATAAACAGCCAACAGAACGTTACGAAATCATTGGGTGCAATGAACACCTTACCCAGCAACATAAACAGACAACAGTTACGCGCTCGCCCAACTCACCTATAACGTGTTTTAACAACGTCAGCGTATCTAGGGGCAACGATCGCTACCTTGCTGAAGCACCGTAGCAATATGCATGTGCGGTTAATATTTGATTGTTAAAGTAGATTAGTTTAGGTCATCATTTATTTGTAATTAATTTTAAGAATAGAAGAGGCATTCGGCTCAATAATAACTATCATTCGTTCATAAGTGTTATCATTTCATAACACCCTTTACCAGTGAACAAGTTTAAGTGCTTGGCTCATTATTCAACAAGGATAACAAGTTTATGCGCTTGATATCCACTCTCTTTTCAACATTTTTGGTGACCTCGACAAGGAACATTTTTGGTAATTTTTATTGACCCCCCACGAAGAACATTTTTGGTCATTTTTGCTGACCCTGACAAGGAACATTTTTGGTACATTTTGGTGAACCCGAACGAAGAAGACCAGAATCAACGTGGAGCAATTGACTACGAGTCAAAGAAAACTGGGTGAAGAAATCCAACAGATAGTAAGAAATTTCACGAAGGATTCTCCAACCCGGAAAACAAAGGAAGAGTACTTCATTTCCAGATTGCCTTATGGGAAGAATTCGAAACGACCGACACTAGGATTCGTTCTCTAATGGCAATTCCACTAGAATATGAATACTTTTTATCCGATTATTACACCAAGATTAAGCAGCTACACAACAGTACAGTACAGTAACGACGAAAAGCTGCTATCTGGAAAGATCTGACAACAAAGCCAGGCGAGACACAATCGTCATCAAACATAAAACAATCAACAGCCCTAATCATCAAAAAACATCCTCAAAGGCAGAATCAAAACTGTGATGTACTTCAAAGAAGATAGAAGGCCATGATGAATTCTTTAGTCCGCATCATCCACGGAACGACCAAGGAAGAAACGCCAACCCAATGTCTATAGGCCATGACCAAACTATGGAGTCAAATTGAGGCACTTCATTATTTATTTGGGAATATGTAGACGACCCAGGGGCGGAAGTGGAGTTGTATACCAAATTGGAGGCAGAGTTTCTAAGGAATCAAGGTCTGTTGGGAACAGAAACGGCAACCAGGCAGGAAGTTGAGCACCCTGAAATTCAACTGCCCAAAATGGCAATACCAATATTTGATGGAAATTATCTGAAATTTCAAATTTCAGATATATTTTCAAAAATGATTCACGAGCAGCCATTGCCACCAATCCAAAAAAATGTGGTATTTAAAAACGAACGTATCAGGCGATGCAGAACGATTACTGCGAGACCTCGGTTTAGCCGAAGACAACTACCACATAGCTTGGAAAATCCTTCAGGACAGATTCAGCAACAAAAGAGTCCTTACATCAGCTCTTATTCAACGGGTCCTCGATTTGCTGAACCTAAACTCCGAAATGAAGACGCTTGGTATAGAGACGGCTTCCTGGGAATCCTCGAGAACTGCAGACAACAGATGAGTTCTTAAGATTTCTGAAAACCCGATTCGAGATATTAGAAGCTGTTGGGGGAAAGGACAAGGCCAGAACAGTGACAACCGTGACCACCTCCAAAGTCGAAGGCTGCCACCCGATATACAATTGCGATCCAAAAACAACGACTTTGCTTTAATTGTTTCAGTAGTTGCACGAAATGCTCAAGGAAACACAATACCTTGTTGCATCTAGAGCGGACAACCACAACGACGCAATCGGGAGAGAGGGGCGCTCCGACAACTGTAGCCGCGATTCAACTAGTAAACAACAACCAAGGTTACGTACTTCTAGCCACTGCCAGGGTATCCATCATGGCAAACAACGGACGAAGTTGTGAGGTCCGAGCCATGCTGGACTCCGGCTCTCAGATAAATCTGATAACTGATAGGCTCATCAAACGTTTATCTTTGTCACCAACATCATCCTCCCTCTGCATCGAACGCATTGGCAGGAGAACACGAAATGCAAGTCAACGAGTCAACCTTGGACTACGATCAACAAGCGGAAATTCTGAATGCAGACTAGAAGCGTTCATACTCCCAAGCATCGTGTCACCTCAACCCACACAAAACCTGGACAATGCCTCTTGGATCATACTCGAAAACATCAAGTTGGCTGACCCAAAATTCCACCGATCCGACAAAATTAATGTCCTACTGGGAGCAGAATTTTACTATCAGCTCATGCGACCAGAAAAGGTACAAATGAGACAATGCCAATTCTCCAAAACACTGTACTAGGTTGGATCGTAGCTGGAAAAATTGGGGACATGACACCCAACTCAGCAACCTGTGGAATATTCTGCGAGGAAGACTCCACAAACGAACTCACCGAAAGATTCTGCAAGGTTCATGACTTTGAAGTCGCACCAAGACAGCTGACAACAACGGAAAGGTATTGCGAAACACACTTCACTCAAAATGTCTCTAAATCAGAAACCAATCGTCAGATTACCGTTTCGAGAAAATGGGACAGCCTTAGGTAACTCAAAACAAACAGCTTTAAATCGTTTCCTATCATTGGAAAAAACGACTCTACAGAATCCGAAGCTTGGAGAGGATTATGTGAAGTTCATGGACAAATATGGGTCCCTCCAACATATGGAGGAGGTAAAACAAGACGCCATAAAGGGACCACATTTCTTCATTCCACACCAATTAAGGAACATTTTAGATACATCCTATAGTTACAAGAACTAGTGGCGGATGTAAGGAGTGAAACGAGATTAGAATAGCGATTTTAAAAAAGTAATGAAGTAAGAATTAAAATTAAACGCCTACTAGATTATCATATATATCTGCTTATTAGAGAACAAAAACAAAAGAAAAAAAATAAAAAATTTTGTTGATCCAATAACTTATTATTCTCATTAGGTTATTGATTTCATTAAGATCAATTGATTTCATTAATCCTCTTGATGAAAACCAAATACATACCAATAGTGAATACTGCGAAGCTCCAATAGTTAGCGATTAAAAATTTTGGGTGCAACATCGGTATAGAAGTTTGAAAAGCTGGGACTACTGTGAACTGGAATTGACGCCAAATGACGATCGTTACTACGAAGGCTATAGGCAGTTAAATACAGAATAAACGTTGCTGATAGAAGATACTTTTTTAGTTGGAAGGTATGTAAGTTAATGAGCAAACCAATTACTCCTATCAGAATTTCCTGCACATGTCATACCCCAGCACGATCACCCCAAAACACTTACCTAAAACCCCCGTGTCAGCTTTTCCTCAATGCCCCACTACGATCACTCACACGTGAGCAGACTCGAAAATAAGATTTGTGCTTTTAACTTGTACACTCCAATTCAGTTTGTTTTCTATATTGAAACCCAAATACTTAAAAACAGATACAATTTCAATGGGAAAGCATTTTAAAGAACAACTCACGTTCTCATCGAAGGTTGTTCGGCCTCTGTTCGCATTGCAAGTATCAGTATTAAAACACATATTATTGCAATCAAAACTATGAAAAATTTAATTCGAAGAGTGAAAATAACAAGAGGATACATTAAAAAACATAAGTTTAAATGACAAACTTATAACAAGCCTATGCATGCCAAACCGTGCCTTAGGATTTCCAGATCATGGTTAATATCTGCTACCAAGTCCAATAAATAATTACTGGAGAAAGAAAATCATATATCAGCAGCAAACCCATTTTTTTGAATTGCTAAAAATTGTATTGATAAATATTAAAAACAAAATGGGACCCCTGTGGACACCGATTGGAATGTCCAGGCACTCACTAAACACGTTACTCAACCATTTCAGTGTGAAACCTCTAAAGCCAGCTTTTTTAAGTTTGTTCAGTAACAGAGCATGATCTACTGTGTCAAAGGCCTTTGTGATGTCGATGAAAAGTGCTTCAGTAGTATGTCTTTTGTTCAAATTCTCATAGAAAAAGTTTAAAAGCGCTTCTTCCGTTGACTTTCCCGCTCTGAAGCCGTATTGGTTGTTGTTTAGAAGCGAACATCTCTCTAGAAATGTGATAAGTCTGACTTTCAATACTTTTTCAAACAGTTTAGAGAAAACCGGAAGGAGGGAAATAAGCCTATAATTATTAGAATTCTTCTAGTCACCATTTTTGATATTAGGAATAACCTGAGCAATCTTAAGTCTGTTCGGAAAAATACAACAATACGCGCATAGGTTAAGGGTATGTGCTAAGACGTTCACAATGTTTTTATTGGGTAAACGAATTCGTTTTATCTACTTTAACTCTCATTAATTAATAAAAATAGGCTTCTTGCCAAAATTTACACCAAAGAAACCCGAAGTGAGCTGCATCTGATTATGATTCTCTGCTTACACTATAAAGTTTTAAATTTCATTCACACAATTTTTGTTGCAAGCTCAATTGATTTTTTGTTGGTCTCCTTACCGCTGCCTGGGTATCGTTTTAACAAAGCACGACTTCACATCAGTCACATTTATTCCTTTATTCCTAGACCTTCCGCGAGAAGTGTGACACCAGAACTCAATGCATTTTCTGTGTCGACATTTGGGATACAATATCAATACACTTGTGCAATGGTTTTTATTGTAGTTTATTAACCATACGTTCAAGATCGTTCACCTTGCACTTTATTGAGTTTTTTTCAACTTGCAGTGTGTTTATGAGTAAAGGTGCGTCGGAGTGCATTCTCTTCAGAGAGATGATCTCATTATACAGGACCTTTAGAGTGATGACTGCGGGAGGAGTAGTGTTACCTACTCGAACGGCGGCAAGTTGTGACGATGAGACTGAAGAGACTCCTCAACAGCTGGTGATGACGATGACGGTTTCAATAGAGAGGTGTTTACACAAAGATCATCAACACTGTTACTTTAAAGGTTGGGTGGTGGAGAGCGGAAAGAATTCCGTTTCTTTCTATTTCAAGGTACACAAAAGTAGGGAATACTGTTCTTTTTCATATATTTACAATCATTTGATATAAGGTTAGCTCAAGTTAAAAAGAATAACACTTGGCACCCCGCACATAGGATTTTTGCATTATGTCGATTTACTTTTTTTCCACATAAATAAGGCATTTTTACAATGAAATGTTAAGTATAATAAACGACAACCATACTAAAAGTGAATACCTAAGATTTGCTTTTAGCAACAGAACTACGAATTAATATCAAGAGAGAGATTCGATGTGTGTGAGAGCCCCACAACTTCTCGACGAGAACAATAAAAAAACGAGAAAATTAAAATTTTTATTTAGGGATATACAATTAAAATTGTCGTGATCACCACCCATTCCCGTTTCCAAAAATAAAAAATATATACATACATACATATATGTATATCAGCAATAACGTGCCAAGGAAAAGACAGCTACGCCATTCCAAAGGTCTCAATAAAAAAAAAAAATTTAAAAAAAATGCATACATATGTATAGTATACATTCATAAAGCAACATAAAAAATAATTCAAAACAAAACAAAAATTTAGCCAAACAATTTTCTCCGTGTACGTATATTTAATTAACTCAGCGTACATGCTCTTAAAACTATAAATTTGTAATTCTTGTAATATCTATCTTTCTATATATATGTATATATATATATATCTTCCTTAAAATATTATTATACACACAAATATACCAATAGATATATATATATGCAAACACATATAAAAATTTGCAAAAAAAAAACCGATTTTCATCACACACAAAATTTTTTTTCGGTGTATGATTAGCATATGACATAGATATAGATATTTTTGTAAGTACGCGAGTCATGTATTAATATATTCTTTTTTGTATATGTATATATATATATATATATATTTATTTATTTATTCTTATTTATATATCATTTCCCTTTTTTCTGTTCCCTTTTGTTTTCCTTTTTTTGTGTTATTTATTCATATACTAGCTGACCCGTGCTCGCCTTGCTTCACCCGCCTCCCACTTTTAATACAAAAAAAATTTTCATCGCACTAAGACCTCTTCATAGTCCATAGATAGCCACATTGATAGGATTTACTCAAAATGTTACAATATGATATCTGTGCTCGTGACTTCGTATGCGCAGACCACTGATATAAGCACCGATGCCATTTTTTATAAATATATTCTTACCCTTGGACCTTACTGAAAGCAATATAGAGCAAAAACAAAGACAATAAAAACAACAACAATTTAAAGTCTAGTCTTATTTAATTAGTTAAAATTAACACACAGCTTCTCTATACACAATGTTGGCAGAAGAACGACCAGGGAAGTACAGATACAGATTGCTGGAGCTGCTACCATGGGATAAAGCCACATAAAGCTGGCCATGCGAAAAGCAGCTGATACTGAGGTCCACGCCTGCAACAGGCAGCGTCTGACCCTGCGCTTTGTTAATAGTCATAGCAAAGCATTTGTTAATAGTCATAGCAAAGCATTAACTGGAAACTGTACACGCTTAAAACAGAATGGGAAATTATTTGGAATGAGAAGGATTCGGGGTATAAACACGGTATCTCCTGCGCCGCATCTTGTTAAAATCTCGGCTTCTATCAGGTTTAGCTGTAGGTTCGTGACTTTCAGTCGTGTGCCGTTACATAATTTTGGTGGGCTTAAATTTCGAAGGAGAATTATGGGGACGCCGACTTTTAAATCAAGTTCGTGTGACGGAAGGCCAGGTGTACTTAGAGAATTCAAAATTCTACCGGGTAGTTTGTAGCATCTTCTTGTTCCATTACTCTGTTGATGGAGATATATTTTGCACTTTCCCCATAAACAGACGTCAATATTTTTGCATTTATTGCTTCCGCTTGGTCATTGAGAGGAGTCAAAATAGCTCTTTCACATAGCCAAGAGTTGTGATGATTTATTATTTGCGTTAGGTCACCGTATACAGAAGAAATGAGGTCTTGCAATGGTGGAACTGTAGAACATAAATTAGTAGGCAAAATAACTTTTCCTTCTTCTTTCGGGTACGTGCCTTCACCAATTTGTAGTAGGAAATTTGAAAACTCCTGTGCATTTGGGCTGCCTCCTGTTCGCGCCCGCATATTTATTGTTAAATGCATCAGAATAACACAAACTTGAGCTCTTTAGGCAGGCTCTAATTTCATCAGCCCTCGTTCCTCGTGGTATTACTGACAAAGTCTGCCTAAAATCGCCACAGAAAAGCACTGTAATACCACCCATGGGACGGTCATTTTGTCTGATGTCTCGCAAGGTTCTATCTACTGCCTCTACCGCTTTACGGTTTGCCATGGTGCACTCGTCCCATTTCACTAAGCAACAATCGCGTAGAACCCTTGCTTTGTTGCTATTCCTGCAAACGTTACATACTGGACTTTCCGTATTGTTTATGTCCATGTGAATTGTAAACATTGTATACGCCGTTTTGCCGCCGGGCAGCAATGTAGCTGCTATGCCCGATGAGGCGACAGCTAGAGCAATTTTTCTTTGATTGCGTAATTGGGTCAAGATAACTTTGGTGAGAACTGTTTTTCCCGTCTCACATGGTGCATCTAAAAACACGTTTTGACCCAAAGCAGCATCTACGCTGTGACACACGCGATCCAATACCAGACGCTGTTCCGCCGTCCGACTCAAGATACCATTTTGCAACGTTTTGGCCGGTTCTGTTGGATTATAGTTTGTTTCCACCGCGTATTCCCTATTAATGCGTTCACCATCTAAAGTTGGTGCGGGCATACCGTATTGAGAGAGAGCATTACCCCCTATAGATGTAACAGATTATTCTCACGCAACCTGTCGTTGAGTTCGCGGTTAGTTTGATTGTTGCGATGTGCATTACAAAAGTCTTCACCTAATTTTTCTTGATATTTTCGCCACAACTGTGCAGCATCGGAAAGTCCACAAAATACCAGCAAAATGGCAAACAAATGACGCAAGCTTTGTGGAATATCGCTTATGCATTCTTCGGACAAAGCATCATCCCAATGGTGATCACCATCTAGCATGCGACGCACTCAGCCAGCAGCTAGGTAAGTGGGATATTCAATGCAGTCAACCTTTCGCAGTTCGTCAAAAGAAGAAGGTCCTGGCACTGTATGTAGAAGTAAGCGTAAATAATAGCATTCGGAATTATTTGGATGCACCGCGTAGACCCGTCTAATGACGTGGTCCTTGTAAATGCTGGGTTTGCCAGTCACAGCTTTTCCACGTTTTCTACGGTTGAAAACACTTTGCTGCTTGTTGTAAGTGTAATATGATGGAACTTCGTCGTATAACAGTGTTTTTGCCAAATCATCTGCTTCACAAAGACGAAAGAATGTAAGCAAAGTGGTTTGTCTCGGGTTTTCTAAGCACTCATTCACATTTTCAGGGTTGAAACACACCCGTTGCCCGCCTTCAAGGTGAACATCCAGACGCATCACTGGCGGATATCTCTCGTGAATGGGGAAGTTCAAAAGACGCCAAACCGCCTCAGAAGAACTTATATATCATCCAGATTAGAACCTCGTGACTTCGTCGTATTCAATACTTCTCAACGCAAACTTGTTGACGTATTTACATACTCGTATATATGTATTTGATGCACTCGACGCTGTTACACATTTCGACATTTGTGTGGGCTTGAAATGTTCTTGATAACACGGGTGAATAGGGTACAACCCATCTATTGTCCAAAACAATTTCTTGACCATGTAACCTGACTGTAGCTGTGAAACCGCCTTACTGCTGTGATCTTCGACGATACAAGGGACACCCTTTTTCCCCTGACACCGTGTGCTCTATTAGTGCTCTAGGGTATCTTTTAGAACAGTGATCCTCTTGCATGCAAGGAGAGTTTCTATTTAAAGCGCCACAGGGCCCATGAACCATGTGTGTCTTTATAATCTCGTGCAATACTAGATCCTTGTTCCGGTCAGGCAATTCAGCACTTATGACCGTATCAACAGCATCGGGACGAATTTTTTCTTGCAGCCACAGGAGAATGTGAGCATGTGGCAAGCCACGCTTTTGCCATTCAACGCTGTACATAAAACAAAGAGCAGAACCGAAAGCTTTTCCTTTTGTAACCAGGTCGATCATCAGCTTTAGTTTTAAGTGAAATACTCTGCCTATGATATCATGGCTATCATAAAACGCCTGTCCTGGGAGAAGTTCTTGGGAAATTTCAATCCACTTTGGCCGTATTTTCGGACGTAACAAAAGCATCTTGCGTACGTTCATGCATAAAACGTGGACCACCGGTAAAACTTGATGGCAGGATTACTAATCGTCCTAAGTTTTCCACGTTATTATCTTGTTGCATGGCTTCCCGCAGATGCACATAATCTTTTTTAACAATCGCCCCTTATCTGCAGCAGGTATGAATAAAATTGTAGGGCTGATATTTTTTTATTAAAATTTGTAACCCTAGTAGTTGGATTAACTTGGCAGATTCTGAAATTATAACCATCTTCGCCGTGGCAATAAATCAAAGGATATTGTAGGGCGTCGTAAGCTCGATGTGTTTCGGAAATGCGTTGCAGGTGATCGTTGTGAGTGCGCAACACGACGTCACGCTTATCGCGGGTGGCCGTGGTGTAGTGATACCAGCCATCGCTTCTCACTCGGACGTTCAAGGTTCGAATCCTAGTCATGACAAGTTTTTCATTGTGTACTTGGAACTTAGTCAGAAAAATCTGCGTGTGAAGGCATAACACTGACATGTAGATTTGGCTGTTGTAGAGTTTCAAGCACAAAACAACCGTTAAAATTCACAACCTGAATCATTCCGAATGAAGAAAAACTCCGTCCTTTTCGGATTCCAACCCCTGGAGTGAATATCGAAACCAAACACACCTGAGTTTCAAACCACTATAACACAACAACTTTCCTTTCTCCTCCTTCTATCTTTCCGCCCGCGCCCTGGCGACAGTTAAAGGGTATCATAAAAAAAAACCCTTGAGGCGCGCGTAAATTATAAAAAAAAAAATCGCATTCTTGATCAACTAAATGCACTGCAACTTCATCTGTGACGGGGGTGTTGTACCGGCCGCGGTGTTTACCAACTGGACTTCTATCAGCGTAAATGATCATTTTGTAATCATTGATTTGTCCCTGTGGAATAGACTCCAATGCAGCTTTGAAACTATGCACGTACGGATTCAGCTGATGCAGCATGTTTTGGAGTAGAGATATAAGGTCACTATTTAGTAGCAAGATCCTATAAGATGATAAATTTGGCCTTGCACCTTAAAGGTCGGCATAAACGGTCCTACTGTAATTTGCTTAGCACCAAAAGATGTCATTTGAAACGCGCTATTATATGAACGGATACTGTCTAAGAAGTGCTTTGATTTTGCATGGTCACCATTTAAAAGTGATTTTATAAGCTCTGGGGGTTCTTGAAACTTTTCAATATGAACTTTTCCAGCAGAACAACAGATTCCATTTGGTTCTTTTCTTCATTTGAGAGCGCAGCAATAATTGCAACTAACGATCATATCGTCTATGGAAGCAAACTCAGCATAGTCAATCCTAGGCGAATACATAAAACCATTTTTTTTCTTATTGACCCAAAGAAGAACATTGCTTGCCGTGTCATTTTCTTGAGATTCATCACAAACTTCTGGAATTCTTTTAAGAGAGTGTCGTTTTCGATCAGTCTCAAAACGTGATTGATGTTGTTCTGGTGTTTCTGCCTGGCGTATTTCATTTACTCTTTCCCTTTCAGCCGTTGTGCGAGCTCTCAGGGAACTTAAGCGTGATTCTCTGGTGAAAGTTTCGGGTTCACGCGTCAATGCAACGCGCTGTTGGTTAGCGGATAGACAGGCCGCCACGCGAGCACGTTGTGTACTTAACCGAGACTCACGTTGGGTAAAAGAATCTGATGCGCAAGTTCTGGCCTGATGTTCTTGAGCTGTAGTAAGTTTCTCCTTATAATTGTCTTCACATTTCTTCTTTAGACTTCTTTAGTCTAATTATTTTAGCATTTCTGGTTAAATGAGAAAGATTTGATTTTTTTCTTGAAGGCATTGGCAACGATATAAGTTTCCCAATCAAAAATATCCAAGTCGTAATCGAAATTCTTAAGATCCGTTTTTACACCAAGTCGATAGATTTCCTATTTTCTTTTTTTTTTCTTTCTTAATATAACTATGTCCGTATAACTATAATAAAATTAAAATAAAACTGGAAAGTAAATAAAACTAAATTAACTTACATATGCACGTGCATACAAATGTATATCGCATACATTGTCGAATAATTTTATGTGCGGCTGACGACCGACAACAATTACTAAAAGAAGTTAATGTAGAGACAGTCAAAGTTAACAGTTTTTTTTTATATACGTACCTTTAAGAAGATATGAAATTCAGAAATTCAGTTTCTTGCAGCTTAAAATGCTTAAGCGGAAATTTAATATATATTTTCAAAAAGCACTACATATGTTTTAACACTGACGCTATTTTTAATTCCTACTAAAAAGTCAACATAAACAAGATTTGCGCGAAGTTCTGTTACTTTCCTTTTACACACTTCGAACGTCGACGAAAAGGAAGCATCAAACGAAGGAATACAACTTGACACACGATTACCACTAGCCCATTCCCAAACTTTACTCAATGAACAACACCTGAAAATGTGTTCAACCTGAATGTGTGCGCTGAAAAGAGACGGCCGGCCATTGGAGTGCAAAACATATGAACACGTAAGAGCACGAACATACGAGTATACTCATACCCACTGTTGCATGACTGCTGGCAGTGATCTCCACTGAAGAAAAATTGTGGGCGACGATTCGATTAATTGTTTTTAACACTACTCAGTCCCAGGACAACGCAGAAGGATAATTTATACCTTAAATAAATCAGCGGCAAAATTACTAAATTCACCTGTTTTTTTATTTTTTATATCCGATGAGCTATTATTGAGCTAGGGCTGTGTAGAGTATAATTTTTCTTGCAGATATACAGTTTTTTGACTATTTTGTAGGAACCATTTCATTTTCCGGGATAAAAAATATTTTTGCTCATGTCCCAGAACATAAGCAATCACAATGCCAAGTTTTATCAAAATCCGTCCAGTAGTTTCCGCGTGATGCGCAGTCCACCACTTTTTACTATACAGTATTATATGTATAGATAATTATAATTATTGCGCATGTTTGATTACTCGTATCTTCGTGTTATTTAAATTTTAGTTTTTTTTGCGCAGAATGGTACCCCTAATTTGAGCTCTAATTAGGCAGGTTTTATAGCAAAATAAAAATAATAATAATAATCTTCATTATTGAAGAGGATAGTGAAATATAATAAGGTAAAGTTTAGCTTCTAGTTGGTTGTATGCTCATATATATTTCAGTTTGTAAGCTTTATTAGAGCCTAGATATAGGCAATATAAAAATAAGGAAAAGAATTTTTTGTTTTTTATTGTTATTAAGTAGGATATTCTAAAGACGCTAAAATGCTTTTGAAAGGAAGTTTCAGGGGGTATCGTTGAAAGCAGGACTCGACTGGAGATGAGGCAAGCTGGTGAACAATATCCGCTCGTAGGGGGAATCCTAAAAACGGCCACCGGATTTTCAGGTTGGGAGGGAAAAGGGCAGCGCTGAGTTCCGTTCCGTCCGTTTTATTTTGTTTGTTTAGTTATGGTTCGTTAAGATTAGTCGACATGATATGTGTTTTTGTAGTAGTAGGTCCCTTCAAAGAGTGAGGATAAGAACCAGTCCCATCCGGCGAGCATAGCTGTGCCTCGCAAGCATACCACTTTCCTCACTCGGAGACATCCTTTCCTCTCCTTTCCCAGTCTAGTTCACATCCTGGTTTCCGGTCCTCTTCCCAACTCCAATGTCCTCTATAACACCCAATCCCTTCTTGTACTCTTCACTTTCCTTACCTGTCCTATACCACACTACCTTATTATTACAAAATGTGTGCTTGTCAAATGCCAGTCCTAGTCGTCCATCCGCAGATGTTCCTGTGGCCATCATCAAAGGATCCATAAGTCTTTAAGTGGGAGTCAGTTGTCATACCAACCTGAATTGCGACGGGTAACATTGATGATGACCACAGAAATAACTCAAATTTGTAGTCCTACGTTTTCTTCTACTCTTCTCTCATAAATGTAAATTTTACTTTCCTATCTTAAACTTTGATTTTCCTTTTCTTTCGTATTGTGATTGTACATGGTTGCAGTGACCTTGTTTAGGTATCGTTATTGCATGCACTTGTAGCACTGTTCATCCTTATACGTTAGCTTTCTTATATGTACACTAACCGAATTGCTCCAAGTTTTACAGCAAAGGCCTCTAGTCTGGAATTGCTGGACTAATAAGTGAAGTATTTTATGTGTCTTGTTTTGTGCCTGGTATTAAATTTTTGTTTACCCATTTTCTATGTTGAGGGATAACACAACGTCCATCCGCAGTCAAATGTTCAAGGTCATCAGCTTAAAACATCATCGCATCCGCCGGGAAAAACTTGCTGTGACACCTCCAATGACAAGAAAAAAAAAATACCAAATATAAAATACCTTTTTATTGATTACATAATATACACACAATATAATAACTGTAATATTTCCGCCAGGGTTCGAAATGATAAAACGTTATTCTGTTTCAAAATACTCTATTTATTATTATTTAAACACAACTTTCAATTAATTCACAAACAATTTCACTTCTATTTCACAATTCAAATCTCTTATCTTTCACTTAGTAAGACTTAGGTCCTTTTCCATCGCTTTCCAAAAATCAACTTATCGTCCGCAGTTTCTCATCCTGTATTTATACCACATTTGTCGGGTTCTAGTTCTTTCTGGTAATTTCTGGTTTGAAACTGGGGTAATAACTGAATTCTCCAGCGTGGAGAGTTTGTATGATCCTAAAGTTATGCAACACTGGATAATTGATTTAATCACATATATACCACAATACGAGTACATATATTAGATATATAATTTTCGTTAAGGTTACACACATTAAGCCATAGATAACACAAGCAGGGATTTTTGGAGTTTTTCTAATTGTCATTCGTGTTTAATATGTATTTGTTTACTATTTGTTCATCGCTTATTCATAGTCAAATTAAACGTTAATTATTTGTTTATTTGTTATTTATTTATTTATCTATTTATAACTTATTTATTTGTCTGATTGAATTAATTGTTTATTTGTACATTAGTAGTACTATAGATATATATACACATTTTTGATTGCTTACTATTTACAATTCATATAATCCATCTTTGTTTTTTTTTAAGTACAATTCTTAAAATTCTAGTGGCAAGGTATATCTTACTTCTTACTGCTTTATAATCTAAAAATTTACGTGTTAGTATAAATAAGTGATATATATTTATTTTTGTTTTCATGATTAACCTAAAAGAATGCAGTTACTTAAGTTCGTTCTTCCTTCCCTTTTGGTAATTTAAAAATTGGTCAATACAGCATTAAGCAATGTCTTCATATTTGATTTGTCTTGTGTTGCGTTACACTCCCTAGGCACGTTGAGAATTTCGACCTAAACAATAAGAATTAGTTTTAAGTTCGTAGTTTAGTAGTATCGTTTTCAAAATGAATGAGTCTGAAAAAGAGAGAAAAGAACTTAGGAGAAGCAGCGAATTTGAAGAAAATCGCAGGCTTATCAGAGCACAAGTTTCTCTCATGATGACCGGTGGTAACAAAAGTCCAGCACAGTCCACCGGCAGGTAGAGTACCACTCGCAACTTCAGCTGCACCACCGAGAAATACTGAAGATGCTACTCACGCTGTACCACTGCAACAAATTCTAGCTGCCACTTCAAATTATCCACCTTTCAACCCTCTCAGCCACAGTGGTTCGAGCGACTCCATAGACCCACCATCTTTTAGTAGTAAGCAGTAGTAGGCAGGGAGCCGTAGGCGTAAAATCACTCAATCCAAGCAATCGGTCCAGCGTTACTGTTGTAGAAAAACAGAAATACATAAATAACACACAGAGTAACATCGAACAGAAACAACATACCGTCAGACATAAGAGCCTATGTTAGCCTGGCAGTGGTGAATGCATATTTTTCCTACAACGAGGATTTAAAAGAAGAAATCGCAAACCCGTTGAAGCGAAGAAGCTTCCTCGAACTTAGGAGAAGCATAAACGAACTGATTCAACCACTGCTATGGCAAACAAATAAGGAGTCATCACAGGAGCCGTGTCAAGCCTTGCAACAAATGGAGGAACAACACCTTACACACCATCAGGAATCAGTGATGAATCATCCTGAAATTGCCCACAAATAAATTTAAAGTCCCATTTAAAACCATCCTCACAACCATTTCTGCCAAGGGAAACTCATTTACAAGCTCAAATTCCCATGGGATGAACAAGCAGAGACATCAAACATCCCGATGCCATATAGACAAACTCTGGGGATGGCCTAGAGTCCGCCACAACATGGACCAAATCCGAGACAACACACAAACGCAAAAGGCCCGATTAATCGACAAGTGGGACATTTACTTCGAAGGTAAACCGGATTTTCTAACTGTGGAAGATTCTATAATCCGATGAGAAACCCCCAAACGCCAATACGAGTGTCCGTGGTCTGAGATATCGCGCGATTTCCACATTCTAATCTCTGGCACCACATAAGAATGTTATTGGCAATTTAAAAGAGGCAATTACTATTCGGAAAGGGTGCCGAAGAGTCGACCAATGAGTTCTACGCTGAGATCGCTAAGCTCAGATCACAAATAACCATCCAAGCCCCAGAGTTTGAAATGGTTAAAATAATAAAAAGAAATTTGAATACAAGAATTTGAAAGTTGGTTTATCCCATGGCAATTTTCACTTTGGACCAACTAAGGTACGCCAGCAAAGATGTAGAGAACGCTTTTACGATAAAAGAAAGACATCTAGGAAAATATAACCTTAGTCTACTAGACTATAAAGACTTGAAGGATAAGTTTATGCTGGCAAGGATGATGGCAGCCATGCATTGTGGTGATCAGCGGCCAAAACTGGATTGCCCCTCTAGTAGCAGAAACATATTTTGCTATAGGTGTGTACAAGAGGAAGTGATAACCCCTAAATGTCGCCGGTGCAACCCGGGAAACATTCAAGGGCGCGTGATGTCGAATCCCCGAATAACAAAAAAGGTTTTGTCATCATCCAGATAGAAGAAGACAAAAATAGTAATGATGGACAACTGAAAATATTAAAGAGGAAAGAAGAAGAAAGACAAGTAAAAAGCCGGAGAATCCAGAATAAAAGCTAGATATAGAGTCAGATGGCAACGATAAGTTAAAAGCCTCGTAGAAATAGCACCTTCCGACAGGTGCTGGCTCTTTAAATAACGAGAATGAGCCTCTGCAGCCGAGAATTTTACAGCTCTGATAATAAGCCCTACTTTACACCTCCCCGTGGCGCCATCTGGGAATCTCACTGTAGATTGCGAAGTGAAGGGGACACATGGCGAGTTTCCTGTGCGATAAATCAGGATTAGTGTCGGAAAAACAAAACAAGACCTTATCCGGGCTACTCCGACATATTTGGAGTTCAGGCCGGTAAGGATTTCCAGGACTAAGTCAGGGTCATGGAAAAGAGATTGTGGCGGACGAGCTCTATATGGGCCAAGGGCAGTGTTTACATCCCGGAACGGATTACTGGCTTCAGTGTAACCGACCCCTCGTCCTAGGGGCATTAAAAATGGAACTGGTCCTCCAGGTTGGGGGTTGCGTCACCGGGGTATCTGCCCGGCCATTTAATAAAACAAGAAGTCACGAAGCATCAACAAGCCTCGGATATGAACGGATCTACTGCTGACAACCCACGCAAACGATTTAAGGACAATGAGCTTCGGATATGCACGTGGAATGTTAGATCCCTTAATATACCAAGTGCAGCCGAGCAACTAGCGCAGTCCCTAGACTGCTGCAAAGCAGACATAACCGCTATTCAAGAAATGCGATGGGATGGGCCGAACAAAAAGAAGATGAAAAACTGCGACATGTACTACGGCAATTGCTATCGACGGCAAAACCAGCGCTCATTTGGAATGTAAGCGAGCGCCTTGTAGCAATCCGCATCAAGGCTAAATTCGCCAACATTAGCCTTATATGCGCGCATATCCCCACAGAGGAGAAAGATCACGACACCAAGGAAGCCTTCTATGAGCTCCTTAACAAGACCTACGATGCCCTAGATATGACATTAAAATTGTCCTCGGTGATTTTAATGCAAAGCTAGGAAGAGAGGGTATCTTTGGTGAAACAATCGGAAAACATAGCCTGCACGACACCAACTCCGATAACGCATTAAGGCTAATCGACTCTGCGGCGGGGCGAAACATTGTCGTGGCTAGCACGCGGTTCCCACATCTCAACATACACAAGGGGACTTGGAGAACTTCTGATCAATCAACAGTCCTAGAGATTGATCACATTGCGATCGACGCAAGACACTCCTCCAGTTTTACGAATGTTCGTACGTTCCGAGGAGCAAACATCGACTCGGACCATTACCTTGTTGTAGTCAAGGTACGGTTGCGGGTATCTTAAACTACGCCAAGACAAGCTAATACTGTAAGGAAATTCGACGTCAGATGCCTACAATCACATGAGATCGCCAAGTCCTTTTCCGATCGAGTTTCTCTTAATCTCTTAAGAGGTCAAATGCCGCCAGCATCAAGCATCGAAGACCACTTGAAACACTGCCAAAACGCCATCAGAGATGCCGCTTCTGATGTGCTGGGTTTCACTCGTCCACCACAACGAAACCCCTGGTTCGATGATGAATGCCGGCAAGCACATGCAGCTTAGTCCGATGCATATAAAGCGGCGATGCGCAGAAGGACCAGAGCTGCTCATGAGCTCTATGAGCGGAGGAGGAGAGACGAACACCGGCCTCTCAGGAGGAAGAAGAGTGAGAAACCTGAAAGGAATGGGTTTCGAAAACCCCGAGCCGAAGCCTGTAAAGATGAACAAGGGAACATCGTAGTAGAATCGCAGTCGATGCTGAAGATTTGGAAAGACCATTTCTGCAGACTGTATAACGCCGATGACGAACCAATTACCGCTGTCAGGCAGAACCAACCGAATCAACCTTTCAACTTGGACGATGATGACCAACCATTCCGTCCACCGGACCTGGATAAAGTGAAGATAGCTATATCTAAGCTTAAGTCCAACAAAGCTGCTGGAGTGGACGGCCTGACTGCAGGGCTCTTCAAAGCGGCAGGCGATGACTTAGTAAGGCGCATACATCAACTCATCTGTAAAATGTGGTCGGACGAAAGTATGCCCGATGAATGGAACCTCAGCATTGTTTGTCCGGTTCTCAAGAAAGGAGACCCTCTGAACTGCCCCAACTACAGAGGCATCAGTCTCCTTAACATCGCATATAAGATCTTATCCGCTGTATTGTGTGAACGCCTGAAGGCGTTCGTCAACAACCTGATAGGTCCATTTCAGTATGGCTTCAGGCCAGGAAAGTCCTACATTGACCAAATATTCACACTACGGCAGATCTAGGAGAAGACCCATGAGCTTCAGATCGATACACACCACATATTCATCGATTTTAAGGCCGCGTATGACAGCATCTATAGAGACGAGCTATACAGAGCAATGTCTAGTCTCGGCATCCCTGCCAAATTCGTCTGTCTGTGCAGTATGACAAGGCGATGCGCTGTCATACGATTTTTCAACATCGTACTTGAAAGAATAGTGCAAAACTGACGAGCAAACACAAGAGGCACTATCTTTCAAAAGTCTGTCCAATTCGCATACGCCGACGATATTGACATAATCGGGAGAAAGCAGCGTTATGTCAGTGGCGCTTTCGAGAGTATTGAGACGGAAGCGGCGAAAATGGGTTTAGCGGTCAACGAGTGCAAGACCAAGTATATGCTGTCAAGGAAAAAGGACAACCAACACCGACGTCTCGAGCAGAACGTCACCTTCGACAGATATAACTTTGAGGTAGATAAGGACTTTGTCTACCTAGGCTCCGCTATAAATATAGACAACGACACCAGCGCTGAGATCAAACGAAGAATAACTCTTGCCAACCGTTGTCTCTTTGAGCTAAGAAGGCAA
This sequence comes from Volucella inflata, assembly GCA_928272305.1. Classification (NCBI taxonomy): domain Eukaryota; kingdom Metazoa; phylum Arthropoda; class Insecta; order Diptera; family Syrphidae; genus Volucella; species Volucella inflata. Next base: position 37,022,123 of record OV743717.1, read on the forward strand.
TTGAGTAGCAAAACCCCCTCTTAGACAACAAAAGTCATCCTTTACAAGACCTTAATAATCGCGGTCCTGCTTTATGGCCCAGAGGCATGGACATTATCAAAAATGGGTGAGGGTGTTCTTGGTTGCTTCGAGAGAAAAATTCTTCGGGCGATCTTCGGTCCCGTCTGCATGAAAGGTGAATGGAGGAGGAGATACAACAATTCGGACTGTACAGTGACATCGACCTAACCAGAAGAGTGAAAATCCAAAGACTGAGATGGCTGGAATATGTAGAGCGTATGGACACCAATGCTCCGTTCCGAAAAGTCTTCGAATCCGCTCCCGAGGGACAGCGCAGTATAGGAAGGCCAAGACTCAGGTGGCGCACGGAAGTGGACGGGGACCTCAGCCAACTCAGCCTGCAAACCTGGAGGCAGCTAGCCAGGGTCCGAGCTGGCTAGAGAAGCTTGTTGGCTGAGGCCCAGGTCCACCCCGGACTGTAGGCCCACTTAAAGTACAGTCGTTCATAGACCTCCACAAGGAATCAACATGTTTCGACTGCTCGTAAAACTAAAAATAAAAATAGTGATTTTTAAATAAACAATTAGAGCAGATAGTAACAAGTGTTTCGGTAGCCCAGGTGGTAGTGCCATCGAACGAATAAATCAGGGGTCGTGGGTTCGATTCCCCTGAACTTTTAGTGAAGTTTTTATTTTTAAAAGTAAAACAGAAAACAGACTAAACAATAAGAAAGTGCGATCGGTCGATGAGCCAAAAGGAGCAGTCCGCTATTCCAATAGCGGGACCGGCAGATGACGTAATGTCGTCCGATGATCAAGCCGTAATAGCAGCCCATCCAGAGGCAATAACCAAATGGAGGAGGAATGCAAAACCAACAGCTAACCTGGTGTAGCGCCCTTCCCTTTCAACGTCTACCGAAAAGCTGCCCGGTAGAGCGAGGGAAGAGGTGTCAACAACATCGACAAGGGCAGCAGAACAAGGTAGAAAGAGGGAAGTTGCAGACAATGACGTCTTTCCATATGTGTCAGACGGTGGAGAAAGCCTATATATGGGAGGTGACAATATGTTCGCATCGCTTGCGGCCTCGGAGTCAGAAGACGAAGAGGACGAAGTCAATGCTCTCAACAACAGCATCAAAGAGCTACAGCGAAGAGTTCTTGCCATTAAATATAAATAAATGGCAAGAAGGGAGAAAGAAAGTCAGCCTTTCCAAAAGCAGCAGCAAGGTCGAACATACAAAGCCACGGGAACATCAAGAAAGCCCAAATAAAAAGCATCAGCCTAAGCAGGGCCAAAAAACTCATAAAGCAAATAAAAACAAGCAACAACAACAACAGAAGCAGCAGAAACAAAGGGTTCCACCCATAAATACGTTCGTACGTTTAAATAATTAGAAAGAATAATTCTTATAAATAGATTTACAGTCTATTGCCTAAACTTCCATTTAATCGCAACAATGATTATTTTCAACAAATCATAAAGATATTGGAACATTATATTTTTTATTCGGAACTTGAGCTGGTATAGTAGGAACGTCTTTAAGAATCCTAATTCGTGCAGAACTAGGACATCCTGGAGCATTAATTGGAGATGACCAAATTTATAATGTTATTGTAATAGCACATGCTTTTGTAATAATTTTTTTTATAGTAATATCAATAATAATTGGAGCATTCGGAAATTGATTAGTGCCTTTAATATTAGGAGCTCCTGATATAGCTTTCCCTAGAATAAATAATTTAAGATTTTGACTTTTACCTCCTTCATTAACATTACTACTAGTAAGAAGTATAGTAGAAAATGGAGCTGGAACAGGATGAACTGTATACCCCCCTTTATTAACAAATATTGCTCATAGAGGAGCTTCTGTTGATTTAGCTATTTTTTCTCTTCACTTAGCTGGTATATCCTCTATTTTAGGTGCAGTAAATTTTATTGCAACAGTAATTAATATACGATCTATTGGAATTACATATGACCGAATACTTTTATTTCTTTGATCAGTAGTTATTACTTCTTTATTATTACTTTTATCTTTACCTGTATTAGCAGGAGCTATTACAATACTATTATCTGATCGAAATTTAAATACTTCGTTTTTTGATCCTGCAGGAGGAGAGCCAATCTTATATCAACACTTATTTTGATTTTTTGGTCACCCAGAAGTTTATATTTTAATTTTACCAGGATTTGGAATAGTTTCTCATATTATTAGTCAAGAATGTGGAAAAAAAGAAACATTTGGATCTTTAGGAATAATTTATGCTACTCGTATATTAGCTATTGGATTATTAGGATTTATTGTATGAGCACATTACATATTTACAGTATTAATAGATGTAGACACACGAGCTTATTTTACTTCAGCAACAATAATTATTGCTATTCCTACCGGAATTAAAATTTTCAGTTGACTAGCTACTCTTCATGGAACTCAATTAAACTATTCACCAGCAATCAGATGAGCTTTAGGATTTGTATTCTTATTTACAGTAGGAGGATTAACAGGAGTAGTACTTGCTAATTCATCAATTGATGTTATTTTACATGATACATATTATGTAGTAGCACATTTCCATTATGTATTATCAATAGGAGCAGTATTTACTATTATAGCAGGATTTGAACATTGATACCCTTTATTTACAGGTTTAACTTTAAACAGAAAATGATTAAAAAGTCAATTTATTATTATATTTATTGGAGTAAATTTAACTTTTTTTCCACAACATTTCTTAGGATTAGCAGGAATACCACGACGGTACTCTGATTATCTTGATGCTTATACAACATGAAATGTTATTTCTACAATTGGTTCAACTATTTCATTAATTGGAATTATTTTTTTTTATAATTATTATTTGAAAAAGTATAATCAAACAACGACAAGTAATTTATCCTATACAATTAAATTCTTCTATTGAATGATATCAAAATATTCCTCCAGCAGAACATAGTTATTCAGAATTTCCTTTAGTTTCTTGTAATTTCTAATATGGCAGATTAGTGCAGATTTTAAGCTCCATATATAAAGTATTATACTTTTATTAGAATAAAAATAATAATGTCAACATGATCGAACTTGAATTTACAAAATAGAGCCTCACCATTAATAGAACAATTAACATTTTTTCATGACCATGCATTAATAATTTTAATTATAATTACTGTAATAGTAAGATACATAATATTTATACTATTTTTTTAATAATTTTAGTAACCGATATTTATTACATGGACAAACAATTGAAGTAATTTGAACAATTTTACCAACAATTATTTTATTATTCATTGCTTTTCCTTCCTTACGACTACTTTATTTATTAGATGAAATTAATGAACCAACAATTACTTTAAAATCAATTGGTCATCAATGCTATTGATCTTATAAATATTCAGATTTTTTAAATATTGAATTTGATTCATATATAATTCCTACACATGAATTAATTAATAATAACTTCCGATTATTAGACGTTGATAATCGAATTATTATTGCTATTAATTCACAAATTCGAATTTTAGTAACTGCTGCAGATGTAATTCATTCATGAACAATCCCTGCATTAGGAGTAAAAATTGATGGAACCCCAGGACGATTAAATCAAACTAATTTTCTTATTAATCGCCCTGGTTTATTTTTTGGACAATGTTCAGAAATTTGTGGAGCAAATCATAGTTTTATACCTATTGTTATTGAAAGAGTTCCTATAAATTATTTTGAAAAATGAATTTCTAATATAAATTAACATTAAATGACTGAAAGCAAGTACTGGTCTCTTAAACCATGTTATAGTAATTTAGCAATTACTTAGTTAAAATATAACATTAGTATGTCAAACTAAAATTATTATAAAAATAATATTTTTTAATTCCTCAAATAGCTCCAATTAATTGATTAAGTTTATTCTTATTATTTTTTTTAATTTTTATTTTATTTAATATAATAAATTATTTTATTTATACACGTTCAATAAATAAAACTAAAAAATATAATAAAATTAATACAAATACAAATTCTATAAATTGAAAATGATAACTAACTTATTTTCTGTATTTGACCCTCCATCAAGTATTTTTAATTTATCTTTAAATTGATTAAGTACATTTATTGGTTTATTAATTATTCCATCTATATACTGATTTATACCATCACGATATCATATTATTTGAAATAATATATTATTAAATCTTCATAAAGAATTTAAAACATTATTAAATAATCCAAATCAAATAGGAACAACATTAATTTTCATTTCATTATTTTCTCTAATTTTATAGGATTATTCCCTTATATTTTTACTAGAACAAGTCATTTAACATTAATATTAGCACTACCTTTATGATTAGCATTTATAATTTATGGATGATTAAATCATACACAACATATATTTACACATTTGGTTCCACAAGGAACTCCTTCTATTTTAATACCATTTATAGTATGTATTGAAACTATTAGAAATATTATTCGTCCAGGAACTCTTGCAGTTTGATTAACAGCTAATATAATTGCTGGTCATTTATTAATAACATTATTAGGAAATACAGGTCCTTTATTATCAACAATAATAATTATAATTTTATTAATTACACAAATTCTATTATTAGTACTAGAATCAGCAGCTGCAATTATTCATCCTTATGTATTTGCTGTATTAAGAACTTTATACTCTAGAGAAGTAATTTAATCAATGTCAACACATTCAAATCACCCATTTCATTTAGTTGATTATAGTCCATGACCATTAACAAGAGCTATTGGAACTATAACTCTAGTATCTGGCTTAGTAAAATGATTTCATCAATATAATATATTCTTAATTTTAATTGGAACAATTATTACAATTTTAACAGTTTATCAATGATGACGAGATGTATTTCGAGAAAGATCTTTCCAAGGACTTCATACTAGTTCAGTAATAATAGGTTTACGATGAGGAATAATTTTATTTATTTTATCAGAAGTATTATTTTTTTCATCTTTTTTCTGAGCTTTTTTTCATAGAAGTTTATCACCAACTATTGAATTAGGAACTATTTGACCTCCTATAGGAATCTCCTTATTTAATCCTTTCCAAATTCCTTTGTTAAATACAACTATTTTATTAGCTTCAGGAATTACTGTAACATGAGCACATCATAGATTAATAGAAAATAATCATTCTCAAACTACTCAAAGATTATTCTTTACAGTATTATTAGGAATCTATTTCACAATTTTACAAGCTTATGAATATACTGAAGCTCCATTTACAATTGCAGAATCTACATATGGATCAACTTTTTTTATAGCTACAGGATTCCATGGTATTCATGTTTTAATTGGAACAACATTTTTATTAATTTGTTTAATACGACATTTAAATAATCATATTTCAAAAAATCATCACTTTGGATTTGAAGCAGCTGCATGATATTGACACTTTGTTGATCAATTTATTGATGAGGAGGATAAATAAATAAAATTTATATATTATAAAAGTATATATGACCTCCAATCATAAGGCCTATAAATATAATAGCATAAATAATTTTTTCTATTTCTACCATATCTTTAATCATTATTATATTATCAATCATAGTAATATTTTTAGCCACTATTTTATCAAAAAAAAAGATATAGAGAGCGAGAAAAAATTCTTCATTTGCATGTGGGTTTGATCCTATATCATCTTCTCGATTACCATTTTCTTTAAATTTTTTTTTAATTACAATTATTTTTCTAATTTTTGATGTAGAAATTGCATTAATTTTACCCATAATTATAATTATTAATTATTCAAATTTATTTATATGATCAATAACATCAATCATATCATAATAATAATATTAACAGTTTTAACATTATGAAATCCTTATATATTAGGAGATCCAGATAATTGTATCCCAGCTAACCCTTTAGTTACACCAATTCATATTCAACCAGAATGATATTTTTTATTTGCTTATGCAATTTTACGATCAATTCCTAATAAATTAGGAGGTGTAATTGCATTAGTTATATCAATCATAATTTTAATAATTATACCTTTTTATAATTTAAGAAAATTCCGAGGAATTGAATTTTACCCAATTAATCAAATTCTATTCTGATTTATAGTAATAATTATTATTTTATTAACATGAATTGGAGCTCGCTCTGTAGAAAACCCATATATTATTATTGGACAAATGTTAACTGTACTTTATTTTATATATTATATAATTAATCCATTATTATCTAAATGATGAGATAATCTATTAAATTAAAAGTTAATGGCTTGAATAAACATATGTTTTGAAAACATAATATAGAAACTAAAATTTTCTGTTAATATACTAAAATTAATTAACTAAATAAAATATAATAAATAAATTTTTAAACCAATAAAAAATAATAAATAATTTAAAGAAAAAGGCAAAAATCTTTTTCAAGCTAAATATATTAACTTATCATACCGAAAACGAGGTAATGTACCACGAACTCAAATAAAAACAAAAGAAATAAACATTAACTTAAAAAAAAAAACTGATTACATCCCCACCTAAAAAGATTAAAGAAAATAATGTACTTATAAATAAAATTCTTGCATATTCAGATAAAAAAATTAACACAAACCCTCCTCTTCTATATTCTACATTAAATCCAGAAACTAATTCTGATTCTCCTTCTCCAAAATCAAAAGGTGTTCGATTAGTTTCTGCGAATGAAATAATTAATCAAATAAAAGCTAAAGGATTTAATAAAACAAAAAATCATAAATAAACTTGATAATAATAAAAATTAATTATATTATAATTATTAATTAAAAAACAAAAGATAATAAAACTAAAGCTAAACTAACTTCATAAGAAATAGTTTGTGCAACAGATCGTAACCCCCCTAATAAAGCATAACTTGAATTAGAAGATCACCCAGCAATTATAACTGTATAAACCCCTAAACTTGTACAACATAAAAAAAATAATAATCCTAAATTAAAAGAAAATAATTTAATAAAATATAATAAAATAAAATAATAGAGATAAAAATAATGAAAAAATAGGAGAAAAATAATATGAAATATAATTTGATAATAAAGGATAAGTTTGTTCCTTTGTAAATAATTTAATTGCATCACAAAAAGGTTGAGGAATTCCTATTAACCCTACTTTATTAGGACCTTTACGAATTTGAATATATCCTAATACTTTACGTTCTAATAAAGTTAAAAAAGCTACTCTTACTAAAACACAAATAATTAATATTAAACTTAGAATTAAAAATAAAACTAATTCTATATAAAACAAGTACTATTTGTAATATAAATTACATTTATAAATTCTAAATTTATTACATTATTCTGCCAAAATAGTTATAATATTAATTATATTTTTAAATTTAAAAATTAAATTATTTCCTTTCGTACTAAAATATATTATATTATTAAAGATAGAAACCAACCTGGCTTACGCCGGTCTGAACTCAGATCATGTAAGATTCAAAAAGTCGAACAGACTTAAACTTTAAACGGCTACACCTAAAGCTATATCTTAATCCAACATCGAGGTCGCAATCTTTTTTATCAATATGAACTCTCCAAAAAAATTACGCTGTTATCCCTAAAGTAACTTAATTTTATAATCACTAAAAATGGATCAATTATTCATATATTAATGATTTATTTTATAAAAAGTTATTTAAATTTTAATATCACCCCAATAAAATATATATTTATTATTTTAATAAAATTTATTTATAAAATATAAAATAATATATATATATAAAGATTTATAGGGTCTTCTCGTCTTTTAAATAAATTTTAGCTTTTTAACTAAAAAATAAAATTTTATTACAAATTTAAATGAAACAGTTAATATTTCGTCCAACCATTCATTCCAGCCTTCAATTAAAAGACTAATGATTATGCTACCTTTGCACAGTTAATATACTGCGGCCATTTAAAAAAATTCAGTGGGCAGGTTAGACTTTAAATTAATTTCTAAAAGACATGTTTTTGTTAAACAGGCGAATATTATTTTTGCCGAATTCTTTATTAAAACTTAACATTTACAAATTTAATTATACAAAATTATATACTAATTACATCATTATTAATTTATTTTTTGTATTTAAATAAATATTTTAATAAAAATTTAAAATATAATAAATAATATTAAATAAAAATTAATTTATAACAAACTTTACAAAAATTTATACTTCTAACCATATTATATACTAAATAAATATTTATTATTTATAAAAATTTATTTTATAGCTTATCCCATAAAATATTAAATTTTAAAAATTATTTTATTCATAATTAAATAAATAAATAAATTTTAAAATTTATTTCTTAAAAAACTAGATACCTTTAAAAACGAATAACATTTCATTTCTAATATATTATTAAAAATAATTTTATTACGTTATATTTATTAATTTATTAAATCTACTATGTTACGACTTATCTTACTTTAATAATAAGAGCGACGGGCGATATGTACATATTTTAAAGCTAAAATCAAATAATTTATCTTTATAATTTTACTATCAAATCCAATTTCATTAAATTTTTCATATATAAATTCATATAAATAAATTTTATTGTAACTCATTAATTCTTAAATATAAACTACACCTTGATTTGATATTAATTTTAATAAAAATTATAGAAAATTATTATTCTTATAAAATATTCTAATAACAACGGTGTATAAATTGAATTACAAATTTAAGTAAGGTACATCGTGAATTATCGATTGCATAACAAGTTCCTCTGAATAGACTAAAATACCGCCAAATTTTTTAAGTTTCAAGATCATATCTATTACTACTCAAACAATTAAATTTTTTATTTTTAATAATAGGGTATCTAATCCTAATTTTTAATTAAAATTTATAAGCTTCAATTAATTTCTACTTAAAAATCAATAAATTAAAATTTCACTAAATAATTCATTTTATATTTACATTTAAACCAATTTAACTTTAATTAATAAAATTTATTTATATTATTTGTATAACCGCAACTGCTGGCACAAATTAAGTCAATATTAATTAATATTTCAATTTCTAAATTTCTTTAATTTATAATATTAATTACTGCAAATAAATATAAATATTTACTTTTTAAATAAATAAAAATTCACACAAAAATTTACATATAATATAAATGAATAATAAATTTTTTAAGCTAAAATAAAACTTTATTAAAAATAATAATTTATAAAAATAAAATAAAATTTATTATAATAAAATTTAATAAATAAATAAAATCAATTATACAAAAATATAATTATAAATTAATAATAAATAAATTAATTTCAGTAATTACTCCCTAAATATAAACCCCTAATTTATATTTTTTATCCTGCGCCATGGAGCAGGACCGAGATAAAGGCAACTGTGTAGCAAAGCCCTCTCTCGGGCAACAAAATCACCCTTTATAAGACCTTAATAAAATAATAATGCTCTATGGCGCAGAGGCATGGACATTATCAAAAATGGATGAGGGTGTTCTTGGTTGCTTCGAGAGGAAAATTCTTCGGGCGATCTTCGGTCGCATCTGCATTGACGGTGAGTGGAGGAGAAGATACAACGACGAAGCGTATGGACTATACAGCGACATCGACCTAGCCAGAATAGTGAAGATCCAAAGACTGAGATGGCTGGGTCATGTAGAGCGCATGGACACCAATGCTCCGGTCCGAAAAGTCTTCGAATCCGCTCCCGAGGGTCAGCGAAGTAGAGGAAGGCCAAGACTCAGGTGGTGTACGCAAGTGGAAGAGAACCTCAGCCAACTTAGCGTGCGAAACTGGAGGCAGCTAGCCAGGGATCGAGCTGGCTATAGAAGTTTGTTGACTGAGGCCCAGGTCCACCCCGGACGCCACATAAAGTAAGTAAGCAAGACTATTGTATTAAACAATGATTGCCGTAGAGATCGGAGTCAACAGACCATGAGATGTTTGGAAGTAGTCTTGGGGAAACAAGAATTGTTCAAATATTTTACCACTGTGGTTTGTGCAGGAAGAACCCCGAATTGGGCTCCACGCCTTTAAGTCGCCTTTAAACAGAACTAGTGTATTTATCTGATTGACCACATTTTCAAGTTTGGAGCAGGAAAACGGTTGATCAGGTGGAATATAAACTGAGGTTATTGTTAGTTTAATTTGAAGTTCAATTTCAACAGCAATGGCTAGGATGGTTGAGTTATAACTGAAAACTTGTGTGGGATTGACTTATGAACTAGAAAACCAGTCCCACGCAGTTGTAATGTGGTTCAGATTATGGAAAAAGGGGTAGTACTACTTGGGACAAAAGGGCTTAGAATTTTTTCACTTGTGTTTATCTTCTTGTCTTTTTAAGATATTCTATCATAGGGTTGGCAATTTTGGAGTAGTCTTTTACCAATTTCCTATTATAGTCCTTGGATCCTAAAAACCCTTTAATTTGTTTTTCCAGTGTGGGTAAGATAATCTTCGATACACTTGATTTTTGTTGTATTACGTTTCATGCCCTCAGATGTCAAGACATTATCTAGAAATTCGGTATTTCTTTTTATAAGAGGACACTTATCAAATTGTACTTTCAGATTGTGTTCTGAGAGTTTACTAAATATTATTCTTAGAGATTTAATATATTCTTGTATGCCAATTGAGAATATCAGGATATCGTCAAGATAAACGACACACATTTTATTATTGTAGTCCCTTAGGATGTCATTCATCAAACGCTGAAGTGTCGTCGGGACGTTTTTTAATCCGAACGGCATACGGAAGTTTGGATTCATCTTGATTTGATGATGTCCCTTTGAAACGTCTAAGGATAAAAATACTATGCTCTACCGAGTTTATCTAAGATTCCTTCGATATTTAGTAGTGGTGTAATAATTAGGTGGGTAGGGCATAGGATATAGGACAGATAAGGAAGGTAAAGAGCACCAGATGTGATTGAAGGATTATAGAGGGCGTTGGAGTTGGGAAGAGGACCGGAAACCGGACTGCGAAAGGAGGGAAAGGATGTCTCCGAGTGAGGAACGTGGCATGCTTGCGAGGCACGGCTATGCTCGCCGGATGGGGCTGGTTCTTGTCCTCACTCTTTGACAGGACCTACTACACAAAAACACATATCATGCCGACTAATCTTAACGAACCATAACCAAACAAACAAAATAAAAAGGACGGAACTTACGATGCTGAGGGGCGCTGTGGTGTTGATCAGCGCTGGCCTTTTCCCTCCCAACCTGAAAATCCGGTGGCCGTTTTTAGGATTTCCCCTACGAGCGGATATTGCTCACCAGCTTACCTCATCTTCAGCCGAGTCCTGCTTCATACGACACCCCCTGAAAATTCCTTACAAAGGCATTATAGCGTCTTTAGGGTATGCATCAAAATAAAAATAAGAACAAAAAAATTCGTTTCCTTCTTTTTTTATTACCTATGTCTAGACTCTAATGAAGATTACAGACTGACATGTAAATATTCATACAAACTTTTTCCTTATTATATTTTACTATCCTCTTCAATGAAAATTAGTATTTTTTTTTTTTTTGCTTCCTAATTAGAGCTCAAATTAGGGGTAGAACTGTGCAACTTCTGTGCAAAAAAAAATACAAAATAACACGAGGATAATTGAACATGCACAATAATTATATTATATACAAATATAAATAAATAAATAAATAGATACATAACACAAAAAAATCAAGTGGGACCAGCAAAAAAAGGATATATAAATAAGAATAACTAAAAATAAATAAATAAATATATGTATATACAAAAAGGATATGTTAATATGTGTATGGGTGTACTTAATCATACACCGAAAAAAATTCTTTGATTTATGAAAATCCGGCTTTTATAGTATATAGATATAGACAGATATATATATATGGGAAGATAGATATTACAAGAATTAAAAAAAAATTATAGTTTTAAGAGCACATTTTTACACATTTCACATTTTTGGTACATTTTTGTTTTGTTTTGAATTATTTTTTTTTATTGCTTAATATATACTATGTATATACTACACATATGATTTTTTTTTTTTTATATGGATTTTCGGGAGGGCGTAGTTGTCCTTTCCTTGGCACGTTATAGCTGATATACATATATACGAGTATGCATATAAAATTTTTATTAGGAAACGGGAATGGGTGGCGATCATGATCGCCTCGTTTTCACCTTTTTTTTTCTCCCCTAAATATTTCCTTCTTCCTTTTCTTTTTTAAGCTTGGGCTGGTACGTTTTACCTTTTTGTTTTTTATATATATATATACTTTTGCGGGACTAGGGCCTAGGGACACTTTTATTTGTTTCTTTGTTTTGTTTTTTCTTTTCTTTTCACCTCTTTGTTTTTCATTTATTGTATCTTTTTGACACTTGGACATTTTGTCTCATTTATTTTATTTTTCCTTTTTTTAATTGTTTTTTTTTGTGCACGCACTTGCTGCCACTTAACTTCGTCACTTCACTGTCCAGTTTAATCGTGCATGATGCACTTGGCTGCCGTTTTTCGCTGTTATTTCCTCTGCCAATGGGTAACCCCGCTATTTGTCGTTCTCACGCTGAATAGCTACATAGCTGTTTTAAGATACCCGTTCCCTACCTTACCCTATAAAAAAACTTGTTGGTTCTAAGCTTCGCTGGCTTAGCACCACCTTTTTTTATTCATCTCCGGAGATCGAAATTCTTTCGAAGATCTAAATATTGTTATTGTGTTTGACAGTTGTTTGTTTTGAAAAAAGGAAAATTTAAGTTTATTTTTGTTGGGTGTTCTTGCTTTCTCAAATTTTTCCTTTGCACTGAGATGTATCAGTGGATATTAATTATCGATAATTTCGTTCAATTTGCGATAGTCTACGCAAACTCGGAACTTTTGTTTTCCGGAACTATCCGTTTTCTTTGGTACAACTACAATAGGTGAGGCATATCGACTGTTGGATTTTTGTTTATGGCTTGCATCTCCATGTCTTTTACTTGCCGCCGTACTTCCTCTTCGTGTTTCGGGCGAAGTCTATACAGCTTTGCATTTATTTGTTGATCTGTGGTTGTCCGGATTTCATGTGTTTTTGTATCTGTATTAGTTAATAAATCACCATCATTTTAGATAAGATTGTTGAATTGTCGTAATACCTTTTTTATTTCTTTTATTCTTATTCGCTCAGATGGCTTAGATCTGTTTCTTTTTCCACTGAATTTAGCTCGAAACAATCGAAATTTGTTTTGTTTTGAGGTGAATAAATTAGTATTATCGTCTCATTTTTTATGAAAAAATCAAGCGTTTTACCGATCTTACTAGGTAAGTCCATACCTACTAAAAGATCATAAAGTTTGTCGCCTGGATCCCTCTTGTACCACTGTGTAGCTTCCTTTTTTATCGTTATTAAATTCTTCCTGTATACCTGTATTATTTTGCACTATTAATAGTATGGAGTCTCAGATTGACTCTTTCATAAATTTTGAATTTCGTACAATATATCTTACTGGAATTAATGATACCCATCGTTGAACCTGTGTCAATAATTTCTATGTATTTATGTTCGTCAATGGTCAAATCTGCAAATATCCTATTTTCGAGGCCTAACTTTGAAAAACACGCTGGTTCAATATTATGAACCTCTTCTTCTATTAAGGATGCCTCTTCTATTTCGTTTTCTTTGTGTAAAATTTGTCCTAAATCAATAGGTTGTTGTATGTGTTGTTGTGCATTTCTAAATTGTCTTGATCTATTATATTGTCCTGCATTTGAATTTGTTCTATGATTATTTTGTTGGTACTGACCTGAGTTATTCTGGGGTGAATTGCAGTTATGTTGTCTATACTGGCCTGGTCGGAATAGATTTGTGTTTCTAAATTGTTTTTTGGGTAGGAATTATTCTGCTAGCTATTTTGGGTTCGGGGACTATTTTCATGTATGTTGTTAGTTCTATTGTTCAATGTGGTTCGTGTTCGTGTATGGAGAAATTCCTATCTAAGTTGTTGTGATCGAATCCAACGTAAGTATATAAGATTTCTTTTATTCCATCTAACTCAAATGTGTCTTTTATCTCTCGGGATAAATTTTCCGCTACGATTTTTTTTTTTATCTACTAACACCGTATAAAAAGCATTTTTTGTTTACATAGTTTTTTTTTCGTACTTTGCAAACATATTTATATTTTTAATAATCTAATAATATGAAAATTTAAGTCAGAAATAGAACTCACCCTCAAATGACTAAAACTCTTTGAGATATTCTTGCAGTTCACTGTTGGTCCGAAATGCCGTTGTAGGAGCTGCTTCGCCTCGTTCCAGTTTGCTGGTTGATTGTTGAGCAGTAATTCCTTTGCTGGTCCACCAATCTTACTGTTGTTTATTGCTTGTCACAATTCTTGCGCTGTATTGTCGCCCACTGTGTCTAAATGAGTTTGAACTATAGTTAGGAACTGTGTGAACTGTTCTCGATTGGCGTCGAATTCTTTAATGTACGCAATCTCTATCATTATTGTTATGGCCCAACTTTGTGCGGGATTGCGAAGACAGTGCCTCTAGCGCTGCAGTGAGTCGTTCCATTAATACTGTATCCATTTCGTTTCTGATAATTTTTCCAAAAAACTATGATATTCTGTCTTTCCGCTGAATGGTGGTGGTTTTTGTGTTGTTTCCGCTTCTTTTGAGTTAATAACTGGTATGGCTTTTCCTCGTGATTGATTCAATTGTTAATAGAGTTTCACTAAATTTCACTTAATGAGTCCGATGTAGAGCTTTTTACTTCTCATTTTTTGATGCACTTCCACATTCGGTACGCGGTTTTATTGAATACACTTTTAAAAGGTTTTATTTAAACAGGCCCAGGGTAGAATTTTGCTCTGATTTTAAGATATACTTCTTACACTTGGTACACAATTTTATTTACACTCTTTAAAAATCTTTTATTTGAACGGGTCCAATGTAGACTTTTGCTCTTATTTTAAGCTACACTTCTGACATTTGGTACACAGTTATTTGTTTACAAGCTTTTAAGTATATTTGCGTTTACCTGTTTCATTCATTTTATTTTAATCCTACCGACTGCGTCAATTAAACAATTCAATTAGTCGTGCGCGAAAAAAAAAATTCTTTTTATTTTATTTTAAATGAATCTCACTTAGAAAACTTTCTAACTAACTAACTATATCTGCTCTTAACTTGCTAACTCAGCTAATTCGGAAATGCACGTAGCGACTGATATTTGTGCACGTAGTGTGATATTTGATATAGTTGCAACATTGTCGCTACACGTTTGTTCGTTTACCTTGAGAGGTGTGGGAAAATCAAGTTATTGGTTATGAAGAGAAAAAAATACTTTCGGTCTTGTTGGAGTATGTAACCTACATACCTTTTTGGAATACGTTTACAAATAATACTCTCTTGTTATGCCCAAGAAATAAGGATAACAAACTTGGAATATGACCCAGGAAGGTGGACAATATTATGATCAAGCACTTAACACTCTCGCCACGAACCAAAATCAGTTGCTCTTTTCGCACTTCGAAGCATTCATTCCTAAACAATCAGGAGACACTAAGGGAACCAAAGATGCCTTCTATGAGCTCTTGAACAAGACCTACGAGCAATGCTCTAGCTATGACATTCAAATTGCCCTCGGCGACCTTAATGCAAAGCTAGGAAGAAAAGGTATCTTTGGTAGCACTGTTAGAAGATACAGCCTGCACGACACCACCTCCTATAACGGATTCAGGCTTATGGACTTTGCGCGGGGCGAAACATTGTCGAAGCTAGCACGCGGGTCCCCCATCTCGATATTCACAAGGGGACTTGAAAAACTCCTGATCAATCAACTGTCAACCAGATTGATCACATTGCGATCAACACAAGACATTCCTGCAGCATAATGGATATCCATACATTCCAAGGAGCCAACATCGACTCGGACCACTACCTTGCTGTAGCCAAGGTACGGTTGCGGATATCCCGAACAACGACAAGACCAGTTAACACTGTGAAGAATTTCGACGTCAGACGGCCAAGTCCTTTTCCGATCGAGTCTCCCTTAATCTCTTAAGAGGTCCATTGTCACCAGCATCAAGAATCGAAGACCAGTAGCAGAGATGTCGCTACTGATGTGCTGGGTTTCACTCGACCACCACAACGAAACCCCTGGTTTGATAACTAGTTCCGGCTAGCACATGCAGCTAAGCAAAAAGCAAGCAGTGCGGCACTGCAAAAAAAGACTAGAGCTGCTCACGAACTCTATGAGCAGAAGGGGAGAGCCGAACACTGACTTCTCAGTAGGAAAAAGAAAGAGCATGAGAAACGCGGTCGAGGAAACTGAGAGATGCTACTCCAGGAATGAGATTCGGAAGTTTTACCAAAAGGCAAAAAAACATGCCACGGATAAAAACCCCGAACCGAAGCCTCTAGAGACGAACGACGAGGGAAAAACTAAGTATATGCTGTCAAGCAAAAGGACACTGAACACCGACGTCTGGGACAGAACGTCACCCTTGACAGATATAATTTTGACGTAGTTAAGGACTTTGTCGACCTAGGCTCCGCCACGAATTCAGACAACGACACCAGCGGTGAGGTCAAACAAATACTAACTCTTGCCAATCGCTGCTTCTTTGGGCTAAAGAGGCAATCCACTAGTAAAGCCCTCTCTCGAACAACCGAAGTTACCCTATATAAGACATTAATAATCCCAGTCGTGCTCTATGGCGCAGAGGCATGAATGGTCTCAAAAATGGATGAGTGCTCTTGCCTACTTCTAGAGGAAAATTCTTTGAGTGATTTTCAGTCCTATCTGCATTAACGGTGAGTGGAGGAGGAGATACAACGACGAACTGTATGGACTATACAGCGACATCGACGTAGCCAGAAGAGTGAAGATCCAACGATCCATGGCTTGGTCATGTAGAGGGGATGAACATCAATGCTCTGGTCCAAAAGTCTTCGAATCCGCCCCCGAGGGACATCGCAGTAGAGGAAGACGGAGACTCAGGTGGCGCACGCAAGTGGAAGGGGACCTCAGCCAACTTAGCGTGCGAAACTGGAGGCAGCTAGCACAAGGTCGGGTTAGCTGGATACGCTTGTTGATCGAAGCCCAGGTCCACCCCGCCACCTGAAGTAATAAGAAAGCAGTTCTCGACGAGATTCATTTCATTTTCACTTTTACTTTCATGTCAAAGTAAGGCAATTATTGATAAAATTATAAACCACAAAAAAATTAAAATAAATATATATATACAATATTTTGGTATTAGAACTATAAAAAAAAAACAGACAAACATAGGCGAGTTGACCTCACATGGAGAGGGTACCGTATGCTGATTTCCATTTTATTAAACAAATTATTATGCTTTGGATATATTGAATGTACCTATATTTATACATTCTTTCTGAGTGATATTCGTTAAAAAACTTTTCAGACAAATAAATAGCAAGCTAAACTTTAAAACATTTGAAAAGATACATGAAAAAGAAATTCATTATGCCTACTTAATGTTTTTCCAGCATTTTCTTATTTGAAAATGTAAATTAGTTTTCTCGAAACACACAGTAATCATACCATTGCACGCAGTTACTCATAGCGAATAATCTCTGGATGGCAACCAATCACGAACGCGTAAAAAAGGTTGAATGGTAAATTTTCATATATTTTCCTTAATAACTTTGAAACTATTTGTTTTAAAATTATAACAAAAATGTGTTTGAGACCAATGCAAAAAGCCCTTTCATTTGATATGTCCGACGGTACAGTTTGCAAACATTTTTTTTTAATTTGCTAATTCGCCCTACAAAAATGGCCCCCATGTTCAAAATTCATTTATTTACGTTCGGTATCCGTTTTTGGGTCCAAGAAATACATATGTGTACCGAATTTCAACTTAATCGGTCCAGTAGTTTTGGAGCAAATTGGCAGTGACAGATACACGAGTGGTCCTATAAGGGTTCCGTTTTTC
This sequence comes from Volucella inflata, assembly GCA_928272305.1. Lineage (NCBI taxonomy): Eukaryota > Metazoa > Arthropoda > Insecta > Diptera > Syrphidae > Volucella > Volucella inflata. The sequence continues at coordinate 37,040,035 of OV743717.1, forward strand.
ATTCAGACGTACGGACCCTGAAAATATATACAGTTTGGCAAGAAAATGTTTGCAAAACCAAAAAATAGATTAGAAGTGAATATTTACTAAGTAATATATGAATTTTTTCAATTTTTGTTCAAAATTCCATTTTCATACTATGATTTCTTTAGGTACAAAAAAAAAATAGAAAATTTGATCGAAAACCAGGAGAAATTCAACAGTACTTTTTTCGGCGTCAAATTATTCTTTGCAAATGGTTAGGTGATGCAAAAGAATTATAATAATATGAAGAAGAACAAAAAAATTAGCTGTAATTCTGTAGTTGAGTTAAAGTTTCATAGAGTTGTGTGTAGTTATTTACTCAGAAATCTTTAGAATAGGCTAAAGAAAGTTTAAAAAAAAGTCATACATATTAAGTATGCCGGGTAAACGTTTAAGTGACGATGTGATACAGTTGGTGTATTACAATTACCATTTTTTCAATTTTTCTTCAAAATTCCATTTTCATACTATGATTTCTTTAGGTACAAAAAAAAAAATAGAAAATTTGATCGAAAACCAGGAGAAATTCAACAGTACTTTTTTCGGCGTCAAATTATTCTTTGCAAATGGTTAGGTGATGCAAAAGAATTATAATAATATGAAGAAGAACAAAAAAATTAGCTGTAATTCTGTAGTTGAGTTAAAGTTTCATAGAGTTGTGTGTAGTTATTTACTCAGAAATCTTTAGAATAGGCTAAAGAAAGTTTAAAAAAAAGTCATACATATTAAGTATGCCGGGTAAACGTTTAAGTGACGATGTCATACAGTTGGTGTATTACAATTACCATTTTTTCAATTTTTCTTCAAAATTCCATTTTCATACTATGATTTCTTTAGGTACAAAAAAAAAAAATAGAAAATTTGATCGAAAACCAGGAGAAATTCAACAGTACTTTTTTCGGCGTCAAATTATTCTTTGCAAATGGTTAGGTGATGCAAAAGAATTATAATAATATGAAGAAGAACAAAAAAATTAGCTGTAATTCTGTAGTTGAGTTAAAGTTTCATAGAGTTGTGTGTAGTTATTTACTCAGAAATCGTTAGAATAGGCTAAAGAAAGTTTAAAAAAAAGTCATACATATTAAGTATGCCGGGTAAACGTTTAAGTGACGATGTGATACAGTTGGTGTATTACAATTACCATAAAGGTAAATCCGCCTAGGAACTGGCTAAAATGTTGTTTACAATATCATAAACTGTGCCGAAAAAGAGACTGAAGTTTGCAATAGATCACATTTGTCTTCCACGGAGTATTGGAACGATTTTATTTTTTGTGACGAGTCTGAAGTAATGATGTTCTACGATGCAGGACCCCCAAGAGTCTGGAGAAAACAGCTAACAGCCCTAGAAAACAAGAATATCTTCCAACAGTAAAATTTGGAAAGTTGTCGGTGATGGTATGGAGATGTTTTTCAAACAAGGGCGCTGGTGAAATAAAAATTGTTGACGAGACGATGACTATGAAGTGTGCAAAAATTCGGTTTTGTTGACCCAGAAAATAAATTGCGTTATAAATTTTACCAGGACAAAGCCCAAAACATAGACCTTCTTTATGTGGAAGGTGGTTGATCTATAACTGCAGTAAAGAAATTGACACTCCTGTCCAAAGTCCCGAACCAATTAAATATTCGTGGGCTTATTTAAAAAAGAAGGTTGCAAAAAGGGGCCTAAAGTCCAAAAAGGACTTAATTAGATTTATTAACGAGCAGTGGCTTTTTCCGTCCGAATAGGACGGAGAGTTTTTCTTCACTCGGAATGATTCAGGTTGTGAATTTTAACGGTTGTTTCTGTGCTTGAAACTTTACAACAGCCAAACCTACATGTCAGTGTTATGCCTTCACACGCAGAATTTTTTGACTAAGTTTCAAGAACACAATGAAAAACTTGTAGGATTCAAACCTTGACCGTCCGAGTGAGAAGCGATGGCTAGTACCACTACACCACCCCCAAGATTCCTGACGAATACGATCTTCCAAAACTCATAAATTTTATGAAGAGTAGGTTACAGGCCGTCATTAAGGCTAATGGCGGGCATACTAAATACTAAAAAATAAAAAATGCAATTAATTACTTTTAAATAATTTTAACTAGTAGAATATTTTACAATGAATTGTTTCAGAAGAAAAAAACTAATAGTGATAGCTTTTTGTTAGATTTCCCTTTTTTTTCGTCCTTTTTATTTATTACAGGAAATAGTTAATATAAAAATAAAATTATAAAGAAAAAATTAAAAAAATTCCTATATTTCTTGATAATTATATCATTTGAAGTCTTTGTTTTGTGTATTTTTTGGTTTTGCAAACATTTTCTTGACAAACTATATGGTATATACTTATACATAAAAACGTGAAAATACATATTAAAACATACAATTTGTATACCTAAAAACATATTTTGTTATAAAATTCTACTGTAGTTAACTTTTACTTTAAAATTTATGTAAACAGTATAAAATACATATTCTGTTCACTCATATTCATTCATATATTGCATCTCTATTAGCTATATAACAATTTAAAAATCAAGCACGTACCCTTTAGAACTTTCTCTGAGAATAAAGTTCCTTTTGATAACGGAGGAGTTACGTTTAAGAATATATGATATCATAAATTAATTGTTTTAACGTAGGAGCAGACACCACAATAAATTCGGCGTAAAACTGGGAATGTCAACCTCACCTGCGAGCATTGCGAACGTTGTTAGCTATAAGAACAATAAAAATAAAGTAGTGTCAATTTGGAAACCAAACAGTTCGGTTGTTTGATTTTTATAACTTGTGACGATTTTTTTTTATATCAGTTCATTTATCAGTGTCCTGTATTATTGCGTACATATGGTCCTTCGAATCGGATACTGAATCCTTGCCATAATTTAACTTTTTCGATAAAAAGCATGTGTCCAATTTATGTGCGCGATAAAAAGAAAAACTATAGTAAATAATTTTGTATGATTGAGACGCGCTAATTAATTGGGAAAAGTCCTTCGAAGAAACACAAATACTGCACCAGAACATTGTCACCACTCCAAGTGAAGAGGGAAAGGTTAAATATGTAAAAGCCTTTACGTTTCGCAATTTAAAAGAGTAATCTGTACACAACAACCTCTCACCGAAGGTCTGAACCAAACTTATATTTCTTACCAAATCCGCAGCATAACGTAATGCCCCAAAAATCCATCCATTTCCGACGTCAAAAAGCTTCATTATTAGAAGGCTAGAGAATACTCAGAAATACTGCGGTCGCCGTTAAAACAAACATCTTCTTTGATGAATAAAAACAAAAACAAAGCAGTCTCTTGAAAATCTAGGAGTTCCTGTTAAATCTTAGGAGGACGTTTTAATTGTTTATACGGTGCACAAACTCCCGCGTACTACTCGAGGCCAATGGTAATCACTTATAGCGTTTTATGTCGTCTATACTATAAGATTTCTTGCTATTGAATCTTGCCTTCTTGGAGATAAGGGAACCATCTTCATTAGGCGCGCATCAGCAAAAGGCAAAGAAACACACGTTGGGCACAGTTCCCTCATACAGCTCCACAATTTGCAAATGTTCAATGTGTCAGGACTCGCACTCGTGTTTAAACTGTCTTTAAAATGTGGATACCACGCGCAAGTGCACATAATAGGATACGAGCATTACTTTATTCCTGATCACTCCGTGATGAAGGAAGCTAGTACTTTACTTAATGAGCATCAGTTGCATCCACCATTGTGAACGAAAATTTCTACGTGGATGATGTTATATATGGGGCAGATTCAGAAAATGAATCCATAGAGATGTAGCGCCATCTTACCACACTGTTGAGACTTGGAGGGTCGGACCAATAACAGCCAGAAGCTACTAGCAGCCGTTCCAGTGGAAGATAGGGAGGCACAAGTGCAGCCCGAATTTGATGAAGCGGGCATTCATCATTAATAAGTGGTATACTTTGAAGATGGAATAAAGGGTGCTCAACTACATCGAGACTCCCCGCTGGATCAACATTACCAACGAATCGCTGCTTGAAATTCGTTGGTTTTGCGATGCATCTGAAAAGACATACGCAGCAGCCGTCCAATATTTGCGAACCATTGAGAGTCGCACCTGTATAAAACAAATCATTGGCACGTTTGGAGTTGTGTGGGGCCGTATTGCTAGCACATCATCAATTTAAAATTTGAAATCAGCAATTCAAAAATAGAAAAATTTGTTTGTGTGGTGTGATTCACAAATCACGTTGCATAAATTAAATCATCTACATACTCGTACATACATTGGCAAGCGAACCCGGTAGAATAATTGTAAAAATCTTCAAAATCTTTTGTAATTTATCTATAAATATGACTTATTAAGTTAATTAAGTGGCTGATATTTACACAAAATAAAAAAGTAAGCAACATATTCTATTCAAATAACGAAACCTTAGACTAAAAAAAAGTAAATGTTCGCATTTGTCTACTTTTGCACGTTTTGTTTTAGCCCAGTTTACTGCCGACTTTCAGTATTCAGTCCAAAGCCCTTATTTTATTTTGTTTACTCTTTTGGCATGTTTTTTACCAATTTTTAGATTTTTGCATGGGGAATACGTTGCCGTTCAGTCTGTAGTCTAGACCATAGTGGTACAAGACTGCTCGGCGGATTCTCGTACTGCGATAACTCTTTTTTCACGAATACCTACAAATTTTCGATGGGGCCAAAGCATCGCTTGAAACTGCTGCTCCTCAAGCCATTTCTTCACAATTATGACTGCATTTTTTGAATCCCCATCGTGTTGAAGCACCATTTCACTAATTGGATATGTGGTTTCATCCATAAATTCTGGTAGATTTGTCCGCAAAACATCAACGTAGTCTTTTTGTTTCATTGTACCCATTATCCTTTCCATTGGACTGATATGCCACCAACTAAAGCACCCTGACAAGTCCCACCCCATTATTTTATTCTTTATTTGACTTTATGATTTTGAATAGAATCATGTGGGTAACATAGTAATAGCAATATTGCTTCCCATCGGATTGGAAATGGTTGATTTTAATTTCGTTGGACCAGACAACACGTTTCCAATCCTCTGTGACCCAGAATTTTGGTTCCTAGTAAAATTTCAAGCGAGCCTTAATGTTTTTCTCAGACAATGCGGGTTTTTTCATTTTAAATTGCTGAACGTGTCCACTTCTGCGATATGCTCTCCTGGCCGTCCACTTTCCCCCTTTGTGCTTTATTACTTTTGCGGCTTCTTTTGCGGTCTTAGCCATTTTTTAAGCCATCATACTTTGAATTGATCAGTCATATCCATCTGATAATAGCCTTGGGCGATCTTCGGATTTCCGTACGGTTTCCAAGTTCCGCCTTTTATTTATCAATGTGGAATGACTAATTTTCATTATTTTTTTGAAATTGTCCTGGCAGAAATATCTTTGCCAATGAAAATTCTAAACATTATTAAATTCTAAACTTCTCGATAATTTTCTCTTTCTTGCCTTTTCTGTATTATACTCGTACCATATATAATCTTTGAAATATAACTCTAGAACACATTTCTTACCTGTAAAATTGAATCGATTGAACTGCAATTCCAGAAAATAAATACGACAACACAAGTACAGAAAGATCAAAATAAATATACGAGTATAACAGGAAAAGTTGACTAAGATGGATTCTTGGAACCTCAAACGAAAAGTGCAAAACTGGACGAAAGCAAAGATCACTTTTTTTTCTTAATTTACTTTTTTTATTTTTTGAAAATATTTTTCAGTCATTTAACTATATCAATAAGAAACATAATAAGTCATACAAACAAATTAATTACCGGTTTTGCTCGCCACTGTTCGCACAACATTTTTCGCCAACAGAGAAGCAGAAATTCAAGAGTTAACAGATCTCGGACAAGGATTATCCAGTAGATTTAGCGTCTAGAGGGCTTTCTCTAAAAGATCTTATGAAACATCACCAATGGTGATATGGTCCCAAGTTTGATGAGCCAGAATATCCATCAGCCGACATTCAAGTAAGGGAAATCGTAATGAAGGCTGCCAGGCCCTGCATTCGTTTCACCACCTTTGAAACCAACTCCTCATGAGGTTCTCCACATTACAGCGACTTCGGCGTGTTACGACGTATGGGCTCAGGTTCATAAACAACACTAGGATGAAATTGGCGCGATTGATGGGACTGGACTGACGCAACTGTAAGTTGATGGCACCATTTGGCATTCTAACCCTTCCGATGCCCCCCCATTTTGTTGGACACAAGGAACCCGCGTAAAAACAGCGAAACATCACTTAAAGCCGTGGGGGCAGGCTCTTTATTAAGGTCGCAATGACGTCAGAACTGTGCGTTCTTGCCTTGTTACATTATGCTTGTCGTTGACGTAGATGTCATTTTCTTAAACCGAATAACCAAATGTCACGTATATACCGGCGTAATTTTCGTGTTTGAACGTGATTCAAGGACTGATTTGTAAGTGTGTAAAATAAATTTGACTTGTGGCTCGTAATAAATTTTTTACTAATAAGTCATAATCTCGGTCATAATTAAAGTGGAAAAGGAAACGTCTGGGATAATATCGAAAGAGAGATCGGGTGTGTACCAGAGAGCATTAAATTGACAATAGAAGTTAATGGTTTTGAAAGCTTAACTACAATCGCTCAAATTGACATGGAAAACTCGGTGCGCACTGTGTTCCCGACCATTCATCTGCCCCATCTGTGACAAAAAAATTCAAACCAATGATAAATGTTAAAAACCTTTAAAACCGTTAAAAACCATGTAATTTTGTATTTTGTGTTTTTTACTGTTAATATTTATAGTTCTAATACATATTATTTCCTTAAATAATCGATGATTTACGAAACATGGTGAAAGATTATTGTTTTTTGTTTCCGATCTCAAATGTGTTTACATTTTTGATCAGGGCAAACTTGTTTCATTGTATTGTTTCTCTGAGCAATCAAATTGCTCATAGCTTGTTTACGTTTACTCGAACTCACGGATGTTGATGCAAAGTTGGTTATGTGTTAAGATATCTTGTTCGCCTTAAGTTTACTCAAATGGTCTTCTACTCAACTGAAAAAGTATGTGCTTCAACTACTCAAAAACTGCTAAGGGAATTTTGATAGAATTTGATTTGTTGTTTGGATCTAGTGTGAGAATGGTCCCATCCGATACATATAATGGCGATGGGGCTTAAGATTTGGACATAAATTCTAATCATTTGTACAATTTTGATCACTTTGAACTTAAATTTTCTGTATGTCACATCAAGTTTTGCTGACGATCTTCTGCAGTAACTAAAAAGCTTGAATGACTGGATAACTGAAATGCATAATTAATAAATGAAGATTTTAATACAAGCATATTCAAATTTTGTCCATTTGTATTCAAATGACACGTGTTTTCTGCCGTATTCAAATTAATTTACGCGGATTCACATATATTCCCGTGCATTCCCATGAATTCACATGTAATCACAAGTATTCATTATGTAGTCACACATTGAATACAGCATTCCGTGTATTTTTGCTTATTCTGTAGTCTAGGACCACGTAAAAATATTGATTGCTTGCCCCTCGCTTAAGCAAATGATCGGTCTCTATACTCTAACGTTTCAGGAATATGTAACAGTCTTAGCTCCAGTAGAAGCCTGCCTAAATTCCCGACCACTTTGTCCAGTAACCGAAGACCCAGATGAACTTTCATTTCAATTCTGACGCCAGGTTACTTTTTAGTCGGTTCAGCATTGACCGCTGGACCCGAAAGTGATCTGACGGACATCAAGTCGAAGTATAAAAACAGATGGCAGCTGATGCAGAACATCGAGCAAGATTTCTGAGAAAAATAGAAGTCAGAGTACCTCGCTCGTCTTCAACAGCGGCCAAAATGGCTTAACTCTAATCTGCAACTGAAAGTAGGATATCTCGTGCTCTTACTAGATGAAAATCCGCCTCCAACACTTTGGCGGCTGGGCAGAGTTGAAGCAACACATGAAAGTACTGACTGCAAAATACGAGTCGTTACAATCAAGACAACAACAACAATATTAAAGCGTCCTATATCCAAACTATGCCCTTTTCCAATGGCAAATGAATAAATAACCACATACACACAAGCGATTCAATACCCTCTATACTTCTACAAACATCCAATAACTCAATTTAATTTAATTAACCTAACTTAATCAAAAATTATAATCTATTATAGCCACACACTATTCACCACACATACGAGTACATTTCCTTATTTTGCATGTGCCCATCCGTCAACGATAAACGCCAGAAACAACAGATACACCATAAGTTGAAGAATGAAGATGACCTGGTAGTTAACAATTTTTTTCAATAAAGAAAACCCAGCACCAACAAATATGCTAACTTTGAATATTGACCATATAAAGTACCTTTGGAATTCCACAGTGACTTCAAAGAGCTAAAAAACTTCGTCGATTTGGTCTACAAAATACATCCTCTCATGATGCGATACCCTAGTGCAAAGCATCTTTTCGGATATTCTAAAATCCAAATTGAAAGGAAAAGCTCGAGAGATTATAGAGATAAATAACCACATTACTAGTGGGATGGATATGAAACAAATTCTTTTCAACAACTTTGGTGATCGGCAAACACTGGAGGAATTGTTTGACGAATTGCGATCCGTGCAATTCAAAACGAATGCAGTTGATCTCTATAACCAACGATTTTAAGAAGATTAAACGTGAAACAAAAGCAAATGTTGCAGGGTAATGATGAAGGTATCTGATCTATTGCAGAAATCCAGATACTCTGTAAGCAGCAATTGATATTTTACACGAATCAGGATATGCGTACTTTAGGACATCACCAAACAATCTACATGATAGTAAACCCCACACTGTGTCCTCCCATTTTAACCAAAATGAGCAGAATAGGAAAAATAATTATAGCAATAGGGATCATTCCAAAAATGGCGGTCATACTAATAACTCTAATAGAAATCCTAGAAACTCTAAATTAAATTAATCCAACCAACAGTATAATAATAATACAAGCAACACCCACTATAATGGATATCAGACTTTTACACCAGCTAACTACAATCAAGTTCAAAGCTTCCCTGTGCCGGAGCCAATGGACATAAATGCGTTTATGAACATTCCTACACAAAAAAGCACCAATCCAAACGCTGCTGGTCCAAGTACGACGAATTCGTCAACTAACCATCACCAGTTAGAATCACGTAGTGGAGGAACAAATTTTCGTCCACCTGCCTCAAGGGAAAACTACCGCATATAGTAATTCAAACAAAATTATATCCTCTTAACTTCATAATTGATACTGGAGCAATGCATTCTATTATAAATCCTGGACTTTGTAACCTTAATTGGAGAACATCTTCAGCCCCCATAACTGTAAAAACGCTTCAAAATACACTCACTGTTTCCAAAACTGTAAGAACTCCACTGTTTGCAGAATTTGACAATACCGAAGATATGAAAGAGTTTCTAGAATGTCAATTTCATGACTCCTATGATGGAATAATCGGAAATGACATCCTCAGGAAATATAAAGCAAACATAAATTACAAAAACGATACCTTAACCATTAACAACAAAACGATACAACTCATTTACCAAAGAATTGATGGATTACATGTGTCCGTAAAACAGGAAAAAGGACTAGCTTTTGTAAGAGAACAGATAACTAGCACTGGACATACAATAATACCAAGAGGAATTTATGACGTAAGAAATTACAGTTAGAGATAGATAATGAATTAAATTTTCAAGGTAGAATACATCTTAATGACAACGACACATACGCAGAATACAAAAGAAAAAATTTGTGTAATCGAACCTTCCGATATTTATACAAAATCCTTGACGGATCAAATAAGAACTGAACATCTGAATTTAGAAGAACGACGTAAACTTTGACTCTAGTAAAGAAATGCGAAACGATTTTCTACCAAGAGGATAGAAATCCAACGTTCACTAATGCAATTAAACACAGGATCAGAACAATGAACGATGCACCAATCTTCAGCAAAAACTACAGATATCCATATATCCACAAGCAGGAAGTTGATAACCAAATACGCGAAATACGACATAGTAATTCACCTTATTCAGTCACCATTCATAGGAATTCCTTCGAATGCCCTTCGGACTGAAAACAGCACCTGCAACCTTCCAGAGGTTGATGAACCATGTGCTTCAAGATTATATCAACAAAACTTGTTTGGTATACATTGATGACACAATAATTTTTTCAACGTCCTTAGAAGAACACATAACTTCCCTAACTAAAATTTTGAACGTTTGAAAGATGTTAATTTAAAGCTACAAACGGACAAATCGGAATTCCTCAAAAAGTAAACAGAATTTTTTGGTCACATCGTGACACCTAATGGTATTAAAGCCAACCCCAAAAAGATTGAATGTGTAAAAAAAATATCCCATTCCCACAAGTAAAAAGATAAAACAATTTTTAAGACTAACTGGCTATTATCGAAAGTTCATTAAGGACTATTCGAGAATAGCAAAACCTATGACAAAGTATATAAATAAAGACGCACAAATTAACATTTCCGATCCAGAATACTTAGTAGCTTTTGAAACCCTTAAGACCCTACGAAACGATTTTCTACCAAGAGGATAGAAATCTAACGTTCACTAATGCAATTAAACATAGGATCAGAACAATGAACGATGCACTAATCTTCAGCAAAAACTATATCTATAACTATATATATATAACTATATATCCACAAGCAGGAAGTTGATAACCAAATTCGCGAAATGCTAGAAAATAAAATCATACGACATAGTAATTCACGTTATTCAGCCACCATTCATAGGAATTCCATCGAATGCCCTTCGGACTGAAAACAGCACCTGCAACCTTCCAGAGGTTGATGAACCATGTGCTTCAAGATTATATCAACAAAACTTGTTTGGTATACATTGATGACATAATAATTTTTTCAACGTCCTTAGAAGAACACATAACTTCCCTAACTAAAATTTTGAACGTTTGAAAGATGTTAATTTAAAGGTACAAACGGACAAATCGGAATTCCTCAAAAAGTAAACAGAATTTCTTGGTCACATCGTGACACCTAATGGTATTAAAGCCAACCCCAAAAAGATTGAATGTGTAAAAAAATATCCCATTCCCACAAGTAAAAAGATAAAACAATTTTTAAGACTAACTGGCTATTATCGAAAGTTCATTAAGGACTATTCGAGAATAGCAAAACCTATGACAAAGTATTTAAAGAAAGACGCACAAATTAACATTTCCGATCCAGAATACTTAGTAGCTTTTGAAACCCTTAAGACCCTATTAATAAACGATCCCATCTTAGCATACCCAAACTACGCTTTAGGAGCGGTATTATCTCAGGAAAATCATCCGATATCTTTTGCTAGCCGTACTCTGAACGAACATGAGATAAATTACAGCACAATAGAAAAAGAATTACTAGCAATCGTATGGGCGACAAAATATTATCGTCCTTATTTATTTGGTAGAAAGTTTATTATCGAAACCGTCCACAAGCCACTCACTTGGCTGTTCTCTTTGAAAGGACCCAACTCTAAACGTAATAGATGGAGGTTAAAACTATCTGAATTCGATTTTGAAATGAAATATAAGAAAGGTACAACAATGAAGTAAATCTAATTGAAAATGACAATATTCCAGCAAGCAAATCGTGTTTAAATATCTTTAAAAATCAAGTTATTATCACAAAGTCTCATTCAGGATCTTTAAGAATAAAAAAAATTAAAGTATTTAACAGATTACGAACAACAGTATGTTTGACGAACTTAGACGAACAAACCATTTTAACATTACTCAAAAATCATTTTCATCCCAACGCTTTAAATGCAATTCTAATTGAAGATGAAGGTTTCTTCAATATTGTTCAAAATACTTATAGGAAATATTTCTCAAATAACAGGAACTTTAAATTATTACGATGCGTTAAGTTACTAGAGGATATTACGACGAAACAAGATTAGCAGAAATTATAGAGAAAGAACATTTGAAAAATAATCATAGGGGTATAACAGAAATTTTCCAAGAACTAACTCTCCTTTATTTCCATCCAAATCTTAAAATAAGAATTACTCAGTTCATTAACAATTGTGATAACTGCAACATTGAAAAATATGTGCGAAATCCTCGTAAACCATTACTTAAGATAACAGAAACGCCGGTAAACCTCTCGAAATTGTTCATGTTGATGTCTTTTACACCTTACAAAATACATTTTTCTTAGCTATCATAGATAAGTTTTCCAAGCACGCTTGTGCAATCAGAATTTCAAGCAGAACATGGAAAGAATTTAAAAGAAATATTTCATTTTATTTTAGTCAATTTGGAACAGTAAAGAAAATCATAGTTGATAACGAATTAGGTTTTAAAGCACTACCTTTAAAACAATTCCTATCAGAAGCCAACATTGAAATACATTATACTTCAAACATTAACCATACATCCAGCGCCGATATTGAGAGGCTACACAATACTATAAACGAGCATATAAGATTATTGAAACATGACGATGCAAATAACGAAGGAACTGTGGAAGAAAAACTTTCGAGAATAATAAGATTTTATAATAATACAATACAACTACCAACCGAAAACCTATTGACTTCGTTAAAGGTAAAATTCATGAACATAACTATAAAGAAATCCATGAACTCATTCTAGAAAAAAAACAGAAAACAATTGACAGGATTAATAAAACCGGATTATACTTTGTCAGAGGGACAAAACTTTATTAAAGAAACAAAAGTTCGAAGAAGATCATTTGATAGATGCAAGCAACGCACATTAATGCTACAAAGCTCATGTTAAAGAGATTAAGAAGTTTCAGGATATTAATACTCCCACAGTTAATACAAAAGGACAATGACAATGACAAGGATACCACTTACAAAGACCCAAGAAATTCTTCTACACGATTTTAACAACAATAATGGATATGTGACGCCTTAACTATACAGAATAAAAATTATCAAAAGTTATACAAAAGTCCTACATATCATTAACGTAACTGTCTTAGAAATAACCAAAAACCAGATAAGAGACAAGCTTTTCGCATTTGAAAACAAATCAGAACTAATAGAACCAATGTACTATACTGTTACTCAGAATTTGATGTTGTTAGAAGCTAAATTAGAAAATCTTAGACCCCATTCCAAATTAAAGAGAGCATTAATAGATATACTATCATGATCATGAAGATGAAGTTTTTATAAAAAACAAATTAGACCAGCTCTTTGATCAAGAACAAAAACTTACAGAAGGAAGTAATAAACAAGTAATAATTAACCAGCGAATACTAGAAATAACAAAAAGTCGTAGAAAAATATTTAAATAGTCAAAATTTAGTAGGAAGAGTAGCAACTTTAGAAGAGGAAGTTAAGATCATGCAGTACATGTACCAAATAAATCAGGATATAGTATTACTCAGGAACCACGTAGATGATGTAGAACAAATACTTTTTTCAAGCAAACTTGGAATACTGACAAGAAACATCTTAGGTAAACAAGAATTAGCTATGATCGACGACTTAATGAGTTTTAAAGAAATCAAAATTACAGTCACAATTTACAAAGACCAAATTATTATAATTCTGTTTATAACACACTTCTACTCATTCCCGATAGAAATAATAAATCACTTCTTATAGAAGCTTAAGAAATTTTAACCGATCAAGAAAATAATATTTACGAATTTCCAGTTAACGATAATCTTAAATGTAATCTTATTACAGTAAAGATAACTGCATTCAAAATAATATGCATTCTAAAATAGCATTTTGTGCAAAAATTGTAACGAACGTTAGAGAAACACTAGAAGTAGTACAGGGAATTATGATTTTAAAAAATGTTAAATAGTTTCTTTAATAAAAAAACATAATTGCGACAAAAGTTATCTCAAAGTTAAAGGAAATTACATAATAAAATTCAAAGATTGTAAAATAACTATTAATAATAAAACTTATAAAAATTTTGAAAAGAAGGTATATGATAACATTATTATATTACCGAATTTCATTACAAAAGTTAACGAAACCAATGTAATCCCCAATATTAAATTAGAAGAATTATGTGTAGAGCATGTTTATAACAGAGAACTAATAAATCAGATTTCAGTCAGAAGTAACACATTTGATGTATCACTTTTAACCTTAAGTATTGTATCCATTATATTAACTATTCCAGCATTCTATATTTGTAAAAGATTGAAAAATAAAAAGAATATATTTATTTCGTCGGAGACTCAATCACGGGGGCAGAGTTACAATCTCAAAAGTTCCCACAAACATAATATAGGTTCACTGACACAGCTGACTCAACGATTCACAAACAAGAATAGCACTCGTACTGTAATATAACGCTAAATTTAATAAAGCACTAAAGTGCACTATCAGCGTCTGAGTGTGCACCCGGCACACTTGTGCCAATTCTTGGAAATGTTGGCTAACCTGCAAGTAAACATGATTCAATTATATTTCTTGCAAACTAAGCTAAATACCTGAGTAGCTACAGGTTAGTTGGTAAGATATTAAATTTGTAAAGAGTAGTCTTAAGATACTCGTAGATTCAATAGAGTGGTTTGAAAATATAAAATTACATTTTTATTTTTTTTATAATAAAATTTTATACCACTCAAAACTCCTAAACTCGTACTCAAATTCTTCTGGCTTCAATCTTTCTCCAATTAAAAAACCAAGTCAATAGCCGGTGATTTGTTTGTACTGTCTGGTTGCCCGATCTATCGCAAAACATTCTTTCCCTCTTGTGCTGTAATTTTGTTCGGCTTTGTTTAGCATCCACCTACAAATTAACTCGGAGATCTCTTCCATTGATTTCCTGGCTAAGAACTGCCCCTGCGGTGTTTGATGAGTCAGTTGTTATTAGGAAGGTCTTAGTATAGTCTGGGTACTGTAAAATTGGAGAGTTCGTAATTGTATTCTTCAGCAGCTCAAAAGCTACTTTTTGTTCATTACCACAACTTTCTTTTAAAGTTTTTTTAACGGGTCTGCTATTTTGCTGAAATTATAAACAAATTTCTTATAATACCCTATAATATCTAGGAAGGATTTGAATCCATTTCTGCATTTCCAGTATTTTTTTTATCTTATTCTGATCCGGCTTTACACCTGTTTTGGAAATAATATATCTGAACTTCTTTTCGCAGAAATTCACATTTACCAGGCTGCAATTTTAGGTTTGCAGCCCTTATTTGCTCTAGAACTTCGATTCTGACAAAAAAAAACCATATAAATTATAACACGCAATAATGCAATTTTTTTTCTTTTTTGCGAACAATGAGTAATTTACAAACAATTTTCTGAGTCTAACTTAACTCTATACTCCCTACGCTGCACCTCTCTTTGTCCGCCTCAATTTCTGCTCTGCAATTCATAGTATTAATCTTATTAACACTAAATATTTTAACATCTTTAACGGTATTATTCTGCATTCCTATTGCCGCTTCTGGTCTTCTTTTTCCTCATATTCATTGCCTAGTTTCATTTTAGCTTCTCATTCCAAAGCCTGCCTTGATTAATTGTCATCACAGTTGATTATTTTCACACCGTCTTTTTTGTTTACTACGCCATTCACTTTCACTGCCAATGTTGCTAGATTTATTTTGTTTTCAATATCGTTTTTCGTTTATTATTATCTTGGGACACTTATTACCGTTTCCGCATGCGATACATTCTTATTTTTTCCACATTGACTTTTTTATTTCACTTATACCTAATTCTTTTCGTTACTTAATTTACACCAACATGCAACTTTTCGCTAAGCAGAACAATTACTGTCAAGTGACAGTTTACTACAATGCTCTTTTATTTTACTTCTATAATCGTTTTTTATGATTAACCCGCAAAATTTCTTCTATAACAGTTATTTTGTAAATAAGCCGGCTTATCCAAATAACGAAAATAACACTTCCTCATTTCTTAAAAGCTACACTATAAATTAAAATGCATCCACTTTCACTACACTACATTTAAAAAGTCAAAGTAAAAACTTATTTTAACTTATAAAGTCAGAAGTCTCTGTCGGCCTTGTGGGAGTGGGAAGTATCTTTTAGTCAATGCATGGCTTCTGGGCATCTAATTAGAACAAAAACTGCAGACTTTACTGGCATAGCAATGGTTTATAACTCTTCTGCTTAGCACTTAAGGGTAAAGGGCTTAAGTGGCACACCATCTTCTGACAATTGTTGTGAAAATTATGAACGAGCCTCAATACCGGTGTGAATATCCGCAGTACGATCGCATCAAGCTGGACGTATTCGGTGGTGACCTGGTGTATGCTGATACCGAGTGCGCTTACTCTCGTTTCTTCTACAGACTGAGAAAGGTAATTAAAGGGAACATACTAGTAAGTCTCTGTTCCGATAAAAAAACAAAAAAAAAGTTTTATATTTAACAGTGTTTAATTTAGATGGTTTACATTATTAATACAAAAGCTATGCGCTAACTTGTCATCGGAAGAAATCTTACATATTTCCGCCATCAGATCCTTTAAGATTGCTGTTTGTTTACCCTGCGAACCATCTATGGTAATTGTTGGTATAAAGGACACAGCTGGTCTAAGTGCATGAGTAGCTTCTCCATTAAGCTTTAGCAATTCTCTACCACGTGCAGTGTCATAACATTCTTGTATGCGCTCTGCCGAATCAAGGCTGTTGTCTTTAGCACACTGAAAATTTAAAGGATTTTTATTAAATTCAATTTTCATAGTTTACAACCAGTTACCTTGTTAAATGCCTCTTTTGGTAATCGATTATCTTTTATCATACAAGAAACCATATTCAACCGTGTGTGCGGACTAGTTATAACTTCTATAGTACATGCATGATAAATATTAGCTTGGCATTCTAAAGGACCATGTTGACACTCAAATTGTAACATTCCATCTGATCTAAGCGATGTCTAAAATAAAATAGTTATTTAAATAGCTTGGCAAAAGCATTGATAAATCGATCGAAAAGCGAATATAATTCTTTATAGAAACAGGATAAATCGCACCTCTACTACAAAAATGACAACTCAATAATTGAGAAATATCAGCTAATACCGATAAACTCAAATAATAAAATCATTGAAAATTTCTCTATCCATTTTAATTTTTTTTTATATTAGTCGTCTTTTTTGTGCAAATCTGCTATCTGCTTAAAAAGTAATTTGCATTTTAATTACAACAATAACATAGCAATCAACGCTAAGTCAATTTATATCCGCTATCTATTAAGCGGATATAATTTTTCCGATGAATTAGCAAAAATGTCAAACATTCGCCTACAATTTTTTTTCAAAACAGTTTAAGTTTGGTCACCAACCGACAGATGAGCCACCACTAAACGCCATGGAGATGTCTGTGCTACCAAGTTTTTATGATGAACTCTTTAGCGGCGATGGATCGTTTTTTTTGCGAAGATTGCTCACATGCGTGCAAAAAATCACAGCTATTGATACAGCAACCATATCATATCATTGATATTGTGGAATCTCTACGTTTCAAAGTAACACACGAATTGAATTTTTGTCAGATGATGGGTCTTCATGCAGAGTCGTGGCCATTAGATTTTGACTAAAATCTTTCTATGGCTTTTTAAGTTATTAAAACAAAAATTTAAAAAAAAATAATATTTTTTTTCTAAAAAAATAGAGTACACTTTTGAAATTTATTAACATAGCGCATATTTAACTAAAATATCAACAAAAAAACGGGTCAGAATTATCTCAGTTATTCAAGAAATAACAATAATTTTAGAGCTTTCAATGCAGTACTAACTATGATTTCGTACATATAGCGGGCTTAAGATCTGATTGGTCATTGGTTTATGGGTTATGGGTTGCACGAAATGAGAGGCCACTCCGCATAGTACGAGCTATTTGATGAAAAAAAACATCCCAATTCATCTTTTTTTTAATAGAAGATTCTTTCGAAATCTCTGCACTAATTGAAATCTATTAACATAGAGATAATAATAAAAACCATAGGAATTTTGATCCGGGAGTTCTTGGTGTGATCATCAGTCGCACCCATTCCGGCTAGTTTTTAAATGAACGGGGTGAAGCGCAAAATAAAATAGTCTAGATCAAAAAAACATTTTTTTTATTTGTGATATGGTAATAGTTTAACACTTTTCTCTCCATTGTAATTGCAAGTTAGAGCGAAATTGCTATGCAACCAATTTTTGTTTTAAATATAATATATATATATACATTCGATTAGGTGACGCGATACAAAAAAAAACTCATCATTTTATCACCAGTGAATACATTGTTTTTTCTCTTCAAATTTTCTGAGTATACAATAAAATGAGGTTCAAACTAGTGATGGGCGAATTCGAATTTAATAACCGATTATGAAAATGTGTCGATTCGTCGCACAAAATCATTCGAATGATTTCGCTAAGATTGCGCCAACAGCTAGTGTTGAAGTTTTCATTAAATTAAGTACACATAAATGTACTATATTGTATAATAAAAACACAAAAATGTGACTCCATGACCAAATTTGCCAAAGATTGTATGACATCTGTCCAAAAGATCAACCAACAGCCAACATCTACACCATCTGTTGGCTCACCCTTTACCAACCTGCTTGTACGTTGCAAATTTTGTATGTTTGTGTTGTGTCTTATTTGTCTAGCTACCCTGATTCTACAATATTTGCTCTCTTATTTAATTTCAATACCCACTTCCCTTACTCAGGGCACAATTCCATTCCCTTATGGTATATCTCATTCGCATCTCATATTCGAGAACACAATGAGTGAGAAGTGTTTAAGAGCTTCTCGATAACGAGAAGACGATTACTACGGACATTCTATTGATTTTCTAGGTCGGGATCCGTTTGATATTCTTAACATGGCATAGATATACTCGTATTAGTATATTTATTTTCTTCCACAGTGGTTTAAAAATGTTATATTAGGTGCATTTTATTGGCAGGTCAGTAACCAGCACAGTAAAATTTAACATTGCAATCAACAACAAGTCGAATGCTGGCGATAAATAAGCAAGCATTCATTGCTGCCGATATAGTTTTAAAAATTGAAAGTCAGTTGGCGCAATGTATGCTATAAGAAATGTTTTATGAAAAATGTGTTTCCTTTTACTCCAACTAAAAAATAATAGAGAGAAAAGTACTTTTCATCTTAAATGTTGGTCTTGAATGTTTGGAGGTTATAATGACTAGAAAATAAAGGGCTCAGCAGGGCATTCCATGCGCGGGTTGTTCGGCTTAGGATAGAATCACGATATTTCAGGGTACGTCCGAAAGTGGGCCTGAGGGTGTACTGATGAGCATTCATAGCGAGACGGGTGTTACGGTTGGAGGTTTGAACGGGCGGAATGCTAGTGGCAATTTCTGGGGAGCGCTGGTGGTGAAAATAGCGATAGAACAAGGTGAGACAGGAGACATTACGTCGGTGGTCGAGGGTGTCAATCGACTGTGTAATATTTGCTTCACCTATTAGTTTTATCGCATGGTTTTGAATCTTATCTAGTAGACGCAAAGAAGTCTTGGGAGCACCTGACCAGCATTGTACTCCAATTTTGGTCGGATGAAAGCCTTACATATTAAAGCCAGAACAGAGGGGGTAAAATATTTCTTACATCGCTTAAGGAAACGTAGACGTTTCGCAGCATTTTTGGCGACTTCGAATATGTAGGCATTCCAAAGTAAGTTGTCATTGACGCACATACTGAGAATGGATAGTTTTTCGTTTTCAACGATGCAAGTGCCATTCATGGATAATGGCTGGGTATTTGAATTTCGCTTAAGCGACAGCAAACATCATTGTGTTTTGGAGGCATTGAATTCCACTCTGTTGGTAGTTCCTCAATTGGTTATGCTGTTTATATCGGAATTTAATGAGCTTAACATTCGGCTTCCACAGCCGAAGAACAGGGACGTGATTCCGGGAACGTATATGAAAAGCAGAGAGTTCTATCGTCAGCACAGGAGTAAATTGGATTACAAGTAGCAGACAAGAGAGATTATTGATGAAAATTAAAGAGAGTGTCGGAGACAGAACGGAGCCCTGGGGCACACCAGCATTTATTTTGTGAATATCAGACTTGAAACCATTCAAGACAGCTTGAATTGAACGTTCCGAAAGGTAATTTTTAATCCATTGAAGAAGAGAGTCGTCGATCCCAAAAGCACACATTTTCGACAAAAGAGGCTGATGCCAAACCCTGTCAAATGCCTTAGAAATATCAAGTGCAACTATCTTGTTTTCGCCAGATTGATGTAAACTTTGGTTCCACTTTTCGGTGAGACATGCCATCAAATCATTAGTGGACCTATTGCTACGAAAACCGTACTGCCGGTCATTAAGAAGTTTTCGTGTTTCGACATATTTCATGAGCTGACGATTTATTTATAGAAATTTCACACGCTTGCAGTCGTTCCTGGCTTGTTTGAATTTTTTTCGGTTTTCCTCTGTCGGGTTGGTCTCATACAACCGAAAAAACATTTCTCTTACCATGACAGCCTCTTTACAGCTCGAGTCGTACCACGCCTTTTCCTTTGATCTGATACTCTTTATCCGGTGAGGGATAAAGGATCTCATTCCAAAGCGAATAGTTTCAGCGATCATATCAGCAGCGGCATCCACGTCTTTATCGAGGAAACATAACGATTAGTTAAAATTCCTAAAAAAGGTGTTAAGTTCGCTCCAATTGGCTTTCTCGTATTGCCATACTGTTCTTTTATGAATTTTTTCTCTTACTGTGTAGTCAATGTACGAGAATTTAGCTGATATGACACAATGGCCCAACGAGCCTAGAGGTGAGAGCACATCAACAGTGTACTTATCAGGGTGAGAGGTTATAAACCAGTCCAGGTTGCTGGCGGTATGACTATCAACGTCTGGGATTCGCGTGGGCTCATTTACAAGCTGGGTTAAGTTGTTTTCCGCAGCGATGGTCTCAACACACCGTCCTTCGGGTGTAGTCTGACCAGAATGTCGAAGCCACGCAGAATCGCGTATATTAAAATCGCCCGTAATAACAATTTCAGTATGAAGATACAGGAATACAATTATTTGTATGGAGTCGGACAGCGCATCAAACTCGTTGAAGGTCGAGTTGCTGTCCAGTTTTTGGCTTCTGTATATAAAACAGTAGTGGATAATTTGCTCGAACCATTACCTTGTTGTAACCAAGGTACGGTTGCGGATATCTCAAACTAGGCCAAGACAAACTAATGCTGTGAGAAAATTCGACGTCAGAAGGCTACAGGAGAACGCCAAGTCCTTTTCCGATCGAGTGTCTCTTAATCTCTTAAGAAGTCCAATGCCGCCAGCATCAAGCATCGAAGACCATTGGAAACACTGCCAATACGCCATCAGAGATGCCGCTTCTGATGTGCTGGGTTTCACCCGTCCACCACAACGAAACCCCTGGTTCGGTGATGAATGCCAGCAAGCACATGCAGCTAAGCAAGCAAGCTCTATGAGCGGAAGAGGAAAGACGAACACCGGCTTCTCAGGAGGAAGAAGAAAGAGCATGAGAAGCGCGCGATCGAGGAAATTGAGAAATGCTACCAGGAATGAGGTTCGGAAGTTTTACCAAAAGGTAAAAATAACATGCCACGCAAACAAACCCCGGACCGAAGCCTGTAGAGATGAACAAGGGAACATCGTAATAGAATCGCAGTCCCTGCTGAGGATTTGGAAAGACCATTTCTGCAGACTGTGTAACGGCGATGACGGACCAAATACCACTGTCAGGCAGAATCAACCTTTCGACTTGGACGATGATGACCAACAATTCCGTCCACCCGACCTGGATGACATAAAGATAGCTATATCGAAGCTATAGCTATAACAAAGCTGCTGGAGCGGATGGCCTGACTACCAAGCTCTTCAAAGCGGCAGGCGATGACTTGGTAAAGAGCATACACCAACTCATCTGTAAAATATGGTCGGACGAAAGTATGCCCGAGGAATGGAACCTCAGCATTGTTTGTCCGATTCTCAAGAAAGGAGACCCTCTGAACTGCCCCAACTACAGAGGCATCAGTCTCCTTAACATCGCATATAAGATCTTATCCGCCGTATTGTGTGAACGCCTGAAGCCGTTCGTCAACAACCTGATAGGTCCATATCAGTGTGGCTTCAGGCCAGGAAAGTCCACCGTCGACCAGATATTCACACTACGGCAGATCTTGGAGAAGACCCATGAGCTTCAGATCGATACACACCACCTATTCATCGATTTTAAGGCCACGTATGACGGCATCTATAGAGACGAGCTGCCAAACTCGTCCGTCTGTGCAGGATGACGATGGAGAATACACGCTGCTCCATCAAGGCCGGAAAAGATCTCACCGAGACCTTTGATGCCCAGAAAGGATTTAGACAAGGCGATGCGCTGTCATGCGATTTTGTCAACATTGTACCTGAAAGAATAGTGCAAAACTCACGAGCAAACACAAGAGGCACTATCTTTCAAAAGTCCGTCCAACTACTTGCATACGCCGACGATATTGACATAATCGGGAGAAAGCAGCGTGATGTCAGTGGCGCTTTCGCGAGTATTGAGACGGAAGCGGCGAAAAAATGGGCGAAAAATGGGTTTAGTCAATAAGGGCAAGGCCAAGTATATGCTGTCAATCAAAAAGGACAACCAACACCGACGTATCGGGCAGAACGTCACCCTCGACAGATATAACTTTGAGGTACAGTCACCGGCTTATCTCCGAACTGTGCACATCGTGGTGAGTCATAGATTTTCGTTGACAGTTGTGTTTCTTTTTTTCTCATTAAATACTCTCCCATTTCGTTTTCCGACTCGTTTCTTTTCCACTGACTCAGCGCGATAGTAAGTGATAACAAATTTAATAATTGATGGCCCCAAAGCCACGTCCCCAACCTAGCAATAGGTCTTGAAGATCCCCCTGATCTTCCTGAGAGACCAAATAAAAGACATAAAACATCTTCTGATTTGTTCCCTGACTACCCCGAACTCCCAAAGAAAACACACTCAAAAAATCCACGTTTTGTGCTTATTTCATCAAATGACAAAGAAAAGCCTTTGACCTCTATTAGTATATTCCTACTAAAAAAAAGTGATCGATTCGATCAGCACGGAATATACAAAAATTTCACAACTAAGAGATGGATCAATCCTTATACTAGCAAAGAACCAACATACAAGTACATACATTACAAAAACTTAGACACTCACCTATAAACACCCTGAAAGTTCTGCAGTGGAACTTAAATGGGTACTTTGATAACCTAAATGAACTTCAATTACTAATCCGTGAACATAGTCCCTCAATCATTGCTTTGCAGGAAACACATATAAAAAATCCCTCAACTGTAACCCCACCAAAAGATTACACCCCCTATTTTCATCCCAATTCTAATAACTATGCCAAACAAGGTACTGGACTTTTGGTCCACCGCTCGATACCACATACACCCATTTCCATAAATTCCCAAATATCAGCCGTAGCAATAGAAGTTAAACTTTGAATTACAATTACAATTATATGTCTTTACATTCCTCCCAACCAACATTTTACAATCTCGGAACTTAATGCCATTGTACATAATATAAGCTCACCTATATTATTACTTGGTGATTTTAACTCTTGGAGCCCCATTTGGGGATCTCCATCACGAAGTACTAGAGGACGAATTGTAAAGGATTTTTTAACTTCCTCAAATTTATCCATTTTAAACAATGGTTCTACGACACATTTTTCCACTCATCAAACATTCACACATATAGATCTTTCCTTTATTACAGTCCAAAACTCAATTAACACCACCTGGGAAACGCTTAGTAATCAACACGGCAGCAACCACTTTCCGATTATGATTAACATCCCAATAGATAAGAATCATAAACCAATTAAACTGCTACCTAAATTTAAAACCTCCAAAGCAAACTGGACGTTATTTCAAGACAAAACCCAAGATTTTTTACTCTCAAATCCAATAACCCAAAATATAAATAAAGAATCTGCCATTATTACTAAATCGATTAGATATGCGGCCCACATGGCTATACCTCAAACGAAAAACACCCAGCACAAAGCAGTTGTCCCCTGGTGGACCAAAGAGCTTGATGAACTTCGTTCAAAAAAACAAACAGCTTTTCATAACTTCAAAAGATACCCAACAAATTCAAATCTCATCTCTTATCGAAAACTGAACGCTCTCTTTCGTAGGAATGCCAAAATTGAAAAGAAAAAATGCTTCGAACTTCGAAACCCAAGCTCTTCCCCAAAAAAATCTGGAGTGACATTAAAACATTGACAGAAAACTATACACCACACTATATGAAAACTGTAACAGACGCTTCCAAAATACTATCCTGCCCGTACCAAATTGCAGAACATTTTGCCCAAACATGGGCAACCTATTCCGATGACTCTAAATTCCATTCTTCCTTTTGCGCCGGTAAGGCTAACGCTGCTACTGAAACAAGTTATTCAGGGCAAGATCCAGATATCATCACCGATAGTACCGAACTCCCCATCAACATGCTTGAACTACGCTCCAGCATAAATTCAACCAAAGGCAATACACCCGGATTTGACCGTATCGACTACAAAATGCTTAAAAATAATCCGTTGTTCTTCCAAAAAAGGCTTTTAAACTTTCTCAACGTGATATTTACTATGGGAATCATCCCCCAAATCTGGAAAACTGCTATAGTAATTCCCATTCCTAAACCAAAAAATGATCCCACCACGACCCAAGGATACCAATATCCCTCTTCCCATGCATAGGAACAATTTTGGAAAAGATTATATCTGAAAGACTATCTTGGTTTTTAGAAAAGAAAAACTTACTTGATATTAATCAAGTTGCTTTTAAACATGGGAAAGGGACAATGGATGCTTTGCTGCATATTGACGACTATGTCACAAAAGCTTTATCAAGCAAAAACCATGCCTCAATTCTTTCAATTGATTTTGAAAAGGCATTTGACCGGGTTGGTATCCATATCATTTTAAATAAATTGGCTAAGTATAAAATTGATCCAAAAATGTTCAAAATCATAAAGTCCTTCCTAAGCAATAGACAATTTTGAACGAAAATAAACGGAGTATTCTCCGAAATCAAAAATTGAAAAATTGGAGTTCCTCAGGGATCTCCTTTATCGGTTTTTTTGTTTATCATCGCATTAAACGACATTTCCGACATTTTGGTAAATACGAAGGCCGTTAAATATTGTCTATATGCTGACGATCTAATCGTTTTCACCAAATGTAAGGAACTTCAAATGGTTATTGCATTATTCTCAAAAATATTCGAAGAAATTGAATCTTGGCGCAATACATTAGGCGCCAAGATCTCCACAGAAAAAAGTTCAATTTTACACATTTGCAAAAAGACCAGTTGCACTAAACATACTCGTATTCCTCTTAACTTTAACAATACTAATATTAATAATAATACTTATCTTAAAATCTTAGGCTTATATTTCGACTCAAGCTATAGTTTTAAGAAACATTGTATAGAACTTAAGAAAAGCTTAGCAACCAGGTTAAACATTGTTAAAATACTAGCATCTAAAAGTAGCCTTTCTCACTTATACATGTCACAAGATCAATTATCCTCTCAAAAATTGACTATAGGTTGGTTATATACGGCAAATGCTCAAAATCAAATATACAATCAGTCTTATCACCATACCACGCCTCTGCAGGACTCAGTTTAAATGCATTCAGAACAACTCCCATCAAGAATATCCTCGCCGAAAGTGGTCTCCCATCAATCTCCCACCGATTGGAATATCTTACTTCACTCCGCATCGCAAAGATCGCAACATCACATGACTCACCCATTACGTCAGATGTCAACAAAATATTAACCCGTAAAAGATCAACCAAACATTCTTCTGCAATGTCGATTGCTGTAAGTTTTTCAAAAGCAATGGACATCCCACTTAACAGCCAACGCCCTCGATCTTCACATTTTCCATCGTGGTCGTTACCGAAAGAATCAATTAATACTGAACTTTCAGCGCTTCCTAAAAACTCAACAGATCCATCTAAATACAGACAATTATTTAGAGAAATCCTAGAAACTCATTCTCAATGGAACATTGTCTACACTGATGGATCTAAAAGTGAAACAGGCACTTCATTTGCTGTTGTAAATGATAGAGGAGCAATCCTAGCTAAAGGCTTATTACCTGAATTCGCATCTTTATATACAGCCGAAGCTGCAGCAATCCTACGAGCTGCAGAACATACTAACAATAAACAAACTCTTATCTGCACAGACAGCCATTCCACAATTGATGCAATTCAAAATATTAACAATAATAATACAATCATAAAAGCCATACGGGATAAGCTCATATCAAAGAAAAACAAACTCAAACTCATCTGGATTCCTGGTCATACAGGCATCCTCGGTAATGAACTTGCAGATAACGCAGCAAAGAATGCCACCACAGAACCTCTCCTTACCTTCTTTATCAACAACAAAGAGGACATCGATAGGAAAATAAAAAGTATCTGGTTCAAACAAAACGAAACCAAATGGAAAGAATATATTCACCATTATTCAGCCATCAACACTAGAGGACTATGAACCAAATACCCAACATCCGCATCAAAACGAATGATTAAATGTTTTCTCCGACTTAGACTTGGTCACACGTTTATCACAAACAGCCACCTCATCAGGAAGGAAAACCCACCAAACTGCCATATCTGTCGTAACGATGTCCAACTCACAATCAAACACCTAATACATGATTGTCCAAAAATAAAACAAATATCAAAAACCTTCTTCCAGAATGCCACCCTATCTGATGTACTTTCATCTCCCTCCGAAAAAAATATTAAACTAGTTTTTAATTTACTAACCTTACTAAAATTAGAAAATAGAATATAACTATACATATACGAGTATAACTAAGTATCTTAAAAAACTAGCTAAAAGCCTGGTAGCTAGAGCTATACCCCCCTTCCCACCCCTTTTTAAATATTAATATATAATTTATTGTGTATTAATAAATACTAAAATAAAAAAAAATAAAAAATAAAAAACAACTTTGAGGTAGTTAAGGACTTTGTCTACCTAGGCTCCGCTATAAATACAGACAACGACACCAGTGCTGAGATCAAGTGAAGAACAACTCTTGCCAACCGCTGTTTCTTTGGGATAAGAAGGCAATTGAGTAGCAAAGCTCTCTCTCGGACAACAAAAGTCACCCTTTATAAGACCTTAATTATCCCGGTCCTGCTCTGTGGCGCAGAGGCATGGACAGTATCAAAAATGGATGAGGGTGTTCTTGGTTGCTTCGAGAGAAAAATTCTTCGGGCGATCTTCGGTCCCGTCTGCATGAGAGGTGAATGGAGGAGGAGATACAACAATGAACTCTTCGGACTGTACAGCGACATGGACACCAATGCTCCGATCAAGTCTTCGAATCCGCTCCCGAGGGTCAGCGCAGTAGAGGGAGGCCAAGACTCAGGTGGCGCACGCAAGTGGACGGGGACCTCAGCCAACTTAGCGTGCGAAACTGGAGGCAGTTAGCCAGGGATCGGGCTGGCTGGAGAAGCTTGTTGACTGAGGCCCAGGTCCACCTCGGACTGTAGCGCCACCTAAAGTAAGTAAGTAGGATAATTTTCTTATGGAGGTGTAATTTTAACCAAATGAAATTGAATTCCGGATTGGAACAGGGACTACATTGTGGTGAAGTTTGGTAAGCTACATCACTACGCACGTAAATGGCGAGACCGCAGGGAGAGAATAATGGCACTAGTTCGCAGCCAGGTTGCTTCAGATCATAATGATCTGATAGATGCGGGCGGGGATCTACCTGTGTATCACTAAGTGCAAATCAGCTGGCCTGTATTTGCAGACGTGGATATAGGCGGAAAAGTGATTACTTTTTAGCCCTCGAATATTGGCTACATCCACTCTGAATTCCCTAGGCATAACAACAAACAGACATACAAAACACAAACACCGAAGATACTAAGCAAGGCCGTGAAGTGAAAATTTGTTTATCATTGGTTTACCGAATCAAATTGTTGTAGGTGTTATGCCCTTACAACAATATGAAACAGTCCACAAACAAAATTGTCATTGCAACAGCAATCTCCTCAGGCAGGAGATGAGGGATGCCCGTACTCAGACAGTTTAGCGAGTAATTAAATACGAGTGCACTGATGATGCGTGTGCACTCGTCGGAGGTCAACTCGGCACTGGACTCCTTGTTTGAGGAGTGTACCATTTTCTAGGGTGGCGGCGAGTGAAGTATTGTTTATTGTCTTGGAACCATCCGTGTAAAAAAAAATGCCCATCCTTAAGAGGTCAGGATCGAGGATGTATATAAGAAAATCGACTAATATATACCAACTTCTCTTCATAACATTCATAACATTCTTGTTACGCAACAACGAGTACTGATATTAGCATTACTTGTTTTTTGTAGGCTAAAAACTTAATTATATTGCTCCTCGCAGCTAGCGATTTCTTAGTTTCTAAGCAATCACTTTTCCATTTATATTTACAGTTGAACAACAAACCAAGTATGCTTAAATTAGAAAATGATTCTTTTATAACATTATTTACATATATGTATGTTAGTCTGGGACCGAGCAAGATCTTTTCCGGGAACTGAGGAGGATTTTGCATTTGTTGGGTGCCAAAGAAGCACTAGTGGTTGAAGACCAAAGGGATGAATGTAACAAATTTGGATCATTGTGCTTACAAAGTACGTAAACATCGTCGGCGTAAGCAGTGTTTCAAATATTTATGTTTCGTTATGATTTTGTTCATTTTATCAAATGCGATTGAAAAAAGTATCGCAGATAGTGGTGATCCTTGAGATATGGCATTAAATAGCTGAACGGTATTAGAAAAGACATTCCCGATTTTTACGCAAAATTTTCTATTGGTCAAAAAAGCAATAATATAACCGAGTATTTTTGGGCTCATTTTGTTTACTCAATACCATGTGAAAGCTTATCCGGTCGAACGCCTTTTCGAAACCAAGGGCTTGGATCGAAACATGATTTCGAACAGACATCGCATTGGTTACTACAAAAGTCGAAATGTAAAAGGGCGTTAATACAGCCTTGCGTTAGTTTAAATCCCACTTGGTAAACCACCGAAGCCGATTTGCGATGATTTTTTCGAAGATTTTGAATAAGCAGGGATAAATCTTTTTTTGGCTTGGGGATGGGGATGATCGACGGCGTTTTCCAGCTTAAGGGTATAACGCCGCTATTGAATCGAATTCTGAGAGTGATAAAGTCTCTTTCAAACGTAAGGCTTTTGAATTGGTAGTTGAGTGAGAGATCGCGTTTAAAACTTTTCGCTTCCTTTAGTGAAGGTGGTTGGAAAATGTTTATCCTCCGATGCATCAAACCAACTTTGTGCGAAGCAGTTACTGATTTCCTGAGGAAGGAAGATAATACTAGGTGGAGTAAAAAGTAACCTCCTTGGGAATGAAAAAAAAAATTTTTTTAATGTTTTTTTTTATTTTATAGTCCCCTTTTAGCTTGATACACTTATTCCAGTGATTTTCCAACTTCTTGATCCCGTCCGAAAAGTAATTTTCCGGAAGGGGGGTTTGACTTGCTGCAGCAGGTTGTCAAGATCATATTTGGAGAAGTGTTGTTTTTAACCGAAAGTTTTAGCTCAACTGCAAAGGATAGTAAATTTGAAGTTAAGGGCACAATATCAAACGGAATATTGCTTTTGTGTAGAACTCAATTTGGGAAGCACTTTATGTACCTTTTGGAGGAAGAGGAGAGAATCCGTGTTTCCGGCTTGTGTTCTTTTAAAAGTATATTTAGCTCATCATAGTTGTTTATATATCTTTCTACATTCCACTATAGAAGTTTGAGAGCATCCTTTTACATCCCACTGTAGAAGTTTGAGAGCCATTGTATTTTTACTATTATCAGGGGTGGAAGGGGAGAGGTGAGCAAGCTGACTTGGCCTTGCCAAAGTAAAAGGCCCAAGCTGCTGTGCCGATCCGCTATGGGTTGAAGAACCGAGGAAGGCGTGGTTGTGCTGAGGGTTGTAGGTTTGATAGGCGCGACTCCGCTGACCAGAGGTCGGGCAAACGAAATTCCTTATGGAAACTGGTTGACTCGACCACTGAACAGCAGAGTCGGGTTTGAGGGTATGGTTAGATTATTATTGGATGATGTCATCATCAGCTGAGAATTAGGTGTTTGGTAACTCTAGAGATAGGAGATGAGGTGAATGTCGGGGAAAGAACAGTATTATTTTCTGGAGAAAGTTGTTTTAGAATGTTGTTATCGATATGTTTAGTGTATGGTGTGTTGAAGAATTTGTCCGGGTCTAATTTGCTTGCGGTTTGCGGATCTGTTTAGTTGGATTGAGTGATTGGACAAATATTAGTTGGTTGTTTTGAGAGTGAGTGAATTGATTATTGGTTTGTTACTGTTGCGTTCGTTTGAAATTTGAAGGCTTTGTGTTGTTGGATGTGTTGTATTAGAAATGGTCGGTTGGTTCTGAACAAGCAAAGAAGTAGGCGTAATTAATGGGGTACTACTGTTATCATCGTCTAAGTCAATCATAGCACCTGATGCACTTTCAGTTTGAATTGCTTTCCTTTCAGCCGCAGCATAAGACGAGTTGGTAAAGAGGATTGGATTTCGTTCTCTATAGATTTTTTCAGCTTCTGCCACACTACATTTGCGAGTGGTTTCTATTTTTAGAGTTTCTTTTGCCTGCTGGAAGCATATGAAATCTTGACAGGATGATGGATGTTCTTTACTGCAGTTAGCGCAGGAGAGACGTGTCCACTTGTTAAGGTCGTGAGGGGGAAGGTTGGACGTTACCCAAGATATACCAGGCGGCATCGATTGAGGTTGGGGGACGGAAGCGGTCGAATTTAAATAGCAGTCGGCCTGTCTCGCATTGCTTACATGCTTCGATTTTCTTGAATATATATACGTCCGTGACTCCTCGGGACTTCAACATCTGCACTATTTCTGTTTTTGAGAGGTTTAGAAGGAAAGGTACATATACAATGCCCTTAGAAGAGTTTAGTTGTTGGTGTAGAGTAACTGAGATGAGCCAGATACAAGTGTCTTTTTGGCCAAGAGCGATTTTAAGCAAGAGAACGCTGTATGAAGTGGTTTACCGTCTTCTGCTGGCGAGAACACTATAAATTTGGAGTTGTTGATATCGGATAGCACTGGAAGGGGTATATTAAAATTAAATGGTGTGGGAGAGTTCGGTTTTTTTTTCTCTTATGGTTGGGCCCGGGCAGCGAATCAATATCTAATACACTGAACCGATTGCCTGAAAATACGCGTGGTTTTCACTGGATTTACTTTTTCTTTCACTCAGTTGCGACGATTTATAAAACAGTGGAATGTAAGTATATAAGCTGAAGAGGTAGTGGAATTTTACCGATACAGAGCGAGGGCGATCAGAACACAGGAAGACAACGGTCAGTCGATGACTGGTTTTTTGAATTTTAGAAATGAGTAAAAAACAGAAATGATCAATATTATACATAGTTTTAAGGAAGATACCAGAAATGACTAAAAACAAGAACAATCCAAGCAGCAATGAAAGAAGATATAAAGAAGGAGATTAAAAACAAATATGAAGGATTTAAACAAAAACAAGTGAAAGGGCAGCTCGGCGCAATAATATTTTAATCTTTAACTTCAAAGAGGCAGAAGAAAACCAGGTAAAACTGAGAGCTACGAAAAACATCTAATGAAAACAAAACTCGATATAACATTAAACTATTCTGACATAAATAAGCCTTATTAAACGTAAAGGAAAAATAGTGGAGAATAATATCAGGCCTATTCTGGTAGGATTGGTTCATCTAGGCAAAAAGACAGAAACCATGTAAGCAAAATCTAAATTAAAAGGCGCTAGTCTGTATATAAAGAATGACACATATATATTAGAACGAACAAAAGGAAAAGAATTACTAAGTACCGCGCAGGAACTGCGGAACAAAGGAATAGACGTAGAGATTAGAAGGAACAAAATATTTGTCGATGGAAAAGAAGTAGATCCAACCAAAATGAGAGATGAAAATAGTACTGATAACGAGGCAATACAGAAAAGATATCGATCCCCTGAAAAAAACAAATAGATATCATGAACTGAAATGGAAGTTTGAGAGATTAACTAAATAACAAAAAAAAAACGCCCAAACAGTAAAGGAAAAAGGATAAATAACAATTGGGAGAACACTAAGGATTCATTAACAACAACGATCACGACTTAGAGAAACATTTCCCAGTAATCTACATGGAGAATACCACGGTAATAGACAAGGCACGGACAAGGTTAAATGAATTCGCGACATGGAACAAAAATAGTTACAAGTAAAACAAGACAATAGGAGTCTTGAATTTATCAGAGAGAGTAATGCTTATGCAATTTAAAGCAGAAAATACCATATTGAACATCATTCAAGTGTATGAACCGATAAGTGATGAAACAGTTATCGAAGAATTTTATTACCAAGTTGAACAAGAAAGCAAAATAACGAAAAGGAAAGAAATCACGTTCATTTTAGGCGAATTAAATGCTAAAGTGAGGAAAGGAAGAGTTGCAGTATTGTAGGAGACTACGGACTAGGATCAGAAAACGAAAGGGGTCAAATATTAATAGAATTTTGTCTATAACATGACCTAACAAAAACGAATACCTAGTTCAAGCTTCCACCAAGGAGATTATATACATGGACATCCCCAAGGCATGCCTCGACCTCAATAGTCAGGAATCAAATAGACTAAATTATCGTCAACAAAAGCTTCGGAAACTTAATAAAATCAGCTAAATGCTACCCACGTGCTGATGTAAATGTCAGATCACAATTCAGTTGTAGCGAAAGTCGGTATAAAAATGAAAAAGTTTCAAACAAAAAAAACTAAAACTGAATATGCTAAAAAACCAACTAATACAGAATAATCTTAGGAGGCAGATAAATGAAAACCATCACTTAAGCACAAACCGATTTCTTGAAGAAAACATCAATTCAACATGGTCAGAGATAAAAGAAACTATAATGGAGCCGAAAAGGGAATAGATGACTGACGAAATTTTGTCTCTAATGGATCAAAGAAGAACAAAATAAACCAAAATAAATATAAAGAATTAGATAGATTGATCAAGAAAAATATCAGAGAAGTTAAAAACGCTACCTACAACAACAATGCGAGGAGCTAGAGCAGCACGACAGAAACCATGATGTCAACCTGCATAAAAAAATATAAGAAATATCCGGTGTGAAACAGAAAACGATGTCTTTTTCTTCTTGCACTTTGAAGAGCAACGAAGGACGGTTTTCGACAAATACAAGGGAACGATTGGAGCAATAGGGGGCATACATGAGAGACCTTTTCTGGGACGAAAAAGACCAACTAGGGCATTATAATGGACCCGAAGGACCAGATATAATAAAAGAATTCGAAAAGCGTTGAAAGAAGTAAAAAAAAAACCGAAAAGCTACAGGCCCAGATGGATTGGCAATCCATCACTTGGCAAGTGAACTTCTAAAATTGATCGGAGACGAAAACATACAGTTATTAGTGAAGCTCTTCAACGCTATTCACATAGATGGTTAAATTCCGAACATTTGTTACACTACCAAAAAATTCAGCGAAGTCTAGATGAAGCAAACAGTCTTTGGTTTTTTTTTTTTTTCAACTACGAAAAAGGTTTTGATAAAGTGCAACACAATAAAATGATGGAAATTCTAAGAAGCAAATTCAAGTATGCAGATGACGCGGTAATAATGGCAAACAACATAAACGAGTTAAACACTATTAAGCGTGTAAAGCAACAAATTTGGATTTAAGATAAAAACAAAATTCATAGTGTTTAATTAAAACCAGGGACCTCAAAATTATGAATTGAAAATTAACGACGTTGAAGTAGAAAGAGTGAACACCTTTAAATACTTGAGAATAATAATAAATAATAATGCAAACCCCTCCAAGGAAATCCATTGCAGAATCGAACAAGCAAGGGATGCCTTCCGCAAGATCAAGAAAGTACTTTTAAGCAGATATCAATTTAAAACTAAAAATGCTGCGATTGGTCGGTTCTGTTATACGGAGCAGAAACATGGACACTAAAAAGAGAGCTTCCAAATATGGATATTCAGAAGCATTTCACGAATTTCATGGGTTGACAGAATTACAAACGAAGAAGTTCTAAGACGAGTCAGAAGAAAAAAAAGGAATTAATTCTACTCATCAAGAAAAGAAGACTTGAAAACCTAGGACATATAATAAAAAACATCAAATGCCGACATCTCCAACTTATTGTACAAGGACAGGGCAAAGGAAGAAGGAGCGTCGGAAGACAGAGGTTAACATATAGGTAGATATTATCAAAGGAGTGACAAACAAAAATCCACTTGCATCGATGATTTCCAACCTCCGGAATGTAGTGGAACCATAAGAAGAAGATATGGCTCTTATCTTCCTTATCTTAAAAATCTGTGTAATGTTCTGTTACCTTTCTTCAATTTTAACCTGATAAATTCTTATTTTGTCTAAATGACAAGCGATCCATGATTTTCATTCAAAGTGATATTTATACTCATAAAAATAAAAAAAAAATTACTGCAAAACATATCGTTCATTTACTTGAAGACTGTCATAACTCAAAAAACGCGAATTTTGAGCTAATGATGCAGAATTATTCGTTTTATCATGCTTCATACTTTGTAAAAATTTCATATTAATATCTTGCGTACTCTCCTGTAATTCATTTCATATGTACGAGGGCGGGTCAATAAGTCCGTGACTTTTTGAATTTCTGACCTCTTAACTGAATCAGCAACACTGCTCCTGTCAACAGGCATCTGTCAGTTGACTCCTGTCAAAATTTAAACTTGCTGCGTCAGTTAGTTTGTGTTTGACAGCTATTTTTATCAGACTACTCACTAATTTGAGGAGAAAATGGAAAAAAGTGAATTTCGTGTGCTTATTAAGCATTATTTCTTGCGAAAAAAAACCATTACCGAGACCAAGGCTAAGCTTGATAAATACTATGGGGACTCTGCACCATCGATTTCAATGGTAAAAAAGTGGTTTACTGAATTTCGTTGTGGCCGTACAAGCACTGAAGATG
Organism: Volucella inflata; assembly: GCA_928272305.1. Lineage (NCBI taxonomy): Eukaryota > Metazoa > Arthropoda > Insecta > Diptera > Syrphidae > Volucella > Volucella inflata. Next base: position 37,075,155 of record OV743717.1, read on the forward strand.
CCGAACGTCCTGGACGCCCAGTTGAGGTCTCTACACCCGAAACAATCGAAAAAATTCACGATATGGTGTTGGCCGACCGAAGATTGAAAGTGCGAGAGATTGTGGAAGCCGTAGGGATCTCGCATGGCTCAGTGGTTTCAATTTTGAATGATCACTTTGGCATGAGAAATCTTTCCGCAAGATGGGTGCCGCGTTTGCTCACAGTCGACCACAAACACATGTGCAGTTGCTATGGCAAAAATCCATGAATTGGGCTATGAATTGCTCCCTCATCCACCCTATTCTCCGGATTTGGCTCCGAGCGACCACTTCTTGTTCCCAAACCTGAAGAAATGGCTTGGTGGAAAAAGATTTGACTCCAATGATGAATTCATCTCGCAAACAAAGGCCTATTTTGAGGACCTCGACAAATCATTTTTTTTGGAAGGGATAAAAAAATTGGAGAAGCGTTGGACAAAGTGTACAGAGCTCAAGGGAGACTACGTTGAAAAATAAAATTATTTTTTTATCAAAAAATCTGTGTTTTAATCCAAAAGTCACGGACTTATTGACCCGCCCTCGTACCAATGGCCAATTGAAAAAATCGCATTTTTTTAGTTATGACAGTCTTCAAGTACAGTAAATGAGCGATATGTTTTGCGAATATGATCCCAATTGGTCAAGTCGGTCAGAAGTTCACGATTACTAATAGATGCACCAACGATTATATATATGAAGATGTAATGTGATGGGATTACCCAAGATCTAGTTTCGGATATTTCGGTCTTTCTTCGTCGTTGTAACTAGGTTTAAGTCTAGAATCTCCGTAATGCTTAAATACCCCGGGTGACCGTGGTGTAGTGGTACTAGACATCGCTTCTCACGCGGAGGGTCAAGATTCGAATCCTACTAATGACTTCTTCTTCTTCTTATCCTTTTATTAACCATTTCCTCGTTATACGTAACGAGTTTCCCATTTTTACTGCATCGCTGCTGCTCCGCTTATGGGGTTGGCTAATATCGCAGACCGCAGAACGCGTCTACATAATACTCGGTCCTGGATCGCTTCAGCCTTTTTAACCGGATTTTCCGCAGATCTTCTTTGAACGTGGCAATACCAACTTATTCTATTCGCCTCAAGCTGTTCAGTTACCGAATTCTTTATATGTAGACTTCCTCTTTTACGCGTAGATCTAGTGCAATCGCGTTTAGTGACTCCACTAGACATCCTTAACATTTTCATTTCCGCTGCCGTCATTTTGTTTTTAAACGCTTCGTACATTGTCCAGCACTGTGAACCGTATATAAGAGCTGGTCTAACAACCGTGGTATAGAGTTTCCCCTTTAATTTAAGTGGAAATTTTCGGTCGCAAAAGATTCCCGAATTTTCCCGCCATTTCATCCATCCCACACTCACTCTGTGGTTTACGTCGTCGTCACATTTCGCTTCCATGTTAACGATTGATCCTAAGTACTTAAAGATAGTGCTTTTCGTAAGAACTATTCCGTCTAACATTATATCCGGAACAGGTCGCAACGGATGCGCAAATGGGCACGTCAAATGCTCCGTCTTTGAACGACTTATTTTAAACCCGTTTCTCTCTAGCGCATTTCTCCATGAATCTAAGGCGTTCTGTAAATCTTCGACGTTATCGCTAAGTATAACTGCGTCGTCAGCGAAGAGAATTGGCGTTACATTTGCTTCGCGCATGCATTCTTTTAAAAGATAGTCGAATACTACGTTAAAGAGGAAAGGGCTAAGAACGCCCTTCTCGTTAGTCCGGCAGAACTTTTAACCGCAGTTTTCACGTTTCCGTACATGTCTTGTATTATTCTAACATACGTTCCCGGCACGTTTTGAGACCTCAGCGCGGCCCATATGAGATCCCTAGGCACTCGATCGAATGCTTTCTCGAGGTCGGTAAATACCATGACGAATCTCGGTTTCCATTATTATTCGTGGGCTTTGGATAGCGTCCTCCGTCGTCACTCACTGGCTATTATCGAGCTTTATTATTTGCCGAAGACGTTCGTTTAAGACTCTTTCGACTATTTTCATTTTGTGTGACATAAGCTTGATTGAACGGTAGTTGTTGCATTCTCGAGTGTCGCCTTTTCCTTTGTATAAAGGAACCAAGAAGCTACTTCTCCATTGATTCGGCATAGGTTGTCCACATTTTTATTTATTTAAAAGTTTCGATAGCCAAACGCTGCCGATCCCCTCCATCTTCGACCAAAACTCTGATGGAATGCTATCTGGTCCCGCCGCTTTCCCCCGCTTCATTTTTTCAATTGCTATACTTATTTCTTCGATTGAAAAGTCTGAAACTTCCTCCTCGAATAGACCAGCTGCCGGCACGATATCACGTGGAAACTGTTTGTTAAGCAATTTCTTGCAGTATTCAAGCCACCGGTCACAAATTTCCTTTTCATTTGTTAGTAAGCGACCGTCTGCGTTTTTGATGCATTTCGGCGAGGTTATTTCCATTGAATTTTTTCTCCTCTGTGCAGCGAGCTTAAATTAGCATTTTAGTATTGTACGACGTTTGAACTTCTTGGATAGCTTGTCTTCTATCTGCCGATCGTGGGGATATTTGTTCCAACTCCTGGTACAGGTTTTCCGCTGCTGCCGCTCAAGTTCGAGCCAGGACTTTCTTTGCGATCTTTTTAAGACGCTCGTATTCAAGAGCCAGTCGAGCTCTTTCGATATCGTCGCTCCGAATCCTACGCAAGACAGTAACTGACGCGTACAACAAAGTACTGGCAGACAAATACAAGAATTCTATCAAAAGACCAAGACAGAATTTTCAAATATTGGAGAACGTAACCTAATATAACTAAATGAAAGGTGGCGTTGATAACATGGACAAGATGTTGGGCGAATATACCTGTAAACTCAAAACGAAAAGGTGGCCGTTGGCGGTATTTTATAACATGGTTCATATTGCTTCTTTGGCTTCGTACATTGCTTATATGCAACACAACCCCATCTTTACCACCACTGATCGGAAACGAAAGTTTCTAGCGAAATTAAGCTTGCAATTGTGCAAACCAAATGTCGAAGACAGAGCAAGAAATCAAATTGCGACATCAAAACTTCAAATCCGTTCTTCAGCCTTAACTACAGCCATCTGAAGTTCCTAGAGCTTCAACTTCACAAAAACGAGATACTAGTGGTCCCAAAGTAGGAAGTCGCCATATTTGTAGATACCAGATTACTCAATCGCAGTGCAATTCATGTCTCTAAAATCATGAATCCGGATAAAAAAAAACCAACTTTTTGCTCAATAAATAATATAACGCTTAGGCTGCGGTCCCGGTGCAAGCGAATTTTACTTCCACGAACTTAGCGAATATAAGCGAATAAACTCGCGCACATTCGCACGAACAGAGTAGTTCCATTAAAAGCGAGTTTGCTCAAGCGAAGTAAGCGAATTTATTTATCCAAATAGTCGAATGTAGTGTGAACGAAACATTTATCTGCAGGAAGTACTGATTAGTAGTCGTGTTCTGAAGTGTTGTGATTTGGAGAAGTTTTATCATGTCATTGTCGCTTTGTGAAAAAAATTTTTTGTTAGAAAATAGCTCCTTGAAGTACAAAAACATTTAAAAGCGTTGTGAAAGTAATCTTATTTTTAAGAAAAGACTGGAATGTGGAGAATTTCACAATCTACACAATTCGTTGATCAAAGATGGGCAATTTTTTTTGAATATCATAGAATGACACAGATACATTTCACTATATTTTGGCAACTATAGAGCCCACAATAGAGAAAATGTCAACGAAATTTGTTACACCTATTTCACCTAAGGAAAAATTGGCTCTTACTTTAAGGTAAGTAAAATAAAAACGTTATAATTTAATGATGTGGATATTTACTCGTATATAACTTACAATATAATTGCAACAAATCATTGGAATTTGAACCTTACTTCAGGAGTACTAGGACAACTCGTTGTGGGGGTTGAAGAGCTTCTATTATCCATTACCTCTAGAGCAATGTAGCTGTTTCGGGCGAAACATAAGTTGCATTTTGGTCATGTTTTTCGTGATGGGAAGGAAACTGATCAAGGAATTGTAGTCGCCATCTAACTTCAATTCCTTATCTTTAATTCTCTATTTCCAAGAAGCGATCTTCTCCAGATTTCCTTTTACGACTTCCTTTCTTTGGCTTTTGTGACACAGTTTCATGATGTTCCATCTGAGCTGTTATGATTTCGCTTTAACTTTTATCTGCAAAACCATCTGAATTTACGTTTCCACAGTTGGTGACAATATCCTCATCTTCTACGAAATTTTTAGCTTCCTATTGCGGTTTTTTCAAAGCCACGTATTTCTGTTATCATCGTCGCCAAGACTGCCAGAAAGTGGTACTGGTTCCATTAATTTTTCCGAATCCATTATTGCACAAAAATCAATACACAACTAAGCAGTAAGCACAAATCCTACAGAAAAACATATCTTGAATTCGCTTTGCTCGTGCGAATAAAATAGAAATGCAACTATTGAAAATTTTACTTGCTTAGACTCGCTAAATTCACGCGGGTAAATTTCGTGCACTCGAACCACATCATATGAAATGCGTACTTTTGAATGATTTTAGCGAACTTTGCGAATTTGTGCGAGTGATATTCGCTTACATTCGCTCTCACCGGAACCGAAGCCTACATTTTTGCTTTATTTTCTCAATTTTCTAGCCAAAAAAATATAAATAGGATTTGCTCACAATCGCTTAACACATTACGGTACCCCGGTACCTTGACACACGGTTTCGTGCTATTAATGTAAATTAGTCACCAGAGCGAGTCTGTATTGGTTAATTTAATTTTAACTAGTAAAAATGTATGAACTTAAAAGTTAGGAGATGTCACAAACGCAACTGCATCTCGGAAGCCAATTAAGTATTTTGTTTGGTTTTTGAAAATGGAAAAGGTACCCGGGTACCTTGTCACTCACATAAGGGCTAAAGATATAAGATATTAGTTCCAAAACACTTAAAAGGCCGATTCTGAGATAAATACATGAAACTATTCTAGGGGTAGCAACAATTAAAAGTTCAATACGATTTAATTGTTGATGGCCATCACTAAATTAAAATGTGAAAAAGGTCGAAAGATCTTGTGAATAAATCCACACTGACTAACTGAAAGTGGCTGGATTATCCATTGGAACGTGCTAATGTCGTTTTTTCGGCCGACTTTGCAAACAAATGTTTCTATATATTGACATAGGCACCAATCCAAGAAGTGCAAATTACTTAAGATGGCTCGATCTTGTGCTAGCTGCCTCCAGTTTCGCACGCTAAGTTGGCTGAGGTCCCCTTTCACTTGCGTGCGTCACCTGAATCTCGCTCTTCCTCAAATGCGCTGTCCCCCAGGGGCAGAATCGAAGACTTTTCGGACCGGAGCATTGGTGTTCATCCGCTCTATATAACTCAGCCATCTTAGTCGTTGGATCTTCTTTTCTGGCTAGGTCGATGTCGCTGTACAGTCCACACAGTTCGTCGTTGTACCTCCTCCTCCGCTAACCGTCAATACAGACGGGACCGAAAATCCGAATTTTCTTCTCGAAGCAGCCAAGCGACCTCATCCATTTTTGATAATGCCCATGCTGTCATACACGTCTTTAAATCGATAAATAGATGGCGTGTATCAATCTGAAGCTCATGAATTTTCTCCAAGATTTGCCGTAGTGTGAATATTTGGTCGATGGTGGGCTTTCCTGGCCTGAAGCCACACTCGCAGGTTGTTGACGAACGGCTTCAGGCGTTCACATAATACGGCAGATAAGATCTTGTACGAAGAAGACTAATGCCTCTATAGTGGCGCAGTTTAGAGGGTGTCCTGTGTTGAAGATCGGACAAACAATGCTGAGGTTCCATTCATCGGGCATACTTTCATCCGACCATATTTTGGAGATGAGTTCGTGTTCGTCTCTACAAGCTTCTCACGCGCTTCTCATGCTCTCTTTTTCCTCCTGAGAAGCCGGTGTTCGTTTCTCCTCTTCGGCTCATAGAGCTCGTGAGCAGCTCTAGTCTTTTTTGCAATGCCGCATTGCGTGCTTTTTGCTTAGCTGCATGTGGTAGCCGGCATTCGTCATCAAACCAGGGGTTTCGTTGTGGTGGTGTCGTCATCTTTCTCCTTTTTGCGCGCATATCAGGCTAATGTTGGTAAATTTAGCCTTGATGCGGATTGCTACGAGGCACTCGTTCGCATGTCGATAACAATCGCCGCAGTAGATGTCGCAGTTTTTGATACTCTTTTTGCCCGGTCCATTCCATCGCGTTTCTTTGCGCTGATGTTAAGGTACTCAAACATATAATGCTAACTAATCAGTGAAAACAATTTAGACTCCTATCAGTATTATAAAACTATAGGTACAGTTTTACTTAACACCGACAACGGTAAAACTCCTAGTACTTCATATTTCGTACACTGTTTTTAAGAATGCTCCCCATTATAAAACAACGTCTTCTATCACTATACAATTACTCAAAATGTACAGATACATCATCAAAGCATTATTAACTAATAGGCAATATCGCATCGAATTGAAAAGCATTTTTTTATCCGTGAAGCACCTTTCCAATAGAATACTAGAGTTTACCACTCCCAATAGTCACCTAATCTACAAAAATTATACGCGGCCTAACTAAGCTGTCATTCCAATATGATTACTTGTGTACTTCACTACAAATTCAAAGCACCAGCCGCCAGTGATATTTAAAAAATTCTTTCCTGGCGTAAAGTGTCCATCAATAATATATACTACGATATCTCTAACAAAATCAATAGGTATACTAATAGGTATACCATATAGCATGGAGCGCTCTTTACCCTTCATGTGTGAGCTCATTGATCACAGACTGCAAAAAAATTGTACAACCCACCAGGCCTTCAAGCAAAAGGTTCTCTAGCAAGTTATCAACGAAAATATTGGTCCTTCGCTTTTCCTAATAAATTAATACCGAATCTTTATTGGCGCTGTCGTTGACCGGGATTGCAAGGGCATCCTGTTGCAATTGACATCACTACTATCATCGAAAGCTATGAAAATGCTTAAAGCTATAGAGCTGACAAGTCCAAAAATAAATATTGTTTGCACTGTCAGCCTGTCAGTGATCAAGGCCATCCCAAACGTCAACAATAATACAGAAGTTGTTTCAACCATCCGAGACAAAATAATCACAAACCCAAATCATCTCAAACTTATATGGATACGAGGACGTGTGGGTACTAGTGGTAAAGAAGTCTACCTGGCTGCGAAATCAGGAGTAGCCGAACCTCTAATTACCTTTTTAAATATGATTCCATTAGAGGTCAGGCCCTTTCGGTTATTTTTACATAAGATATGTAATATTATATAATAGCCGTGTTTTATTATCACTTATGATCTATATACGAGTAGATCACACAACGAAAAAAAAACACTACAGGTCATTGAAAAATTTAAGTTCTATGCTGTTGTAATAGTTTGACATTTATTTCCTTGTTCATTGCAATTGCACATCTGAGCTCATGCTTTTCTTTTTAGCGCGAAGTTCATGCAACGGGATAATTTTTTTTTTTCAAAAACTACAAACATACCATATTTAATATTATTTGCACCTATCCGCTTTTATAAAATAAAAAAACAAAATGCAATAAAGAAAAGCATTACTATCAGCTGGTAATACAGTAAAGGCTCAGAAATCTAAAGATGATGATTTTATTTTTCACTATGGATTTTATTTTTGAAAGATTTTGATTACAATAATTGTTTCAGTGATTACTTTAGTCCATTATATTCACTAAATTTTATTCATTTACTTAATATCTGTATTATTTGGCATAAAAGTTATGAGTTACTAATATGTATTGCCGTAAAATTGCGATGCACCTCTGATCGACCGGAATACATCAAATATAGTATATCTGGAAAACTTCCGGCCATAATATTTGTAAAACTCCGGTCGATCATCTATGCAAATTATAAAAATTTAAAGCAGACAGTGCACCCTTAACAAAAGGTCATAAAACAATAAAAGCACACACGGCCAAGCGAAGTAAGGGAACATCGGACGAGACGACGGCAACGGTGCCACCGGTGTCGGTACCGACATCCGTGAAATGACTGCTGCGTTGTGCACAAATATGGTGCGACCCGAAACCAATCTGGTCACTTTAAGGTAGACCTTGTACAAGAGCAGTTGTTATCAACAGTTATCAACAGATGCATTAATGCAGTGAATACATTCATCATGTGGAGCGAGAATCACAATAATTTAACTAATAAATATATGATCAGGCATTGTAAAAACTTATCTTGCAAATGAACCGAAACAAACTGGGCTTACTAATTTTTTTCCTTAGTCAAATGATGCATGAATGTTACTTTAAAAGCGATAATATGAATGTACAAAGTTTACATATTATTTTTATATACTTTTAAAAAAATGTCCAGAAATCTAAAGAATTCACAAATCTAAAGTAGCTGGAATACAAACTACTTTATATTTCTGAGCGTCTGTTGTAATTCATTTCATTGCGATTTGTCGTCGACTGTATATATTTGTTATTTTCATGCTCATGCAAGAACACTCTCGTTTTCTTTAATGAGCAAATTAAGTCGACGTGTTTTGGCTTTTTGGACTACATCCACATCTTGGTACAGCTCATAGAGTTCGCGGTTGTATCTTCTCCTCCAGTCGCCCTCCTCGAACACAGAACCAAAAATCTGCCGAAGTATTTTTCTTTCGAAGGAACCCAGTATTAGCTCTCTCTTCTTGCTTATCATCCAGCACTCGGCGCCATAAAGCAGAACTAGCAGGATAAGGGTGTCGTAGAGCACACATTTTGTCCTTCAAGTTAGGAGTTTTGAACCCAATTGTTTGGCAAAGCCGAATCAGCAACGGTTTCCTAGGGTAACTCTTCGCCGGATCTCTACTAGGGTGTCATTCGTGGAGTTCATGTTTACTCCGGGGTAGGTGAACTCCCTAACTACCTTTTGCTATCAATAGTGACGTTTTGTCCTAGGCGGTGAACAGATGCTTGATTTTTTGTTGATAGGATGTACTTAGTCTTGTCCTCATTTACTTCGAGGCCAACGGATTTCGCCTGTTTTTCAATCGCCGTGATTGCTTCTATCACGGTACGTTGGGAGCGACCGATGATGTCAATATCGCCCGCATACTCCCGCAGCTGAACGGACCTGTTGAAGATAGCTTCTTCTCGTTAGTCGAGCTCCGAATTTAGGCGCGACAAGAAAATGGTCAGAGTCGACGTTTGCCCCTCGGAATGTGTGCACGTCGAGAATGTTGGATGCGTGCCTCGCATCGATTAGCACATGGTTGATTTGGTTGGCGGTTCGACCATGTGGAGAGCGCCAGTACAACTTTACATCGTACTCCGGACAGGCTCCGTCATAGGTCATAGAACTCCTCCTTGATGGGATCTTCAGCCTCGTCAGTAGGGGCGTGTGCGCATATTATGCGTATATTTTGGAAAGTAGATTTGATGCGGATCACAGAAATACGACTAATATAAATTAAATGGAACTATTTACTGTTTTCCAATTGAATGTTTTAAGAATTTGCCATTAATTGGTTTGCAACCGTTTTGACCATATGAAATTCCAGTAATTTATAATCAACGATGTTTTGCTGTTGCAGAGGTGACAGATTGCCTTTTGTAAGAACATAGTTATTATGTTTCTTTGTTCTTGACGAATTCGTAAGATCCTTTTTTTCAGGTTTGAACAAGTTTTTCAGCCTGCTTGTTGAACAACGGGTGTAGAATTTTTCAACTCTCACTCTTTCAAAAATAATTGTTTTTTTTTAGTAATAAAGGTTATTTTCCAGTAGGGTTTTCATGATAAATCACAGATATAGTATATCGTTTTACACTGATATAGTTTTTTTTTTATATAATAATAATAATAAACACCATATAATATTAAATAATAAAACGCGCCCAATTGACCACATCTAGAATATAGTGAATATCTGAAAATATAGCGGCAGTAGCGGAGAGAGTATGTGATGACTGTGATGGATCGGTTAGGCGCCGTTCTCAACAGCTTGACTTGTCGTATGCAACAACTTGATGTATTTTATGTATGGATCTTGGTTTAAAAGCACATACAATTCAATTCCAGAAAGAACCTTCCAAAATGTATCTTTAAGAAGATCCATTGTTTTTGACCCAAATTTTGTTTAGCTAAGGCCCATTTCCTGCTTAAGAATCAGAAATGTCAAAAAGGATAATTCGGGATGCAGAATAATCTGCATGAAGAAAATTATTGTTTTGGATGGTACGCCCATTATATAAAAAGTGTTTTATACATATTCATCATGTTCTTAATACTCGAAATATTAAAAAAACTAAGAAATTCACACTATACTTCATCCAATCAAACTTCTGAATTTTATGGAATCCGAAAAAGATAAGATTTAGGCTATTATAAATGTTTCCACAACATTTTGAAGGTAACTTAATACATTTTGCAAGAGTAATAAAACTTTGCCAAACAAATAAAATTTAAAAATTTAAATACAATTCACGAAATAAAAATTTAATGGTAACTTAACATAAAATCTAAAATTGTTTCCATTTGGATATTTAAATGCTTAAAGTTCAGATTCAAGACGCAAAAAAGTGCCTGTTAGAAAACTAAATTATGAGACGTTTTTTTAGAAAAAAAAAGTTGGGATTTATTGAATTTTTGCTGATTGCTTTTAAAAGCTTTTTGCTTCTTTATCTTGTTTATAATTATTTATCTTTTCCATAAGATTTTGTCCCCACGTTTGTCTAAGTATGTTGTTATGCAGTTACCCAGGCGCTACTTCAGCAAGCGAATTGTTTCAACAAACTCAAGTTGCAGAAAAAATTACAACAGAATACCAGATCCATAATCCCAGGAATCGGAAAAAATTAGTTGAGTTCAAGGCATACAATAAATTTTCGTGGCAGCGGTGGGATACAGCAGATAGACCATACATTGCTCATCGATGGATAAAGTGTTAACCCTTTGAGTCCGGGATATATAAATACAAATGAAAGTCAACTTTTATAAAATATTAATTAATTAGAATTTTTTTATTTCAAGAATATACATTTTTCTTTTATAAAGTGTCCTTGTTGTCCTGCAGGACATGGTTATCCCTGGAAACCACTAGGAAGTTATGCTACTTCCTATGGAAGGCCAAGAAACAATTCCGTTCTTTGGTTAAGCACAAGCCAACGTTGCAAGAGTTGCATTTCCAAGTGGATCTGTGAACATTAGCTGCAGTGTGCACATCAGATGTGCATTTTTGTCATATCGCAGCTCCAGTGGCACAAGTTTTTTAAACTTATTCGCATTTACATTCATTTTGCTACCTTGTTTTGTATTTGAACAGGGTGCACCAGTTAGCCCATTGGCTATAGTAAGGCGAATGTCTTTTAAAGTAACATTACATGGATATCTTTGCCTGTATAGTATGTCGGAGTTTACCACTGTGACGTCTAAGAACCACCCATATATGCGGTGCCACCATTTATGCGAATTTCGGTTAATTTCATATAATTTCCTTAGCATATCAAATTTTTCGACGTGCCCATATGTTTGTTGTATAACTTATGTTTTACGTTCTAAACTAGTCTGATTATAATAACATATAATCACTGATGAATTGAAGATAACGTACCTGCCATATTTTAGTTAATTTTATTGCAAAAAACTACAGAAACAATTTTTTTTAGTCGCACCTTCCCAAACACGTCTGGAGGACGAACTTCACCACCAATTTTTGCAAACATAACGGCGTATTACTGGAAATATTTTTTTAATAATAACTCTTACGTACTTTTAGGATGTAGATTGGAGAGGTGGTTTAAAAAAACAATCAGTAGGAAACTGTGCACCCGATTTTCAAAGTGTGGTTACGACTCGTAACCACTAGGGCTGAAAGGGTTAATAATAACCATGTGATTAAATTTTTTTGTTATTTCTTTGTAAGCAAAATCAAAAACATAGATTTAAATATTCATGTTCTCGGGATTTCGAATGACAAACACAATAGACAGTCTACTAGAAAGTTAAGTTAGTGAGGCTAGTGATAGGGAATCTTTTGATAACTGTATTAGTGATATAAGTTACAGAGTATCTGAATGCATACGGCAGAGATGCCGATAAGCGTGTTAATCTCCATCGTCCCCATTTAACGGCACGAGTGATGAAGTTTTTACTTTCATCGACTCTTACAGCGTAAACTTCAAATTTCAAAAGTGAATACAAAGAAAGGCAGTTAAAATACATACAAGATGAAACCTTAACAGTTTTCATAAATGGATTAAAAAAGGGATTGTCAACGTATGTGATCATGTAACATCCCAAAACACTAGCCGAGGCTAGTAAGTTTGCGTGTGAAGAGGAACAAAATATTAAACTCTTTAAAGCAAATACCCAAAAAGATTTCACCTCTAAAAATTTAGCTAAGAACAATTTGCAAGAAATAAAATGTTACAATTGAGACAACCGAGCAAGTACAATTTAGTGGAATAGGTGGCAAATCACGTGAAACAACAGATATTGAACTCATCCGTAATAGTAGTCCTCCTTGGAGTTCGCCCTTATGGATAGTCCCTTAAAAAGCTGATGCAAGTGGAAAAAAAGTGGCACATGGTAATTGATTACCGAAAGTTAAAGGATTTAACATTATCGGACAATTACCCTTTGCCCAATATAAATGTAATTTTGGATTAACTTGGAAAAGCAAAGTACATCTCTACCCTGTATCCATTTTTTTAACCTATCCGTGAACACATGAAACAACAAATTCCACCGTTCCTCGACTCTGGAAAAAATAGTGTTTCTGTAACTGAGGTCGAAAACTTCAATCGACAAAACCAGTGAATGCAGATTTCATTTGTTATTTGTATTAGTATTCGGTTTATTATATTGTATTATTGGAGCAAATTGTAAAAATTGATTTAAAATGTTTGTGTTGCACTAATCATCTCGCGCTGAATATGGTGAGAAGATCGTTAGCAGACTTGGGGTGCTTCAAGTATTTTTCACTTTAATCTGGTGTTAAATTACTTTTTCTGGATTATTCTGCATGCCAAACACTAAGCGAAAAATTTTGACAGCAAAAGGACGAAACAGAAACAGTTTTCTCACATCCATGCGATGTTTCATGCGAAAAGTTTTCGACATCGACAGTTACAGAAACTGATGAATGACAGAATGTGTATCTTTGTTCAATTCCCACCGTTCCGTCGAGAAATTTCTCGATGCGAGAGTTACAGAACATGGCTGCTGGAAATAACGTCCGGATTTCATCAAATTTTTATGGAAGAAGAAAACATGGAGAAAACGGCCTTCCGTATACCATGGTCACTTTGAATTTTCTCGAATGCGATTCTGTCTGAAGAACGCTCCAGCCTGCTTCCAATGGCTAATGAATGCTATTTTAACAGGACTTCATTGAATCAAGTGTTTCGTTTATTCAGTCGATATTGCAATATGTTATATGGAAAAAAATTAGTCGAGGATTTTCAGCAGATAAGAAAAACAAGTCTTAAGTGCGAGTCTTTAAGAAAAGAAGTCTTATATTTAGGCCATATTATAACAGATATGGGCAGAAACAATGAAAATGGATGTTGATTTTATCTGGGGACCAGATCAACAGCAGGCGTTCAATAAATTAAAGGGACTTATTACGAATTATCCGATATTTTGTTTGGCTATTGTATGGGCTACAAACAGACCATAGACCACAGACCGTAGACGCGTGAGATGACGGAAAGGAAAATGATCAGGTGAAAATATGGTGGGAATAGATAGAGAATTAAAGGAGAATGTAGACACGAATAAAAGAGAAGCTATAATAAAAGAATATCATAATGGTTTACTAGGCGGATACACGGGGCAAAAGGCAATATATATACACATCGAAAACTATGTGAAAAATGGTCCTTTGAGTCAAACCGAAGAAGCTAACCGATTAGCGACTAGAAATCTAATGAAAATAGTCAGCTCCGCTGACAAGGCTTCTGAAAAGATTATGCCAAACATTATAGGCCCTTTTGAAGTAACAGACGGATTCAAATTTGCACAAACATCTAAGAAAAACTTTCAAAATTTATCAAGTTTACACAAATCCAAAGATATGCAACAGTTGCAAAGGCTGTTATGGAGGAATGGATTATGAATTTCGATATGACAAAAATAATTTCATCAGACAATGGATCGAAATTCTGCAATAGTCTTTTTGAAGAATTTTGTCAAATTCTGGATATAAAACATATAACCACAAGTGTAGCTTATCTACAAGCTAATGGCAGTGTTTAAAGAGCTCATACTGCTTGAGTATTTTAAATCAACAGGAGATGCACTCAATCAACCTAAAGATTGGCACAAACATATGCCAAATGCTGGGTTTTGTTACCATAGCATAAGAAATAACACAACCGGTTATACTCCCTATGAGCTTATATTTGGTTTTGACGTTAACAGACCCATCAATATTTTCTTTGTAACAATGGACAACGAAGATGCTCAGTATTATTACAAGGCTATTCAAAATATTCCTAAGAACGAAATCGTTTAAAAAATGGTTTGAAAAAGAAAATGAAAGAGTCTTGAGTCAGTATTCGAAATAACAAAGTGACAGCTATTAAAAGCTATTAAGTCATAAATTAAATTAATAAAGTTAAGGATTTTGGTGGTTGGGTGCTATAGATATAGGGTAGCCACTGAAAGATGTCAACCTGGTGATTGCTGTGTTGCAACTATCTCCTATACATCAATTGTGCTTATAATACCTCCACGTAGTAAGCGCCGGGTACTGGTCAATGTCCATCCAGACTAGACCTGCTATACTTACAAGTGCGAGTGCTAACAAGCAGACAGAAATAGCAGCGCTATAAACGGAACGGCGGATGAATTCCCCAGATGGAATCAACGGTGGAAACAATCCCGAAACAAATGAGACCTTACCCGGGCTACTCCGACATATTTGGAGCTCAGGCCGGTAAGGATTTCCGAGACTAAGTTAAAGTCTTGGAAAAGAGATGGTGGCGGAAGAGCCTTTAATGGACCAACGGCAGCAATCACATCCCAAAACGGGTTACTTGCTTTCAGTCTAACCGACCTTCGTCCTAGGGGTACCAACAAATGGAACTGGCCCTCCAGGTTGGAGGTTGTGCCGCCGGGGTAACTGCTCGGCCATAGAAAAAATATAAAAGTTACGAAGCAACAACAAGCCTCGGATACAGACGGATCTACTGTTGACATGCAAATGATTTAAGGACAACGAACTTCGGTTATGCACGTGCAATGCTAAGTCCCTTAATAGGCCACAAGCAGCCGAACTACTAGCGGAGGCCCTAGACTAACCGCCATCTAACCGAAATGCGATAGAATAGGCCGGACAAAAAGAGTATGAATAACTGTGACATCTACTACGACGATTGTTATCGACGGCAAAACCAGCGCCTATTTGGATGCGAATTTGTTGTTGGAGGCAGACTTAGGCAAGAAGTCTTGAGTTTCCGGCATGTGAAGGAGCGCTTCGTAGCATCCGCATCAAGGCTAAATTTACCAACATTAGCACGCCGCCACAGAGGAGCTCTTTAACAAGACCTACGAGCAATGCCCTAGCTATGACATGAAAATTGTCCTTGGCGTTATCCACAAGAGGACTTTGCGAACTTCTGATCAATCAACCGTCAACCAGATTGACCACATTGCGATTGAGGAAATTGAGAGATGCTACTCCAGAAACGGGATTCGGAAGTTTTACCAAAAGGCGCAGTCGATGCTAAGAATCTGGAAAGATTATTTCTGTAGACTGTATAACGGCGACGATAAAACAAATACCGCTGTCAGGCAGAATGAACCTTTCAACTTGGACGATGTAGACCAACAATTCCGTTCACCCGACCTCGATGAAGTGAAAATAGCAATATCTAAACTGAATCCAGTCGGATTGAGAGTATGACCGATGAATGGAACCTCAGCATTATTTGTCCGATTCTCAAGAAAGGAGGCCTCTGCACTGCGACAACTATAAAGGCATCAATCTTCTTAACATCGCGTACAAGATCTTATCGGCTGTTTTGTGTGTACGCGTGTGGCTTCAGGTCAGGAAAGTCCACCATCGATCAAATATTCACACTACGGCAGATTTTGGAGAAAACTGATGAGCTTCAAATCGATACACACCATCTTTTCATCAATTTTAAGGCCACGTATGACAGCATCTACGAGGGCGGGTCAATAAGTCCGTGACTTTTGGATTAAAACACAGATTTTTTGATAAAAAAATAATTTTATTTTTCAACGTAGTCTCCCTTGAGCTCTGTACACTTTGTCCAACGCTTCTCCAATTTTTTTATCCCTTCCAAAAAAAATGATTTGTCGAGGTCCTCAAAATAGGCCTTTGTTTGCGAGATGAATTCATCATTGGAGTCAAATCTTTTTCCACCAAGCCATTTCTTCAGGTTTGGGAACAAGAAGTGGTCGCTCGGAGCCAAATCCGGAGAATAGGGTGGATGAGGGAGCAATTCATAGCCCAATTCATGGATTTTTGCCATAGCAACTGCACATGTGTTTGTGGTCGACTGTGAGCAAACGCGGCACCCATCTTGCGGAAAGATTTCTCATGCCAAAGTGATCATTCAAAATTGAAACCACTGAGCCATGCGAGATCCCTACGGCTTCCACAATCTCTCGCACTTTCAATCTTCGGTCGGCCAACACCATATCGTGAATTTTTTCGATTGTTTCGGGTGTAGAGACCTCAACTGGGCGTCCAGGACGTTCGGCATCTTCAGTGCTTGTACGGCCACAACGAAATTCAGTAAACCACTTTTTTACCATTGAAATCGATGGTGCAGAGTCCCCATAGTATTTATCAAGCTTAGCCTTGGTCTCGGTAATGGTTTTTTTTCGCAAGAAATAATGCTTAATAAGCACACGAAATTCACTTTTTTCCATTTTCTCCTCAAATTAGTGAGTAGTCTGATAAAAATAGCTGTCAAACACAAACTAACTGACGCAGCAAGTTTAAATTTTGACAGGAGTCAACTGACAGATGCCTGTTGACAGAAGCAGTGTTGCTGTTTCAGTAAAGAGGTCAGAAATTCAAAAAGTCACGGACTTATTGACCCGCCCTCGTATAGAGACGAGCTATACAGAATAATGTCTAGTTTCGTCATGCCTGCCAAACTCGTCCGCCTGGGTAGGATGGCGATTGAGAATGGGCGCTGCTCCATCAAGGTCGGTAAAAATCTCACGGAGACCTTTGACGTCAAAAAAGGATTACTTAACAGAATCCGAAAACTCAAGAATACTAATATAACTACAATATTAGAAAGAAGGAATAATTTTTTTTGATAATAAATAAAAAAAAAAAGAATAAGAATATTTGGTCATTAACATTCTTTTTCAACGTGACTTCGATAAAATTAAACAATATTGCTATGACTGGAAGTTGAAGATCAACTTTCACAGAAGTCGGGAACCAATCTTTTTAGGACACCTTTGTCTGGGGCCTCTGCGGATACCAGAAAGAATTGACGAAAGTTTTTGATCGTGGACAACACGGCAACCACTTGCTTGTCAAAATGTAGTCAGATACCTTGTGATCTGGCTAGATCAATATCTATGTATATTTTAACAAACAAACAAACATAGATTTTGCCCAAAGGTGATTTTGCCCTAACAAAGAGATTGTTTTATAAGAGGCACCTCGATGCGAGGGTAAAGGTGTTCTGCTACATGGCTCTTATCCGGTCTATGCTTGTATTTGTCCCGTGCAGTTTAATGTGACAGCAAGTCTTTCAGAAAAGATTTGGGTGTTTGAGAGGGCCTGTCTTCGCTTATACAGAACACCATAGTTTGAGTACATAAAATTGTATGCTAACGAAATTTTGTACAATAGAGCGAACCTAATAAGAGTGGACAATTTCGTTATTAAGTTGATTGGAAGGCACATTACAAGAGCAATGACCTCATCGAACAACTTGATCTCGGGGGCTTATTACCCAAATCACATATATCACGAGAGAGTTCACTCTAGCAGATTTATTCCTCCAGAAGCGTTCCTACACCTCGACAAGAAAGGTTTGATCCAGGACAAATTAGCGGGGCCGTGACAGGAGCCTCAATTATGACAGAGACGTCGTACAAGGCAGTGCGGAACGTTTTGGGTTCAGTAGGGCAGTAAGGAGTCACGACATGAGGGATGTTGCCGGCAACTCCAATAATTTTGATCGCTACGGAAGAGAAGAAAGCTCCATCGTCGAATTCTTTTAGCACAGGGTAACTTCATTAAGGAGCAGAGTTAGTCAGCCTAATTTTTCAACCGTGGCCGGCACACATAGGTTTAGGTAGAGTAAAGGTAGATTGTATGTATGTATGTATGTATTTTATTTATTTCTCTTAATTACATGTAACTTAAATATAATATAAAATTTTTTACAAATGTAACAAACAGATGCAGAACTTATTCAATCAAAATCTTAATCATAAATCATAATATCAAATCAAAATATTAGAATATTAAATCAAAATATTAGAAGTGAGAGATTCTAGTTTATTATAGTCATAGAGAAACAACAAATTTTTTTAACGCTTTATAAATATTTTAGACGTATGAACTTTTCTGATTAAATAAACGTTTACATATAATGGAATACAAATTACTATAAGCAGTGGTACGAAAACTAGGTATACCTAAACCTATAACAAATTTTTAGTGAGTTTATACGCAGGTTATAATTTGAAATGATTTGAAAGTTTTATTTCTTCAATGCACTAACGTAAGATGAGAATTTCGTATTTGAATCAAGTAAGAGTCCTAGGTACATAAATTCGTCCACATTTTCTATAACAAAACAATCATCACTACAACTTTCCCTAGTACAAAATAAATGACCAAGTACACTTGTTGCACAGTGTATAGTTTAATTTTTTGTTAAATTGGGGAGTGAAAATATACATTCGGTCTTGGGGTGATAAAAAAACAAAACACTGTGGCGCTGGAAGCCCGGTATGGCCCATGGGCAACACTCATTTGTGTTGCTCATGTTTTCATTTTTGTCACATCTGAGCGGGGCCTACGGTTTATCGCCGAGTCCGAACGGTACTCCTTAGAAGCTATTTCGTAGACAATTTTTTACTTTCGGGAGTTTGCCATTGCCCGCCGAAAGGGTGATGGCGATTTCAAAAATTGTTGGTGACCCAATCAGGAATCGAACCCAGACTTTCTGCGTGATAGTCCAATAAGCTAACTATCGCGCCATCGCCATCGCCGGTGTTGGGATAATAGAACAAGATAAATTAAAAAATATTAGTTAATCTTAGAACTTATTGCTTGTGTTCTGCGAACCATTGTCTTAGTGTGTGTACATAGCAATTTATGTCAGAAGTAAGATCTAAGAGATTATCTAGGCCATACTTTAACTCAACATCGTCAGCAAAACAGTAGGTAAGCCTTTACGATTAAGGTGAAAAAGTGAGTTGATGTAAACTAAAAAAAAGATCGGGATTCAAGACAGAACTTTGGGGTACCCCAAGCCTGATTAATTGCACATCACTTCTCGTCTCATTCAACTTTACTCTCTGTGATCTATTTTTTAAATATGACTCAAACCATTTAAGCATGAGACCACGTACACTTGCATTTTCCAGTTTTTTTCAACAAAATTCTATGATCAAAATGTCAAAGGCTTTGGTAATGTCAATAAATAACGCAGCTGTACATTTTCTTTTGTCAGAATGCACATTATCTGAGAGCAAAATTCTGAAAGTGTATCCTCGGTTGATTTGCCCTTTTGAAATCCAAATTACGTGGGATGAAAGAAGATTACCTTGTCTTAAAAATTCACTAACCCCGTTTTAATAAGTTTTTCAAAAACTTTACTTTTGCTAGGCAGAAAAGATATCGGCCTATAGTTTCCAATTTCAGTTGCAGAGCCTTTTTTAAAAATCTACACATTTTAACCCGCCTGGAAAGATTCCAGAAAAGACGCTACGATTAAATACTACAGCTAACACATCCACAATGAAACATGCAATATTTTTAAGGACAACATTCGAAATACCATCGACACCACATGAATTTGACTTATTTAAACTGCCAATCGATCTTAAACTCTCTAAAGGATTTATAAGGTCAAAAACAAAACTACTACTGTAGACAAAATTTACTTCACCACCAACAGATAAACATAAAGAACACAGATTTTGTTTTTTTTAATATTTAGATTATTTCCGATGGAGGAGAAATATCTCTTAAAAGCGTCAGCAATTTCAGGTTTATTTGTTGGTTCGTACGTACAACAATAATTTTTTGTTAACAATGGAATTTACAACTTTCAACTCCATCTTATTTTTTTTTTTTTTTTAGCATAAATTACATATTTCTTAAAAACTGCTATTGCACAATTAACAGAGATTTGATTATTGTAACCTTACTACTGACAATATAGACAGTATATATACTTCTTGAAAAATGTGTAACACATCTTTGATTGATATTCAGAGGAAAAGCTGATGAAAAACCTCTTCACAAATTGGACTTTACAGAGAAATAAGGGGGGGTGGTGGTGTTATGCTTGATTTCAAGTAACATTCAACATAAGGTTTAACAATTCAATATTCAAAAACGAGTTATTTATCAATTACAATTAAAACACTTCTAAGGATAAATATACAAAATATAAATAAATAAATAGATGAATAAATAAATAAATAAATAAATAAATAGATGAATAAATAAATAAATAAAAAAATAAATAGATGAATAAATAAATAAATTAATTAATTATAAACGAAATTAATAAATAAAAAATCAAATAATGAGAAGAATAAATAAATAAATAAATAAGTTAATAAATAAATATGTCTGTATAAATATATAAATAATAATAAATATAATAATAAATCAATAATAAATAGAACAAATATATACGCAAATCAATAATTGAAGAGATAAATAAATAATTGATTAAATATATGACAGGTATGATGAATATATTACGATTCGTTCAATAGACTTGAAATCAAGTGGTTGTCAACTGAGCTGCAAGACCGGTGATAGCGCTCGAATAATTTATTTAATCTAGTAGGAACTTTTCCGATTTTGGAAGTTAAATGGAGATCATCGGTCGAAAAATACCAAGGTAGTTTAAGAATCATTTTCAGTGATCTATTTTGGGCTATTTGCAATTTTCTGATGTGACTTTTTTTGAAATTTACCCCACACAGGTGAGCCATAAAACATAATCGGCTGGAAAATTTAACAAGTTTATTTTCAGTACTAATATTTGATTTTCGATTAATAAATAGGTATAACATTTTTATAGCCAGGTTAATCTTTTTAATGGTTTCTTGAACATAAGGACTAAAAGTAAGTGTTTTTTCAAGATACTTGGTATTTGATTTCCAATCTGTTTGAATGTTGTTTAATATAATTTTGTTGCTTAGTAAGAAACTGGTTTTTCTTTTTCGTGTAAAAAAGACAGCCCGGGTCTTTGAAACATTTAATGTAATCTTCCATTTACTGACATATGATTCAACTTCATTTGCTCCAGATTGCAATTTGGTTACTATGTTAAAACCTTATGAATCTGAAGCATAAATGCGAGTGTCGTCCGCAAAGATAGCAGCTTCACATGTGTTCAGTGATGGAAAGTCGTGTGTAAAAATGTTGCACAGTGCAAGTACTGAGCCTTGAGGTACCCTCGCATCAATTGAGAAACTTTCTGAATTGTAATTATTTACATAGACTATGTATTTCCTGCCAGACAAAAATGACTTTAATTTTTTATTAAGTACAACGGAAAATTAAGGTTGTGAAACTTGTAGAGCAAACCCCCATGCCAAACTGTATCGAACGCTTTTTCTACGTCCAGAAGAATCATACCTATACTTTTTCCTACAGCTAAATTATCTTTGATATATTTCGTGATGCGATAAATTTGGTGTAATGTAGAATGGTATGGCCTGAAGCCAAATTGTTGCAGAGGTAGTATATTGTACATACCTACATGTGTTGCTAATTTAATTTTGATAATTTTTTCGAAACATTTACTCACTGAGCTGAGTAAGCTTATAGGACGATAACTACTCGCCAGGCATGTGTTTTTTCCTCGCTTGTGAATGGGTAATATTTTAAACGTTTTCCATATTTTAGGATAGTAACCTTGCTTTATACAGCATTTAAAGAGGCATTGTAAGAATTGTATGCCGCGATTTGGGAGGATTTTGAGTTTTTTAAGTTCTTTATGACAGTTTCTATCTTCTGCTGATATGCATTCGCCTTCATCTATCGTTAATGATTGGGAGTTTATGAGCCCTATGGTCTGTTGCACTAAGTTTTTTTCGCTGCTGTTTATGTTTCTACCAAGTGAGTGGTTCGTATAGAACACTTTTGCTAGAGCGTTAGCATTTTCTTCATTCGAAAGTAGAGCTTAACTGACCTCTTTCAAAGCAGGGATAGTGTGATTTTTTTGTTTAATAACCTTCACGATGTTCCAGAAGGGTTTGCTCTGTTTTTCCAAGCCTTGGAGTTTAAAATTCCATTTTTGGTTTCTAAAATCCAAAATATTTTTTTTAATCCTTGCTGTTAAGGTTTTGACTAGTATCAAGAATATATTACCTCTAGTTCTTATCCATCTCGACCTTGCAAAATTCCTGATTTTAATAGTTTCTTCCACCGATTAACTTTTTTAGGTAAGACTTCTTGGCAGTTTGTTAATTTGAACCGCGTTTTGTTTTAAATAAGTTCCACTTATCTTTCTCGTAATTGAAAAATAAATTGTTTGTCTGAATTGGTGACAAAATAGTACTACCTACGTCAATGTTATGAGAACTTAAGAAAGCAAGAAATTCTAAAGCTTTGTTGCGAATGCTTCTAGCATTCCAACACATAATACTCACGCCATTATTCATATTTACTTACCTTGTTGGTACAAATATTTAATCGCTAATTGTGTGATGGTGATGAATTGGTCTGCTTTTGTGTTGCAATTCGCAAATTGAGTAATTGAGAAAAGCTCACTAGTTGGCGTTGATGCAGCGAAAGGTATATTGTTGTTGCTCCTATTGATCCACACATTAGGGCGAAGGTTGGTTGGAGTTGTTGTTTGAGCAACCGGTTTGGTGGCGCTTTTCCGAAGCGAAGTAAGAGCAGGAAACTCGTTTGTGTTTGAAACGAACCTTTGAAGCTGTTGGTGACTATTCTGGGTAATATTCCTAGCCATATGAGTTCTATTTCTGAGTGACAGTCGTTCTCATATATTATTGAACGTTATGCGGCTTTCATGCTGGATCGTTTGATTTGTGGGTTTTATTGCAGTTTGCACACTTAATAATTGTATGATTTTCAGCGCATATTCCGCAATGTGTCTTCATATGACAGTTTTTCTCGCCATGAGCAAACATTTGGCAATAGTAGCATTGCGTGATTTTGTTTCGTTACCTTCGAGCGAAGTCCCACTTGACTTGGGTTCTTAAAACTGATCAACATTTTTTTTAAGTTCATTTAATCTAATTGAACCACACTCCAAAAGTACTGTATAGAATACATCACTGTATCCACCATAGTTCTTTTTAATTGTTTTAATGTTATGCACTTTCAGGCCTAGATATGTTAGTTCCTGTTTTGATGTTTCGACGGGCATTTCATCTAGCCCATACAACACGACTTTGAGTGACCTTGCTGATGGAAGGTCGTGAGGAAAAAATTGCCAATTCTTTGTTTGAAACACTGAGCACACAGCATTGTGACTGTCGATAGTTTCACAAATGATTTTAATCCCTATTGATATTATTTTAATATAATAGTTCAAAATTTTTGCTTCGCGAAAGAGTGAATGGATTTCAGCACTAGTTTTTCGATCATTTCAACATCACTATCATTGTCTGAATCGTCTAAACATTGTAGAGGGCGATAGAAGTTTGTTCTGGAGTTATCTCCAAGAGAAATCAGTTATTGAATTTTATTGTGACCGACTCCTCTTAGGAATTTTGCCTTTATGTTTTATACACTGATTTTAATACCGCACAGATAGATGGAATGCCTTAACAGTTCAACGCGCCGATTAGTACTGATCAACTCCTTCCTATGATTACTTCTAGCTGAATAAAATTGAGCGCGATAATAAGAATCACGGAAAATTGGTATTTCCTTTTTTAACTCAGTACATGTCTTTTTGTATTTTACGTTAAGAAATACATTGCTAGTGCACTTAACTCTCAGTTTATTTTTGGTTGTTCCTTTATTAAAGAAATATTTTGATAACCAAGGTTTAAATTTTTTTTGGAAGTTTTCTTGTGGACAATGAACTGCAACTTGTAATATGGTATGGCTTTCAAGAGTGGTTATAAAATTAGCATAGGCATTTGATATGTCACTACAGTTATAAACACTGTTCCAGAACTTAAAACACAACTAATTTCGAGGCCTAAAAAAGTCTATTTTTGGCTTTCTTTGGATACAATTCTGAATTGGGCTGTTAATTTTTCTTTTTATATTAAATAAAACGCCTGTTATAGAATGGTCAGTAATCATAAAATCAAAAACACAATAATCGCATCTTTAAATACAAGATTATGAAAACGTCCATATACTCGTATATGGTCTAAGCAAGTACCTGATACAGACCTAGTAAGCACATTGAAGAAGTTTGTCAGACCATTTGAAGCTAACACAGAAAGATAATTTGATACCGTAGGACTAAGACCTAGACAATCAACATTAATATCACCTAAAACTATTAAGTTTTTGGATTTCTCCCTATCTAACACAACAGAAAAGTCGTTTATAAACATCGTCACATTAAACATTTGCAATCTATAGACACATAAAAAGACAAAAATTTCATTACTATGGACACCTTTAAAACGTCAACACTAAGACAATCTACTTGGAAAATATCAATGATCTAAAAAGCGTCCTTTATAAAGCAGCCGACGCCACCTGCTGCGTAATTTACGTTTGTTTTAGTATAGAAACTAAAACCAGGCAGGAAGTAATCGTTTTTTCAAACTTATACATAAATCCAGATCTCAGACACGAACACAATATCCTGGACACACGCAAAAGAGTCAATATGCGTGACGACCGCTGAAAAGTTTTCTCTCAGACTTCTAATATTTTGATGAACAATAAATAATTTTTCATTGCAATATGAACTATTTGTTAGAACAGTGTCACAGTGAGGACTGCATTGGATGAGGATAGAAGAGTTATCAATTAAATCATTTTTTGAATTCATAATATGAACCATAAAATAAAAATACACCTAAATGAGCGAGATATCATTAAATGATTTAATCGAGATAACTCTTCCACCCTCCTCTTCTCTTACTAAAATTTGATTTTTATTAAACCGTTCATATGGTATTCTGCTCCTTTTTCCTTTGCTATCTCTTTCGTTTTCATAAAAAGTGTTTGCATGTAACGAGTGAGAGAGTCATTTGGTAATATGTTGGTTCCTTTGCTGTTCCTGCTGTTGCTTCTATTTACATCATCGCTGGAGAGGGCAATCACATGTCTGTTGAGTTTGTTCTTGTCTGCCCTCTTTGCGCACATTATGCGTTACTTAGTTGTAAGGTAAGAAACCTTTACACAGATGATTGGCTCATTTTTTTAACCATTCAATTAGCAACATCTATAGATAGGGCATTATTGAAAATTTGTTTTGCCTTTTCAATTGCATTAGTGTCATTGACATTTGTGACACAAACAATGCATATAGAGTTGATCATTGATTCTTGTTGTTGCCAATTTAATTTAGACTCTAAATGTTGCACTTTTGCTCTAAGTTCTACATTCTCTTTTCTTAATTCGACTATTCTTGGAGAAAGCGGGAGTTATATTCGTCTAATTGACCCTCGCTATTGATGTCACTGTTAGATGACTCACAATTTTTAGGCTGAATATTGGATTCTCCAGTTGGATGAGTATTTGCGTCAAATGGTGTGTTGTTGTTGTTCTTCTTCTTGGATGTGGCTGGCGTTGGAACGAGCAGCGAACGTCGTCTTGAAACTGCGCACTTATTGCACCGAAAAACACTACCACTTGATTTATAAAATTCAGCCTCATCTTTAGTGATATTCACACGATTTAAATGAAAAAAAATACTTAGTCACTACAATTTATTTTTACAGAGCAATTGCAATCGATTTTTTTTGTAAACAGACTGAACAATTCATATTAATTACAGGAATTTATTTTTTGCGATGTGTACCCCAAGACAACACTACTCAATCTTTAAGAACAAAAATTATAAAAACTAAAAAAAAAAATAAAAACTAAGATATGGGTACTTTTCGCGTGATTTCTCTCAAAAACAAATATATACCTATACAATAAGACAGGTTAAGTACAGTCAAAATCGGTTATAACAACCTTCAAGGGACCGACTAATTTGGTCGTTATAAGCGAAAGGTCGCTGTAACCGATTTCAAGGTTTTTATATGTTCTCCAGCGTCCAATCTCTTCAACCGTAAATATTTTTCTTTTGTTCGAATGAAGTTGTGTTTGAAAATGAGTTCTACGACCACACAGAAAAAATTGCACTAAAGAATTATCCAAACTACTGTTGAACTCAAAACCAATAACAAACGCGAAAAAATAAAATCTCAACAAACGGTAAGCCTTAAGTTATCCGAAATTCTATGTACACAGATACATAGCATCTACAGATTAACAGTTTAACGTTTTAGAAAAAAATGCAGCCGCACCAACAGCTGCGTCGATTTTAGTCGTTTTAACCAATATTTTATTTCATAAAAGGGATAAATCGGTCGTTGTAAGCGATATATCGTTGTAAGCGATATGTCGTTGTAAGCGATGTCGTTATAAACGATTTGTTATTCAATGGGATTATAATGGAACTCAGCCGGGACCTAAGAATTTGGTCGTTATAACCGATACGTCGTTATAACCGATGTCGTTGTAAGCGATTTTGACTGTATATTAAGATTTATATATCTACGTATTTTATAAGGTTTGATAAGATTTTAAAAATTCATGTTCTTAGTTTTTGACTAAGAATTATGTTATTATGTTTAACAAATTTAATGAAGTAAAAATGCAAATAAATAAAGATGACGGAAATGAGTGCACTTACTTCCAAAACGCAAGGTTCGGTGTTCGAATCCCAGCCGTGCCCGAAAGACTTGCATTTTTTAAGTCAACAATAAATGTTCGATGTCCCCATGGAGCAAAATAATAACTGAGCCCAAACATCTTTCTTCCCTCTGTCCAATTTTCCAAAAAAAACATGCTGCGGCATTATAAAAAAGAAAGATAACTTAAATAATAGTTAGTTATGTTTACATTTGTAAGCCACGGTTTTTAAGAAGTACTTAAAATAATTTAAATTGTGAAATAAACATTTTTATGAAAAACGGGGTTGAAAATTATAAATACCCGAATTGAAATTTTACATTAAATTAAAGAAAATACATTTTTATTTATAGTATAGTACAAAAAAAAAAAAAAAACACTGTGGCGCTGACAGCCCGGTATGGGCCATGGCCTAGCGCTTCTTGACACTCATTTGTGTTGCTCATGTTGTCATTTTAGTCACATCTGAACCGGGGCCTACGGCTTATCGCCGACTCCGAACGGCACTCCTTAGAAGCTTTTTCGTAGGCAATTTTACTTTCGGGAGTTTGCCATTGCCCGCCGAAAGGGTGATGGTGATTTGAAAAACCCAGCCAGGAATCGAACCCAGACTGTCTGCGTGATAGTCAAATGAGCTAACTATCGCGCCATCGCCATAGTATACTATAGGAAGTTTATTTACCATAACGGAAGAGATAAATTATAAATTTAAATGTGGTAATAAAACGGAAAAATGAGAATTTTTTGGATGGGGTTTAGTTATTTTTAAAACAAGTTGTAAGTCAGAAACCTATGATGCAACTTTAAGAACAACTGTAATTGATGCCAATTAAAGACAATTATTCCTACGGAGACATGGAAAACCGCTGCATTACTACTTAGCTAAGAAATCTAAGAATACAAAAAATAACCAATAGCAAAAATATCTGCCAATTATATGCAGGACTTCAAAATCAAAGACTTTGGTCAAAAGCATTAGACAATACAACGCTCGCAGGGAATACTTATGTCATTAGCCTATTCTGTATCACATACTTTGTCTAGGAATTTAATTCTGGAAGAATTTTCGCAATCGTCAACAAATGGTTTAATGGAAAGCACCTAGTTAATTCGGAAATAACGTTAAGGATACCGGAACCCTTGGAATTAGATACATTACAATAAAAAAAAAAGTTCATTCTAATTTATTGATTCCCTTTAAAAATACAATAAAAAAAACTATAACTATTTTAAAGCAGAAGGGAATACCAGAGCCAAAATCCCAGGCAATTATCTGGCCTGACGCAAAATAAACTCCCAAATAATTCACATTAGCATGGATTTTGAATAATAAATGGAAACACTTTTGAAGAAGCATTTGCCTAAATATTAATTTGCATTCAAATAAAATAAATCTTTAATAAACTTTTAGAATTTTTTAGGAGAATAAATTTGTTTTTTCAAATAATTTGCATAGTTTGGAAAGCTCAATTTTAATGCTCTATTTTTTTAATGTGGGAAAACTACACAATTAAAAACGAGGTTCTCTACCTGAAATATGGAGGGAACAAAGTTGTGGATACATTCTTCCATGCTAAATTATACATATCAAACATTGTTATCCTCTTGCTAATTCATATATGAGGTACTAAAAGTTTTCCCAGAAGCAAGAGTAAGAAACGAGCAATTTATTTTCTCTCGTTTGTGGATTTTAGCGCAAGAAAAACCATCGACCAAATTTGTGAAAAATAAAGTAAAATGTTATCATTTATAATCGTTGTTTTCTTTTTTGAAAATTGGAAAGTTAAGACAAATTTTTGTTAACTTAAGAATAAATTGTAAATAACAAACTAAATAGCAAATCAAAAAAATTAAACCAAATCCACATAAGACGTTACACTTGTACTTGAGCTTTTACAATATCCAAGTGTCTAAAATCGTTCGACATTTTTTTTAAAAAAAATTATTCCCTCTACTCTGAATGAATTTTCATATTTTTTCTCAAAAAGGCAGCGAATAGATCTTATATGCTAACAATTTTGCTTCTTAAAATTGTTGGCACAACTATTTTACTTTTATTTTCTAAGTGTGTGTTAACTTACAGAAGCTTTTCCATACGGCACAAGAACAATTTCCAACAAGGAAGGACCTGCTCTATAAGCAGGTTGTAACTGCTTTGTTATAAAATGCTTTGAGTCTGGGCATAATGCTTCATAAAACACTGTTACTAATACTGGAGTTCCAGGTATTCGTGTAGAAGTTTCTATCTATAAAAGGTGGAAAGGAATTTAGTGATCCAATCTTGATAAGATAAAATTTTACTGATAGATTGAAGCTATTGCCAATTGTGTATCGAAAAAGAAGCCAAATCAGAATCAGAATGCAACACAAGCAAACAATACGTTTTTTTGTTGATGGCATCATCTAAATATAATTTTGTTTTAACATGTACATTAATTGAAATGGTTATTGACTTCAACTTACTTTAAAAAAAAAACAAAACAAAACAAAACAAATGTAAGTCACCTTTGTAAAAATCTGTGACGTTTACTACCATGAATGATCTAACTTATATTTCAAATTTTACTATTCCATTTGCAATCCACAGTGCTTTTTCCCAAATGCACTGTAAGCGAATGACCAACACATATGCAAGCCTGTTATGCTAGAACATAAATGAACTAATATAGATGGCAAACTCTACTACTACAGTTGCAATCCTGGACCATTTTCGCAAACCCACTGTAAGTGAATCACCAAACTAATCCAAGCCTCATACCTGTCAAAATAGCTAAAATGACAGCAAATTTCATGTAACGTCCACTAGGTATATAAAAAAAAAGCAAACATAAAAGAAAGAGTATCTTAAGTGGTCAATATTTATTTCAAGGTGGTGAAAAAGTAAATATAGTAGAACATATGAAAAAATACTTTTGTTTTGCTTTAAGTGTACCAAAAGATGATGGTTTCAGAACTAAATTAATAAGAGACCTTGAAATCATATTTTAAAAGTTTTATTTCAAGATATAAATGAATTGCAAATCAACTTATCAGAAAACATAAACTAATATAGTAAGTCAATTGTGTGAGCTTTGTGTATATTTAGGAGCTCTGGGCAATTTTTTGTTGTGGTTTGACACGTATTAAGTAAATATTGTAAGTTTATTAATTAATACTATCTAATAAATTATAAATTATTATTTTTATCATCTCTTAGTATTTCAAGAAAATATTTTTTGACTCGTTTAATTTAAAAATTTCGGGAATGTAATTTTTTTTATTTACTATATTTTGATGTTAGTTTTCATTTCCCGGAATAGCCAACGTGTACCAACATTGTTGAACTAATAAGATTTCTTGATCTTTTCGCCAACTTTTACCATTATAGGTCGTATTTGTGGAAAATACAGCGTTCTTTTTCTTTCTTACTGAAATGAATGCAAAAACTGAGCAGCGAATTGGGAATTCGGTAAAAAATAAATGGCACGAAATTGTTAAAAAAGTATTTACTAACGAGTCGCTAAACAAAAAAATACCAATCGGGTTTGAAAAGCATTGTTTTGCTTTTCTTTTTGTCCAATGGAAATGGATCGTGGAATATAAATTGCTGCTTGAAATCAAACACCGATTAATAGTTGTTTTTTTTTTTGTTTTTTCTTTGAAAATGATTAAATTTAAATATAATTTTGCGTGCACTTAAATGTTTGCTTAATCTTTTGAAGTAATTTCACCGCTCGAGTTCTGGCTCCACGATAAATTACTTAATAATTGCGCATTTTATTTTCGAATCAGAACATGAACAATGGTAGCTTTAAAATGTTTACTCTAAAATCGATCAAACGAGAATGTCAGGCAGTGATCAATTGGGAACTTTTTAGGTTAGGTATTATTTTAAAATTCAATTTATTGGAAGTAGATATTTTCTTTGAATATAGAAATTCATGTAATAAAACTATTTGCCATATTGCATTTTTATATCTCTATTTTGAGTTAAATGTGTCCACATACTTACAATATTTTTTAAGAACTAGTTCATTCTTTATAGTACTTAAAAATAACAATTTCTGTTAATTAACCAACATTTTAAAATCAATTTTGCAAATGATTTACGTTGAGTTATATTTACACAAATATGTATCCGCCAGAATTTTCGTACAATACCTTCAGCGCCGTTTGTGGCAAAATTGCATAACTAAAATGTTGATAGGTCCGCTAGTACACGAGAGATTTGTTACTTTGTCGAATTTGCCCCATTACCGCTTCGTCTGGCGTTGTGAGCGCAGTGTTTCAATATGGCAAACGAAATGAAATGGACGACAGAGCTCACCAGTGTGCTGATTTTAAAATACGAAATGCTTACGAAAGAAGAAATAAAATAAAGACGTCAAATAACATGCAACACTAAAGAAGGAGAAAATGGTTTCGTGTAATAAAGCACACGACGTATGGCCGTGGTGTAGTGGTACTAGCCATCGCTTCTCACTCGGAAGGAGTGAATCCTACTCATGACAAGTTTTTTATTTCTATAATTGAAACTCAGTCAGAAAAATCTGCGTGAGAAGGCATAACACTGGCATGTAGATTTGGCTGTTGTAGAGTTCCAAGCACAAAACAACCCTTAAAATTTATAACCTGAATCATTCCGCGTGAAGAAAAACTCCAACCCCTGGAGAGTCAATATCGAAACCAAATATACCTGAGTTTCAAACCACTACATCACAGCGATGCTTCCTTTCTCCTCCTTCTAACTTTCCGCCCGCGCCCTGGCAGTAAAAGGGTATCATAACCCCTTAGGCGCGCGTAAATTATAAAAAAAAAATCACCGAACGACAGTTCAAAAGAAAATAACGAAAAGATGTGTAATATCCGACTGAAGAATAGCAATAGAAAATTTGTTGAAGAGTAATGTTGTATTTTAAAACGATTTAAATTATGATATCGGAAAAATCCGTATATGAGTTTTTCGAAAAGTGCCTCAGATATGTTTAGGAACCTTAGTTCAAATAGAATAATAGTTTAAAATAAGGAGAAAAAAAGGGTTGTGTTGTTATTTTTCATTCAATTATGAAATAAGTATTCAATCATATAAAGTGTTTGTTTTAACATAACAGACAAAATTATTATAAATGTAAATAAAACACATTTATGATTTACCAACTAGCTGACCCGACAGACGTTTTCCTGTCATAGCCAAGAATATACAATTGGATGTGGAACAAGTAGGGCTGCCAACCCTACTCTAAAATAGAGTATTGTAGTCTTTTTCATGGAGATGTACATTATAATCTTTAGCTTTAATAGAGTACACAAAAATACTCCTCTTTTTACTTAAACTAACTTTTTTTTCCTTATCTTTTCTTCCTTTAAATATACGAGTACTTTCTATAATGAAAGTA
Organism: Volucella inflata; assembly: GCA_928272305.1. Taxonomy (NCBI): domain Eukaryota; kingdom Metazoa; phylum Arthropoda; class Insecta; order Diptera; family Syrphidae; genus Volucella; species Volucella inflata. Next base: position 37,107,619 of record OV743717.1, read on the forward strand.
TTTTCAACTCCACTTCATAAACAATATTTCCGCAACATTCATCTATCTACACTAATGTTAGAAACTTGTTTTGTTCCTTCTTGTATAATAAAGACCGGCTAATGTGAACCAAGCCTACAACTCAGATGTTTCTGTACACTCCCACAATTTTAAAAATATAATAAATGTCAATGTGACAAGTTTTTGAGTGTGCGAGAGCGGGTGGAGGGCGGGTGCGACGCGCCATTTTCATTGTCTAATTTGTAATCGCATAAAATCAATAATCAAAATTCATGCAAAGTATTTTCGTTTTAGCTTTAACTTTTTGTGAATGTTTTTTGTTTGGAAAACGAAAAACGTATGACGTAAATAATAACAATACCGACAGTGAATTCGGTGGTAGTGGTAATAATGCTAATAATAAAGTTGATTCGTTCCGGACCTAAATAATTCCTTAAACTATGTCCGTTGTCGGAACTAGTACCAATAGTTCCACATACTCCACCTAAACATGTTCGATAGTTCCTTCGTCTATTGCATTCGTTCATGTTCACATACGTATGTAGTTAGCGCTGACGTTGTGGTTTGCGTTGGTATTGGTTTTTGCGCAGTATTGGAACGGTCGTGAAACTGGAACTACCAATCTAACGAGTAGAATGATAATGGAACGTTTCGTGTCTGCCTCTGTAACCTCCATGATATTGCACCGCCTTGTGACAAAAATACATACCTGCTTATCGATTTTCTTTCATCTAAATCATTGGCATAGTCAGCATCGCAATACCCTATTATTTCACCATTTCCGTTTCGGCTACAACACAGTCTCATACTTGATGTGCCCTTCAAATATCTTAGCTTCTAACCAATGTTCCTTACCTAGGTTATGGTTAAATCTGCTTAAGAAGTTAACCGCGAAGCAAATATCTGTGCGATATTTGAGCTGCAAAAAGTAAGCTGCCAATTAACTCCTGATAAGGTATTTTAGCCATTTCCAATTTTTCGTTTTCTGTCTTTGGACCATTATCCTTGCTAAGTTTAACGTTAGTATCCATTGGTTTACTGGATTACAATTATTCATACCGAAACGATTTAACATCTTCAAAATATATTGTTCATGATTTATGTAGAGGTTTCCAGATACTCTATCGTGTTCTAAATTCATTCCCAAAAATGAATTTACTTCTGGAAGCTCCTTCACACTAAATTACGATTTCAAATAAGTTTTTAATTTTCCAGATGCATTAAGATCTTTTGAAAATATAAAAAATGGTCTTCATAGACAGCCAATATTAAAAACGAATTACTTTTCTCATTACTGTAATAAATGCGCGGATCATACCGTGGTCGCTTCAATTTAAATGCTTTAAGAGCCTTACTTAACTTGAGATTCCAAGTTCTTGAAGATTGCGCAATCCATAAATAGATTTCTTTAATCTAAGCACTTTAGTTCTAAGAATATATAAACCTTCAGGAGGGACAATATATACTTCCTGCGATAACTCATCCTGAAGGAACGCTGTTACTGCATCTGATTGCTCAATGTGAAGTTTCATTTTCGCCGCAAGTGATAGAAGGTAACGTAGTGAACTGTATCTTATGACCGGCGAATACACCTCATCAAAATCAATGCCCCCACGCTGAGCACAACCTTTCGCAACTAATCTTGCTTTATAACGAAGAACTTCATCATTAGCGCCTCTCTTTGTTTTAAAGACCCACTTAGATGGCAGCGCTTTTTTGCCAGCAGGAAGATCAACTACTTCCCAAAAGTCATTTCTTACCAACGAGTCGTACTCTTCAGCTATCGCCTTCTTCCAATTTGTTGCTTCGGATGTAGAAATTGCTTCATTGTATGTGTGATCATCAGCCTTGTCTGCCTGGTTAGCAAAAGTGACAAAATTTTCAAACTTTTTGGGCTTTGGTTTTCTATTTGAGCACCACACCGGTCCAACTATGGCATCCCCACTGTTCCCCTGTGCTCGATGGGATAAAATATGGACCTTTCTCTCCATAAGCTTCCTCAATATCATCATCAATTTCGAAGCCTTCAAGATTATCAGAGTCGTCGTTCTCAGGATCAGCAGCAGTCTTCTCTATAACATCATTAGCAAATGAGCTTTCTTCAGCAGACGCAGAACTCTTGGCAGCAGGTTCAGCACCATCGATAACTGGTTCAGAATTTCTTCTTAAATTCCCCACTAAATTCTGATCTGCAGTAAAATCAAAATAATTAATATTGCTTTTTGGAACAATTACCTCATAAAAGCGCCGATCCTCCAAAAATGTCACTTCTCTACTAATGTGCATTTTTTTGTCTAACGGGTTGTACATCCTGTAGCTTTTAGAGTTGTCAGCATAGCCGACCATGATGCATTTAATTGTCTTAGCATCAAACTTCGATCTCTTCTGCTTTGGAACCAACACCATTCCCAGCGCACCGAAGACTCGCAAGTGTGATAAAACGGGCTTTTCCCCATGACAACGTTTTCCCAAACTTTTTATTGGAGTTCTGTTTATTAAATAAGCCGCCGTGCCTCACTGCCCCACCCCAATAATGTTTATTCAAGCCAGCGTCAAACAGAAGACAACGCGCTTTTTCTAACAACGACCGATTCATCCTTTTGGACTTACCATTTTGCTCTGGACAATATGGAGTTGATGAATTATTCCTGATGTTTCAAAATGTTTTCGCATTTCGCTATTTAGGAACTCCGTACCATTATCGGAACGAAAGACTTTTATTTTTTTGTTTGTCTGATTTTCCACCATATTTTTGAAAACTAAAAAATGTTTTGCAACTTCATTTTTATTTTTTAGTGAATACACGAAAACATTTTTGGAGAAATCATCCAAAAATAAAACGTGGTACCTTGCTCCTCCAAGTGATGCTTTCTCCATAGGACCAGCAACATCCGAATGAATCAGCTGCAAACAATTTGTTGTGGTAGTTGTTGAAGGTTTAAAACTACGTCTACACTGCTTTCCTTTGCCACAAACTACGAGTACTATTAACTTCAGTTGCGATCCGAGCATTATTTGTTTTAGGAATGTTTAATTTGTACACATTATCGATTTAAGTAGCCGAAGCAAAATTTGTCTTCCATTTGTCGAACATTTTGCATCCCTTCGAATCGAACTGAATCGAGTTTCCATTTCTTTAAAATTTGGCTTATCGACATCAGGTTAATATTTATTCCTGGAACATAAAGGACTTATGCGAGAATGTATCTCATTAACAGCTCCTCCGCCATACATCAGCATTGTGATATTACCTTTTCCGAGAACATCCAACCTGGATTCGTCTGCCAAAGTAACAAACTCCTTTTTGGAACACTGAACGTAGTTGTCGAATATTTCTGAACTTCTTGACATGTGTGATGATGCGCCTGAGTCCACAAACCAAGATTGACTGCCTTCTTTTACAGAATACAACGCAAACAAAGAAAATTTGCGTTGATGCTCCGATTTCTTTTAATGTGCCCAACAGCACCACAACCAAAACATTTGATAACTTTGGATTTATTTCTAGGCTTACCTTTGAACGCAATCATGGCTTGACTGTCACTAGCACTCGCAGAGGGTTTATTATAACATTCGAAATCCTGCAAGAATTTGGATTTGATGGAATCAGTTGTTATTTTAATTCCGCTGCTTTCGATTGCCATAATCATGGGATGGAATTTATCTGGCAAGCCAGTCAGCAACAAACTCCCTATCCCTTCATCATCCACTTTCATATTAATGGAATTAAGTCTGTGAGCAGTTCCGATGATTTTGTTCACATATTCGGAAATAGAAGAACAGTCGTCCAACCGTGTGGGGGGCAGTTCTCGCAAAAGTCCAACCCTTCTGGTGAGCCCCGAGTCATCGAAGGCAGCCGCCAATTTATTCCAAACCTCCTGCACTGTAGTAGTTTCCTTTGTGTGTACGTACAGCGACGGGTTAATCAGCAACACCAGTTTTGCTTTCGCCATCGTAATCTTTTCGGGTTTTTATTCGCTCCCTTGGACCGACTTTCATAAATCATGCAAAATGAGATAATTCTCCACCGCAAATTTCCAGCTGTCGTAGTTTTCACGACCTTTGAGACTTAAGATTTATACAGAAAAAAACCAAAAAAAATTATAAATTCGTTCACTTCCTTTATTTAACTCTTGTATTTCTTTATTTCTGGGCCCATAACACGTTGGATGCCGTGGATTTAAAAGGATTGAAATCTAAGAGAAAATAAAAACACGCTTACTCAGTTTGACATACGAGTAATACAAAACAGGAAGTTTATTTTATCAAGGATCAATGATACCAAGTTTTCGTCGTCAATCTAAATGATGCTAAGTCAACAGAATATGATGTAGATCGGCATCTTTATTTTCGCACACATTTATTTGCCATTCAGTATTCAATCTGTTCAACTTCAACTACGTAATTCTGTGGACATGCATCATTCCATCTATTCGCACATATCGGGTGGGTTCGCAAAGTTGCGAACGTTTTTTTTAACTCGCATTTAGTTTATAGGCCTGTTCAAATAGAATTCGCTTCGTAAAAGCCATGCGCGAGTTTCTTTTTGTGCTGAAACTTAAGAATAAATCAACAAAAGCAAGAAATTTGTTTGAATTTCACAAAAAAGTTAAACTTAAACACGTACAAACTTAATGTGAAAAGTTTTTTTCTCTCTAGTATTTTTTAGTTCGTGTAAAAACAAACACATAATTAACGAACGCATCCTTCATAAAACAAAATCAAAATCATACATTGCGCCATCTGAATTTCAATTTTCAAAACTTTATCAGCAGCTTGTTGTTTGTAATGTTAAATTTTACTGTGCTGGTTACTGACCTGCCAATAAAATGCACCTACAGTATCTTATCTCATAAAAGATAATTGTCATGCACATATTGTGCATAATTGTGTAAAACATATAATGAATTTCCTTGCTTATAATGTTGAAAATGTTATATTGAAAATATAAAGCCATTTTTAAGTGTCAGCTTCGGCAGGGATGCCGAAACTAGACATTGCTTTGTATAGTTCATCTCTATAGATGCTGTCATACACGGCCTTAAAATCGATGAATAGGTGGTGTGTATCGATCTGAAGCTCATGGGTCTTCTCCAAGATCTGCCGTAGTGTGAATATTTGGTCGATGGTGGACTTTCCTGGCCTAAAGCCACACTGATATGGATCAATCAGGTTGTTAACGAACGGCTCCAACAGCTTTGTTGGACTTCTTACATTCATAATGCTGGACGGGTGTCTTGCATCAATCGCAAAGTGGGCAAACGGTTAACGGTATATTGATCGCTGTGACCGTGTGCTTGCTACGAGAACAGTTTTAAAGAAGACCTTTTTAAACATTACACATGTTTCAATTAGCAATTCATTGTTTTACTAATTCTATCTAATTTTTTTCTATTTTGTTTTTTTTTCTTTCTTTTCTTCTAATTTTGTTCTAGGTAATACTCGTATTCTTACATTTAGTTTAATAAAAGAATTTAACTGCGCAATGCTAAAAGTTGTTAAGATTTAAATACGAGTATGTTCAGATATGCTTTAAAATAATATAAATAAAATTAACACATAAACAATGTTTCGCCACGGTCTCGAGAGAGTCTCTCTTAATCTTTTGAGAGGTCCTTTGCCTCCAACATCAAACATCGAAGACCAATGGCAACATTGCCAAAAAGCCATCAGAGATGCCGCTACTGATTTGCTGGATTTCACTCGACCACCAAAACCATTTTTCTGATGACGGATACCGGCAAGCACATGCAGCTAAGCAAGATGCATACAAACTGGCGCTGCAAAGAAAGAATCGAATTGTTTATGACCTCTATGAGCAGATGAGGAGAGATGAACACCGACTTATCAGGAGAAAAAAAAGGTATGCCCGATGAATGAAACCTTAGTTATCTTAGCATCGCTTACAAGATCTTATCATTTCTGTAGACGGTATAACGGCGATGACGAAACAAATATCGCTGTCAGGCAGAGTGAACCTTTCAAATTGGACCATGTAGACCAACAACTCCGTCCACCCAATCTGGATAAAGTGAAAGTAGCAGTATCCAAGCCGAAGTCCAACAAATCTGCTGGAGTGGACGGACTGACTGCTGAGATCTTCAAAGCGATAGGATATGACTTGGAAAGGAGCAAGCGCCAACTCATCTCTAAAATATGGCCGGTCCATATCAGTGCAGTTTCAGGCCAGGAAAGTCCACCAGCGATCAATCATTTACACTACGACAGATCTTGCAGAAAATCTATCGATTTTAATGCCGCGTCTGACGAGCTATACAGAGCAATGTCTAGTTTAGGCATACCTGCCAAACACGTCCGTCTGTACAGGATGACGATGGACCATGCACGCTGCTCCATCAAGGTCGGTAAAGATCTCACCGAGACCTTTGATGTCCAGAAAGGATTTAGACAAGGCGATGCGCTGTCATCCGATTTTTTCAACATCGTACTTGAAAGAATAGTGCAAAACTCACGAGCAAACACAAGAGGCACTATCTTTCAAAAGTCCGTCCAACTACTCGCATACGCCGACGATATTGACATAATCGGAAGAAAGCAGCGTGATGTCAGTGGCGCTTTCGCGAGTATTGAAACGAAAGCGGCAAAAACGAGGTTTAGAGGTCTATGAGGGCAAGACCAAGTATATGCTTTCAAGCAAAGAGGATATAACTTTGAGGTAGTTAAGGACTTTGTCTACCAAGGCTCCGCTATAAATTCAGACAACGACACCAGCGTTGAGATCAAACAAAGAATAACTCTTGCCAATTTCTGCTTCTTTGGGTTAAGAAGGCAATTGAATAGCTAAATTACCCTGTATAAGAGGCATGGACATTACCAAAAATAGATGAGGGTGCTCTTGGCTGTTTGGAGAGGAAAATTATTCGACTGACTTTCAGTCCCGTCTGCAGTGACGGTGAGTGGAGGAGAAGATACAATGACAAACTGTATATAATGTACTGCGAAATCGACCAAGCCAGAGGAATAAAGATCCAACGACTACGATGACAGGGTCGTGCAGGTCTTTGAATACGCCCCGTAGTGACAGCGCAGTAGAGGAAAATCGAGTCCCAGTTGGCGCATGCAAGTGGAAGGGACCTCAGCCAACTTAGCGTGCGAAACTGGAGGCAGCTAGTTAAACGCTTGTTGATTGACGCTCGGGTCCACCCGGACTGTAGCGCCATTTAAAGTTAGTAAGTTTTTTATTCTCTCTTTTACCTATTAAGTGACCTAACATTTTACGTTTTTATCCGAATTTCGTTGTCCTTACTTCGTTTGCGGGAGTAATCAACGTCCGTATCCGAGCCTTGTTTTTGCTTCATAATTTTCATCTCTTTTCCATGGTCGGGCAGTTATTACTCGAACTCGTTTGTATACAAACTCGCAAGCATCCATATTTATTTGAGCTCGTTTGTTTAGTGCTTTGATTCACCAAACTCGCAAGCAGTATGTAATGGTGTGTGGACTCTGTTTGTACGATCAGCTCGACTCGTTTTAATCTTTGTTCTCCACATGAGACAATTTTGTTTGTTGACATATTAGGATGTAGATGAAAATCCATGTATAAAATATGCTATAATAATAAGAGAAGGCCAAATGATATGCTCATTCATTCAAATCGATAGCTTTGAATCTACTTCAACGCTTTCTCTATTGGTAGCCATATTTTCTGTCCAGCATGTTTTTCAATGATGGACACCTAAGCCATTTGCAATTTTTTTTACACCTTTTGCGGTACGCTGAGATGGACGATTACAACTGTGTATTTTCCACGCATGTTGGTGATTGTATCAAAAAGCCATCCAACCACCAAATAATAAAAATAACTTGGTATCACAGACATGTCTATGACGTTAACTGGAGGTTAATTTGTCGGTTGGTGAACAAACTTAAATTGTTTTTTTTTTTCGAACGTTTGAAAATTCAGAGAATTCATCGAAAATTCATCTGAAACGATGAAAATGGGATTTGGAAGTCACTCAAAAGACACGACTCTTTTTGACAGTTCTCCTTAAATTTGGGTCACTTTTGAGTGCACGACTTTTTTTTGACATCTCTTATTTGTTTTTTCTTTCACTTTAAACACAAATGAAGCGAACTCTTAACAAAAGTTTTGAATTTTTCCCTGATTTCTTTGACCAAAAAATTACTTCAGATTGTTTTGCGAACCACACTTCATGAAGAACGAATAGAAATAAAGAGATAGAGAAAAATAACGAACAAGGAGATAAGAAAAGTTAAAAAGAGTCATTGAAATTTTGCCCGACGACTCACAAGGTTGGTGATTTTTTATCTCATTTTCTTTCTTTTTTGCACTTGTGTGAGTCGTGACTCAAAAGTCACCGTGTAATACCGGACATAGCGAATATAAATTGACTCAGCGTTGATCGCTATATTAGTGTTGTAATAAACAACAAAAACACACGACTTATCTCAACCATAGTTCGGTCGTAATGTGCGAAACGTATTTACTACAGATCTTTCAGTAGTTGGGAGGAGCAACACTACTCTTGAGAGTTGCATCCGCGATTTCCTCAACACTCCCCTCCAGTGGTTACTCCCGTGGACTGGCATCATCTGGGTCCTTCACGTCGAGGACCGCCAACTTAACAGCAGGCCTTACGTAAACTCCGTTCTAAGTTTGTGTTTTTTTTGCTTGTATCGTCGATGATGTGTGATGTTATTGGATGCAACCTAGGAAGAAAAATTGGCCAACTTAAATGTTCGGCGGCGAAACGTATTCTTCCGTGGGATCGAATAATACCCCTTACGTCCAGAAATGGACACAAATTAAAAAGCGGACTGCTTTTTTCCACATGCTTGTTTGCTCTTAGGTCTGCGATCTCTTCAAAGTATATGCTGTTTTGTGGCTCTTTAACTAATGCGTTTTCGACACTTGAAGTTCCTTGCAGGACAATGGCCCACTCAGCTTTTGTGTCTTAGGCCTAAAGGTACTAACGTCATTCACAAATCCAAGGGCAAATGCCATGCTTCTAAGAAGCCTTGTCCAACTGGATACTTGATTAAACAGGAAAATATTCTCACGACCAGATGTGTAAATTCCAACGAAATGAGGTTTCAACTCTTCGATTGTGTTGCCCACAGCTTTCCCTTGTGACCAGTTGTCCGAACACAATTTTAAAAACGCGGATCCATTGAACCATCGGCTAGCAGATTTAAATTCTGGTGTTCTTTTCAAACCATTTTCAAATATGTGCAAGTCGACAGATATGTGCAAGTGTATCTCAGAGCCCCAGGTCAAAGTCACGTATCATCTTGGGATTCTCACTGTATTCGCTTTTGAAAGGTGGTGTACCCATTTAAGCCATTTCTCATATTCGTCATCTTTAATTTCTACATTTTACTTAACTCCGGAATGCCAAATCTCCTGAAGTAGAATCTTTATATATGTACATGAGAAAATAAGCTACAAGTCCCGACGGGCCGAAAATCGTCATAGGTATTTTCAAAACCTCGCGCCTAGTTGGGCGTCGTGAGCCAAAAATAAGTTCTGTCTGTTGTGGATTTCAAGTGCACCACCACATTCCTAATACCTTTTCTGTCACCAGTTCGATGTTGTCATTCATACTGTTCGATTGGCTCGGATTTAAGAACTCTCAGAACTGTAGGCGAAGTGGAAACTCAATTTCTGATATGAAAGCCTCCTTGTTCATGTATAGTATATATCGAATTACCTGAGCTAACTTAGTTGCTGCTTCGTCCATTGGCGCGCTGCCCATCAAATCATCCACATAGTGGTTCGCTTTAATTGAAAGAACAACTCGTGGAAAGTCAGCGGCAAAATGATGAGCGTTGGTATTTTTAATGAAATGCGCAGTACATGGGGAGCATGTGGTACATTTCCATGCTATCCCCGTAGTTTGCGACCCTGTATTGTCGAAACTTACAGATGACTGACGTTAGAGGGATAAGTTGGTCAAGCCCTTTTAGAAGCACCGAGTTAAGTGAAGTTCCGTGAACTGCTGCAGCGTCCCAAAAAATTCTGGTTTTACCCGGTTTGTTCGGCTTTTCAATGGGAAAGATTGGTAGATACCATGATCGGTTTTCAATAATTTCCTGCAGCGTGAACTTCCTAGCGTAACCTTTTACAACGTAATGGGTAATTTTCTTAGCGTTTCAGCTAGGCTCTAGGCTCTCTTTCCTTCCGTTTTTGAAGGCACATTGCTCATTTCCTTGCCATGGGATAGCTGTCTGGCAATTAGATTTTATCGAATCTTCAGAGGAGTGTCGTTTTGAATATTACATCTTTACGGTCTGTGGGTGTTGAGCAGATCTAAAGCTCGAACATCATCCTTAGCCTCTATTATCCTTCGTGAACCTGACGATCCGAAGTTGTCATCGCAAATAAAATCATTTAATAATTGTTGCAAATCTAAGCCGCTGCATTCACAATCGTGAAAGCTATAAGTTTTCTATCGCTTTTATTGTCGATCCCTCCTTCGTTGTAATTTCTATGAACAACCCAACCTCAGCGAGTTTTACTCGCGACGAGTTCTTGTCGACCTCCTTCAGTGGATTGAAATGAAAGCTCGAATTGAGCGTTGTTTACGCCTATAAGCAATCGGGGAATCGCTTTATTGTATGAATCGATGAAGACTCCTTTTAGATAATCAAACCTGGTTTTAAGCTGGTCTGCATTAAGTGTTTGAGCCGGTATGCAGAGGTCATCCATGGCGTAGACATCTGCTAGAGGGAACCTTTCTGCATTTGAATTGGTGCTGGAAATTTGTAAGTCGATTAATTCGGCATGACTCTCACACCGTGAGGTATTCCCCGTCCACTTTAGGCAAAATGGTCGCGGTACTCCTTTTACGTTCAACTGCTGGGCTACTTCTTTATCGATTGATGTCACCGATGATCCGTCATCTAGAAAAGCTTTGGATTTCATCTTAACACCTTTTCCATAGGTTTTTTTTCCCAACGTTCCCAAAGTTCGATTAAGATGGCCCGAATTCCTCTTCGTTGTGTAGAAGTCGGTGATGTTTAAGAACGCTGTTATTTTTCCCACAAACCGAGTCCGACTTGCAACTAGAGCTTTGATGCTTTTCGAGACACTTACGACATAGTTGATGCTTCCTTATATTTTCCCATTTGGCTGTACGGCTTGATTGTTGAACTTGCTTACAAACAAATACCGAAACACAGCTCTTAGCAAAAATACTATACAACACTTGTTCACCAGTTTGGCGGAAAAAAGTTCACCTTCTTTATGATGAGCATTTACAATATCTCTATCTCTCCAGCTTTTGTGTCGGAGTTTTTTTATCCACAGTATGTGTCAGGAGACTCGAAATGAGAACCCCATTGGCAGCTTCAGTTATTTTACACATCCATATACTAAAATGTGTGAGAGTACATAATTGTAAAGTCTTCTTATGGATTGCCCAGTTAAAACTCAATGCGGAAAGCCTTTCCACGAGTTCTTGCATCAGCATTGGGTTGTTAACATGGTCTACAAGTCCAGATGCCTCGGCTGTAGCACAAAGGTTTTGCACTGCAATTGCAATGGTTTTTAATTTTCCTAAGCAACGTGTTTATTATAAGCTCTGGTCTTCGTACAACATGCTCGTATTTAAGGTTTCAATCACCCGTCGAACACAGTTGGGTTGTATTATGAGACTTCTAACTGCCTCAGGCGCATTATCTTTCAGAGCTTTATATATAACCGTACAAGGTTTTCCTCATCAATAAATCCCCCTAGTTCTATTCTTCTAATGAAGCTGGCAATGATGAGTGGCCACTGCGCAGGATTTCCATGGGAGGTCGGCAGATCTCCTGACAATAATTGGTTATTTGAAAACATATGTTGGTATAGAGGAAAGGAACAGGTTGTGAAGTCTGTGTAATGAAAAGTACGAAATATTCGTCGTGGAATGCAGGCAGTTCCACTCCGGAAGTCCAGCAATCCATTAACCTACGTTGGCTTTGGAAGCTATTGCGTTGTCTATCTCTTTATCGTCTTCATCATCGTCTTCTGAAGAATCCAAAACTTACTTAAAATCTGGTACTTTTTGTTTAAGTATTCGACATCCCCTTCTTACCTCAGTTTAAGTTGCTCCTTCTCTCTTATTTCCCTTAGCTTCCTGTTCTCCAGAACGGAGTTATCATTTGATGTTATAGCAGAAACAGCATTTTTGCCCGTATTTTGCGGGGAAGCAGTTACGGGGTCTTGAGTGGACATGATAGTGAGTGAAGAAGATAGTGGTTGCAAACTAGCAAAATTAGCCGAAGCAGTGGCGGCAATTAGGTTTCTACACGAAGCAGAAACTTCGGCCGCATTTCGCGAAGTCAGCAGTATTTGTTGCTCAGGCTGTTTCGATGATTGGCTATTCGTATTGGATTTCGTATTTCACAGCAGATGCGATATCCGCTCCTGAAAAACTAAATAGTTACTCTTACCTGTGTACGTCTTGTATAAAAATTGTTCATGCTGGACCCCAGCACATACGAAGTGGTTCTATGTATTACATTGGTCACACTTGACCATTTTTTCTCTTCGGATAGTGCTCCGGTTATTCAGAATTAGATTTGTAAGATGTTGAAGCAAATTTGGATGCAACTTAGACTTCTGTTAAAGACGTTGTATTGCTGCATTTTGCCGTGATTTTTAACCCTCGGATCTTTACTGGCGGCGCAGGTGACACACTTTCTGCACCAATTTTCGACATCGTCCTTGGCGTGCACCCAATAAAAACGTTCTCGCACCTTTTCTAACGTCTTATTTACTCCCAAGGGGCCTCCGGATACTCCATCGTGCAGTTCCCTTAGCACGTCACTGACTCTCGACCTTGGCACATCGAGCTGCATCACAAACGTCTTTCCATCCGAGCTTTCCCACCTTCGCCTCAAAACACCATCTTGAACATGAAGCGAGTCCCACTGTGCCCAGTATGCCTTTAGTTCGGGACTTTTATTGGATATTTCCTGCCAATCTGGTTTTTCTTCGTGTTCTTTCCAGGCGAGTATTGGCTCGATATCCGGATCCTCTTTTTGGGCGTTTCGCATTTCACTTTCATTCCAACCGTCAGTGGGCTCAGCTCTTAGTCGTTGAGTGGATACCGCATCTTTTTCTTCTTGTCGTGCGCAATGTTTGCAATCAGATTTGCAAGGTCGCCGGGATAGAGCATCCGCATTCGACTGAAGGCTTCCCTTTCGATGCTGTATCTCGTAGTCGTACATCTGGAGTCGTTCAATCCACCTTGCGACTTGTCCTTCAGGATTTTTAAATTGCAGCAACCACTTCAGAGATGCATGGTCTGTGCGAAGAATGAATTTCCGTCCGTACAGGTACTTATGGAAATGCTTTGTTGCCAAGACCAAAGCAAGAAGCTCCCGCCTGGTAACACAGTAGTTCCTTTCCGGCTTAGAGAGCACCTTCCTAAAGTAGGAAACTACTTTTTCTTGCCCGTCATGCATCTGCGAAAGGACAGCTCCAATTCCGACGTTACTGGCATCTGCATCCACAATAAATGTTTTTCCTGGAGTAGGGTACGCTAGTACAGGGGCCTCACATAGTTGTTGTTTGAGAGTTTTGAAGCTTCTTTCGCATTCACTGGACCATTTGAATTGTTTTCCCTTTTCTGTTAGTTGATGCAAACTCTTTGCTATCCCAGCAAAATCCTTCACAAACCGCCTGTAGTAGGTAGCGAGTCCAAGAGAGCTTCTCAGTTGGTGTTTGTCTCTTGGGACTGGCCAATTTTTCACCGCTTCGATCTTTTCTGGGTCTGTCCTTACCCCTTCGGATGAGATGATGTGTCCCAAGTATTTGACATCTGGCCTAAAGAGATGACACATCTTCGGGTTCAGCTTTAGCTGTGCACTTCGAAGTCTTTGGAACACCTCCTTTAAGTTATCTCGATGTTCTTGAAAAGTTTTGCCGACCACGATGACATCGTCCAGGTAGACCAAACAGGTTTCCATGTTAGACCCAGCAAAACGCGTTCTATTAGACGCTCAAAGGTTGCCGGAGCATTGCACAATCCAAATGGCATTAATGTGAATTGCCAAAGCCCGTTTCCTGCGGTGAAGGCTGTCTTCTCACGGTCCTCCGGATGGATCTGTGCTTGCCAGTAGCCACTCTTCAGATCAAGTGTGGAGAACCATTGCGCTCCTTACAGTGTGTCCAGTGTGTCGTCAATCCTTGGCAAGGGGTAGCTATCCTTCTTGGTGACATTATTTAGCTGGCGATAATCCATGCAGAATCTATTGGTGCCGTCTTTCTTCTTGACCAGTACAACGGGTGATGCCCACGGACTCTTAGAGCCTTCAATCAGCCCTTGATTTTCCATAGTCGAAACCATTTCTGCAACCTCCGTCTGCTTAGCTAATGGTAAACGCCTAGGAGGTTGACGTATGGGTCTTGCATCTCCTGTGTCTATTCGGTGTTGTACCAAATGTGTGCTGCCATATTCGCCATCCTGCGAGGCAAATACGTCTGCAAATTCGTTGACTAGTTCCTCTGCCATCGCTCGTTGCTCCTGGTTCAGCTCGGTTTGCCTGAGTATAGTTCTTTTCAACTCGCCTGTGCTTCTTGATGGCAAAGATATAGCAGCATTTTCCTTAGACAACTTGGTGACAGCAGTTATCGGTACGCACACTCCGATCGATTGTCCTTGCTTTAGTTTGATGCTCTTATTTCCCACATTCAATATTCTTACTGGAACCATTTTGCCTTTCGGCTCAACGAGCATCTTTCATACGACGTAATTCTGATAATGATTTTTAGAGTCCGGCTCAATCAAATAGAATCGATGGCTCCCAAGATCACCTTCCAGCTTCGCCCAAATAAGTTTCTCTGCGGAAGGTGGTAAGATCTCGTCCTTGCTGACTACTGTCCTAAGGCATGCGACATTCTCATTCCCCTACACCATCGGAATCTCAACGTTCCTGTACTTAAGTACTTGAGTTCCGATGTCGAGCACTACATTATGCGCCTTCATAAAGTCAACTCCAATGATGCACTCGTAGCATATATCGGCCACTAGGAATACGTTGGTGAATGTTAGTCCTACCAGATTGATCGTAAGAAGAACCTCTCCATATACCTTCGCTGTCGCTCCTGTTGCTGTTTTCAGACAGTAGCTACTGGTATTGTGCAGCCATGAATCAGTAGCGACGTCCCTTCTTATAATGGAAGCGGTGGCACCGGTGTCAATGGTGGTCACGCATTTATTCTGGCCAATATGGGCTTCCACTGTAAGACTCTTGTTACTTCGTTTTGTTTGGGAGACTTGGATTTTGATCCTGGGGGCGTCAATTCCAAAAACCAACTTCTGCCCCTCGAAGTTGGTTCTTATACGTTTCCCGAATGTTGACTTGATGTTGCGCTGCTTGCAGGATATATGTTATTCCTGCCAGATGCCTCTTCGTTACCCCTCCTAGCAGCGCATTGTGGACAACTGCGTTGTTTAAGTGGAGCTCTGCACTCACGCTGCAGATGTCCTATTTTGTTGCTGTTCCAACAACGGACTTGTCCTCCACGCACACTATTCCGCTCCACGACATCTGTTAGTTGGAATGAGCATTCCACGGCTGTCATTTCTCTCACGTGGTGGATTCCTTGAGATGCTTGGTCGGCAGCTTTCATCGTCAGGGCAAATGCTAGGGCCTCAGGAAGGTTTCGTTTTCCAGCCATTCTTACAGCCATTTGCAACTGCCTATCTTCAATCGCTTGGGTAAACGCCTCTACAGCCATTTCGTTGATAATGTCCTCTCCGGCATTAGGATAAGATAGGTGCGCCAACCGTTCGATATCGGCCTGCAACTGCTGAAGTGTTTCGCCCCTCTTCTGGACTCTGCTGCGCAGTTGGACTCTGTATACTTGCTGCATATGGTCATCTCCGAAGCGCATTTCTATGGCTTTAACCAAAGCGTCGTAGTTGAGTTGTTTATCTTCTGAGATGGTTTGCAGCAATTCCGCAGCTGTACCTCTCAGTGCCAGCGTGAGCGCAATCGACTTTTCTCCGTCGTCAAAATTGTTGGTCATGGCAGCTGCTTCAAATTGTCTTCTATATATTGGCCACGATGTTTGGCCATCAAAAACAGGCGGTTGCAACTCTTTCCTTCTAGGGCTGTCTGTAGAAATTTCTCGGACCTTCTGTTTCTTCACTCTCTCTAGTTTTTTAGCAAGATTCTCAATATTGTTTTCAACCTTCCCGAACTGTTCCTCAACTTTCACGAGCTGTTCCTGGAACTCGGTTCCAACCTTTGCGAGTTTTGCCTCATGCATATTTAATTTTTGATCGATTATTTCGAATTTCGCTTCTAGAGAATTCTTGAACTCTTCAACAGTGTCTTTCTGCGCGGCAACAATCGAGGGATTCCGCTTCTCTAGCTCAATTTTCAGCTGGGGTATACTTAGCTCCAGCAATGTACGTGCCATTTGTTTTTTTTTTTTTTATTTCACAGCACTCAGAATAAGTTTTATCCCACTTCTGACACCAATGTAATATTTCGGCTAGGGTTCGAAATGATAAAACGTTATTCTGTTTCTAAAAACACTCTATTTATTATTATTTAAATACAATTTTCAATTAATTCACAAACAATTTCACTTCTATTTCACAATTCAAATCTCTTATCTTTCACTTAGGTCCTTTTCCATCGCTTTCCAAAAATCAACTTATCGTCAGCAGTTTCTCATCCTGTATTTATACCACATTTGTCGGGTTCTAGTTCTTTCTCGTAACTTCTGGTTTGAAACTGGGGAAATAACTGAACTCTCCAACGTGGAGAATTTGTATGATCCTAAAACTATGCAACACTGGATCCTTGATTTAATCACATATATACCACAATATCCCTTTCTTAAACTTGTTCGTCCCGAACAAACTCTTCGACATTCTGCCCAATATAGCGATGTATTCGATCCACATGAACCACTTTCATCTTGCCTCTTCCTCGTTGAATGCGATAGACAACATCGTTGATGCGTTTTAAGATTTTATATGGTCCTTCCCAGTCTTGCTGTAATTTGGGTGATACGCCTTTCCGTCTATGAGGGTTATATAGCCACAATAGATCTCCTTCCTGGAATCCCGTTATGGTCGCCTTGACATCATACCTCGTCTTCTTGCGGTCACTGGCTATCTTGATCTTATCCCTGGTTCTTTGGTGCACGTCCCTAATAATCCGTCTGAGGTCTGCGACATAGTCGTCTTCATTTCTGCTCTCTTCAGACGGCGGTGATCCAAACATTAATTCACTAGGTAACCGGACTGTTCGACCGAAGAGGATTTCCGATGGAGTGTGACCTGTGGTGTTGTGTACTGCACTCCGATAGGCTAATAGAAACATTGGAATTTGCCTATCCCAATCGCATTGCGTGTCGCCAACGACCTTTGATAGGTGTTTATTCAAGGTTCTGTTGAAGCGTTCTACCATCCCGTCCGATTGTGGGTGGAGCGGTTTTGTTCTCGTCTTTTTAATCCCCAGTAGCTCGCACACCCCTTGGAAAATCTTAGACTCGAAGTTACGCCCTTGATCCGAGTGCAATTCCATCGGTACGCCGAATCTGCTCACCCAGTTGTAAACGATCTGCTCAATCACGGTTTTGGCTTCTTGGTTAGGGATAGCAAAAGCCTCAGGCCACTTGCTGAAGTAATCCATAACAACAAGAATGTAGCGATTTCCATTTTCGGTTTCAGGAAACGGTCCTGCAATGTCAACTGCGATTCTCTCGAATGGCGCTCCAACGTTGTATTGCTGCATTTTGCCATGATTTTTAACCCTCGGGCCTTTACTGGCGGCGCAGGTGACACACTTTCTGAACCAATTTTCGACATCGTCCTTGGCGTGCACCCAATAAAAACGTTCTCCCACCTTTTCTAACGTCTTATTTACTCCCAAGTGGCCTCCGGATACTCCATCGTGCAGTTCCCTTAGCACGTCACTGACTCTCGACCTTGGCACATCGAGCTGCATCACAAACGTCTTTCCATCCGAGCTTTCCCACCTTCGCCTCAAAACACCATCTTGAACATGAAGCGAGTCCCACTGTGCCCAGTATGCCTTTAGTTCGGGACTTTTATTGGATATTTCCTGCCAATCTGGTTTTTCTTCGTGTTCTTTCCAGGCGAGTATTGGCTCGATATCCGGATCCTCTTTTTGGGCGTTTCGCATTTCACTTTCATTCCAACCGTCAGTGGGCTCAGCTCTTAGTCGTTCGTTATTCGATACACCTGATCGATTCTGGAATGTTCGATCCGATAGCCGAATTGATGATCCGCGATCAAGTGTCTTTCTTCAATTACTGGTTGCAATCGTTTCAGCAGAAGTTTCTCGAAGGACTTAGATATATGATTTCTTGTCATTTGCACATATCACCGGTTTCGGAACCATAATAATTTCGGCGACTTTTCATTGCCGTGGAACATAGGTATAATAGTCTTAAAGAAGCATTTGTAATGTAGAGCAGCTTAATCAGCACTTTTTTTGGTAGCTCTTTCAAAATTTCGCCAGTGATTAAATTATATTCCGGAGCCTTGCTATTTTCCAATATGTTGGGTGCCATATTATCATTTGGATCTTCGATCAACGGTTGTCCATCGAACGGTTTGAACGTTTCCTGTAAGTGATCGCAAATAATTCTGCTTTCTCTTTGTCTTCTTTTGCTGATTCCCCGTTAGTTTGCCTTGCAAAGAAACCAGGGAGAATAACATTGAAAAACGGCATCGGGCGAAAAAATAACATGGGGATACGGTCCAAAAAGCAAGCCTTTGATATATGAAGTTTTGAAAACAATAAATAGCCGCAAAAGGCGGTTGCAAGGAAGGTGTTATAGCAGAGTAAGGAGTGCCAGCGAAGAAAGAAACTTACCCCCCGAAAATTCCCTTCAGATCAAGTGTGGAGAACCATTGCGCTCCTGACAGTGTGTCCAGTGTGTCGTCAATCCTTGGCAAGGGGTAGCTATCCTTCTTGGTGATATTATTTAGCTGGCGATAATCCATGCAGAATCTATTGGTGCCGTCTTTCTTCTTGACCAGTACAACGAGTGATACCCACGGACTCTTAGAGCCTTCAATCAACCCTTGATTTTCCATAGTCGAAACCATTTCTGCAACCTCCGTCTGCTTAGCTAATGGTAAACGCCTAGGAGGTTGACGTATGGGTCTTGCATCTCCTGTGTCTATTCGGTGTTGTACGAAATGTGTGCTGCCATATTCGCCATCCTGCGAGGCAAATACGTCTGCAAATTCGTTGACTAGTTCCTCTGCCATCGCTCGTTGCTCCTGGTTCAGCTCGGTTTGCCTGAGTATATTTCTTTTCAACTCGGCTGTGCTTCTTGATGGCCAAGATATAGCAGCATTTTCCTTAGACAACTTGGTGACAGCAGTTATCGGTACGCACACTCCGATCGATTGTCCTTGCTTTAGTTTGATGCTCTTATTTCCCACATTCAATATTCTTACTGGAACCATTTTGCCTTTCGGCTCAACGAGCATCTTTCCTACGACGTAATTCTGATAATGATTTTTAGAGTCCGGCTCAATCAAATAGAATCGATGGCTCCCAAGATCACCTTCCAGCTTCGCCCAAATAAGTGTCTCTGCGGAAGGTGGTAAGATCTCGTCCTTGCTGACTACTGTCCTAAGGCATGCGACATTCTCATTCCCCTACACCATCGGAATCTCAACGTTCCTGTACTTAAGTACTTGAGTTCCGATGTCGAGCACTACATTATGCGCCTTCATAAAGTCAACTCCAATGATGCACTCGTAGCATATATCGGTCACTAGGAATACGTTGGTGAATGTTAGTCCTACCAGATTGATCGTAAGAAGAACCTCTCCATATACCTTCGCTGTCGCTCCTGTTGCTGTTTTCAGACAGTAGCTACTGGTATTGTGCAGCCATGAATCAGTAGCGACGTCCCTTCTTATAATGGAAGCGATGGCACCGGTGTCAATGGTGGCCACGCATTTATTCTGGCCAATATGGGCTTCCACTGTAAGACTCTTGTTACTTCGTTTTGTTTGGGAGACTTGGATTTTGATCCTGGGGGCGTCAATTCCAGAAACCAACTTCTGCCCCTCAAAGTTGGTTCTTATACGTTTCCCGAATGTTGACTTGATGTTGCGCTGCTTGCAGTATATATGTTATTCCTGCCAGATGCCTCTTCGTTACGCCTCCTAGCAGCGCATTGTGGACAACTGCGTTGTTTAAGTGGAGCTCTGCACTCACGCTGCAGATGTCCTATTTTGTTGCTGTTCCAACAACGGACTTGTCCCCCACGCACACTATTCCGCTCCACGACATCTGTTCGTTGGCATGAGCATTCCACGGCTGTCATTTCTCTCACGCGGTGGATTCCTTGAGATGCTTGGTCGGCAGCTTTCATCGTCAGGGCAAATGCTAGGGCCTCAGGAAGGGTTCTTTTTCCAGCCATTCTTACGGCCATTTGCAACTGCCTATCTTCAATCGCTTGGGTAAACGCCTCTACAGCCATTTCGTTGATAATGTCCTCTCCGGCATTAGGATAAGATAGGTGCGCCAACCGTTCGATATCGGCCTGCAACTGCTGAAGTGTTTCGCCCCCCTTCTGGACTCTGCTGCGCAGTTGGACTCTGTATACTTGCTGCATATGGTCATCTCCGAAGCGCATTTCTATGGTTTAACCAAAGCGTCGTAGTTGAGTTGTTTATCTTCTGAGATGGTTTGCAGCAATTCCGCAGCTGTACCTCTCAGTGCCAGCGTGAGCGCAATCGACTTTTCTCCGTCGTCCCAATTGTTGGTCATGGCAGCTGCTTCAAATTGTCTTCTATATATTGGCCACGATGTTTGGCCATCAAAAACAGGCGGTTGCATCTCTTTCCTTCTAGGGCTGTCTGTAGAAATTTCTCGGACCTTCTGTTTCTTCACTTCTCTAGTTCTTTAGCAAGATTCTCAATATTGTTTTCAACCTTCCCGAACTGTTCCTCAACTTTCACGAGCTGTTCCTGCAATTCGGTTCCAACCTTTGCGAGTTTTGCCTCATGCATATTTAATTTTTGATCGATTATTTCGAATTTCGCTTCTAGAGAATTCTTGAACTCTTCAACAGTGTCTTTCTGCGCGGCAACAATCGAATTCTTCTGTTCTTCTAACTTAGTATCCATACTTCTCCATACTTCTCAGTATCTAGGAGAAACTTAAGTACTCTTTAGCGTTCATCCGCAATTTCCTCAACACAAACTATAAATTTATTTTAACGCTTGTTGTTACAAGTCAGCACTAAGACTAAACTTAAAGCTTAACTTCTGCTACCATGAATGCCTCTATCCCACCGTCCAGTTAGCTAATTCAGCAGAAAGCGTTTGCACACGCATTCCTTACATTGTGCATTTTTACCATTTGATCCAGTTGCACCTGTTTTTGTTTTCCTTGTAAATTACGAAGTAGATGAACGGGAGGACATACTGCAACGAAAGTTGAATCTTACTTCCAGCGGAAATTAAAAAATTTGCTTATTTTCACCAAATTGTTGATTTCGATTTTGCTGTCGAGCTTATGGAGCAAAACATTTCAAAGGTATAGGCGAACAGAGGTATGGACAAATAAATAAAATTTCGTCGGAGTATGTCGCTGGATGTAGCACAACTATAAGCGATGGAATTAGTGGTGAACGTGTTGCCGGGATTGTGATGGTAGTTGAAAGGGTATTGCTTTGTTTTTATTTTTCGTTAATAATCAAGAATAAAATTATCTTGAGTTTTTAGAGTATGCGTCAATATGGAAACACAAGGCAGTACTTCTGCGATTGGAGGAGTGCCGAAGGAAAAAGCAGATCTAATGAACCCACAAATAAAACGACGTTCGTTTTTCGCTGATAATCCGCAGCAAATGAAAAAAAAAGGCACACAATTTTTTTGAAATTAATTAATAACATAGCTTGTAATTAGAATAGATTTACGTATTGTGGTATATATGTGATTAAATCAAGGATCCAGTGTTGCATAGTTTTAGGATCATACAAACTCTCCACGTTGGAGAGTTCAGTTATTTCCCCAGTTTCAAACCAGAAGTTATGAGGAAGAACTAGAACCCGACAAATGTGGTATAAATACAGGATGAGAAACTGCGAACGATAAGTTGATTTTTGGAAAGCGATGGAAAAGGACCTAAGTGAAAGATAAGAGATTTGAATTGTGAAATAGAAGTGAAATTGTTTGTGAATTGATTGAAAGTTGTATTTAAATAATAATAAATAGAGTGTTTTGAAACAGAATAACGCTTTATCATTTCGAACCCTAGCCGAAATATTACATTGGTGTCAGAAGTGTGATAAAACTTATTCTGAGTGCTGTAAAATAATAAAAAAAAAAAAAAAAAAAAAAAAAATGCCACGAAAAGTGGTTTGATTCTTTGGCTAAAAGAAGCGATCGAAAAAGATTTAAAAAATCCTAAATCCATGTCGTTCGACGTAGAAGAGGAGCTTGTAGGCACAGGGGTTGACATGTCTGCCATGATGGAATTACTCCTTGGATTGAATTCTAAGTTAGAAGAACAAAGGAGAAGTATGGATTCTAAGTTTGAAGAACAGAAGCATTCCGCAGAAGAACAAAGGCGAAGTATGGATTCTAAGTTTGAAGAACAGAAGAATTCCGCAGAAGAACAAAGGCGAAGTATGGATTCTAAGTTTGAAGAACAGAAGAATTCTCTAGAAGAACAGAAGAATTCCATTATTTCCGCACAAAAAGACACTGTTGAAGAGTTCAAGAATTCTCTAGAAGCGAAATTCGAAATAATCGATCAAAAATTAAATATGCATGAGGCAAAACTCGCAAAGGTTGGAGCCGAATTCCAGGAACAGCTCGTGAAAGTTGAGGAACAGTTCGGGAAGGTTGAAAACAATATTGAGAATCTTGCTAAAGAACTAGAGAGAGTGAAGAAACAGAAGGTCCGAGAAATTTCTACAGACAGCCCTAGAAGGAAAGAGATGCAACCGCCTGTTATTGATGGCCAAATATCGTGGCCTTATCCTAATGCCGGAGAAGACCTTATCAACGAGATGGCTGTAGAGGCATTTACCCAAGCGATTGAAGATAGGCAGTTGCAAATGGCTGTAAGAATGTCTGGAACACTAACGCTCCCTGAGGCCCTAGCATTTGCCCTGACGATGAAAGCTGCCGACCAAGCATCTCAAGAAATCCACCGCGTGAGAGAAGTGACAGCCGTGGAATGCTCATGCCAACGAGCAGACGTCGTGGAGCGGAACAGTGCGCGTGGAGGACAAGTCCGTTGTTGGAACAGCAACAAAATAGGACATCTGCAGCGTGAGTGCAGAGCTCCACTTAAACAACGCAGTTGTCCACAATGCGCTGCTAGGAGGCGTAACGAAGAGGCATCTGGCAGGAATAACATATATACTGCAAGCAGCGCAACATCAAGTCAACATTCGGGAAACGTATAAGAACCAACTTTGAGGGGCAGAAGTTGGTTTCTGGAATTGACGCCCCCAGGATCAAAATCCAAGTCTCCCAAACAAAACGAAGTAACAAGAGTCTTACAGTGGAAGCCCATATTGGCCAGAATAAATGCGTGGCCACCATTGACACCGGTGCCATCGCTTCCATTATAAGAAGGGACGTCGCTACTGATTCATGGCTGCACAATACCAGTAGCTACTGTCTGAAAACAGCAACAGGAGCGACAGCGAAGGTATATGGAGAGGTTCTTCTTACGATCAATCTGGTAGGACTAACATTCACCAACGTATTCCTAGTGGCCGATATATGCTACGAGTGCATCATTGGAGTTGACTTTATGCAGGCGCATAATGTAGTGCTCGACATCGGAACTCAAGTACTTAAGTACAGGAACGTTGAGATTCCGATGGTGTAGGGGAATGAGAATGTCGCATGCCTTAGGACAGTAGTCAGCAAGGACGAAATCTTACCACCTTCCGCAGAGACACTTATTTGGGCGAAGCTGGAAGGTGATCTTGGGAGCCATCGATTCTATTTGATTGAGCCGGACTCTAAAAATCATTATCAGAATTACGTCGTAGGAAAGATGCTCGTTGAGCCGAAAGGCAAAATGGTTCCAATAAGAATATTGAATGTGGGAAATAAGAGCATCAAACTAAAGCAAGGACAATCGATCGGAGTGTGCGTACCGATAACTTCTGTCACCAAGTTGTCTAAGGAAAATGCTGCTATATCTTTGCCATCAAGAAGCACAGCCGAGTTGAAAAGAACTATACTCAGGCAAACCGAGCTGAACCAGGAGCAACGAGCGATGGCAGAGGAACTAGTCAACGAATTTGCAGACGTATTTGCCTCGCAGGATGGCGAATATGGCAGCACACATTTGGTACAACACCGAATAGACACAGGAGATGCAAGACCCATACGTCAACCTCCTAGGCGTTTACCATTAGCTAAGCAGACGGAGGTTGCAGAAATGGTTTCGACTATGGAAAATCAAGGGTTGATTGAAGGCTCTAAGAGTCCGTGGGCATCACCCGTTGTATTGGTCAAGAAGAAAGACGGCACCAATAGATTCTGCATGGATTATCGCCAGCTAAATAATGTCACCAAGAAGGATAGCTACCCCTTGCCAAGGATTGACGACACACTGGACACACTGTCAGGAGCGCAATGGTTCTCCACACTTGATCTGAAGAGTGGCTACTGGCAAGCACAGATCCATCCGGAGGACCGTGAGAAGACAGCCTTCACCGCAGGAAACGGGCTTTGGCAATTCACATCAATGCCATTTGGATTGTGCAATGCTCCGGCAACCTTTGAGCGTCTAATGGAACGCGTTTTGCTGGGTCTAACATGGAAAACCTGTTTGGTCTACCTGGACGATGTCATCGTGGTCGGCAAAACTTTTCAAGAACATCGAGATAACTTAAAGGAGGTGTTCCAAAGACTACGAAGTGCATAGCTAAAGCTAAACCCGAAGAAGTGTCATCTCTTTAGGCCAGATGTCAAATACTTGGGACACATCATCTCATCCGAAGGGGTAAGGATAGACCCAGAAAAGATCGAAGCGGTGAAAAATTGGCCAGTCCCAAGAGACAAACACCAACTGAGAAGCTCTCTTGGACTCGCTACCTACTACAGGCGGTTTGTGAAGGATTTTGCTGGGATAGCAAAGAGTTTGCATCAACTAACAGAAAAGGGAAAACAATTCAAATGATCAAGTGAATGCGAAAGAAGCTTCAAAACTCTCAAACAACAACTATGTGAGGCCCCTGTACTAGCGTACCCTACTCCAGGAAAAACATTTATTGTGGATGCAGATGCCAGTAACGTCGGAATTGGAGCTGTCCTTTCGCAGATGCATGACGGGCAAGAAAAAGTAGTTTCCTACTTTAGTAAGGTGCTCTCTAAGCCGGAAAGGAACTACTGTGTTACCAGGCGGGAACTTTTTGCTTTGGTCTTGGCAACAAAGCATTTCCATAAGTACCTGTACGGACGAAAATTCATTCTTCGCACAGACCATGCATCTCTGAAGTGGTTGCTGCAATTGTTGCTGCAGATGTACGACTACGAGATACAGCATCGAAAGGGAAGCCTTCAGTCTAATGCGGATGCTCTATCCCGGCGACCTTGCAAATCTGATTGCAAACATTGCGAACGATAAGAAGAAAAAGATGCGGTATCCACTCAACGACTAAGAGCTGAGCCCACTGACGGTTGGAATGAAAGTGAAATGCGAAACGCCCAAAAAGAGGATCCGGATATCGAGCCAATACTCGCCTGGAAAGAACACGAAGAAAAACCAGATTGGCAGGAAATATCCAATAAAAGTCCCGAACTAAAGGCATACTGGGCACAGTGGGACTCGCTTCATGTTCAAGATGGTGTTTTGAGGCGAAGGTGGGAAAGCTCGGATGGAAAGACGTTTGTGATGCAGCTCGATGTGCCAAGGTCGAGAGTCAGTGACGTGCTAAGGGAACTGCACGATGGAGTATCCGGAGGCCACTTGGGAGTAAATAAGACGTTAGAAAAGGTGGGAGCACGTTTTTATTGGGTGCACGCCAAGGACGATGTCGAAAATTGGTTCAGAAAGTGTGTCACCTGTGCCGCCAGTAAAGGCCCGAGGGTTAAAAATCACGGCAAAATGCAGCAATACAACGTTGGAGCGCCATTCGAGAGAATCGCACTTGACATTGCAGGACCGTTTCCTGAAACCGATAATGGAAATCGCTACATTCTTGTTGTTATGGATTACTTCAGCAAGTGGCCTAAGGCTTTTGCAATCCCTAACCAAGAAGCCAAAACCGTGATTGAACAGATCGTTTACAACTGGGTGAGCAGGTTCGGCGTACCGATGGAATTGCACTCGGATCAAGGGCGCAACTTCGAATCCAAGATTTTCCAAGGGGTGTGCGAGCTACTGGGTATCGAAAAGACGAGAACAACACCGCTCCACCCACAATCGGACGGGATGGTGGAACGCTTCAATAGAACCTTGAATGAACACCTATCAAAGGTCGTTGGTGACAAGCAATGCGATTGGGATAGGCGAATTCCAATGTTTCTATTAGCCTATCGGAGTGCAGTACACAACACCACAGGTCACACTCCATCGGAAATCCTTTTCGGTCGAACAGACCGGTTACCTAGTGAATTGATGTTTGGGTCAACGCCGTCTGAAGAGAACAGAAATGAAGACGACTATGTCGCAGACCTCAGATAGATTATTAGGGACGTGCACCAAAGAACCAGGGATAAGATCAAGATAGCCAGTGACCGCATGAAGACGAGGTATGATGTCAAGACGACCACAACGGGATTCCAATAAGGAGATCTAGTGTGGCTATATAACCCTCATAGACGGAAAGGCGTATCACCCAAATTACAGCAAGACTGGGAAGGACCATATAAGGTCGTAAAACGCATCAACGATGTTGTCTATCGCATTCAACGTGGAAGAGGCAAGATGAAAGTGGTTCATGTGGATCGAATACATCGCTATATTGGGCAGAATGTCGAAGACTTTGTTCGGGACGAACAAGTTTAAGAGGGGATATTGTGGTATATATGTGATTAAATCAAGGATCCAGTGTTGCATAGTTTTAGGATCATACAAACTCTCCACGTTGGAGAGTTCAGTTATTTACTGTTTTATCTTTTTTTTAATCATGTGGGTTAATTATAAGCAATTTAGCAACCAATTTTAAGTAAGAATTGAAAGTAAATATCCAAGTATGACGTATTTGACATACGGAACTCTTGCAATCAAATTTGCCGTTCCATAAGCTAGGTTCGACTAACATTTTAGGCTTTATTACAATCTCAACGTATGTGATTGAAACAGGGATATGAAATCTTAACCGCGAATTAGAATTTAAGGACTAAAATAATTTCCTCGAACTACTAGCATCTATGGAAATTTTAAGTTGGATTTAACTATCCCATATTAACGCATTGCGTTTACCGATTTGTTTAATAATATATTTAAATAAATACCTGCTGCTATTAAATAATAATAAATAGAGTGTTTTGAAACAGAATAACGTTTTATCATTTCGAACCCTAGCCGAAATATTACATTGGTGTCAGAAGTGTGATAAAACTTATTCTGAGTGCTGTAAAATAATAAAAAAAAAAAAAAAAAAAAAAAAAAATGCCACGAAAAGTGGTTTGATTCTTTGGCTAAAAGAAGCGATCGAAAAAGATTTAAAAAATCCTAAGTCCATGTCGTTCGACGTAGAAGAGGAGCTTGTAGGCACAGGGGTTGACATGTCTGCCATGATGGAATTTCTCCTTGGATTGAATTCTAAGTTAGAAGAACAAAGGAGAAGTATGGATTCTAAGTTTGAAGAACAGAAGCATTCCGCAGAAGAACAAAGGCGAAGTATGGATTCTAAGTTTGAAGAACAGAAGAATTCTCTAGAAGAACAGAAGAATTCCATTATTTCCGCACAAAAAGACACTGTTGAAGAGTTCAAGAATTCTCTAGAAGCGAAATTCGAAATAATCGATCAAAAATTAAATATGCATGAGGCAAAACTCGCAAAGGTTGGAGCCGAATTCCAGGAACAGCTCGTGAAAGTTGAGGAACAGTTCGGGAAGGTTGAAAACAATATTGAGAATCTTGCTAAAGAACTAGAGAGAGTGAAGAAACAGAAGGTCCGAGAAATTTCTACAGACAGCCCTAGAAGGAAAGAGATGCAACCGCCTGTTATTGATGGCCAAATATCGTGGCCTTATCCTAATGCCGGAGAAGACCTTATCAACGAGATGGCTGTAGAGGCATTTACCCAAGCGATTGAAGATAGGCAGTTGCAAATGGCTGTAAGAATGTCTGGAACACTAACGCTCCCTGAGGCCCTAGCATTTGCCCTGACGATGAAAGCTGCCGACCAAGCATCTCAAGAAATCCACCGCGTGAGAGAAGTGACAGCCGTGGAATGCTCATGCCAACGAGCAGACGTCGTGGAGCGGAACAGTGCGCGTGGAGGACAAGTCCGTTGTTGGAACAGCAACAAAATAGGACATCTGCAGCGTGAGTGCAGAGCTCCACTTAAACAACGCAGTTGTCCACAATGCGCTGCTAGGAGGCGTAACGAAGAGGCATCTGGCAGGAATAACATATATACTGCAAGCAGCGCAACATCAAGTCAACATTCGGGAAACGTATAAGAACCAACTTTGAGGGGCAGAAGTTGGTTTCTGGAATTGACGCCCCCAGGATCAAAATCCAAGTCTCCCAAACAAAACGAAGTAACAAGAGTCTTACAGTGGAAGCCCATATTGGCCAGAATAAATGCGTGGCCACCATTGACACCGGTGCCATCGCTTCCATTATAAGAAGGGACGTCGCTACTGATTCATGGCTGCACAATACCAGTAGCTACTGTCTGAAAACAGCAACAGGAGCGACAGCGAAGGTATATGGAGAGGTTCTTCTTACGATCAATCTGGTAGGACTAACATTCACCAACGTATTCCTAGTGGCCGATATATGCTACGAGTGCATCATTGGAGTTGACTTTATGCAGGCGCATAATGTAGTGCTCGACATCGGAACTCAAGTACTTAAGTACAGGAACGTTGAGATTCCGATGGTGTAGGGGAATGAGAATGTCGCATGCCTTAGGACAGTAGTCAGCAAGGACGAAATCTTACCACCTTCCGCAGAGACACTTATTTGGGCGAAGCTGGAAGGTGATCTTGGGAGCCATCGATTCTATTTGATTGAGCCGGACTCTAAAAATCATTATCAGAATTACGTCGTAGGAAAGATGCTCGTTGAGCCGAAAGGCAAAATGGTTCCAATAAGAATATTGAATGTGGGAAATAAGAGCATCAAACTAAAGCAAGGACAATCGATCGGAGTGTGCGTACCGATAACTTCTGTCACCAAGTTGTCTAAGGAAAATGCTGCTATATCTTTGCCATCAAGAAGCACAGCCGAGTTGAAAAGAACTATACTCAGGCAAACCGAGCTGAACCAGGAGCAACGAGCGATGGCAGAGGAACTAGTCAACGAATTTGCAGACGTATTTGCCTCGCAGGATGGCGAATATGGCAGCACACATTTGGTACAACACCGAATAGACACAGGAGATGCAAGACCCATACGTCAACCTCCTAGGCGTTTACCATTAGCTAAGCAGACGGAGGTTGCAGAAATGGTTTCGACTATGGAAAATCAAGGGTTGATTGAAGGCTCTAAGAGTCCGTGGGCATCACCCGTTGTATTGGTCAAGAAGAAAGACGGCACCAATAGATTCTGCATGGATTATCGCCAGCTAAATAATGTCACCAAGAAGGATAGCTACCCCTTGCCAAGGATTGACGACACACTGGACACACTGTCAGGAGCGCAATGGTTCTCCACACTTGATCTGAAGAGTGGCTACTGGCAAGCACAGATCCATCCGGAGGACCGTGAGAAGACAGCCTTCACCGCAGGAAACGGGCTTTGGCAATTCACATTAATGCCATTTGGATTGTGCAATGCTCCGGCAACTAACATGGAAAACCTGTTTGGTCTACCTGGACGATGTCATCGTGGTCGGCAAAACTTTTCAAGAACATCGAGATAACTTAAAGGAGGTGTTCCAAAGACTACGAAGTGCATAGCTAAAGCTAAACCCGAAGAAGTGTCATCTCTTTAGGCCAGATGTCAAATACTTGGGACACATCATCTCATCCGAAGGGGTAAGGATAGACCCAGAAAAGATCGAAGCGGTGAAAAATTGGCCAGTCCCAAGAGACAAACACCAACTGAGAAGCTCTCTTGGACTCGCTACCTACTACAGGCGGTTTGTGAAGGATTTTGCTGGGATAGCAAAGAGTTTGCATCAACTAACAGAAAAGGGAAAACAATTCAAATGGTCAAGTGAATGCGAAAGAAGCTTCAAAACTCTCAAACAACAACTATGTGAGGCCCCTGTACTAGCGTACCCTACTCCAGGAAAAACATTTATTGTGGATGCAGATGCCAGTAACGTCGGAATTGGAGCTGTCCTTTCGCAGATGCATGACGGGCAAGAAAAAGTAGTTTCCTACTTTAGTAAGGTGCTCTCTAAGCCGGAAAGGAACTACTGTGTTACCAGGCGGGAACTTTTTGCTTTGGTCTTGGCAACAAAGCATTTCCATAAGTACCTGTACGGACGAAAATTCATTCTTCGTACAGACCATGCATCTCTGAAGTGGTTGCTGCAATTGTTGCTGCAGATGTACGACTACGAGATACAGCATCGAAAGGGAAGCCTTCAGTCTAATGCGGATGCTCTATCCCGGCGACCTTGCAAATCTGATTGCAAACATTGCGAACGATAAGAAGAAAAAGATGCGGTATCCACTCAACGACTAAGAGCTGAGCCCACTGACGGTTGGAATGAAAGTGAAATGCGAAACGCCCAAAAAGAGGATCCGGATATCGAGCCAATACTCGCCTGGAAAGAACACGAAGAAAAACCAGATTGGCAGGAAATATCCAATAAAAGTCCCGAACTAAAGGCATACTGGGCACGTGGGACTCGCTTCATGTTCAAGATGGTGTTTTGAGGCGAAGGTGGGAAAGCTCGGATGGAAAGACGTTTGTGATGCAGCTCGATGTGCCAAGGTCGAGAGTCAGTGACGTGCTAAGGGAACTGCACGATGGAGTATCCGGAGGCCACTTGGGAGTAAATAAGTCGTTAGAAAAGGTGGGAGCACGTTTTTATTGGGTGCACGCCAAGGACGATGTCGAAAATTGGTTCAGAAAGTGTGTCACCTGTGCCGCCAGTAAAGGCCCGAGGGTTAAAAATCACGGCAAAATGCAGCAATACAACGTTGGAGCGCCATTCGAGAGAATCGCACTTGACATTGCAGGACCGTTTCCTGAAACCGATAATGGAAATCGCTACATTCTTGTTGTTATGGATTACTTCAGCAAGTGGCCTAAGGCTTTTGCTATCCCTAACCAAGAAGCCAAAACCGTGATTGAGCAGATCGTTTACAACTTGGTGAGCAGATTCGGCGTACCGATGGGATTGCACTCGGATCAAGGGCGTAACTTCGAGTCTAAGATTTTCCAAGGGGTGTGCGAGCTACTGGAGATTAAAAAGACGAGAACAACACCGCTCCACCCACAATCAGACGGGATGGTAGAACGCTTCAACAGAACCTTGAATGAACACCTATCAAAGGTCGTTGGCGACAAGCAATGCGATTGGGATAGGCAAATTCCAATGTTTCTATTAGCCTATCGGAGTGCAGTACACAACACCACAGGTCACACTCCATCGGAAATCCTCTTCGGTCAAACAGTCCGGTTACCTAGTTAATTGATGTTTGGATCACCGCCGTCTGAAGAGAACAGAAATGAAGACGACTATGTCGCAGACCTCAGACGGATTATTAGGGACGTGCACCAAAGAACCAGGGATAAGATCAAGATAGCCAGTGACCGCATGAAGACGAGGTATGATGTCAAGGCGACCACAACGGGATTCCAGGAAGGAGATCTAGTGTGGCTATATAACCCTCATAGACGGAAAGGCGTATCACCCAAATTACAGCAAGACTGGGAAGGACCATATAAGGTCGTAAAACGCATCAACGATGTTGTCTATCGCATTCAACGTGGAAGAGGCAAGATGAAAGTGGTTCATGTGGATCGAATACATCGCTATATTGGGCAGAATGTCGAAGACTTTGTTCGGGACGAACAAGTTTAAGAGGGGATATTGTGGTATATATGTGATTAAATCAAGGATCCAGTGTTGCATAGTTTTAGGATCATACAAACTCTCCACGTTGGAGAGTTCAGTTATTTACTGTTTTATCTTTTTTTTAATCATGTGGGTTAATTATAAGCAATTTAGCAACCAATTTTAAGTAAGAATTGAAAGTAAATATCCAAGTATGACGTATTTGACATACGGAACTCTTGCAATCAAATTTGCCGTTCCATAAGCTAGGTTCGACTAACATTTTAGGCTTTATTACAATCTCAACGTATGTGATTGAAACAGGGATATGAAATCTTAACCGCGAATTAGAATTTAAGGACTAAAATAATTTCCTCGAACTACTAGCATCTATGGAAATTTTAAGTTGGATTTAACTATCCCATATTAACGCATTGCGTTTACCGATTTGTTTAATAATATATTTAAATAAATACCTGCTGCTATTCACTAAGGACTTAATATTAATATGGAAAATAACAACACAATCAGAAGGTTTCATACGTACTTTGTTTATATTTTTAAAGCATGGTTTGATTTAAACTTAAAGCAGACCCATAATAGGCGAATGGACCCGTACGACTACGTACGCAAATGTGCTATAACAAGTGATTACAAGTGAGTGTCTCGCACTCATAATGTCGGTTTGCTCGGTTTCGTCGATTTTTCGTTCACTTTTGCTTTCGTACGTAAATTGCGATCAGGATCTCATTTCGTACGAAAATTTGATAGCTTAGCATCTGTTGAATTTAATAATGCAAAAAGCTGTTTTTTTTTTTGCGAAAAAGGTGAAATTTCATTCCAAAACATTTATATTGGAAGGAAGCATATATATTTGATTATCAAAATAATCCAAAGTGCTTTTACTGTGGATTTGTACCTTTTTCTTGAGAGGTGAATTCCAGAAAGCTTGTGTGTGGGAACAAATTGCTGTAAAAAAAATAATAATTTCGGTTCGAAAATTTATTAAAATAATTGTTGAGTAAAAACTTTTGACATCAAATATGTAAGTTAAGAAATAATTGGTTGGGAAGTGTTTAAAAATTTTGGTTTGAACAGAATCGTGCTTTAAAAAATTTAAACAAAGCACTTGTGGAACACGAAGAAATTGTTGTGTTGTTTTTTTTTCTTTCAATATTTAGTGAAAAGTGTATAATAGAAAGTTGTGTTTTAATACGTATATAGTTAAACAAGACAATATCCGAGACTGAAAATTTCCCTAGATTGAATCCTCCTTTTTGCTTACATTTTTTAAAGCACGAAATTTCTAAACACTTTACAAGCACTTATTTCACAACTAACATATTTGTTTTCGACATTTTACTTCAACAAATATTCATGACCTGACAAATTGATACGTTTTCAAACTCCTATTATGGGCAACTTGTCCATTTGAAGTAACGTAAGAAAACGTTTCGTCCAGTTCTGATAATAGCTTCAGTTTATTTTCGCCTGTTATGGTTGAGCCTTAAGCCATCAACCGACCTGACAAACAGTTATTTTAAAATTTACATATTTTTTACCTTTTATAAACTTACAAATTTTACCTCTAATACAATACAATGGTTTGTTTAACAATTTTTTCAATTTAATTATGTACTGAATTTTTTTGATATGAACATGAACCTATGTCAGCTAGGTAAAGTGTGGTTTTCCT
Organism: Volucella inflata; assembly: GCA_928272305.1. Lineage (NCBI taxonomy): Eukaryota > Metazoa > Arthropoda > Insecta > Diptera > Syrphidae > Volucella > Volucella inflata. The sequence continues at coordinate 37,141,416 of OV743717.1, forward strand.
GTTTACTGTCTTCCTTTCTTGTTTTTTCCAAGACTATTTCCGGTGTCCTGTTCAATGTTGCTTTGGGTCTTCCTTTTCTGTTTCTCCCCAATGCTGTCGCCTCCCAAATTCTTCTTCTATCCTTGTATTCAAACCATCTTAACTTTTTGTTTTCCAGAGTAAAAGGCTGATTCTACTTTTAATTCATTTCGAATACCTTCGTTTCTTCTTCTCTCGATTCTTCTTGCCCCGAGTACTTTCCTTAGATATTTCATATCCATTGCTTGGAGGTTTGTAGTATATCTATCCGATAGGACTCAGTTTTCAGCTCTATGTAATAAGAGAAAAAAGATACATTGTTTTATAGATCGAGATTTTAGTGGTCTTTTCTTCTTCAGTACCGCATAAATTCTGTTCGGCATTTTGATTCTTGTCCTTAGTTGCATTTATATGTTGTTGTTGGACATGCTGCCGAAATATTTGTAGCTTACAATTTTTTCTGTTCTTACCCCGTCAACCGTCATCTTGTTGTTTTTTTCTTCTCTACCGATTACCATTACCTTTGTTATTTTATATTTTTCTCCAAATTTTCATCTGCGAAGGCGCAAGCATACCAATATATAATTTTATTGGTTGAAGTTGTTTATATCCCACCAGAAAGCTCTTCATATTACTTATACCTTGCTTTATTGCTTCATCTATTACACATATGAACAGGAAAGGGCTTGATACCCTACCCTGTCTCACTCCCTCTCTAGTCTCGAACCCTATTGATACGATGTTCCATGTTCTTCCTTTGTTGTATGTCTCTCTGTAAATGCTTTTGATCGCACTAATGAGATTTTCTGCAGCACCTTTCTTACATAGGCTTTCCTATATCTTCCGCTTATTTATCATGTCAAATAATATGAAGCGGGTATATATTTGTTAATTTTTCGCTAGATTTTTTATATTGTACTGTAAAGGCATGATCCTGGATACTAAGGGCTGGTCGAAATCTACTTTGCAAATTAAGGAGACTTAGGATTCCTAAAAATGTTGATATACTTTTTCAACCATGCTCATGCCCATGAGTCCTGGGGCATTCACACTATCAATTATCTTCAATGCCGATATAAGTATTTCCTTAGTAATAGGATTTCCTTGCTCTTCTTCATTTTTTTGCGGTAACTTACTGTTGCTTCTGCTTCAAGTATAGTATATACATTATGCTTTTCATCAATTCTTCTAAGTAATATTTCCATATTTAAGCTATCTCTTCTCTCCCGTTAATATTTTTCCATGTTTTGCAGTTTGAAGTCTTTTTTATTTACTTAATAAAGCTAATATAAGTTAAAGGAACGCTGAAGGCGTATCCTAAGAAAATACATGGACCCGCGCGAACAACTAACCGTTCACAGTTAAAAGAATTAACAAACTTTGTATTTTTGATATAAAAATTCATTTCAACGAACGCTTGCCGTTACAAGTCAAACTTAGACTAAACTTAAAGCTCCTACTATGAATGCTTCTTTCCCACCGCCCAGTTAGCTGCTTCAGCAGAAAGCGTTTGCACACGCATCCGTTGTATTCATGCAATTTGATCCTGTTGCACTGGAACCGTGGGAATGGCTGGAAAAACACGCTCACATTTGAATATACTTGAATATGCTGAGCCAGCTATTTTGAATATCCGACGGATTAGACCTTGGCATAGGATGTAGTGTGTTAACTCCTCCACCTTTGAAGATCTACGCCCCGTAGATTATAGGCTGAGACAGCCATACTCATAGGCCATCTGGTCTGCGGTATGCGTGTCACAGGATCACTATATTGGAGTTCGGCGTTGGCTGTTTCTGTTGTTGTAACAGACATGTGGTCTGGCGGAGTTTCATGTTACAGTTAAACTTCCGCCACGTACACTAAGCGATAAGTATAATTGCTAGGAAGATATTGGCATCCAAAGTGTGTGATACCCTTAATTCCTGTGTTAGACTTTGTCTGTTCGGACAGTAATATTAGTCAGTACGGGAGGAAGGACTTGTATTGTCGTACTTATACTATTTGAGAATGTCTTATTTTTTAACTGAATAGTTTCATTAATAAGTCTGATCACGTAAGTACCAGATAAAACACTTGAAATGCCGTTTGAAATAAGCTTGCCTTTAAAGTTAGTTAGAAAGATGGTATCGTCCTTGACAAGTTGAATGATCACATTGATATTCGTTTGAAAGGAACAGTTTGCATGCCCCCCTTGGAGAACCTTTGCTATGCAGCTATTTTCAGGGACCTTACGCAATATTTGTTCTTCGAATATTGCAAGTCTGTTTATGGCATGACAATGTCCTACTATACCAAATGTTTCCTTGTGGTTAACAAGCATTCACTCAAATTCCAGGTCAATCTGCTTGTTTCCACTGATCGAAGCTCTTGTTATCAACATGTTGAACTCGTATTTTCTTACCCTCGGCATTGACATGATATACAACAGCACAGTCTGGTTGGTGAAGAGTGAGGTTTTTCCGTATTCTATTACTTGAACTTCATTTTCATATGGCAACGTTTCCGTTTCGGCAAAATCTAGTTAATAGATCTTTTTTGCCCTTGTGATCTATTGTACTTTTGAGTAAATTTAAGCGATTACTTATTTGCTGGACATGATATGTTAGAACGGCTTTCTTCTCCGGCTCTTTCACAGTGCTATTCACGGTTTTTGTTATTTCTGCAGAAAGGTGTTCAAATTTAGCTAAATCAATAATGTGAATCAGATTAAAATATTCGTCGATTATACGGCCTTGTCCGTCTTTAATTGAGACTATAGGTGCCTCGTAGTTGAACAGCTGGAATATATGTATGGAAGTTAAAATGGCTAGTCTGTGAGGACGAGTGCGAATATTCTGTATGTTCTTAAAATGTTTCCAAATGCATGAAGTTATTTTAAATTAATTGATAGTACCCAAATTGTTTATGTATGGATTTTTGTTATAAATATATATATAAGAGGGAATAACTTTATGGTATGTATTTTAAGTATGATATAAACTAAATGAATTAAGTATCAGAAAACTTAACAATAATGTGCAAGGCTTACATTTGGTGTGTTACTTACTTTAGGTGGCGCTACAGTCCGGGGTCGACCTGGGCCTCAGTCAACAAGCTTCTGCAGCCAGCTCGATCCCTGGCTAGCTGCCTCCAGTTTCGCACGCTAAGTTGGCTGAGGTCCTCTTCCACTTGCGTGCGCCACCTGAGTCTTGGCCTTCCTCTACGTCGATAGCAATCGCAGTTTTTCATCTTCTTTTTGTCTGGTCCATCCCATCGCATTTCTTGGATGGCGGTTATGTCTGCTTTGCAGCAGTCGAGGGCCTCCGCTAGTTGCTTGGCTACACGTGGTCTATTAAGGGATCTAACATTCCACGTGTATATCCGAAGCTCATTGTCCTTAAATCGTTTGCGTGGGTTGTCAACGGTAAATCCGTCCACATCCGAGGCTTGTTGATGCTTCGTAGCTTAATTTTTTTTAAATGGCTGGGCAGTTACCCCGGCGGCACAACCCCCAACCTGGAAGACCAGTTCCATTTTTAATGCCCCTGGGACGAGGGGTCGGTTACACCGAAGTCAGTAACCCGTTCCGGGATGTGAGCGCTGCCGTTGGCCCATATAGGGCTCGTCCGCCACCATCTCTTTTCCAAGACCCTGACTAAGTCCTGGAAATCCTTGCCTGAGCTCCAAATATGTTGGAGTAGCCCGGATAAGGTCTTGTTTTGATTTTCTGACACTAACCCTGATGTATGGCTCAGGAAACTCGCCATTTGCCCCCTTCACTTCGCAATCTCTAGTGAGATTCCCAGATGGCGCCACGGGGAGGCGTGAAGTAGGGCTTATTAGCAGATGTTCGGCTGCAGAGGCTCATTCTCGTCATTTAAGGAACCAGCACCTGTCGGAAGTTGCTACGTCTACGAGGCCTTATACTAATCGTTGCCACCCACATTAGGTGTGTTATTTTATATAAAAGGTAATAAAGGGAGCAACTACAATGATATTAAAAATTTGTGCAATATGTTGATAATTAAGTGCTTATTTGAATAACAATTCTTAAGCGTTCTACAGATATTTCAAATTGAAAATAGTTTATTAATATTAGATATTTCTTGCATTGAATATGCTGCTTAAAAGAGATATCAAAATCCCTTAATGTGCTTTATGTTGAATGGAAAAAAAGAAGTTATAGTATTAATGTTATTACTAGTTTTATTTTTATTTTTTTTAACTTATACATTTTTAATATAGGTTTTGTGGATTATTTAGTTACAGTTACTTTATTGTTTCTTGCCATGATTTCTTTGCGAAAAAGGGGCTTGTTCTTGGCTTGGATACCCTTCAACCGTCGGTAGACGAGTTCATCCTTTCAGGATCATTTGTTTTTTGCAAATTGCCTCCTTTAGATCCCGATTAATATTTGCTTTAAAACCTAAAATCTCTTAGAAAGTTAGTTCTCTGATGCCTGTTAAAGAATACATCAGACGGTTTCTTTTTTATTACGGAGTGGATACTCGTTTTATGAATCTATCTATCCACTGCTATGCATAGCAGTTCTTAAACGCCTAGTTCTTCATACTCCTGTTTAAGACATCGATAGATTTCCAAAATCGTAGAATGAAACAGTTCCACTTTTCCATTCACTCCACTACTGTGGATGAGTCTTTGGTAAAGTTCTATCTTAATAAAATTTTAGATGTTAGGACTTACAAGGCTTCGTTCATTTTCCGTGACCAGTGTCCTGGGAAAAGTGAAATAATTGAACACCTTAATTAATTGGTCCCTTAAGAGGAGCGTTGACTTATTTTTGATGTGGAACAACTTCGCGAATTTTGAAAATTTATCGATGCAACTAATGAATCTCCCATTTTGAATTTCCATTATATCCAAATGAACTATTTCACATGGTTATGATGGACCCTGTGTTGGTTGAAGTTCGGGTATAAAGGGGTGTCTGTCACATTTGTTGCTTTAACATACCTCGCAGATGCTTGTATTTTTCTTGATGCGGTTGTTCATCCTAAGGAAAAAGTAATTTTTAAGGAGCTGTTCCTTGTTTTCCCTGGAGTTTCGATGTGCCCTTTTATGTTCCTTGAGAATGAGTGAAGCCACGCGTCGTTCCTCGTTCTTAACATCTTCTACCACTCTTGGTGTGATCCGAATTTTGTAATTCTTGAAATTGTCCAAATAAACTTCCTGGAGAAGAACTAAGTGGGTTTCAGGGATTTTAATTCCGTTTAGGATGTTTGGTCGCAACTTTTCTTTAAGGAAACTGGCAAAACTTGTGTTGGTTGGATTTTCTCTGGCGAAATAATGTCGCGAGTAACCTGGATAAGGTTTCTCATAGACCTGTAACCCTCTTTTAATTTTGATTATTATCTGATTTCTAAGCACGTTGATAGGGGCTTCTACATGAGGGATTAAATCGGGACCATCCTGTTCCGCGATATGCATGGTTCCGCTTAAAGAAGATCTCCCGCTTGCAGTCTCCGTAGTTGAGCTATTCTCTGGGGCAGATTCAGTCGATGAATCCATGCCACTCACTGTTTCGGCGGAAGAGTCCTTGGTTATTCCAACACCACTATTTACTATCTCAGCAGGTGCAGAGTCAGACAAGTGATTCACTTCCGTTTTAAGGCGCGATAAGGCATCTGCAACGATATTTGACTTATCTGATTTATAGATAAGCTCACAATTGTACTCCTCGCTACGCGCTTTCCAGCGCTTATGTTTCGCGTTGTAATTTCTATTTCCTAAGCCATAGGTGTAGATGCGGATCTTTCTTGCACCGTAAAGGTATGAGCTTAGATTGTCCAAGGCCCAGAATAAAGCGAGCATTTCTTTTTCATTAGTCGCATAGTTCTCCTCGGTTCCGTTGAGGGATCGCGAGATGTATGCGATTGGTTTGTCAGTCTGTCTGGGATGAGACTGCTCCGATATCGTAGTTCGACGCATCGGTAGTCAAGTTAAAAGGTTTTTCAAAATCGGGAAATGCTAGGACATCAGATGAAGTCAGCAACAATTTGAGATCACTAAAAGCTTGTAGCGTTTCGTCGTTAAGTGTTATAGGGATTCTCTTTGATACATTGGCCTTCCCTTGTGCATTCTCTCCCCGAGTTAGATTTTTCAGGGGTTTGGCAAACTTTGCGTAATCGCGAATAAATTTCCTGTAATAAGAAATTAACCCAAGGAAGCTCTTTAATTCCTTCAAGTTTACGGGCGGTAGTATGCGTTCTATTGCAGAGACTTTTTTCGTATCAAGTCTTATGCCATCCGGTGTTATCACTTAGCCTAGGAACTCGACTTCTGTTTTCATAAAGTGGGTTTTTTCCAAGTTTGCCTTGAGGTTTACCTCTTGCAGCCGTGAGAAGATCGTCTCGATATTTTTAAGGAGATTTTCCTCATTGCTGCCAAACACTTTTACGTCATCGATGTATACTTAGCCGATTTTTGCTATGAATTCCTTAAGTACATCATCGATCATCCTGTGGAATATCGCCGGAGCGCTCTTCAATAAAAAGGGCAATGTAAGTAACTCAAACTTTCCATTCATAGTCGAAAACGCAGTTTCGTCTTCATCGTGATTTGATGAAAATTATAGGTTAAGTCAAGGGTGGTGAAGAACTTAACATTTCCTAGGATACCCAGAGTGGAGTTGATATTTGGTATAGGGTATGTGTCCGAGATAGTTACAGCGTTAGGCCGCTTGTAGTCTATACTGTTTCTCACCCGTTGGTTTGGGTGTTTTTGGTAACAACCCAAATTGAAGACTTGTAAGGGTTTTTGAGGGACGGACAATGCCTTCCTCTAACAATTTTTCTATTTCGTTCTCCACTTCCGTTCGCAGACATGCAGGGTAAGGATAACATTTTGTGTAAATGGCCTCGTCGGCGTTGGTTTTTATTTCGGCCGTAACAGATGTATTAATTTTCTCGCCGAAACCGAATATATTACTATATTTATCAAGCAGATATTTGAGTTGTTTCCTGGTGTTAACGTAAAGTTAACTTCTTTCGACAGTTTCTCTCTAAGAGGAATCTTTATATCAGGCTTGATTTTAAGCCAATTATTTTTCCTGTCAATTACGGCTTCAAGCTCGTTAAGCGTATCGTCCCCGATTATGCCATCTAAGGACATAAGTTCTGGAAGCACATAGAAGGTGAAAAGTGGGGTATTACATGCATTTTTGCTTCCCGGTAACCTTTTCCTCAATCAGTATATCACCAGCAGCGGAACAAACTTTAAATGGATTTGGGTTTTTGGAGAGATTATTAGAGACAGCGGGGCATATGAGATTCTTGTTAGCTCCTGTGCCTAAAAGAAACTGGAAATTCTTCCCATCCCGCGTAACGTACTCTATGTATGGTACGCTGGACAGGCACCCGTCATAAAACTTAAGTTATCACCAATTTCCTCGTTTACAACTTCGGTAGATTGATTATCTACCGTTTGAATGTTAAATACGAGTACTTTCTGTTTGATCCTTGAGGGTGATTCATATAATGTTTGCTATTTGATTGGATAGGGAGATCCACTTCCATTTTCTGTTGGGGCTTAGGTGCACTAGGCTTTGGCGATGCACTATTCCCATGCAAACTGGTGTTATGGTGCGGATGAGGCTTGCCGGACGAAGATTGGTGAAATTTCCTAAGCGGCAAAGCAGCTTTTGTGCTCTGGTGAAACTGATTGATTGGAGCCGTGACGGTGTTATCTGAGCCTGAATAATGGATACTGTGATTCCGGTAGTTGAGGTTTCGAGACGGGCAGAATATGCTTCAGGAAGCGTTCTCGGCTTCCGCACAATCAACATCCTCGAAAAATCGCCGTTCAGGCCGCATACGAAAACGTCTAATGCTCGATTACGGTAAGTTTCGACCAATACCTTTACCGTTTCCTGGGAATAAGATTCTGATTTTATTTCATTTAAATAGAACTGATGGTTCACTCTCGCATAAAACTCGCCCAATCTCGAATTTCGTTGCGAGAGTTGGTTGAGCGATGTTCCAGCGTCCTTATGTCTCTTTTATCGGCGTAATGCAACGATAAGCATTTCTTGATTTCTTCCCAATCATCGTCGAAAATATTGTAAGAGATTAACGCTGAGTCTGCGTTACCTCTTACCTTTTGACGGATGTGCTGAAGGATAGCACGGTATATAGGTTTATTTTGTACTATCGAGAAATCTCTCAGGATACTTTCAACAGTAAACAGTATGAACCCAGTATACGTAACGGGTTGGGTTCCAGTCAATCACCTGCAGTTCCTTTACCGATCTCTCTAAGGTCTGCTTCCGTTTTGGGACCACACAAAGGGGTGGCCTCTGCCTCTAATGGCTCAAAAACATACAGTTTTTCTTAAAAAAGTTTACCTGGTAAATAGCGTTTCCAGCCAAAACAAGCTTATTTATATAACCTTTTCTTTATAACCTTAGAAACTTGCACATTAAGAGGGTTGTTCCGCCTCTTAAGCATTGGCACCCTTTTAACAATTTTCACTTACTTTTCAAAATACTTTAGTTAGAATATTTTTATTCACTTATTCTATTCTGATCAACTTATTTAATGTGTATGTATGTATGTGTGACAGGGTAAAGGATTCCTCGTTTTCCTTTTCTTTCTTCCTTAAAATTCTTTTATTTTTATTTGTTTCACAAATTCACAAGTTTTTAAACTTCAAAAATTTATTTCATATTCTGATTTGTTGTTTCTTTTTCAAAAATTTATCTCATATTCTGATCTCTTGTTTCCCCAGCACCATTCATTTATCAACATATGGTATATTCCTTCGTTGTAAGTTTCACTTACAGCTACACAAAGCACATATTCCGTTCGATTATTCGATTATGCGCGATCCGCCAGTAATCTAAAAAAAATATTAATATTTTGTTTCTCTTCCGAATTTTTAATCTTTATTCGAGACAGGTTTAGCGGAAGGATTGTCGTGCTTTCGTTTAGTCGCTATTGTGCGACCGTTCACAATTAAAAGAATTAACAAACTTTGTATTTTTGATATATAAACTTATTTCAACGAATGCTTGCCGTTACAAGTCAAACCAAGACTAATCTTAAAGCTTAACTTCCGCTACTAAATATGAATGCTTCTATCCCATCGTCCAGTTAGCTGATTCAGCAAAAAGTGTGTTAACATTTATTATTATAAAAATTACAAATTAGCTGTTAAGACAGAGCGATGAAGCCTTAAGCTCAAACCTAATAGGCGAAAGTAAACTGAAACTACTGTCAGAACTGGACGAAAAGTTTCTTTACGTTACTTCAAATCGACAAGTTGCCCATAATAGGCGTTTGAAAGCGTATCAATCTGTCAGTTTATGTTGTCATTTGTTTTGTTTTTGTGTTTTGCATTTGTGAAAACTCTTAATTTGGTGCGGATTAAAATTGGAAAATTTGTTTAAGTAATTGTTGTTTCCAATATTTGTTGAAGTAAAATGTCGAAAACAAATATGTAAGTTGTGAAATAAGAACTATACAAGTGCTTAGAAATTTCGTGCTCTAAAAAATGCAAACAAAAAGTAGAATTCAATCTATGAAAATTTTCAGTTGCATTTCACTGTCTCGGATATTGTGTTCAAACCAAAATTTCTAAACACTTCACAACCAACTATTTCTTAACTTATAGGTATGTATTTGATGTCGACATTTAAACTCAACAATTACTTTAACAAATTTTCGGACCGAATTTAATTTTTTTACAGCAAATTATTCCCACACACAAGCTTTCTGGAATTCACCTATCAAGAAAATAGTACAAATCCACAGAAAAAGCACTGGATGAATTTGATAATCAAATATTTGTGTTTCCTTCTAATATAAATGTTTTTGAAAGAAAATACACCTTTTTCTTAAAAAAAAAATTTTTGAATTATTAAATTCAACAATTGCTTAGATGTCAAATTTTCGTACGAAATGCGATACTGATCGGAATTTACATACGAAAGCAAAAGTGAACGAAAAATCGACGAAACCGAGCAATCCGACATAATGGGTGCGAGATACAAATCACTTGTTATCGAACATTTACGTACGTAGTCGTACGGGTCCTTTCGCCTATTATGGGTCTGCCTTTAGGCTAAATAGAATACGTTGACAGGAATATTAAATTAGATTATACGAGTACAAGTTTGTTGATTTTAAGTTATCAATTATAATTTTGGATAGGACATAGCGGATGCTAATAGGAAATTGATTGCAAAATGAACAAGTGGATGATTTATTTTGTTGATTATTGATATAGTGTTCATGGGAAAGTCTGCTGTACCTGAGTCTAGTGATTTTACTTATTTTTATACGTGATAATTTTGAAGCTGGAGCGTATTCCATGATAGAGAGTTTATTTTTTTAGTAGATCTGTACCAATCTGACATTTTCCTTCAAATATGCAGAGTTGATTCAGTAGTTTTCGTGATTAAATTATTTAAGTCATGATTATTGTAGTTTGGGGAGAGTTATGAGGGAGTATTTAGGGTTTCTTTGGCCGTTTTATCAGCAAATTCGTTACCAGCTATTTTAACATGACTTGGCACCCATATTAATTTGATATTCCAAAATTGTAGGTGTAAAAGATTGCGGATTATGGAAAGGTTGTATGACCGATTGTTGATGTTAAGGATAGCATCAGTAGAAGAAAGAGAGTCAGTGCAAATAGCAAACTTTTTTTCAGTTTTTAGTTAATTGCAATACTTTTAAAATAGCACTTATTTTCGCTGTAAATATTGACGAATATCAGGGTAATAGAAAGGAGCATATCGGTTCATTTTCGATGGAAACACTAAAACCTATGATGTCGCCTATTTTGGAGCCGTCTCTATAGATGAAGGAATGTTTGTGAAGATTATTTTTCAGTTTTAAGAAGTTGGCTCTATGTGACTCCGGAGGGATGTGAGATTTTTGATGAAATCTTAGTGAAGAAATAATGGAGATGGATTGAAATAGCCATGGAGGGGGTATGAGGGGTGAAGCTGAATGGGTTGATAGGGATGTTATTTCGTTGCAGAGGATAGAAGAACGTTCGACAAGAGGATATTATTTTTTTTGTTTTAATGTTTTTTTTTTTATTATCATGTGAAGCGGAGAATATTCGCAGAATAGTGTGGATCTGTATAATTTTAATGTGGATTGATCTCTAGCGTCAGCATTTTTGCTTGGAACATTAAATTATTGATAGGGGTGGTACGGAAAAAATTGAGGGCCTTTCTTATAAGGGAATTATAAATTTTTAAGATCGGATTTAGAGGAGAAACCATAAAGAAAAAGTCAGTAATTAATTTTGCTAACTATTGTGGATTGAATCATGGAAATGAGGGAAACAGTACTGCAGTTGAATTTGTTGTAAGAAAGGGATTTTATTATGTTAAATCTAAGTTCAGACGATTGTCAGATCTGTCAGTAAAAAAATTGCCTGAAATGTCCTACAACCGTGTGAGCTTACAATTTTTTCTGACAATATTGTAAGAAACGTCATTGTCAGACGGCCACCGGACAATAAAATTGTCAGGCGGTTGTGAAAACGTCTGAACACACAATTTTTATCAATCGTCAGACTCATTGGAAATCGTAAGAAGGTGTTGTTAATGACATCTAACAATTTCTGACAATTTTTTTAATTGTCAGATAAAAATTACATTTGAAGTTAGAGTGGGATTTTCGTGCAAGATTCATAAAAAAAAAATGGATTTATGTGAAGAGCGAAAAGTTGAAGACGATGTAGAGAAATCGCCGAAATCTCCATCGCCAAAAAACACCAAAAACAAACCAAAAAAGTTATAGGAAAAAAGTGAAAAGTAAGTGGTCGCACGAAAACAATTTGAAATTAATCTAGGAGATCTAGGAGAGATGTTAGATGCGCAGAGTATAAACTGCCCAAGGCTAATCTGTGGCAAGAAGTTGTGGAAGCCATTAATATGCCGGTTAATGAATGCAAAGGCAAGTGGTCAAATCTGCGCACTACATTCAACAGCAACCTAGACAAGGTTCGAAAAAAAAAGTCAGGTCAAGGTGCAAATGGATCGATCCCAATCTCCTGGAAATATTTTAAACAAATGATGTTTCTGGAGGTGAACAAAGTGCTCCAATCCACACAATCAACATCATCTTTGGAATTGGTAAATATTCCTTCGTTGTTTTTGGTTTTAAGGATGTGTTGTTTTTTTTTTCGGAATTCCACGCTGGATGACCATTCCTTTCTGAAATCATTTGGAAAGTGTGATATGCCATCAACGTCTAGACCGGGAAAGCGTCTTAAACAGAATGTTGGAATGTCGACACCATTACCATCCTCAGCAGATACCAGCAAAAGCAAGACCCTAAAGAAAATGGCGGTTGAAGCACTGCAGTCCATTCAGCCTCAGAAAAAAGATCCGAACACATCGCTATGCGAATACATGGCATCGGAATTGCAAAATTTAACCCTGCAGCAGAGTGCATATGCCAGATCGCAATTGAGATGTGCGTTTAATGATATTATAGACCAAGTTTCTTTGATGGTGCGTACATATTTATTACTTCATTAGATATACATTTTGAATTAGTTTTTTCCTTTTAGTCTTTGTCTCATGAGGAACTGCCGCAAGATGTGCAGGCACAAGATAGTGTCCGACGAATTATTGATAATTCCAACCACCACCATCGATATCCTCATCGACCTGTAAAAAAATTCTCTTGAATGAGTGAAAATAAATTGAATTGAGTTTACTTATTTTGTTTGTGTGTTATTTTTTTGGTGTTTCGATGTTGTTGTTGGAGAGCAGGTGTTGTTTTTGAAATTAAAGAAGCCTATACTGCCACTCTTATTCACCTTCTTCGACGAAGTACGTCTTAAATTCGTTTCGTACATCTGTAGCTTCGATCTAAGTATCATCCCGTGACTTTTCCAAAGAATGCAAAGTTCTGTCTTCAGTTGCTTCAGCGTTCCGCCATTTACCACAGATTAATTCATTGTTATCATTATAATGATCGAACGAATTGCTCGGGGCATATTTCTTTTTATTTGTTGTCATCAAGTAATTGTGGAGCACACAACATGCAAGCGTGACTTTCTTTACCTTCTCGGCATCCAAATTGATGGGTTTGCGCAGCACTCGGAAACGTGCCGACATGATTCTAAAAACATTTTCTATTATTCGGCGAGTTCGACTCAAGCGATAATTAAAAACACGCTGGACCATAGAAAGACCGCGTTGCTATACGGTTTCAATATATTCGGCCGCAAAACAAACGCAAATCATCTGCGACCAGAACAAAAGGCACAGGCAAATTTCTAACTGGTAGTGGTTTGTGTGATGGTAAGCTTAGCTGATCATTATCAAGCGCTTGTCCAAATGGGCAGCGATTAAAAACACCACCATCAGAAAAGCGCCCATTGCGACCGACATCAATAAATAGCAGTTTGTATTCGGCATCGGTAATGCCCATCAGTATAATGCTGTGTGTGCCATTATAATTATAGAAGATGCTGCCAGCATTTGGTGGTGCGACCATCACCACATGTTTTCCGTCGACTGCTCCAATGCAGTTTGGAAACCGCCACAGATCGTAGAATTTGCTGGCAACATCATCCCAAGCCTGTGGTGTTGTTGGTGCCCAGAATCAAAGGACATTTTCTGTTCAATAGTGTGTACATTGAACTATGTAGTAAAATAATTTTACCTGTAGATATTCGTTCACTAGCACTTTGTAAATGGCATCCAGGACTTCTGGAATGATGGACGAGATCGTTGGGACAGGAATGCAGAACAGGTAATGCAGAGACCAAAAAAAATCACCCGTGGCTACGTAGCGTAGAGTCAATGCAAGTCGTTCACCCACTGAAATGCTCGCGCGCATATTTGCGTCTTGCTTTTTAATAATTTGAGTAACCAAAGCAAGAAGATTATTAAATTGTTTCGAGTCCATCCGCAAAATATTGTGATACAATGCCCGCTCCTCAGCGGACCCAATCCTTGGTCCAAACACTACTTCGCGGTCGTTTTTGTGGCAATTCTTCATCAACACTTTCTTCCAACACATAGGAAGTTAAAATGGTAGCAAGCTGGATATTACGTTCCATTTTATTTACAGTATTTCAGAGATTTCACTTTCACTTTTCTCTGCACACGACGAACAAAACTTTCACTCTAATTTCTCTAACAATGCCTTTCAATGTATCGAACAATTTTTCATAAGCAAACCTCTACCAATCGTGTGAACTGACAATTTTCAACCTGACAATATTTTCAGAAATGTCATTGTCAGACGGCCAGCTGACAATGAGATTGTCAGACTTCATACCAATCGTATGAACTGACAATTTTTCATTGTAAGGTTTTTTGCAATTGTCAGCTGATTTGCACACATTGTATGACAAATGACAGATCTAACAATATTGTCAGACCTGACAATCGTCTGAACTTAGCTTAGGCCTTTTACCCAAAGTGGAAAGGATGTACTCAAAATGTCCTTTCCATCTGTATTTTTTTTTTAGAAAATTAGGCCTACAATTTCTAATCTGTCAACTTTTTCCAAATTAAAGGTGTTTGTAACAATTTCGCATGTGCTGCGTTTTCTACAGATGTAGAGATGTTTGCTTTTGATAGGCGACAAGTTAGCTCCAGAATAATCGCACCAGGGATAGGGTGAAGGAGAGCTTGTTAAATGCTATAAGGAAGAGTGGAACAGTTAAGGGGGAGCCTAAAAAAGGGGGTAAAAATTAAAAAGATGAGCTTCCAATTCGGACCGAAATTTTTATATTTTTTCATAAAATTCAAGATATACCTAATGATGTTGGGCCCAATATTCCAGGCTTTAAGTTGGTCGATGACTGAATGAACTCCAATTTTGTCAAATGCTTTTATGAAATCGAGAGAGATAAGGGAAAGATTTCTTCTCTTCGAAAGGGAGTTAGTGATGAAGTGGTCTAGATAAATTAGGCAATAGGTTACGGGTTTGCCTTTTTTGAATCCCATTTGATGACTGCAGAGAAGTTTGTTTTGTGAAACAAACCACCAGAGTCTGCTGTCAATTATCTTGCCAAGAACTTTGGCGCAGGGACTAAGGGAGATGGGTCTATAGGATTCGAGAAGGATATTATTAGATTTCGGCTTGAGTATGGGTATAACAGTACTGTTTTTATATAGTTGGGGAATAAAATTGTGAAAATTAGAAGAAATTGGCGGAGTCGTTACAGTTAGAGGATTACCGGAAGTTTTTAATGCGCTTGCAAAAGTGTGAGGAAGCGTAGGGCTTGGGATCTGGGTTCTGTATATATTTCTAAATTGTTTTTATTTTCAAGATTTCTTTTTACTTGCATTGCATTGCCATTGCATTGTCTCGATTAAGTTCGATGTACCTCTGAGCAATTAGCGCCGCGGATGGGGGTACAGTTGACAGGGCTAAGAGCGGGAAGGTTACAGCTTACACCTCGGGGAGAGTTATTGCACGATTTGGTGGTGTGACCAAGGATTTGTCAGTTTTTGCAACGCATGGGGGTCGGGAAATATTCCCTCACTTTCACATTGTACCAGCCAATGGTTACCGTTTTAGGTGGACGGAAACAGTTAAAAGTGAGCAGTATGACTCCAGTTGGACATTGACTCCTTACTGATTTATAGTGAATATGAACACTTCAGAGACACCCTGTGTGTACATTTCTCTTACAATTACCTCTTCCGGGACCTGGATCAGGCAAGGGCGTACACGGTACCTTTTGAGCAGTTCAGTGTGTTGCAGAGACTGACGTTAATGGGACAGATATAGGAGAACATATTTTTTTAGATTTGAATAAAACAGCAATCTTTTGGTCATGACATAGGATCAGGAGATTTCCGTCCCTGAGTTGTGAAATGGCTTTGTAACTAGTACTGATACTGTCGATTCCTTTTTTGAGGAGAAATACACTTATTGTTATAAATTTAGGATCGGTTTACTTAGATGAGGTTGGTTGTGGATCGAAGAGTTGGATCGGAATATTGCTTTGTTTTTACTTCCTTTTTGAATATGGTCCAGATAACACGTGGCCCCGGAGGGTCGTTTTAAAGTTTTGTAATCCTTAGAGACATCAATTAAAAATATGTTTTCTAAGAAATGAAGAAAGAAAAACCGGTAAATGTGGCTACCAGTGAAGTAACGGGACTTCTAAGACACACGCGCTTTCAAGACACTCTCTTTAACACACGTCTTGTCAGTAGCGTGATCAGACTATGACTGTGTGAAATCTTTTTTATTTTTTTAGTGCTTTTAGTAAACGAAAGAACATTTTTGAATGTTCTTTACAATTATTTTCCCAAACTCTTCGCATGACTTCGTTTTAGCTCTGAGCACTTTCTGTTTAACTATTCCTCTCTGCTTTTTGTATTCCTCGTATTCCTCATGTTACTCTTATTCTGTATGTAGCTTTTCATGTTCCTTTTTGTTACCTTTTAATTTACTTTTTAAGCAACTTTTCCTTCAAGCGATTCCATCTTTTGTTTAAGTCTTCATTAACTATGATTTCATATCTATTCGTGTAACTCCTTCCTATAACTTTCCTTGGTTTCATCCTTTCTTAACTTATATGCTCTAATTAACATCTGTTCTCTCGTTTTGCTTCTTGCTAGAGTAGAAACTTATGGGTTTCGATTTCGTATCCTCTTTTAAATCTAGCATTTACTAGGTACCTCTCTTTTTTCTGCTTGGTCTATTATTACGTAGTCTAAAATTTATTTTTCAATTCTACTCGCTACTTCCTGGTGTACTTATGTATATCTTTGTGTGCGAAAAATGTGTTAAAAATTACCAGATTATCAACAACAAAAAAATCTGATAATCTTTTTCCATTTAAACTAATTCTGCTTTCTCCATATCTTCTATTACTCCGATCCATTAAATTAATGCAGCTAATAGTTTTTGGCCTTTAAACTTGGACGATGTAGACCATCAATTCCTTTCAACCGACCTGGATGAAGTGAAGATAGAATTATCTAAGCTGAAGTCCAACAAAGCTGCCGGAGCGGACGGCCTGGCTGCCGAGCTCTTTAAAGCGGTCCTTGTCCGATCCTCAAGAAAGGAGACCCTCTTAACTGCGCCAACTAAAGAGGCATCAGTTTTCTTAACATCGCATGTTGTGTGAACACCTTAAGCCGTGCGTCAACAACCTGATAGGTCGATATCAGTCCACCAAATATTTACATTACGGCAGATCTCGGAGAAAACCCATGAGCTTCAAATTGATACACACCATCAATTAATTGATTTTATCGCCGCGTATGACAGCATCTATAGAGATGAGCTACACAGGGCAATGTCTAGTATTCGCATCCCTGCCCAACTCATCCTTCCGCGCAGGATGACGATGGAGAATGCACGCTGCTCCACCAAGGTCGGTAGGGATCTCACCGGGACCTTTGATGTCAAAAAAGGATTTAGACAAGGCGATGCGCAGTCATGCGATTTCTTTAACATCATGCTTGAAAGAATAGTGCAAAACTCACGAGCAAACTCAAGAGGCACAATCTTTCAAAAGTCCGTCCGATTACACGTGTACGCCGACGCTTTCGCTTTCGCGAGTATTGAGACGGAAGCGGTGAAAATGGGTTTAGCGGTCAACGAGGGCAAAACCAAGTAAATGCTGTCAAGCAAGAGGTAGTTAAGGACTTTGTCTACATAGGCCCGCTATAAATTCAGACAACGACACCAGCTGTGAGATCAAACGAAGAATAACTCTTGCCAATTGCTGCTTCCTTAGGCTAAGAAGGATTGACTAGCGAAGCCCTCTCTCGAACAACAAAAGTTACCCTATATAAGACCTTAATAATCCCAGTCCTGGTCTATGGCGCAGAGGCATGAACATCATCAAAAATCGATGTGGGAGCTCTTGGCTTCGAGACGAAAATTCTTCAAATGATTTTCGGTCCCATCTGCATTGACGGTGTGTGGAGGAGAAGATACAACGACGAACTGTATGGACTGTACAGCGACATCGACCTAGCCAGAAGGGTGAAGATCTAACGATTAAAATGGCTGGGTCTTGTAAAGCGGATGAACCCGGTGTTCCGATCCGAAAAGTATATCAAACCAAGTTTCTGTTGTGGTTGTTGGAATTCTTCACAATTTCATTGTTTTTTGAATCAATAAATCCGCCATTGACAAACGTGGATATTACAAAATTAATATATAATCAGTACAAGAAAAAAATATCAGACAAAATTTAAAGTTTTAAGATTCCTCTTGGAGTCAGAAGCAAGAATTTTATCTGGCCAAGAATATTTAACCGTTTTGCTGTTCCAATGCCGATTAGCCGCAGCAGATTTAAACGTGATATTCGCTTATCATCGCGAGGCGTAGACACAATTCGCCTTAACTGATAGGATGGCATTATACAATGGTTGTAGAGTAATGTCTTTTGGCATCACTTCTAAGCAATAGCGCCATCTGGCGGAAAAGAAGGAAGAGAATCTGATTTGACAGGAGGGACGTGATATTCGCTTATCATCGCGAGGCGTAGACACAATTCGCCTTAACTGATAGGATGTCATTATAGAATGGTTGTAAAGTAATGTCTTTTGGCATCACTTCTATGCAATAGCGCCATCTGGCGGAAAAGAAGGGAGAGAATCTGATTTGACAGGAGGGACGCTTCAACGATTGATTCCATTTCTGAACACGAGAGCAAGGAGACTAAATTTAAAGCTTCTTCCATTTTCTTACTCGAATTTACTTGTTTCCTTTGATTTAAATAAATCGTTTTGTACGGTTTATAAAGCTTATTGTTTGAATTTGGAAATCTACAAAAGTCTTCCCATCGGGAATTATACGGAAAGTTGTTCCCAACATTCTTTAACTTTATCCCGTTCGAATTCCTGGAATTCATGACGTCACCGACTGCGCATGTAGACGAGACAACCAGTGTGTGTCCGATTTGCGGCAAGCAAGCGACCGATGACGATATGGTGGAGTGTACTAAATGCGTGCGTTGGATTCACTACATCTGCGCTCGTAGGGGAGATAATGTAGCAGAAAATCCCACCTGGATATTTCCAGGGTGTAACCCAGACGAAAACACTATTCTCCATTAAAAGGACGCACTAGCGTCCCACTCCACACCAAAGTCTAACATCGCAGGAGCACAATCTTGGCGGCTCTAGAAAATTCTAGAGCACGTCTCATATCACTGCTGGAGGAGAGCGCGGAACTACAACAGCTATCAACGCCCATGGAGATGTCACCAAAACATTCCCCGAAAACAACATCACCAAAGGTTCAATTACGTCAGCAGCCGTATCAACAGAAACTCCCGGCAAAAGCGAAGCAGAAATTCCCTAAATCAGTGAAGCTCCACCGCTTATTACGCAGGTTAGGGCTCTCCCAGCACCCAGAGAAGCTAAGATGGATTCTTATGCCGCTAGTACGAGTATCTACGATCTAACTACACTGCTCAACAACGACGATGTCAGACTGCTGCCTTACCGCAACAATCCATATTTAGTTGAGGAGATTTTATCTCGGCTGCCGAACAGCATACAACCTAAATGGTCTGAGGCTGACACTACCACGGGCGATGTGGTAGAACTCGGTAAGCGGTTATACGAGTATAATCTTGGGATGAAACTGTGCACTCGCGTACCATCTGCAAATGTAATACAAAAGCCTACAGATAGAAAGCCCCCAGACAGCAACAAAAAACAATAGCACTGCACAATGTAGCCATAACACGAAACTCAAAAATACAGAATTGCGCCATCTGCAAAGGTTCTTGCTAAAAGTTGATGAAGTGCGACAAATTCATGAACGCTTCGGTAAATCTGCTGCCTTAATCGCCACAAGAGCAATTGTTTCCGCCGCAAGCAATGTCAAATTGACCAATGGAAATGGTATCACCATCCATCGTCGATCAAGTGAAAAATACAGATGCTGGTGTAGAGAGTTTCACGCACATTAACAGCGAATCAAATACTCGTTTTAGATATATTCCTATTCTGGGGATGTCATTAAAGAAATATATGCCTTTTTGGATGAAGATTCGTCCACAACATTGATATCCCAAGAACTGGCAGAAGAAGACTTGCACGGTGATAAGAGTCCATTGCAGATCGGATGGAGCGATGTTTCGGTGATGCGCGTCGAGGAGCATTCGATAAAAATAACTTTACGTGTCCGTATCGGATCTCAATTAAAACTGCTGAAGGCACGTATCGTATCCAAACTGGTACTGCCCACCCAATCACTGAATTACGAACGCTTGGCAGCTGCGCACAGACATCTAAGGGGACTCCCTATACAGTCATATCAACGGTATAAAGCTAGCTTGTTAATTGGTTTGGACAACTGTTCGCTGTTCCCACAAAGTCCCAAGAAGGTAAAGAATTCCATCCGATTGCTGTTAAATGCTGATTAGGGTAGACAATTTTTGCTATGAGTGAAAAATATTCAGAATCGAAGTAAATATTCACGATTGTCATATATGCTGTCAAAAGGATCTGTTTGATTCAGTGAAAAGTTTTAACACAACTGACAGAGTTGGAATCCAAATGTTACAAACACGAAATCAAAAGAAGATAAAAGGGCTCGCAATGTAATGGAGAAAACTTTAAAACGAAGAGCCGATAACCATTTTGAAATAGGTTTGTTATGGAGAAGGGATGATGTCTTTTTCCCAGAAAGCAGGAACGCTGCGACAATGAGACTGAAGAAACTCGAACAATGCTTACGAAGGAAAATGGAATACCTTGAAGCATTTAATAAATTAACAAAAGGATACGAAACAAAAGGTTATGTAGGATTTTGCAGCCAAGATAAATGGAATTTCCCTAAATTCTCTATTTTTGAGCGGTCCGGATTTAACCGTTTCACTCATTGGCGTTTTGTTCCGTTTTAGGCAACGAAGGGTAGCAGTTGTGGCAGATATAAAGGAGATGTTTCACAGGGTGAAACACAGAGGATGACAAACATGCTCAAAGACTTTGATTGAGGTTTGGTTTGTGAGCAAGTAATGTCTTTTGGTTCGACGTGTTCTCCGAGTTGTTCTCAACTAGCAAAAAACACAAATGCAGGAGAGTTCATGGATGAATTTCCCGATGCGCATAATGCTATCGTTAAGAACCATTACGTGGATCATTGGCTACAAAGTTTTGACCACGAAGAAGAGGCGATCCGAATTGGTACAGAAGTTAAAGAAGTACATAGGCGTGGGGCTTCGAAATCCGAAATTGGCGTTCAGATGATTTGAAGGTGTCACGAGTGTTGGGCGGTGACGAGCATATTGAAAATTTAAACTTACATCTGGAGAGTCTGCAGAGAAGGTGTTGGGGATGTTTTGGTGCCCCGCTTCAGATTGTTTCATGTTCCTGCTCAATCTCAACAAGGATAGAAAAGAGATTCTTAGCGGTGAGATGCTCCCAACAAAATGCGAGCTACTCCGAATACTCATAAGTATTTATGATCCTTTAGGACTAATTGCAAGCTACGTAGTGTGGTTCAAAATATTAATGCAAGATGTATGGCGGTCAAAGATAGATTGGGATGATCCTATCACATCAGGCCAGAACACAACCGATGCACTGGCGGTACGTACCACCTCGGGACAATGTAGCAGACGACGCAACCAAGTGGACGAGGATCCCGAACTTGGAGATTGATGACCGATGGTACACTGGTCCATGCTTGCTCTATGATGCAGAAAGTCAATGGCCGGCAAGATAAACATGAGTCGAATGCTGAAGACGATCTTTCGGAAGGGCATACCAATTTTCATTTGGTAGGTGAGTTGTTAATAAAATTTGAAAGATTTTCCTCTTTACAGAAGCTGAGGAAGACCGTTGCCATTTTTTACAGTTTCTGGTATCCTGATCTTGTACTACAATTTGAACGAGCTGATGCCTACCTGCACAGGACAGTGCAACGTGTTTTTGTAGATGAAATTGCAGTTCTGAACTCAGGAAACACTGCTAAAATAAATTCAGTTTTGAGGAAGAGTCCCCTACGTGATCGAAGTCCATATTAAGATCATGATGGTGTCCTGAGGGTCGGAGGCCGAATAATAACGCAGAGTATGTCCCATTATCCCAGGAGACCAGTCATCCTTCCGAGATTCAGAAATTTCACGCTTTTAGTTGTCCGGGGATGTCACGAGAAGTATCACCATGCCTTTCATGAGACAGTCATCAATGAAGTGAGACAACAATGCGAGATTCCAGGTCTCAGATTTTTGCTTAATAAAATCAAGCACAGCTGTGTCATCTGTCAAGTTCGTTCTCCAAAAATCGTCGAACCGAAGATGGTTGATCAGCCCTATGGAAGATTAGCAGCGTACGAACCACCATTTACCTATACCGGTATAGACTTCTTGGGCCCGGTATTGGTGAGAATACGAAGATCAAAAGAAAAACGTTGGATGATACTCTTCACATGTTTGACGACTCGTGCCATACATGAAGAAGTTGCTGCTAACTTGGACACTGATAGTTGCGAGATGTGTCTCAGAATTTTTATGAATCTGCGTGGTCAGCCTAAGGGGATACGAACCGACAGAGGAACCAACTTTATTACCACCGAGAGACTATTGCGTGAAGATTTCGAACGCATGAATCTAAAGGGCGTTGCAAAGCATTTCGAGGGATCTGCCATTAAGTGGACCTTCAACCCCCCGGGATCACCTCACATGGGCGGAGCATGGTAACGCATGGTAAGAACTTTCAAGACGGCATTTTACCCCGATCTCCCGACATACAACATCAATGATTGGTTGCTGAGGGCATACATAGCAGAAGCAATATTTATTATGAACTCCAGGCCACTGACTCACATTCCTATTGAGCCTGGGTCCTCGGATGTCCTAACCCCAAACCACTTCTTGAAAGAGAGC
Organism: Volucella inflata; assembly: GCA_928272305.1. Classification (NCBI taxonomy): domain Eukaryota; kingdom Metazoa; phylum Arthropoda; class Insecta; order Diptera; family Syrphidae; genus Volucella; species Volucella inflata. The sequence goes on from OV743717.1 coordinate 37,164,237, forward strand.
AGCAACGGGGTAAAAACATTTGGCAGTATTCCAGACAACAATCGTATGTGCACCAAGGGCTATATCACTTCGCAGATGTTACGGAACAGGCTTTAGAAGGTATGGGTCGAAGGGTTCCTTCCTGAATTGGTAAGAAGAACAAAAAATTTTCTTCTAGTAAACCCGATGAAACCTGTGATTCAACACTTCCATCCAACACCTGGTAAAGGCAGTATTCCCGGGAAATGATGGGCAGGTGCGTTCATCGGTAGTTAGTACAGGACATGGAGAGTATCACAGATCTGTATCGAAGTTGGCGCTTGTAAATATAAGACGTGGTGGGACAACTGTAGAACCCGAATCAAGTAGTGTCTCACGGGGTGGGAAAAATGTTGGCATCACTTCTAAGCAATAGCGCCATCTGGCAGAAAAGAAGGGAGAGAATCTGATTTGACAGGAGGGACGCTTCAACGGTTAATTTCATTTTTGAACACGAGAGCAAGGAGACTAGATTTGACGCTTTTTCCATTTTCTTACTCGAATTTACTTGTTTTCTTTAATTTAAATAAATCGTTTTGTACCGTTTACATTATGAAGTTTATCGTTTGAATTTGGAAATCTACAAAAGTCTTCCCATCGGGAATTATACGGAAAGTTGTTCCCAACAATGTCATTTTTAAAACTCCATAAGTACGTTGGCCACAAAAAAATCGCAAAAAAGAATGAAAGAAATTTTGTGGTCAAAGAATAGAGGAAACATTTTAAATGCTTTAAACTGAAAGAAAAAGTACAAGAATGTTGTCAAATAAGAGTTATGAGAGAGTAACGTGTTATATCACGAGCTCACAGAATGAACGTTGAAAAGAATAGTGAAGTGTCTTCACTCAAGGGACATCGAGTAATGGACGTCCAAGAAATCTCTTCGCTGCCTGCTATGATACCAAAATTACGGAAAAAATATAAAAAACATTTATTTGTTTTATTTATATTTATTTAAATAAGCTCACACTATCTACCTCTAAGTAAACTGTTTGATTTTCAATAACATTTTTATGAGAACCAGGCTCATATACAAGTTCTATGTTGATACAAAAATCTTTCCGCATACAGACATTACCGCAACAGATGTTGAGGTGGCAAGTAAGCTGAATGTCTTCAGATGAGTTATCTATGGTAACGGATGCACTAAATTTACCATCTATAATTTCACCTGCAATTCGTTCCGCGAAACAACCCCCATTCGGCAACTTAAGTCTCCATTTCTGAGATGCGTTGTCGGTCAATTTTAAATTGCTTTCGCATAGTAATGTTGTGTTTAGCACTAAATTGCATTGTCGAGTTATTTTTAAATCTTTTTTTAAATAAGTTGTGAAATTTGATTTGATTTCCGAGTAAAGTGGTGAATGAAATTTTAATATTAGAGGCCAAGTACACATAGTTCCTAAATCTACGATTTGTATAGAGTGATTATTAGTGTCAGCAATATATAAATATTTTCCAGTAGAATCTGAACAAATTCCATCTGGTTCACAGAACTGAAAGACTTCTAACTGATCTTTTTTTCGAATAAAACATGTTTCTATAACATTATTTTTAACGTCAACACGTTTTATTTTGTGGTTGAAAGTATCTGAAACATATAAGTATTCATCCACGGTATTATAGAAAACGCTTAGTGGGTGTTGTAATTTTGCCAAGAATTGTTTACCATCAATGTCACCATAAGAAAAAAGGTTCTAAAAATAATTTAAATTTAATCATATTTCTCGACATTTAAAAAATTAGAATTTACCAATGGATTACGGTCTCCTCCAACTACTCCAGTGACTTTACCATCAATCATAGATGCTCTTCTTATGCTTGAGCTCTCGCTATCTGCAATATGTAAGAAATCTTTAACAACGGTAAGCCCTGAAGGTTGGGCAAATGCAGCATTTTGTGGGTACGAATTATTTCTATTTTCCTCTGAACCATTTCCGATCAGTGCAACACATGTCAAGGATTCATACTTTTTAAACTTCCACCATATGATTCCATTCAAAAAAAGTCCCCATATTTGATGAGTTCCAGCCATAGCAATCAATATAACAATTTTTTCAGGAACATTTCGTTCATCCACATGAAATGACATATCCATATCACGAGTCTTAAAAACGGCGACATCCCATGGAGATGAGATCTCCTGGTTCGTTCCTATTTGACCACCAATTTTATCAAAGCCTTGCTTACCAGTGCCGGCTAAGCAAGACACACACCGTTCCGTGAGACTCACTTTTCGTATAGCATGATTATTGGTGTCCGCAACAATTAGTATATCATCATTAAGAAAAGTAAGTCCTTGAGGAAAATTAAATCTTGCAGTCTGAAAATCGCCATCAACAAACCCACTCTCAAAACCACCAATTTTTTCTAAAACAATTCCTTGAACATTTAGAATCAGCACACGATTGTTTCCTGAATCAGATATTGCAATTATATCACATTGCTTTCCATTATGAAATCGAGAGGAAATTTTACTTGGAAACCGCAAATTTGAGGCTGATAATAAATTATTTGAAGGGTTAAGGGGAAGATGATATTCACTTAATTCGCCCCTCTTTTTAAAAAAAGTTATAGCTGATTTAACAAAGCTTTTCAAAAATAATCCATGCCCTTCACCCATTATCACAAGAAGAGGGCTACCAGTGGGAGAAAGGAAAAGCAAAGTTGGCCAACACTTTATTTTTAATTGGGACCACATTGTTAAATTACAGTCGTTCACTACCGGATGAGAAATATTGTAGCGCTGAATTGCAGATAATAAATTAGCGGAATCCTTTTCATTTTCAAATTTAGCACTGTGAATACCAATAACAACAATTCCACTTTCAACAGAATGCAAACTTTCAATTGATTTAAGGTCTGGAAGTATATGCACACAATTAATGCAACAATATGTGAAAAAATCCAGCAGAACTAGTTTCCCAAGCAACTGCTCTAAACGAATCGGTTCGGTTACATTAAACCAGTCCAAATCTATAAATAAATAAACTTATATTAATTACTTTTATACATATTTCTTTCACATAATAATGTACCCTTTTCAAAATCTTCAACGGATCCACAGTTTGTCTGGCAATGTTTCTCCAGGTATGTTTTAATAGCAATGTCTCGCTCGTTCTCGTCGCTCAGGGTGGTACAAAGTTTTGTTAATTCATCAGAATTGTATGCTAACAGATCAAGAAGGTCTAAATCGAATTTATCCATTTTTATACACCCTTAACCATTTAAATGCAAACCAAAAACTTTAGTTTTCTTAAGCATGTAAGTAAAAAGAAAAGCTTGCAAAAATCCAAGGGACAAACTAAAACTGTCAAGTTGGTTGTAAATTGCCTATTACCATGAATGAACTACTTTAGATAGGTACCATTCCAGATTAAACCCAATTCCAAAATGACTTCCATTGGAAGAATGGTTTATAAATCCGGATTCCAACAAAGCTTGTCAAATTTTTGTTCAATCGACGCACATGTTTTGTTTTTGACGGTTCACAATTGAATTTTTTGTTGTGGAAATACATTGCTTTTATTATAAGAACAGTTGAAATAAATAAACAAAACTGTGAAGTATTCAATAGTAGTATCGAAGTAGATAAAAAAATTAAAATAAAAGGAAACTGTTACGTTTTAGACACAAAGTAAGTTTTCTTATTAAATAGTTAAAGCAATTATTATTCTTTATGTGTCATTCTTTAGCAAGTGAAAGACAAATTGAGCTTTTAATGAGTTCCGCCGATACTTATTTCAAAAAAATAAGGCACTACTCTTAATAGCTTTAGGTAAAGCCCAATAGTCAACGCTACTAACGATAGAAAATCGTAAAACGTCATTTTCCCATTTCTGACAGGAACCTTCTTCTTCCTCACGACACCATTTAGAACGGACGTAATCTGAAGTTATAAATAGAAAACAAAGTTTCGTTTAATTTTTTGAATCTGTTGTTTCATTTTCCAGGCGTCAGAAAATAGCTGGCGCCTCATTTTGGCGCTGCGGACAGGATCACCTCTAACAGTCCTAGATTACTTTTGAAAAAAGGATTTCCCGGAACAAGAAGGATTACTTTTTCAACATTTTCAAGCTTTGCGAGCCCACCTTTTAATTCCGCCTTTTCCGTGCGGCATCGGATAAAGAATAGTGCCGCAGTGCGTCCCAGCTTGTCGTAAGAGGCGACTAAATGGGACACTAATCATATACAGGCAACTATGCCACCAAAAATGAGCCTGTGACACTTTAACACCTTAAAACTTACCCACAAGTTTGTATGCAATCAGTGGGTTCCCGCATCAGGAGACTACCGGTGGGGTAAAAGAACAGTCAATCCATTTGAAATGAGCGTACAAGTGTCAAACCACTCAAACTTAAGATACACTTCATGGAAATGATCGCAATTAATAGCACTACCCCGCTGGGCACCACGGTTGCAACGCACTCGGGTGATCCCAGAGCAAGCAGAAATGCTTGTGTCAGAGCCCGACGGATTCCGGGGGCGGGCAAAATGAAGTTTCCAAAATATTTTCCTAAACTTCGGTTTGCAAGTTGGAACGTCGGATCGATGACCTCAAAAAGTTTAGAACTGGAAGCGATTATGCGTCGCAGAACTCTACAAATCCTGTGCGTACAGGAAACGAAGTGGTGTAATACAGGAAATAAAGCGCGTTTTCTAGATTTAAAAACTAAGGCATTTAAGATGTTCTACCATGGAACGGTCAATGGACGAAACGGTGTTGGAATCGTTGTTGCAGCGGATCTTCTAAACAACATCGTTGGTATCTTGAAAATAAGCGACCGCTTGATGAGTGTTAAACTCGTCATACACAATGAAACGTGGAACATTGTTAGCGCGTACGCTCCACAAAATGGATGCGACCAATCGGAAAAAGATACATTTTGGTCAGAGTTCGGTAATTTGCTTAGAAATATACCTATCGATGAGATGCTCTTCGTAGGCGCAGATTTAAATGGCCACGTCGGAGAAACAAATGTTGATTATGAGGACTGCCACGGCGGTAAAGGCTTTGGAACCAGAAATTCAGCTGGCGAAGACATCCTTGTAGCGTGTAGGGCGTACGGCTTAACCGTCTTAAATACAATGTTTATTAAACATCAACGACATCTCATCACCTATAGCAGCGGAGGTCACGAAACGCAAATAGATTATCACCTCTGCAAAATGTCGATGAGAAACCGTGTTAAGGACTGTAAAGTAATACTTGGAGAATCGCTAGTAAGCCAACACCGTCTGCTCATTACAGAATTTTTGACAGCGGAACCACCGAAAACACGGGCATCGTTTGGAAAGCCAAAAATCCGGTGGTATAATCTATCGAAGGAACGAAGCGCAAGATTTATCGCACTGGCTAAAGAAGTACTTCAAAATATAAATGGTATAGCAGACTCACTTAGCCCGCAAGAAATGTGGAACAGCATGCACGAGGAATGCATAACACTCGCAAAGTCCCATCTGGAGACTATATCAAAATACCATCATGTCGGCGAAACCAAACGAGCTGTGGCCGACAAGAAGAGTGCATTCCAAGCGTCGACAAAATGCGATCGGAGCGACGATATCGAAAAAGCTCGACTGGCTCTTGAATACGAGCGTCTTAAGAAGATCGCAAAGAAAGTCCTGTCTCGAACTCGAGCGGCAGAAGCGGAGAACCTGTACCAGGAGTTGGAACAAATATCCTCACGATCGGCGGATAAAAGACAAGCTATCCAAGAAGTTCAAACGTCGTACAATACTAAAATGCTAAATATTTTTAAGCTCGCTGCACAGAGGAGAAAAAATTCAATGGAAATAACCTCGCCGAAATGCATCAAAAACGCAGACGGTCGCTTACTGACAAATGAAAAGGAAATTTGTGACTGGTGGCTTGAATAATGCAAGGAATTGCTTAACAAACAGTTTCCACGTGATATCGTGCCGGCAGCTGGTCTATTCGAGGAGGAAGTTTCAGACTTTTCAATCGAAGAAATAAGTATAGCAATTGGAAAAATGAAGCGGGGGAAAGCGGCGGGACCAGATAGCATTCCATCAGAGTTTAGGTCGAAGATGGAGGGAATCGGCAGCGAATGGTTATCGAAACTTTTAAATAAATTAAAATGTGGACAACCTATGCCGAATCAATGAAGAAGTAGCTTCTTGGTTCCATTATACAAAGGAAAAGGCGACACTCGAGAATGCAACAATTACCGTTCAATCAAGCTTATGTCACACACAATGAAAATCGTTGAAAGAGTCTTAAACGAACGTCTTCGGCAAATAATAAAGCTCGATAATAGCCAGTGTGGATTTGTTGAAGGAAGATCGACGGAGGACGCTATCCAAAGCCCACGAATAATAATGGAAACCGAGATTCGTCTAAGGATTTACACATGGTATTTATCGACCTCGAGAAAGCATTCGATCGAGTGCCTAGGGATCTCATATGGGCCGCGCTGAGGTCTCAAAACATACCGGAAACGTATGTTAGAATAATACAAGACATGAACGGAAACGTGAAAACTGCGGTTAAAAGCTCGTAAACCACAGAGTGAGTGTAGGATGGATGAAATGGCGGGAAAATTCGGAAATCTTTTGCGACCGAAAATTTCCACTTAAATTAAAGGGGAAACTCTATACCACGGTTGTTAGACCAGCTCTTATATACTGTTCACAGTGCTGGACAATGTACGAAGCGTTTAAAAACAAAATGACGGCAGCGGAAATGAAAATGTTAAGGATGTCTAGTGGAGTTACTAAACGCGATTGCACTAGATCTACGCGTATAAGAGGAAGTCTACATATAAAGAATTCGGTAACCGAACAGCTTGAGGCCAATAGAATAAGCTGGTATAGCCACGTTCAAAGAAGATCTCCGGAAAATCCGATTATAAAGGCACTATCAACTACGGTCACTCCAACTGTAAGAAAACGAGGTCGGAAAAAGAATTCATGGATTACTCAGATAAAAATGGGAAACTCGTTACGCATAAGTACGTATAACGAGGAGAGGGCTAATAAAAGGATAAGAAGAAGAAGAAGAAGGATTACTTTTTATAACCCGCTATCAGACGTGTTCGTGCTAAATTGTTCATCAAAAGAAATTCCCCAACAACATCCGACAAAGTTTTACGTTCTGGCAAACACTATCAGAAATTAGATAGCAACACTCGCTAATTCGGCAAGTTCAACGACGAATGGCTGTAGTGGTCGGCAACTTTTAGCAAAATTTTCTCGACATAAAACTATCATTAGAGCTGACCTGTGTTGCAATCTCTTCGAGGTGGTAACACGCGGAAAATCCGATGAAGAACGCATCTTCGAACTCATGGCGTATCTGGTGGACAATGCACACAACTAGTTTGGGGCGGATGTAGCACAAAATAGATTGGCTCGCAATTGTACTCCAATTAGAATCAACTGTTGGGCGACAGTTAATAAATCCACCAAAGACACAATCGAGTTCACAAAAACAGCGGGAGTATGTATTCAATACCCAAGGCTATGTCAAACAACGGCTTAAACAAAAACCACCAAGCCCATATCGTCATTGTGCGCAAGTAGGTGAAACACAGTGGCACTGGAATCGAGAATGTCCACGAAGACGACAACCGGCAGATCGGCAGCAAACGACGGAGAATGACCAACCAGCGACGACACTTAATACTGAAGTATCCAATACCGAACATAACGCCAACCAGGAAAACTTCCTTGGCGGTCGCCGTTAATCGATATAGCGGTGTGGATCAATAATAAACCAGTACGAGCAATCATTGACTCTGGTAATACCATCGATGTCATCAGTTCATCACTTGCCGAACATCTAGATATAAAACCAGATCCGCACACATCCATTACCATTGCACACGTAAATGGCAACTTTGTTTACAGCACCGATCCCATCGATAAGCGTCCCCATATCTGCTTGGCATCATTGGCGCTTACTCCAGTTGATCAACGAATTCAAGAAATATTAAAAGACTTTCGGCAGCTCTTCGCCACAGGAGCAGCTACGTTGGACGGATTCCGGGTGTCTCGCATCACATTCGGCTGCTTCCACAGCAACAGCCCATCGCTCAGCGTCCATATCGTCATTCAGATGGAGAATCAAAAGAAATATAGCAACAGATCGCGTTACTACTTCAGAGAGGATTTATAAGGAGATCCATTTCACCTTGTGCTTCACCAGTTACGCTCGCTCCAAAGAAGGATGGTAAACGCAGGCTTTGCATAGATTATCGTCGAATCAACGCCATTACGGTAGACGAAAGAGAACCCACTCCACGCATTCAGGATGTAATCGACCAACTTTCAACCGCGCGTGTTTTCTCAACCCTTGATATGGCATGGGGTTACTGGCACATTGCATTAGATGACGAGTCTATCGAAAAAACATCTTTCGTGACATCAGACAGACAATTTGAGTGGACTGTTTTACCGTTTGGGCTCAAGAACGCACCCCGTACGTTTCAGCGAATCGTTCGACAAATACTTGGCGACTTAATCAACAATGGTGTTATCCCATATTTAGACGATATCATTGTCTATAGCAGTGATATCAACGCCCATGCCGAACTCCTTAGAGACATTTTCAAACGTCTTACAGCAGCTAACGTCAGACTTAGAAAAGAAAAATACCGCTTTGCTCAAGCCGAAGTCGAGTTTCTAGGGCATGTTATTTTCAATGAAACAGTTCGCCCTTCAGAAGAGAAAGTAAATGTCTTCAAAGAGTACAAAATCCTCACTGAGGTGAAATCACTCCAGCGTTTCCTTGGCTTGGCAAATTATTACCGAAGAAGAATAAAAAACTTCAGTACCATAGCTGACCCACTTACCCGGTTAATACGAAAAGCCGTCAAATTCGAATGGAATTGGCAACAACAGCAAGCGTTCGATACCATCAAGGAAGCGCTCATAACATCGCCAATTATAGCGATCAGCAGCGATCGTCCAGTTTTACTCCATACAAACGCGAGTAGTATTGGCATTGGAGCAATTTTAATGCAACCTGGAGATGATGGACAGTAACAAGTGGTAGCATACCATTCACGACGCCTCAACACACACGAGCAGCGATACCATACGACGGAATTAGAGTGCCTTGCAGTCGTTGATGCAATTTAACGTTTTCATGTGTTTATGCATGGCCGCCATATTGCCATCCATACAGATCAATCTGCGCTACAGTGGCTCTTCCAGATAAACAATCTGTCAAATAGACTTTTCAGGTGGTCAGTTCGTCTTTCTGTCTACTCATACACTATAAAACACCGACCAGGAAAGCTGAATGCCGCTGCAGATGCTTTGTCTCGACAGCCAGTATCACTACTCATTCGACCAGCTGAACTTAAATGTGCAGATTTGAAGTTCATCGAAATCGTGGCATAGCCAGATTTGTCGTTCCGGACAAACTCCGACTGAAAATTCTAAAACATTATCACGATGAATATGGTCAACCAGGAATGGCAACAACAATACAACTTATTTGTGGGCACTATTGGTGGAGAAAAGTGTATTCCGATGTTAAGTAGTTAAACCAAGCAACCGTCCAGCTATTGGTTCCCTGCAACCAATACCAACACCAAAAGCACCCAACGAGGTCTGGGCAATTGACACTTTGTTATGGGGGTAACTTCTGCGAATACAAGCGAAAAATATATTCAACTCGTAGTGGACCATCACTCAAGATACGTTTGGGCTACGGCAACTCAACGCAATACAACCAACTCACTAATTGAAGTCATAACAAACATTTGTTCGGAGGTTCCAACACCAGAAGTTCTAATCAGTGATAGAGGACCGATTCTAACTTCAAAACATTTTCGTAAATTTCTTCGGAAGCCATCGATCAAGCATCAAACTACGTCACCCTACCATCCGCAAGCAAATGGTTTATGCGAAAAGGCGAATGACACAATTGTTCGGGGTTTGCGTCTGGCAACCGTCGACTCACCAACAAGACTATGGACAGACCTACTACCAAAAGTGGTCGCAAATTACAACCGTACACCACACAGTGCGACTGGATTTTCGCCACAGTTTCTTCATTTTGGAATTCCTTCAGATGCTGCTAAGGACAACATCTCTCTAGTTGATGCTCGATCTGAAGCTGTCAAACGTTCGGACGCAACGAAAGCCATACGTAAGGAATACCATGAATTCGTTCATCCGCCATCAAATTGGAAGATTGGTGACCTTGTTGTACGAGAAATTGCTGATAACCATCCGTCACGACATAAACTTTCGCCAAGTTATACTGGACCTTTAGGAGAGGATCAGGAGGCTAGACCAGGGAAGTGGTCAAAACTCTTATGGAAGAGCCAAATGCATCTCGAAAACTAAGATTCAGTAAAGGGCTAGATTCCAGTGTTATCCGTACCGTGCAAACAATCAACCTGGCTGAGGGCCCATAAACAGCTTACTCACTAACGGTGAATCAAGATACCGGGCGTGCTCTGGTACTAAGTAGCCTTACACCCGTATAGGAGATCTGCGTGTGCGTATTTACCTTTCTCGACTTACTCATGGGATATACAGTCGATCTTCTATGAGTCGATTTTTTTTTAACTCGAACCAATCTGAGTGGCAACAGCGTTTAGAGGGAAAATATCATACGTTCTCACTTCTACAACTCGAAGTTCTCCATAACTCGAACAAAAAAGAGTGACACCAACATCCTATAAGTCGAAGTTTTTGGAAATTTTCCATGTTTACGGGGATTTTTTTTTACACTCTGTCTTAAGGCTAATCTAAAGTCTGATATAACGCTAATGGATTGTGTTAATCATATCACAAAAGCATGGCATTTTGACGTTGGTAGTGAAACAATAGTAAATTCCTTTAAAAAAAAGCAGGATTCGGTCAGATTTCTATGTGGGATGAAGAAGATAATATACCCTTAATTTTTACAAAAAGTGCCATTATTGAGGAATGTTTTTTAATGCAAAAAGAATACGACACCTGGTTAGCATTGGCTAATGCAACATCTAATGCTACTCTTGATGATTATATTGAAGTAGATATTTGCACAACATATTTTTCTACCGATAAAGAAATTGTAGAACATCATAAAACTAAATCTTTAAATCTGCATGTTGATGATGATAATTCGGATATAGAGGTTGTAAAACAGCCTTATAGAAAAGAAGTTATAAATTGCTTAAAAATGTTAAACATGTATTTGAAAACCATGGTTTTAATAACTGACAAACACTTTGAAGCCTTTTATATAAGTTAGTCAACAAAATCTGACAGATGGGACTAAGAGAACAGGGGATCCCGAGAAAAAGGCAGAGGTAAGGTAGGAAATACACCTCTCAAACTAAACCTCGTTTAGGTTCTAATAAAAAAGATTAATAAGAGCAGGAACCCAAAAACACCTTTGACCAGCCACACAAGTGCGGGACCATTGCTATCAGGAATGTCCTGTAGGGGCGCTTTAACCCATTACAAGGTCGCTAAAATGCATGAAATGCATCCGGAGGAATCCATGTCAGTGCAACAAATTCAGCAGGTAAAAATATGCTTACTGACCGAGGTGGACAAAGCTGACAACTGCTTGCATGTAAACCAAGAGATGGTTGGCTACCCATCAGCTGCCACGACACAGAGACAAAAGACCCCTTCATGTCGACGGTAAAGAAGATAAAGCCATGCCCAGAAGCCAAACTCATTAAACTTCAGGGAAACGAAATCCTCAAATTGTACACCTGTGTAACCTTTCTGCTGGACAATGAGAAAATCCAAAAGTAAGTCCTTAGGGTCAAGGATTGCCAAGCATAATCCTGACACATCCACAAAAGTTTAGCATGTTCTCAGTCTCCAAGGAAAGGAGTGGAAGCGATAGTTGTGGTTCACAGAGCTGTATGATTTCTGACTGATGTTTTTTCCAAATACAACAAGTGGTAATTATACACTTTCGCGGTCACATAGTTTTCTAGCTATAAAAAATCAAAAACTGTTGCAACCTGGAGATGATGGACAGAAACAAGTGGTAGCATACCATTCACGACGCCTCAACACACACGAGCAGCGATACCATACGACGGAATTAGAGTGCCTTGCAGTCGTTGATGCAATTTAACGTTTTCATGTGTATATGCATGGCCGCCATATTGCCATCCATACAGATCAATCTGCGCTACAGTGGCTCTTCCAGATAAACAATCTGTCAAATAGACTTTTCAGGTGGTCAGTTCGTCTTTCTGTCTACTCATACACTATAAAACACCGACCAGGAAAGCTGAATGCCACTGCAGATGCTTTGTCTCGACAGCCAGTATCACTACTCATTCGACCAGCTGAACTTAAATGTGCAGATTTGAAGTTCATCGAAATCGTGGCATAGCCAGATTTGTCGTTCCGGACAAACTCCGACTGAAAATTTTAAAACATTATCACGATGAATATGGTCAACCAGGAATGGCAACAACAATACAACTTATTTGTGGGCACTATTGGTGGAGAAAAGTGTATTCCGATGTTAAGTAGTTAAACCAAGCAACCGTCCAGCTATTGGTTCCCTGCAACCAATACCAACACCAAAAGCACCCAACGAGGTCTGGGCAATTGACACTTTGTTATGGGGGTAACTTCTGCGAATACAAGCGAAAAATATATTCAACTCGTAGTGGACCATCACTCAAGATACGTTTGGGCTACGGCAACTCAACGCAATACAACCAACTCACTAATTGAAGTCATAACAAACATTTGTTCGGAGGTTCCAACACACGGAGGTTCTAATCAGTGATAGAGGACCGATTCTAACTTCAAAACATTTTCGTAAATTTCTTCGGAAGTCATCGATCAAGCATCAAACTACGTCACCCTACCATCCGCAAGCAAATGGTTTATGCGAAAAGGCGAATGACACAATTGTTCGGGGTTTGCGTCTGGCAACCGTCGACTCACCAACAAGACTATGGACAGACCTACTACCAAAAGTGGTCGCAAATTACAACCGTACACCACACAGTGCGACTGGATTTTCGCCACAGTTTCTTCATTTTGGAATTCCTTCAGATGCTGCTAAGGACAACATCTCTCTAGTTGATGCTCGATCTGAAGCTGTCAAACGTTCGGACGCAACGAAAGCCATACGTAAGGAATACCATGAATTCGTTCATCCGCCATCAAATTGGAAGATTGGTGACCTTGTTGTACGAGAAATTGCTGATAACCATCCGTCACGACATAAACTTTCGCCAAGTTATACTGGACCTTTAGGAGAGGATCAGGAGGCTAGACCAGGGAAGTGGTCAAAACTCTTATGGAAGAGCCAAATGCATCTCGAAAACTAAGATTCAGTAAAGGGCTAGATTCCAGTGTTATCCGTACCGTGCAAACAATCAACCTGGCTGAGGGCCCATAAACAGCTTACTCACTAACGGTGAATCAAGATACCGGGCGTGCTCTGGTACTAAGTAGCCTTACACCCGTATAGGAGATCTGCGTGTGCGTACTTACCTATCTCGACTTACTCATGGGATATACAGTCGATCTTCTATGAGTCGATTTTTTTTTTAATTCGAACCAATCTGAGTGGCAATAGCGTTTAGAGGGAAAATATCATACGTTCTCACTTCTACAACTCGAAGTTCTCCATAACTCGAACAAAAAAGAGTGACACCAACATCCTATAAGTCGAAGTTTTTGGAAATTTTCCATGTTTACGGGGATTTTTTTTTACACTCTGTCTTAAGGCTAATCTAAAGTCTGATATAACGCTAATGGATTGTGTTAATCATATCACAAAAGCATGGCATTTTGACGTTGGTAGTGAAACAATAGTAAATTCCTTTAAAAAAAAAGCAGGATTCGGTCAGATTTCTATGTGGGATGAAGAAGATAATATACCCTTAATTTTTACAAAAAGTGCCATTATTGAGGAATGTTTTTTAATGCAAAAAGAATACGACACCTGGTTAGCATTGGCTAATGCAACATCTAATGCTACTCTTGATGATTATATTGAAGTAGATATTTGCACAACATATTTTTCTACCGATAAAGAAATTGTAGAACATCATAAAACTAAATCTTTAAATCTGCATGTTGATGATGATAATTCGGATATAGAGGTTGTAAAACAGCCTTATAGAAAAGAAGTTATAAATTGCTTAAAAATGTTAAACATGTATTTGAAAACCATGGTTTTAATAACTGACAAACACTTTGAAGCCTTTTATATAAGTTAGTCAACAAAATCTGACAGATGGGACTAAGAGAACAGGGGATCCCGAGAAAAAGGCAGAGGTAAGGTAGGAAATACACCTCTCAAACTAAACCTCGTTTAGGTTCTAATAAAAAAGATTAATAAGAGCAGGAACCCAAAAACACCTTTGACCAGCCACACAAGTGCGGGACCATTGCTATCAGGAATGTCCTGTAGGGGCGCTTTAACCCATTACAAGGTCGCTAAAATGCATGAAATGCATCCGGAGGAATCCATGTCAGTGCAACAAATTCAGCAGGTAAAAATATGCTTACTGACCGAGGTGGACAAAGCTGACAACTGCTTGCATGTAAACCAAGAGATGGTTGGCTACCCATCAGCTGCCACGACACAGAGACAAAAGACCCCTTCATGTCGACGGTAAAGAAGATAAAGCCATGCCCAGAAGCCAAACTCATTAAACTTCAGGGAAACGAAATCCTCAAATTGTACACCTGTGTAACCTTTCTGCTGGACAATGAGAAAATCCAAAAGTAAGTCCTTAGGGTCAAGGATTGCCAAGCATAATCCTGACACATCCACAAAAGTTTAGCATGTTCTCAGTCTCCAAGGAAAGGAGTGGAAGCGATAGTTGTGGTTCACAGAGCTGTATGATTTCTGACTGATGTTTTTTCCAAATACAACAAGTGGTAATTATACACTTTCGCGGTCACATAGTTTTCTAGCTATAAAAAATCAAAAACTGTTGCAACCTGGAGATGATGGACAGAAACAAGTGGTAGCATACCATTCACGACGCCTCAACACACACGAGCAGCGATACCATACGACGGAATTAGAGTGCCTTGCAGTCGTTGATGCAATTTAACGTTTTCATGTGTATATGCATGGCCGCCATATTGCCATCCATACAGATCAATCTGCGCTACAGTGGCTCTTCCAGATAAACAATCTGTCAAATAGACTTTTCAGGTGGTCAGTTCGACTTTCTGTCTACTCATACACTATAAAACACCGACCAGGAAAGCTGAATGCCGCTGCAGATGCTTTGTCTCGCCAGCCAGTATCACTACTCATTCGACCAGCTGAACTTAAATGTGCAGATTTGAAGTTCATCGAAATCGTGGCATAGCCAGATTTGTCGTTCCGGACAAATTTCGACTGAAAATTTTAAAACATTATCACGATGAATATGGTCAACCAGGAATGGCAACAACAATACAACTTATTTGTGGGCACTATTGGTGGAGAAAAGTGTATTCCGATGTTAAGTAGTTAAACCAAGCAACCGTCCAGCTATTGGTTCCCTGCAACCAATACCAACACCAAAAGCACCCAACGAGGTCTGGGCAATTGACACTTTGTTATGGGGGTAACTTCTGCGAATACAAGCGAAAAATATATTCAACTCGTAGTGGACCATCACTCAAGATACGTTTGGGCTACGGCAACTCAACGCAATACAACCAACTCACTAATTGAAGTCATAACAAACATTTGTTCGGAGGTTCCAACACCAGAAGTTCTAATCAGTGATAGAGGACCGATTCTAACTTCAAAACATTTTCGTAAATTTCTTCGGAAGTCATCGATCAAGCATCAAACTACGTCACCCTACCATCCGCAAGCAAATGGTTTATGCGAAAAGGCGAATGACACAATTGTTCGGGGTTTGCGTCTGGCAACCGTCGACTCACCAACAAGACTATGGACAGACCTACTACCAAAAGTGGTCGCAAATTACAACCGTACACCACACAGTGCGACTGGATTTTCGCCACAGTTTCTTCATTTCGGAATTCCTTCAGATGCTGCTAAGGACAACATCTCTCTAGTTGATGCTCGATCTGAAGCTGTCAAACGTTCGGACGCAACGAAAGCCATACGTAAGGAATACCATGAATTCGTTCATCCGCCATCAAATTGGAAGATTGGTGACCTTGTTGTACGAGAAATTGCTGATAACCATCCGTCACGACATAAACTTTCGCCAAGTTATACTGGACCTTTAGGAGAGGATCAGGAGGCTAGACCAGGGAAGTGGTCAAAACTCTTATGGAAGAGCCAAATGCATCTCGAAAACTAAGATTCAGTAAAGGGCTAGATTCCAGTGTTATCCGTACCGTGCAAACAATCAACCTGGCTGAGGGCCCATAAACAGCTTACTCACTAACGGTGAATCAAGATACCGGGCGTGCTCTGGTACTAAGTAGCCTTACACCCGTATAGGAGATCTGCGTGTGCGTACTTACCTTTCTCGACTTACTCATGGGATATACAGTCGATCTTCTATGAGTCGATTTTTTTTTAACTCGAACCAATCTGAGTGGCAATAGCGTTTAGAGGGAAAATATCATACGTTCTCACTTCTACAACTCGAAGTTCTCCATAACTCGAACAAAAAAGAGTGACACCAACATCCTATAAGTCGAAGTTTTTGGAAATTTTCCATGTTTACGGGGATTTTTTTTTACACTCTGTCTTAAGGCTAATCTAAAGTCTGATATAACGCTAATGGATTGTGTTAATCATATCACAAAAGCATGGCATTTTGACGTTGGTAGTGAAACAATAGTAAATTCCTTTAAAAAAAAAGCAGGATTCGGTCAGATTTCTATGTGGGATGAAGAAGATAATATACCCTTAATTTTTACAAAAAGTGCCATTATTGAGGAATGTTTTTTAATGCAAAAAGAATACGACACCTGGTTAGCATTGGCTAATGCAACATCTAATGCTACTCTTGATGATTATATTGAAGTAGATATTTGCACAACATATTTTTCTACCGATAAAGAAATTGTAGAACATCATAAAACTAAATCTTTAAATCTGCATGTTGATGATGATAATTCGGATATAGAGGTTGTAAAACAGCCTTATAGAAAAGAAGTTATAAATTGCTTAAAAATGTTAAACATGTATTTGAAAACCATGGTTTTAATAACTGACAAACACTTTGAAGCCTTTTATATAAGTTAGTCAACAAAATCTGACAGATGGGACTAAGAGAACAGGGGATCCCGAGAAAAAGGCAGAGGTAAGGTAGGAAATACACCTCTCAAACTAAACCTCGTTTAGGTTCTAATAAAAAAGATTAATAAGAGCAGGAACCCAAAAACACCTTTGACCAGCCACACAAGTGCGGGACCATTGCTATCAGGAATGTCCTGTAGGGGCGCTTTAACCCATTACAAGGTCGCTAAAATGCATGAAATGCATCCGGAGGAATCCATGTCAGTGCAACAAATTCAGCAGGTAAAAATATGCTTACTGACCGAGGTGGACAAAGCTGACAACTGCTTGCATGTAAACCAAGAGATGGTTGGCTACCCATCAGCTGCCACGACACAGAGACAAAAGACCCCTTCATGTCGACGGTAAAGAAGATAAAGCCATGCCCAGAAGCCAAACTCATTAAACTTCAGGGAAACGAAATCCTCAAATTGTACACCTGTGTAACCTTTCTGCTGGACAATGAGAAAATCCAAAAGTAAGTCCTTAGGGTCAAGGATTGCCAAGCATAATCCTGACACATCCACAAAAGTTTAGCATGTTCTCAGTCTCCAAGGAAAGGAGTGGAAGCGATAGTTGTGGTTCACAGAGCTGTATGATTTCTGACTGATGTTTTTTCCAAATACAACAAGTGGTAATTATACACTTTCGCGGTCACATAGTTTTCTAGCTATAAAAAATCAAAAACTGTTGCAACCTGGAGATGATGGACAGAAACAAGTGGTAGCATACCATTCACGACGCCTCAACACACACGAGCAGCGATACCATACGACGGAATTAGAGTGCCTTGCAGTCGTTGATGCAATTTAACGTTTTCATGTGTATATGCATGGCCGCCATATTGCCATCCATACAGATCAATCTGCGCTACAGTGGCTCTTCCAGATAAACAATCTGTCAAATAGACTTTTCAGGTGGTCAGTTCGTCTTTCTGTCTACTCATACACTATAAAACACCGACCAGGAAAGCTGAATGCCACTGCAGATGCTTTGTCTCGACAGCCAGTATCACTACTCATTCGACCAGCTGAACTTAAATGTGCAGATTTGAAGTTCATCGAAATCGTGGCATAGCCAGATTTGTCGTTCCGGACAAACTCCGACTGAAAATTTTAAAACATTATCACGATGAATATGGTCAACCAGGAATGGCAACAACAATACAACTTATTTGTGGGCACTATTGGTGGAGAAAAGTGTATTCCGATGTTAAGTAGTTAAACCAAGCAACCGTCCAGCTATTGGTTCCCTGCAACCAATACCAACACCAAAAGCACCCAACGAGGTCTGGGCAATTGACACTTTGTTATGGGGGTAACTTCTGCGAATACAAGCGAAAAATATATTCAACTCGTAGTGGACCATCACTCAAGATACGTTTGGGCTACGGCAACTCAACGCAATACAACCAACTCACTAATTGAAGTCATAACAAACATTTGTTCGGAGGTTCCAACACACGGAGGTTCTAATCAGTGATAGAGGACCGATTCTAACTTCAAAACATTTTCGTAAATTTCTTCGGAAGTCATCGATCAAGCATCAAACTACGTCACCCTACCATCCGCAAGCAAATGGTTTATGCGAAAAGGCGAATGACACAATTGTTCGGGGTTTGCGTCTGGCAACCGTCGACTCACCAACAAGACTATGGACAGACCTACTACCAAAAGTGGTCGCAAATTACAACCGTACACCACACAGTGCGACTGGATTTTCGCCACAGTTTCTTCATTTTGGAATTCCTTCAGATGCTGCTAAGGACAACATCTCTCTAGTTGATGCTCGATCTGAAGCTGTCAAACGTTCGGACGCAACGAAAGCCATACGTAAGGAATACCATGAATTCGTTCATCCGCCATCAAATTGGAAGATTGGTGACCTTGTTGTACGAGAAATTGCTGATAACCATCCGTCACGACATAAACTTTCGCCAAGTTATACTGGACCTTTAGGAGAGGATCAGGAGGCTAGACCAGGGAAGTGGTCAAAACTCTTATGGAAGAGCCAAATGCATCTCGAAAACTAAGATTCAGTAAAGGGCTAGATTCCAGTGTTATCCGTACCGTGCAAACAATCAACCTGGCTGAGGGCCCATAAACAGCTTACTCACTAACGGTGAATCAAGATACCGGGCGTGCTCTGGTACTAAGTAGCCTTACACCCGTATAGGAGATCTGCGTGTGCGTACTTACCTATCTCGACTTACTCATGGGATATACAGTCGATCTTCTATGAGTCGATTTTTTTTTTAATTCGAACCAATCTGAGTGGCAATAGCGTTTAGAGGGAAAATATCATACGTTCTCACTTCTACAACTCGAAGTTCTCCATAACTCGAACAAAAAAGAGTGACACCAACATCCTATAAGTCGAAGTTTTTGGAAATTTTCCATGTTTACGGGGATTTTTTTTTACACTCTGTCTTAAGGCTAATCTAAAGTCTGATATAACGCTAATGGATTGTGTTAATCATATCACAAAAGCATGGCATTTTGACGTTGGTAGTGAAACAATAGTAAATTCCTTTAAAAAAAAAGCAGGATTCGGTCAGATTTCTATGTGGGATGAAGAAGATAATATACCCTTAATTTTTACAAAAAGTGCCATTATTGAGGAATGTTTTTTAATGCAAAAAGAATACGACACCTGGTTAGCATTGGCTAATGCAACATCTAATGCTACTCTTGATGATTATATTGAAGTAGATATTTGCACAACATATTTTTCTACCGATAAAGAAATTGTAGAACATCATAAAACTAAATCTTTAAATCTGCATGTTGATGATGATAATTCGGATATAGAGGTTGTAAAACAGCCTTATAGAAAAGAAGTTATAAATTGCTTAAAAATGTTAAACATGTATTTGAAAACCATGGTTTTAATAACTGACAAACACTTTGAAGCCTTTTATATAAGTTAGTCAACAAAATCTGACAGATGGGACTAAGAGAACAGGGGATCCCGAGAAAAAGGCAGAGGTAAGGTAGGAAATACACCTCTCAAACTAAACCTCGTTTAGGTTCTAATAAAAAAGATTAATAAGAGCAGGAACCCAAAAACACCTTTGACCAGCCACACAAGTGCGGGACCATTGCTATCAGGAATGTCCTGTAGGGGCGCTTTAACCCATTACAAGGTCGCTAAAATGCATGAAATGCATCCGGAGGAATCCATGTCAGTGCAACAAATTCAGCAGGTAAAAATATGCTTACTGACCGAGGTGGACAAAGCTGACAACTGCTTGCATGTAAACCAAGAGATGGTTGGCTACCCATCAGCTGCCACGACACAGAGACAAAAGACCCCTTCATGTCGACGGTAAAGAAGATAAAGCCATGCCCAGAAGCCAAACTCATTAAACTTCAGGGAAACGAAATCCTCAAATTGTACACCTGTGTAACCTTTCTGCTGGACAATGAGAAAATCCAGAAGTAAGTCCTTAGGGTCAAGGATTGCCAAGCATAATCCTGACACATCCACAAAAGTTTAGCATGTTCTCAGTCTCCAAGGAAAGGAGTGGAAGCGATAGTTGTGGTTCACAGAGCTGTATGATTTCTGACTGATGTTTTTTCCAAATACAACAAGTGGTAATTATACACTTTCGCGGTCACATAGTTTTCTAGCTATAAAAAATCAAAAACTGTTGCAACCTGGAGATGATGGACAGAAACAAGTGGTAGCATACCATTCACGACGCCTCAACACACACGAGCAGCGATACCATACGACGGAATTAGAGTGCCTTGCAGTCGTTGATGCAATTTAACGTTTTCATGTGTATATGCATGGCCGCCATATTGCCATCCATACAGATCAATCTGCGCTACAGTGGCTCTTCCAGATAAACAATCTGTCAAATAGACTTTTCAGGTGGTCAGTTCGTCTTTCTGTCTACTCATACACTATAAAACACCGACCAGGAAAGCTGAATGCCGCTGCAGATGCTTTGTCTCGCCAGCCAGTATCACTACTCATTCGACCAGCTGAACTTAAATGTGCAGATTTGAAGTTCATCGAAATCGTGGCATAGCCAGATTTGTCGTTCCGGACAAACTCCGACTGAAAATTCTAAAACATTATCACGATGAATATGGTCAACCAGGAATGGCAACAACAATACAACTTATTTGTGGGCACTATTGGTGGAGAAAAGTGTATTCCGATGTTAAGTAGTTAAACCAAGCAACCGTCCAGCTATTGGTTCCCTGCAACCAATACCAACACCAAAAGCACCCAACGAGGTCTGGGCAATTGACACTTTGTTATGGGGGTAACTTCTGCGAATACAAGCGAAAAATATATTCAACTCGTAGTGGACCATCACTCAAGATACGTTTGGGCTACGGCAACTCAACGCAATACAACCAACTCACTAATTGAAGTCATAACAAACATTTGTTCGGAGGTTCCAACACCAGAAGTTCTAATCAGTGATAGAGGACCGATTCTAACTTCAAAACATTTTCGTAAATTTCTTCGGAAGTCATCGATCAAGCATCAAACTACGTCACCCTACCATCCGCAAGCAAATGGTTTATGCGAAAAGGCGAATGACACAATTGTTCGGGGTTTGCGTCTGGCAACCGTCGACTCACCAACAAGACTATGGACAGACCTACTACCAAAAGTGGTCGCAAATTACAACCGTACACCACACAGTGCGACTGGATTTTCGCCACAGTTTCTTCATTTTGGAATTCCTTCAGATGCTGCTAAGGACAACATCTCTCTAGTTGATGCTCGATCTGAAGCTGTCAAACGTTCGGACGCAACGAAAGCCATACGTAAGGAATACCATGAATTCGTTCATCCGCCATCAAATTGGAAGATTGGTGACCTTGTTGTACGAGAAATTGCTGATAACCATCCGTCACGACATAAACTTTCGCCAAGTTATACTGGACCTTTAGGAGAGGATCAGGAGGCTAGACCAGGGAAGTGGTCAAAACTCTTATGGAAGAGCCAAATGC
Source organism: Volucella inflata (assembly GCA_928272305.1). Taxonomy (NCBI): domain Eukaryota; kingdom Metazoa; phylum Arthropoda; class Insecta; order Diptera; family Syrphidae; genus Volucella; species Volucella inflata. The sequence continues at coordinate 37,186,407 of OV743717.1, forward strand.
ATCTCGAAAACTAAGATTCAGTAAAGGGCTAGATTCCAGTGTTATCCGTACCGTGCAAACAATCAACCTGGCTGAGGGCCCATAAACAGCTTACTCACTAACGGTGAATCAAGATACCGGGCGTGCTCTGGTTCTAAGTAGCCTTACACCCGTATAGGAGCTCTGCGTGTGCGTACTTACCTTTCTCGACTTACTCATGGGATATACAGTCGATCTTCTATGAGTCGAATTTTTTTTAACTCGAACCAATCTGAGTGGCAATAGCGTTTAGAGGGAAAATATCATACGTTCTCACTTCTACAACTCGAAGTTCTCCATAACTCGAACAAAAAAGAGTGACACCAACATCCTATAAGTCGAAGTTTTTGGAAATTTTCCATGTTTACGGGGATTTTTTATTACACTCTGTCTTAAGGCTAATCTAAAGTCTGATATAACGCTAATGGATTGTGTTAATCATATAACAAAAGCATGGCATTTTGACGTAGTGAAACAATAGTAAATTCCTTTAAAAAAAAAGCAGGATTCGGTCAGATTTCTATGTGGGATGAAGAAGATAATATACCCTTAATTTTTACAAAAAGTGCCATTATTGAGGAATGTTTTTTAATGCAAAAAGAATACGACACCTGGTTAGCATTGGCTAATGCAACATCTAATGCTACTCTTGATGATTATATTGAGGTAGATATTTGCACAACATATTTTTCTACCGATAAAGAAATTGTAGAACATCATAAAACTAAATCTTTAAATCTCCATGTTGATGATGATAATTCGGATATAGAGGTTGTAAAACAGCCTTATAGAAAAGAAGTTATAAATTGCTTAAAAATGTTAAACATGTATTTGAAAACCATGGTTTTAATAACTGACAAACACTTTGAAGCCTTTTATATAAGTTAGTCAACAAAATCTGACAGATGGGACTAAGAGAACAGGGGATCCCGAGAAAAAGGCAGAGGTAAGGTAGGAAATACACCTCTCAAACTAAACCTCGTTTAGGTTCTAATAAAAAAGATTAATAAGAGCAGGAACCCAAAAACACCTTTGACCAGCCACACAAGTGCGGGACCATTGCTATCAGGAATGTCCTGTAGGGGCGCTTTAACCCATTACAAGGTCGCTAAAATGCATGAAATGCATCCGGAGGAATCCATGTCAGTGCAACAAATTCAGCAGGTAAAAATATGCTTACTGACCGAGGTGGACAAAGCTGACAACTGCTTGCATGTAAACCAAGAGATGGTTGGCTACCCATCAGCTGCCACGACACAGAGACAAAAGACCCCTTCATGTCGACGGTAAAGAAGATAAAGCCATGCCCAGAAGCCAAACTCATTAAACTTCAGGGAAACGAAATCCTCAAATTGTACACCTGTGTAACCTTTCTGCTGGACAATGAGAAAATCCAAAAGTAAGTCCTTAGGGTCAAGGATTGCCAAGCATAATCCTGACACATCCACAAAAGTTTAGCATGTTCTCAGTCTCCAAGGAAAGGAGTGGAAGCGATACTTTGATATTCCCAGTCGATGAGAATTCAAATGCAAACTATGGTATTAATCGGCAAATCAAGTCTCCATTTCTGAGATGAGTTGTCGGTAAATTTTAAATTGATTTCGCATAGTAATATTGTGTTAAGAACTATTGTTAATTGCATTGTCTAGCTATTTTTACATCTTTTTTTTTTGATTGCATTCGGAGGAAAGTGGTGGATGAAATTTTAATATTAGAGGCTAATCGCACATACATAGTTGTGGTTCACAGAGCTGTATGATTTCTGACTGATCTTTTTTCCAAATACAACAAGTGGTAATTATACACTTTCGCGGTCATCAAAAATCAAAAACTGTTCCGATTTAAATGATTTTTTTAAGTAAAGCGAAAAGCTTGTAAAAATTCAAGGAATGAACTAGAACTGTCAAGTGCGGTTGCAGATGTTTACACCGATTATCCTAAATAAATTTAAACCGATATATATAATTCCAGATTCAAGCCAATTCCACACCGATATTCTATTGGAGGAGAATGTTTTGTAAATCTGAATACCATAATTTATTCGGCCAACAAATCTTGTCAAGTTTTTCTTCAGTCAGTCGACGCGCTTTTGAATTAATTTGGTGGATATCGATTGTTTTTTATTATAAGAACACTTGAAATAAATAAACTAAATTGTGAAGTATTAAGGATTTTAATAGTAGTATCGAAGTAGATAAAAAAATTAAAATAACAAGAAAATGTTACCCCTGCATTCTTCAAGAGCTCGTACAGAAAATTTCACCGCAAACCCGATTAAACTGGGCTTTATTCAAATTACATAAAGACTCTGTAAATTGCCAATGCAGCTTGTGAACTATCTGCGAGTTGTGCAACAAATTCAAGGGTATGAATTTAAACGATAAATGTGTACTTTCCAAGTGTACTTTTAACCTTCGGTGCTGAATCAATGGATACGTTTACCACATAAATATTGCATAAATATAAATTACCAATTACATCACAAGCACAACAAATCAATAAATTTTCTAGCAATTGGTTGAATTTTCATCTAAAAAACAGAATGTTGCTTTTTAAAATCGTACCAATGACATTATACAAGGTAGCGCAAAATTCAATACTTCAAATCGCGGGCTAATGCCAACAAGCCTCAGACAATCGCAGCCCCTAAGGACAATATTCGGCAGAAATGCGAACAGTTATCACCGGAAATCGTGACGAAAGTCATGGAAAATGCGATAAAACATTCACAAATGTGTATCAATACTGGCGGCAGCCACTTGGCGGATCGTATCATATCATCATCATATCATTTCCATTTTCATCAGTCAAAATATTTTTTTTTTATTTAGTAAAAAAGTCATTCAAAAACAAAATTGGATGATTAATTTTGCGCCACCTTGAATAATCAAAACGTCGAGATAAATACAATCGCTCTATCGATGATGGGGCCAATGTAACCTTAATAGAAAGTTTAACACAACAGCTGCATGTGCAAGGAAAATTTAAAACGCTGTTTCTGAAAGTGGACTGCCATTAAGCAACGAATGTAAGAAGATTAAAGGGAAGATAATTTGTGAATATCGGGAACTCAGAAAGAAAGGAAGTATGTTTTAAAAATCACTCGAACAGTAAAATTCCTGAATGTTCCAATTCAAAATTTAAAATTTCAGGAACTGCAAAATCAATATCCGCATCTCAAGGGCCCTCCTCTGGACTCGTACGAGAATATCCATCCGTTAATTTTAACGGTATAGACAATTACCATCGCACAAATGTCCAACGTATTCACGAGAAAGATGCAGATCAACCCGTAGCTGCGAAACTAGACTATGATGGGTTATTTTTGGGGATTGTGGACAAGAAAGAAATGTAGAGATATGCCATTTTATCTACCATATTTGCGAGTGTGCAGCCATGTCTATCGTTAAAAGTTTAAATACGATTGAGGATATCGGGACAAGGAAAAGATATCCAACATTGAGCAATGAATATTTAAGGGCGGAAAAAATGTAAGATGAATATGCTGTTCAGAAGGGACATCGATTCGTAGTTCATCTTTTGTGCATTGAGCAATGAATATTTAAGGGCGGAAAAAATGTAAGATGAATATGCTGTTCAGAAGGGACATCGATTCGTAGTTCCTCTTTTGTGCAAAAGAAAGTACATTAAACTTCAAGAAAATAAAGCAGTTCAAAGTTGAAGGAGTTTCCCTGAATTCGGGACAACATTTCGCATCTGCTTGCTGTTTTATTTAAGTTCAGGCAAAGATAATTCGCGATATACGGGGATATTAATGAGATATTCCATCAAGTCGGTGTACGAGAGGTGGATCAATACGCTCAACGATTTTTTCTGTCTACCTGTTCGCCTTCCTGCGCCCAATATCTTTAAAATAGGAAGGCACAGCAATTTGAAGGCATATATCCTAGAGCTGTCAAATCTATCATCGATAATCATTATGTCGATGACAATTTGGACAGCTTCGAATATGAGGATGAGGCGTTGGTAGTAATATATAACATCCATAAACAGGTAGGCTTCGAAATACGCAATTTTGTGAGAGATTTTCCTAGCATAATAAAAGCTCTTGGACAGTGGACTGAAGCATAAAACAGGGAAGGCAGACCATTTAACCGTTCAGAGAAAATTTTTAGTACGTGGTGTTCAAGGCGTGACGAAAAATTTTCATTTCAATTAAGACCTTCCACTGAAACATAATAAGGCACTTTTGAGCATTTTTTAATTTACTTGAAGATCCTGTTACATGAGATATGGTGTACAGGTGTAAGTTGGGACGAAGAAATATATCCAGAAAACTACATACAATGATGTAAGTGGGTTGCGCGACTGGAGAAGGTCAGAAGATTGAAGATTAGACGAACTTACGTTGAGACCCTACCAAACTACTATTCGCCCTAAACCAAATGAGTGCCCTTCCCTCGAAGAGTTCCACCGCTGATCAGAAAAGTTGAGAAATTCCTCCACTTGCTCCATGAAGGAATTAAGAGAAGACCCGCAGCGTTCACCTGAAAATTGTAAGCCCCACTTCTCGATGCGCTAATGGCATCGTTCTAGAACAGGCTCTTCCCGCTGGGTGTCGTCCATTCCGTCGGAGTTGTCGTCGATAATTGGCCTACTCTACTCGCGCCTGAAACACTAGGGCGTATCTCCTCATCTATCTCTTCTTCTTCCTTTTCTGTGAGGTCGGATAGGAGATTGAGCAGTTCCCTTTTCAGCTCATTCCTCTCCGCTGTCTGTTCCTTTGAGTCCGGTCGTGACCTATCTAACTTGCCTATCGCCGACTCGATCTTCGTGAGGATCTTCAGGTATTTCGACGATTTCGAGAGAAGATACTCGTATTCTATCTCTATTACTTTTTTTCGTATGGCGTCAGCGTCTCCATCGGACTTGAAGGGGTAACTGTCGTTGAAACTCATGGAGCCCCGTCGTTCCAGTAGACGTGCGGCATAAATTGATTTCCGCATGCCGTCTACTGTGGCCGTCTTCAAGCCCCGAGCTGCCATTTCGTAGACCAGCTCCTCCTGGGATAACCTATTAATTTCCATTTTCAAACAAAAACAAATAAATCAAGAAAAAAATCAACCCAGAGAAAAAGTACTAAATCCTCAATCCAAATAATATAATCCCACACGGCAACACTAAGCTAAATACAAAAATTGGCAAAAAAACACTCAAACCAAAAAATTCAAAAAACCACTCAGCTACGAACTCGAACAAGACTAATAGAATAAAAAGAAAAACAAAACCCCACGAATAAATCAGTAAATATATATGTGTATGTATATACAGCGTGAGTTTCTTAACTTGAGACATTCAAATTACTCGAAAAATACTTGATATCGCGAAAAATGTTTCAAACAAAAGTCACAAGGGTCCGAAGGGGACATACGGTGGTGACCACGAGTTTGACCTTGAGACCCATTTTCAAGGTCAATCGTAGGTCACTTTTGATTTTTTAATGGGAACCCCTATTTTTTGACGGATTCGTAATCTGCGTGAAAAATTACAATTCTTTTACATGAAACAATTTTTTCAAAAATGCGTTCTGTTCCCGTCAGAGGGCGCCATACAACTTAAGACATCAAAATTACTCGAAAAGAACGAAATATCGCAAAAAATGTTCCAGACAAAAGTCACAAGGTTCTGAAGGGGACATAAGATGATGACCACGAGTTTGACCTTGAGATCCATTTTAAAGGTCAAACTAAGGCCACTTTTGATTTTTCAATTGATAATTCCTGATTTTCATTGCTCAGTCGTATTCCTCAATGGGGCGCACGACTTTGTCTCAAAGGTCTTATTCATTCATTGCTAGATACCACTGCACTGGCACGCCTAAATCATTAATCGGTTTCCAACGTTATTAGAGTGTTAGAAGTTCGATATTTGTTTTGAGGAACTGATTATTATTAGTAACGTTTTCCAGATTAATAATGCAGGCTATATCAATTCAAGAGAAAATTGAAATGATATTGATTTATAGAGAAAGTGGAAGGAACATCGATGGTGCTGTTCTTCTTTAAGCCCAACGTTTCATCCAACGGGTCATCCAACAATTCACTGGTGAAGGAAGTGTGCAACCAAAGAAAAGGAATCGGTCAGATAGGGTGGCTGTTGAGGACAATGGAATAGCTGTGTTAGCTGCCGTTGCCCACGATCCTCATATTAGCACTCGCCAAATAAGTCGTGAATCAGGAATTTCTCAAACGATTGTCTGTAAGATATTACATCGGCACAAATACCATCCTTATCATGTTTCAATGCATCAAGAACTTTCCAGTGAGGATTTTCGCAAATTTTGTCAGCAAATTGAACGAGACCCCCTTTTCTTCGCCAAGGTGTTATTCTCTGATGAGTCGACTTTCACCAATCACGGTACGGTCAATCGATATAATATGTATTACTGGGCCACCGAAAACCCTTTTTGGTTGCGGCAAGTTGAACGCCAGCACCCTTGGAATGTTAATGTTTGGGCGGGAATTATTGGGGATAAATTAATAGGTCCATATTTTATTGAAGGCAACTTGAATGGCGAAAAGTATGCAAACTTCTTGTGGGACCATCTTCCAGTATTACTAGAAGAACTGCCATTGGAGTTGCGACAAACAATGTGGTTTCAACATGATGGTTGTCCAGCCCATTATTCCCAAGTAGCCCGGGCGTATTAAACAATGTTTACTATCAACGATGGATCGGACGAGGGGGTCCGAGGCAATGGCCTGCTAGATCACCTGATCCTTCGTCACTTGATTTCTTCTTGTGGGGCTACTTTAAAAGTGAGGTTTACAGAAAAAAACCAATAACACGTGAAGACATGAAAAGACGAGTAACTGAAGCTTGCCGGAAGATTAAGCCAGAAATACTTCTCAGTCCTGTTGGTTCATTTAGATTGCGGATAGACAAGTGTATTGAAGTGAATGGTCACATTTTCGAGCATTTGTTGAAATAGTCTCGGGAAATAAACGTCGAAATGGGAAGAATTCAATGATTCAACAATGGGAGGCAAGGGGACCCACTCTAATTAATCACCCCGAAGGAAACAAAATACTGCTACGTCCACGTGTTGTCGTTGTTTCTGGGTTATGCTAAACGCAGTATGTAAAAACAAATGGCAAGCCTATGAGCAATACGACTGATCAATGAAAATCAGGAATTATCATTTGAAAAATCAAAAGTGACTTTCGTTTAACCTTGAAAATGGGTCTCAAGGTCAAACTCGTGGTCACCATCTTATGTCCCCTTCAGAACTTTGTGACTTTTGTCTACAACATTTTTCGCGATATCAAGTATTTTTCGAGTAATTTGGATGACTCAAGTTAAAAAACTCACCCTGTATATATATAAAAAAAATAAAAGCAAATATATGCACTGTGATACACGTGTAAATATATGTTAGATATGAATGAAAATATATGTATGGCAATGGCCCACAAAAGAAAAAAGTCGAATATTTCAAATAAAAATCTACTTGTAACCCAGAGTACATACGACCTGGGGTTCCGGGATTTCGCCGATGTATTTTCCGAAGAACTTGCTCCGATGTTTATCTTGGGCACTGTTTCCACTTGCATTTGCACTTGTAGCAAAACATTACGTAACTCTACAAAAAACAACAAAGATTATTTGCACTTGTGGAAAAAAAAAACAAAGACACATCCCGAAAACTTCACAGGTCACGCACTCTGTACTCTTGGTACAGGTTAAATATTTACTATATAGATATATTACTCGTAATATAGCCCCACGTTGGGTGACAACTTTTTGCAAATTTCGCGAATTTAAATTTTACAATTATAATAACTAAGTTGCCGGACTAGCAGCAACCAAATCAAACTCAAAAACAAAACGAAGAGAGGTCCAAAAAAAAACCGCAACCACACGGATAGTAGTTGGTAAACGAATGAAGAATAGGATAGGGCCCAAAAGAGGATCGCAAAAAAAACCGGATTTGCAGGAAGCAGCTGGCTCAAGCTGCACACACCGGCTGCTTAGCACGGGTAGGGTTCGCAAAAAAAAAAAAACGATGGTAAACCATGGATAAAGTGGACGCCACCCAATTTTTGTTGAAAAAATTGGAAAACAAAACAAACACCTAGTATGTACTGTTCCCGAATTGGGAATTAAAATGTATTTTTTTTTGAAAAAAGGGGGATGACAAAGGCCGTGCACATATATTTAAAAGAAACCAAAAGCAATATGATCGTGGCACCAAAGTGGTTGCTCACACCAGAAAATTGACGAATTTAAGGCAACGGTTTACGGAAGGCCCACGATTCCGTACGATCACTCAGTAGATATTGTGGTATATATGTGATTAAATCAAGGATCCCCTGTTGCATAGTTTTAGGATCATACAAGCTCTCCACGTTGGAGAGTTCAGTTATTTCCCCAGTTTCAAACCAGATGTTACGAGAAAGAACTAGAACCTGACAAATGTGGTATAAATACAGGATGAGAAACTGTGGACGATAAGTTGATTTTTGGAAAGCGATGGAAAAGGACCTAAGTCTTACTAAGTGAAAGATAAGAGATTTGAATTGTGAAATAGAAGTGAAATTGTTTGTGAATTAATTGAAAGTTGTATTTAAATAATAATAAATAGAGTGTTTTTAGAAACAGAATAACGTTTTATCATTTCGAACCCTAGCCGAAATATTACATTGTTGTCAGAAGTGGGATAAAACTTATTCTGAGTGCTGTGAAAAAAAAAATAATAAAAAAAAGAATGCCACGTACATTGCTGCAGCTAAGTATACCCCAGCTGAAAATTGAGCTAGAGAAGCGGAATCTCTCCGCAGCTGGAGGGAAAAGTGATTTGATTCTTCGGCTACAAGAAGCGATCGAAAAAGATGGAAAAGATCCTAAATCCATGTCGTTCGACGTAGAAGAGGAGCTTGTAAGCACAGGGGTTGACATGTTTGCCATGATGGAACTACTCCTTGGATTGAATTCTAAGTTAGAAGAACAAAGGAGAAGTATGGATTCTAAGTTTGAAGAACAGAAGAATTCCGCAGAAGAACAAAGGAGAAGTATGGATTCTAAGTTAGAAGAACAGAAGAATTCTATTGTTGCCGCGCAGAAAGACACTGTTGAAGAGTTCAAGAATTCTCTAGAAGCGAAATTCGAAATAATCGATCAAAAATTAAATATGCACGAGGCAAAACTCGCAAATGTTGGAACCGAATTCCAGGAACAGCTCGTGAAAGTCGAGGAACAGTTCGGGAAGGTTGAAAGCAATATTGAGAATCTTGCTAAAGAACTAGAGAGAGTGAAGAAACAGAAGGTCCGAGAAATTTCTACAGACAGCCCTAGAAGGAAAGAGATGCAACCGCCTGTTTTCGATGGCCAAACATCGTGGCCAATATATAGAAGACAATTTGAAGCAGCTGCCATGACCAACAACTGGCACTGAGGGGAACAGCTGCGGAATTGCTGCAAACTATCTCAGAAGATAAACAACTCAACTACGACGCTTTGGTTAAAGCCATAGAAATGCGCTTCGGAGGTGGCCATATGCAGCAAGTATACAGAGTCCAACTGCGCAGCAAAGTCCAGAAGAGGGGCGAAACACTTCAGCTGTTGCAGGCCGATATTGAACGGTTGGCGCATTTATCTTATCCTAATTCCGGAGAAGACCTTATCAACGAGATGGCTGTAGAGGCATTTACCCAAGCGATTGAAGATAGGCAGTTGCAAATGGCTGTAAGAATGTCTGGAACACGAACCCTCCCTGAGGCCCTAGCATTTGCCCTGACGATGAAAGCTCCCGACCAAGCATCTCAAGAAATCCACCGCCTGAGAGAAGTGACAGCCGTGGAATGCTCATGCCAACGAGCAGACGTCGTGGAGCGGAACAGTGTGCAACAAAATAAGACATCTGCAGCGTCAGTGCTGGGCTCCACTTAAAGAACGCAGTTGTTCACAATGCGCTGCTGGGAGGCATAATAAAGGAGCATGTAGCAGGGAAAACATATATACTCAAGCAGCGCGTCATCAACATCAACTAACATTCGCCCACGTATTCCTAGTGGCCGATATACGCGACGAGTGCATCATTGGACTTGACTTTATGAATGCGTATAATGTAGTGCTTGACACCGGAACTCATGTACTTAAGTACAGGAACGTTGAGATTCCGATGGTGTTCGGGAATGAGAATGCCGCATGCCTTAGGACAGTATTCACTAACGACTACGACATACAGCACCGTAAGGGCACCCTTCACTCTAACGCGGATGCTCTGTCTCGGCGACCTTGCAAATCTGATTGCACACATTGCGCCCGATAAGAAGAAAGAAATGCGGTATCCACTCAACGGCTAAGAGCTAAGCCCACTGACGGTTGGAATGAAAGTGAAATGCGAAACGCCCAAAAAGAGGATCCGGAAATCGAGCCAATTCTCGCCTGGAAAGAACATGAAGAAAACCAGATTGGCAGGAAATATCCAATAAAAGTCCCGAACTAAATGCATACTGGGCACAGTGGGACTCGCTTCATGTTCAAGATGGTGTTTTGAGGCGAAGGTGGGAAAGCTCGGATGGAAAGTCGTTTGTGGTGCAGCTCGTTGTGCCAAGGTCGAGAGTCAGTGACGTGCTAAGGGAACTGCACGATGTAGTATCCGGAGGCCACTTGGGAGTAAATAAGACGTTAGAAAAGGTGCAAGAACGTTTTTATTGGGTGCACGCCAAGGACGATGTCGAAAATTGGTGCAGAAAGTGTGTCACCTGCGCCGCCAGTAAAGATCCGAGGGTTAAAAATCACGGCAAAATGCAGCAATACAACGTCTTTAACAGAAGTCTAAGTTGCATCCAAACTTGCTTCAACATCTTACAAATCTAATTCTGAATAACCGGAGCACTATCCGAAGAGAAAAAATGGTCAAGTGTGACCAATGTAATACATAGAACCACTTCGTATGTGCTGGAGTCCAGCATGAACAATTTCTATACAAGACGTACACAGGTAAGAGTAACTATTTAGTTTTTCAGGAGCGGATATCGCATCTGCTGTGAAATACGAAATCCAATACGAATAGCCAATCATCGAAACAGCCTTAGCAACAAATACTGCTGACTTCGCGAAATGCGGTCGAAGTTTTTGCTTCGTGTAGAAACCTAATTGCCGCCACTGCTTCGGCTAATTTTGCTAGTTTGCAACCACTATCTGCTTCACTCACTATCATGTCCACTCAAGACCCCGTAACTGCTTCCCCGCAAAATACGGGCAAAAATGCTGTTTCTGCTATAACATCAAATGATAACTCCGTTCTGGAAAACAGGAAGCTAAGGGAAATAAGAGAGAAGGAGCAACTTAAACTGAGGTAAGAAGGGGATGTCGAATACTTAAACAAAAAGTACCAGATTTTAAGTAAGTTGTGGATTCTTCAAAAGACGATGATGAAGACGATAAAGAGATAGACAACGCAATAGCTTCCAAAGCCAACGTAGGTTAATGGATTGCTGGACTTCCGGAGAGGGACTGCCTGCATTCCACGACGAATATTTCGTACTTTTCATTACACAGACTTCACAACCTGTTCCTTTCCTCTATACCAACATATGTTTTCAAATAACCAATTATTGTCAGGAGATCTGCCGACCTCCCATGGAAATCCTGCGCAGTGGCCACTCATCATTGCCAGCTTCATTAGAAGAAAAGTGTGTCACTTGCGCCGCCAGTAAAGGCCCGAGGGTTAAAAATCACGGCAAAATGCAGCAATACAACGTTGGAGCGCCATTCGAGAGAATCGCAGTTGACATTGCAGGACCGTTTCCTGAAACCGAAAATGGAAATCGCTACATTCTTGTTAATATGGATTACTTCAGCAAGTGGCCTGAGGATTTTGCTTTTACTTAATTGAAAACATTTTTGTAATATATTGGGTATATAACTTAATTCGTGCGGTTTTTTTTTCAAAATTTGAACGTTTATTTAGAAAAACATGTACAATAGTATTATTCAAAGTATTGCCCATCTGAAGCTATGACTTTTTCACATCTTTCTGGCAATTTGTGGATCCCATCCCAAAAGAACTGCACCGGCTTGGCAGCCAAGAATGAATCAAGCCAATTTTTGATATTCTGCTCTGATGTGGACCGTATTTCAGTGAGGGCGTTCTGCATCGACCGGAACAAGTGGTAGTAAGAAGGGGCAAGGTCTGGGCTATAAGGCGAGGGGGGTAAGACTTCCCGTCCAATTTTCCAAATAGTTCTTAACCGGAAAAGCAAGGTGGGGCCGAGCGTTGTCATGATGGAAAATTATTCCTGGTCGCATATTCTGGGCGTTTTTCGGCTACTGCTCTCTTCAAACGGATTAATTGTGTTCGGTAGCGTTGTCCATTGATGGTTTCACCCGGTTTTAGCAGCTCATACGTAATATAGCACACCCATCTGATCCAACCATATACAGAGCATTACTTTCGCGCCATGGATATTCGGCTTTGCCGTTGATTTAGCTGGTTGGCCGAGTTTCACATATGTTTTTTCGCGCTTGGGGTTTTTCGTAGTGGATCTATTTCTCATCACCAGTAATAATCCGATGCAAAAATGACTTCCTTTTGTGGCGTTCCAGCAGCATTTCGGACATGCAAAACCGTCTTTCGACGTCTCTCGGCTTGAGTTCATGTGGAACCCAATTTCCTTGCTTTTGAGTATATCCAGCTGCTTTTAAACGTTTTGAAATGCCTGCTTGAGTGACACCCAAAGATTCTGCGAGCTCTTCTTGTGTTTGGCAACAATCTTCATAGACTAATGCTTATAGTTCGTCATTTTCAAACTTTTTTGGCTGCCCAGGACGTTCATCGTCTTCCAAGCCAAAATCACCACTTTTAAATCGTGCAAACCACTTTTGGCACGTTCGCTCAGCTAGCGCATGTTCACCATAAACTTCCACCAAAATACGATGACTTTCGGCAGCAGTTTTCTTCATATTAAAGTAATGAAGAAGAACTTTCCGCAAAAACACTTTTTCAGGCACAAAGTTCGACATATTTGAGTGAAAAAAATTATTTTTGTTTACGCTTCAAATGAATGACATATGCTGAAATGACGTACAATGACAGTAGCTTTCCAACGCACGTTCCAATGGAATAATACAAGTTACGCCATCTCTTAGCAAACCGCACGAATAAAGTTATAGACTCAATATTTGCGCTGAAGAATTTCGCACATGCCTTTTACGAACCGAATTCTATTTGCTCAAGCCTATAAACTAAATGCGAGTTAAAAAAAACATTCGCATCTTTGCGAAGCTTATTCAATAAGTCAAATGACGTTTGGAGTGAGTTAAATTGTTTTATTGGCATGGAATGCTGAGCTGGCTGACCTGCGAATAAAATGCACCTTGTATATGAATGGCAAAAGGGGTACTTATCTTCTTTTTCCTTCCTACTTGGGGTCGCTCCTGTCTAATGTCGGGATTGGGGGGGGGGTAGTATAGTTGATACAGGGTAGTTGAGGTTGTGTTGTCGGGTTATTTGTGCTCGTCTCCGGTTACTCTTTTCTTTCTCGTTGTCTCGGTATTATCGTTTCTTCGTTTCTGGGTGTCTTTGCTGCTTCGGATTGTTGTGGAATTTTGTTTTGTTTGTTTTTCTGTTTGTTCGTTGTGTAATTTTTCCTTGTTCGGTTTCGTCTTGATTCTTGGCTATTGTTGGTATTGTTTCCTCGCTGTGGTCTTTCTCTCTCTTCTCCTCTCTCTTTTCCTTTTTTTTTTAATTTTGTTTCTGTTTTCTTAGTTTTTCGTTTCTTTTCATTTTTCTTTCGCCGCGCATTACGGCTAGTTCCCACTCATACATCTCTCACACACACACACAAATTAATACGCAGTTCCACTATTTCAGCTGCCAGAGCTCACTTGCAGAGCTCCGACAACTTCTCCTTGCGGAACCACCCAGTCACACCAGTCGATGTTTTGTAAAGTTTGTCGTGTTCGTTATGTCTGTCGAGTGACTGCTTGGGTCCATATCATACCCTCGGACCCGGGACACTTTTGAGGAACAATTAAAGGGAGCTCAACTACTGACCACTAAGTAGAGGGGAAAACCTTACCAAGAATGAATTTAAGGGGGGACTTACGGCTCTTTGCAGACAAAAGGTGACGATCGTGGGGAATTGTGGGTTTTCTTTACAATTCTTTTGACTTTGGCTACTCGTGGTCTGTTTAGGGTGCGAACATTCCACGTACAGATCCAAACGTCGTTGTTTTTATTTCGTTAAGCGGAGTCATCAACAGTAAATTCGCTTCATAATAGTGGAATTTTTAAGTGATTAGGTTGTTAGCCTTACGCACAACCTCCATCCAGCAGGGGGGTTCCTTATTTATTCCCCAAGGCCAAAGGGAGTGTCAGTAACCCACTCCGAGGATGTGAGAACTGCCATTGGCCCACGAGAGGGCTCATCCGCCAACATCTCTATTCCAGCACCCTGACTAGCAATGGAAATCCTTATGGACCTGAGCTTCAAATATGTCGAAGTAGCTCGCATAAGGTCTCTGCCGTGCGATTGCTGACATCGCCGTTGATTCCATCTATGGAAATCCTCCAACGTACAACCTCCTTCTGAAGTACTCCTATTAGACATCTAAGGCGCTTGCTTCAGCCAATCAGGTCAACAGAAGAATCCTCGTCGGGTGTAGTTCAAGTGCACTGGAATTAACCCGGCTTTGCTTGCGCAGATTCGAGCATCGACTTTCATAGCCGTTCAGGGGGCACCACGAGGAGGTGATGATGCGATTTTGGCCGAATACCATCAATGTCACCATAAAAAAAACGTTCCAAAATAATTGAAATTTAATCGGCACTTAACAAATTAGAATTTCCCTATGGATAACGGTCTCCGGCAACTACTGCAGTGACTTTACCATCAACCATAGATGCTATTCTTATGCTTGAGCTCTCGCTATCTGCAATATGCAAGAAATCGTTAATAATGCGAAGCCCTGAATTTTTCTCTGAACCATTTCCGATCAGTGCAATATATGTCAACGGTTGATACTTCCACCATATAATTCCATTAAAAAAAAGTCCCCATATTTGATGAGTTACAGCTCTAGCAATCAATAAAACAATGACATGTCCATATCGCGAGTCTTGAAAAGGGCCACACCCCATGGAGATGAGAGCTTCTGGTTCCTTTCCTTGAAGATTTATAATCAGCACACGGTTGTTTCCTAAATCAGATATCACATTGCTTTCCATTATGGAGTCGAGAACAAATTTTATTTGGGGGAGATAGCAAAATTGGTCAACACTTTATTTTTAGTTGAATTACATTTATTCACTACCGGATAAGAAATGTTATAGCGCTGAATAAATTCACGGGATTCTTTTCATTTTCAAATTTAGCATTGTGAATACCAATAACAACAATTCCACTTGTAACAGGATGTAAACTTTCAATTGATTTTTGGTAATTTGTGCACACAATTAATGGTGTGTAACTGTTCTAAACGAATCGGTAAAGTAATATTAATTACTTTTATATTACTTTCACATAAGCATGTACGCTTTTCAAAATCTTCAACGGATCCAAACATTGACATGTTTTCCAGGTATGTTTTAATAGCGTTATCTTGCTTGTTCTCGTCGTTAAGGATGACACATATTTTTGTTAATTCATGAGCATTTGTTAGAGATTAACATGAGAGCTACGTGTATAAGTATTTAACTAAAGGCAACGTGCGACTTACGCAACGTATTTAGTGTAAACATTGGGCATACAAGCCACCCTAACATGTCATCGAGCCACATCAACATCAGCGGAGCAAGGTGAATTCCAAAAACAATAATGCAGTGTCACCAAGTGCAACACGACAAAATACTTACTTGCACGTTATGTGGTAACGATTCCAATCAATGCCAGAGTGCTCCAAAAAATCGGCAGCTATATAGAGATTTCTACAAACTGAAAAACGATTAGGTGCAGAGCCAGAGCTGAGACAAAAGTACGCAGACTTCATGCGCGGACGTGAGGATTTCGGACACATGAAGCAAGTATTTGGATCAAGTACTAGTGAGTGGGCATATCACAATCCACACCATTGCGTCACCAAGAAGTTTGGGACCATCTTCGACGCATCCTGCAACAGTGCAAGTGGAGTTTCGTTTAATGATATGCAATTTCCTGGTGCTAAAATTCAGAACGACCTGTCAGCAATCATAACTCGTTTCCGGTGCTTCAAGATTGCAGTTTCGGCGGACGTCGCAAAATGTTCCGCCAAGTGAAGGTGAATCCAGAGCAGTGCGATTTCCAAACATTCTTCTAGATGGAGAACCCAGCTGAGCGACTGAGACAATATTGTCTGAGAGTGGTCACGCACGGCATGGCGTCTAGTAGTTTCAATGCAGTGCGAGCAATGGATCATCAGAAACCATATCCCTTTGCTTACAAGACTATTACGAGTTATTTCTACATGGACGACGTGTTAACCGGCGCAGATACCGAAGAACAGGCGACGCGGAAGTGCCAACAAATAATTTCTTCATTGGGAACTGACGGTTTCAAGTTAAGCAGATTCATGTCATCAAGTCAGCGCGTGCTTTCAAAGCTTTGTAGTACCTGATAGAGCGAAAGAGTGCTAGCATTTCCGGAAGATCATAATGCTTCGATGTTGGGCCTGTTATGGGAATGTGGAAGAGATGAGAATTCATTTAAATTTCGAGAAAGTGATAGCATTACTTCTACCACCAAGAGAGTTCAATCGCAAAGTTGTAAGACTCAAATGGCTACATTGTGCCAGTGATAATCAGCGCAAAGATCCTCAAACAAGAACTATGGTACTCCGAAGTTGCGTGGGACGAACAAATACCCCCATCCGTTTTGCGTGTATGGCAAAAATACTACTAGTAGTTATCACATTTGGGAGCGATAAGAATTCCGAGATGGCTAGGCAGCACCAACTAGCACAAGTTGGAGTTCCACGATTTAATTTAATATACACGAATGGAAATAATTTACAAAACTGCAGAAGATAAATTGTATTTATGTATATATGTATGTGATTTTTCGAACGAAAACCATACACCTTTTCCTCCAGTTGCAAAGGATTTGAATCACTTAACCACAAATCGACGGAACACATTTTATTAAGCTTTTTCAAAATTATTGCGACAATAAATAAACAAGCAAACAAAAACTGTCAAAGCACATTGTGTTCACAATAGTCGTTTTATATGGTTTCTATTCACAATAATATAATCCTTTGTCGATTAAGATACACAATACCAAACTTGAAATCAGTCGTTTCGATTTGACCGACGATCGACAACCGCAATACGGATATATTTTGCGGATCCTTTTGAAAGAGTTACCGGTAGATTGACAGCAGAGGAAATGCAGAACGCGGAACTGGTAATTTTCCGAACAGCTCAAAATTAAGAGTATACAGACGACTACCAAGCGTTAAAGGCCACAAGTCAGGTGGAGCGCTAGAGCAAACGTTGGAAGCTGACTCCGTATCTGGACGCAAGAGGTATCCTACGAATAAGCTGTCGCATCGACGCTGATCTTTCTGCACGTGTCGACCAATTATACTTCCGCAGAAGCATCACGTCACTCAACTGATTGTGGACTCATAACACCAAATTTGGAAACACCAGAACGAAGGCACAATCATGGCAGAGTTACGACGTCGATGTTGGATACGAAGCCGGTATATCCGTTCATGGGTCAATTGCCCGAAGATAGACTTATTTCGCTTGTGAGGCCGTTCTCGTACGCAGGCGTCGACTACATGGGACGCTTTGTGGTTGTAATTGAACGACGCACCGAGAAGAGATGGATCGCGTTATTCACCTGCCTTACGATTCGAATAATTCATTTGGAAATCACAAAGAATTTTTTAACTGACACATGTCTGATGTGTTTTTGCATTTTTATTAACCGAGGAGAAAATCCTGTGCGAATACGATCCGACAACGACACAAACGTTGTTAGAGTGGATAGAGAGCTGAAACGACAACAGAGTTCTTGCGAACTCAACAATTTAATGGATTTTTAACAGTCCTCTTCTTTTATCCGGGCATCGAACTTGTTTAGTTATAGAGGCTGAGTAAGGTCAACGATTCTCGAGACTTTCTCCAGGTGAGTCCTGAAACTAAAGTCTCAAGATCAAGGCGTCACACGACACGTGCCGATGATCAACCTGGCTGAGTGCCCAGCACCTATATAGTTCAGTCGCTATAGGAGTATCCGGATACCTGGCGACCTCCGGATTTGTTAACCTTATCTACATACAGCGGATCTCTGTGCTGATGGACCCTCATTCTCTGCTACTCGTGGAACCATTATAAAAAACTTTTCAGAAAAAACTAAACCCTGGTCCGGTACTCCTTTACAATCGGGCGGTAATACATTCACTGGACCGACTACAGACAGGGCTCCTGCAATGCCGAGCAAAAGAACATCTGTGGCAGGCCATGGTAACCTTTTACAAGGCAAAAGCAACGAGCCCAAAACACAGATTTATTGATAAAAAAAAATAATTTTATTTTTCAATGTAGTCTCCCTTGAGCTCTATACACTTTGTCCAACGCTTCTCCAATTTTGTTATCCCTTCCAAAAAAATGATTTGTCGAGGTCCTCAAAATAGGCCTTTGTTTGCGAGATGACTTCATCATTGGAGTCAAATCTTTTTCCACCAAGCCATTTCTTCAGGTTTGGGAACAAGAAGTAGTCGCTCGGAGCCAAATCTGGAGAATAGGGTGGATGAGGGAGCAATTCATAGCCCAATTCATGGATTTTTACCATGGCAACTGCACATGTGTTTGTGGTCGACTGTGAGCAAACGCCTTCCACAATCTCTAGCACTTTCAATCTTCGGTCGGCCAACACCATATCGTGAATTTTTTCGATTGTTTCGGGTGTAGAGACCTCAACTGGGCGTCCAGGACGTTCGGCATCTTCAGTGCTTGTACGGCCACAACGAAATTCAGTAAACCACTTTTTTACCATTGAAATCGATGGTGCAGAGTCCCCATAGTATTTATCAAGCTTAGCCTTGGTCTCGGTAATGGTTTTTTTTCGCAAGAAATAATGCTTAATAAGCACACGAAATTCACTTTTTTCCATTTTCTCCTCAAATTAGTGAGTAGTCTGATAAAAATAGCTGTCAAACACAAACTAACTGACGCAGCAAGTTTAAATTTTGACAGGAGTCAACTGACAGATGCCTGCTGACAGGAGCAGTGTTGCTGTTTCAGTAAAGAGGTCAGAAATTCAAAAAGTCACGGACTTATTGACCCGCCCTCGTATTTTAATAGACGGTGGCAGCTGGTCAAATTGAAACTTTCGAGCAACTTCTTTACCATTATGCGGGACAAACCCGGACCACCTCCCAACACAAGCGACGCTGGCTGGTGCCAGGGCCACGTCAAGCTGATCGCTTGCACCGACCAGAGATATTTGGATCTCTATAAAATAGCTATAGGTAGTATAGGAGAGGTCTTGCTGATACGCAACCGACTCCTCCTATAACAGAAAATACAAACCTAGCCTCGGACATTGGAGCAACGATATCCTTCCCTAAGTTGGATAGCGGCGACTCCAACCAGTCCGAGAAGACTAACAAGACGTCGGCATCCATCTCTAGTTCTACGTTGGCGATGGATACCGACGACGACACAAACAGATATCCTTTACGATCAGACTTGGAGGATGAGCTTTTTGGCTCCCCTTCAGAATCTTGCAGTCCCGTGGTAGGGGTTTCTTTGGAGGATTGCAACAATGATTTCTCCAGATAACATCATCCTAATCCAAGAACCATGGATTGCTGAAGGCGTGGTTCGTGGACTAAGGACACCTCTTTATGTTCCGCTATATACCAAAGGCAAAGGTAAGATCAGAACTTGTATGTCAGTTAAACGTAGCCTAACTTCATTTCTACTTCCTAACCTCAGTGACCTGCTGCTTGAAAAAAGGCGACGGCTCATGGACGAGCTCAAGTGACGAATCACTTAACCTGCTACTGGATACTCGTTTTCCAGGTAGCTCCCCTTTCACTGCTAGCAACTACTGGCCTTATCACAGAAGATAAACTGCTCTGGGCACTGCATAGCTTCAAACCGTAGAGGTCTGATGTGCCGGATGATAAAATTCCAGCCGAGCTACAAGGATCCTCTCATATGACCTTGCCATCGCTTGAAAATATTATGCGGTACTGCGCAGAACTATCTCATATACCTCTGTCATGGAGAGAAGTAAATGTAGTTTTCATTCCCAAAAGCGGTAAATGTTCTCATGTTACCCAAAGGACCTAAGACCTTTTAGTATTTCATCTTTCCTTCTAAAAACTCTAGAACGACTGATTGATCTATATACGATCTAGCTTTAATCCTAAACTTCGGCACAACATATCTACTGCAAAGGAAAGTCGGTGGAAACGGCTCTACACTCAGTAAAAAACCACATCGAACGATCCTTACATTATAGAGAATATACAATGGTAACTTTCCTGGACATAGAAGGCGCCTTTAACAATGTCAAAACATCCGCAATCACAACGGCGCTGTCAGTTCCGAGGTAAATGATTTACTTGGGGAAAAAGCAGGATTATCAACTCCAAACTAGGTTTGTCCCCTGTCAAAAGAAGTATCAGCAGAGGTACGGCGGTATCCTCTAACCCCTTCTCTGGAACTTAGTGGTTAACGAACTGCTGATATACCTGGAAGAGGGTGGTTGCGTATGTGGAAGACGTACTGCCTCCGCTGCTCTGGACACTCTGTTTCACCTTACACCCCTCGACAAGTAGCCACCATAGCAGCTATTCGCCTTAAAGCGACTTCGAAGTGGGCAAATAAACATTTTGGCCACGCAAATATTCTTAACACATTAAACATCGACGATACCATACCCAAACAATGGTTTGACAAGCATTCCCTCCACACCTTGGTGGGAGAAAAATGCCTTCCTGTATGACAGTTTAATCCACTCTTACACCGACAGGGTTGGTGGTTGTGTTTCTGCCGATAAGCCTAACCTTAGCCTCTCCTTCCGCCTCCCCAATCACTGTAGCTTGTTCCAGACGGAAATTTTGGTAATTAAGGAAGCCCTATCCTGTCTGAAGAAAAATGTAATATCTACAATGGATATCCGCATCTTTTCCGATAGTCAGGCCGCTATCAAATCTCTGAACTCATGCTCTCTAAATTCAAGAACAGTCATGGTATACTTATCGCTACAAGCAAACAACCAAAGATGGACGGTTGGATCGATATGTTAGTTTTTCAACAGCCATATAAACTTAACCTGACCTAATCCTTACTGTCCCCTTAATCCTCATGCAGGGGGATGTTGGGAACGATTGGTGGGCAGCGTGAAGAGAGCAATAATCGGGCATGCGCTATATCACGAGAACCTTCAGGAGCACAGCCTTTGCAGCTTCATGTGAGAATCTGAGAATACCGTAAATTCGCGGCCTAATGAACCACTAACCCCTAACCATTTGTCCAAGGCATTCTTAACTCGGAACAGACACCACATCCGCGTGAAGAAGACTATCGTGTGAGTCAAAAGCAATGGCGAAAGATGCAACAGGCCTAGCACAAATTTCGGGTAAGGTGGTTAGCAGAATATATGCCCGACCTAAGCCGTAGAACGAAATGGTATCAATCGATAAAGCCACTTGCCGTCAACGACGTAGTCCTAATCTGTGGCAAAGTTTGCACCGATCCATATGGCTGATGGGGAGAAAAGTTCGAGTTCTCACAGGGAAAGATTCGCAGGTTAGGTCTGCCGAGGTACGAACTCGACTCGGAACCTTGAAACGGCCTGAGTGTGTGTTTGCGAAACTATACATCGGTGAATCTTGGATGTCAGGGATGTTGCGGCGTTTCAAATGTGCTCATTTTAGTTTAATGCACACACCCTGCGAACACCCCTATCAGTCTTTTCAAAATAAATAATTCCAGTTCAGTGGTTTTTGCTCAAAACTTCCGATTTTATTTTTCTTCTTTCAACTTCCGCCATTTTCAAACTGGCACAAGGTGTAAGTATTTTCATCATCATTGTAATCCTTATACAACTAACAACAGTTCTTTTGAAGAATAAAACTACGTTTCAACGATTAATTGAAAAAAACGAGTCCGTTCTTATTTGAAGTTCCCGTCCAGAACACTTTCTTTAGCTCTGTGCTTTCGATATACCTGGAATCTTCATGCGATCGTTACTTCAGACACAGCGTTTCAAATTCTCCTTGCACATGCACCTGTTGTGTTAAACTTTCATATATTAAGGTAGGGCAAAATTAATGATCCAATTGTGTTTTTGACTGACTTTTACTATATAAAAAAAAATTAATTTAGCTGATCGAAATCTTTATTTGGACCTTTACCATTCTGTTAAGTGGAAAAGATGATATCCGCCAAGTGGCCTACACTGGCGGCGTTGAAAAACATTTGTGCCCATTTTATTCGCATTTTCCATGACTTTCTGCAAAATTTCCGGTGATAACTGTTCGCATTTCTGTCGAATATTCGACATTCGATTGTATGAGGCTTGTTGGCATAGGCCCACGACTTCAAGTAGCTCCAAAGAAAGAAGTCTGGGATGGCCAAATCACCAAACGGAGGAGACGCTTCCTTCACAATATCCATTGCAGCTGTGTGTGCGATTTCACCGTCTTGTTGAAACCACATGATCACGAAGCACGGCTCATCCAATTCCGGCAGACAGAAGTTGTTTATCATGGCCCTGTAGCGTTCGCCAGTAACAGTGACCGTATTGCGGTTGGCGTCCTCCCTAAAATACGGCCCAGTCACTCACCCCGCGTGAACGCCGCACCACACAGTGGCTTTGAATGCATGTAACAGCTCTTTCACACGCGGATTTTCATTGCCCCAGGAACGAAGATTTTGCTTATTGACGTAACCGCTTAAGTGGAAATGCGTCTCACGCTCATGATGATTTCGACACAAAAGTGTCCTCCTCGATGTTGAGATTAAGGATGGCTTGACAGCCGATACCGCAGGTGACTAGTTCGCAAATGTCAAATATGATTGACGTACGACGCTATTTGCAAAAATTATAGCATCTTCCGACAGGATGATCCATTTTGCGCCACCTTGTATAATATCACTGGTATGATTTTAAAAATCAACTTTCTGTTTTGTAGATGAAAATTCAAACAATTGCTAAAAAATTCATTGAATTGTTGTTCTTATGATCCATTGGCCCAACAACGCGTTGCTTAAACTATTTAATAAGAAAACCTAATTTGTGGGAAACACGTAATATTTTCTTCTTATTTTAATTTTTTAGCTACGTCCTTAATACTTCACAATTATGTTTATTTATTTTAACAGTAACAATGTATTTCCACAACAAAAAATTTAATTGGAACTGTCAAAAACAAAAATGTGCGTCGACTGACCGAAAAAAAAATTGACAAGCTTTGTTGGTCGAATAGATTATGGAATCTAGATTTAAAAACATTCTTCTCCAATCTATAATGATATCTATCTATATTAGTTCATTTATGGTAATAGGCCTAGAAATGTAAAACTACGCTTGACAGTTTTCGTTCATTCCTTGGATTTTTACAAGCTTAATAAAACTAAAGTATTGTGCTTACGTTTAAATGGTTAATCGTTAAGGGTGCATCAAAATGGATAAACTCGAGTTAGACCTTTTTGAATTCTTAGCATACAATTCTGATGAATTAACAAAAATATGTGCCACGAGCAAAATAACGATAATATTCCTGGAAAAAAATTTTAGGAAACTAACTTTGGATCCATTGAAGATGTTGAATAGGGTACATTATTATGTGAAAGAAATATAAAAAAAATTAAAATAACTTTATTTTTTATTAATAGATATGGACTGGTTTAATGTAACCAAACCGATTCATTTAGAGCAGTTACACAGCATTAATTGGGCGCACATACTACCATTGAAATGGTAATTTTCATCCTGTTGAAAGTGGAGTTGTTATTGGTATTCAGAGTGCTGAATTAGAAAATAATGGAAAGCATTGTGATATAATTGCAGTATCTGATTCAGGTAACAATCGTGTGCTGAATCCAAATATTCAAGCAATTGATTTAAAAAAAAATTTTGGTTTTGAAAATGGACTTTTTGATGGCGATTTAATTTTCCTCAAGGATTAACTTTTCTTAATTAATTGTTGCGCACACCAATAATCATGCAATATAAAAAGTGAGTCTCACGGAACGGTGTGTGTCTTGCTTAGCCGGCACTGGAAAGCCAGGCCTTGATAAAATTGTTGGTCGAATAGGACGAACCAGGAGCTCTCATCTCCATGGGGTGTCGCCTTTTCTAGGACTCGTGATATGGATATGTCATTTCATGTGGATAAACGAAGTGTTCCTGAAAAAACTGCTATATTGATTGCAGCTCAAATATGGAGACTTTTTTTTTAATGGAATCATATAGTGGAAGATTAAGAAATATGAACCCTTGGCATGTGTTGGTTGCATTGATCTGAAATGGTTCACAGGAACTTTCAGTGCGTTATTAAAGATTTCTTGCAAGAGCTCAAGCATAAGAATAGCATTTATGATCGATGGTAAAGTCACTGGAGTAGTTGAAGGAGACCGTAATCCATTGGTAAATTCTAATTTTTTTAAATTCCGAGAAATATGATTAAATTTCAATTATTTTTACAACCGTTTTTCTTTTGGTGATATTGATGGTAAATAATGGCAAAGATACAATACCGTGGATGAATACTTTATGTTTCAGATACTTTCAACCACAAAATAAAACGTGTTGACGCTAAAATTAATATTATAGAAACATGTTTTATTAGGGAAAAGAAATCGTTCATTTCTGTTAACTAGATTGAATTGTACAGATTCTACTGGAAAATATTTATACACATATTGCTGACACTATAATTACTATATACAAACCTTAGATTCAGGAACTATGTGTACTTGGCCTCTAAGAGTAAAACTTCATGCATCATGCACCACTTTCCTTCGAAATCAAATCAAATTTTCCAACTTGTTTAATAAAAATATTTAAAAATATCCCGACAATGCAATTTAGTTCTTAACACAACATTACTATGCGAAACCAATTTAAAATTGACCGACAGCTCATCTAAGAAATAGAGACTTAATTTGCTTTTATTATCTATTTCTTTGCATTCTCATCGCCTGAGAATGTCTCTTCTCAATACCTGAGAACACGCTGACTTGTGGATATGTCAAGATTCTGCTTTGCGGTCGTTGACAGGAAGACTTA
Organism: Volucella inflata; assembly: GCA_928272305.1. Lineage (NCBI taxonomy): Eukaryota > Metazoa > Arthropoda > Insecta > Diptera > Syrphidae > Volucella > Volucella inflata. The sequence goes on from OV743717.1 coordinate 37,211,630, forward strand.
CTTTTTGATTTTCTCAATGTCCAGGAGAAAGGCTATAATTTGGGGATTTCGTTTCACTGAAATGTAAGGAGTTTGGCTTCTATCCATGGCTTTATCTTCTTTACCGTCGACATGAACCAGTCTTCTGCCTCTGTGCCGTGGCAGCTGATGGATGGCCAACCATCCAGCATTAGTTTGAGAGGTGTACTTCCTACCTTGCCTCTGTGGCTTTTGTTTTTCATGATCCCCTGTTGTCTTAGACCCATCTGTGGGATTTTGTTGTTTTGGGCTGTTGATTCCTCGTGGAATTCTCTTCAAACCCTGGTTGTGAGCACTTCCCCGTTGGTTGTAGTTGTTTCATTTGCATGGGTAGTAGATCCATGCGTATCCGAGACTTGTTTGCGTTTTGGAACTTTCGATCTTTTTTTTTCCATAGTCGGCAGTTACCCCGACGGCACAACACCCAACCTGGAGGGTTAGTTACATTTTTGATACCCCTAGAACGAGAGTCACTTAGACCTAAGCTAGTAAGTGTGAGTGCTGCTCTCGTGCGCTCGTCCTAGGGAGGGGTCACAATTCAGGTCGAGCGCTAGAGCAGACTTTGGAAGCTGACTCCGTATTTGAACGCAAGAGGTATTCTACGAATAAGCGGCCGCATCAACGCAGCTGAGCTGTTCTTTCTGCACGCGTCGACCAATTATGCTTCCGCAGAAGCATCACGTCACTCAACTGATTGTGGACTCATACCACCGAATTCGGAAAAACCAGAACGAAGGCACAATCATAGCAGAGTTACGACGTCGATGTTGGATACGAAGCCAGACAATCCGCTCATGGGTCAATTGCAATTGCCGATTACATGGGACTCTTTTTGGTTGTAATTGGACGACGCACGGAGAAGAGATGGATCGCGTTATTCACCTGCCTCACAATTCAAATAATTCATTTGAAAATCACTAAGGATCTTTCAACCGACACATGTCTGGTGTGTATTCGCATTTTTTATTAACCGAGGAGAAAATCCTGCGCGAATACGATCCGACAACGACACAAACTTCGTTGGAGTGGACAGAGGGCTAAAGCGACAATTGGAACAGCTGGATCATCATGGATGTACTTGCGAACTCAACAATTTCATGGGTTTTTAACAGTCCTCTTCTTTTACCCGGGCATCAAACTTGTTTAGTTGTAGAGGCTGAGTAAGGTCAACGATTCTCGAGACTTTCTCCATGTGAGTCCTGAAACTAAAGTCTCAAGATCAAGGCGTCACACGACACGTGCCGATGATCAACCTGGCTGAGTGCCCAGCACCTATATAGTTCAGTCGCTATAGGAGTATCCGGATACCTGGCGACCTCCGAATTAGTAAGCCTTATCTGCATACAGCGGATCTCTGTGCTGATGGACCCTCTTTCTCTGCTACTCGTGGAACCATTATAAAAAACTTTTCAGAAAAAACTAAACCCTGGTCCGGTACTCCTTTACAATCGGGCGGTAATACGGTCACTGGACCGACTACAGACAGGGCTCCTGCAATGCCGAGCAAAAGAACATCTGTGGCAGGCCATCGTAATCTTTTACAAGGCAAGAGCAACGAGCCCAAAACAAAACCTTCAGTAAGCGGCAGGATCGTGGCAAGACATGGAGAGAATAACGCGGAAACAAAAAGGAAACTAGAGTGGGCTAACAAAATCCCCCACCGTTTCCAAATCGCGAGAAAACTCCTCCAAGCGCCAGAGATCATTAGATGAAACCACTCCGATTCCCAAAGGGCACAAAACGAGCACACCCACAGGACCTTCTGATGCTACATCTCCGAGGTCTTTTAGCGATGTCCTAAAGGACGACATCAGGATCGCGGTGATCGACGGATCTATTTCAATAGACGGTGGCAGCTGGTTAAATTGAAACTTTCGAGCAACTTCTTTACCATTATGCGGGACAAACCCGGACCACCTCCCAACACAAGCGACGCTAGCTGGTGCCAGGGCCACGTCAAGCTGATCGCTTGCACCGACCAGAGATATTTGGATCTCTATAAAATAGCTATAGGTAGTCTAGGAGAGGTCTTGCTGATACGCAACCGACTCCTCCTATAACAGAAAATACAAACCTAGCCTCGGACATTGGAGCAACGATATCCTTCCCTAACTTGGATAGCGGCGACTCCAACCAGTCCGAGAAGACTAACAAGACGTCGGCATCCATCTCTAGTTCTACGTTGGAGATGGATACCGACGACGACACAAACAGAGATCCTTTACGATCAGACTTGGAGGATGAGCTTTTTGGCTCCCCTTCAGAATCTTGCAGTCCCGTGGTAGGGGTTTCTTTGGAGGATTGCAACAATGATTTCTCCAGATAACATCATCCTAATCCAAGAACCATGGATTGCTGAAGTCGTGGTTCTTGGACTAAGGACACCTCTTTATGTTCCGCTATATACCAAAGGCAAAGGTAAGATCAGAACTTATATATATCAGTAAAACGGAACTTCATTTCAACTTCCTAATCTCAGCGACCTGCTGCTTGAAAAAAGGCGACGGCTCATGGACGAGTTCAAGTGACAAATCTCTCAACCTGCTACTGGATACTCGTTTTTCAGGTAGCTCCCCTTTCACTGCTAGCAACTACTGGCCTTATCACAGAAGATAAACTGCTCTGGGCACTGCATAGCTAAAAACCATAGAAGTCTGATGTGACGGATGGTAAAATTCCAGCCGAGCTACAAGGATCCTCTCATATGACCTTGCCATCGCTTGAAAATATTATGCGGTACCGCGCAGAACTATCTCATATACCTCTGTCATGGAGAGAAGTAAATGTAGTTTTCATTCCCAAAAGCGATAAATGTTCTCGAGTTACCCAAAGGACCTAAGACCTTTTAGTATTTCATCTTTCCTTCTAAAAACTCTAGAACGACTGATTGATCTATATACGATCTAGCTTTAATCCTAAACTTCGGCACAACATATCTACTGCAAAGGAAAGTCGGTGGAAACGGCTCTACACTCAGTAAAAAACCACATCGAACGATTCTTAAATTATAGAGAATATACAATGGTAACTTTCCTGGACATAGAGGCGCCTTTAACAATGTCAAAACATCCGCAATCACAACGGCGCTGTCAGCTCCGAGGTAGATGATTTCTTGGGGAAAGAGCAGGATTATCAACTCCAAACTAGGTGGGTCCCCTGTCAAAAGAAGTGTCAGCAGAGGTACAGCAGTATCCTCTAACCCCTTCACTGGAACTTAGTGGTTAACGAACTGCTGATATACCTGGAAGAGGGTGGTTGCGTATGTGGAAGACGTACTGCCTCCGATGCTCTGGACACTCTGTTTCACCTTACACCCCTCAACAAGTAGCCGCCAAAGAAGCTATTCGCCTTAAAGCGACTTCGCAGTGGGCCAATAAACATTTTGGCACCGCAAATATTCTTAAGATATTAAACATCGACGATACCATACCCAAACAATGGTTTGACAAACATTCCCTCCAGATCTTGGTGGGAGAAAACTACCTTCCTGTTTGACAATTTAATCCACTTTTACACCGACGGGGTTGGTGGTGGTGTTTCTGCCGATAAGCCTAACCTTAGCCTCTCCTTCCGCCTCCCCAATCACTGTAGCGTGTTCCAGACGGAAATTTTGGTAATTAAGGAAGCCCTATCCTGTCCGAAGAAAAATGTAATATCTACATTGGATATCCGCATCTTTTCCGATAGTCAGGCCGCTATCAAATCTCTGAACTCATGCTCTCTAAATTCAAGAACAGTCATGGACTGCCGATCATCTCAAATGGAGATGGCGGGCAGTTTATCAATCTCCCCCGTACAACTTGCCAAAATTGGGACCACTCTATCTATCACAACTGAAAAGGAAAACATAGGTATACTTATCGCTACAAGCAAACAACCATAGATGGACGGTTGGATCGATATGGTAGTTTTTCAACAGACACTTAAATCTAACCTGACCTATTCCTTACTGTCCCCTTAATCCTCATGCAGGGGGATGGGAACGATTGGTGGGCAGCGTGAAGAGAGCAATAATCGGGCATGCGCTATATCACGAAAACCTTCAGGAGCACAGCCTTTGCAGCCTCATGTGAGAATCTGAGAATATCGTAAATTCGCGGCCTAATGAACCACTAACCCCCAACCATTTTCTCCTAGGCACTCCTAACTCGGAACAGACACCACATCCGCGTGAAGAAGACTATCGTGTGAGTCAAAAGCAATGGCAAAAGATGCAACAGGCCTAGCACAAATTTCGGGTAAGCTGGTTAGCAGAATATATGCCCGACCTAAGCCGTAGAACGAAATGGTATCAATCGATAAAGCCACTTGCCGTCGAAGACGTAGTCCTAATCTGTGACAGAAGTTTGCACCGATCTATATGGCTGATGGGGAGAAAAGTTCGAGTTCTCACAGGGAAAGATTCGCAGGTTAGGTCTGCCGAGGTACGACCCCGACTCGGAACCTTGAAAGGGCCTGAGTGTGTGTTTGCGAAACTATACATCGGTGAATCTTGGATGTCAGGGATGTTGCGGCGTTTCAAATGTGCTCACTTTAGTTTAATGCACACACCCTGCGAACATCCCTATCAGTCTTTTCAAAATAAATAATTTCGGTTCAGTGGTTTTTGCTCAAAACTTCCGATTTTATTTTTCTTCTTTCAACTTCCGCCATTTTCAAACTGGCACAAGGTGTAAGTATTTTCGTCATCATTGTAATCCATATACAACTAACAACAGTTCTTTTGAAGAATAAAACTACTCGTTTCAACGACTAATTAAGAAAAACGAGTCCGTTCTTATTTGATGTTCCCGTCCAGAACACTTTCTTTAGTTCTGTGCTTTCGATATACCTGGAATCTTCATGCGATCGTTACTTCAGACACAGCGTTTCAAATTCTCCTTGCACATGCACCTGTTGTGTTAAACTTTTATCTATTAAGGTAGGGCAAAATTAATGACCCAATTGTGTTTTTGACTGACTTTTACTAAATAAAAAAAAATTAATTTGGCTGATGGAAATCTTTATTTGGACCTTTACAATTTTTTCTGTTAAGTGGAAAATATGATATCCGCCAAGTGGCTGCCGCCAGAGTTGAAGAACATGTGTGCCTATTTTATTCGCATTTTCCCCAAAGAAAGAAGTCTGGGATGGCCAAATCACCAAACGGAGGAAACGCTTCCTTCACAATATCCATTGCAGCTGTGTGTGCGGTCGCACCGTCTTGTTGAAACCACATGATCACGAAGCCCGGCTCATCCAATTCCGGCAGACAGAAGTTGTTTATCATGGCCCTGTAGCGTTCGCCAGTAACAGTGACCGTATTGCGGTTGGCGTCCTCCCTAAAATACGGCCCAATCACTCACCCCGCGTGAACGCCGCACCACACAGTGGCTTTGAATGCATGTAACAGCTCTTTCACACGCGGATTTTCATTGCCCCAGAAACGAAGATTTTTCTTATTGACGTAACCGCTTAAGTGGAAATGCGTCTCGTCGCTCATGATGATTTCGACACAAAATTGTCCTCCTCGATGTTGAGATTAAGGATGGCTTGACAGCCGATACCGCAGGTGACTAGTTCGCAAATGTCAAATATGATTGACGTACGACGCCATTTGCAAAAATTATAGCATCTTCCGATAGGATGATCCATTTTGCGCCACCTTGTTTAATATCACTGGTATGATTTTAAAAATCAACTTTCTGTTTTGTAGATGAAAATTCAAACAATTGCTAAAAAATTCATTGAATTGTTGTTCTTATGATCCATTGGCCCAGCAACGCGTTGCTTTAACTATTTAATAAGAAAACCTAATTTGTGGGAAACACGTAATATTTTCTTCTTATTTTACTTTTTTAGCTACGTCCTTAATACTTCACAATTATGTTTATTTATTTTAACAGTAACAATGTATTTCCACAACAAAAAATTGAATTGTGAACTGTCAAAAACAAAAATGTGCGTCGACTGACCGAAAAAAAAAATTGACAAGCTTTGTTGGTCGAATAGATTATGGAATCTAGATTTAAAAACATTCTTCTCCAATCTGGAATGATATCTATCTATATTAGTTCATTTATGGTACTCGTAATAGGCCTACAAATCTAAAACTACGCTTGACAGTTTTCGTTCATTCCTTGGATTTTTACAAGCTTAATAAAACTAAAGTATTGTGCTTACGTTTAAATGGTTAATCGTTAATGGATAAACTCGATTTAGACCTTTTTGAATTCTTAGCATACAAAATATGTGCCACCTTTAACGACGAGAACGAGCAAAATAACGATAATATTCCTGGAAAAAAATTTTATGAAACCAACTTTGGATCCATTGAAGATTTTGAAAAGGGTACATTGATGGTAAATAATGGCAAAGATACAATACCGTGGATGAATACTTTATGTTTCAGATACTTTTAACCACAAAATGAAACGTGTTGACGTTAAAATTAATACGAGTATTATGGAAACATGTTTTATTAGGGAAAAGATCATTCAGAAATCGTTCATTTCTGTTAACTAGATTGAATTGTACAGATTCTACTCGAAACTATTTATACCCATATTGCTGACACTATAATTACTATATACAAACCTTAGATTCAGGAACTATGTGTACTTGGCCTCTAATAGTAAAACTTCATGCATCATGCACTACTTTCCTTTGAAATCAAATCAAATTCCACAACTTATTTAATAAAAATATTTAAAAACAACCCGACAATGCAATTTAGTTCTTAACACAACATTACTATGCGAAACCAATTTAAAATTGACCGACAGCTCATCTAAGAAATAGAGACTTAATTTGCTTTTATTATCTATTTCTTTGCATTCTCATCGCCTGAGAATGTCTCTTCTCAATACCTGAGAACACGCTGACTTGTGGATATGTCAAGATTCTGCTTTGCGGTCGTTGACAGGAAGACTTACTTTTTGATTTTCTCAATGTCCAGGAGAAAGGCTATAATTTGGGGATTTCGTTTCACTGAAATGTAAGGAGTTTGGCTTCTATCCATGGCTTTATCTTCTTTACCGTCGACATGAACCAGTCTTCTGCCTCTGTGCCGTGGCAGCTGATGGATGGCCAACCATCCAGCATTAGTTTGAGAGGTGTACTTCCTACCTTGCCTCTGTGGCTTTTGTTTTTCATGATCCCCTGTTGTCTTAGACCCATCTGTGGGATTTTGTTGTTTTGGGCTGTTGATTCCTCGTGGAATTCTCTTCAAACCCTGGTTGTGAGCACTTCCCCGTTGGTTGTAGTTGTTTCATTTGCATGGGTAGTAGATCCATGCGTATCCGAGACTTGTTTGCGTTTTGGAACTTTCGATCTTTTTTTTTCCATAGTCGGCAGTTACCCCGACGGCACAACACCCAACCTGGAGGGTAAGTTACATTTTTGATACCCCTAGAACGAGAGTCACTTAGACCGAAGCCAGTAAGTGTGAGTGCTGCTCTCGTGCGCTCGTCCTAGGGAGGGGTCACAATTCAGGTCGAGCGCTAGAGCAGACTTTGGAAGCTGACTCCGTATTTGAACGCAAGAGGTATTCTACGAATAAGCGGCCGCATCAACGCAGCTGAGCTGTTCTTTCTGCACGCGTCGACCAATTATGCTTCCGCAGAAGCATCACGTCACTCAACTGATTGTGGACTCATACCACCGAATTCGGAAAAACCAGAACGAAGGCACAATCATAGCAGAGTTACGACGTCGATGTTGGATACGAAGCCAGACAATCCGCTCATGGGTCAATTGCAATTGCCGATTACATGGGACTCTTTTTGGTTGTAATTGGACGACGCACGGAGAAGAGATGGATCGCGTTATTCACCTGCCTCACAATTCAAATAATTCATTTGAAAATCACTAAGGATCTTTCAACCGACACATGTCTGGTGTGTATTCGCATTTTTTATTAACCGAGGAGAAAATCCTGTGCGAATACGATCCGACAACGACACAAACTTCGTTGGAGTGGACAGAGGGCTAAAGCGACAATTGGAACAGCTGGATCATCATGGATGTACTTGCGAACTCAACAATTTCATGGGTTTTTAACAGTCCTCTTCTTTTACCCGGGCATCAAACTTGTTTAGTTGTAGAGGCTGAGTAAGGTCAACGATTCTCGAGACTTTCTCCATGTGAGTCCTGAAACTAAAGTCTCAAGATCAAGGCGTCACACGACACGTGCCGATGATCAACCTGGCTGAGTGCCCAGCACCTATATAGTTCAGTCGCTATAGGAGTATCCGGATACCTGGCGACCTCCGAATTAGTAAGCCTTATCTGCATACAGCGGATCTCTGTGCTGATGGACCCTCTTTCTCTGCTACTCGTGGAACCATTATAAAAAACTTTTCAGAAAAAACTAAACCCTGGTCCGGTACTCCTTTACAATCGGGCGGTAATACGGTCACTGGACCGACTACAGACAGGGCTCCTGCAATGCCGAGCAAAAGAACATCTGTGGCAGGCCATCGTAATCTTTTACAAGGCAAGAGCAACGAGCCCAAAACAAAACCTTCAGTAAGCGGCAGGATCGTGGCAAGACATGGAGAGAATAACGCGGAAACAAAAAGGAAACTAGAGTGGGCTAACAAAATCCCCCACCGTTTCCAAATCGCGAGAAAACTCCTCCAAGCGCCAGAGATCATTAGATGAAACCACTCCGATTCCCAAAGGGCACAAAACGAGCACACCCACAGGACCTTCTGATGCTACATCTCCGAGGTCTTTTAGCGATGTCCTAAAGGACGACATCAGGATCGCGGTGATCGACGGATCTATTTCAATAGACGGTGGCAGCTGGTTAAATTGAAACTTTCGAGCAACTTCTTTACCATTATGCGGGACAAACCCGGACCACCTCCCAACACAAGCGACGCTAGCTGGTGCCAGGGCCACGTCAAGCTGATCGCTTGCACCGACCAGAGATATTTGGATCTCTATAAAATAGCTATAGGTAGTCTAGGAGAGGTCTTGCTGATACGCAACCGACTCCTCCTATAACAGAAAATACAAACCTAGCCTCGGACATTGGAGCAACGATATCCTTCCCTAACTTGGATAGCGGCGACTCCAACCAGTCCGAGAAGACTAACAAGACGTCGGCATCCATCTCTAGTTCTACGTTGGAGATGGATACCGACGACGACACAAACAGAGATCCTTTACGATCAGACTTGGAGGATGAGCTTTTTGGCTCCCCTTCAGAATCTTGCAGTCCCGTGGTAGGGGTTTCTTTGGAGGATTGCAACAATGATTTCTCCAGATAACATCATCCTAATCCAAGAACCATGGATTGCTGAAGGCGTGGTTCTTGGACTAAGGACACCTCTTTATGTTCCGCTATATACCAAAGGCAAAGGTAAGATCAGAACTTATATATATCAGTAAAACGTAACTTCATTTCAACTTCCTAATCTCAGCGACCTGCTGCTTGAAAAAAGGCGACGGCTCATGGACGAGTTCAAGTGACAAATCACTCAACCTGCTACTGGATACTCGTTTTTCAGGTAGCTCCCCTTTCACTGCTAGCAACTACTGGCCTTATCACAGAAGATAAACTGCTCTGGGCACTGCATAGCTAAAAACCATAGAAGTCTGATGTGACGGATGGTAAAATTCCAGCCGAGCTACAAGGATCCTCTCATATGACCTTGCCATCGCTTGAAAATATTATGCGGTACTGCGTAGAACTATCTCATATACCTCTGTCAAAGAGAGAAGTAAATGTAGTTTTCATTCCCAAAAGCGATAAATGTTCTCGTGTTACCCAAAGGACCTAAGACCTTTTAGTATTTCATCTTTCCTTCTAAAAACTCTAGAACGACTGATTGATCTATATACGATCTAGCTTTAATCCTAAACTTCGGCACAACATATCTACTGCAAAGGAAAGTCGGTGGAAACGGCTCTACACTCAGTAAAAAACCACATCGAACGATCCTTAAATTATAGAGAATATACAATGGTAACTTTCCTGGACATAGAGGCGCCTTTAACAATGTCAAAACATCCGCAATCACAACGGCGCTGTCAGCTCCGAGGTAGATGATTTCTTGGGGAAAGAGCAGGATTATCAACTCCAAACTAGGTGGGTCCCCTGTCAAAAGATGTGTCAGCAGAGGTACAGCAGTATCCTCTAACCCCTTCTCTGGAACTTAGTGGTTAACGAACTGCTGATATACCTGGAAGAGGGTGGTTGCGTATGTGGAAGACGTACTGCCTCCGATGCTCTGGACACTCTGTTTCACCTTACACCCCTCGACAAGTAGCCGCCAAAGCAGCTATTCGCCTTAAAGCGACTTCGAAGTGGGCAAATAAACATTTTGGCACATTAAACATCGACGATACCATACCCAAACAATGGTTTGACAAGCATTCCCTCCACACCTTGGTGGGAGAAAAATGCCTTCCTGGATGACAATTTAATCCATTTTTACACCAACGGGGTTGGTGGTGGTGTTTCTGTCGATAAGCTTAACCTTAGCCTCTCCTCCCGCCTCGCCAATCACTGTAGCGTGTTCCAGGCGGAAATTTTGGTAATTAAGAAAGGCCTATCCTGTCTGATGAAGAAAAATGTAATATCTGCAATGGATATCCGCATCTTTTCCGATAGTCAGGCCGCTATCAAATCTCTGAACTCATGCTCTCTAAATTCAAGAACAGTCATGGACTGCCGATCATCTCAAATGGAGATGGCGGAGCAGTTTATCAATCTCCTCCGTTCAACTTCCCAAAATTAGAACCACTATATCTATCACACCTAAGAAGGAAAACATAGGTATACCTATCGTTACATGCAAACAAACATAGATGGACGGTTGAATCGATTTGCCAGTTTTTCAACAGCCACTTAAACCTAACTTAACCTAACCCTTAATCCTCATGCAGGGGGATGTTGGGAACGATTGGTGGGCAGCCTGAAGAGAGCAATCTGAGAATATCGTAAATTCGCGGCCTAATGAACCACTAACCCCTAACCATTTGCTCCTAGGCACTCCTAACTCGGAACAGACACCACATCCGCGTGAAGAGGACTATCGTGTGAGCCAAAAGCAATGGCGAAAGATGCAACAGGCCTAGCACTAATTTCGGGTAGTGTGGTTAGCCCGACAGAAGCCGTAAAACGAAATGGTATCAGTCGATAAAGCCACTTGCCGTCGGCGACGTAGTCCTAATCTGTGACAGAAGCTTGCTCCGATCCATATGGTTGATGGGAAGAATAGTTCGAGGTTTCAGAGGGAAAGATTGGTTAGATCTGCCGAGGTACGAACCCGATTCGGAACTTTGAAACGACCTGCGTGTGTTGGCAATATTATACGTGGGTGAATTTGGGATGTCAGGGATGTTGCAGCTTTTCAAATGTGCTCACTTAAGTTAAATGTACACAGCTTGCGAACATCCCCATCAGTCATTTCCAAATAACTAAGGAACTCCTTGCGTTCGTTGCTTCAGACACATCGTTAAAAATTCTCCTTGCACAGGCAGCTGTTGTGTTAAACTTTCACCTATTAAGGTTACATGTTTTTATTATTCAAGGTGAATGGAAATCTTTATTTGGACCTTTACAATATTTTCTATTAATGGGAAAAGATGATCCGCCAAGCCCATTTTATTCGCATGTTCCATGACTTTCCGCAAGATTTCCGGTGATAACTGTTCGCATTCCTGTCGAATATTCTCCTCCAGGGCTGCGATTGTCTGAGGCTTGTTGGCATAAACCCGTGACTTTAAGTAGCCCCAAAGAAAGAAGTCTGGGATGGTTAAATCGGCCATGCTGGCTATGCCAAATCTCCAAACGGAGGAAACGCTTCCTTCACAATATCCATTGCGGCTGTGTGTGCGGTTGCACCGTCCTGTTGAAACCACATGATCACGAAGCCCGGCTCATCCAATTCCGGCAGACAGAAGTTGTTTATCATGGCCCTGTAGCGTTCGCCGGTAACAGTGACCGTAATGCCGATGGCGTCCTCCATAAAATGCGGCGCAATCACTCACCACACATTGGTTTTGAGTGGATGTAATAGCTCTTCCACACGCTGATTTTCATTGCCCCAGAAATGAAGATTTTGCTTATTGATGTAACCACTTAAATGGAAATGCGTCTCATTGCTCATGAAGATTTTCGACACGAAATTGTCTTCTTCGTTGTTGGAATTGATGATGGCTTGACAGCGGATACCGCAGTTGCCTAGTTCCCAAATGTCAAATATGATTGACGTACGAAGCCATTTGCAACAATTTTAGCATCTTCCGATAGGATGAGTCATTGTGCGCCACCTTGTATAATGTCACTGGTACGATTTTAATAAAAAGCTTTCTTAAAATTCAAACAGTTGCAACAAAATTCATTGATTTGTTGTGCTTGTGATGTAATTGGTGATTTATATTTATGGACCTCACCTCACCTCACTTAAAGTCGATGATGACTGAGCGTTTTTATGAAATTTGAATGACTCCCAGTTCAGCTAGGTGAAAGTTTCTTTACGAGCTCTTGTAGAATGCAGGGGTTTTGCAGATGCGCACTTAGCGCGTTCGAGTCAATGGAATGAATGATATGGATTGTATTTGCTTTAACTATTTAATAAGAAAACTTACTTTGTGTCTAAAACGTACCAGTTTCTTTTTATTTTAATCTTTTAGCTACTTTGATACTACTACTAAAATCCTGAATACTTTTGTTTATTCATTTCAGCCGTTCGTATAATAAAAAGAATGTATTTCCATAAAAAAATTCAATTGTGAACCGTCGACTGAATATATTATGAAATCTAGATTTATAAAAAAATTCAGCTGAGGTCCACTCCCTCTTGCGTGTGCCACCTGAATTTTGACCTTCTTCTACTGCTCTGTCCCTCGGGAGTGGTTTCGAAGTCTTTTCAGACAGCGGCATTGATGTCCATAGGCTCTACATGACCCAGCTATCTCGGCGTATGAGAGTAATTGGATGGTCTTTTGTGTTTGCGCGTGAGCTTTGCACTATTCTTTCAAGTATGATGTTAAAGAAATCGCATAGCAGCTCATCGCTTTGTCTAAATATTTTTTTGACATCAAAGGTGTCGCTGATGTGTTTACCGACCTTTATGGAGTAGCGGGCATTCTAGATCGTCATTCTGCACAGACGGACGAATTTGGCAGTAATGCCAAAACTTTACATTGCTCTGTAAAGTTGTAGTTGTGAAATGGTGCCGACGTTGGTTCAACTGACATTAGTGGATCAGGGATGTTTTGATTATTATGTGGCATTCTGAAACTATTCCTTGATTTGTGTACTATCTCTGTTTTGCAAGCTTCTCGGGTAATAGTAGTTGTGAATAATACACATCCATAGGAATTGCAAAGTTTTTGGCGTACTCTTTTATAACGTGATTGTTCCTTGCAATTTCACGCGCTGTCTTGGTTAGTTAATATGTAGTGTTCAAGTTTATTGTTTTTGTTGTGATTGTTTCTGACTGGAAGACATGAAAAGTAATCAGGATTCGAACTGCCTTTTTGATTGCTCAATTCTACTGGTTGACTTTGATATTTTGATATATTATGAGTTGCAATTGACTACACAAGTTGGGGAATATCTTTAATACCAATGGTAGTGGATGTTGCATTATGGGTGTTTAAGACTGCTCTACTTGGATTATGGCTTATATTACTTGCTTTTCTGCACTCGAATATGATGATAGTCGAAATAATTACTATGAGGATGATGTTCGTTGATAAGTTTAGCTTGTGCTTAGTTTGAAGTAGTTCTTTTTTGTTCGTACTGTTAACGTATAGATCATTTTTACGGACAGCATTTCTTCTGTTTTCCTAGGTGCATATGCTAGTTGCAGTATTGCCGGTAGACTTTGGTAATGAGTGATTTCCTTAGCCACAATTTGTCTTCCATTGATGTCGATGGATTGGGTGTATGGATGGATGTTAGTATTGAAATGTTTTATAATGTACCATGAAGTTGTTTATTAAGATTGAACCATTAAATTGATTAACCAACAGGATACCAGGTGAAACTTCTTCTATATCTGGAACATGTTCGTTGTTTATGATAATACAATCAGCTTTCTGACTCTTCACTAGTTTTGGGATACACGTCGAGTTTCCTAAATTAACTAAATAGTTTTTGCTACAAATTGATAAATTATTATAAGTAAGTACATGCAATTCCGTAAATATTGATATCACATTCTAAGATGGAATCGTATTCTATTTTATTTATAACTTTCTTTATTTTGAAATATTACATGTTCTTGATTGGCCATTGGAAAGCTTAAAATATAAATAAGATTTCTGACGTCTGAAGCAGTTTTTATCTTCCAAGGACTCGTTTATATTTAGAAATGGAACATTTTCAGCTTTAAGTACAGTGTCTGTTATATTAATTTCCGAATTAGATTGAAAAAAAGAATTTACGATATTTGCGTTCGCCCAATATATGGCGGATGCGACATTTACTAACTCCTCCTTAATTATTTCTAATTTGTATTTTATAATAATTTGTAATTCTTTCGGTATGATTATTATTTTTTTCTGAAAAAGCTCTTTTTAACAAAGAAAACAAAGCTTAAATTATTTGTTGCATTGGTTACTTCCCTCAACTTATCTTAGTCATTTTACTTGTTATTTCTAAGTACATTGATTACTTTGTCTGTAATAATTTCAGGATCGTGGTTGTCCGGGCTACCCGCGATTCATTTCCAAGCACTGCCTAAGTGCATGACCTCTTAGATCTATTATTTATTCTTAATCTAGAAATGTAAATTTTTAAAATTTTTAAATTTCGAAGGTAAGGATAGGATACAATCTATTCGAATTGATGACGCTAGAAAAGCTTGCAATTGTTCTAATGCTACCTGGTAGGTTTTAATCTCGATTATATGGATAACTATAATCCAGTATCTGAGTTTCTGCGCGGCATAATGGTAGCAGTGCACTGTTAAAATATTAATTTTTGATAAGATTTTTGTGAATAGTTATTACTGACTTAGTTTTAACTGTTGAATTATTATTCATTTTATCTCGGGCTACTATTTCTTTTTTTATCTTGGGCCCAATTTATTTCCTATTCTCCTATTGATTTCAACATACATCACTTCTCCCTCAGCATAAATTTTAGGTGGACTTTTCTTCCTATTGTGATATGGAAATCAGCTTGCTGTTTTGCCTGTAATCTTTTCGTGTTTTCTTGACGTACAAGTTCAAGTTTCCCTGGGTTATTTGGTAGTTGTCTACGAAAAAATATGTCTATCGGTTTTTTGTTGGTAACGGAATGTAGGGAACGGTTGTACTTGCAAGTGAAATCTTTCGACTTTGCCGTGTGTAAGGCGGAGCCTTGAAACCGTTTATATTAAACATATTTTCCAACATGAAGGTAATTCGAATTTTTGCTATTGTGAACTTGTCTATTGCAGTTAAAATAGTATGTTTGTTGGTAAAATAAATGTCAATATGGATGACATGACCGGTGTATGTAGGAATGGTGGTTGGTTGGAGTTCGGGTTTGTTAGGGTGCTTGTCATATTTATTCTCCTTACAAATTCTACAAATCTTGGTAATTCTCTCTATTTATTGTTTCATGGGGGGGAAATAAAATGTTTTTTTTTAAGAGTTGAATTTTGTTTTCGCGCCCCTTTACGGTGAGCACGGTTATGATCTTTTATAATCTATAATTTCCTCTTCTTGTAAATTTTCATCAGTGAGATCGATGACAAAATTTCTGACGAAACTCGTTCGGTATTGATGAAAGTAAGTGGGATATATTGCCTGTGTCTGGCCTAAAATTGCTCTTCGGTTTTGATGGCATTAGTAACAGATGGATTTAGGTACTTTTGTGTATTAATTTTTCTTGGGTGTAGTTTGTATCAATTATAGTGTGACTATGATATGTAGGGAAGACATTCGTATGATGGACTATTTCCTATGCAAAGAAAGATTTGGTTTTTGAAAACTTTGATTGGTACGTCGACAACTTGAATGAGCTCAACTATTGCTTCTACTTTAGTGGGGTTGGCTTTTATACCATCTGAGAATAATATAAAACCCAAAAATTCGACTTCTGGCTTATGGAACTCGCACTTGTCTAATTGAACTCGAAATTAGCTTCCTGAAGGTTCTTGAAAATATTATCTAAATTTTGAAAGTAAGTTTTGGCATCTTGGCTAAAAACGATATTATATCGTCGATATATATATATATATATTCCCGATGTGTTTTCGTAATATATCGTCCAAGGCAAGAGTTATTCTTCGCTTGATTTCAGCGCTGGTGTCGTTGTCTGCATTTATAGCGGAGCCTAGGTAAACAAAGTCCTTAACTACCTTAAAGTTATATCTGTCGAGGGTCCGAGACGTCGGTGTTGGTTGTCCTTTTTGCTTGACAGCATATACTTGGTCTTGCCCTCATTGACCGCTAAACCCATTTTCGCCGCTTCCACTGACATCACGCTTCTTTCTCCCGATTATGTCAATATCGTCGGCGTTTGCGAGTAGTTGGACGGACTTTTGAAAGATAGTGCCTCTTGTGTTTACTCGTGAGTTTTGCACTATTCTTTCAATTACGATGTTGAAAAAATCGCATGACAGCGCATCGCCTTGTCTAAATCCTTTCTGGACACCAAAGGTCTCGGTGAGATCTTTACCGACCTTGATGGAGCAGCGTGCATTCTCCATCGCCATCCTGCACAGACGGACGAGTTTGGCAGGGATGCCAAAACTAGACATTGCTCTATATAGCCCGTCTCTATAGATGCTGTCATACGCGGCCTTAAAATCGATGAATAGGTGGTGGGTATCGATCTGAAGCTCATGGGTCTTCTCCAAGATCTGTCGTAGTGTGAATATCTGGTCGATGGTGGACTTTCCTGGCCTGAAGCCACACTGATATGGACCTATCAGGTTGTTGACAAACGGCTTCAGGCGTTCACACAATACGGCGGATAAGATCTTATATGCGATGTTAAGGAGACTGATGCTTCTGTAGTTGGCGCAGTTCAGAGGGTCTCCTTTCTTGAGAATTGGACAAACAATGCTGAGGTTCCATTCATCGGGCATACTTTCGTCCGACCATATATTACAGATGAGTTGGTGTATGCTCCTTACCAAGTCATCGCCGGCAGTCAGGCCATCCGCTCCAGCAGCTTTGTTGGACTTAAGCTTCGATATGGCTATCTTCACTTCATCCAGGTCGGGTGGACGGAATTGTTGGTCATCATCGTCCAGGTTGAAAGGTTGATTCTGCCTGACAGCGGTATTTGGTCCGTCATCGCCGTTATACAGTCTGCAGAAATGACTGCATCTACTACGATGTTCCCTTGTTCATCTCTACAGGCTTCGGTTCGGGGTTTGTTTCTGCGGCATGTTATTTTTACATTTTGGTAAAACTTCCGAACCTCATTCCTGGAGTAGCATCTCTCAATTTCCTCGATCGCGCGCTTCTCATGCTCTTTCTTCTTCCTCCTGAGAAGCCGGTGCTCGTCTCTCCTCTTCCGCTCATAGAGCTCATGAGCAACTCTGGTCTTTCTAAGCAGCGCCGCGTTATATGCATCTTGCTTAGCTGCATGTGCTTGCCGGCATTCATCATCGAACCAGGGGTTTCGTTGTGGTGGACGAGTGAAACCCAGCACATCAGAAGCGTCATCTCTGATGGCGTTTTGGCAGTGCTTCCAATGGTCTTCGATGCTTGATGCTGGCGGCATTGGACCTCTTAAGAGATTGAGAGACACTCGATCGGAGAAGGACTTGGCGATCTCTTGCGATTGTAGCCGTCTGACGTCGAATTTTCTCACAGCATTAGTTTGTCTTGACGTAGTTTGGGGTATCCGCAACCGTACCTTGGCTACAACAAGGTAATGGTCCGAGTCGATGTTGGCTCCTCGGAACGTACGGACATCCATAATGCTGGAGGAGTGTCTTGCGTCGATCGCAAT